>CM050519.1:23954053-25313220 GCA_027563665.1 Antrozous pallidus
TGGGGGATTCCTCATCCCGGCCTGCACTCTCTCGCAATCCGGGACCCCTCGGGGGATATCCCACTGCTGGCTTAGCAGTCCGAAATCCCTCTCACAATCCTGGATGGCTGGCTGGCTCCTAACCGCTCACCTGACTGCCTGCCTGATCACCCCTAACCACTCGCCTGCCTGCCTCATTATCCCGAACCATGCCTGCCTGCCTAATCGCCCCAGCTACCTCTGCCTGCCTGCCTGAATGCCTCTAACCACTCACCTGCCTACCTCTTCATCCCTAATAGCCTCTGCCTGCCTACCTGATCAGCCCTGTCCACTCGCCTACCTGCCTGCCTGATCACCTCTAAACCTCTGCCTTGGCCCCCACTGCCGTGGCTTTTTCCAGAAGGATGTCTGAAATGTAGTCCGGAAGTCCTTTGGCTGTCTCGTCAGATTAGCAATATTACCCGTTTATTATTATAGATAATTGTGTGCTGAATAAAATCACTAAGAAAGAGGGATGTATATAAAAGAGCCGAGAAAACAGATTTCGAGTGAGACACTTATTAAAGTATTAAAAGAAATGGGAAGGGACCCAAGGAAGGAGTCAGAAGAGAAAACAAAAAGAAAGGAGATGATGCTAAAAGGGTGAAATGCTGACCACAAGGCAAGAGCACACAAGACAAGAGATGAAAGGACATATGTTGGATCTGGAATTATGAGGTTGTCCAAAGACCGAGAGAGTAACTCTTGACAATGATGAGAGCAAGATAATCACAGAACAGTGAGACAAATTCTAAATGTAAAGTAAGGAATAACTGAATCACAGGAGTAGGAAACATTCAAAATAAAAATATGTGATGATGACAAAAGCTACAAAAACTGGGAACTTATTCACTCTTGACTATTCACATGCATAGTCTCCTTTAGATATCATCTAATAAGATAATTTTTAAAAATGTAAGTGAAGGGTAAGAAACTTGTCCAAATGTTTCATAGCTACTATATGGTATGTCAGGAATTCAAACCCAGGTCTAATTAGATTAGAAATGTAATAAAGAATATTTGAAGAAGTGTGAAATATCAAGAAGTTGTTTTAAACCAGATTCATGTTTAGTACTAATAACATGCCTCATGGCAAGCCTCAGTGAGCCAACAGCTAAATGGTTTTAGTTTTTATCAAGACCTTTGGGAAAGTTATTTATTGATTCATCCGATATTTACTGCATGCCAGGCACTGACCAAGACATTAGAA
This sequence comes from Antrozous pallidus, assembly GCA_027563665.1. Taxonomy (NCBI): domain Eukaryota; kingdom Metazoa; phylum Chordata; class Mammalia; order Chiroptera; family Vespertilionidae; genus Antrozous; species Antrozous pallidus. The sequence continues at coordinate 23,955,282 of CM050519.1, forward strand.
TTCATCAATGGATACCCAAAAGAATGATCCCTGCCATCCCTGCCTGGGCATTCTTATAATAGGTTCATAGATAGGGTAAAGGACAGAACATAATACAGAAATGAGAAAGAAGGTGAGTATTTAGGAAAAAAATAAAGCAGGAGAGAGAAAAAGAAGTGCTAAGGGTAACTACATATGCAATTTCAAATAAAATGCTCAGAGAAGACCTCCAGAAGTTACCTGAGGAAGAAAGACAGAAGAAACCCAAGGAAGGAAGCCATGTGTATGTCTGATGGAAGCAAGGTCCAAAGAGAGGTAACACCAAATTTACATTCTCAAGAATGTGGTTGGCATGAGAGAAGTATGGATACAGAGGCCATGTGTTTAAAGCTGAACTAGCGAGGAGAGAGTTGCAGAAGATGAGGCATGTCATGTAGATCTCCACAGACATCTCACAGGTTTAGGCTTTTGTTCTGAGGATGGTAGGCAACAGTGGGTAACAGGTCAGACAGAGCATTATCTTACTTAAGTCACTAGTTACTGTGTTAAGAACCGACTGCGTTGAAGATAAATGAGATTTCTTAACATTAGCAAGTTTTTCACACATTTTACATGAGTTTTATATAAAAGAGGAAAAACTGTGTACCTTTTGCCACAAGTGAAAAAAGGTAGAAAAGACAGAGATTAAATCAGTTGGAAATTCAAACTTTCTGAGAAACTTATAAGACTTAGCAACTCAATGAAACAACATATATTCTGATCATGCTGTGTTTTTATTAGTTCTAATAAATTAAAGAACTACAGTAATTTAATATAGCTGACATTCTACTAATTTCAAGGGAACGAGGGTAACAAAAGCTCAGAAGAGAATTCACTCAGAGTTCAATTCCATTTCTCCTCCCACTCTACAGAGAACACAATTGCTACTATGTTAGTGATTTTTCCCCTTAATGGCAGAATTTGATATTACTATCTTGAGATAGATTTGAACTAAATGAACTCAATCCCTTTATTTAATAAGTTATTTTACTTACCAAGCAATATGCCTGCACATTTTTGGCATTTTGAACTTCACATTAGTTTATAATATAGGCACTATATACTGATTATTATGATGTAGTAGAGATTCTACGTTTTCATGAGAGCAAGGCTGGGAGGCAAAAGGAGATTTATCTTTCTTTCCACAAACACATATTTTCATGACCACTAGCTTCTTTCCAAGGGTCCCTGATGAATTATAGCCTACAACTAAGCCCAGCTCATGCTTAGTTTTTGAAACAAACTGCAATAGTGTCATACTATAAAATCACCTTGGACAATTCCCTAGGTCATGGATTGCAATTTTCCTCACAGAACTGGTAATTATCAGCAAAAAAACAAACAAAACCTTGCTGACCATAAGTCCCCTATCTAGAGAGAAGATTAAGAAAAACAGTAAGGTTTGCATATTTTGCCTTTTCCTTCACTGCGTCCTGTGTAATATTTCTAATTCATTCCCTTGGTGATCTCATCCATTCCACAGCGGTAAATGCCACCTGTTTGAGAAAGGCTCCCAAATTTATACATCTAGCCTTGAACTCCAAGGTTACTTCGTATATGTCCACTTGGATGCCCACAGACATTTTAAGCAATCTTCCCTCCCACAATTTGTTCAAATCTCTTCCTTCTCTCTGTAAATAGTAATGCAGCTTTCTAACTGCATCCAGCAAGAGCCTTGGAGTCATCCCTGACTCCTCTCATTCTCCCATTCCAATGGAACAGAAATCTTGGCTTCCCAATCTTCCAAATTCTTGCAGAATCTGACCGCTTATGAGTGATAATGCTATTAAACCTGTCAAGCTAGCACTATTTCTTACCTTAATTATTACATCATTGTAACAGCATGTTAACTGACCACTGGCTTCAATTTATATCCCCACCTCACAATCTGTTCCTTATACAGCTGCCAGAATACTCCTAAAGCATCAATCTGATCTTTTCACTTCTTTGTTTAAAATGCTCCAGTGGCTTCCTTAGAATAAATCCTACAGGCCTCATGTCATGGTGGCAATGCCATCTCTACCCACTCCTCCTCATTCACTCTGGCAGAGCCACTGGCCTCAATGAACTGTGCTAAACTTACCTGTCCCTCAAAGCCTTATGCTGTGGCCTCCCCTCTCTATAACATGCTTCCCGCCTAACTGAAGGCATTTAGATTTCTGCTCAAATTTTACGTCTCCAGAGAGGCGTTCCCTAGCCATGTTAATCAAACATGTAACACAGCCCTCACCCCACCATTTCCTGAGGAGTATGTAATATTAATAGATTGCCTTTCTTTACTTTATATTTGTGATTATGTGTATACTATTACTGTATTCAACTAAAAGACAATACCAATAAGGAGTAAGAAGCATGTTCACTGCTGTAAACTCAGAAAAACGCCCAGCACAGTGTCCAATAAATATTTGTCAAATGAGTAAATCATTGCTGAACCAAGAAAACAATCTATTCAAATAAAATGTATCAGACAGTGGTGTGGTTACCAATATAAAGTCAAGGTCTCAACTCATCCATAAGCTATCCGATAATACAAAAGGCTGAAGCCGACACTAAGAGAAAGCTGCTATGTAGAGTCATTTCCTAGAAATCATCTACTGGGGGGCTTAAATTAACATGAGAACAGTTCTTAACCATACTCAATTTTAAAAATAAATAAGTAAAAGTGAAGAAAATGAAGAAGTATACTTAATTTTCAGCAGTGAACCCATGTTAAATTCAAACATAACAAAGCCTCTAATTTTCTGTGGATTTCATTATATTTAGTTAAATCAGTAAATCTAATATACACTATTCTATACTACCTATTAAACATGTAAAGAGAAGATGTAAATGGCCTTTTAAGAGTTTTGTCAATGTATATATCCATTGTATCATGTGTAGGAAGAACTAAGAAGAAATATGTAAGGAGTAAGATCTTCAGAGAAGAAAATAAGATGGGCCAAGGTAATGTTATCTCTCAACTGGCAACTGATTTTAATTTCTTAAACCAACAAACTTGCAATAAGTTTAATTAAAAAATCAAATGGCATTGTGATTATTTTTACATAGACTGAAGGAGATGTATGGCAAAAATCAGATTATAAGAAAAATTATAGAAGTAATAAATGTTGGAAGAATTTCAGGCTACAAATCAATCATAATTGAAATCAAGCTAAATTAATAAGCCCTGCACTAGGTGAAAGGAAAACCATCTGTGCTAGTGAGCCTATATTAAATCCTGGCTCCTGGCAGAAGCATGTCAAGAAGGTTGCAAAGCAATGTGACAAGAATAACTGAACAACAGATGAATGCTTCTGATCTTCAGAGAAGCGGATCTCTAAGATTTAAATAGCTAGGATTATAGTTATAATATTTTATTGTTCTAAACAAATGTCCTTCCTGGGTACTGAAGGATTTGCAGATGAGATTGCCAGAGTGCTGTCTAAAATATCATGAATATTGAGGTAATATGGACAACTGGACAGGTACCAAAAAGCAGCAGCAAAAGGCAAATAGAACAATTTTCCAGTAGGAGAGGCTGCCTTTTACAGACAAGATCGAAGATGAATTATTAAAGACAAAAAGAAGCAGAAATTGATAGAAGCCAAAACGGGTCTTGAAATAAGAATTATATTATACTAACTCCATATCCTTTAAACTTAAAGTGATAACTCTGTGAAACATGATTGACTTTATATATGGACATTTGCAATGAACTTGAAATAATCAACACCTCAGGAATAAAAGAAAGACTTGAAGATGTTTCGTCTGAGAAAATGATGGTTCAAGGAAGATAATCTTTGAGGTTCCTAATCTAAACCAAATCATAATTTCCTCAACACTTTTTAGAAAATAAAACCACTGAGGCCAAGAGATATTGTACAGGGTGCCTTCAGTACTCATGGACAAAGAAAAAAATGGCCTTCTGAGTTAAAGGAAGATCATTGGGAAAAGTCCAATGGAAGTGTGGAATCAGAAGAAAAGTAAAATGCTGACAAGTCTACAAGTGGCAATTGTATATGGTGGTTAAGTTGTAATTTTTTTTGAAGTGTGATTTTACACTTTTAGGCACAAAAGTGTTGGTTACTTGGCCTACTTTGAAATAATCCATTCTCACACGCAGAAGTCATTATTTAGATTAATTTGAACAAAAGTTAAAATTATTACCTCAAAAATAATCAACATTTTTATTTTAAAATGTGATTTTAAAAAACATTTGTTTTAGGACAATAAAAATACTCTGATAATATCATGCTGACGAGCACACATTATATATTTATCCAAATTCATACAATGCACATCAAGAGTGAACCCTATTGTAAACCCCTCGAGTGAAACCTGTGGACTCTGGGCAATCACTATTGTATCAATATAAGTCCATCAATTATAACTAATATACCACTCTAGTGAGATATGTCAATAATGGGGGAGGTGATGAACGTGTGTGAGGAAATCTCTGTAACTTCCCAATTTTGCTGTGAACCTCACACAGCTCTAAAAAATTAAAAACAAAAAAAATTCTAACATTTTAAATTTTATTGTTCTTACTATATATTGTCCTTCCTTTCTGTTCATCTCTTCCTTATTTCATATATTCATTTAGCCAACATCATGTGGCCACCATGTGCTAGAAGATGAGCATGATATACTCCAGCTGGTCAAAATGTTTTGAGCATCAATGAAAATTGTAACACTAGAGGTTAAGAAGAGCCATTTAGATTTATGCACAAGGCATTATGGTAACAAAGAGAAAGGATACTGGTGTTGTAGGGAAAAGGAGTTTATGAGAACAAGATGATTTATACATACTCCTTACATCAATTTATTTAATACTCAATTAAGACCATGCAGTGGAGGTGGACACCGTTATGGTCCCTGTGTTTGGCAAAACAATTATCCATCAAACATGGCCATGTACTAATCACCAAAACTTTTAAATGTTATCATAGAAGGCAAAACAGACTTTGCAGATGGAACTAAATTAGGATCTTTGAATGAGGAGATTATCCTAGTAGCCCAATATAATCACAGGATCCTTATTAGAAACTAGAGGCCCAATGCATGAAATTAGTGCAAGAGTAGGCCTTCCTTCCCCTGGCTGCCGGCACTGGCTTCCCTCTGGCCCCCCACTTCATCTGGAAGGATGTCTGGCCTAATTAGAATATTGTCCTTTTATTATTATAGATTAATATAGATTGGGACAGGGTCAAAGAAAGATGTGATGACAAAAGCATAAGTCAGAATGATGCTGGACCATGAGCCAAGGAATGTGATCCACCATGGGAAGCTGGAGAAAGCAAGGAAATAAATTCCTCATCTAGAGTCTTTAGAAGGAATGCAGTATACATAACCCACTTTGGACCTCTGATCTTCAAACTTATAAGATAATAAACTTGTGTTGTTTAAAAGCAGTAAATTGGCAGTTCTCTGTTACAGCAGCAATAGGGAACTAACATGATCTCATTTCATAAATAAGTAAATTGAGGAACAGAAAGATGAGTATCTAACCAAGGTCACACAGGTTAAGGTCAATCTAGGATTTAAACCCAGAGTCTGTGGTCACTGATCTCTAAAATATATAGCCTAGGACCAGTTTACAGATTCATGTATTGGTGGGGTCCCTCAGCCTGGCCTGCAGGGATTGGGCTAAAACCGACTCTCCAACATCCCCTACGAGGAGTCCTAGATTGTGAGAGGGTGCAGGCAAGGCGAGAGACCCCACCGGTGCATGATCAGATTTGGGGAGGGACTACAGGAGGGCTCCAGGGCATGTCTGACCCATCTAGCCCAGTCCTGATTGGCTGAACCACAGAAGCAAGCTAACCTACCAGTTGGAGTATCTGCCCCCTGGTGGTCAGTGCATGTCATAGCACTGGTCGAACTGTCAGACACTTAGCATATTAGGCTTTTATGATATAGGCTATACAAAGATGTATGCAGAATTATTTGTTTAAACTCTGGAGAAAATAAAAAGGAATCATCCTTCATTAAGAGAACAGTTAAAAGTCTTAATATGGACCCTGAAATACTACATAAGAAATTTAAACCAGCATATCACGAAAAGAAACCGCAAAATATATTTTAAGATAAAAAGGTTTCAGAAAAATGTATTTTTAAATATGTGCATATAAATATGCACACATTTGTAAATACAAAGAAACAGAATTGGAAGTCCAACAAAATGATAACTTGTATGGCATGCAGTGGGGTAGTGAGATATAAGGAACTTCCAAATTATATTCAATATTTTTATGCTATCTGAATGTTTTACAACAAGAATATTAGGGTGTACTTTAAAATGAGACATTTTTAATGCAAGGAAATATGCATGAACTTCCTACATCATTTTTTTATTTAAAAAAGAAAAGAAAAAAACGGAGACCTTTACTGCACAAAGTTGAAAAGCCCTGCCCTACAGTGACACCAAATGGCGGCAGATCAAAATACAACACAAAGGCAGGACATTTGTTCAGCTTAACATTCCTGTAAGAGGTTTGATTCCCTTTGAGGAACAGCTTACCAGAATTAAATAATATAAAGACAGATTCTCAAAAAACTAGAATTTTTAATCAAAGTATAGTGCACTAAGCTTCAAATGCAAATTTTAGGCTTTTTTATAAACTTCAGCTACTCTTCTGATCCCACTGAATATTTACATATTTTATTTCTCGCATAGTTAAACCATGCCACTGTGTGCACAGTGATTTTAGTTGGTGGTTTAGTGATCAAAGGAAAACTGCCAATATGTTTTAAACTGCAGTCATACAACTAAAACTAGGTTCTACTCAATGGGAACCAATCTTTAGTAAGTAGTCAATATTTTGGAGGGATGAATGAAGAGGTGTAGGGGCTGACAACAGAAGAAAGAACCCCCCAAAAAGGCAGGCAACTAATTAGTCTCATAAGGGAGTTTCTAGGAAGTCTATTTTCATTTCTCCATCTTTTTAATAGAAAATTAAGTTGAATAAAGAAAGTATGAGGCTAGGTCATGCCAAATATAAACTGATTTATCAATAAAAGTTTTGTCCTGGACTGTCCAAGGGAAATAATTTTTCAAGTTAAGCATATTAGTCAGTACTCAGTGTCCTCTGCCCAGAACCTAATGTAACAAATTCAGCATGTAGACTGTCTCATTCATTTCAAGTCACACACAAAAATACGGAGATGGAGCATCTCCAGATCATGCTTCTAAAATACCATTTTACCACACCCTCTGGTCCAGAATTTTGGATGGATTATTTTTCATATGCCAAAATCACCTGGAAGATATAGGACATATAAATATACTGTAATCAGCTATAAAAACAAGTCAATAATATAATTTGTTCTAGGCCCTGAACTCACAGCATTGGATATCAATTCTATAGGCACCAGACACCAAGAACCACCATGTCACCACCACTCCTACCTTATACAAATAGGGACAGCTCTAGAACTTTGAGTGGTGTGCTGATCCGACTGGCTAATGCTCAAATAGGGACTATAAAGAGTATTAGTTCAGGAAGATACCTAAAAATTCTGAATTATTAGAAAAAGCAGATGAGCAACTAAACCCTTAGTTTCATAAAAGTACCTGTCTGGTACTCATGGATGAAGACTGTTCCTTTAGAAATGGAAATAGTATCAGCATTAAAAAAAAAATTTAATCTAATTTCAAGGGAGAAATAAATAAAAGTGTATGTGAAACGTCATATTATAGGAACCCTGGAGAGAATACAGACATATCAAATGGTTGAAAGAACACCTCAAGGCCATATAATTTAATGAATAGTGACATAATACTTATGAATAACATATCTATAATAATAAATGCATAATATGTCAATTAGACCAGACAACCGAGCGTCCTGAAGGATGTCGGAAGGTCGTTCTATAGGAAACCAGGGCTGCCAGGGCTGAGGCGAGCCGCCATGGCTGCCAGGGCTAAGGCCCTTGCACAAATTTCATGCATTGGGCCTCTAGTATGTATATAAAATTCTATAGAGCACAGCGCTGGAAAGTTGTGTGTAAACAAAGATAAGAAACCCCTATTTCTAATTTATATGTTATTATCTTACATATTCTAATTGGTGTGTAATGGACTCTGGTTACTAGCATTCTGAATGTGTTACTTTTGCACATCTTTCTATTAAGGACAAAATAATACAAATAAATGCCAAAGTCGTGGTATAGCTTACTGTTTACTTTTTGCCTAGTTCTTGGGTGAAATTAAAGCTGGTTATATAACGTATTTTCTGGCATATGAGACGACTTTTTTAAACCAGGAGAACCTTCTCAAAAGTCGGGGGTCGTCTTATACATCGCGTGTCCTCTCATAGGGCGGGCACTGCCGGCCACGGCCGCATCCCCGCCGAATGCGGTGACCAAATGAAAGCAGCAAGGGCGGCGCGGTGCAAGGGCGGTAGGAGGAAATCCACTCCCCAGGATTCCTGGAAAGAGGTGACTGATCGCCCTCCTGATGACGAGGTGAAGGTGTAAGTGAAGGGTGGAGCCAGCTGCGGGGGCCGGGATGCCCGGGGTTTGGAAAAAAGAGAGAGCCGCGCTGTGCCAGAAAAACACGCTGCTTTCACCGTCCGGCCCGCCCTCGTATCCCATTAGCTCCTGAGGACTGCAGGGAAGCGGTGCAGGCGCGCATGTGGGAAACCTGAGAGGCAGAGGAGGAGGTTTGGTAATAGGACACAACAGCGGGCCAGACGGCGAAAGAGGCGTGTTTGCGCTACTGCTCTGACAGTATTGGAGACAAGGGAGGGCTGGGCAGGCAGGGAGAGCTGACCAATCCAAGCAGGCTTTGTATACAACAACCAGCCAATCGCGGGTAAGGTACATTGCTTGCCATGATTGGCTGGTTGTTGTATACTGGGTACCACATACAGTACAGCACCAGAATCTGTACCTGTTCACACAGAACAGCACCAGTACATACGGTACAGTACAAAAATGTCCAACAGTCAAAACCCCATCACGGCTCCACTAGCAAGAAGAAAGAAATATGAAGCCAGTTTCAAAAAGTTGTAAACTTTGCCATGGAACATAATAACTGCACTGCTGCAAGACAGAAAAGATGGTTTGGGACTGGAAAGAAAATGAAAAAGCATTGAAGAGTGTGCCAAGGGGTAAGTGTGCATTAAGAAGAGGCACCCCACATTGGCCAGAACTCGAAAAACATGTAGCAGACATGGTGAATGAGCATCTCCAAAACAGCTATGTTGTGTGCGTTGGAAGAGGGGTAGGGTAGTCTTATACAGAGAGTATATCCCAAACTCTATATTTTAAATGGAAAAGTTGGGGGTTGTCTTATACGCCCAGTGATCTTATATGCCACAAAATATGGTAATGAAAACAAATGTAAGGACTCTATCCATTATTGTATCAAATTTGAGTGTATGTTTATATACAACACAACTGCAAAATCTATAATTTACAAGAATCAAATTAATGGATAAGAGAAACAGTGAAACTCACCAGCAAGTAATATAACTGCAGAATTTTAAGCGATTTTTGTTAAAATAAAAACAATGCTAGAAATCACAATATCAATCTATAAAACCTAAACATGAAACAGAGCTAGCTAATCACAAATCTATGGTAAAACAAATGAAAAGGCAAACTTTGGCCCTATTTGGGGGTGAAAAAGCTGTCCACCTGTGATGATTCCTTGTTTATGACTCTGACGGTTTATCAGGTTGAAATGATTAGTACTTTAAATAGAGGTTCAGTCAATAAGTAAATGTTTTTCTAATATATAAAACTTACATAGGAATCTGCATTTTACATTATCTCAAAGTTAATAGCCCATCTTCTATAACATAATGCAACATACTTTCATTAATTTTGTTACTTGAAACAGAAACTTGGGAATCTTTTGGAAATATACATAATTATAATCAGTTTCCTAAAACCACCAAATTATCATATTATTTATACAATGTTGGAACGTTGAAAAGATATTATGCTAATGAATTAGTTACATAATATTGAGCTTTTAATCTGGAAAGGAGAACAGAAAACTACGGGCATTCTACATGGTTTTACACCTTTTTTGTCTGTGTATGTATTCCCCAAGTATTATTTGGAACTTTAGCAGGATTCCTTCTCCATTGAGAGAGTTGTCAAAACTAAATTGACAACGCCAAAAACTTAAAATGGAAAAAGAGAAAGCTGAAGAGCATTACTATTTGACTATATATATATATATATATATATATATATATATGTATATGTATATATATATATACACACACACACACACACACACACTAGAGGCCCGTTGCATGAAGATTCATGCAATAGGCTTTCCTTCCCCTGGCTGCCAGGACCAGTTTTCCTCTGGAACCTGGGACCCAGGCCTTCCCTCTGGCTGTTGCCTTCCGTTTTTGCTCTGGCTGGCTAGAGGCTTCACTCCAGCCAGAGCCTTCAGTCTTCTCTGCTCTGGCTGGAATGCCACGCTGCCGCCGCCTCGTCTCTGCCCCCAGGGGCCAGGCGCTCGCGCTGCTTGGCCCTGCCCCCGGCTCCTGATTGGCTGGTCAATCAGGATCCAAGGTACGGTCACATTTGCATGTTACTCTTTTATTAGGTAGGATATCTTATCTAATAAAGAGGGAGCATGCATATTGACCATCACACTGTCACAAAGATGGTGGCGCTCAGTCCCCTCAGCCCTGCCAGAGTCCCCCAGTCCTTTCAGCACCTATGGGGGGCGGCAGGTGCACAGTGCGGCCAGACCCACCTTTAGCCCCCCAGCCACCCAGGGCTGGCCCAAGGCGCAGGCAAGCCTTGGATGGCAGCTGCCCAGCCAACGCCCAAGGCACAGACAAGCCTGGGATGTCAGCTGCCCCACCATCTAGGGCCAGCACAAGATGCAGGCAAGCCTCAGATGACAGCTGTCCAGCTGCCCAGGGCAGGCCCGAGGCGCAGGCAAGCCTTGAATGGCGGCTGCCCCACCATCCAGGGCTGCCTGAGGCTCAGGTAACCAGGGCGGCCAAGGCTTGTACTGCCAACAGTGGCAGCAGCAGAGGTGTGATGGGAGAGTTGCCTTCCCCTGATCCCCGGGTTGCCACCCACCCCTGAGGGCTCCGGGACTGTGAAAGGGGGCAGGCCTGGCTGAGGAACCTCTGTCCAGTACATGAATTTTGATGCACCAGGACTCTAGTATTATATAGTTTTCATTTTCCCTAAACTTGATTTCCCCTTTCCTCACCAAAAATCTTATTTGAAAATGTTAGTACTAGCCGAAACCAGTTTGGCTCAGTGGATAGTGTCAACCTGTGGACTGAAGGGTTCCGGATTCTATTCCAGTCAAGGGCATGTGCCTTGGCTGCAGGCACATCTCCAGTAGGGGGTGTGCAAGAGGCAGCTGATGGATGTTTCGGACTTTCTATCCCTCTCCCTTCCTCTCTGTAAAAAATCAATAAAATATATTAAAATAAATAAATAAATAAAATGTTAGTACTACCCAAACCAGAACTTAAAACAATGTGTTCTAGAATAGTCATAATCAACAGATGATAAAGCACTGTTCACACTTGTCTATAGCAGATACTTTTCAATAGCATTACTCTTTCCACATTAAATTTCATTTGCAGTCAGGTATGACCTGTGATGGAATGAGTAGATTCAAGGTCAAGTTTGAGTTGACATATCCTAAAAGGAAAGTGGTCCATCACTGCCTTAAAATCAAGACTATAACCTCTAGCGCTAGTATCTGGAAATATAATTATTTTAACGATCTGACCCTACGCATACACTGCTAGTAAATCATAGCTTTTTTATTTCAACTCTAGTTTTTAAAGGAAAATATAACCTCGCTATTTTAAATAATCCTAAAATATTTGCTAGTTTGAGTTCATTCTTCTGTGACAATCACTAGAATATGGGAATAGTTTTAATTATTATAGTGATATCTAACAGAAGTTATTAGTTAAGTAGACATTTTCATATAAACTTGTATGTGTTCAAGACTTAAAATACATGGGATATATTTCAAAATTATAATTTTATATTTTTTAATTTTCATTTAATAGTAAAAATAAAACAAATGGCCAAAGATCAAAACTCTAAGTAGTCTATAGTTTAAAATTTAATGCAAATGCTCCCTTATTCACTTACATATGGAAGACAATGATAAGAAGAACATTATAAAGGGATTAAGAGAAAGGGAAAGAGATCAAGTTAATAGAAAATAAAGCAAACAAGAAAATACTATGTGAGGGGAGGAAAAAAAAAGAGTACTCTGAAGAATTGGATAAAACAATAAAAAGTATTTTATAAATATAGTAAGCTAGAAAGTTTTATAATGAAAAGACTATGAAAGGAAAAACCCTGCCTTTTTTATTCTGTGTTCTATTCAGAGTTTTGTGAACTTGGGAGACAAGAGTTAGGAAGAGGCACTAAAGAAAGGTCTGAGTAGAATAGATTTATGAAGAGACAGGAAGGAATTTAAGAGTAAATGCCTGCAAAATATGGTATGAAAACATAGTCCTTTAGTTAGTCAACCGAAATTTTCAAAATTTTATCAAATGCAAATTCATCATATCCCTGGAGGTTAGTAATAATATAACTGAAGAAAAGAAAAAATAATCATATAATAAAAAATGAAATACTAATTTAAAGTATTATTATGATAACTGAGTATACAACCAACCTCAAAATGGTGATTTAATGGTAGGAGAAAAGAGCAAGAGAAAAAAAAGCTTGATAAAAATCGTAATTTTAAGTTGCAACACAGCTAATATATAACATTGGCAAGTCATCTCAACTCTTCAGACCCCAACTTCTATAAATAGAAAGCAAGAACAAGATGATTATCAAGGTTTCTAAAGATTATTTTAAATGTATTCATTTTTCAATCTCATTGCTAAAATCTAAACCAAAACAAAATGTATTTGTAATTTCAAATCTAAAATATGAGATGAATTGAAGTGAGTGATTAGAACCAGAAACTGAAGCTACTCTTGCAATATGTTGGAAGACATAGCTCTAGAATAAGTCATAATTTTCATTTTACATTTTGACATCAAATAGAGAATATGAAATCATGTGTATACTTTTTAAAGAATCCTTGGATTTCATTATGGCTAGAATTCAAATACATATTTTAAATTAAGATAATTTGCCATAAATATCCTTAGGTTAAAAATAAACAGACATTAAAGATTTGTTGAGTACTAATGACGAGAAAAACTACATTTTCTTCCCTGTTTTCCACAGTCTTAATTAAAATCCCCTCAAAAGAGAGTTAACACTGAGAGTACTCACCACAACAGCAAACTGCTCTGGTTCACTTAAATTGTTATAGTCACTCTTGAACTGAGACAATGAATTTAATTGTTCTTGATCAGGAAGATGCTTTAATAAGTTCTAAAAATGAAAACCAAAAGAAAATATCTTCAACAAATGTGCTTCTTGAATTCTAGATAAATTTATTAATAAACTCTGGGATGAAAATCAGTAAAATTAATCTTTAGTTGTATTTCTAGGTAACCTCCCTTTTATGCAAAGCCTTAAGCTGTATTCTCTGCATTTTGAAAGCAATTTCCTTCTTCTCTATCCAGAGTTATTATATATTCAAATCAAGCACTACTGAATGTTTATTTGATTAGCTATATAATTGAGAAAGAAGAACTCAACCTATACCAAAGAAACAGCTTTCTCACCTGGATAAATATGATCAATTACACTTCAGCTTTAGGGAATTAAAAATCAGAAATTTCAGGTGAAGCCAAACATATTTTAACACTTCACTTACAGGAATAAAAGAAATTATCATATTGCTACTAAAACGCAAGGCAAAGAATCAAAAGGAAATCAAGGGAATTTTAATGACAGTTCTTGCAAGATTTAACCAGTATGAATATGGTTTTAATAATAAAAATAAAGATACCTAAAACAAAGACAGAGTAACTCTTCTGATGTGAAAGAACATTTAAAAAAGCACTGAAGACAATGAATGATATACCTTGCAAATAAAAGCAAAAACATATACTTAAGTGCCTGTGGCTGTAGTAATGCCCTTTGCCTGTGTCATCTGCAGTCTAGAAACTATAGATTCCTGTGGCCATTCTGATTCCTTGTCCAGGCACAGCCTTTCCCGAGCCACACACACAGGAAAAAGAAACACTCCAATGGAGAAAAACCAAGGAAATACATATAAATATGCTTCCCTGTTAAAACTTAAATATTACACAATCTCTTGGAAAAACTCTATATATATCTTTCTGTGTCCAAATATAATTGGCTATGATGTTATAACAAGTTAGCATATTGATAATAAAATTAAGAAGAAAAAAAAAAGAGTGGTTGGTGATCACAATCCCAAATTATAGTATCAGTATATTCTGTGCAAGCCCAAATTCAAGTACAAATTTAAATTAAGCCTATTTCATGCTATACATATTAATGGGGAAATACATTCCCAAAGGTGTTATTAGTTTAAAATGTTAGAAAATATTATATATCAAAGTACTTAAATCAAAGAACAACTTTTTGACTCACTGTGTATCTTTGAATAAAAACTTGGTTGGCTGGCCAAAAACAAATAAAAAGTCACAATTTAAGATCATCCCTAAAAAACATATTCACTATTAACACTACCAACTGAATAAAAACATGCAGGTAGTATATGATTTTTCCACATAAGTAGAAATTTCTCCTAGGAGAAATGCCTGAGACCAAAAAACTTATTTATATTTTCTTTTAATCATTCTAGCTGACAGCTGGATTATTTTAATTATTTATTACATCAGGCTTCTAAATTTCTCCAGCACTCTTTATATAACCATCCAATCCCCTTGGACATTTTTAGTTAATATATAATTAAATTTTAATCTCTCATCAGAAATATATTAATTTTTCACTTCAGTATTTTTGCTTTCCAAAGTAATAAAACTATGGTGATTTGTAAGAGCACACCCCCAATCTAGCTTTGTGTTTCCCAATACACTTCACAAATCCTAAGATCCTATCAAACTAAACTCTTCACAGTTGCCCACACACCACCAGCATTTCCCTCACAGCTCAGGGTTTTATAACTACCAGAATAACTGCCCTCATTACTTTACTCACTCAGTCCTCTGCCCTTTCAACGTTGAACCTTCAAGTGCCCTTTTCTTTATACATACACATACCTGGCATTCTCCTCACACATTACGTATCGTAAATCAGCTATGTTTGTCTTGTATTTTTATTTTATTCATGCCCTGGTGCACGAATTCGTGAAAATTGAAAGAAAGTTAATTAGAACATGGCTGGTGGGTTGGAACGGGGCAAGACAGGCTGGACAAGTCCTGGAGCCAACCTTCTGTGGTCCCTCCTAGGCTGGTCACACCTAGAGTGGCACTGCAGCCCAAAGGGCATCTGTTGTCATTGCAGTTCGGCAGTAAACCAGATTTGGGGCCTACAGTGCCCCAGCAACAACATAACCTACGGCAGAAGGTGGAATTGAGCGGCCCAGTGAGGAATGTCTAGTTCTGGGGTGTGTCACCCAAGGACAGCTGTTGCCAAGTCACTGCAGCTCAGTAGCTCCTGTGTTGAACATCTGCACCTGTGATCAGTGTACATCATACGTAGTGGCAGGTCAGCTGGTCAGACAGTCAGATGGTTGCTTAACCTTTTATGTATGTAGAAATATGTAATCATCACCCTTTCCATGCTATCAATTCCAAAAATAGAAAGTCTGTTTCTCATTGAGCCTAATACAGTACCCTGCACATGGTGGGCATACACACACACACACACACACAGCTAAATCTACAATAATAAAAGAAAGATGCAAATTAACCATCCCTTCATGACACCTACCAGCCAATCAGGAGTGAGAATGCAAATTAACCCAACAAAGATGGCCAGGGACAGGGTGGAATGTTTGCATCATTGCAATGGCAACAACGCAGGTGTTTTGCACTTCCCCAGCTGTTCAGGGCCTCTGGGCAATGTGGGAAGGTGGGGCCAGAGCAGAAAGAGACAGCTCCGGGGCCAGAGCAGAAATGGGGTGCAGACAGCCAGGGAAAGGAAGGCCCATTTTTGCACGAATCTTCATGCATAGGGCTTCTAGTAAATTAATAAAAGACTGATGGAACAAAGGTAAATGGATAAAGAATGAGGTGGGAAAACGATATCAATAATGATATCAAAAATGACCCCAACATGCACAACTGACATCTTGTTATCTATGAATAAACTGATAAATAAACACACCAAAATGAAATCAGGACAGTCAACAAAATCTACCAAATGATGATTATTAAAAAACAATGTTCTTCCCATGCCCTGTTCAACATGGGCGCTAAGAAACATATTTTTTTTAAATAAAAATAAAAAAAATGCGACTTTAAATACCATGAGATTCTTTTTTTTAAATTACTATATATAGACTTTGCATATGTCCAAACTAAAGTTTTAGATTTTAAATTCATTAAGATTAGTTTTATATTGGGGAAGTATGGTAGGCAGAATAATGACCCAAGATGTCCATATGTCATCCCCAGAACCTCTGAAAATATTGGTTTCAGCTGACCTTAAAATGGGGAGATTACCCTGGATTATCTGGATGTCCTCAATGTAACCATAAAGGTATTTACAAGTGGAAGAGGGAGACAGAACCACCAAGTGAGAGGGAGATATAACAATGAAAGGAAGAAACAGAGAGAAAACATTGCTGGCTTGGAAAGTGAAGAAAAGTGCTGAGGAGCATGGAAGGAGGCAGCCATGAGGAGCTGGAAAAGAAAATAACAAAAAAGAACAAAATACACACACACACACACACACACACACACACACACACACACACACACACACAGTCTTCCCTAAAGCCTATGGGAAGAAATTCAAGCCTGCCAACACCTTGACTTTAAGATCCAGGCCAAACTTCTGGTCTATAAAAAAGGAAGATAGTATGCATACATGTAATTTTAAGACACTAAATTTGTTGTAAATTGTTATAGTAGTAAATATATATTCATATATATTCATATATATATGTGTGTATATATATATATATATATATATATATATATTACCAGTAATAGAAAACTAATCTCATATAATAAAGATTTAATATGCAAATGGTCATTACACCATGAAGCATAATAACCGACCACATAAGGACCAGATCACGGATCAGTAGGAGGGTGGGGCAGTGACCTACAAGCAGGCAGTGGAGAGCTACAGGAGGGGGCAGAGCAGCAAGCTATGAGAAGGGGTCGGAGGGGGGTGGTGCAGGGAGCTACAGGAGGGGAGGGCATCATGCTGAGAGCTACAGGAGGGCTGCAGTGAGCAACTGCCTACAAGTGGACAGCAGAGCGCTACAGCAGGGAGCAGGGCAGCAAGCTATGAAGGGGAGGCGGGGGGGAGGGGTAGAGGGAGCTACAGGAGGGCGGGGCAGTGGGCTGAGAGCTACTGGAGGGAGGCAGCAAGCTATTAGTGCATGGATTCATGAGCAGGGCTACTAGTTATAAGTTATATGGAGCCGAAACCAATTTGCCTCAGTAGATAGAGCGCTGGCCTGGAGACTCAAGAGTCCCAGGTTCGATTCTGGTCAAGGGCATGTACCTTGGCTGCGGGCACACCCCCAGTGGGAAGTGTGCAGGAGGCAACTGATTGATGTTTCTCTCTCATCGATGTTTCTAAGTTTCTATCCCTCTCCCTTCCGTTCTGTAAAAAAATCAATAAAAAAATAAAATAAAATAAATGAGTCATATGGAACTTAATGTTCTTTGGGTACAAATTTCAATGCAAATAATTCCTTTTCATCTTTACAAAACAAAAGTCACATGATCATCCAAACCATTCGTGTAAGTAAAGTAGAAGCAACTCCAAAAATATTTAACAAATGCATTAAAAAACTATGAACATATATTAAGTAGAAAATTTTTCTTTAAGGACCTTGGAATCAATTAAGAATAAGGCACATAAAAATCAACAATAACAAAGACAACGTTCTAGTAAAAAGAAATGGCTAGAGAAAAAGCATTTAAATAAGAGTTGCTGAAATAAGTAGTTAATGTCGCAGAGACTCACAGCCAAAATCACTAATGGGATTATAGACCTCCACATTTAGGAGACAAGAGAGGATAGGCAAGAACAAGTCCTAAGGTTACCATTTACTGATTAATTAAAATGTCTAGAGTAATTTTAATGACTTATTGACACTAACAAATAAACCCTGTTTTCTTTTCACTGCTAAAATATCATTACCCTTCCATTATAAAATGCAAGATAGTAAACTAAAGGTTATCATCCTCTGGCTATATAATTTGTGGTTTGATTCTTCAAATTTAAATTCTATCTAAATTTGTATTATTGTTGCTTTATGTGGAAATCAGCAAGTAACTTTGGTAGTGCACTAGCATTCCTTAAATAATAGTGTGAATATAAATCATTTAAAAATCTTGCAGCTTCCTGAACTAATTCAGAATACTATGCAAACTCTCTATAGTATGCATAAGAGCACAAATGATCCTAGTAGGGATTGTCAGTAAGGTTACTCTGAAATAAAAAGAAATCTCCCTCAACCTTATTTACAATAATAAAAGTATAATATGCTAATTAGACCAGAGGTCCTCTCTTTGGGGCAAAGCTGCAGAAGGAGGGGGCCTAGACAGAGGTGGCAGAGGCTCCTGGCCACAGTGGCAGAGGGCAGGGGCCAGGGCCAAAGCCCTTGCACAAATTTCGTGCATCAGGCCTCTAGTATTAAATAATAATACAACATTAGAAGACATAAAAGCCTAAAAAAACCTCTAAAACACTCTATTATACAAATAAATTTAAATTAACATATTACTAGTTTTAACTGTAACAAAAACAAAAATGTAAAATTAAACAACCTGACTTTCAGAAAACAGTCATTTAAAATAATTGAAATTTAATTATTTTGATAGCATTATATTTAGTTTGCAGTTAAAAGAACATTCAGCGTTTTATCTCCTGGCAATGTAGAAGTTATGCTAAAACTAATTATGCAGCAATAATTTTCCAGTTGAATGATTTGGTTTAAGAATTTTGCTTCACTTACAGTTTTTTGTTTAATGAGAAGCTTGCAATGAAATATTGGAACTTAAGCTCCCTGCCTCTTGTTTACCTGAATCACAGACTCTGCCAACTGTGTTTCATCCACTTCCAATATCATCATTTTGATTTCTTCATATGGCACCCGCAAAGAGCTCAGGAAGATTGCTAAAAGGAGGGAATTATAAATAAAGTCCATAATGAATAAGGTTAAGAAAAGAGTTTGAGATATAGTTCTATATGTAAATTCAAAAATAATTCATAAAATGAGAGGTTTAAAAACATTTAATAAAATTACTGGGGGAAAAACTTTCATTAGCACATTTTATACTTCTCCAGTTTTAGACCTAGTGTTTAAATGATAGTCCTATATTATTATGCTGATTTCAATGTTGATTTTTAATGATTACTTATTAGCTTATCATAGGAATGGTGCCAATTTTCAAATGACTAAAATGAAATATGTTTGGTTCACTATAAAATATAACATTATAAAGAAAAGAACCATAAAATCCCAATATGTGTGTGTAATATTTGTACTAGAAACACGTGTGTTCTTAGCTTGTATATCTTCTAGCCCTACTGAACAGTTCAGAAAAAATATCTTATATAATAAAATCCTAATATGCTAAGTGTTCAGTTGTACCATTGTCTGGTCATCTGTTCAACCATTCAAAGTGGCAAATGCTAATAATATACTAAGGCTGCTCAACTGCTCACTATGACGTGCACTGACCAGGGGGCAGACAGTCGACCGGTTGACCAGTCACTATGATGTAACCTGACCACCAGGGGGAAGATGCTTAATGAAGGAACTATCACCTGGTGGTCAATGCATTCCCACAGGGGGACCACCGCTCATCCAGAAGCCAGACCCATGGGTGGCAAGTGCAACGGCAGTGGCAGGAGCCTCTCCCATCTCCACAGCAGCACTAAGGATGTCTGACTTACACTCCTGGACTGCGAGAGGATGCAGGCCAGGCTGAGAGATCCCCCATGAGTGCACACATTTTGTGCACTGGGCCTCTCTAGTTTTATATATTTTTATTGAGTTCAAAGAATAAAACAAAACAATAGAGATAGAACATCAATGATGAGAGAGAATCACTGATCAGCTGCCTGCCACACGCCCCTTACTAGGGCATGTGCTTGCAACCTCAGCACATGCCCTGATCAGGAATGGAACTGCGACTTCCTGGTTCACAGGTCGACACTCAACCACTGACCCACACCAGCTGGGCAGAGAAAAAATATTTTAACAAAACTGCCAAGCAGGGCATTAATACTTTTATAAGTTATAATACATTACTGTTCAAAAATATTACAGACATTATGCCAGAGAACTAGCCATTGCATGTAACTAAAAGTTAAATGTCCAATATTAGAAAAATATTTTTCATTGAAAACTATCCATATAAATTATCTGGGATAATGCTATTACCAACTATTATTTACTTTATTTTTGACACCTCATATATCTACTGCTAAAACACAATGATCTCAGAAGCTACTGAGGTATCCTATTTAATAAAAGAGTAATATGCAAATTAACTGTACCTCCAATCAAGCCATGTCCACAAGCCACTCCCACCAGCCAATCAGGAGCAAATAAACCCCAACCAAGATGGCAGTGGCCACTAAGAACAGGAGGGAGAGGCTTGGGTTTCCCCGGCAATGGATGAAGCCAAGCTTTCCACCTGCCATTGCTGGCCTAGGCCTCCACTCAATAATACAAAGTTTCAATTATAGAAGACTAGTGGCCCAGTGCATGAAATTCATGCATGTAGGGGTTGGGGGGAGGGTTTGTCTCTCAGCCCGGCCTGCATCCTTTCCAATCTGAGACCCCTGTGGGATCAGGACTAAACTGGCACTTGAACAAACCCCCTCGCAATCCACTCCTACCAGCTCACTGGCCTGACTGCTTGATCACCCCTAACCATTCTGCTTGCTGGCCTGATTGTCCCAACTGGTCCCCTCTGCCAGCCTGCTCGGCCCCAACTGCCCCCCACCAGCAGCCTGATCACCCTCAACTGCCCTGCCCTCCTGGCCTGATCACGCCCAACTGCCTTCTCCTCCTGGCCTGATCACCCCTAACAACCTCTGCCTTGGCCCCGCCACCATGGCTTTGTCCTCTGGGGCTGGGCTGCTATCTGGGACCCATGGCACCCGCGGCGAAGTGCTCGCGTAGCCGGCGTTCGCCATGGGCTGCAGGGGGGTGGATTGCCCGCTGTAGGGACAGAACAGGCACCATGGGCCGGTCATGACTGCCAGTACAGCGTCCGCTCCCCAGGCCGGGGCAACACGCCGCTCGGCCCCACCCCTTGCTCATGATTGGCTGGTAGCATAGTGAAGGTGTGGTCAAATTTGCATATTACTCTTTTATTACATAGGATATATCCCAACAGAAATGGCGGCAGCCACGGAGCTGGAAGAGGCTAGGGTTGCCCAGGCGATGGAGGAAGCTAAGCTTCTGCAGCCCTAGCGCCTAGGCCTCCACTCTAGTCTACGAAGTTTCAATTATAGAAGGTAAATGTCCCAACAGAAATGGCTGTTGCCACAGAATAAGCAGAAGGCTTGGCTCCACTCCAGGCTACAAAGTTTTAATTGTAGAACATAAATTAATCCCAGACCTCAGGGCCTCTGCTTGGGTCGCTGGAGGGCATGGCCAGCCTGCAAATCACCACAGATTCCTGGTCCAGGCCACCCCACACCCCAAAGGAACCCCCACCTTGCTTTGGGACACTCTTTAGGACAAACCAGCTGGCCCCCACCCATGCATCAGGCCTCTATCCTATCTAATAAAAGTAATTTGCAGATTGACCATCATTCCAACACACAAGAGGGTTGCCTCCATGTGGTCAAAGATACTGCACCCACAAGATGGCCAGCAAGGGGGCGCCGTTTGGAGGTTCCAGGTCTGCAAGGGAAGACAGTTGTGGGTGATCAAGCCTGCAGGGGAGGGCACTTAGGGGTGACCAGGCTGGCAGAGGAGAGAAGTTGGGGGCAAACAGGCTGGCAGAGGAGTAGTTAGACATCAATAAGGCTGGCAGGGTAGTGGTTAGGGGGTGATCAGGCTGGCAGGCAGAAGAGGTTAGGGGCAATCAGGAAGGCAAGGAGGTGAGCAGTTGGGAGCCAGCAGTCCTAGATTGTGAGAAGGATGTCTAACTGCCTGTTTAGGCCCGATCCTAATAGCATTCAGACATCCCTTAAGGGGTCCCAGATTGGGTAGGGTGCAGGCTGGGCTGAGGAACATCCCCCAGCCTCCCGTGCATGAATTTCATGCTCCGGCTCTCTAGTATGGGGTATTTTTACAGCATTAGATTTAATGCTGTGCTGTTCTCCCCCTATTCTATTTTTGTGTTGTTCCTTTTCTCTAGTGATAGGTGTCACTTCTTGAACATACTCAGGAATTGCTAACCACTAGCGCACTAATTTATTTCATATACTGCTTATATAATTTTGTCAGTATTTTTTAAAATGTTTTTATTGATTTTTGAAGGACAGGAAGGAGGAAAGAAGAGGGAGAAAGGAAAAGAATGAGTGAGGGATTTATTGGTTACCTTCTATACTGGGGACCAAACCCCAAACCTGGACATGTGTCCCCTGACCAGGAATAGGACCTGGGACCTTTCTGTATACAGGACAATGCTCAACCAACTGAGCCACACTGGCCAGGGCAGTAAGTATTTTCAAGAAAGGACACTACTTTTCATAAATACTCAGAAAATATGACCTACATCTTTCTTAGAAGAAGGCTGTATTCCAGATTCCTGAGGTTACCATGTAGCATCTACAGATAAAAAATAAAGCACCATCTATGTTTTTATCACTAGCTTCATTCACACATTTCAGAAACAGTCATAAGTCTGGCAGAGTAGTGCTATAAATTATCTATAAAATATTAATATAGCCGAAACCGTTTTGGCTCAGTGGATAGAGCATAGGCCTGTGGGCTGAAAGGTCCCAAGTTCGATCCTGGTCAAGAGCATGTACCTTATTTGCGGGCACATGCCCAGTAGAGGGTGTGCAATAGGCAGTGGATGGATATTTCTTTATCATTAATGTTTCTGACTTTCTATCCCTCTCCCTTCCTCTCTGTAAAAAATCAGTAAAATATATTTTCAAAAATAAAATAAAATATGAATATATCCAATTCTTAATATTCCAAGAACAAGATGGAATAAAGGGTCTAAATGATATTGTAATAGATCGAGATTAATTATAAAAGAGTATCCCAATCGTAGACATTAGAAAGCATGAAAATATGGTTAAATAATAATTATTATTATTCAACAGGAATTTAGTAATTGATGGGAAGGTAATAAAACCTAAATGTGAACATCATGTATAAAACTAACAAGTTGCCTAAGATTATAGAGTTAAAATGTAAATAGTAACAACAGAAAGGATACTAAAAAAAAATTATCATGACAAATTAGCTCTTTTATGGTGAGAGAAAGACTTCTTAATCAAAAAACAATGGAAAACATATGCAAAGATTGATATCTAACAATATGAGAGAAAAATATCAATAGCAAAAGACTTAAAACAATTAAAAAGCAAGGAAGTGGAAAGATAATCCTGCTTCAAAGTTCAAAGAGCACTTGTTTACCTACATTTAGGCATACCATGAGGTCCAAAGAGGAAAATGGGTAAAATATATGTAAACTCAATTAAAATAATAATAAAAAAATGAACAAAATAAATGTAACTTGCTAAACCTGAGGAGTAAGAAAACTGAGAAAACAAATTGTTAAAACATAATCTAAATAGAAAATTGAGTAATATTAATATTAATAAGAAAATTATTATTTTCATTGAGAAAATGTAGATTCCACTCAAAAAATCTAGTCTATGGAAACAACAACATATAGAGAAGGTTATACCATTAAATACTAGTAATCAAAAGCGCAGAATTCCTTTAAGGCATAATATAGTAATTGAGGGAGAAAGAAATGATAGTTTTATATTTCAGGCAATAAGGCAGAGAGATATTTAAAAGAGAGAAGATATAAATATATATATATATATTTTTTTAAATATATTTTATTGAGTTTTTACACAGCGGAAGGGAGAGGGATAGCAAGTCAGAAACATGGATGAGAGAGAGAGACATCGATCAGCTGCCTCTTGCACGCCCCCTACTGGGGATGTGCCTGCAGCCAAAGTACATGCCCTCGGCGGAATCGAACCCGGGACCCTTCAGTCCGCAACCCGACGCTCTATCCACTGAGCCAAAACGGTCTCGGCATAAAAAATCTATTTTTAATCTTAATAGGAAATCCACTTCTGAGCTGTCCCAAAAGTAAGAAAACAGAAATCCTAAGAGAAAATAACTAAAGAAATGAAAGAAAAGTTTGAAACACTGGGCAGGACAAAAAGACATTACTAAAAAGAAACAAAAAGATTTAATGGAAAAAATGTAGAATTTTTAGAAATCATATGTATAAATAAAACTAATGAAATTACAAATTGAACATATAAATTAGACATCATAAGATAACAAAGATAAAATATATTACATGAAAGACTGCACAGAAGCTATTCAAAGTGTAACATAAAGAGATGGAAAAATACAAGGTTATGAAATATAAAAGATTGGTAATGATACCTAAAAAATATCTACTTAAGAATTCCAAAAGGAAATCACAAAAAGAATAGGAAAGAGCATATAAGAACAGAAAGTATCAGATAGGTTTCCAGAATTACAGAGACACAGAACATCAGATCAAGAAAGTTCAAAAAACACTCAATCATAATAAAATTTTAAAAATAATAAAAGCCACACTAGATAGCTGCTTGTAAAATATCAAGCATTTGGGACACCATATATTGGGATTACTCAAACACTGATGGTAGAAAAGTAAACCAGTACATCACAGAATAGATATATATTTAGAGTAGGGCCACCATACATCTCCAGAGCAGGGGTCGGGAGTCTTTTTTTCTGCCAAGAGCCATTTGGATATTTATAACATCATTCTTAGTCCACACAAAATTATCAGATTAAAAATTAGCCTGTTCTGTTTGGTAAAACCTTTAATTAACTGGCCCCTGATGCTTTGGCAGGGCCAGAACAAATGATTTTGAGTGCCACATAGGCCCACTGGATGGATGTACCCCACCCATGCTCTAGTCTAGAGAGATACACAGTAAATATTTTACAATTTGTGGGCCACACAGTCTCTGTCACAGCTTCTCAACTATGCTATTGTAGCACAAAGGCAGCCAAAAAATATGTGTACATAAATGTTCTGGTTAAATTTCAATAAAACCTTGTTCAAAAAAACAGGCAACAGACAAGATTTGGCTGAGAGGCCATAGTATGCCACTCCTCCCTGCCTTAGAAACATCCAAAATGGGGAACCTACATTCAACCAAGCATTGAAAGAATAAAGTATGAAATTCAAAGTTTACTTTGCAGATAAATATACATTTTTCTTTACTTTCTTCTATGTTTATAACTCACTAATACTTCCTGGTGTTATTCCATAATTAAAATAGCATGCACATTAAATAGACTATTTAGAAGTATTGAACTAGTTTTTTAATAGTTTATTAATACATTATTTTGTGGAAAACATTTACTACAAATAAGAGAAAAAAAATACAAAAGGGTTGAAAATGAACGAATACAAAACACACTATTCAGAAGACAGCACAGATCTTATTATTTTTAATGTTTAAAACTTGCTGAGAATAATATGAAACTCAACTAAAGCCTCCAAATGTCTCATTAAAATTAATATTTTTACTAACATGCATCTTATCCTTCAAAATGTGATTATACAGATCCCAGTGGGAAGCTTTGAGTTGGTAAAGGAGTGTAAAGTGTGCAGATTTTTGGAACCAGTCACATGTTTCTTGCAAGGGACCTTATAAATATTTAAACCTTTACGTTAATTTGTAGGTTCCTCTCTTTACAGCTCTACTACCCCCTCCAAAAAGTCTATAAAGCATAAGAACCTTGTAGGACTCCTGAGCCACCTCATGATCTTGAAGTAGCTGAAATTCTATCTTTGATGCTGGGCCCAGAGACTTTGCCAAAAAACCTTAAAATACAGAGAACCTAACCCACCTTTAAATAAACAGGTATAATAATGGGTGACTTTAGATCCTTTTCTCAAAATTCTATAGAATATTTCAGTTAAGAGGAATCTAAGATAAACTATCTTAGATTTCTAAATGACAAGATAGAGTCTTATAATTATAAGACTCTCTTCTCAGAATTCAGTTCTCAAAAGACTGAATTTCATAGACAAAAAAAAAAAACAGCTGTGAATCAAACTATGATTACTAAAAAAATTTTAAATTAAAATCTTGAAAGAGGCACCTAACACTGCTTAAAGCTTTAATCAGGAGATTTGTTGCAATCAGAGAGGGCAAGAACAATACTAGCATGGATTACATCCTAATATAACACAGTGTGAATATTGAACCTTTTGATCTTTTTTAGCAATTATATGAATAGATGCATATTTTCTAACTGAAGCAAACAAAATAGTGTCCTGCTTTATGACAAAGTAATTTTGTTATCTCTAAATAGTAATAGATATAACATATACCTATTGGAAATTTTCAAAATGAGTCATCTTATTCAAGTACTACACCAACCAGATTCCCTACCTACAATGTGAACAGTACTACCTATCTGGTGGGCTGTGGTAAGAACTAAGAGCCTAATACACACTAGCACATAAAGGTAATTACTATAACAATTAAACTTGAAATACTTTTTAATACATGTTCTATAATTTATATATGTAACCTATCCTATATAATAAAACATGCAAATTTGACCGTACCTTCACTCCTAATTGGCTATGCTACCAGCCAATCAGGAGTGGGGGCAGGGCCAAGTGGCGTGAGTGCCAGGCCCCGGAGGTGGAGATGAAAAGGTGGTGGTGGCGGTAAGCGCCCAGCCCCAGGTGCTGTGAAGGGAAGCGGTGGCAGCGGCAGCAGGGAGCACCCGGCCCCCGGGTGCTGTGAGCAGAAGTGGCAGGGAGCGCCCAGCTCCTGGGGCCAGGTGGTCAGGCAGTCGGGCCTGAGCTGAGCAGGGTGATGGCTGGGTGCCCAAGGTGGAAAGCCTCGCCAGAGACTTTAGGCCTTGGGCAGGCTGGGGGTGAGCCATCAGTTGGACATCCCCTGAGGGCTCCCAGTATGTGAGAGAGGGGGTTGAGGGACCACCTACCCCCAAATTTCACGTACCAGGCCCCTGGTGTGTGTGTGTATATGTGTGTGTGTGTGTGTGTGTGTGTGTGTGTGTATATGTGTGTGTGTGTATATATATATAAAAGCCCAGCGACGGAATGGTGGAACGACCAGAACAACCAGTCGCTATGACATGCACTGCAGCGGCCAACCAGCCTGATCCGGGCCTGATCGAGCCTCACCCGACCACTCACAGTCCCTTCCCCAGTGCCAGCCCCACCTCTGATCCTTTTCCCCAACCTGAATCGGCGGCGGGCTGGCCAGACCCCACCTGTGCACAAATTCGTGCATTAGGCCTCTAGTATGTAAATAATATTAAAGAACCCTGTTCAACAAGTCACATATTCTCCTACAACATAAATAAGTAAGCTAATTAACTATGACTGACCCATCTAAAAAGCACTCTATTCAATATTTCTTCCGAACCTATAATGAGGATATTTATAGAGTCAAGACCAGGAATTTTTAATGCAGGTCATGGACAGTTTTCAAGAAAATATCCATCTTTTTCATTTCAGAGAGCACAAAACTTTTTGACATTATACAAATTTATAATGCTTTAAACTGAGACGATGTTCCTTTAAGGAGAGAAATTCCATGAAATATCTGTATTATGTAATAATCACAAAACCTATGGTGATCTAAGCACAAAACAAAAAAATATTTCTAAATCAGACTACATGTCCATCACACACATCTGAAAGACAGGGCTCTCTAACTTATGATCCTCCTATCAGGATGATGGACTCCATTCTGACTGCCATTCTAGGTGAAAGACTGGAATTTCTCCCACCAGTAATTAAATGCTTCCACACAAAAGTCACCTCATCTCCCCTAGTACTATCATTGGCACAAGCAATTCACATGGTCTGCTCCTACCTTGAAAGAGGCAGTCATGAGCACTCAACTTGTGGCCAGAAATGAAAAAACAAAACTGTGTATATTTGTAAGCTTTAATGTCTGCAGATGAGTACAAGGATCACAGCAGCCTACACTGCAGAAAAGGGATGGCCCTCCATCACAGGGACCATGAAAGGAAAGTTCCAGAACTTTCACAAAAAGGAATGTCAACTCTGTCTTTTGCATTCATAGCTTTACCTCCCTCTTTAATCAAGAGCAGGGATCTTTGTACTCAACAAAAAAATTTATTCATACTTGCTAAAAGCTTACTTGAGGTATATATATTTGGAAGGCAGGCTAAAAGCTATGTTAACTGTTCATGCCTCTCCTCATTATATCCCACCTGCACCATCAGAAAATTTTATATTATCTCAGTTCCAAGCAGAACTATATTTGATGCATATAAAGCATCAGTTAGAAATGAGTTAGAAGCAAAACTATTTGCCCTTTTCTTCAATAGTAATTTAGTCAGGAAGACAATTCAATACTAAGCATTTAGCTCCCTGTACCAGTAATTAAATCTAAAATATTTCCAGTCAGTACTTTTGAGGAAAGGCTTTAAACTGTTCAGATGGAATAATGAAATGCATTTTACTCATGATTCCTTATTTGCATTAATATTCCAACCTCCTTTGGGTACAATCAAGTACTATAAATAACAGATTCAGAGGCTTAAAAGAAATAATCCACCACAAAATTTATTTTGAAATTTGTCATCACTTACTTCTTTAATTATTTATATACTTAAAAAAAAAAAATTGCCCTAGCGGGTTTGGCTCAGTTGATAGAGCCTATGAATGAAGAGTTCTTCTGGGTTCTATTCCAGTTAAGGGCACATGAGTTTTGGGCTCAGTGCCCAGTAGGGGGCGTGTAAGAGGCAGTTAATAGATGTTTATCTCTCATCATTAATGTTTCTATATCTTTCTCTCCCTCTCACTTCCTCTCTGAAACTAATAAAAAATAAAAAGAATTTAAAGGATACATTTCTTGTCAGTTATGGGAGATATATTTTTATTTTAAACAGTTTTCTTTCATAATATGCATTTATCTTTTGAAGAATTTAAACCATAAGTTGCCTAAAGTTATCTCTGAATTTATTATGCAAATTATTTAAAAATAACATAGAAGATAAGTCACAAAGTAAATGAAGTAATTTAAAGGAACCAGCTCTAGTACATTTATTAATTTAATTGTATTAAAGTCTTTTACTTACAAAGGTTCTGGGCAACTTTAGAATCTAGAAATTTAAGTTCTTTAATTTTTTTCTTAAGAGCTTTCTTCTCTTCAAAATCCTCATCTTCTCTTTTCTCTGCAAAACCAAGGATAGATCCATGTTAGGGGCAGAAAGGCACTCAATTGCTAAAGGGCAGGATGGGAATTTTCTATTATGAAATAATCTAAAAAAAGATAATACATTTTAAAATCACATACTTATAACAATAATTAAGTAATAGATATCCCAATACCTAAACTATTTCAGATAGGCATTAGTGGCTCTTATGCTAGAAAAGCTATTAAGAGTAAATATTTAAAGGTCTAACAGGAGTAACAAAAATAAAACTGATGTACACTATGGAAACCAATCCCACTGATTGTTAGCTCATTTGAACAGTATACAAGATACAATTATAAAATATATATACAGACTTACACTTAGGATAGATGAAGAAATTAGCTATAAAAGTGCTAAACAAAAAAGGCGCACAGCTCTTTTATGTTTGATACAGCATGCTTATCTATTTATAATAATAAAAGCTAATGACACCAGACAATCCGGACTCCTTCTGGATGAAGCTGTGGGGGCTGAGGAAGAGGTGGTTAGGGAATATCAGGCACGCAGACAAGTGGTTAGGGGTGATGAGGCAGGCAGCCAAAGTGGTTAGGGGTAAACAGGCAGGCAGGCAGGTGAGTGGTTAGGAGCCAGTGGTTCTGAATTGTGAAGAGGATGTCCCGGACAGTGAAACAGTGCAGGCTGGGCTGAGGGACCCGCACCCACCTCTTGTGCATGAATTTTGTGCACCAGGCCTCTAGTCTATACATATAAAAAGTCAGTGACCGAAACTCCGGAACAACCAGTCACTATGATGCCGACTGTAGCCAGCAAACCAGCCGATGGGGGTGGGGCCACCCAACCAACCTCCCATGGCCCCTCCTCCCATCTAGCCCCAACCCTGATCGGCCTCGCCCAACCAGATCAAGGGCAGAGAGGCCGCCAACCACCACCCCTCCCGTAGACCTTCCCCCCAACCAGCCTCATACCCAATAGGCCTGCCCCAACCCAATTGGCCCGCAGCCCCTCTGCACGGTCTGCCCCATCCCCACTCACCTCCAGCCCCAACAGGGGGCTGGGCCCACCAGCCAATCACCCACAGCCCCTCCCCCTAGCTGGCCCAGCCCTGAACATGCTTTACTTATTCTTTCATTCAACAAAAAAATATCCTATATAATAAAAGGTTAATAGCAAATAGACCTAACAGTGGACCAACCAAATAACCAGTAGCTATGACGTGCACTGACCACCAGGGGGCTCGAGCGGAATATGGTGGGCATGGGCAGCAGGCAGCAGACCGCAGAACATGGCAGGCATCGGCTGTGGTGGGATGGTAGAGCAGGTGAGCAGACATGCCAGACCAAGGCAGGTCGCTGGTCACTGTCACTGGGGTGAACCTCTGGTGGTTACCGAAAATTCTTTGCCCCTGCATGCCATGGTCCCGCCCAGCGCTCAGACCTGCTGTTGGTGCCAGCCCCAATCACACGCGCTGGCAGCACCCAGTGCCGGCCCTGATCGCTCAATGCCATCAGTGGGTGTGAGTGGTAGCTGCCAGACCTGATCACCCCTCAGGGCTTCCGTACTCCCCAATGCTCCTGAGGGACTATTGGGGCCAGCATCTGCCTCTCATACTTGCTGCCAGCACCGGAGCTAACGCTCGCACCCACTGCCAGCACTGGCCTCGCTCGTACCTGTATCTGGAATCACTGCTCGCACCCACTGCCGATGCAATTATAATTATTTCCAATTGCTTGTTGCCATCAGTGGGTGCCAGTAGCGGCTGCCAGTCCTGATCGCCCCTGAGGGCTTCTCCTCCTCCCCCTGCAATTGAAGCAGCAGCCACTGCTCTCACCCACTGACAGCAATGGCCCTGCTCGCACCTGCTGCTGGCGTCGGCCCCAAACACTCCACGCTGTCAGTGGGTGCGAGCGGGGCTGGTGCCGTCAGTGTATGGGAGTGGCAGCAAGTGGGAGTGGGGCTGCCGACAGACGGGACCCAGGGCTGCAGCAGGAGGGGCTGGGCAGGGGCAAAGGATGGGCCAAGACCCACCCCTGTCCACCACAGCCTTGAGGCCCACAGTTCCTTACAAGGTGCATGAATTCGGGCATTGAGTGCTTAGTTTATTTTTTATAAGCACCAACTAAACGGGTCTGTGCTAGGCAATACAGAAATAACACTAGACAAAATAGAGATATCTGGCCTCACATAATTTAAGAACCAACAGAGATGAACACAAAGTAAGTGGCAATTATAATACACAGATACATCTGCTATGTTTTGGTGAGAACCACCGAATAAAGAATAGCCCCTGAACCCATACTTGTCAGGGACAGTCTTCGTGGAATAAATTATATCTAATGAAAAGCTTATAAGAGAAAAGGAGATAGCCAGGTGAGAAGGTTTGGGGATGGAAGGAGAAAGGTCAAGTAGTGGAAGAATAGTGTTTGAATGTAGAAAAGGTACAAGAACATGAAGGGCACAAAAAGAAGTGAGAATAATGAGCAGAGAATACTGAATAGAAATAAATGACACCAGAAACTAATCAGGCACCAGATCATGCAAGACCTTTTAAACAAGGTTAAGAAGTCTGGATTTTCTCCTCCAAGCACCGAGGAGCCATGTAAGGTATGAGTATGTGACAGACAGCAAAATAATTGCATTTAAAGAAAAACTCAGGCTGTTAAGGTGAATTGAAAGAGTGGTAAAAGTAACGGTGGAGGGCAAGACAGATGGGAGTAGCATTAATCCAAATGACAGTAAATGGCACCCTCACCTAGAGAAAGAACAACTGGGATGTAGGGAAGAGTGCCAAAGTGAAATCCAGCCCACATCTGTCTCCTGAATAACAGACCTGAATATCCAAATGCCTACTTCTCTACATCTCCACCTTGATTAACTGTAGGCACATTCAATTTGACATATCCAAAACCACACACACACACACACACACACACACCTCCACACCTATTCTTTCATCAGTTTTCCTCATTTCAGAAAATGATGTTGTTGCAATTTCTCAAGTCAATAAGGTTGAATTCATCCTCCGTTCCCTGAAAACCCTATTCAAACCCATCAGTGAATCTGCCAAATCTAATTACAAAATATTCACTAAAATAAGCACTCTTCACATCTCCTTGGCTACTACGTCTCCTTGCTTGTGGCTACGATTCTTTCTCACCTGGACTACCACTGCTTCCTAACTTATCTCCTACATCCAGGCTTGACCACCTCTCATCTCCACTAAAATGCATCAGAAAAATCCTGTTGAACATTAATGGAAAAGATTCCCTTACTGGTTTGTACAAAATAGCAAACCAAACAGGCCTCCAAACACTATATTCCCTATCACCATCATTCTTACCCTTTTTTCCCTCCTCCAAAGCACTTACTCCTCACATACTATAAATTTAATATTGTATCTCTTCCCTATTAGAAAACAAGTCCTTTAAAAGCAGAAACTTTGGCCTAGCCTGCATGGCTCAGAGATTGAACACAGGCCTATGAACCAGAAAGTCATGGGACATGCCCAGGTTTCATGCTCGGTCCCCAGTGTGGAGTGTGCAGGAGGCAGCTGATCAACAGTTCTCTGTCATAATTGATGTTTCTGTCTCTATCTCCCTCCCTCTTCTTTGAAATGAATTAAAAAATTTTTTTACAGAAAATAAATAAAAGTAGACAATTGGTTCACTATTGTATTCTAAGCATCAAGAATAAGGCCTGAAACATAGCAAGTACTCCATAAATGTCTGTTAGATGAATGTATGTATGTATGTATGTATGTACAGCTCTTTGTGTGTAGATATATATGAACCTGCAAAATAAAGAAGAAAGAAGGGGGCACTGAGGTTGTTTAAGCAACCAGGCAGATACTGCTGTTGTTTAATTCAGAAACAAATGAGCAACATGTTGAACAAGTCCAATTTTAACCACATTCAGTTAGTTGTACAAGAGGTAGCTGGATGTAGAGACTGGAGAAGAGAAATCAGGAATACGAAGGAGATACATGTTTCAGTTCTGTTACTAATCCCAGTCACAGTCAGAGGTTTCCCAGGCATCAGCAAATAATGACACATTTGTCTTGTTTTATTGCAAGTACTTATACCTTTTCCTTGACATGTCATATTGGTTAAAACTTTCAGATGAAGACTAATAAAACTTATGTTAGTGGACTTTGTTTCCTTTATCTGACCAAATGGCCATTCTCTACTTTTGAGAAAAAAATATATTTTTTATTTTATCTTTATCACAGAGAGAAGAGCTGATTCTAATTTTTTCATCAGTTTATTTCTCAATTCCAGTAGCCTTTCACTTTTTGATAGACTTAAAAAGAAAAGAGTCAAAGAAACTAGTAAGCTTTAATTTTAACCAGCGCTTACTGAGCATCTTCTAGGCACTGCCTGAACACTTTGTATTGTACTTCCTTGAATAATTACCAAAATAAGCATACTCCCACTACTATCAGCATCATACTAACAATGCCCAAAAAAAAAATAATGTCTAGGTTAAAGTACATTTAAGAAACAGGGCCAATAAAAGAATAAAGATTACCAGAATTTGACTCTAATATTCTTTCTGCTAATTATGAAATACTGTATATTAGTTATCAGATTAAAAAAAAAAGTATACCAGTAGCAATCTTGACCACTTCAAACTCCAAATTAGAGACAGAAACAATTTTAATCAATTCTGCATTTTTACAAAAATGACAAATTAGACTCTTGTTGAGTTTAATGTGCAGTATAAGAATAATGCAATTAAATTATGTGGGTACTTTTACCCCTTTCTTCTCTTTTACTAGAGTAAAATAATGGTTGGAAAAAGATAGAACATAAACAAAGGAATAAGAAGCAGTTTTCTAAGAGAGAAAACAACAGGATTAAAAAAAACAAAAAACCACAAGGTAGAAATATGCTTTTATTGATATGAAACTAGGTAATCAGACTATTATTCAAATAAAATTATTTGGACAAAATCTTTTATATGGAGCAATAATTAAAAATACTGTTGAAAAAAACTGCAGCCAGATAATGGACTGCCTCAAATCAATAGAAAATCAGTAAAAATGTTTACGCAAAGGTTACTGATAAAGCAGGCTCTAAATGTTGGCAGCAATAAGAGGATGCATTAAAGAGGATAAGTCCTGCATCCCCCTGTCCGATCATATCCCAACCACTAAATCTCATTGGTGTTTACATCTTTCATCTATGACCTGGGACACTCGTCCTTTAAGAAGAGTTGGGGGAAAGAAATGAGCTGATAATTAACTTCCTATAACCTTCCCTAACTTCCAGCGATAACAGAGAAATGGGGACAAGAATCAAAGTGCCTATCCACAGCTCAGGAACATACACAGGCAGCACATTTTAAGATTCCTCCCACCCATTGGTGGAGCTCCTCTTCTAAAATCACTACCAAATACACTAAAAAAACAACAGATTTTTGCTGGGATAAGATAAAACTCTGAATCATGAAATCAGATTATTAGAGCCATCTATAATTGTGATCTAGCTTTTTTGCCATTAGAGGTCTGTGTTTAATCTTGCTTCCTAGAGGCATTTCCAAGGGAAGATTAATACTCTTCAAAATTGGTTCTGATCACTGACACAGCGTAAGCCACATGTTTTATATGGGTTTTATGTCAGAATGAAGTCAAAGATGAAAAAGCTTTCTATGTTGCTGAAAGCCATGAACTAACAAGTCTTTTTAAATTATATTTTATCTTTATTCTTTTTCTATTTTCAAAGTTTTAAAAATAGCTCCAAAATCATATTTTAAAGATCTCCTTTTAAAATACTGTTTATTAATTTTTTATTAAAATTGTAATTCCCCTGGTACATCTAATTCCAGTTCATTTTCCATTATGTTTCAATCGCATTGATTTAATCACGTGACCTTTTTTGAAGAATAACATTCCACATAAGTTTTATCATATAGTATTTCACCATTGCAAACAGTTCTAGAATATGCGGTTATAAAGCTGCAAGGTATCTAGCAGAGGCACAAAAAGCAATACTTTGAGTTTTTTCTTTTCATAATTGAGTATAGCAATCCCCTCTTATCCGTGGTTTCACTTTCCATGGTTTCAGTCTACTGTAGTCAATGGCAGCCCAAAATAGTAAATGAAAAATTTGAGAAAACAATTCCTACATTTTAAATTATGTGCAGTTTTGAATACTTCACATCATCTCATTATGTAGGCACTATATCATATTACATCATCACAAGAAGGGTAAGTACAGTACCAGATATTTTAAGAGAAAGATACACTACATTCATATAACTTGTTACAGTATATTGTTAAATAATTCTCCTATTAATTAATTTTATTGTGCCAGATTTTGACATTAAGCTTGATCATACTATGTATATATGGGAAAAACATGGCACATATAGGGTTTGGTACTCTCCATGGTTTCAGGTATCCACTGGGAGGTCTTGAAATGCATCCCCTGCAGATAAGGGGGTACTGCTGTATCAGAAAATACTACTAATAATTGTTTATTCATTTTTTGTTGGTGTTTCCTGGTTACATGTATTTGGTTTCAATGATTTAAAGAAGTAAGCATTTCAATTTTTTTCTTCTGTTCATTTAGCACAAATGCTATTAAATTTTACATGCCACATGTTTACAATAAATTACCTTTTGTTCATTAGATTGTTTTTACACCAGCCTTGAGAAGACAAAAATATTCCTGATTAAATAAGCATTCTCTATAACACTGATAGAAGCCAATCAAGTCAACTCAATTATAGAAACAAAGCAGTATAAGTCACATATTTAGGAAATGAAAACTGAAGATTTGTACAATCTTCAAATGGAGCAAGAGGTTTTAACCTACAGATTGTTTCATTAACTGTACTTATTATTTTATTTTATTTTATTTTTCCAGAGAGGAAGAGAGAGGGATAGAGAGTTAGAAACATCAATGAGAGAGAAACATCAATCAGCTGCCTCCTGCACACTCCCTACTGGGTATGTGCCTGTAAACAAGGCACATGCCCTTGACTGGAATCAAACCTGGGACCCTTGAGTCCGCGGGCCGACATTCTATCCACTGAGCCAAACCGGTTAGGGCTAAATGTGTTTATTTTTCTTCATGCTTTCTAACTATTGAAGTTTTAAGACACTAATAAAGAATGTCAAAATTTTATAGGGTTCAAATTTTAGAAGCAGAACAGCCCTGGAATATGAAGTTTAATGAGGAAGAAACCTAAGCATAGAGGACTTACTTACCAATGGTTACACAAAGGGCAGCTCCCAGTAAAGAGCACTGACCCTTGTACCTCAGGCCCAGAGCAGTCTCAGAGCAGGGAATGCACATGAATAAAGTGCTCTGCAACCAAGCCCACAGAAGAGAAATAGCACCCCAGGCTCTGCATTTACCCTGATGGAATTTTCCCTTGCTGTACACGGTCTGTGGGAAGGTGAATGGATCTGAAGGAAGGAAGAAAAATGCTCGTTCTCCTGAACACAATGAGCAGGATTTAAAGCTATGGAAAAACAGCAACAACAAGACACTGGAGTTGCACCCAATTCTATTCCCAAATGGTGGCTCACTTTGCAGGAGGTTGAGTTATTCAGTCACACAGTGTGAATGCAATGTTCCTGGGAATTTGAAGGGTCCAAATTTGAGAAGAGCCAGAGAAAGAAAAATAGAATTTAAAGAGTTACTACTACTGATACTTGTGATAGAAAATGGTTTCAAAAAAAGTTTAGGCAGCTTAAAAACAGAAAATATGTACAACATAGAAAGAAGTAAAAACTTAAAATAAATTATTTTTTAAATAGGTAATACCGTCTTGGCAAAATGTCAAAGAAAATGATTTGGTATGGAAAACCATTAATGTGTAAATAGCTGTAGTCATATCTGGTCTGTCAAACCCAGTTTTAATATTTCTAGGCACATAAATAAATGATTATGTACCTAACTACACAGAAGGGAGACACTGGATATTTCTCTATGCAAATATTAATATATGACTGCCATTACTAATCAGAGTATTTTCCTAGCAAAACGATCTCTGTTTGGCAATTCCAGGCTACAAATGATATTATATATAAGAGTGGCTGAAACACTAAATAAAATTTTGTAGGACTAGATTATTTCAATTGTAGCAATCATCAAAAGTATAGCAAATAAATGCATATTTCTCTTTATGTGGCATTCTATTTTAGTAGATAATGTCAAAAACCAAGGACTTTTCTCCACAACTAGTCTAACAATGGATAGAAAGAAGGATTTCACTATTTAACAAACCCTTAATTAGGGCTGTGTCTAGATTTTGTTTTGAACCATTACTACAATTGTGTACAGAGACCCCCAAGTATTTGGAATACATTCCATGAACAAGTTTTAAAAATATACTTCAAAATGGTAACAGTTTCTTCATAGTTGACCTAAAAATATCTGTTTCCCCATCCCTTTATTCCTATTATTAAATAACGAATTGGTCTAGATGTTATAAAACTGAACTCTCATGACCTCTGAAATCACAGTACTTATCAATTTTGTTCATCTCAAAAGTATTACCACTAAAAGATCCACTTTCTTGTCCCCTAATATATAAACACCTCTTCATAATTAATGATTTAGATATCAGAAAAAAAGGAGTTCAAAGCAAAGAAAATATTAAGACTCTTCAAATTCATTCATTCAACAACTGTTTTAACTCAGTAAGCTATGCATTGGGAATAAAAATAACCCTGAGAGAGTTGATCATGTTATAATTAGTTACAAATTGAGATGAAATTTGATTAAATGGACCAAAGATATGAGGAGGGGGCAGGGCAAAGCAATCAGGAAAGAGTTAAAACTCAGCCAAAAGAACATTGAAGCCTATTCTCACATGATCTCTCTTGGCTTATCACTACTCCTCATAACGATATCTCTGCAATTTTTATTATGTAGCCTCAAGATCTCGCCTTTAAATACCTGCACCTTATGAATTCTTCCTGAATGTTGTTATTTCCCAGTCATAACAATGCACATACTTATAAAAATAATTTTTCTACTATTGTTTTTGTCAGTGCAACCTACCTCCTATATATCCTCTGCTGATATTAATAAAGTGTATCTTTGTTTAAAAAAAAAAAAAAAACAGAAAACAGAAAACGTATTGAAGGGAGGAAGACTATTATAGCAAGAATGAGAACTGTGTTCATTCCGAATTTAGAAGGATTATATCCAAATGAAGACCAGCAATTCAGCATGCTGCAGAATGAAAAGACTCCATAAGCCCACTTATTAGTATTTGTACACACAGTGCTGAGCAACTTGGGAACAGAATAAGTAATAATAAATTATATTAACTAACAGATAAAAAGAAATGCCATATCAATAGTGAGCTGACCACCCCTAGTATGTTATCATTTTATAGTATATTTTAAAATTTTGTTTATGGAATGCATTCCAAATACTTGGGGAAAACATAAAAGAGTTTCATCAAAATTGCCAGAATGGCCAAAACCAGTTTGGCTCAGTGGATAGAGCTTCGGCCTGCAGACTGAAAGGTCCCAGGTTCGATTCCGGTCAAGGGCATGTACCTTGGTTGCGGGCATATCCCCAGTAGGCGGTGTGCAAGAGGCAGCTAATTGATGTTTCTCTCTCATCAATGTTTCTGACTTTCTACCCCTCTCCTTTCCTCTCTGTAAAAAAAAAAATCAATAAAAAATACATTTTAAAAAATTGCCAGAGTGATTAACCAAAACCTGGTAGAAGAAATGTGTTAAGATATAAACATAACCATTATTCTAAAATACTGAGAAAAAAGTTCAAGTTTAAGAAGCAGAATTTTTCACTGACAGCATACTTGGACTACTATTCTTCAGATACTTGTATTTTTGTGCGCGCGCGCGCACACACACACACACACACACACACACACACACACACAAACGCCTAATCAGAATGTGGAGTGTCAAGACATGTTTGTTTAGATATGAGAAATATTAAGCTCTGGGACCCCACCCCTATCATAAGAACGACTCACTTGTCTCAGACTTTGGGTTTAGCATTGACCTAGGAAAGGGGTATAAAGGTAACCTCTGATAAAAAAAAAAAATGATTCATTTTGTGTGTGTATGTGACTGAAAGAGAAGATCAAGTCAATACCTAAGTATTTGTTCAATCCCATTCAACCTTTATTACACAGCCTTTCTGATAAGTAGTTAGCCTGCCCCTTAGTTATTCAGTTGAAAATTCAAGTCATTTCCTTCCTATCTGTTATTGAATCTCTATTCCTTTGTGTTCTAGAATATTACCAGCTATAGTTGGGAACCACTCTGGTCTCCAATTGGCCTACCTAATTGGAGGTTCATTCTGTGCCTGGTCTGTTTCTAAGAATCAAATATTCTGCTAATTTCTTTCCCAGAAGTACCTAAATTTGGAACTTTCAAAAAATAGTCTGGGCTTTGGATACTTATATATCTATGCCATCTTCCCTTCAAGCCAAACGGCACGCTATGCAGACCTACAAAGCCATATGAAACTCCTGGCTCGGCGCGCAGCCTTCCCCACGTGCAAACCCAATGCACGCACATGCCTTCCAACTGCAGGGAGAGGTTACAGGACCAGGAGGGTTCATGCTATGCTGTGACTGGGAAACGTCTTTAAAAATGATCTTAAATAGGAGAAAAGGGAATGGGGAGTTAGTTCTTAAAAAGTACAGAGTATTGGGTGGGGGGGGAGATAAGTTCTGGGGGTGGATGATGGTGATGATTGCACAGCATGAGCATGCTTAATGCCATAGAACTGTATACATAAAAATGACTTTAACTGTAAAAATGTGCTACATAAAATACCACAATTTAAAAATAGGAAAAAATTATCTTTATAAGGCTGAGTTTCACATCACTCTCTTTTTTAATAATGTTAATTTGACCATTTCTTGATGTGAAAAGTATATGTAGAAATGAGGATAATTTTTCTTATTTTTTATTTTTGGTTAATCCTCAACTAAGGATGCTTTTTTCCATTAGATTTTTTAGACAGAATGGAAGGGAGGGAAGAGAGAGAAACACTGATGCAAGAGAGACACATCAACTGTTTGCTTCCTGAATGCACCCCAATCAGGGCCAGGGATCCAGCCTGCAAGGAAGGTACGAGCCTTTGACCATGGAATCGAACCCCAAGACCCTTCAGTCAGCAGGCCTAAGCTCTAACCACTAAACTAAACCAAAACAGCTATGCTGAAAAGTTTTTGTTATTGCCTTTTAATTAAAAGATAAAAACCTAAGTAACCCAAAAATTTTCCAACCAGACCAAACTGGAATGATTTAAAATGCATTGGTGTTTCCTCTGAGCCAAAGGCAGAGATAGTGCTTATACACCGCACAGTACACCTCAAACACATATGCATGGATTTGACTGCCAATCTAATGGCACAGGTAGTGCTGCCAAAGAACCCTTCGTCTGCTGCCCCTCATCCTGGATTATCTATCGAAACTGTATAGGACTTTAATTCTCAGCAGTTCAGTGTTTCCAGAATTTAGTCAGATTTCCGTTTTCTTGA
Organism: Antrozous pallidus; assembly: GCA_027563665.1. NCBI lineage: Eukaryota > Metazoa > Chordata > Mammalia > Chiroptera > Vespertilionidae > Antrozous > Antrozous pallidus. Next base: position 23,996,170 of record CM050519.1, read on the forward strand.
ATGTCACAGCCCAGCTCTCAAATGTGTAAGGATATAGTAGCCGATGCCAAGCACTCTGTCACTAGAGCTATGTAGTGAGAAAGCCAGGCCTACTTTTATATGAAAGGAAGATCTTAGCCCCTTTTCTAACTAACCTCTTTTGACTCCTCCGCTTTAAAGGTTAAGCATGGAGTGTAAACCTCTCACTTTTCATTTTTTCCTTGCTAAATAGTTGGTGTAGGAAAGAGAGCCTGACATTTTCCAGGACTGACTGTGCCCCTCCATCTTCTTGGCTGTTGCCCTATATAGGCAGCGTGCATATGGGGAAAGTAGTGTATTGGGTCCTGGACAAAAGGCCAGCAGCCTTAGGCCTCAGCCTCACACCACTTACCCACCACCAGAGAATTCTATTTGGTGTATTCAGACAAAAGACACATTAACCATAAATGATGTTTTACCTTTCTTTGCTGTGGATTCCTGTATACATATCTTATCAAGGAAAAAGGAGAGCTAAGCCAAGACAGTATTCAAAAAATCCCTGATGCTTTTTCATACCCAGTGCCCCAACAGAAACTTCTAAAAACATAAGCAACATTTCTACCTCCTTCCCAATATCCAAATTTAAAATTACAGGCTTTTTATAAAATCACAATTTCCCAAAATCGTCCAGCCTCCCAAAAAGCATATTACTTTTAGCATACTAACTTAATGTGTTATTAAAAAAAAAAAGTATTTAACAGAACCATTCTATGAAAGGGAAAGGGAGAAGTCTTTCATTAATGGGAATGCAGTAGCTTAAATCTTATTAGAGAATATTACTTTAAATCTAATTGCTTCACAATGATGTTGGGCCACTGACACTTGAACAGAGAAGCATTAACATCTTAGTAGAGAAGCATCTTTACAGGAACTGAAATATCCCTTACTGTAAAGTATCCAAGTTTATTAATTAAAAATGCTTTAGTTTAAATGCTTCCTGAAAATGTCAGTCATTAAGATTTACTGCTCAGCCAAAACTGGTTTGGCTCAGTGGATAGAACGTCGGTCTTTGGACTGAAGGGTCTTGGGTTCGATTCCAGTCAAAGGCATGTACCTTGGTTGCAGGCACATCCCCAGTGTGCAAGAGGCAGCTGATTGTTTCTCTCTCATCAATGTTTCTGACTTTCTATCACTCTCCCTTCCCCTCTGTGGAAAATCAATAAAATATATATATATATATTTTTTAATGTACTGCTCAAAAGGTGATTATCTGCAACTCAAAGGCAGAGCCCTCGCTAAATTCCAATCCTGCTGTCACCTTCATCTTGGACTTCCAGTCTTCAGAACTGTAGGAAAATACATTTCTGTTGTTTATTTCAATAAAAAATTTTTTAAAAAAACATATATCAACAAGCTAAAGCAGAACAGAAAATGAAGTACTAAAGAGAATAACACTTTTGACATCTACAAATAGCTACTGAGATTCTCTGGTGAATGTGAAAATTCTTAATCTTTACAATTTTTAATAAATCATATTCCTATTCTTCAGACTATTTACTTGATGCCAGAAACATCAAGTTTATATGTGGGAAGCCAGACATTGCCTCACCAATAGAGATGTAAATAGAACAAACAGGAAACCTGGTCAAAGCTTAATGGAACTGTTACACATTGTTTAGGTAAGACATTGGTAATTGTAAAAGCTTCCACACCTTTTGTCTTATGTTAATTCTTGCTGATTGATGGATGTATCACTTGGCCCTAATAAAAGGGGATAGGAAAGCCAGAGCTGGGGGCAGTCCCTCCACTAGAGATGGGCTCCCACCTGGCCCCCATGATTCCCAAAAATTAATGCTTCATTGTGTGCGGCCTCCTCCAGATGCTGAACCCTGACATGGGAACCCTGGACACGCAGGACGTGAAAAGGATTTCCACATTTATACATTAAATAATTACCTGAATTTCTGAAAGCATCAAATCCCTTGTCCCAAATTAAAATAACAGAAAATCATCTAATAAAAATCTCATTTTACAATAAGCAGATTGAAGCAAAAAAAGACTAAGAGTCTAACAAGCAGGCATCAAGATTCTGGACTCCTGCTCTGCTATTCCACTCTGGAGATTTACCATCCTGGCCACTAAGAGCCTACCTAGTTCATCAGTAGAAACTGCAAATATGAGAACTGAATAGAATTAAAGGGAGGGTGACTAAGACGAAGAATCATTCAACCTAGAAGAGAAAGTAGAATCAGGAAATTGGAGAAGGTATCTGCAGATTAATTTTTCCTTTCCTGATATTTTCCCCATAGCTTTGCCATTTCGGGATCAATGGAATTTTATTTCCTCTGGGGAATGGATAACACTTAAAATGAGAGGTCATTCCTGAACAATGAGTACTTATATATCCTATCTAATCCTAACTAATAAAAGAGTAATATACAAATTTGACCTTACCTTCACACACCCACAAGCCATGCCCACCAGTCAATCAGGAGCAGATTATGGAAATAAACCCCAACCAAGATGGCTGCCACCACTGAGAGCAGGAAGAAGCCTTGGGTTTCCCCAGCAAAAGAGGAAGCCAAGCTTTGCCTTTGCCTGCCTAGGACTACACTCAATGTTACAGTTTCAATTATAAAAGATACAGAAATGAAGGCAGCCACAGAACTGGAGAGAACAGAGGCTTCGGTTTCCCTGGTAAGAGAGGAAGACAAGCTTTCAGCCTGCCATCACGGCCTAGGCCTCCACTCTAGTTTCTAGGCCTCTACCAAGTTTCAAACAGAAATGGATGCCGCCCCTGAGCGAGCAGAAGGCTTGGCTCCCCTCCAGGCTACAAAGTTTCAATTGTAGACACAGATTAATCCCAGATACTAGGGATTCCGCTTGGGTTGCTGGGGGTGTGGCCGGCCTGCAAACCTCCACAGGCCCCTCACCCAGGCCGCCCCTCACCCCAGGGAACCCCACCCTGATCTGGGACACTCTTCAGGGCAAACTAGCAGGCCCCCAACCATGAACCAGGCCTCTATCCTATCTAATAAAAGAGTAATTTGCAGATTGACCATCACCCCAACACACAAGAGGGCTGCCCTCATGTGGTCAAAGATCCTGCCCCCATGAGGACACAAGGTGGCCACCACAAGATGGCCAGCAGGGGAGAGCCATTGGGAGGTTCCAAGCCCTGCAAGGGAGGCAGTTGTGGGCGATCAGGCCAGCTGGGGAGGGCAGTTGGGAGGGACCAGGCCTACATGGGAGGGCAGTTGGGGGCGATCAAGCCTGCAGGGGAGGGCAATTAGGGGTGACTAGGCCGGCAGAGGAAGGAAGTTGAGGGCAAACAGGCTGGCAGGGAGCAGTAAGACATCAATTAGGCTGGCAGGGTAGTGCTTAGCAGGTGATCAGGCTGGCAGGCAGCAGCGGTTAGGGCCAATCAGGGAGGAAGGCAGGTGCGCAGTCTGCAGCCAGCAGTCCTGGATTATGAGAAGGATGTCCAACTGTCCGTTTAGGCCAAATCCTGGTAGGGTCTGGTCTAAACAGGCAGTCGAACATCCCTCAAGGGGTGCCAGATTGGAGAGGGTGCAGGCTTGGCTAAGGGACATCCTTCGCCACCCTGTGCACGAATTTCGTGCACCGGGCCTCTAGTAAAAGAATATGCAAATTGACCCATCGCTCCAACACGCAAGATACCTGCCCCCATATGGACACAAGATGGTCGCCACAAGATGGTCAGTATGGAAGGGCAGTTGGGAAGGACCAGGCCTGCAAGGAAGGGCAGTTAGGGGTGATCAAGCCTGCAGGGGCGGGGCGGGCAGTTACGGGTGACTAGGCTGGCAGAGGAGGGAAGTTGGGGGAGGATCAAGGCCTGCAGGGGAGAGCAGTTGGGGGAGGATCAAGCCTGCAGGGGAAGACAGCTAGGGGTGACCAGGCCTGCAGGGGAGGGAAGTTAGGGGCAAACAGGCTGGCAGGGGAGTGGTTAGGAGGTGATCAGGCTTGCAGGCAGAAGCAGTCAGGGGTAATCAGTAAAGCAGGCATGCAAGCAATTGGGAACCAGCAGTCCTGGATTGTAAGAGAGCAGACAGACATCCCTCGACAGATTCCAGATTGGAGAGGGTGCAGGCTGGGCTGAGGGTCACCCCTTCCCCCGTGCACAAATTTCATGCACAGGGCCTCTAGTATATATAAAATAGAAACATATGCTAATTAACTGGGAAGCCATAACAGGTCAATATGACAGGAGGAAGTGGAAAGCGCAGCATTGGGGGGTGGGGCGGCAGGGGCTTCTGTGTGCCTGCACGGGGGGAGGGCCTGATCAGCAGCGGCCATGGCTGCTTTACGGGGCCAGAGAGGGAGGCGAGGCCAGACTGGCAGCAGCCAAGGCTGCTGCGGGGCCCAGGGAGCGAGGCAGGGCCATTCCGGCGACTAGAGGGTGGGCGGCGACTCGAATCGTGTGCAAGGCTCCTAATAAAATTATATTTCTGTTAATACCTATAGTGAGACAAAAAGCCTTGAAAACTACATGATCCAATGTGAAAGAGACATATCAATTAGTTGCCTCCCATAGGCATCCTGAGGGGCAGGGAGTTCTTCCAAAGGAAAAAAATAAAATGCATTCACCAAAGTTTGCTTTACCTACAGACAACAGAAATTAATCCCATCATCAGCAGAATACAAAGACAAAATCTTAGGCACAAGAAAGAGGAAGACACTCTTCTTGGGCCAAGGAAACATTTGTAGGGTATCAGAGGAGACAAGGCCAGATTTTAAATCCAACTACACAGGGTGTGTGTGCTGCCTTTCTCCTCCCACAGAGAACAATGGGTGGAGAAGAATAGCCTAGGGATGAAAAGAAACCAGAGGGTTTGCAGCAGAGAGCACTCCCACCAGCTTCCTCTCTTGATTACCGAAAGTCCAGCACCCAGGGGCCTTGTACTAACAGTGGGGTCTGAGAATAGGACCGGTGCATGGCATGTTTAGATAGCAAGTAACCTATAAGAGTATCTTGCTTTGTTACTGGTAAATGGAGGATGTGCATGTGGTAAAAGAGGCAATGGACATATTTTTAGAAACATATAGTATATTATTACATTAGATTTTTCAAATAATTGAAAAATTCACATTGACTATAAATTCCTTCAAATTTTAGTAGAAAAATATCAATATGATCAGCAAGTATTAGAGTCCAAATTTTAAAAACTCAGTCAGTGAGAAGGGCTGCAAAAAAAAAAAAAATTATTTCTCAATATGAACATACAAATGCCCAAGAGGAATATAACACATAAAGCCTACATTTCTATGGACTCATATATACTTGACCTCAAATTATCAAATTTAAAATATTATCCACATATTTAGAGTCTTTATTTAATTCTGTAGGTATTCACAGTGCATCCTCAGCTATTCCCAAGCCGTTGCTTCTAAGCCTGAGGAAGATCTATGCAACTTTTCACTTCATCAATTACCTCTCTCCTCACACTTGAACAAACATTCTCTCAGATAACCATTATACAGATCCCCTTCATTACAAATGGGTGTCCCTTTTAATCATCAGCACCATTTGGAATAATTAACTATCAAATGTATTGCTTTCTGAATGCAGTTTACTGGATTAATGGGACCCTGTGTATGTAATGTACTTGACAAAAATGTCTTTCACTTTGGAAAGCTAAGGTCATTTCTAAGCCATGACTGTTTGAAAATAAAACAAATGACTCACATATCTTGCTACAATTTTCAAGTTACATTTATGCTGACAAGGCAAAGTCACCTTTTTACTTTCCAGTTAAACAATACACATATAAAATATATAAGAATTTTTTTAAAAGAGTAAACATACTATTCCAGCAAATTGCTCTTTTATTCTATAACTAGAGGCCCGATGCACAAAATTCGTGCAGCGGAGGCCTAGGCCAGCAGGGGATGTCCCTTAGCCCAGCCTGCATCCCAATCTGGCACCCCCCGAGGGATGTCCGACTGCCCATTTAGGCCCGATCCTGGTAGGGCCTAAACGGGCAGTCTGACATCCTTCTCACAATCCAGGACTGCTGGCTCCAAATTGCTCACCTGCCTGCCTCCCTTATTGTCACTAACCACTGCTGCCTGCCAGCCTGATCACCTGCTAACCTCTACCCTGCCAGCCTAATTGATGTCTAACTGCTCCCCTGCCAGCCTGTTTGTCCTCAACTTCCCTCCTCTGCCGGCCTAGTCACCCCTAACTGCCCTCCCCTGCAGGCTTGATTGCCCCCAACTGCCCTCCCATGTAGGCCTGGTCCCTCCCAACTGCCCTCCCTTGCAGGGCCTGGAACCTCCCAACGGCCCTCCCCTGTTGGCCATCTTGTGGTGGCCACCTTGTGTCCACATGGGGGCAGGATCTTTGATCACATGGAGGCAACCCTCTTGTGTGTTGGCAGTGATGGTCAATCTGCAAATTACTCTTTTATTAGATAGGATAGAGGCCTGGTGCATGGGTGAGGGCCAGCTGGTTTGCCCTGAAGAGTGTCTCAGATCAGGTTGAGGGTTCCCTTGGGGTTTGGGGCGGCCTGGGCGAGGGGCCTGTGGAGGTTTGCAGGCTGGCCACCCGCCTCATCCCCCTGTGACCCATGCGGAGGCCCTGGTATCCGAGATTAATTCTATGTCTACAATTGAAACTTTGTAGCCTGGAGCGGAGCCAAGCCTTCTGCTCGCTCCCGGGAGGGGGGGGGGGGGGATCCATTTCTGTTTGAAACTTTGTAGCCTAGAGTGGAGGCTTAGGCAAGCAATGGCAGACTGAAAGTTTGGCTTCTTCCGTTGCCAGGGAAACCAAGCCTCTGTTCTCTCCAGCTCAGTGACTGCTGCCATTTCTGTATCTTTTATAATTAAAACGTTGTAACATTGAGTGTAGGGCAAGGCAGGCAAAGGCAAGTGGAAAGCTTGGCTTCCTCTGTTGAGGGGAAACTCAAGCCTTCCTCCTGCTCTCAGTGGCGGCAGCCATCTTCATTGCGGTTTATTTGCATAATCTGCTCCTGATTGGCTGGTGGACGTGGCTGGTGGGCAAGGCTTGTGGGTGTGGTGAAGGTACGGTCAATTTTGCATATTATTCTTTTATTAGATATGATGATTGTCCTCCAGGAAAAGGAAATTAATTTTTCAATTTTATTGTCAAACAATTCAAACAACATAGAAGTACACAACAAAGTAAAGTTTCCTTTAACATGTCACAGCTAACATTCTCCTAAAAAAACTACTGGTAAGAATAGCTCCTGGTGACCTGGCCAGTGTTTCTTAGTGATTGGAATGTTGGCCTGCACATTGAAGGGTCCCAGGTTTGATTTCCATTCAAGGGCACATACCTGGATTGCAGGTTTTCTCCCTGCCCCTGGTCAGGGTGCCTGTGGGAGGCAACTAATCAAAATGTCTTTTTCACATTGATGTTTCTTTCTCTCTCTCTCCGCCTCCCTCCCTTCATCCTTCTTTGTCCCTCCCTCACTCCCCCCCACCCTTCTGAAAAGCAATGGGAATAATATTTTCAGGTGAGAATTAACAAAAAAATAAATTAAATAAAAATAAAGTATACTGAAGCAAAAGCTTTATTAAAACAAAACTTTAAAAAATAAAAATTAAAAATAAAATGAACTCCTATTTAGTAGATATGTAACTGAGACCAGAGAACTGAACTCCCCATGGCCATGCATATCACTACGTAGTGGTAGGTTAAAGATAATAAACCAGCTTCTGGATTCTAGGCCATTCTCACCATTTTCAGGCAAAGAACCCTCCAGGGCATGATAAGAAATGGACCTGTAATAGTTGTCAGTATGGAGCTTCCACCAAGAACTCCTTTGCTACTATAGGCAATCTTAAATTGTTTCACTCATTCACTCATTCATTCACTCAATCAGAAGCCACTGATGATATTAATGGAAGACCACTAAAAAGTAAAAAAAATATATATATCCCTATCATTAAAAAAATTCAATTGAAATTGGAATAATAAGATGCACAGAGATAAAATTATACTAACTACACAAAGTAAAAAGTTTTAGAGAATTCAGGTATCTCTTAATATCATTCCTATCAAAAGCCCCGTAAGAGTTCACTGAAAAATTAGTAAATTTTTGAGTAACTAAAAGAATTGAGGCCAGAAAAATGCCACAAAAAGGACAATTGAATATATAGGATTTAGCTTATGAATTCCTTTTATCTCATTATTTAATCAAGAATAGGGCTATTTATGTAGAATCTGTGTAAAAACAAATATTTACAAAAGTCAGAATCCCTGTTTTGCCTCTAATATTATATCTGTGTGCTGCTGGAAAAACCAGTCAATTCTTTCATCCTCAGTTGTCTTTTTCTGTAAAAAAAAAAAAAGAGTAAAGGCTACTCCATTGGCTATCATGAGAATAATGTAGAAAAATGTAGTCCACTGTAGGAGTTAGTTACATTTAAATAAATAATCATTCCCTTCAAAATGTCTTCTCTGTCCTTAATATTTGAGGAATGTTTTATAAGGTCCTGGAGCCATTCTCTCATGTATTTAGTCTTCTATCAGACCTTTTTTTTCACCCAAATTTCAGGCTGTTTTTTCAGTTAAAAGCCATTTGTTTGAACCTCACTGAGATTGGAGACCAGCAGTTTACCTTTGGGGGTATACTACTCAATAATTAGGAAAGGTCCTGCAATGCTAGACATCTTCTGATGCTGTTGGTAAAATACTGAGCTAGATATTTCAATGTACTCAGTGTTTCTGTAGGAAAGACAGCTGAGCATGCTCTGATGAAAGCACTTACATGGTCACCACTCCAGGTGCCAAGAATACTTTGTGTAACTCAAACTGTGAGGCACCTGTGTTGTTTAAAAAATAAACTTGGGTCCTCACCAGGGTGCTTAGTTGATTAGAAAGTTGTCCCATACACCAAAAAAGTAGCAGATTCAATTCCCAGTCAGGGTGCATAACTAGATTGTGGGTTTTATCCCTGGTGGGGGACTGACAGAAGGAAATCAATGTTTCTCTCTTACACCTCTCGTCTCTCTCTCGCCCATCCCCCCAACTTCCTTCTCCTCCTGTTTTCTCTCTAAACATCAATAAATATGGATACTGTAGTGAGGATTTTTTTTTTAAGTTAAAAATACTAAACTTGCATGTAATATCTTAATTTGCTATTAAAAAACATAAATTAGACTCAGATTCTAATGGAAGGATGGAGAAGAGTGCTTTAACAGAAGTTTGGCTCATGGTAGCATTTTTCCATATCAACCCCTAATGTCTTTGATATTAAATAAGCAAAAGGTGGTGAAGAATTACTGTATTCTTTGACAATAGGAAACTTCTCTTTACTGTTTAATTTCTAGCTTCTAAAAGATTCTAGTGCATTGATGCAATTACAAGCATTAAAAATATGCTTATATTAAAAATGAAAAATAATACTCTGGCTTGTTATTTTACAAGTTTATATTAAGTATGCAATGAATTATAGAAAGCTGTCTCCATAGGGCGCATGAAAAAGTGAGAAAAGATTTATCAATGATTAACAAATAACTCAATGCAATGGTTTTTAAGTTTACTATGCTTAGCCTTAAAATTTCTCATCTATTAAATGACAAATGATTCCTATAGTTCCTACTAACTTTATAATTCTATGCTTATTTAACAATTTTTTTTACTTCTGTTACAAAATGCAAAGCATTGTGATCCTTGTGTTGCCCTTTCAACTAAAATAGGTTAATAACAAGTATTTATATAACATTTTACACTTTACAAAGCACAGCTTCCAGTTGGGAAATCACATTATGAATTAATAATCGAGAAAATGATGAGGGGGAAAAAAAGCCTCATTAACACTTAATACTGTTCCTTACCCTGTCATTTCTTAAAAAAAAAAAATGATTTGCTATCCATACTCAATCTATAGCATGTGAAATAACATATTCACAACAATAAATTCAAAAAACCCCTAATGAATATATATAGTTTATTTTAATTACCAAAAAAAATGATGAAAAAGCATCTGGGTCATCATTTTAAAACATACATATAGACATGAAGAGAAAAAACATACTGCTGATGAGTACTAGCCCACGCTTATTTTAACAGCTATTGTATACAATATTTGAATTTGAGTATCCTTAAAATTGCTGTTATTATCTAAAAAACTTAAGTATATGACGGGCATAATATTAAAAAAAAAAAAAAACCTATACCACTGCCACCAGACACAACTTTTAAATAATGTATAATATAAAATAAGAGAATTTAGAAATCTGGTACAATAGGGAAAAAATGGAAATTGCAAAATGAAACTGATGATGAAGTGTGGAGCTGCACCAGAGGTCAACAATACTGTGTCTATTATTCAGCTGAAAGGCAGAATTTTACCATTTTAATGTTAAATCAAGGACTGTCAATCAGCAACATTTGTTTGTAGTCCCTCATCAGAACCCATTGCCTCAGTCTGAACATTCACAAGAAAGACTGCAGAGAGCATATCTGCAACCACTTAACCTTCATCAACCAACATTCATGCATGCTCATTAACTTTTTTTTCATCCCACTTTTGAGCATGACACAGCTCAAACCAGAATAATAACTCACAGCTAATTGTTCAAGACAACAGCTGGACAGGCAGAGTGCAAAGGTGAACACTCTCATAGATTATGGGATGCAGTAATGCATTACAATTAGAATAAAAAGTAGTATGCTCAAGTTCAATAGTTTTCAAAAAAAAGTTAAGGAATTATTCTTAAAAAAAAAACAGCAACCTCCTCTAACTTAGCTCTGCATAACCTACTGCTGGATTCCCTTAACACTTTATTATTTTCGAATAAACTATAACAACCATTGATCCTAGTGACTGTACCATTTCATGGGTGGAAGCAATAATTTTGATGTAGTATGGTCATACATAACCTAAATTTATTATCTAATTTAAAATTACCAAGTGAGGGGAGTTTCACATCTTTATAATAATTGTTTTCTATTAAATCTTACAAGATTATTGATTATTCAAAAAATCAGTACTGAATGCTATGCTTTCAGTGACATAAATTAATATCATTAAAGAAACCTGGAATACCTATAAAAAAGGAATACTCGATATGGAAAGGAAATTTGAGAACATCCAATCCACTCACAACAAATTTGACAGCTAACTCTACTTCTTTGCCATAATGCAATACAAATAAAATGAAATTAACATGATAATGATAATAATAGTTGCCATTTATGATGTAATTTGAATTGGGTATCATACTAGGCTTTCATTCAAAAGACATTGTCTCCTCAATAGTTTTGTTAAGTAGCTATTAACCCTCTTTTATAGAATAGAAAATTGAAGTTAACCTGAAAAAGACTGAAAATTAATCCAAAGTCAAAAAATCATAAAGACAGAATTCCTACCAGGCAGTCTAATTCCAACACAAAAGCTTTACATTATTAACTTCTGCATTTGAATCTTGCTTCCATTACATAATTTAATTCCTAAATTTTGGTTGCACAATTATTTGACTCTATAGAATGAGTTCTGAAAGGTCTTTACTCCGAGATAAGGCACTTAAAAGTATACATTATTCTTCATGTCCAAGAAGTGTTCATAATATTGATAAAATCTCTAGTCCCTGTACTACAGTTCCTTTGACACCTTCACACACACACCTTTATTTCTCCCACTATCTAGCTTAAGATTTCCTGATGAAACTTCTAAAGGGAGTTCCCAGTATACCCTTTCTCTGTCTTGCTTATTTGACCTTTAGTCACAAATGTCTTGGAGGTGGATCACCAAACCTGAGTAAATCCAATGGTCCATTTTGCCAGTCCTACTTTAGATTAGTGATCATTGCTGTAGGAAATCACATGACCCTTTTAGGGATCCACTATGATTTAATAATATAATCTGAAATAAAATCTCCTTAATATAACCTAGGAGTCAGCAAACTATAACTTAATGGGCCATTTCTGGTCTGCCCAGGTTTTGTAAATAAAGTATTATTGGAGCACTGGCATGTAATAGAGTCTATGGCTCTTTTCCATATAACAGCATAGCTCAGCTAAGTAGCTGTGACAGAAGCCATATGGCCCCAAACACTAAAATATTTACTATTTGGATCTTTAGAGAAAAGCTTTGCCAGTCTACGATATACGTAACCTATGATGGGGATCCATAACAGTATCACAAATCAACTGGATAAAAATAAAATGCATTTAACTTTAGCCTAAAATCTAGACACAAGCCTAATTCATGCTATAAACCTCAACCATCTTGTGCTCTGCAATTCTTTCTAAAGTCCACTAGCTAAATCTGGTTGCTTTTCCTTTTACAAAACTTTCGCATATCTTTTGCACTCCTTTGGAAGTAACCTAAATTTATGACTCCACCACCAATCGCCTGGGGAATTACAGGAGTCTCTTAACTGGTATACTAATCTCTGAACTTGATGTACTACAACACAGAGCTTCCCAATATTAAATTTTCATGGTCAGGTATCTTGTCATGCTATGTCTTTATTCAAAGGAGTTCAGTATTTGTGATAGAATATAATTTATTTAATATTTTAAAAATGTGTAAATATGTGACAAAACAAAACTTAAAGGCCTAAATTTTGCATATAAAAAAGCTCCCTAATATGGGCACATCTCTTTGTTCTAAAAAAATATATTTTATTGATTTTTTTTTCAGAGAAGAGGCGAGAGGGATAGAGAGCTAGAAACATCCGTGAGAAGCATCGATCAGCTGCCTCCTGCACACGTACTACTGGGGATGTGCCCATAACAAAGGTACATGCCAATTACCAAAATAGAACCTGGACCTTTCAGTGCATAGTCCGACACTCTATCCATTGAGCCACACCGGTTAGGGCTGGACACAACTTTTTCCAGACTCATCTTCCAGGGACATTGACCCATCTCTCTTACCATCACCATAGAAACTGAAACACATTCCATGTTATTCTTCAGCAAGCAAGCTGACATATTTCCCAAACATACACAGCACATGTATGTCAATGCCTTTGTTCACACTCTTCATTCCCTCTCCCTATGTGCTCATTTACTTGTCCACCCAACAATCTAATTAAGCACCAATGAACATCAGACTCTGGCTTCATGGAAGGGGATGAAGTAGGGAGAAGATATAGTTCTGCCCATGGGAAAATTATTGTCTAATAGGGAAAAAGGGCATTAAATAAACAAACAAGAGGATGCAAGGATGGTACAATATCCACAATACATCATATAAACAAATTCAGAGACAAAAATCACATAATCGTATCAATCGATGCAGATAAAGCATTTGACAAAATCCAACAGCCTTTATTGATAAAAACTCTCAGCAAAGTGGGAATAGAGGGATTATACCTCAACATAATAAAAGCCCTATATCAGAAACTTACAACCAACATCATACTCAATGGGTAAAACTAAAGTCATTTCCTCAAGAACATGAACGAGACAGGGATTCCCACTTTCACCACTCCTGTTCAATATAGTACTGGAAGTCCTAGCTATAGCAATCAGACAAGAAGAAGAAATCAGAAGAGAACCAAGATGGCGGCATAGGTAAAACACCTATCTTGCCGTCATACTCAGCAATTTTAATACTACAACTTAACGAAAGAACAAACACCTTCCAGAATCACCAGAAAGCTCGCTGAGTGAAAAATTCCACAAATAAAAGTGAAGATAAGACACTGTAACTCAGAGGAGCGGCAGCGGACAGCATTGAAAGATTCGCACGGAGAAAGGTTTGGAGCACGCGCCAGCGGAGAGGGTGGGCGGCTGAAAACCGGCCAGTTTTCTCGATCGGGGAGACAAAGGCGTCCCACTGGACTGATGCTCCAGCTCTGGGCGAAGTCCAGGGAACCCACTATCATACGGAGTGAAAACTGGACAGTGGGAGGGCACGCCGAAGCTTGGGTGCTGCCGGGTCTCCCGGCTTGTGGAGAAGGCAGCTTGCACGAACAGCTCGGCTGCGTGACTGCGCAGAGAGCGCTCTGCAACTCGCTCTCTCATTCGGAAAACCATCAGACTGCTTTGTTTTACGACCCTGGGTGAGACGTTGGGCGTGCAGACTTATTTGGGGAGAATCTGAACTCCCTGGCAGCCGGTGGAGCTCGGCAGCGGCTCTCTCTCAGAGGTGCTGGCAGCCATTGCCCCTGGAACAGAGTCCCTGGGGCCGCATAGGGCAGAGCTAAGGCTGTCTGCTTGGCCTGCAGACTCCGCCCATCCAACCTGAGCACAGCTGAGCTTCACAGACAATTGGCCTGGAGGTCAACCCTCCAAGTGCTAACAATGATTAACCTGAGCTTAACTTCAGCAAGACTGTGCAACCCATATCCACCTCAGGTAACTGGGGAGGTTGACCCACTGTCCTTAGTAGGAAGTCTACCACACAAAGCTAACTGACCAACTCAGGGAAGCAGCCACCATGCAGAGACATGGAAAGAAATCAGATGTGAAAGAAATGGAGGAAAAAAAACGACTGGACATGGAATTCAAAACCACAGTTACAGGGTTTTTCAAGAGGCTCCAACAAAAGGTCGAGGCCTATGAGGAAATAAGCAAGACCACAAAGGAAATGATCAAGACCAACGTGGAAATGAATGAATCCTACAAGGAAATGAACAAGACCCTCAAGGATATGAACAAGACCTGCAAGGAAATGATCAAGACCAACGTGGAAATAAATGAGTCTTACAAGGAAATGAAGGAGACCCTCAAGGATATAAAGGAGACTCTCAAGGATATGAAAAAGGACCAACCAGAAATTAAGCATACACTGACTGAAATAAAAAATAATATACAAAGACCTAAAAGTGCTCTAGAGCACCCCAAGAACCAAGTTAAAGATTTGAAATACAAAGAGGGAAAATCCACTCAGCTGAAAAAGCAAGAAACCAAAAGAATCCAAAAAATTGAAGATAGTGTAAGGGGCCTCTGGGACAACCTCAAGCATACCAACATCTGAATTATAGGGGTGCCAGAAAAAGAGAGAGAGCTAGACAATGAAAACCTATTTGAAGAAATAGTGACCGAAAACTTCCCACACCTGGTGAAAGAAATTGACTTAGCAGTCCAAGAAGCGCACCGAACCCCAATATATAGGAACCCTAAGAGGACCACACCAAGGCACATCATAATTAAAATGCCAAGAGCAAAAGACAAAGAAAGAATATTAAAAGCAGCAAGAGAGAAACAGTTGGTTACCTATAAGGGAGCACCCATACGATTGTCAGCGGATTTCTCAACAGAAACGATGCAGGCCAGACGAGAGTGGCAAGAAATATTCAAAGTGATGAACAGCAAGAATCTACAACCAAGATTACTCTACCCAGCAAAGCTATCATTCAGAATTGAAGGTCAGATTAAGTGCTTCGCAGATAAGAAAAAGCTAAAGGAGTTCATCACCACCAAACCAATATTATATGAAATACTGAAAGATATTCTTTAAGAGGAAGAAGAAAAAGATAAAAGTGTAAATTAGGAACAACAAATACACATCTATCAACAAATGAATCTAAAAATCAAGTAAATTAATAAGCTGATGAACAGGATAAACTGGTGAATGTAACAGAATCACAGACATAGAGAGGGAATGGACTGACAACTCTTGGGGAGAAAGGGGGTGTGGGAAGTACAGCAAGAGACTGGACAAAAATCATGCAACTATGGGTGAGGACAGTGGAGGGGGGTGAGAGCGGAGGGTGGGATGGGTACCAGGTGGAGGGGAAATATAGGGAAAAATGTAATTAATAAACTGAACAATAAAGATAAAAAAATGTTTAAAATAAATAAATTAATGAATTAATTTTAAAAAAAAGAAGAAGAAGAAACCAAAGGCATCCAAATTGGAAAAGAAGAAGTAAAACTGTCCTTATTTGCAGATGACATGATACTATACATAGAAAACACCAAAGATTCCATCAAAAAACTATCAGACCTAATAAATGTATTCAGCAATGTAGCAGGATACAAAATTAACAACCAGAAATCTATGGTCTTTTTATACACCAATTATGAACTCACAGAAAGAGAAACGAAGAAGCTAATCCCATTTATAATTGCACCAAAAAATTAAGACACCTAGGAATAAATTTAACTAAGAAGGTAAAAGACCTGTACTCAGAAAACTACAGGACATTGAAAAAAGAGATAGAGGATGACATAAACAAATGGAAGAACATACCATATTCATATATTGGTAGAATCAACATCATTAAAATTTCCATATTACCCAAAGGAATCTACAGACTCAATGCAATCCCCCATTAAAATACCAATGGCATATTTCAAAGATCTAGAACAAACTCTCCAAAAATTCATCTGGAATAAAAAAGACCCTGAATAGTCAAAGCAATCCTGAGAAAGAAAAACAAAGTTGGAGGGATCATAGTACCAAATATCAAGCTATATTACCAAGCCATGGTTCTCAAAACTGCCAGGTACTGGCACAAGAACAGTCCTATAGACCAATGGAACGGAACAGAGAACTCAGAAATCGACCCAAGCCATTATATTCAATTAATGTTTGACGTAGGAGGCAAGAGCATACAAGACAGTCAAGACAGTCTCTTCAATAAATGGTGCTGGTAAATTTGGTCAGATACATGCAAAAAAATGAAACTAGATCACCAACTTACACCATACCCCAAAACAAACTCAAAATGGCTAACGGGCTTAAATGTAAGACAGGAAACCATAAAAATCCTACAAGATTCCATAGGCAGCAAAATAGCAGATATATGTCATAGCAATATTTTTACAGACACAGTTCTTAGGGCAATGGAGACCAAGGAGAAAATAAACAAATGGGACTACATCAAAATAAAAAGCTTCTGCACAGCAAAAGAAACCATCAACAAAACAACAAGAAAGCCCACTGCATGGGAGAACATATTTGCTGATGATATTTCAGAAAAGGGTTAAATCATCAAAATTTACAATGAACTCATACAACTTAACAAAAGGAAGATAAAAGATCCAATAAAAAAAAAACGAGCAAAAAACCTAAATAGACACTTTTCAAAACTGGACACACAGAAGGCCCAGAGACAAATGAAAATGTGCTCAAAGTCACTAATCATCTAAGAGATGCAAATCACAACAACAATGAGAAACCATCTCACACCTGTCAGAATGGCTATCACCAACAAATCAACAAACTACAAGTGCTGGCAAGGATGTGGAGAAAAAGGAACCCCCTGCAATGCTGGTGGGAATTCAGACTGGTGCAGTCACTGTGGAAGACAGTATGAAGTTTCCTCAAAAAGTTAAAAATGGAATTCCCATTTGACCCAGTAATCCCACTTTTAAGACAATATCCCAAGAAATCAGAAAAAAACAATCAGAAAGGATACATGCACCCCTATGTTCATAGCAGCACAATCTACAAAAGTTAAGATTTGGAAACAGCCTAAGAGCCCATTAGCAGATGAGTGGATTAAAAAACAGTGGTACATCTACACAAAGAAATACTGTGCCGCTATAATAAAGAACTTGTACCATTTGCAATAGCATGGATGAAACTGGAGAGCATTATGCTAAGTAAAATAAGCCAGTCAGAGAAAGATAATTATATCACACTAGAGGTCCAGTGCATGAAATTTGTGCACAGGGGGTGGGGAGGGAAAGACTGTCCCTCAGCCCAACCTACACCCACTCCAATCTGGGACCTTATGAGAGATGTCCGAATGCCTGGTGGGATTGGGCCTAAACGAGCAATCAGACATCCCTCTCACAATCCAGGACTGTTGGCTCCTAACTGCTCAACTGCCTGCCTTCTTGATTGCCCCCTAACCGCTTCTGCCTGCCAGCCTGACCACCCCCTAACCACACCCTGTCAGCCTAATTGATGTGTAATTGCTCCCCTAAAAGCATGGTCACCCCTAACAGCCCTCCCCTGCAGGCCTGGTCACCCTTAATTGCCCTCCCCTGCAGGCCTGGTCCTCCCCAACTGCCCTCCTCTGCAGGCCTGAATCCCCCTAACTGCTCTTCCCTGCAGGGCCTAGTCACTCTAACTTCCCTCCTCTGCTGGCCTGGTCACCCCCCTAAATACCCTCCCCTGCAGGCTTGATTCCCCACAACTGCCCTCCCTTGCAGGCCTTGTCCCTCCCAACTGTCCTGCCCTGCAGGCCATTTTGTGACCACATGGAAGCAGCCATCTTGTGTGTTGGAATGATGGTCAATCTGCATATCACTCTTTTATTAGATAGGATAAAGGCCTCTTGCATGGGTGGGGGCCAGCTGGTTTCTCCTGAAGGGTATCCTGGAGCAGGGTGGGGTTCCCTTAGGGTATGGGGTGGCCTGGGTGAGGGGCCAGTGGTGGTTTGCAGGCTGGCCACACCCCCTGGCAACCCAAGCAGAGGCTCTGGTATCTGGGATTTATTTATCTTCTACAATTGAAACTTTGTAGCCTGGAGCATAGCCAAGCCTCCTGCTGGTTCCCTGGTGGCAGCTATTTCTGTTGGGATTTATTTATCTTCTACAATTGAAACTTTGTAGCTTGGAGCGGAGATAAGCCTTCTGTTCGCTCCATGGTGGCAGCCATTTCTCTTGGGATTTATTTATCTTCTATGATTGAAACTTTGTAGCAAGGCCTGGGCTGGGCAAGAGAAGGCAGAAAGCTTGGCTTCCTCCAACACTAGGGAAACCTAAGCTTCCCTCCTGCTCTCTGTGGCTGCAGCCATCTTGGTTGGGTTTATTTGCATAGTCGCTCCTGATTGGCTTGTGGGCATGGCGTGTGGGCATGGCATGAGGGTGTAGCAGAGGTACAATTTGCATATCACTCTTTTATTAGATAGGATGATCTCACTCATATGTGGGATATAATGATCAACATAATATGATGAACAGGAATAGATCCAGCAACAAATGGTGGGTGGGGTTAGAGGTTAGAGAGCAACCAAAGGATTTGTATAGATGCATATTACCCTAACTAATGGACACAGACACTGGAGCAGTGGGGGCTTGTCCGGAGTGGGAAAGTCTGGGAAGGGGGGTCAATTGGGGAAAAAGGATACATATATAAAACTTTAGACAATAAAAAAATTTTTTTCATCATTTAAATTATGGTAAAAATTGCAAAAAAATAAATACAGTTGTTAGAATAAATAAATAAACACACTTGTTAGAATCACAAACCAGTGCTGTGAATAAAAAATAACCAGTAATGTGAGATTGGATTACAAAGGGATTTATCATAATCTGGGAAGCACAGAAGGAAACAACACAACACCAAGAAATGAAGTATACAAGGGATCAGAAAGGTGAAGCTACCTCCTTGGTGCGGTCTTTTCTAGTTTAAATCAACAGATTTTAAAGTACGTATAATAGTTGCAATATAATGACTACATGTAATACTATATGTTCAGTCAAGATATTATAAAAGCTATTTAACATCATGCCAAGTATGTATGAAAATAACAAGAAATTACACTGAATATGTAGGGTTATTAACACTGTTGTGTTGAAAGGATGAAAGAAAATATAGCGATATCCTGTAATGAATTCAAGTGGGATACAAGTGGTATTTTTTTCATCCATTTTCTAAACTTTACCATTTCCCCGAAAGTAAGACATCCCCCCAAAATAGGACCTACTTCCAGTTTTGACTCTCACTGTAATATAAGGCATCCTCCCCCGAAAATAAGACCTTCCCGATAATATTTTTATTCTTGAAACTGAAAAATCCTGGGCCACAACAAGCAGTTATAAGAAAGTGGGTCGATTTAATGCTGCGGCTTGTTATGCCAGGGAGCCAAAGAGGTCTGCTAGTCTGGGGTGCAACCAGCACTCACCATGCTAAAGACGAAGAAATTTCTTCACGAAAGAAAAATAGATCAAATAATGATTCCCGCAGGAATGACGGCCTATCTCCAGACTCTCGATATTGCAATAAACAAGCCATTCAAGGACAATTTGCACATGGAAATTAATGACTACATTGAAAATAGAATGGAGAGAAATCAGCGTGGAAACTTTGTGAAACCTAAACTGCAAGAGGTTGTGACTTGGGTGAAGAATTCATGGGAGAAAATCACTGATAGTTGCTTTGCAAATGCACTACGAGCAGGCTACCTTGACAAGAGGTACTCATTTAAGGACAGTGCTATTGCTAATCATGAGAGATTTGGTCCACTGATTTGGGAAGAAATGGAGTCACAAGAAATTCACCAGGAAATTCAGGGTTTGGATTGTTATGATGATGTTCCAGGAGATGATGACATGACTGTCATTGAATAAACCTTACTTTGTATTCATACTGGTAAATATCAGTATCAGTAAATGTACCATAGATTGTTGTACATGGAAATAATGGTAGTAACAAGAAATTCTTGATACCGTAGTATTCACAATTTGTCTGGTTGTGCTGGTTTGTGATGAAAACTACTACCATACACAGGTAATAAATTTTCTTTTTTTGGTTCAACAATAAATGTGTACCATATTCTTCTTCATGGAAAAATAAGACATCCCCTGAAAATAAGACCTAGCGCATCTTTGGGAGCAAAAATTAATATAAGAAACTGTCTTATTTTGGGGGAAACAGGGTAGCATAATCATTTTAGAATAAATAACTTATGGTAATTTGAATAGTTAAGTGAACGATCTTTAGATAATTTTAATAAGAAGCATAAGTAATATTTTATGTTTATTTCGTTCATTACCAACATACATATATATACAGTTGAACAATGCAGGGACTAGACATGCTGACCCCCAATCCCCACCATGCAGTTGAAAATCTGCATATAACTTTTGACTTCCCAAAAATTTAACGACATTCAATCCTCGGTATCCCTAGGGAATTGGTTCCAGGACATCTCCCCCCGCTGAAGATATAAAAATCTGTGGTTGCCTACAGCTCTCATATAAAATGGCATAGAGCACAAGGCATACAACCAGCCAGCTCTAACCATGGATTTCCATCTGTGGGTATAAAATACTGTTTCCCATATGTGGTTGCTTGGATAGGAAACTCAGGGATACAGAGGGCCTACTGTAACTTTATTGGAAGAAAATCCATGTGTACATGGACCCACACAGAGTAATCCCAGGTTGTTCAAGATTCAACTGTAATACTTTATAGTTAAAATACAGAAAAATCCAAATACATTTATCTTTCATGTCAAACTGCAATCTTCCCAATCATAACACCTTTGAACTCTTTATCACCATTCATTCAATAAATTTGTTATATTATCTGTATTCTGAAGTTTCTCTAATTGATTAGAGCCTTTATTAGTCACTATAGGAAGAGGAGTAACCTATTTGATTTTCACTGCTATATTTAACCAAATCTTTATGGAAGAATGGTTTTTAGTAAACTTTAACATTTTTAAGGCGTAGTCTGGTCCGGCACGGTCAGTGTTTGTACACTGACCTATGATCCAGGAGGCCATGGTTTGTTTCTAGGTCAGGGCTCATGCCTGGGTTGCAGGCTTGATTCCCTGTGCGGGGTATACCAGAGGCAGCCAGTCAATCGATCAATGATTCTCCCTCATCACTGATGTTTCTATTTCTATCTCCTTCTCCCTCTCTGAAATCAATAACAACATTTTTTTTAAATTTAGAGCTTAAAATCAACACCTATCTAAAGCAAAACAAACAAAATTAAGTGATAGCATGGATATAAAGTAATTGGAACCCTATACATTGCTGCTGGGAATGTAAAGTAATCCAGCTGTTGTGGAAAACAGTTTGGCAATTCCTCGAAAAGCTTACCATAGAAATACCATTATCACACAGGAACTGCACTCCTATGCCCAAAAGAATTGAAAACAGGTATTCAAATGAATGCATGTTCACACATACTCATAGCAACCCTTCACAATCGCCAAAAGTAAGAAACAAACCAAATGTCATCAAAAGAAGAATGGGTAAACAAATCATTATAACTAGTATATGCAAGGGAATAGTACTCACCCTTTAAAAATAATGCCGTACTGATACATGCTACAATATAGACAATGCTCAAAAATACTGTGCTGCCCTAGCTTTGACTCAGAGGATAGTGTCCACCTACAGCCTGAAGGGTCCCAAGTTTGATTATGGTCAAGGGCACATGCCTGGAATGTGGGCTCAATCCCCATTTGGGGGTGTGCAGTAAGCAGCCGATCAATGATTCTCTCTCATCATTGATGTTTCAATTTCTCCCTGTCCCTCCTCACTGAAATAAATAAAAATATATTTAAAAATATGCATTGCTAGGTGAAAGGAGGCAGATACAAAAGTTCACACATTGCATGATTATACTAATATGGAACATCCAGAATAGATAAATTCATAGACACAGAAAACAGATTGGTGGCTGTCAAGGCTTGGGGGGAAGCGATATTAAGGAGACACTGATAATGGGCACTGGGTTGTGTTTTCTTTTTACTTTGGACTAGTGGAAATGTTTTGGAACAAGATAGAAATGGTGGTTGCACAATACTATAAATATACTAACTGCCAATGGATTATAAACTTTTAAATGGTTAACTTTATGCAATGTGAATTTCAGTTCCATTCTTACACATACACCAATACCCAAAAAAAGAGCAATTTTCAAGGGAAAAAATTATAAAATGTGTTATAAACTGAATCATGTTATTCCTGCTTTGCAGATGTAAATTCAAGATCCATCCCACAATAACAGAGAATTTACCTAAACTCTTTCCTCTTTACATTAATTTTATTAAAAGAGAATACAATGAATTATTTTATAATCTACACTGTGAACCTACACATTCTCAACCACCCTTTTTATTCTCTGAATATCTTTACCTAATTTACAAAAGAGCCTGTAACTCAGAGCTAAAGTCATCAGTGGCCAAGTTAATGGGACTATAAATCATTTAAATAATTATTCTCTTTCCAAAATTTCTATTTATTGTAAATGAAGAAAAAGTTTGCTGGAGGAGGCTGAAATTATTACATTTCTGCTTTACAGGAATGAAAATCCATTCATTTACTAAGTTAACACTAATTTGGTGCCCCCTATGTGGCAGGCATTTTTCTAGGTCAGTGGTCGGCAAACTCATTAGTCAACAGAGCCAAATACCAATAGTACGATTCAAATTTCTTTTGAGAGCCAAATTTTTTAAACTTAAACTTCTTCTAATGCCACTTCTTCAAAATAGACTGGCCCAGGCCGTGGTATTTTATGGAAGAGCCATACTCAAGGGGCTAAAGAGCCGCATATGGCTCGCAAGCCGCAGTTTGTGTACCACTGTTCTAGGTTTTTGGGATCCATCAGCAAAAGAAACAAAGATCGCTATCCTAAAAGACTTTAAATTCTAAAGGGGGCAAAGAGAGAAAAAGAAACATTACCTTCTTACCAATAAACTTAACAATGCATTTTGAAAACCAGAAGAAAATAAAAGAAACATTGCCTAGTCAGTAAGTAATAAAATTTGAGGTGATAAGTATGAAAGAAAAAACAACAACAAGGTATGGAGGACTGAAACTTGGATGTGGGTGGGGAGCATGTAAAATGTGTCAGTATTAAATTGGGAGGTTAAGTGTAGTGGCCTCATAGAGAAGGCAACATGTGAGTCAGGACTTGTGGTGGTAAGGGACTTTATTAAGCAGATATCTAAAATATAAATATTTCAGAATCAAGACAGGAATAGACCTGGCATATTGAGGTAAATTGGAGGTATACGTGTGGCTGAAGTGAAAGAACTGGGGGAAGGTAAGAAGAGACAAAGTTAAGAGAGCAGAGAAGCAGGAACCACAGGGGTCTCCTAGGGCTTTGGCATTCCCCCAGGAGAAAGAGAGAAAGGGCTCAACCATGTGAAAGCAGAAGAGACAACTGCAGAGACCTGGCACAGAACCCAGGCAAGCTCCCGAATGCCTCACCAACTGAAAGACATATTGTCAATAAGGTGGCAGCAAGCTGGCCAGTGTGGATCAGTAGTTAAGCATCGACTTATAAACCAGGAGGTCAGGGTTTCATTCCCTATCAGGGTACATGCCTGGATTGCACGCTCAATCCCGAGTGTGGGGCATGCAAGAGACAATCGATCAACGATTCTCTCTCATCATTGATCTTGCTATATCTCTCTCCCTCTCTCTTCCTCTATGAAATCAATAAAAACATATTTCAATAAATAAATAAAGGAATGAAAGAATGAATAAATGGATCCATCTTAAAGCCTGGTGTTCAGGTCTAAAAAATATAAAATAGTAAGGTGGCAGCAACTTCAATGAGGAATTTTCCTAGAAGAAAAAGAATGGATAGAGACAAATGAAAACATTCAGAGTAAGTAATGAAGACACAGAGAGGCAAGAAAATGCACAGGTAAATTTAGTGGAAAAGTTACTAAAATGTCATCTGTAAAACAGAAAAATAATAACAATACAGGTAGAAATACAAGTTGGACCTGACTGCAGAGGCTATAGAAGAGCAGTCCTTTTTCTTTGTATTCCTTTAGAATGTGTGTATATATGGGATATGCTAAATGTGATTATTTGTAGAGATGATAAATCTTTAGGCAGATAACATTACTGTCATAAAAAAGAGAGAATACAGGGAAATATAAAGGGTATTTAAGAAAAAACAATTTGGAGAATGTGTAATGAATGAAATAGCTATGATAGCTTTTCAAGTTAAAGAACCAAAAGAGATGTCATTATATTACACAGGTAGTCAGGGTAGCTGATAACAAGGTGTTTTCCATACCAATGCACATGGACTTCCACTAAAGGCTCCCTCTCTCCCTCTCATGCCCACCCCTCCCCCCTTTCTCTAGTGTCCCCACTACGGTTCCCTCCCTCCTTCTCATGCCCATTGCTCCCCCTTTTTTCTAGTGTTCCCACTAAGGCTTCCCTCCCTCTCTTGCCCATCCCACCCCCTTTTCCCTAGTGTCCACAAGATAGGAGATCAGAAGCTAGCTCTGACTGCCAAATGATGCAGGCTTGAAGGTCAGATTTGCAACTACTCTGAGCCTCAGCCTCTTCCCATTAAAATGGGACAAGGCAGACACTCATTTTCCCCTTTACTGTGTATAGTAAGTCTGCTACTTTCTCCCATTTCTTTTTCTTTTTTTCCTCTCTAGCAGCTGCTCTGGCCTTCTTACAACCCTAATATAATCAAGAATAATGAGAAATTTTGATTTATTGAGTTTGTAGGTTATGCTTGTTCATTAGAACACATTCACGAAAATAGCTTTTTGATGAAGTACACCTCAGAGATACAAAAGTAGGCATGGGCGATCATGTTGCCTTCTCCACACTCAACAACCCTGCCGAGTCAGAGAGATGCTAAAAAAAATGAAACAGCAAAGTACTGATCAGTCCATTTTAGATTAGCTGGTTTATGGAATAATATTCTTTCATATTCTACATATGTATATATATATTTACATATATAAGTACATATAAACTCCATTACAAAAGTCTTTTACCACCCAGAAGCTGACACAAACTGCTCTTTTGCTTGCTACTGATAGTGAAAACACTGCTAAATTTCATAAGCAGGTAATGGAAATACAAATGATTGGTCAATTTAAAAATTCATATTTCACTTTTATATAGACATTTTCGTGAAATAAATAAAGGGGGTAATTTTAAAGCACAACTTAAAAGCTCTAAAGACTAACATCCCTCATTTAAAAACAAATACATATAATTAGTTATTTTTCAACTCTATTGGGTTAAATCTTATGCTATGAGAACAGAGAGCCAAACTGTCCACAGTGAACTGTGAAACTCGGAAAAATAATTAGTTCTCTAATTGAAAAAGAAAAGAAAATTAAAGAAGGGAGAAGAGCCCTGCTTCAGGAAGAACTAGTCTAAGGCAATATGATAACAGAAGAGTGGACTGTCAAATAACAAAGAGCCAACAATTTAATTAAAATAAATTGCTTATTTTGTGTAAAATGAAGCTGTATTTGATCCTTTGATAAATGTCATTTCCCTCAATGATGAAGTTTTTCCAATTAAAATAAACTTTTTCTATATATTTTAAATTAACCAGTAAAATATGCAATTATAATTTTTTCCATGTTATAATGAAATTATATATTCATATCCATTTGTAGATGCATATTAGGTTTGAGTAATAGTTGAACCAGGATAAGGCCTCTCTTCCCAAAGCTGCTATCAATAAAAATAAATATTTTTCAGATAAAGATGTTTTTTAAAACAAGAGTAACAATCTGTATTTTATAATAAAAATATAAAACTTTAAGAAAATTGTTACGTTTTTTTCAATAGGCAATGTAGAAACAGTTATCTGCCAAAAGTTAATAATATATAAAATATAATAATACATTTCACATCCATATAAGCATATCCAATAGACACAGACACTAGTGTGGGGGGGGGGAGTGGCAGAAAGCTGGGGGGGGGAGGCCAATAGGGAAAAAGGAGATATATGTATTACCATTTGTAATACTTTAAACAACAATAAATATATATATATATATACACACACACACATATATATATATATATATATTTCTTTTCCTAAATTAGAACCAGTCTCTCTTTCTTTCTTAAAATAGGCAGTAACAAGTAAAAGTCAAGAATCAATTTATTTTTAAATGCTAATGGTTCTTTACCCTAGGTTTTTGCAGGGTATTTCTGTGTTGGGAAAAAAAAGAACTATATAAGGTTAAAAATATGTAGAGTAGCTCTGACCAATGTAGCTCAGTTGGTTGGAGCATTGTCCCGTACATTAAAAGGTTAAGGGTTCAATTGCCAGTCAGGGCACACACCTTGGTTTCGGTTTGGTCCCAGCTGTGGCATGTACAAGAGACAGCCAGTTGAGGTTTGTCTGTCTCTGTCTCTCTCTTCCTTCCTTATTCTAAACCAATAAACATGTTCTCAGGTAAGGATTCAAAAAAAGGCACTGGTGATGGAGGGAGGGAGAATGGGGGCGCGATAACAGAGAGAAAAATTTAAAAATCATGATGATACCTGTTGCACATTAATTAAATATAGCATATTTGAATAAAGAAAGTGAAGAAAGTGAAAAATGTTCCTGGCACTTGGAAAGATATGTTATGAGAATTTTTCCTAAAACTCCAGAAAGGCACTTAACTGTGGTAACAGAAACATATGTTAATGTAATGTGTAAAGATCCAAAGCTCAAGGAAACTGGCCATTGTAATGAGTGAAGTGAACAGGGCCAAGTACCTTGTGATATGTATGTTCAGATTTTTTTGGCTTCCAGCTGTCCTTGCCCCCATCCTCTTCTGCCAAAGATGTCTATGTCCTAGTCCCTAGAACCTTACATGGAAAAGGAACTTTTACATATATAATTAAGGTCAAAGACCAAAAACTGGGAGGTTAGCCTGGATGATCCAAGTGGACATAATTCAATCACAGGAGTCTTCGAAGGAACCTTTACTGGCTTAAGTCAGTTATCAAGGAAGTCAGGTGAGAGAGATGGCCCCTGAGGATTCACCTCCCTGCTGCTGACTTTGAAGATGAGAGACAGACCACAACCTGAGCAAGCTGAAAAAGGCAAGAAATAAATTCTCCCCTCCAGCGCCATGTGTGACATGATGATTACTCCTCTCTTCACTAGCTAAGCTATGCTGAAACTGGAGAGAAAGCTCAGAAAATAAACAAGAAGCCACCAGAGTCCTAATATCACTGGGATGTTGTTTATAAACTCTGAGACCACCAACCACCAGACCTGGTTAAATCACTTTTAGCTCAGTACTGTTTCCTGCAAGTGAATTTCTTCCTAGATTTAACAGAAAACACTGATTTATATACACAAATGCAGCATGTAAAATTCCAAGGTATAATAGAATTTCTTTTCATCTTAATTTGGGGGCTATAAATCATTCCGAGATAAATACTTTCTACTTCCAGAGTTTTGCACCCTGCTCCATTACTTGACAAGCTATTAGAGAAATAGAAATACCAATAGTCATTTTCAATTAAACTAAAGACAGCTTTTTATGTAGTTCCTTAATTTGTCACCAGTTTAGGAAACAAGAATTAGGCTGAACCAAATGAAGTTCTCAATAGGTCAAAATGGTAGAATTTCAACAAATGCTTGATTCACCAAAATTATTTCTTTAGCTTATATCACAAAGCTGGAGGGGGAGGGGGAGAGAGGAAAAATTTCATTCCTCTGAACCTTCTACTAGTACACTATGAAAATTAACAGTTATCAACCTTTCTGCAAACCCTGGGGAGAATTAAGGCATAAGCTCTACTTGGCACTCGTATTTGCCTATCAGCTAAAGGTTTCCTGTGCCTTAATGCAGCCAGTTCCATAATTATATTAAGCCATCCATATCATCCTCACTAATCTTTGCAACAAAAAGTAACAATGAATTATTAACAAGAAACAGTAAGGACTGAATGAAGGACTGAATGAACTCTTGAAGATCCCTCTTAAGTCATTAGCCCTATGCTCTAAAACTGAATCATACCAAAAAAATTAAACTGTTCAGTTTTTAAATTTCATAAAATTACAAAAATGGTTGGGAAGCAGCTCTATTAATGACTCATAAACTGGAAAGGAAAAAAAATCATGAAGAAAAAAAAATATTTTTAAAGGAGGAAATAAACCCCAAACAGGTCTTTACATCTATTCCTGATTCAGCAGCTCTCTCTACGGGAACTTAATAAATCATTTCACAGTTAAGATATACACAAATATAAAATAGAAAAGATATACAGAATAATATTCTATTATTATTTTCTAAAGTTAATGGTATAGACCAGTTATATCATAAGTGACTATTAACACGTCAGTTAACACCACAGTTTCATGGTTTAGAAGGCTTCATCTGTAACCAAAGCTAGAGGAAGGACATTGAACTTGTAATGACTGTGGAAGATTCAGAGATGACATACCAAACTTTAAAAGTGGAAATAAGCCTACATTCTCAAAATTTAAGTTCAGCTAAAATTTCCTGAGCAACTATAATGAGTTGGGGACTGCAAAAGAGGCTTTAAAATATTCATTCTATAATTCTCACACTAACCTTGTGAGGTGGGTATTATCTCCCTGTTTTGTAGAGGAAAAATGTACAGCTGTAAAATCCAGGGTCAAGTACATGTAGGGTGGTCTCTGCGGTCCCTCCCTTCTGCCATACACTCCACAGCATGGTGTCAGGATTTACAGCTCAAATACTTACCGAAGTGAATAGAGGTACCAAATGATGAAAGATGGTCAATAAAAAAAGGCAAGTTTTTAAAGCCTTAAACATAAATTGTGTGATGAGTGTGAACTGCTATGGGGCAGTGGTAAGGTGGCAGGAGATGAGAGGAAAATTATTTTAAATCAAAGAAGAGCATTTAAATTAAACATAATAGGATTTCTTTTAATCAGGGAAGCAGTGCAGCATAGCAGAAGGAGCTATAGCTTTAGACTCACATCTGTATTCCACTCAGAATGGCGGCTCCTTTTAGCCAAACTTCTCTTGAAATGTGTAACTTTTTCTTAAATATAAAATTGATTTAGTATTTGCATTGATTCTTTCACAGGGTTGGTTTGGGGAGCAAATAAAATTATATAAGTGAAGGAAACATAACTGCTAAACAAGAGACAATTATTAGTGATACTGTTGTTTTATTATTGTCTAATTTAAAAGTTTCACATTTGTCCAGATTCCATATATACTTTGATTAACAAATGCATTATAATAGCTATTACAGTGGATTAAAAAGATGGATGTCCTGATAATGAAGCCACAATATAATTTCTTCTAAATTAAATAAAGTATCTCATTACAAATAATATACTGACCCATGGAGTTATAATTAAACACACACACACACACACACACACACACACACACACGAGGTTGGCAAAAGTAGGTTTACAATTATGAGTATGAAAAACAGTTAATAAAGCTATGATAATAATCATAACCTGCAGTTATTTTCCCTACGAACAACTGTAAACCAACCTTTGCCCATCCTGTATGTGACTAGGCAGCAGCTCAGCCAGAGCCCAGGCCCCTAACCTCCCTTCCTCCTACCACTGCATGAATCAGAAAGGCTACAGCAGAATTCAATTCCATGGACCCTATTGGTAGTCAAAGAAGGGGATCCCTTCTCAGAATAATTTTGAAATGCAAAATACATAGGATTTCAAAGGAAGCAAATGATACTCAAGTACAGCTATCAAAATGTACTAAACACCAGTTATGAACATGTAACACGCATGAATGGCAAACCAAGAAGATGAACTGCTCAAGTCTCCCTTCAGGAAGGAGCATGGAGTCCACTTGGCTGGCAAACTCCAAGCTATTAGCACCCTCAGGATTCTTCTGGGCTTTTGAGCCCAGGCCCATTCTTCCTGGGCAGCCTCCTGCCAGACACTGGGCATGGTTCAGAGAGGCTAGCCAGGGGCTCCTCTGGAAATTCTCTGCTCCACAGCTCTCTCCAAACTGGGATGGCTGAGAACTTGTCAGGTGCTCATCAAGCCCCAAGGTTCCTCCTGCCCAGTCCCACTTCTCCCATTCTACCTTTCGCATGCAACCCTCGCCCTCCCCCTAAAACACCTCTTACTTTCTGACAGCTCAGCATCTGCTTCCTAGAGGACACAACTAAGAAAATATGCTTCTTTATTAAAGTATTAAATGTCAAAATCTAGCTGCAGGTCTAATAATTAATCTTAAGTTTGAAGTAGTGATGAGTTTCAATGATATTTGGGTATACATATGTATCTGAAATGATTCTAATAGGATATAAATGATATATACAAACTTTACAGGTAAAAATGGCATAGGTACTGCTGTGTTTGTTGCTTATATTTATACTAGAGACCTGAAGCATGAAATTCATGGAAGGGGCTTGGCCCTCGCAGCCCTGGTTTTGTCCCGAATGATATCTGGAAGGTTGTTCAGCTCTCTGCTCTAATTAGCAAATTATGCTTCTATTATTATAGATTTATAATTGAAGAAAATGTTAAGTTTCAATTAGAGGTGAGTGAAAGTGATGGTGTTTTATTTGTATTTTTCCTCACTAAGGTGTGTGGCTTTGAAATAGACATTCTTTCAAAACACACAGATGTGCTTAGACAAATCAGAGCTGTGCTAACCAAAGGTCTCCTACCTGGTGTTCTTAGATGCCATGAAATATATGTGAAATCTTATGCTAAATGAACAGAATATCTTACAAGGTATAAGATTATATGCCTAAATGATTTCATCTTGAGGGACAAAGAATAGCCAATTTACCCAAACACATGAATATATAATCATCTCAAAATCTAACTTAGAAAATTCAAGGTTAACAAAAAATATAATAAAGTTGTTTTCATACACAAAGTTTTTTATTGTTAAAAAATAATTTACTACACCATTTAATATCAAATTCCTACAGCATATCATCCAGCAAGAAGCCCTCCTACATTTCCCAATTTCTCTCCTAGCTGGACCCCACTCTCTATATTACTGACTTCATTTCTTCTAAGCCTGGAAAGTGGTGTGTGGGGAGGTGGCTGTGGGGGCAGAGAGGAATGGAGGAGAGGGAGACATGAGGAAAAGTAAAGAGCTTGATTTACAGATGTCTTTTGAAGATTAAAATAGTGCATTTATAAGGATAGCTTCATTCATATTTTCAGGTGAATAGTACTATGTACTAATTATGAGTGGGAGTCTTGAGTGATAAAACACAGTACAGCCAAGTACAAGAATAACTGCCTGAAATATGGAAGTGATTTTGAGCAACCACAGAGCAACAAAGAAAGGGTTAAGGGATAAGATAAAAGGGGTACAGGAAATAAGGATAAGGGATAAGACCAAAGATACAGAAAATAGAAGGGAAATCCTGAGAGAAAAGGGCATGCAATAATACTGGAATGGAATGAACTTACAATTTTGTTAAGGGACAATAGGTATAGGTAGGCCACTAAAACTGTTAGCAAAATTAAAATACCAAAGTAGGAGGAACCAAGATGGAGGCATAGGTAAACACCTATTGTTCTGCCCCACACAACAATTCAAAAATTACAACATAACAACAAAACAAACACCACCCAGAATCACCGGACAGCTGGCTGAATGAAAACTCCAGAAATAGAAGTAAAGGTGAGAAACTGAGACTAAGAAGAGCGGCGGGAGCGCAGCCTTGAAGATACGCGCGGAAACAGGTTAGGAGCCTTCCTAGTCGCGCACGCGGTCTATGGCTGGCAGCAGCTACCCCAGTTGAATTTCTCCAACGGGGAGGGCGGAGACATCCCAATGCATGGATTCCGCAGCGCCAGGCGAGGTCCGAGGTCCGGGGTACGCACCCTGAAAGCCGGGCGAGGCAGAGGTCTACTAGTTTGAGGAGAAACCAGGTTGCTGGGAAAAAACAGTTTGCACGCGCCTAAACTGTGCGACAGCACAGGCGCCTGACTTGCCCCCTGGTCCCGGAGACCACTAGATTGCTTTGTTTTACAACCCTGGGCGAGACGTTGGGTGTGCAGACTCATTTGGGGAGAGGCAGATTTCCCTGGCAAGGGGCAGAGACTAGCGGCTTCCTCTTGGAGGTGTCAGCAACAATTACCACCTAACAGAGACCTGCGCACGTGCAAGCTCCGCATAGGAAGTAGCTTACGCTGAGACTGCCTGCTCAGCTCAGAGACTCCGCCCATCCAACCTGAGCACAGTCTCCCTTCACAGCCAATTGGCCTGAAGGTCAAACCCTCTTATGGCTAACAACAACAAGCTGGGCTTAAATTAAAAAATACTGTACAACCCATAAAGGATTGCAGTAAGAGTACCCACCCCAGGTAACTGGGGAGGCTTAGCCACTGACCCTTAGAGGGCATCTACCACATAAAACAGCCACCATGCAGAGATATGGAAAGAAATCAGGTGTGAAAGAAATGGAAGAAAAAAGACGACTAGACATAGAGTTCAAAACCACAGTTATAAGGCTTTTCAAGAGGCTCCTAGAAAAGGCCGATGAACTTAATGAGAACTACGAGGAAATAAACCAGACCAACTAGGAAATAAACAAGACCAACCAGGAAATGAATGAGACCTACAAGGAAATGAATGAGACTTACAAGGAAATCAGTGAGACCTACAAGGATATGAACAAGACCTCTGAGGATATGAATGGGACCCTCATGGATATGAAAAAGGACCAACGAGAAATCAAGCATACACAGACTGAAATAAAAAACATATTACACAAAGTCCTAAAAGCAGTCCAGAGGGCCACAAGAACCAAGTCAAAGATTTGAAATACAAAGAAGCCAAATCCACTCAGCTGGAAAAGCAAGAAACAAAAAGAATCCAGATAATTGAAGATAGTGTAAGGAGCCTCTGGGACAACCTCAAGCATGCCAACATCCAAATTATTGGGGTGCCAGAAAAAGAGAGAGAGCAAGGTAATGAAAACCTACTTGAAGAAATAGTGACTGAAAACTTCCCCCACCTGGTGAAAGAAACTGACTTAAAAACCCAAGAAGTACACAGAACTCCAAACTATAGGAATCTAAAGAGGACCACACCGAGACACATCATAATTAAAATGCCAAGAGCAAAAGATAAAGAGAGAATATTAAAAGCAGCAAGAGAAAAACAGTTAGTTACCTATAGGGAAGCACCCATACGATTGTCAGAGGATTTCTCAACAGAAATGATCCAGGCAAGATGGGAGTGGCAAGAAATATTCAAAGTGATGAATAGCAAGAATCTACAACCAAGATTACTCTATCCAGCAAAGCTATCATTCAGAATTGAAGATCAGATAAAGTGCTTCGCAGGTAAGAAAAAGCTAAAGTAGTTCATCACCGCCAAACCAATATTATATGAAATGCTGAAAGATATTCTTTAAGAAGAGGAAGAAGAAAAAGGTAAAAATATAAATTATGAACAACAAATACACATCTATCAACAAATGAATATAAAAATCAAGTGAATTGACAGTCTGATGAGCAGGATAAACTGGTGAATATAACAGAATCATGGACATAGAGAGGGAATGGACTGACAATTCTTGGGGAGAAAAGGGGTGTGGGAAGTACAGCAAGAGACTGGACAAAAATTTTGCAACAATGGGAGAGGACAGTGGGGAGGAGGAGGTGAGGGTGGAGGGTGGGATAGGTACAGGGTGGAGGGGAGCCTATAGGGGGATAAAAAAGGGGGAACAATGTAATTAATAAACTGAACAATAAAAATTAAAAAAAAATTTTAATAAAAAATAAAAAAATAAAATACCAAAGTAAACTTGTAATATGGACTATTTCTCACTAGCCAAGTGACTCAAGTTGAATCTAGTGCCCTAATAACCATTCCTCCCTCCAGTGAAAAAAGAAAAAAAAGAGAAAAGAAAATAGGAAAGGAAGCTATGTTTATGGGTACACACTACTCCCAATACATACAAGTTCAATTCTCCTCCCTTTCTGCTTATACCACCTATAGAACATTCAAGAAATATGCCCATTTACAGGAACTTTCAAAATACCAAAGATACATGGTGTAACCAAGAACTGAAAGATTTTGTGGACTTGAAAGTTGCCTGTGGCTCCAGGCTAAAAAAACACTTTCTGCAGCATTTCACTTCAGGTTCTATTTCAGAATAAAATGCTATTCCTGCAGGAACACAACACAGAATACAATGTAATTGGTAACAATAAGATACTTTCTAAAGATGAAACAAGACATTCTTGAGATGCCTCATAATTTCCTTAAGTCTTTAGTTCTTTTGAAATTAAGACAAGAACCAAATGACAAATCCTTAGAAAAATTTTTAATTCTCCACTGACTGACTTCTTCCCCAATCTTTCCAAATTAGTGTTTGTCAAATATCTTTTCAGAAATCTTTAAGATGTTTAAGATATGTTACATTCATTTTGACATTATCTCTTTATTAACATACATTCCCAAGAAACATAGCTCTCTGTTAAAAATTTCTTGTCCATCTAAAAATAGGTTTGTGAAGTAGTTTAGTTTTTTATACACTTTAATTCATAAAGAGGAATAAATTGTGTTTCTAATACAAAGCACAATCCTGAATGCAACCACGCCCCTAGGATAATCCATAGTTTATTCACTCTGTACCCCAATTCTCTGTCCACTGAACTATGATGTCAGAAATCTCAGCTTGATTTGTTTTTAAGTGTGTTAACCATTAACTGTTTCCATATGCCACAACTGTTCAGTTGAGAAATATTTATAAACCAGTTTATTAGCCCTATCTGGCAAATGTGATCCACCTGTTACAAAATGTAATTACTTCAGGAAGCTAACAAATGTGCAATCACATTTTTATAATAAATCAGTCCAGCTGAATTAGACTATTCATATACTTTAAACCCTATTATGGTAATATTTTATGAATAATGAAAATAATATTAATTTTAGTTGATAAAGCCAACACCAATAACTTGTTAGTATACTTTAATCCATTTTCTAACAGCCTGTAAAAATTTACCAACAGATGCTTCCAATCTGGTAAAAAACACACAGGTCATTAGCATCATTTTGATGAAACCAAATGTTTAATACAGGAATATTGTGATTAAATATCAAAGTGATATTATAATGTTCTTTTTATAATTGTGTTAATTCTTAACAGAAGCCAGACCATAAAATGTGTCATTCTTTCCTAAAATCATTATCAGCCTTTATTGTTGCACTCCTCATTCCTATATTTCAACTAAGAATTTGACTGAGTCACATTGAGACTGTACAAGCAACATGAGAATGGACATGGCAATGTCCTCCGTGAGCAGCACAAAGCCTGACATAAATGGCTACCCAAGAGATATTGGTGGACTTGGACTGTAGTGGCAAAATACAGGAAAGAGAAAGTGTGAGATGGACAACTTAAAGGAAAACTGAGAAAAAGCAGATGATCAGAAAAAAGGCCTACAGGTTATTTTCATAAGAATTTAAAATATGGAAAGCTAAGATGTATCTCTAAAATTTAGAACTGAGAGTCACAAAAAAAAAAGTAAGATACTTAAATAGCAAAACAAGATGTGTGTGTGTGTGTGTGTGTGTGTGTGTGTGTGTGTGTATGATTTAATTGAATTGGGAACAAATGTTGATTTCACAAAATGGCTGAGAGAGAGGTTCCTGTACTTTTTAGGGTATGGCACAAGGCACTTTCCCATTGAAGCAATGTTATATATGTCACAGGGAGAATCATCTAAAACACAAAATAATTAAAATCAAACTGAAAAAAAGCAAAGAGGTATAATGAAGAGCAACATGAATTAAAAGGAAATGTCCAAGCTCTCACCAAGAATATCTTGCAGTATCTACGAGTAGGTGGGGCAGGGTGGTATTCTGGGAAGTCAGGCCAGTTTTGCAGGAGAAAATCCTCAGCAGAACAAGGTAACATGAAGATGACCCAGGTCAGGGACTGGTACACCACAGGTAAGCAATAGGTGGTTTTTCGTCCTTCTTCCTTTTCCAACTCTCAGGGCACAAGAGCTCTAAAAGCCAACCACATCGATCTAAAAGTCCCAGAAACCTAAAGCAGTGACTCCTATAAGGAAAACAGCCATACTTCATAACAAAAAATAAATAATATGTGAGAGAATATTTCAAGATTCTCTTCAAATGACTGAAGGCAGTTCCCTCTTTTTTCCCTCCTACCTATTTGTAATGCTTAGGAAGCACAAGGGACTGGCATCTACCATTTTAAATACCTGGGAAGGAACATCCACCTCTGTAACCAGAGAAATAGCTCTGCTTCTTCTTTTTCTTTTTCCTCATCACCCGAGAATTTGTTTTTATTGGTATTTAGAGAGAGAGAGAGAGAGAGAGAGAGAGAAATCAGTTGCCTCCCATATGCACCCTGACCAGGGATCAAACCCGCAACCCAGGTATGTGCCCTGACTGGGAATCGAACCCACCACTTTTTGGTGCACAGGACAACACTCCAACCAAGTGAGCCACCCAGGCAAGGGCTTTCATCTTTTTTAAATAAATGTATTGCCCCTTCATCTGTTTCTCAAATCCGACTCTCCACCCTTCAATCTCTATCCATGAGACTAGTTTGTATTTTTTTAGATTCCACATATGAGAGAAATCATTTAGCATATGCTCTACCGCTCCATCAATGTTTGTCACAAATGGCCCAGTTCTTGGTAAAAAGAGTTGCTACAGAACACACACACACACACACACACACACACACACACACACTATCCTAAAATCTCACTAATCATCAATAACTTGAATCCTTTGTCTTTTTCTGCCAAGTTCTGAAACAAACCAATGAGGAAAATCAACTAGTAGCCAATGCCTCTGCTTTCCCCTACAGGCCATCAAGTGGAAAGCAACTGTATTTCTACCTTGCAGTGAAAAATAAATGAGTAATATTAATTTTGAATTCTTCAGAAATTACAAAATTGATTCAAAGTAGCTTTTGGAGACCAGAAGGACAGATGTCAACACTTGGATCTAATCCCTCAGTACCCAGGCCATGAACAGGGGCCACCTGTCCACTCCACCAGCCCTTGCTTTCTCCAGCCTTCCTTTCTGATGTCTGCTAGAAAATATTGCCCTTTTACAATAAAATAACCACTAGCCATACCTAAATAAAGCAATCTCAGTTGAGGCTCTTTAAATAATGCTTCCTAGGAACTATTCTTTCAAATCCTGGCCAAAAACCAGCCACCTTCACAGCTCATCTCCTGTTGGCATTGTGAAATGCTAGCACTGCCCAGGGTTACAAACCTGGGCTTCCCCATCTTTTCTGTTCACTATGGAAATAGCACCCCAGTCACAGGAAAGAGAAGGTAGGTAGCATTTAGGGTCAAAAATAGGAGTCGTAGGCTTCTGCCAGCCTCTAATCTAGTGCAAGAGAGATTTAGGGGAGAGGGAACAGCACGTACAAAGACAGAGAGAGATGCAAGCACCTAATGTTCAGAAAATGCTTGTCACTTCCTCACCTTGACCTTTACAATTAGTGTTAGATTGAGCAAATACATTGTGTTTTTTTTCTAACCTTGAATCTCAAGGCTAAAGTTAGATGACTTAAGAATTTTTTAAAGATCTAATTATTTCATTTAGGGCTAACACTACAGCTAAATTAAAGACATGCTAACTAGTTTCCCTTTTGAGCCTCATTAATTAAGAAAGTAATCAGAGTAAAGATGAAAAAAGAGAGAGTAGATGGATGGCAGTATTACTTAAATAGCTTTTAGGTACCTCCATTTGCACCCACTAGGAAAGCAAAGGGAAAACTAATCAATTCCAGATTATGAAATCTGAAATTCTGAAGTGTTTTACATGTAAATACACATTTTAACTGCCATATATTTTTCTTGATTGCCTAAAGAGTACACTTACATTATTCAAGGAAAATTTTGATT
This sequence comes from Antrozous pallidus, assembly GCA_027563665.1. Taxonomy (NCBI): domain Eukaryota; kingdom Metazoa; phylum Chordata; class Mammalia; order Chiroptera; family Vespertilionidae; genus Antrozous; species Antrozous pallidus. Next base: position 24,034,314 of record CM050519.1, read on the forward strand.
CTCCATAATCAAAAGGTAAATTAAGATCAGCTTACTTTACAAGATTTCCTAGGATAAGCTTCCTGAGCAAATTCAAAATATATCATTTTTACTATTTTGGTCAAGACCAATGGTGCTCTAAATACCTGTTAAAGACTTTGGATTTACCATACATTCTAGAAAACTACCTTAAATTTGTTTAGTGTATCTAACACAATTACCTTTTAAAAGAGATTCTAATCTATGTTTATATTTTAGAAAGCATTTCAAAGAAATGTAAATGATTTTTTTGTTATCAGGTAACATCCCTTGGTTACTGAGATGATCAGAGTAAAACATATATAGTAAGCACCTAGCATGGTGCCTAGTACGCAGTAGGCATTTTAAGAAACCAAGCCTCCTCATCTCCATTCAGTAAAATTGCTTACCTCCAGCTTTCTCTGTGCATACATGTATGAGCTCCTTTTTGAAAATGAAAGGTAATTATTGACCTAACATGGAAGCATTATATAATACTTAAAAATGAACTTAACAGTATCACTGGGTATCAGCCTGGAGAAAAGTGCTATTGGTCCATGAAACTGAATGAAATAAATGCAATTTTCAGACAAGAGTAATATCTAAATATATTTTTTAAAGGCACAATGAACAAGTAAAATCTATCACAAAACAATTTGAAAAATAAATTCTATTACTTTTAATGAGATCTTATAACCTACTCATTTACTTCTGTTTCACACTATAAAAACACTCATTAAAATTGATATTTCTATCTCATGAGACTAATAATAATTGAACTATGTGACAGTCACTGTAACATTAAATATTAAAATCTGACTAGAGAAAAGCTGACATTTTTTGTTTTTACTATTCCTCATTGACAAAAATAAATTCTAATGCCAAAGGAATCTCTGAAAATATCCTCCTTCATGAAAATATAATTTAGAACATCTTCAAAAGAGATATTATGTAGAAAATTTAAGTTCTGTATTAATCATCTGCATTTTAAAAATTACTCATTTGATACTATAATAAAATTTTATTTTTAAGAATTTCATTTATTAAGTCATCTATTTCCCCATTAAGGTAACAGTGTGTGTGTGTGTGTGTGTGTGTGTGTGTGTGTTATTTTAAGATATATATATATATATAATGCTTTCTAGTTAGTATATAAAATAATGTTTTCTACTTAGTATATAAAAAGTGGCAGTGTCACTAGCAAAATATTAAAATCCTATATAATAAAGAGGAAATATGGAAATTGATCATTATGCCCTTGCACAAGATGGCCGCCCCCATGTGGTCGCAAGATGGCCACCACAAGATGGACATCAGAGAAGGGCAGATGTGAGAGATCAGGCCCACAGGAAAGGGCAGTTGAGGGTGACCAGGCCTTCAGGAGAGGGCAGTTGGGGGCAACCAAGCCAGCAGTGGAGGGCAGTTGGGGGTGACCAGGCCGGCAGTAGAGGGCAGTTGGGGCAACCACGCCTGTAGAGGAGGAGAGTTGGGGGGAACCAGGCTTGTAGGAGAGGACAGTTAGTGGCGACTGGCAATCGGGCCGGCAGGGGAGCAGTTAGGTGTCAATCAGGCTGGCAGGGGAGTGGTTAGTGGGTGATCAGGCTGGCAAGCAGAAGAGGTTAGGGACATTCAGGCAGGCAGGCAGACGAGCAGTTGGCAGCCAGGAAGTCCTGGATTGTGAGAGGGATGTCCAACTGCCCGTTTAGGACCGATCCTACGAGGATCGGGTCATAACTGGCAGTAGGATATCCCGAAGGGTCCCAGATTGGAGAGGGTGCAAGGTAGGCTGAGAAACACCTTGCCCCCAGTGCACAAATTTTGTTCACCAGGTCTCTAGTAACATATAATCACAATGTGAAACTTACCTTTTTGTTGACAACAAAATGTATTCTCAAGTTTACAAAGCAAATCCACATTTTCATACTTATTTTCATTTGCCTTTATCCAGAAACAGTTTTCAGTCATTTCATGAGGTCTGATCTGCAATCAGAGAAGACTGATTCATAAATAATTGGGTGTTTCATCTGTCCCAACCCAATCATTACATTCAGACCCAGAGTCCCATAGCTGCCAGCCAATGTTTAGGAAGTAATCCTGTGTGATTTTTCTCCAAATTGTGTTCAATGAAATATGAGTTCTGCAGGAAGGTAAGCCTTTGTGAGAGAGAAAATTGGGGGGATTGAAGCTGAATGAAACAAAGTTTGTTTCCTCTCAATTACTCTTGACGAGACTTTAATTATGCTCATGTGCACTATGATTCAAGTACAGGACATAGTACCCAGCATGTCCTAGAGCAGTAGTCGGCAAACTCATTAGTCAATAGAGCCAAATATCAACAGTACAACAATTGAAATTTCTTTGGAGAGCCAAATTTTTTAAACTTAAATTTCTTCTAACTGCCACTTCTTCAAAATGGACTCATCTAGGCTGTGGTATTTTGTGGAAGAGGCATAATCAAGGGGCCAAAGTGCTGCCCACTGTCCTAGTGCTAAGTGACCAGTTAACATCAATTCCCACCAAATTTTTAAATCTGAAAGCCTTAGTCAAGAGCAAAGAAATTTGTTTCAACGCTTAAAGGAAAAAAAAGGCCTGATAATTTTAAATCACTTTTAATGGGGTTCGTACTGGAAATTACATAAAGTAAAAACAAAAGAAATTTTAATCTAGGAAAGAATATGTTTTCTTCCATATATGTATATACATATGGAAGAAATATATATATTTCTTCCATATATATATGGAAATAAATATATATATATATTTATATATATATATTTACCTTTAACCAATTCAACATATATATATTTACCTTTATTTATATATATATATATTTACCTTTAACCAGTTATATATATATATTTATATATATATATATTTACCTGTATATATATATATTTACCTTTAACCAGTTATATATATATATATTTATATATATTTATATATATATTTACCTTTATATATATATATATATTTACCTTTAACCAACTCAATATATATATATATTTACCTTTATATATACATATATATATATATATATTACCTTAACCATATATATATATATTTACCTTTAACCAATTCAATCTTCTCATGCTGATTTCAGGTTTAAATTCTTTCTTTGGTTTTAATCCAAACGGCAGGGTTGGTGGTGAAGGCACAGGACCACCAGATGGCAGGGGCACTCCTGGGAGTGGAGGAGGGGGCGGAGGAGGGGGCGGAGGAGGAGGTGGAGGAGGTGGTGCCACTGGAGGAGGAAGTGCAGGGTGCCCAGTTCCCTTTTCTTGTGATAGGGGCAAAGAGGTCTTTGCATCAGCTGGCAAGGCACCAAACTAGACAGAAAAATAAAAATGAAATAAGTAACATGACTAAGCTCTCTACAGAACATGTAAAAGTACACTTCCCTTAAAAATAATGTATTATTGCCAGACTCATTTGGCTGAGCATCATCCTGCGTAAAGAAGGGTTGCTGGTTTAATTCCCAGTCAGGGCATATAACTAAGTTTCGGGTTCGATCCTCAGTTGGGGCACATACAGAAGGCAACAGATCAATGTTTCTAATTCACTGCGATGCTCCTTTTCTCTCTCTCTCTCTCTCTCTCTCTCTCTCTCTCTCTCTCTCTCTCTCTCTCTCTCTCTCTGTCTCTCTCTCTCTCTGTTCTCCCCCCCACCCCCCATAATGCCCTCGGATGAGAATTTAAAATAATATCAAAGACAACAACAATAATAATAATAATGTATAATTTTAAACCAAAAATAAATATCGCAAATTTCATATCATAAATTTCATGACTTAACCTAGTAATTCCAGTGAAGTTCTTCACAGTTTAAGAATATAAATTATAGCTTTTGTTTTCATAAAAGTGTAATTAAAAGAAATATCATTCCCCTTTTTGAGGCAGTTTGACCATCAGGTAGAAATATCCAGGAGGGAAATGGGTACATGGGTCTGAAGATTTGAAATCAGCAGTTTCTACATGCTGGGTGAGAACATGGAAGTAGAAAACTTCAACTAGAGTTGCAGAGTATGTAGCATGAAGAAAGTTCTGTGCACAGAATTCTATACAACACTAGCATTTAAATAAGAAAAAGACCCAGAAAAAGAATTAACTAGTATTGTCACATCTTGCTTTTGCCCTTGGGGAAAAAAAATCTAAAATTCTCAATAAGACCTCCAAAAACATGCCGTCATATGAAACAGGTCAAGTTACTTTCACATACATTCTACATATATGCCAACCATACTGCAATTTCGGGGCCTGGGCAACGTTGCTCCTTCTACCTACAACATCCTCTACCCCTGCCCATGGCCTACCTTTAATCTTCGCAACACATTCCTTCCTCAAAAAAGCCTTATCTGACCCCTCATTTCACACTGATAGTATGCTGTACTTCTCCTTGACAGTTCTTAACAAAAGTGTTTCCTAACTTCTTAAGGAATCATTAACATGTATTTCTTTGATAGATTATAACTCTATGAAGAAAGTGACTTTCCCCCGCACCTAATATTGTGACTGACAGAGAAGCAATGGAAAATGAAGAGTGAAATAAAGACAAATGTGTCCACTTGTCACTTTTGTCCTTATGTTGCTATGGCATGGTAAGAATTTAATTTACCTGCACTGTATTTTGATTGGCATAAAGAAGATATGGGTTCATAAATAATTTTTGTGATATGATTATTCTCATAAAATTACTAACTTCAATCCTGAGCCACACATATACATACAACTGCATTGCAAATGGTAAACATTTAATAAATGTTAATAAATAATTTAAAAAGTTTTATGACATAGTTATGAAAAACAGAGCATCTGAAATTGACACCTGAGATCAGAGAAAAAGTGTCATAAAAACCGAAACCACAAATCAAAGAATATGTCTTATTGAAAGATGAACTATAAAGAAGAATCACTTTAGTGGGATCTTGGATAGTATTTAATGCCCTCTGAATGTTAAGAATGTATGTATATTATACTCATACTCAATATACATTTTGTAGTTAGCTATTAACGTCTTAAAACAAAGATATGGTTGAATTTCTGCGCTAGACTTGAATATACTGTTCATGAGGCAGGACACTATAACTATCTTGCTATTATATCCCAAACATCTAAAAATGCTTGGTTGTTAAGTGACTAAATAACTAAAATAAAAAAGAATAGGACATATTTTATTCATAACCCTCATAATCGGCATAGCTTTTATCAAATGCATAAATTTCATGAGAAATACACACTAATCTAAAGGAAGAATTTGTCATTTGTTCTTAAAAAATGAATATCGTAGCCAATATTACATCTTTAATTCCAGGTCTTTTTCATGATAGGCATAAAAACAGGCCATCATTGTCCATAATTTTATACAATATAGGACTTAATCTCAATTTCAAAATGTAAATTTGTTTCCATTTTATATAAAAGCACATGCAGTGATAACATATCTAAACATGGTGAATATATTTTCTACAAACTGGAATTTTCTAAATTTAGAGTATATTTATAAGTTACTCTTCAACTGGGAGAAATTAAAACGCAAAGGAAGTCTTTAAATGTATATTAGCCCAGACCAGGAAAACCTAGTCATGAATATTTCAGCCAACGTCCATAACTCTATCTGAAACAAAAAATACAACAAACATTTCTTCTCATATGATAGACAGGGAGCCATCTAAAAAATTTCAATAAATTGTTGTCCTTTCTTTTTATGCACTAAAGAAAAAAATAATTGAAAATAATTTATTTGTAGATAGAAGCTTTTAATTTTTACTTCTCACCTGAGGATACTGATTTGAGGAAGAGGTAGAGGAGGAGGAGGGAGGCAGAGGGAGAGGGAGAGGAGCATTAATGTGAGACAGAAACCACCATTGATTGCCTCCCATAATTGCCCCAACCCTAGATAGAACCTACAACCCTTTGGTGTACAAGACGACACTCCAACCAACTCCAGCCAGGGCAGGAGCTTTAATTTTTTTTTTTTAACTGAACACTAAAAAACAACTCTTCCTTAGGGTATCTTCAGCCAGCTTCTGTAACAAACTATCCACTAAGTATTCAAAAGGAAAAAAAACTGCCAATAACAAGGAAGTAGTATACCAATATACAAAATAGTATATCTGAGACTATTTCAGCATAACCATAAATTAGGATGAAAGAAAAAAGATATTAATTGTTCATCATCCTATATATAAATCTCCTCGACGAAATTTAGCTATGAATATTCTATCTCCCCATTTTCATCCATTTAAGATATGTAGAGAATGTATTTCTAGCTATCTAAAATGTTTTATGTGTAGAAAGTGTGTATGAGCTATCTGCTTCACAATCCAGATTTGCGCCCCCCCCCCCCTTTTTTTGGGTCATGTTTTAAATCTGTTTACTTTTAGAAATTGAAAAATTATCAGAAAATGTTCTCATTCAGCTAGAGGTTATCTTTCACTGCAAGGTACCCATAAGCTTAAGGTTTTGAAAAATAACTTGAGCAATAATTTCCTGTGGTAGGATAAAAATCAGTGATGAATGACAAATCTAAGATGAAAAGACTTTCTTCGTGTTTAATTACTTAGGAAATGTGACATTACGAACAAAACCCAAATGAAACATAAGGAAGCGGATTGGTTAGTAACAATTTAGACATTCTTAAAAAAGCAAACTGAAAAAAGTAAAAAATAACTTTTCTAAAAAAAAATATATACACACACACACACACACACACAAAAAAAAAAATACTATGAAAACATACAAGTGAAATTAAAGATTAAACATTTTGATGCTGTGAAGATATGACGTGACCTTTGCACTCCTGGTGAGCTTTTAATACTAAATTCTTCTGGATAGATGGTATTTTACCTGAGACTTGAAAGCCTGTAACTCTGCTTGAAGCTCATTAATCTTTGCCTCTTTTTTCTGCAATTGAGCCTGAGTTTCTTGGTGGTCGGTAAACTCTTTCTCAAACTGGGGGGAAAAAAATATATATGAGAGAGAGATGGAAATGAAAAGCACTTTTTATAGAGAAATAAGACTCTAATCATGTCAGTAGAACATAAACTTTTATGAAAGGAATGTCAGATATTTCCTGTCCCCCACAGCCTTTCTTGAAGTCCTACCAAAATCATTTGCAAGGCAGCAGACAAAGCCAGAGAGAGTCCGTGACCTTGTCTCAGCAGAGGAAACTGGCCCATAGTTATTTGCAACCCTGTCTTTTTTCTTCAAAGTCCCTAAATTTCATTGTGATTTTGTGTAAAATAACAGAGAGCAAACCATTCTACTGAGTTTCCTGACCCCTACCTGCAAAAATGTATACTTAAAACTTATCAAACTTGTGATATGATTATTCTCATAAAATTGCTAACTTCAATCCTGAGCCACACATATACATACAACTGTATTGCAAATGGTAAACATTTAATAAATGTTAATAAATAATTTTAAAAGTTTTATGACATAGTTATAAAAAGACTTTTATAACTTGAAAGAGGACTTAAAAATTCTATTTTAATATTTTTGTTTATGAATAAATAACTCTTATCATATAAATGCATCAATTACATAGTTTTTTGTTACAACATCAGGAGATTTTAGAACCCTGATATAGGCTCTAAACTTTCACCACTTAAGAAAATAAAGTCTGTTTTATTTATCATTATCTGTTGGAGATTAATCTTTGGGAGATTAAGGATGAATTAATCTTTCAAAGTCCCTAGTGAAAGAAAAGGTAAATGGTAAAATTTGGCAAATCCAGTGGGTTTTTAAATTTATATAGCCACTCATCATAAGTTCCCATCTTGCATTCAAATATCTTACTATCATAATGCCTGAAACACCTCTCCTAATAGAGATAAATTTAAATAGGACATTTTTCTCATATTCAGAAACAAGTATTTGACACTTTAAAGAAAAAAATGAGGGGGAGGGGGGATCAATCAGTTAAAAATAATGCTACTAGCCCTACCCGGCTTGGCTCGGTGGATAAAGCGTCAGCCTGAGGACTGAAGAGTCCTGGGTTGGATTCCTGGTCAGGACACATGCCTGGGTTGTGGGCTTGGTCCCCAGTGGGGGTGGTGCAGGAGGCAGCCAATAAGTGATTCTCTCTCATCATTGTTTTATCTCTCTTTCTCCTTCTCCCTTACTCTCTGAACCCAATAAAGAAATATATTTAAAAAAATAAATAAAAATAATGCTACTATTTTACAAATGTAGCTTGAAACTTCAAAATATAGTCATACCTCAATAAGTAAAAGGCAATATAGAACTCCACAGTTAATCTTATTCTGTCCTTAACATAGAGCCAGTTACTAGTCCCTCAACAGACAGCCAGGAAGTAAATGATGTGAGATTAAAGCCAGATTGTGTCTTTAAAGTTTGAGTTATTTAGATGAAACCACACTACCTTCCTACAATTGATGTTCAGATAATGCTTTACAGCTTTTTAATAGACTTTATTTTTAGAGCAGTTTTAGGTTCAGCACAAAATAGGCAAGTTTCTGAGATTTCCCATATGCACCCCTGCCCACACACATTTTGCCTCCCCCATGTTCTACAGAGTTGAAAGTACAAAAATAAGCACTTTTGTATTTAATCACAAAAACAAATGTGAAATAAATATTACAATTCTCATTATAGGTTAGAAAAGTAATCTCAGACTCATGATCCTCTCACTCTAAACCTTGTTATTTTATAAAGATAACAGAAACTACTCCAAAAAACACAACAATTAAATATCCTTTACCTCTCCCAAACAACACCAGCATTATCAATCCTACTACTAATGCAGCTACTCTAAACCCATCCTACTATTAATAATTTTAAAAGATACTAATCTTGCCCTGGCCAGGGTAGCTCAGTTAGTTAATATCATCCTGTGTGTGAAATGAAGAGTCTTGGGTTCTATCAGTCAGGGCACAAACCCAGTCAGGGCACAAACTCACTCTCTCTCTCTCTCTCTCTCTCTCTCTCTCTCTCTCTCTCTCTCTCTCTCTCTCTTCCCCCCCCCCATCCCCCATTCTCTCCTTAAGCCTTCAGTGAGGACAAAAAAAAAAAAAGAAAAAAGATACTAACTTAAACCTAATAAAATAATGTACAGACCACATCATGCTTAGATCTCAAAGGATAACAGAAAGGCCTCCTGTCACCCAGGGATTCCACAGGAACTGGCTAAGTCAATTGTGCTCAGGGCTCTGTTGCACTGTGAACTTCTCTGTCCTTCTGTCCTTTGATTCACCCCATATCACCTAACTAATCTTATTTTTGCCTCAAAGGCAACTTCATTAACCAGTGTTCCTACTGCATACTCACTTTTCTGATCTGTTGACCTTCATTCACTTCATTATCCACTACAACTAAGCTATCATTCTTTCACTTTAAAAACTATAGCTTACCAAATTTCAAATCACCTGGACTTCTCCCAGCCTCATCTTGTTTGACTTCTCTAAAGCTGTGCTATTTAATAGGGCAGCCACTAGCCACAGGTATAAATGTAAATCTAATTCAAATCAAATAATGTTAAATTTTAGTTTCTCAGTCACATTAGCCATTTTATAAGGGCACGATGGGAACATTTGGTTGCTAGCTACTGTATGGAACAATCCTATCTAATAAAGAGGGAACATGCTAATTGACCGTCATACCCACATAAAGATGGTGGTGCCCACAGCCAATAAGAAGAGAATATGATAATTGATTACCACACCCTCAAAGATGGCTGTGCCCATAGCCACAAGATGGTGTCGCTCAGTCCCCTCAGCCACTCTGGGGTAGCAGGCACGTGACATGGCTGAGCCCGCCCCCAGATGAGTCCCACCGCTCTGCATGCCTACCTCTGGAGGCCTCCAGTTCCCTCAGCCCCCTAGCCGCCAAGGGCCGGCCTGAGGTGCAGGCAAGCCTCGGTTGGCAGCTGCCCAGCTAACTCCTGAGGCCCAGGCAAGCTTTGGATGGCAGCTACTCAGCTGCCCCGCCTGAGGCTCAGATAACTATGGCCGGCCGAGGCTTGTGCTGTCAGCAATGCCAGCAGCAGAGGTGTGATGGGGGTATTGCCTTCCTCTGAAAACCGGGTCACCTCCTGTCCTTGAGGGCTCCCGGACTATGAGAGGAGAGGGCAGGCCGGGCTGAGGAACAAGCCCTCAGTGCATGAATTTCATGCACTGGGCCTGCCTCTAGGGCAGATTATAAAACATATCATCATCCCTGTCTAAAACACAAATACTTACAAAATCATCCCCATATGCCATCTCTCTTCCCCTTTATGTTCCATTGTAACACACTTGTCTGGTCCTCCTAATTCACTGACTGCTCCTACCAATTCTGTATGAGTCCCTATTCTTCAATCCAATCCTTCAATGCTGCCATTGTGATGGACTCCTCCCTCACCCTCTGCTGGACTCATATCACATTTTTCATTGGATGCTATCTTCCACATCCATATGCTCCCATCACCATTCTTTTTTTTTTTTACCTTTATTGTTCAGTTTATTAATTACATTTCCCCCCCATAGCTCCCCTCCACCCAGTACCCATCCCACTCTACGCCCTTACCTCCCCCCACCTCTGTCCTCTCCCATAGTTGCATGATTTTTATCCAGTCTCTTGCTGAACTTCCTGCACCCTTTTTCTCACCAAGCATTATCAGTCCATTCCCTCTCTATGTCCATGATTTTGTTCTATTCCTCATTTTATCCTGATCATCAGGTTGTTAATTCACTTGATTTTTAGATTCATTTGTTGATAGATGTGTATTTGTTGTGCATAATGTACATTTTTACCTTTTTCTTCTTCCTATTCTTAAACAATACCTTTCAGCATTTCATATAGTGTTGGTGTGGCGGTGATGAACTCCTTTAGCTTTTTCTTATCTGCGAAGCACTTTATCTGACCATTCTTATATTGATAGTTTACAAATCCTGCTACCTAACTCAGTTTCTCCCCTAAATTCCAGACTACTTATCAGTCCTTAAATGTATTTTCAACTTCTTAATGAACATTTTTCAAGATAAACCAAAAATACAGTATTTAAGGCCAATATTATCTTTCCCCTACATACGTTGGTTTGTTTTGTTTTGTTTTGAATACCACTATTATTTCTTAAAAAAAAAAAAAAGAAAAGAAAAAGAAAAGAAAAAGGCTCAAATGACATGTACCTTTTGCCCTAAAACTTTCTTCCCTGGCTTCATTATAAAGGACATGCTCATTAACTTAATATCTAAGAACCCTCCAGCATATGGCCCCAAACTACCTATTTCCCATTATGCAATAAATATCTAATAGCATGCCTATGATGTGTCCCTCAGAGGTGAACAGAATATGGTCATTGCTTTTAGTGAGTATAGTGTCTGGTGACAAAGTAAAAGCAAACAAGCCAAAACCTATACAAATAAAGATAGACAGTCAAACAGACAGGTAGTGAATGATTCCTGGAAGAAGGATATTGGACCCCAGGTTTGAAAAACTTGAGTAGTTAGCTGAGAAGTGCAGCTAACATTTCAAATAGAGGAACCAGTGATGGACGACAAGCAATCCTATCTAATAAAAGAGTGATATGCAAATTGACCGCACCTCTGATCAAGCCACACCCACACCCACCTGCCAATTAGGAGCATATTATGCAAATAAACCCCAGTCAAGATTACTGCTGCCACTGAGAGCAGGAGGGAGGCTTAGGTTTCTCTGGCAACAGAGGAAGCCAAGCTTTCCACCTGCCATTGCTGGCCTAGGCCTCCACTCAATGCTACAAAGTTTCAATTATAGAAGAAACATAATTCCAACAGAAATGGCAGCAGCCACAGAGCTGGAGAGAAAAGAGGCTAGGGTTGCCGGGGCGATGTAGGAAGCCAAACTTCTGCAGCCCTAGCCTAGGCCTCCACTATAGGCTACAAAGTTTCAAACAGAAATGGCTGTTGTCACGGAGCTGGCAGAAGGCTTGGCTCTGCACCAGGCTACAAAGTTTCAATTATAGAAGATAAATTAATCCCAGATCCCAGGGGCTCTGCTTGGGTAACTGGGGGTGTGTGGCCAGCCTGCAAAACACCATAAGCCCCTCGCCCAGGCCACCCCACACCCCAAGGGACCCCTCACCCTGATCCAGGACACCCTTCAGGGCAAACCAGCCAGTCCCCACCCATGCACCAGGCCTCTATCCTATCTAATAAAAGAGTAATTTGCAGACTGACCATCACTCCAACACACAAGAAGGCTGCCCCCATGTGGCCAAAGATCCTGTCCCCATGTGGACACAGGATGGCCACCACAAGATGGCCAGCAGGGGAGGACAGTGGGAGGTTCCAGGCCTGCAAGAAAAGGCAGTTGTGGGCCATCAGGCCAGCAGGGGAGGGCAGTTGGGAGGGACCAGGCATGCAAGAGAGGCCAGCTGGTGGCGATCAAGCCTGCAGGGGAGGGCAGTTACGGGTGACCAGGCCGATAGAGGAGGGGAGGTGGAGGCAAACAGGCTGGCAGGAGAGCAGTTAGACATCAATTACGCTGGCAGGGTGTGGTTAGGGGTGGTCAGGCTGGCAGGCAGAAGTGGTTAGGGGCAATCAGGGAGGCAGGCAAGTGAGCAGCTTGGAGCCAGCAGTCCTGGATTGTGAAAAGGATGTCCAACTGCCCATTTAGGCCCAATTGTATTGGGATGGGGCCTAATCTGGCAGCTGGACATCCCTCGAGGGGTCCCAGATTGGAGATGGTGCAGGCTGGGCTGAGGGACACCCCCCATCTGCACGCCCCCGCCGGCCCCATGCACGAATTAAGTGCATCGGGCCTCTAATCCTTCTATAAGAGGCACAAAAGTTGTGAGAGCAAACTGCAGGAGGTGAAGCTAGCAATATACACAGAAATGGAATTACTGAAGGCAGTTTTACAATAAGTAAAAAAGTGTTTTTGGTATCCTAAACAACATGGAGAGCTAGTAAAGTATCTATAATAATAAAAGCATAATATGCTAATCAGACTGGTTGTCCTTCTGGACGAAGCTGGAGCTGTGAGGAAAGTCCGGGACCGTGTGCCGGAGGGAAGCCAGTGCCGGCAGCCAGGAAGCGAAGGCCGACTCTTGCATGTATTTTTGCATTGGGCCTCTAGTTTATAATAAGAAAATAACAATCAAACTTGCACTTTGGAAAACCCAACCAGCAGCAAGTTTAGAAGATGGACTGAAGGAGAAACAGTAGAGGCAAGAAAATGAGTTTAGGTGCTACGATAGTTATCCAAGTCAACGAAAGACCTGAGTGAATAAAGTTAGAAGATAGGATAATGAAAAGGACATGAAGCAAAATATTTTTACAGAATTCAAAAAAGTGTGTGACTGAATGAAGAAACTCATGAGGGACATGTAGAAGATGACCATGGGGTTCTGCTGCATGACAAGCTGCTAAGTATTATAATTTGATGGGAAAGATGAGGATTTAAAGTGCACGGTGAAAAGGCATTTTTAGGCACAAGAAAGATTAATTTGGTTTAGAGAATGTTCAGCTTGAGTTACCTATAATAAAGTCAAGCCTTACCGGATTTTGCTCAGTGGTTAGAACATCACCCTCGGACTGAAAGCTTATGAGTTTGATTCTGATCAAGGGCACATAACTTGGATGGTCAGGCCAAGTGTGGGAGGCAACCAATCCATGTGTCTCTCTCACATGAATGTTTATCTCTCCGTGTCTCTTCCCCTTCCTTCTACTCACTCTAAAATCAATGGGAAAAAATACCCTCCGGTGAGGTCTAACAACAAAAAGAAATTCAAATTTTATGCATGGCTCCTTATTATCCCACCTTGTTGCCTCACACATATCCATTAGGACTCCCATTGGCTACCACTCCCTTGGGTAAGTCTTCCCTTCCCACCCAAGATTATGTGTGGAATGCTTTCTATAGGCTCACACACCACATAGGGTTTTCCACCCTAATAACTGCCACGATGTAATATAAAAATATCAAAATGTATTATCACACACCTCAAGAACACTCATTAATCTAGAAGTTTATTAGTAGAGAAAAGTCTTTTATATTTTACTCATCACTTTTCCAAAGCTTTAATTCATAATTAAACTCAATATCTTTGTTGAATGAACTAAGGAGCTAATTCCTCTCCAATCTTCCTTTACATGTTAAATAAATAAGTCACAATCTGTCAAATAATAAAGCCTCCCAATCTCCCAGCATCAAAAACTTTGAGAAGTCATTTTCTCTATTCTCCTCTTGATAACTGCTCAGTTAAATGTTTACTGTTACGTAACAAGAAATAAAAAATTAAATTCTCATGAGAGTAAGAATGAAAAAATCTTTTTCACAATATAAATATGTACACTATCATATTTCATAGGCCTTAGAATGAGGTCCAAAAGAATAAAGAATTGTGCAGGGGAACAAAGATAAAAATTAGTCATAATTAGTACACATTAACAGAATTTAGTAAATTAACTGGGCCATATTGAAAGTATTTTTATTACCAAAGAGAAAAATATCTAGATCCTCCCGTAGAAGAGGATCAGACAAAATATAAACTTTGCTTTAACATTTTTGTAATATCTATAGTCAAATCACAGTAGCCTAGGGGATAAAATGAGTCTACATTAAAGACGTACTTTATAAAAACTGATACAATAGCCATCCAAAAAGGATTACCAGAGCAATATTACGCTTACAATATTACACACAAAAAATGTCAAGAAACACAGTTAAGGTTGAGGCTCTGCTTAATTTCATTCCCTAGGGTAAATATATTAGTGCATCTGTACAAGAAGGTTGATAATTCAATATTCTCTGTGTACTTTCTGACATTTCTGGTCTTCATTTTTCAAATTTATGCACCAAATAAAGAATGTGTCTAGCAACTAGGATAGCTTCCTGCCTAAAGCTAAGTATTTACATGTGTCCTTATAAAGCTATCAGAAAGAAGTTCTTGCTGATATATACAAAATGGTATGGCAGTAGAAATCTTTTATGGAGCAAACAATATTTTCTGAATATACCTAAAACACTTAACTTTTGACTAAAAGGAGACAACTAACCTTGAACAAGGTCTTTCTCCTACTTACATTTAAAGCGTATAATTTTAAAACAATGTATTGAGGAAGTTATCATACTTAACACCACTCATATAAGCTCTATACCTAAAAACTATTATAAAAGCAAATTTATACTATCTGAGATACATCCAAGTTAAGTACCTGAAAGTTTCCTACTATTTTTCCCATGATGAGTTAAAATTCTAACTGAGCTTAAGAATATAAAGTTGACAGGGTGAGGGGTCATTTGGTAATTCAGACATCTGTCAACTATAACACTTAATTTAAATGATCCATATTTAAATGACCCCCATTGTGAATATCTTATTCACAGCTATAATATTAGCCTGTAACCAGCAGTCTGAGATATAATACCTTCTCAGTAAATGTTTTGTGACCTTAGAATAGCTTAGAAATTTACAAAGTTTTTCCTAAGTTACTGTTAACTTATGAAAACGTGCCTACCATTTGCAGTTACCTTTTATCTTACAAGTTTATAAAAATGTGCAGTTTTTTTCCCCAAGATTTATTTAGGACTAAATACAACAAAAATGTAGATTATGTGGCATGGGGCCTAACACATAGTAAATGTTCATGTTCATCAAGATGATTGTAGTATAATTATTATTATTTCTCCCATGTAAGAAACCAGTCCTATAAATTCAAATCAGAGTGATTATCTAAAATGTGAAGACAACAACAACCCCCTCCCCCAAAGAAAAGAAACTGTAATGGGTACTTGCTAAGCAGAGATAAAAACACAAAACTCCATCCTAAAGAAAAATGAGGAACACATGACTGGATAATTAGTGATACTACTAGACTGAAATAAATAAAATTGACAGTATTTGATATATTTAACCTATGAAAATGATAATTTTATATGGGTCAACCTGAGCTAAAATGAAGTAGCTTTAATCAGAACAGCAAGCAGCCGTAGCTGGTTTTATTCGGTGGATAGAATGGCAGCCAATGGTCTGAAGGTTCCCGGGTTCCATTTCAGTCAAAGGCACATTCCCAGGTTACGAGAACAGTGCTCAGTAGAGGGTATACAGGAGGCAGCCAATCAATGTTTCTCTCTCATTGATGTTTCTATCTCTCTCTCCCTCTCCCTTACTCTCTGAAATCAATAAAAACATATTTTTTTAAAGAATACATTAATCAACACTCGAATTTTATTTTTTTTAAAAGCAAGTAAAATTAAAATTTCTTTTAAAACTTTCAGATATAATTTCAATCCTAAGTGCTGAAATTATATGATTTCTTGAAAAACACATCAATCTTAAAATTCTGACTATATACATTTTGTTCAACCATTCATTCAAAAATATGTTTTTTTAGTTCTTAGGCCAGGAATCACTCTAGGTGCTGAATAGTGAATAAAGCAAACAAAAAAATCCCTCTTCAAATTTACTCTTGAGAGATAAAGAGACAATACATTCATATACACACATATAAATACACTAGAGGCCCGATGCACGAAATTTGTGCACAGGGGGAAGGGAGAGGCAAAGGCTGTCTCTTAGCCCAGCCTGTACCCTCTCCAACCTAAGACCCCTTGAGGGATCTTTGACTGCCAGCTTAGGCCCGATCCTACTGGGATCAGGCCTAAACAGGCAATCGGACATCCTTCTCACAATCTAGGATTGCTGGCTCCACACTGCTCACCTGCCTACCTCCCTGATTGTTCCTAACCGCTTCTGCCTGCCAGCCTGATCACCCACTAACCACTACCCTGCCAGCCTGCTTGCCCCCAACTTCCCTCCTCTATCAGCCTGGTCACCCCTAACTGCCCTCCCCTGCAGGCTTGAGCGCCCCCAACTGCCCTCCCTTGCAGGCCTGGTCCCTCCCAACTATCCTCCCCTGCTGGCCTGATGGCCCACAACTGACCTTTCTTACAGGCCTGGAACCTCCCAACAGCCCTCCCTTGCTGGCCATCTTGTGGTGGCCTTCTTGTGTCCACATGGGGGCAGGATCTTTGACCACATGGGGGCAGTCCTCTTGTGTGTTGGAGTGATGGTCAATCTGTGTATTACTCTTTTATTAGATAGGATAGAGGCCTGGTGCATGGGTGGGGGCCAGCTGGTTTGCCCTGAAGAGTGTCCCAGATCAGGGTGGGGGTTCCCTATGGGCAAGGGGCGGCCTGGGTGAGGGGCCTGTGGAGGTTTGCAGGCTGGCAACGCGCCCCAGCAACCCAAGCGGAGGCCCTGGGATCTGGGATTAATTTATGACTACAATTGAAACTTTGTAGCCTGGAGCAGAGCCAAGCCTTCTGTTCGCTCCATGGGGACAGCCATTTCTGTTTGAAACTTTGTAGCCTAGAGTAGAGTCCTAGGCCGGCAATGGCAGGTGGAAACCTTGGCTCCCTCTGTTGCCAGGGAAACCCAAGCCTCTGTTCTCTACAGCTCAGTGGCTGCCGCTATTTCTGTATCTTTTATAATTGAAACTTTGTAGCACTGAGTGGAGGCCTAGGCCAGCAATGGCAGGAGGAAAGCTTGGCTTCCTCTGTTGCTGGGAAAACCCAAGCCTTCCTCCTGCTCTCAGTGGCAGCAGCCATCTTGGTTGGGGTTTATTTGCATAATCTGCTCCTGATTGGCTGGTGGACATGGCTGTGGGCATGGCTTGTGGGTGTAGCAAAGGTACGGTCAAATTTGCATATTGCTATTTTATTAGATAGGATAATAAACTATGTAACCTGTAAGCTAATAAAAAAAGAAAAAGCAGCATTGGGAGTGTCAGGGTTGGTGGGATAAATATAATTCTTTAGAAATCCTCCTTGGAGGATGGCATTTGTGCAAATACCTGAAGGAGGTAAAGAAGAAAGTGGTAGTCTAGCCAGCATCGCTCAATGTTTGAGTTTCGGCCTACGAACAAGGAGGCCACAGTTCAATTCCCGGTCAGGGCTCATGCCTGGGTTGGGGGCTCAGTCTCCAGTATGCAGGAGACAGCCATTCAATGATTCTCTCATCACTGATGTTTCTATCTCTCTCTTCCACTCCCTTCCACTCTGAAATCAATAATATATATTTTTATGTATATCTTATATATTTTTTAAAAAGAAGAAGAAGAAAGGGGCAACAACAAGCAAAGACTCTACTGCAGAGCATACCTGCAGCGGTTCCCCAAATAATAAAAGTCACTTACTTTCTTGTATAGTTCTGATGCTTTCTCTTCAGACTCTTCAACTTTCACTTGATCTATGCAAATATCTAAAATTCCAAAGATAAGAAATTTTAAATTGCAGTCCTTCTCAAATTCATTATGCCTTTAAAAAGTTTAGAAAGACATAAAAAGCATCAGAAAGATTTAGAACAGTGCCAATAAGGAAATAAGCAAAGCAGAGAAACATATTATAATGTTGGAATAAAGAAGAATTTTCTAAGCATAATAACAAGGCCATAAAACATAAAGGGAAAGCAAACCCTACCACAATTTTAAACTATTAGGCAAAAGGAGGAGAAAGTTCAACTGTAATATACAATACTAAAAGGTTTCTATCATCAGTCCATAAATATTTTGAAAGGAAGAAGAGATGATATCCAACACAAGATAGGAAAATGGGCCATAGTATTGAACAGAAAGTTAAGAATAACAAAACCAAAAATTGCTAAGACAAATGAATAAATATTTTATTTTCCCTAATGATATGAAAATATAAAAATTTTAATAAGAAATAGCAAAGATTAAGTAATCCATAATGCCAAACTTGGAGTTGGCATAGAGAAACCAAATTGCCAACATAATAAAAGTATAAATAAGAAACTTCACAATATAAGCAATTCTATTTCTAGAATTTTGTCTTTAAGAATAAATAGTGATTAAAATAGTTAACATTAGGCTCTGACTGCTGTGGCTCCGGTGAATGAAGCATCTCCCGTCCACCCACAGATTATTGGTTCAATTTCTGTTCAGGGCACATGCCCAGGATGTGGGCTCAATCCCTAGTTAGGGGCGCATAGAGGAGGCAACTGATGGATCAATTGATCTCTCTCTCATATCTTGGTTTCTCTAGCTATCTATCTATCTTTCTCAGATCACCAAAACAACCTCATGTTTTCCAAAAAATATGTATTTATAGGGTATCCCAAAAAATTGTATGCACACTTTAACAGCTGATAGTTAATATTGCTTTTATAATTATTCAGAGTGTGCATGGATTTCCCATAATGTATTTTAACCCTTTTATTTTTTAATGAAAATAATACATGAACATGGCTTTCAAAAACATTACAGAGGGACTTTTAATGAAAAGCAATAGTGAACCAATTCAACTGCAATGAAAAGTGAATCCCACTACCTAAATGGGACGTCTTTTATCCCTTTCTTTTTTACATTATTCTGGTGGTTAGTTTCTAACTCTAAATAAAATGTTTTTACTATTATTTCTTAACCTATCTACTTAAGACATTATAGATAACTTCCTGCTATTGTCCCTATCTAATCCCAATATTGGTAATTTTACTTTCTAAATTGCTTGGCTCCATAGAACTAAAGAAAAATAAACAACTAAACTTCTGATTCCTGTTACACAGTGTCTCTGAATTTTCACTATAATACATAAAGTTATCTATGCCCCATACTTTCCAATATCTGTTTCCCAAACTGTTCGACATTGTATCTTCTCTCATCTGTTCATATCCACACCATCTGTATTTGTGTCATTCAGTGCCTATAAACTTATTCTAAACATTTAATATCAATAAATAATTTCATTATAACTATATAAATATGTTTCACTTATATAGCCAAACTGTGTTCAATATATATTTCCTTTCTGTGTCCTATGTTCAGCAAGTGCTAAATGTCAAAAACACTCATTAACTCAAGAAAAAAAAATGTTCCTCATGTCCAGGAATAAATTTTCTTTTCAGATACTATCTGAAAATCATTCCATATTTTGAAATTTTACTTGAAAGCTTGAATTTTATCACTGGTAACAAATGTTATCACCCATTTCCCTTAAAGTTTAGACATACTTCATTTCATTTTTAAGAAAGTGTGTGCTGCTTTAGCCCATTTGGCTCAATGGATAGATCGGCGGCCCACAGACTGAAGGTCCCAGGTTCGATTACAGACAACACAGTGAAAAAAGACAAATAATGACTTAATATTATTATGAAAATAGATTTAACTATTTGAACTCCTAGAAAGAATATCAAGGGCCTCAGTAGTCTATGGGCCACACTATGAGAACAAACACTCTAGAGCTAATGCAGGGGTTAAGAGACAATGAGATATTTCCATTTAAATAATAGAGGGATACTCACCAATAAATTGACTTAAATCTAAATCTAGTCTTTTTCGGTATGTGAAGTCTGGATCCATCCCATCTCTATGTAATACAATCTGAGATACACACTCATCAATTAATTTGAAGTACTGTTGCCTAAATCAAGAAAAAGAGTGTATATTGAATTCATTAGTGTAATTTCACACTAAAAAATATTTTGGTAAGTTCGATTTCAAGTTTAATCATTTTCTCTGTATAGTTCAAACAGATGACATAACAGATTTAACATGGGAGTGTCAGTAAATACAATTACCCTATCATTTTCCTCCTAATGATTTTGAGACACTGTATTTTTATTATGTTTTTTACAAATATATTGTGCTTTAAAGATGATTTTCTTATATAAGTCAGAATCTTGACTTTGTAGACAGTAAGAGAGACTATTAAGATAACCTGAGATATGTGCTCAAAAGAAGTCCTCAATAAAGATCATCAATGAACCATTCTACCATACTGAAATAGCTACCATTGGTTTTATTAACATAAATAAAACAAAACAAATTTCTAAAATTCTCTTGAAAATTCTTCAAATCATACATTTTAGAATGTATATGGAACCAAATTAAAAACTAATACTATAAATTATATACAATATCAAATAAATAATTCTTACTCAAAAACAAGCTAGAAAAATTTAATATAACAATTTTGTCCAAAAAATTAACTAAGATGCCCAAAAAGGTTCATGTTTTATTACAGTTTAGTCCACTTAATGTGTGTAATAAGCTAATCACTTAATATGTGTAATAAGCTAATGAACAACCCTTCAAACGCAAGCCAATACATGTGAAAGAAACAGAATATTTTATATAAACAAAACAAACTAAAGTGATAGAGTTGGCAATATTCTAATAAGGTACAATTAATCCTCCATCCCAGCTACTCTCCACCCCAATAACTAATTTCTTTCCTCAATGACTTTTTGCATACATTTCCTCTCCAAACTTTCTATACCATCTATATGATGGCCTCTCTAGCCACTCAGGCTTTCCTTCCTGTAAAGTTACCTTTAACCAACTTACCCTACACATAATAAACCATCCATTACATGCCATAATTTTTTTTAAAAAATTTAAGTACTTGAGTTATGCTAGGAAAGGATTCAGAGCCAAGACTCTAACTACAAAGGGAACATTTATTTGGTAAAATTACAGAGGGAAAGGAAAGGCCCTTTGAGGTTGGGAGATAGGAAGGTAATGGTAACATGCCTAGCGGTGGGAGAAGGCCCAGGTGTGTTCTGTGAGGGAGAGTACCAGCAATAAGATTTACTACAGCTTATCATTAGCAAAAAGACTATTACTCATTAATTGTCAAAATAAAAATGTTCAAGACACTATTTCTGGATACAAACCAAAGCAAGAAGATATTATCAACTGCTTTCAAAAAATAGTCTCACTCTTTAATATTGTAGCCATACCCTTAAGGTCCATAAATTACACACATATTTGTATCTATCACATTTGAAGATTTAGATGATGTACTTCCATTCTTTTTTACTCATTCAATGCTATCCTAATGCTGTTTCAATAATAAGAATATTTTAATTAACACCATGAGCTACTTAGGTCATTGAAAGAAAAATCATTTCAGTAACTATTTTCCCTCCTCCACAGCCCAACCATGAACTTATGATATAGCTGAAATTATGGGTAAAAACTCTTTCAGCAAGGCAATACTAGCGGAGAATAATGTACATCTGATTTCAAAAAATGTAATTCAGAAAATAATCTCTATAAGAGATATCAGTAAGTTAGTGTATCTCAGAGGAATGTGGGAAAATCTTAATTAAGAGACTAACACAATTGTCATTATACACTGATAAAAATTCCTGTTAGAAAATATTTTAAAATCATATTCACTTTCTCTGTAATATTTTTACAGAATATCAGAAATTATCTCCTATGCACACTCAACTAGCATAGTATTCTGCACATGGTAATTTTCGTTGCAGAACTGAATTTGATTTCCTCCTCCACCTTCTAATTATCTTACTAAATTTGATTTTTCTTGGTTGGCAAGAGCTTCCTTGGTATACTGTCTCCAATCAAGATCCCCTACAATAAAATTTCCTTATGTTCTAAATGTGAAAGTGAAGAAATATTCTAATTTTCTCATCTACCAACTAGTGCTCCAGTGCACAGATTTGTGCACAATGAAAGAAAATTAATTAGAAAAATTTTAATATCGCAATTCACCCTTTCTCTGTAATAAAAGTGTTTACCAAATTAATGACTGAAAATGACAGAAACAAACACATGTGGTTGGTGCCAGTGAAAATGTGGGAGCAACTTCACCTTTTATATAGAGAGAATAAACTTGCTTAATTAGACCTGCTTTCTGATTTAGCTAAACTTTTTCCAGCCCAGTTAAGCACCCCAACTTCTCTTTCAGGTAATTGTGGGCAACAAAGCAGTAAATATTAACACAAAGCAGATTATTATTGTAGATCATGCAGGGAGAACAAAGGATAAAATATTTAACTATAGCAGTGTCTGACTATATTCTGCACAGTGAGAAAAGCTGAAGTCATTTTCAAGGCCCACCATTTCTTCCTTCTTTTCAGTTGGATCAAATTTCTAAACTTTCTAAATCTCCATTTCCTGGCTAATGGAAATAAAATAGGATTCCATGAAGTCTCCTATCTACCTACTCCAGGTCTTCTGTGAGGATCAACTGAGATAAGGCACATTGAAAAACTGTAAAATGTTTGCACCTGGCTACAAAGCAAGTCAGATTCCTGGGCTGAAGAAACTCCAAGGAGGCTGGTTGCTAGGTAGAGAAAACCAGATGTTGCTAAGTGATGTCATTACCTGGCATCCACAGTAACCATTTTCAGGCTGGGTTGGGCTAGGCTGTGGGTCTTTTTGCACCATAGGGTCTTGGCAGGATTGGCTGCAGTTTGGTAGGGTTTCACTCTGGGGTGGTGGTGTGGCCTGTGCCCCACTTGGGGGAAGCCGAGTGTTGGTTTGTCAGTGACATGTCCATGGTGCTGTTTATTTTTAAATGATCAGTGCGTGCCATGGCAGCTCCTGAGTTGAGTGTCTGCCCACTGCTGGTCAGTGCACTTCATAGCTACCAGTCAGATGAACACTTAGCCTTTTATATACATAGATTATTTTAAATGAGATTACTTTGCATTCTGAAATCCATTTATTCAACATCTAATCTATTTATTTAAAAAACTAAGTGAATTATTTCAATTAAACTATTTCATAAAAATAGTTTATAATGTTCAAAAAACAAAATATATTCAGATAATGGAAGACTTCTGAAAGATAAAATCTAGGTCCATCTGAGATAGTGATACCAAAAAGAAGGTAAAACCAACAAGATTCATAGAACTGTACAACAAAAAGAGTCAATTTTACTGTATATAAATAAAAAAGAGAATTTATGACAAAAATTCTATGTGAATGGACATAAGTCTAACTTAATCTTGTTATAAATGCACAACCTCTTTGTAAGAACAAAAATAATACAGGGCATAAATGAGAAATTTCTAGCAAATCCTTCAAGACTCACAGTATTTGAGAATGCAATTTCAGCAAAGCTATAATTGGTGGCCACATAAATGATTTTATATTCAAAGATCGCAACTTCCCTCAAAAAATAATAATAAAAGCAAAAAAAGGATATTGAGAACATTTATTGAGCATACACCAGGTGCCAGGTATTTGGCTGTGAGTTTTACCCATGTTACTGTATTTCATTTTCATAGCAACCCAGGCAAATTAGGTGCTAATGTCCACATATAGTTACATATAGGTAAGGTATAAACAGGATAAACAATGTGTTAATAAGGTCAAGATGGTTAGAACAAATGATTAAAAGTCATTTGTCTTGCTTTTCTAATACATGAGCAAAGTTAAGCAAACCTATAGTATTAAGGCACTGTCTACCTACTTAATAAAAGCAAAATCTAAGTGCTCTTCATGTAACTTATAAAAAGAAACTCATCCACATTTCTGCTGACTAAACACTAACCAGAAAATATTATCCATCACATGATAAATTAGTAATTTGTTGCTAGTTTGCATTTTTATTCAGATGAAAAGCTGTAAAGAAGACTATATTAGAGCTTAAAAAAATAATAATATCATTTTACTATTATCTATCTAAATACATGCCCAGAGGAAACTTCACATTCTATGAATGAGTATTATGATAAAAAAAAACAAAAACAAAAACAAAAAAAAAATGTTTACTTGCCCAAATCAAACATCCGGTGAATTTCACAATTAAGAGTTTTATCAGTAAAGTAAAACATCAGAATATAGCTTCCTCTTACCTTATAAAACAATCATTGCGAATGAGTAAAAGATGCTGAAGAATAGAAATAAAATATTTCTCTGCCCTAGTTTCCTTAACTGTGCTCCACACCATGTTGTAGACATCATATGCTTCAGTAAATTGATTAAGGAATATGTGGATTTATTTATCCCTCACACTGAACTGAAATAATATGACAAAGTCTGCTCTGTAAGACTTCTAAAGATTACTGTGTATCTCACCCTAAAATAGGCATCATGCTTACCAACATGTAATCAAACACAGGTAGCTAGAACTGAGAGTACAGGGAATTGTGTGTAAATGACAACCAAGCACTTCTTGGCTTCTCCTCTTCAATTCAACCAATCTTCCTTTCTAGAGCCAAGGGCTGTTGGAAGACAGTACATAGGCAGCTGGTTGTGATTACAGTACTGGGTCTGGGAGAAGCCCCAGTGAAGAATGTGGCAGATCTCTGAGACAACAAACATGTGCAGGCCCACAGAGTTCACAAGGGCACATATGAGTATGTACTCAGGATGTAAGGCAGGAACTAACCAGAAGGCTATGATCCCCTAATTCCTACTGCTGGAAGCATCAGAGGAGGGGAGGTACCAAACATAAAAAGAAGAACCAACAGATTACAGACAAAAAATATAAGACACTAGTCAAACAGAAGTCACTTGTATATTGTAATATCCATTTACTTATGTGTGTACTCATAAAAAAAAATCATACATTAAGTAAAATATAATAAAAGTTTATATAATTATCCTCATTCACAAAGGCTTGAATTTATATTGCTTATTTAGAAGTTTACTATTTTATGGGATAAAGGTTGGTTTGTTAGGGTTTAGCAGTAATTTTATATATCTGAGTAGATTTTAGAACAAAAGGATATTCAAATTCAGCTTTAATATCTTGCAGACGATGAGAAAATTCAATCAAGTCTTCTTCCTTATGCTCATCAAAAACTTTAAGTTGGATATCCAGGCCATCATTCTTAATGCATTTTAAATTCTAGAGATATCAAATAGAAACTGTGATAAACTTTTCATCCATAATGCAAAAAATTAAAAAACATAAACAATAAACCAACCACTCAATTTGATTTATAACATTCAAACATTTAAAAAATCTTATCATCTAGCTTTAAAAAACAAATTTTAATATTCAAGCCTTTTTTTCTCCACAGATAAATTATTCTTGAAGGTAATTTACCTACATTTCCCCCTACTCAAGTACCCCTCTAATTTAAATATTAATAAGGAGACTGCAGAGCACTTACTGGCAATATCTCTTTCAATCCACAACGCATAAATTCATTTCTGATGTGAAGCCGGAAGTCCAGATCATCAGGAGATGTAATAAGGGCATTGATGAGCTGCATACACGCTACCTACAATATATTACACATCCAGAGTTAGACTTGTATTCCAACATTTAAAAAAAGAGTAACAGAACCAAAACATCAAGGTTTTGTTCCAAATATTATCAAATATGTTCTCTCACAGGAGAATCTATTAAAGCAATAATACTTATGTAAAATACTTTAGTCAACTATCCTATATAATAAAAAGCTAATATGCAAATCGACCAAATGGTGGAACAACCAGTCTCTATGACATGAACTGACCACCAAGAGGCAGATGCTCAATGCAGGAGCAGGGCATATGGGTGGCAATCGCAGTGGCGGTGGTGGGAGCCTCTCCCGCCTGTGTGGCAGCACAAAGGATGTCAGCACTGAGGATGTCCTGGGGGAGCAGGCCTAAGCCATCAGTCGAACATCCCTCAAGGGCTGCCAGACTGCAAGAGGGCACAGGACATGCTGAGGACAACCCCCAAAAGTGCATGAATTTTGTGCACCAGGCCTCTAGTAAATTATATAAGAATTATAGTTTCAGTGGAGTTCCCCTCCTCCCCCAGGTAGTAAGAGGTCCTTGTGGGAGAGCAGAGGTGGGGAAACATTAGGCATTGGAACTATTCCATAGAAAACTTTAAAGTTAATGTCTTGTCCAAAAATGTCACTTCATACACATATAACACAAACTGAACACATCCTAGTTGAAAAACTATAAATTTCAAATAAATGGCTAAATCATAAAATAGGATAATAAGATAATTTTCCATCAAGAGAGATTCTAAGTCCCGAAGACTTCAAAGTCAATAAGTGTCTTGAATCTGGTTGATGTGGTTGTTATAATCAAAAACATATTAGGAACACCACACAATTAATTAATAAAAGTTAATTTACCAAGCAATGGTTCTTACCCATTGGCAAAAATTCAAAATTATTGTTACAACAAAAGCATAAAGAAATAATATAAATAACATTATTTATTTATTCTTTAGTATATACTTAAATGATAAAAAATAGAATTTTACTTCATGTTTAACACTCCATTTTTTTAAAACCTGGCCTGAAATATATGGTTCATCATCTAAAATCCATATAATGAAAGCAAGAGAGATTATCTCTAGAGAAGCAAAAGTATGCTTTGAAGTTGTTTTTTCTTAGTCTACATTCTACCAAAGTCTAGCAAGAATGACAGGCCTACTGATCAATGTTTAACCTCATGCTGTTTCCTAAATTGTCCTTTCTCTATCCCTTACGGCAAGGTTTATATGAATTTAAAATGCCATTTTTGTATTAAGACAGCAATGGGGGGTCTCAGTCCCTGCTGGTTGAAATATATAGTAATTGTCGTATTTTATATCTAACTGTTAAAATCTGACCAGTATCCATCTACTGTCAAAACTTAAGCCTGTTTAATGTAGGAGTGGGAAAATATGCCAGAAGAGAATAAAAAAAGAAAAATATATATTTTTAAAAAAACACAAAAAATAACTTTAATAAGAGTCAATCTTTCCAGGAGATGTTCACTCAACTGTAACCAGTTCATTTCAAAAGGTCAACTTTAAAATGCTTTCTTTCCACTTCTTTGGCAGTCATTAACTGGTCCCCCCACAATGTTTTTCTTGGCAGTATTACAGAAATTTTAAAAAATCACAAAGAGCATATAAATAATGTTTCTGTATATTCAGAGAAATTAAATCAGTGTCACAAGTTTCTGAAAAAGATGATAATTATTGGCCAAACAAAGCCACAAAAATAAGTAACAAAAAATAGCAGCAAATATCACCTAAGTGGAAATTAGATATGTGTAGAGAAATAATACAATGAAATTTAGGAGAAAAAAAAAAGGATAATAGAATACTTCTAAGAAACATTCTAAAACGCAATTCACCATAAATGGAAAAAGAAAATTGAGTTAAGTTGAAATTAATGCAGTTCTATAAAATTCCATTTTCCCAATTCAAAAAATTTGCCATGATGATTTACAACCACTTTGATTAATTATATTATTTACTAGAGGCCAGTGCACAAAATTCGTGCAGGGGGTAGCAGAGGTGTCCCTCAGCCCAGCCTGCAACCTCTCCAATCTGGGACCCTTGAGAAATGTTCAACTGCTGGTTTAGGCCCGGTACCACCAGGATCGTGCCTAAATGGGTGGCCAGACATTCCTCTCACAATCCAGGACTACTGGCTCCAAACCGCTCACCTGCCTCTGCCTGATTGCCCCTAACCACTAACCAATCGCATGCCAGTCTGGTCGCTACTAACTGTCCTCACCTGCAGGCCTGGTTCCCCACAACTGCCCTCCCTGCTGGCCCAGTCACGCCTAACTGCCCTCCCTGCTGGCCTGATCGCCCCCAACTGCCCTCCCCTGCAGGCAAGATCCACACCAAATGTCCTCCCCTGCAGGCCTAGGCCCCCCGAACTGCCCTCCCTTGCTGGCCTCGTCTCCCCCAACTGCCCTACTCTGCTGGCCTGGTCACCCCTACCTGCAAGCTATATTGTGGCAGCCATCTTTGTCCACATAGGGCCAGCCATATTTGACCCTATGGGGGCAGCCATCTTGTGTCTTGGAGTGATGGTCAATTTGCACAATACTCTTTTCTTAGATAGAATTAAGAATTATGCAAACATGTCTATAAATATATAAACAAAATATATTATTTCCTTTCAGATATAGGAAATTCTATAATCAAGCGAAAGACCAAGTAGTTCCTTCTTTATTTTTTTTATTATTTTTTTCTTCATTGATTAAGGTATTACATATGTGTCCTTATCCACCAATTGTCCCCCATGCCCACACTCATGGCATCATCCCCTTGGTGTCTGAGCCCATGGGTTATGCTTATATGCATGTATACAAATCCTTCAGTTGATGACTCCCAGTTAACCACACACTCCCTACCTTCCTTCTTAGGCCTGATGATCTCCATGTTTCTCTATCTCTGAATCTTGTTTTTGTTCATCGGTTTATGTTGTTCATTATACTCCACAAATGAGTGAGATCATGTGATATTTATCTTTCTCTGACTAACTTATTTCATTTGGTACAATGCTCTCCATCTCCATCCATGCTGCTGCAAATGGTAGGAGTTCCTTTCTTTTTATAGCAGCATAGTATTTCATTGTGTAGATGCACACTGGTTTTTAATCCACTCATCTGCTAATGGACACTTAGGCTGTTTCCAAATCTTAGCAATGGTAAATTGTGCTGAACATAGGGGTGCATATATCCTTTTTGATTGGTTATATTCCTAGAAGTGGAATCACTGAGTTAAATGGGAGTTCCACTTTTAAGTTTTTGAGGAAATTCCATACTGTTCTCCACAGTGGCTGCATCAGTCTGCATTCCCACCAGCAGTGCACGAGGGTTCCTTTTTCTCCGCAACATCGCCAGCACTTGTTTGTTGATTTGTTGATGAAAGCCATTGAGACAGGTGTGAGATGGTACTGCACTGTTGTTTTGATTTGCATCTCTCGGATAATTAGTGACTTTGAGCATGTTTTCATATGTCTCTTGAACTTTCTTATGTCCTCTTTTGAAAAGTATCTACTTAGGTACAAGAGTGCCTTCTTTTAACATATATATTATTGTATCACATCATTTCACACTGTTACAGCATTACGAGCAGCATTAGGTGCCAAATCAGACCCAGTGATCACACTTCTAGGAATATATACCAAGAAACTAAAATCATGAAACAGAAAGGATAAATGCATCCCTATATTCATAGCAGCACAATTCACCAAAGCTAAGATTTGGAAACAGTCTAATTGCCCATTAGCAGATGACTCGATTAAAAAACTGGTACAGCTACACAAAGGAATATCACGCTGTGGTTCTTACCATTTGCAATAACATGGATGGAGTTGGAGAACATTATGCTAAGTGAAATAAACCAGGGAGAGAAAGATAAATATCACATGATCTCATTCATTTGTGGAATATAATGAACAAAATACACTAATAAACAAAAATGGATCCAGAGACAGAGAAACATCAATCAGAACCTCAAACTTCAGGGAAGGTAGGAGACAGTGGGAGTAAGAGGGAGAGATCAACCAAAGGACTTATATCCATGCAGATAAGCCTCATCAATGGACACAGACAACAGGAGGATGGGGGCATGAATGGGAGGTGGGGAATAAAGGGGGAATTAAGATGCATATGTAATAAAGAAAAAGAAAAAACAAATTAATTAAAATGAAAAAAAATAAAGAGCATTTGAAGAAAAAAAACACATAAAAACAAGCATAGCTTAGTAATGGCACAGACTGCTAAGGTTTAATAGGAAGACAGCCTGATGAAGAGGAGGATTAAGATGTTGCCAGAAGAGGAATTAACATGTTCAATGACATGGGCTCTTTTGTTGAATTATAAGAAATTCAGATTTCCTAAATAGTTTGTAGGGTGGGAAAGAGGTGAGCAGGGCAAGTCATGGAGATAAGGCTAGACAAAGAAACAGGACTAGCAAAAAACACTCAACCAAAAAAGCAAAAAGAAAAAAGAATCTAAAAATGTGAAGATAGTTAAGAAGCCTCTGGGACAACTTGAAGCATACCAACATCCGAATTATGGGGTGCCAGAAAAAGAGAGAGAGCAAGATAATGAAAACCTATTTGAAGAAATAATAACTGAAAACTTCCCCCACCTGGTTAAAGAAATAGACTTACAAGCCCAGGAAGCACAGAAAACCAAAAACAAAAAGAATCTAAAGAGGACCACACGGAGACACATCATAATTAAAATGCCAAGAGTAAAAGACAAAGAGAGAATATTAAAAGCAGCAAGAGAAAAATAGTTAGCTATGCCAGAACCGGTTTGGCTCAGTGGATAGAGCGTCGGACTGCCAACTGAAAGGTCCCGAGTTCGATTCCGGTCAAGGGCATGTACCTTGGCTGCGGGCACATCCCCAGTAGGGGGCGTGCAAGAGGCAGCTGATCGATGTTTCTCTCTCATCGATGTTTCTGACTTCCTATCTCTCTCCCTTAAACTCTGTAAAAAAAATCAATTAAAAAAAAAGGAAAACAGTTAGCTATAAGGGAGCACCCAAACGATTGCCAGGTGATTTCTCAACAGAAAATATGCAGGCAGGAAGGGAGTGGCAAGAAATATTCAAAGGGATGAATAGCAAGAACACACAACCAATATTACTCTACCCAGCAAAGCTAGCATTCAGAATTGAAGTACAGATAAAAAGCTTCTCAGATAAGAAAAAGCTAAAAGAGTTCATCAGGGCCAAACCAGTATTATATGAAACTAGAGGCCTGGTGCACGAAATTCATGAATGGGGTGGGAAGGGTATGTGCCTCAGCCCAGCCTGTACGCTCTCCAATCTGGGACCCCTCGAGGGATGTCTGACTGCCCGTTTAGGCCCGATCCTACCGGCAGTCAGACATCCTTCTCACAGTCCAGGACTGCTGGCTCCAAACTGCTCACCTCCCTGCCTCCCTGATTGCTCCTAACCACTCCTGCCTGCCAGCCTGATCACCCCCTAACCACTACCTTGCCAGCCTATTAGATGTCTAACTGCTCCCCTGCCAGCCTGTTTACCATCAACTTCCTTCTTCTGCTGGCCTGGTCCCTTCCAACTGCCCTCCCCTGCTGGCCTGATTGCCCACAACTGCCCTCTCTTGCAAGCCTGGAACCTCCCAACTGTCCTCCCCTGCTGGCCATCTTGTGGTGGCCATCTTGTGTCCACATGGGGGCATGATCCTTGACCACATGGGGGCAGCCTTCTTGTTTGTTGGAGTGATGGTCAATCTGCAAATAACTCTTTTATTAGGTAGGATAGAGGCCTGGTGCATGGGTGGGGGCCAGCTGGTTTGCCCTGAAGAGTGTCCCAAATCAGGGTGGGGGTTCCCTTGGGATGTGGGGCGCCTTGGGCGAGGGGTCTATGGTGATTTGAAGGTAGGCCACGCCCCCCAGTGACCCAAGCAGAGGCCCTGGAATTCATGTTCTACAATTGAAACTTTGTAGCCTGGAGTGGAGGCAAGCCTCTCCTTGCTCCATGGCAACAGCCATTTCTGTTTGGGTTTATTTAAATTCTATAATTGAAACTTTGTAGCTTAGAGTGGAGGCCTAGGCACTAGAGCTGCAGAAGCTTGGCTTCCTCCATTGCTCGGGCAACCCTAGCCTCTTCTCTCTCCAGCTCTGTGGCTGCAGCCATTTCTGTTGGGACATAGCTTCTATAACTGAAACTCTGTAGCACTGAGTGGAGGCCTAGGCCAGCAAGGGCAGGCAGAAAGCTTGGCTTCCTCCATTGCCGGTGAAACACAAGCCTCCCTCCTGCTCTCAGTGGCGGCAGCCATCTTGGTTGGGGTTTATTTGCATAATTTGATCCTGATTGCCTGATGGGCATGGCTTGATTGGAGGTATGGTCAATTTGCATATTACTTCTTAATAAGATAGTATGCTAAAAGGTGTTCTTTAAGAAGAGGAAGAAGAAAAAGGTAAAAATAAAAATTATGAACAACAAATACATATCTAACAACAAGTGAATCTAAAAATCAAGTGAATAAAAAATCTAATGATCAGAATAAACTGGTGAATAAAATAGAATCAGGGCATAGAAAGGGAGTGGACTGACAATTTTCAGGGAGAAAGTGGGTATGGGGGGTGTGGGAAGATACTGGACAAAAATCGTACACCTATGGATGAGGACAGATGGGACAAGGTAAGGGCAGAGGGTGGGATGGGAACTGGGTGGAGGGGAGCTATGGGGGAAAAAAGAGGAACAACTGTGATAATCTGAACAATAAAGATTTATTTTAAAATAATAAAAATAAAATAAACTGAAGTCCTATAATAAAATAATAAAAAAGAAGCTATTGCAGAAGTAACTTTGATAGGCAGCTAAGGGAGGGCTTGAACATTTGAAATATAAAGAAGAAAAATAGATTTGGTGTAATGGCTGGTTTGATAAGGGGTTGAGGAAGATGAAAAGAATTTACAAGAGGCCTGACACCTTTGTTGTTCAAGTGGATAGGATATGGTTTTTATAGATATAAATGTAAGGAGAGTAACAGATTTTAGACAATAATAAAATAAATCCCACTTTTAAAATTGTACAACACAAAAATTAGTTATTGAGTACCTACCCTGTGTCACCTGGAAATATTAATAGACGTGCAAGGAAATAATAAGTGAGATGTTCGTGATAAAGAATTAATCACCATACTCTGCCTGATGTTCCAAAAACCTAGCATATGATCTCCATTAATTTGCATTATGCCATACTAATTGCTTCAGGAGCGGTTCTGGAGTTTAGCAGAGTAAGAAAACAATGAGTTTCTATCCTCCTTTAGATCAACTAAAGATTCAATCTTTGGACATCAGATTACAGTTCACTTCCTGTTTTATTAGCTCATGTATTTCATTCCTTCAAAGCCTATTTATGATGTCCACTATGTATCAAAAACTGTTCTTTATGCTAGGGATACAGCTATTAAAAAAAAAAAACATATAGAAATCTCTGTAAGAGACAGAAAGAGAGGAGTCAAGATTTGACTCCAAGTTTTTGTGCCTAAGCAAATTCAAAGAATGTAATTGTCATTTATCAAGAATGGAAAGACCATGGGATAAATGGGCTTAGGAAGATAGACCAGGAGTTAATTTCTGGAGATATTAAATTAAAAATACCTATTTGTGATATTTGTCAAAAAGAATGGAGAAGAAAATTGCACAAAGGAAACTTTAGTTCAAGAAAGAGATCATCATAGCAAAAGTACATAAACACTAAGATTTTAGATAGATCATCTAGGTCAGCGGTTGCCAACCTTTTGGACCTCCCCGGACCACCAGTTGGCGACCGCTGATCTAGGGGGTAGTAGAGAGATACAAAAAAAATGACATAGAGGAACTGACAGGGGCATTTCAGTCATAGGTTTCAATTTGTAGGTTGAGGAAATAAAGTAAAAAGCCAGAATGAAGTAGAAGAAAAGGAGATTTTCCACATAAGTGGCAGTCTGAAAGTATGGGAGGAAATTATCTCAACAGGGAGAGTGATCAACTGACACAAATGCTCTAACAGGTCAAACAAGATGACTAATCAATTACCACTGCATTTGCCAAACAAGTGATTGGAAAAGAAAGTTCTACAAAGGAGATAGTAGCTGCCCCAGTGCAAAACACTTGCCTTCTCACGTGTACCTCATGCAACCAGTAAACAAAAGCCTACAGTTAAAACTGGCTCAGAATATTCTCCATGTTCCAAATACATCTGTCTACTTCAGAAATAGTGCTCCTTAAACTTAGATTTAAGCAAATCTACATAAGACACATCTCTTTAGGTCTCAGATCACAGACTCAACTTTAATCATTTGAAAAAACAAGTACTTTAAAACTCATTTTGTTACTCTTGTCCCAGTTATCAAAAAGAAACCTTACATGAGACTAGTTATTTTGAAAGTAACTTCTAGCTGGATTTAGCCTAGTTGAGGATTTCCTCAAGGGCAGCAGCAGACTGATGATGCACAAGGACTGAGACCAACAAAGTCTACAGAGCCAAAATTCAGTAAAATTAGCAGACAAAACGGTAATTACAAAGAGTGGGACAAATGTCAGCAATGCCATAACTCGAAGGCAAAGACACATACCAGGAGACAATAAAATAGATAAACAGAAATCTCAGATATTCAATAGAAAGAATAAAGCTGTTCAAAGACAAACTTAAGATCACATGTAATGATCAAAGGAAAGTCATTACAAGTAGAAAAGGTTAACAGCAAAAAAGCCAGAATCTATATCATTTAATCAGTAAAGCTTGCTGCCCTTGAAAGTAAGGCTTCTTCATATGTGAATACATACAGCCCAAATTTCCTCCAGTACACAATTAAATGTTATCACCATGCTCAACACAAATATGGGGAGAACAAAACACTTTATGCATTTTTAACATTTGTTTTCTGGCTCTTTTGGACAAACAAGTTTAAGCACAAAATTCAAGATATACCAACAGGTGTTATGCTTGAGCATCAGCCACAATTCCTGCCCAATTTTTTCACAGACTGCCAGGGCAGATGCTTTCTCCAGGACTGTGCTAAAGAAACAGATATTATACCCAACAAACAGCAAACCAAGTATTCTTTAGAAAACTTACTCTTTGGTCAACTTGTTCATCCAACATCTAAACAGATGATTTTATAAGTAAAATGATGGCTCTACTACATTAAAAACAGGTGCAGAAGCTAAATCCCGATTGGAAACAAGTACCAGTAAATTACTTAAAAATTCTATCAGAATCTGTGAATAATATTATCTGAGCATGAAAGATACCGCTTAGACTGCTATTCATCTTTCCTACCCCATAGCAGAAATCATCCGTCTTTCTACATACAATCAAATTTCACATTTATCAAGTTAAAATGGATAAATGGTGCTTACAGAGAAATATTTTACCTCCAGTGCAAATAAAGAAAATCTAAAAAATTTAAATTCACGTACATTCATTCAGAATAAAAACTAAACAGACTACATAATGTAGACAAACACAAAAATAGTAAAGTACATCAGCATGTAACAGGGAATAAATTTTAAACTACTCTGACCATGAAATGGATTTAGAATAAAATGTACTAACCAGCTGATAAAAAGAACTCACATACTGACAGTTTCCATACAAACATATTACAGGCATCAGGAGTTCCTGTTTCTGCTTCTACAAGCAATGGCCCTGAACACAGTCGGATTGAGGCACATCATCCAATTGCAGTTTCAGAATGTGGACATTAAGATCCATATTGGAACAAGCAAGAACACTCTCTGATTTCATTATTCTGTTTTCCCTCTTCTCGCTCCTTATAAACACCCCTGCTTGGTCTGGCCGGTGTGGCTAAGTGGTTGCACTCACTCCCCAGAATGCAGGAGGCAACCAATCAATGATTCCCTTGCATCATTGATGCTTCTATTTATTCCTCTTCGTTCCTCTCTCTGAAATCAATTATATATATATTAATCCTCTCCTACAGCACAATACGCCATTTCTGCCATCTTCAGACAAACCTTCCAAAGCTAAAAACTGGACTCAGTTATTTCCAAATCTGAGAATCCTAAAGTTTATCATCAGCCAGCTGGTAGGCCATATTGAAAGTACTGTCACCCACAGCTTCCCAACTTATAAAGGTCCCAATTTGGGGGGACCCCCAATAACTATAAACAACATTTTCCTTCCAGAAACACTAAGTACACCATATAGGGAAGTTGACATTAACTTGCCTCTTTCTCCAAAAACACTGTGACTTGCACTAAGAGATGCTCAAGTGTTTAAGGAAACACTACAAGTATACCAGGTAGCCCTATGACAGCTATAAAGACTTCTCCAAACTGAGGCTATCCTTGACTACTCTGGGAAACCTCCTGGAGAAAAAACTGATCACTATTTGTATGTGCACTCTGCAGGCATTATTCATGAGTCACCCAATTAGAAAAGTGGCAAGAAATGTGTCCTTGGCCCTAGTTGGTTTGCTCAGTGGTTAGACCAAAAGGTCTTGGGTTCGATCTAAGCCTCTGCTGGGACCCACAGAAGGCAACCATTAGCTGTGTCTCTCTCATGTCAATGTTTCTCTCTCATCTCCCCCATCTCAACTTCATCCTCCTTCCCTTTCACTCTGTCTGAAAATCAGTGGTAAAAATATCCTTAAGTGAGGATTTAAAAAAAAAAAAAATGTCCCTGATTTTAGCTGAGATGATCAATGACACCACAGCAGCCCTGGAAGGCACTCAGATCAACATTAACTCACCAGCCAGATTGTTATATATAAAATAACTGCTATAGACCTCATCTTGATTGAACAAGGGAAAGTCCATGCAGTCAGCGATACATCATTCTGTACCTGAATTAATATCTCAGGCCAAGTGGAAAGATCAATAGGAAAAATTAAGAAGAAAGCCTCCTGGTGTTCTAAAGCAGAGCTGGATGGTCTACAGAATTTGTTCAGCTGACAGGATCTGGGACCTGGAAGGCTTGCTGAGGTCAATATTGCATGTCAGCCTCAATGTGCTGCTTAGAGTCCTGCTGACCAGCACTTTAATTAATACTTTAGGAGACAAACTAAACAGATTTCATCAGAGCCTCTATAAATTAGAGTGACTGCTGCCCATGATATTAGAATTGTATTCCCTAAGCTCATAGCTTTTCTCAGAAACGGGCTGATGCAAAGCTCATACTCAAGCTAATGCTACTGCTATTTTAATAAAGTCCTTTTTTGTGTATGTCTTCCAACAACATCTATAAAACTGTGGTAGACTAACTTCTTAGTTTACAAGTGATATACTAGCAAAATTGCAGGCCATTCATGTTTTTGACACTGCCCAGCTACATGTTCAGGGGGACTAGGTCAGGAAGAAACCATAGGAAAGGGAAGGAGCAGCAGACTGTCTATGTGGCCTGATGACAGAGACACAGAAAGAAAGCCTAACACTCAATTAAAAAACTCTACAATTCCAACACTTGGTTCATTTCTTGACAAAAATCTACTACAATTCAACCAGCCTTGTGACAACAGCAAAGGTTCCAATACACTTTAAAACCTAGACAATGCCTCTGATACTCTAGCGAAGTATGGCTCTGAAAAGAGAAAAGACAAGGGAAATGCAAATAACAGATAAAATAACAGTATAGCAGAAACTAATGATTGGTTCACCTACACTTAGTCCAACCCTTTTCTATTAAAAAAGACCTGGCCAACATGAGAAGGAAATGACATGTATGGAGACAGAACCCTGGGAAGGAAGGCTTGTGCTAACCAGAGTAGAAATGTTGCCAGTGATGTTTCCATTAAAAGAGTGGTTGGCAAACTGCGGCTCGCTAGCCACATGCAGCTCTTTGGCCTCTTGAGTGTGGCTCTTCCACAAAACACCATGTGCGGGCGTGCACATACAGTGCTACTGAAACAGTGTAGCCCATGCACAGAAGTTGGTTTTCAGCTTCAAAAGAAATTTCAATCGTTGTACTGTTGATATTTTGCTCTATTGACTAATGAGTTTGCCAACCACCGCATTAGAATAGAATATCCCTAGGTGTGGTCTGGCATTACTCTGATTTTATACTACCCACACAGGGTACCCATACCCTGCCAGAAGTTGTGTAAGGTACTCAGTACCACTTCCTGCTTGCATCACCGAGAATACATTATGTGGCTTGAAGCTGAAAACCTCATTTGATACACTTGAAAAAAGAATAATGTACATTTATTTTAACTCTAATATTTGCATTTTGTATGTCTTTCCTGATAGTAAGATATCCTAAAGCCTGAAAATAATCTTAAATTACTTCTGTTACTCGGTTTTTCACTTTTGTATAAACTATGAGGGAGGAGGGAAAACCACTGCAGGGCAGTAGATGTATGCTCATTCTATCAGAATCCTAACAGTCAAATTATCTAATTATCAAACTCGAGAAAATCTAACAGTCCTCCTTTAAAAAGTACTTTGTTATAAATATACTTTGCAAGAAAAGAATGATTTCTTTTTCTTTTACTACCACCTATTTCCCCCAATTTAAAAGCAAACTATTGGGTTCTATTTCATTCAGTGACAATTTTTCATTTTAATTTGGTGATCTGCTAATATCATTCAAATTAGTACATTTTATTAAATTCAAATTATAGACCTAATAAAGTAAAATGGGTATTTAGAAAAATAGCTTTTTGGGAAAATTGATAATCATGCTAATTTTAAAATATACTTATATTGCAGAAAATTAAGAAATACTAAAAAGGAAATTATTTTTAGATATTATTAAAGGGCTGCTTCATCATTTTAAATATAATAGAGCACAATAGCAATCCTAGAAAACAGAATCTACTCACTCCTCTCCCTCTCCCCCAAGTTAGCTATCTAGAAAATGGGACCTCTTTTAAATTAAGCTTGCCACCTCCTAGCTATTCCACACATTAGGCTTCATAATAATGAGAAACCTTAATAAGAGAGTAAAACACCACAACAAAATGGTAAGAAATAACTATTGCCCTGAACAGTTTGGCTCAGTGGGTAGAGCATCGACCTGTGGACTCAAGGGTCCCAGGTTCCCTTCCGGTCAAGGGATGTACCTTGGTTGTGGGCACATACCCAGTAGGAAGTGTGCAGGAGGCAGCTGATCAATGTTTCTCTCTCACTGATGTTTCTAACTCTCTATCCCTCTCTCTTCCTCTCTGTAAAAAATCAATAAAAATATTTAAAAAAGAAATAACTATTGTTTCCCACTGTCTATATTCTTAATCAAGAGCATGCAAATTTAACCTGCACTTATGCAAAATTTGAGAAAGAAATGAATTTAAGTGATGCTACAATGACCTTTCATTTCTCAATGAAAATTAAACTTTAAGAACAATATCAAGGAATTTATTTTAATGTTTACAGGTCACCAAAACAATAAGAACACTACTAACCATAAAAGAAAATATAATTACAACTAGTCCTACTCAGCTCCACCCTTATGCCCTTACAGTAAATATGGCAAATAAGCAGTCATTAAAAAGAAATTTTCTCCACACATATCCATAGCTGCATTTTTCATTACTAAAAAGTACAAACAACCCAAATGTCCACCAAGCGCCAAATGGAAAACAAAATGCAATACACATCCACACAACAGAATGTTATTTGCAATAGAAAAATGAAATTCTGACACATATTAAGAACATGAAACCAGTAACAAAGGACCCTAAATTTTATGACTTCATTTACACCACATGTCCAGAACATGAAAATCTATTGAGATAGTAGATTAATGGTAGGGAGAACAGGGGTAATGCAGAATGACAGAGAAAGGATGAGGAGTTTCTTTTGGGGATGGTGAAAATGGCCTAAAATTGTAATGAAGGTTGCACATAAACATAAAATAAACATAAAAACACATAAATGTGAATAAACATAAAAACACTAAGCTATATACTTCAAAATGGGTAAATTATATAATGTGAATTTCATCTGAATAAGGCTATTTAAAAAAAGAAAACACTTCAAAACTATATCAAGTCTTGAGACATATTTATTTTGAATTTCTTCAAGTCTTGGTAACATCTTGAATTATAATACAACCAGGGGCCCGGTGCACAAAATTCGAGCACTGGGGGTGGGTGATCCCTCAGCCCAACCTGCCCTGTCACATATACTGGGAGCCCTCAGGAGATGTCCTACTGACCACTCAACCTCAGCCTGGCCACCAAGGCTTTAGGCCTTGGGCTCCCAGCCATCGCCCTGCAATGGGGCCAATGGCTGGCTGCATCCCAGGCACGCACCCTACCCCCACCCTCCAGCACAGGCCTTCGCCTCAGCCAGTTTGCGCCTGACTAGGATGGGCCTCAGCCCTGCCCCCCTCCCTGGCTCAGCCCTTCTCCCGGGACAGCGCGCTGGCCCCCTTGGCCCTGCCCCCCACAGCCCTGGCACTGCCACCCCGCCCCCAGGGCCCTGACCACCTCTGCCCCACAGTCCTGGCCGCCTCAGCCCTGCATCCCCCATCCCTGGCCACCTAGCCCCCCGCAGCCCCAGTTGCCTCGGCCCTGCCCTCCCCGCGGCCTCAGCTGCCTTGGCCCCACTCCCCACCCCCCTCGGCACCACCCCCACAGCCCAGGCCGCCTCAGCCCTGCCCCCCGCGGCCTGGGCTACTTGCTTGCTGGCTCGCTCTGCCCCAGCTCCTGATTGGCTGGTGGGTGTGGCTGGTGGATGTAGCGAAGGCAGGGTCAATTTGCATATTAGTCTTTTACTAGATAGGACTAGAGGCCCTAGAAGCTGCCAGCTGCCAGCTGGTTACTCCCTCCCTTCCCCCAGCCACCTGCAGCTGCCAACCGTCCAAGACCTACCTCCTTCCCCCACCAGCCCTTCTCCCTGGTCGAACTCTCAGATAACTCCTAGTCAAAGGGACAATTTTCATACTACATTTTTATTATATAGGATTTCAAAATCAGGAAGTTGAAATCAGTACAATCCACAGAGCTTATTCAGATTGTACCAGATTTATGCTTATGTGCACATATGCATGTGTAGTTCTATGAAATTTTATCACATAGGTACATTTATATAACCATCACCACAATCAATACATACAACTATTTCAATCACACAGACTCTCTCCTGCTACTTACTTGTAGTCACACTCAACACTTTCCCAGAACCCATCCCAAACCTTTAGCAACTACTAAACTTTCTCCATCTCTATAACTTAGTTATTTGAAAAACCAATACTAATAAGAAAAAATACGGTAATTGACCATCACTCCGCAATACCCACAGCCAAATCAGGAGGCAATATGCAAATTAGCAGGACAAAGATGGTGGCGGACACAGAGCCAGCAGGAGTGGGCGGGAGGCTTGGGTCACCACCAGTGATGAAGGAAGCCAAGCTTCCCACCTGCCTGGGGCAGCCGCCAAAGGAGGGGCCTGTGGGTGGCAGTCACAGAGCTGGCCTGGGCGCATGGGAGGATTGAGTGGCCCGGGGCAGGCTGCCAAGGGAGGGTCCTGCAAATGGCCCTCAGCCCCTCACCCAGGTTGGCCACGTCACTAACAGGGTGACAGTCCCCATTGGGGGACATGGCCAGCCTGAAAACGGCCCTCAGCCCCTTACCCAAGCTGACCAGGCACCCCAGTGGGGACCCCCACCCTGAAGGGGGAATGGCCGACCTGCAAACCACCACAGGCCCCTCGCCCAGGCTGCCCCATCCCCAGAGGGAATCCCCACCCTGATCCGGGACACCCTTCAGAGCAAACCAGCCAGCCTCCACCCATAAACCAGGCCTCTATCTTCTATACTAATAAAAGAGTAATATGCTAATTAGCTGGGAGACCTTCCAAGAGAACTTCCAGACATTCTTCTGGACAAAGCCATGGTGGCAGGGCTGAGGTAGAGGTGGTTAGGGGCCAAGACAGGAGGGTATTTGTGGGTGATCAGGCCAGGATGGGACAGCAGTTGGGGGTGAGCAGGCCAGCAAAGGCGGCCAGTTGGGGGGCAAGCAGGCCAGCAGGGGTGAGGGGAGGGGCAGTTGGAGTGAGCAGGCCAGCAGGCCGAGTGGTTAGGGGCAGTCAGGTAGGGAAACAGATAAGCAGTTAGGAGCCAGCAATCCTGGATTGCAAGAGGGAACAGGCCTAAACTGGCAGACACCCACAAGGGGTCGCAGATTGGAGAGAGTGCAGTCCCCCACCCCCGTGCACAAATTTCATACACTGGGCCACTAGTCTCTCTATATAAAAGCCTAATATGCAAAGTGTCCCCTCGGGAGTTCGACCAACCAGGACTTCGATTGCTCGCTTTGATGTATGCTGATCACCAGGGGATGGCGTGGAATAAAGGAAGGCTGTGCCCAGCAGGTGGCAGCCAGGGAAGAAAGGTTCTGGCTGGTAGCTGGCAGTGCTAGAGATCCTACCTGTGCATAAACTTTGTGCACTGGGCTTCTAGTGTTATATAAGGGGAATCACACAATGTGCAAACTTTTAGAATTGGCATTTTTCAATCAGGATAATTCTTTAGAGATCATGCAAATTGGATATATCAATGGTTCACTCCTTTTTGTTTCTGAGTAGTATTCTATGGAATAGCTGCACCACTGTTGAAACAATCACCTATTCAAGGACATCTATCTGGGTTGTTTCCAGTTTGGGGTTATGACAAATACAGGTGCCACAAAAATTTGTGTGTGCCTTTTTGTGAAATCATAAATTTTCATAAATGTGGGATAGATATTCAAGAGTGTAATTACTGGGTTGTATAGTTAAATACCCATTTTAATATCAACACTGGTAATGTTCCTGAAAAAAATGAAGATCACTTTCAATCTGCACTCTCCAATGACTTTGTTTAATTTAACAAAATTACTCTCTAAAGCTGGCTTTTAACTCAACAATTCTGCTAAAGGACCAAGCACTGCACTGCGCATTTTAAATACATTATCCTATGTAATCCTTGCATCAACAATGAATTAGGTATTAATATTATCTCCATCTTACAACTGAGAAAGCTGAGCCGTAAAAGAGGCTTGGGAAGTGAACCAGAGTCACACAGCTAGGATGTAAAGAACTGGGACTGAAATTCAAGCCTGCCTGACTCAGAAGTCTACTCCTTTCATCTCAATACACTACACCTCCCATTTCTATACTGTGTGTGTAACTAGATGCAAAAAGTATATAAAGTTTACACATGAGAATTACAGTTCACAAATGAGACTTTTTAAATTAGACATGATCTCTAATGTAGTACATAAATAACCAATATTAATATAATGTTCTATCGATATTTGCACAAATATTGTATATGGAAAAAATAAATGAGTCCTGGAGGAAAGTTCACATAAACTAATCCTTAGTTTTTCCTTATGAAGTTTCTTTTGTTTTATTCATTAGCCTTGTGGTGAATAAGAAACATGGGGACAGGTAAAAAAAAAAAAAAAAAAAAAAAACAAGAAGAAAATAAAGGAAAGGAGAGTAATGATGTATGAATTAAAATCCCCTCACACACTAAGCAAGTGAAAGAGAAGGGCCTGTGTCCAAGGTGGATTACACATCACAGATCCTCACTTGTAAGCCCTCCAATTAGCCCAGGTAAGTAAGAGCAGCCCTTTCCCAGAGGCCCCATTAACTGGACCTCTGCAACAGGGACCACAGCACATCTCCATGCCTGCCTAATGCCCAAAGAAACAAATCACAACAGGATTCTTCAAAAGCACTGCCAGCAGAAATGTTAATGGAGCAAACACTACCCTCAAAAATCTCATAAAAAACTTTTTATTTTTACAGTTCTTAACATTTTCTGATTTTGTTGCTATAAATATTTTTTACCAATATTGCCTTAAATATACTCACACTTGATTAGCAATTATAACAATAATTACAGGTATAAAAACTCATCATTTTTCTTTGCTTAATATCAGTATGCAATTTGGATACTATAATGTTTAATTCTAAATAGACTTTAGGGGTGCATTTAAATAATTTTGAAAATCTAAGTAAGTATACCTTGCACCAAATTATTACTCATGTTAACTCCCAACTTTTCAGATATAAAAACTAATACAATGAGGAGCCATATGAGAAATTGCAAAAATCTCTTCAAAATTATAATAACCAACTTATGAGACTAACAGAATAAACAGTTTGTGGGACTATAATTATATAGTGTACAGAGAAACCTAGTAACTCAACTTCTAGGAAAGTAACCTATAGAAATAACTGCAGATATATACCAAGTTGCATCTGTAAGAAAAATTAGGATATAGAATAAATTGGAATTCTATACACTTCTTAAAAATGCTCTAAAATAGTATATACGGCATGCAAGATTTCATATTATAGTAATCAATATAAAAGTCAGAAAACAGTTACAAAACAATGTGTATGATACACATGAAACCTACTTGCAGTTGAACTGAATTGTGCCGAAGACCTTCCACAATAGAAGAAAACCTGTCAATTCTTCTTTCTTCTCCAGCTGATGTTAAAGCTTCTAAGACATCTTCAAGGCTATTGGAAATTTTAGATTTACTAATTAAATTGCAAGCAAATAACCCAAATGGTATAGTTTAATTGCTTGATTTAACAAACTCTGAAATCACTA
Source organism: Antrozous pallidus (assembly GCA_027563665.1). Taxonomy (NCBI): domain Eukaryota; kingdom Metazoa; phylum Chordata; class Mammalia; order Chiroptera; family Vespertilionidae; genus Antrozous; species Antrozous pallidus. Next base: position 24,078,740 of record CM050519.1, read on the forward strand.
CATCCAGGCAGAAAATAACATTTTTAAGTGGCTTACACAATATGTATCAGCAATTTACATAGCATGTATCAAGCTCAAAGCATGTTATTTTGATCTATTTATTCCTCATAATAATCTCATGATGATGTTTATTCACCAAGCATTTATATAGTGATTACTATACATTAGGCACTTTTTGAACCAGTTTACAAATAGTAACTCATTTTAATGTATATAATTCTATGAAGTAGGTATTACCATTATCCCACATTACAGCTAAGGCAACTGAAGCAGAAAAGATTAAGCTATTTGTCTCACATCTACTAAATGGTTATGCAAAGACCTAAAACAATATAGTCTGTGTAGTAAGCACCATATAAATGCTTTTAACCACTACACTCTACTTTGTCTCAAATATAGTAAGTGAGGATCTGGTACCCAAAAATATATAGTGATAAGAAATAATAGTCAAATATAAAAAATAAGTGCTGCAAGAACTATACTTGCTCCTCCTTTAAAAATAGTTATGTTAATAGGACCTGGCATACTGCAGAGGGTCAGATAGTTTCATAGTTTGTGAACATAGACGTGTAGTCCTAAGAGTTATTTAGATCATTTTGAGTCCTATTCTGAAATTAAAAAAAAAAACAACAACACAATAATAAAAAAATAATCTGGAGCTAGGAAAAGAGGAAGGAGAATAGGAGAGAAAAGAAAAAAGGAAAAGGAGTCCTAGTCGGCCTGCGGACTGAAGGGTCGCTGGTTTGATCCCAGTCAAGGGCATATGCCTGGGTTGCGGGCTTGATCCCCAGTGGAGGATGTGCGAGGGGCAGCTAATCAATGATTCTCTGTCATCATTGATGTTTCGCTCTCTCTCTCTCTCCTTCTCCCTTCCTCTGTAAATCAATAAATCAATAAAAATATATTAAAAAAAAAAAAAAAAAGAAAGAAAGAAAGAGCCTTAACCGGTTTGGCTCAATGGATAGAGCATCGGCCTGTAGAATGAAGGTTCCCAGATTCCATTCAGGTCAAGGGCATGTACCTTTGTTGTGGGCACATCCCCAGTAGGGGGTGTGCAGGAGGCAGCTGATTGATGTTTCTCTCATCAGTGTTTCTAACTCTCCCTTCCTTTCTGTAAAAATCACTAAAATATTTTTTAAAAAAGAAAGAAAAAGGAGAGGAAAAGAAGAGAAAAGGGAAGAAGAAATAAAAGAAAAGAGAAAGGAAATAAGAAAAAGAAAGTGTGAGAGAAGAGGAGAGTAAGGAGGAAAGCATAGGAAGGAGGAAGATGCAGGAAGAGTAGAAGGGAAAGAAGGAACACAGGAAGTACCTTACGTGTCAACATTAAATTCAGACTGGAAAGAAACTTGAATTGGGGTGGTGAACACACGATACAATGTACGAATGATGCATTATAGAATTGTACCCCCGAAACTTATATAATTTTATTAACCAATGTCACCAGATTAAAAAAAAATTAAGCTTGCTCTTAGATTCCTACACCAAAATTAACGTGGCCTTTTTGAAATGGGAAATGGAAAGTTTGAGGCTGTACACCTGGCTGTGCATGCAGGGACTGCAGCAGACAGTCTCATCCATTGACACTCTCTATAGTTGTATATGGGGCAGAGGGGCAGGGCTGAGCGCTGTCTGTGGACTCTCCAACTAGGTCCAAATTCAGTGGTTCACTACCAGTCACTGCAGCATCACAAGTACAATTTTTAAATGTGTGCAGGAGATTCCACTTACAGGGCTCTGCCTACCCAAATATGAGAGGGCTATTTGCTTTTTCTTTTGGTTGTTTGGTTTTTATAGCTTTACTCTTTTTAAAAAATTTTTTTCAAAAATTGTTAAATGCTTCCCTGTATTAAGAACTGCCAATCTTCTTTATAAAAATAGTTCATCTTTAATAATTATCTTTCAATATGTATGTAATGGTCTTTCAGTTATAGCCCTAAGATGTGAATAATGTAGTTTTTTAATTTATCTTTATTGTAGAAAGTATAGCTGTTCCCCTTTCCCCCCACAGACCCCCTCCTTCCTCCTCCTGCTCCTCCAGTGAATAAAGTATTTAAAAGCTTTAGCATATATTTTATGATTGAAAGCAAATAAAATACAATACCCCCAACCAGTAAAATACAATTCTTTATGTCACTTTCTAAATCTGCCTTACATACAGATTTTCAAATACTATATTAGCTTTTACAAGGGACTATACATAACCTACACTTTGAATTAATTCTATCTGGAAAAATATCACATACAAAGCAGAACTCATTAGTATTGTTTTCAAAGTCTTCATTTAGAATTTTTATTTAGGTTTTGAGTTCAGATCAGTTTGAAATAAATAAAATGAAGAAGTCAGTCTTTCACAGTCTATGAATCTAAACCAGCTGCTTAAGTATACTTCATTTCCTTAAATTCTAGACTAAAACACAATCGATAATGAAAACATTAAATAACTCCCGTTGCATTAAGTCATTACAGGAGTAGAGAAATGAGCTGAGAAGACTCACATGCTCTCCTCCCCCACGATGCACACTGCAGAGAGGAGCTTCACCACGTCTGTCATCACGCTGGGCTGCTGGGGATCGATGGCCCTGGCGAGTAAAGACAGACTCCGCTCTTCACTCATAATCCTTTCTAAACCATACTAAAACATTTTGGAAATAAGAGGTTAAATGTTAACAGTCAGTTTCATAAAATAATGTTCTGAAGAAAATGAAGTTATTAAAAATGTTTATATTTTTATACTTAGTAAAGAATGTATACAATAATGAATAACATCCTAAAACTATTCATAGAAATATACACGTTACATCAAGACCTATAAGAATCAACCAAATCCAGAAAAACCATTCAAAGATGATTTTGTAACAACAATGACTGATAATTATTAACATAGATAAGTGACCAATGGAAAAAGAGAGAAGCATACTAAAATGCTGAGATTTCTCAACAGAGACATATAATAAAGAGTCAGATACAGAAGTAAATATGAAGGCCATAAGGATCCTTCATGAGAAGGAAGATTAGTAAGCAATATTTTATCACAAATATATGCACAATGTCCCAGAGAAATATACTGTGAACTGCATGTGCAATGTAAAATTTACAAGCAAAAAATCAAACTAGTTTTAAAAGAACTATTTCAATATATCCAAAATGTTATTTCAACATAAAATCAAAATAAAACATTCACTGATGAGACATTTTATTTTTTCCCCCCTGAGTAATCAAAGTCAAGTACGTATTTCACACTTACAGCACATCTCAGCTCAGACTAGCCACATTTCAAATGCTTAACAGCCACATACATATAGCAACCACAATATACAGTGTAGGCCCAGAGCGTAGCCCCTAGTTCATAAACGGGCAAAAGCTGCAGGATGATGTGGGCACATACCATATAGAAACTGCCATAAGGAACATATATATTCTGATGGAAATACTGTATCATCAGAAAACTACTGTAGTTGTAAACACATTATAAAAATTGGATGATTTGGGATAAGGATAAAGTTTGATTGCTACTGCCAAGTTGTCACATCTAATTAGAATAAGTTATGTTAATGACTTAACGTTTTGATTTAAGGATGTATACATTTCTGAAGGCCCTTTACAATCTATGAAAGACAAATATCAAACAATAAAGAATGAAGAGAATCAATAAAACAATGCTATGTATCTACCATGCATCCCAGAGAATCCTCTAAAGAGTAAGAAATTGGTTGATTACAGTTACTCTTAAGAATTAAAAAGAGCGTTATTCCAATTTTAAATCAATGAACTATAGCTTACACTCAAAATTAGTACTAGATATAAGTAGCAAAGTTGAATCTATAACAAGCTTAGACCAAATATTTTGAGTGCTATGAAACTTTAGTTATAACTTTCCTACTGTAAATGTAATTTATATAAAGAAATCTTCACCCTATGCTAAAATATTGCATTTGCCTTACACTACTATCCAGAGAACACAGGTACAACGAAGGAAGGACAAACAAAAGGATCAGTATTCCCAGGCCATTGTGGCTCAGTGGTTAAGAGTCAACCCATGAACCAAGAAGTCACTAGTTCAATTGCTGGTCAGGACACATGCCTGGGTTTGGGGCTCAATCCCTGGTAAGGGGTGTGCAGGAGGCAGCCAAGCAATGTTTATCTCTCATTGATGTTTCCATCTCTCTAGCCCTTATGCTTCTTCTCTTTCTAAAATCAATCAAGTATATTTTTTTAAAAAAAAGACTTCTCTGCCTTGATGATAGAAGTTTACAGAGATAACTAGAGTAGCCAGAAAATGCTCACTTTTGTGATGTCCTGGGCTGTTTCATGCCTGTAAACAAAGAACAAAAAGGCAGGCATAGGGCCAGAGACTACATAATATGCCTTGATAATCATTCCAGAAAATTGTCAAAGGCTTATCAAGTACCACTTAGATCTAATTAAAAAATGTCAGTCAGTCAAGGATTACCAACAACCATGGGACTGGCTCTGTCCTAAAAAGCCTAAGGATTGAGAAAAGCTTGTCGCCAGCATTTCCCCCTCATTTCCCACCCACCTGGTTTTCCTTAGCCAGTGCCTGTCCTTCTGGAAAGATAATCCTGTGGCTCCTCCAACGTAAGAATTTTTATCTGATTTCCTCCAGGTTATACTACTGTCAAGCCCTAAACCATCACTTATGAAGGGTAGAACAGGAGTCTTCTCTGATCTCATAGTTGTGATAACCATTCTGTGACCCCCCCAAAGCTCCATCACAGGCACTATTCTCTGATTTTTGCTACTGTGAAAATGTGTAGTTATTATTTTAAGTCTGGAATGAGGCCAGATTGTAACTATTCAGTATCTAGAACTAAAGATAGAATTGCTGCCCACTTGTGTAAAAATACTCTCATTCAATTATTTAAAACACAAAGCAAAGGAAACAAAAACTGTTGACTCTAGTCTGTGGGAGAAATAGTCAACTTACCAGTGCTGGCATGGAAAGTGCATGAAATGAAGATTATTATAAAGTTAGAGAGGTGGTGACAAATAGTGGAAGATCTAAGGATGTCTCTCCACTGAATGTCAAAGACCCTCTGGATTATATGAAAACCCATGTGTTCTAAACAGGTTCCATTTGCATTCTACACAAGGCCTATTATTACCTAATAGATGGAATTTCAGGCCAATGAAGAAGTGTTAGGTAGGGAAAGGTCAATACCTCTTGTACAGGATGTCCAACACTTCATGTAAACTGGTGCAGAACAACTCCTCTACCCCTCCCCATCCACACATCGCTGAGTTAATTCTCGTGGCACAGACATTCTGGGGAGTGGGGCTGGCTTCAGGAGTAAAGCACCCTTGCTAGAGGCATACAACTCAAAGCCACACACAGAAATTTAACTGACCAAAAGGAAGCCCTCTTCTTATTACCTTTTAATTTAAATAAATTAACTTTCCATCCTAACTTTTATTTTCTTCCTAATATTCACAATCTTTTTCCATTTAAACATATTAGTCGGTCCATGCCCTAGCTAGTTTGGCTCAGTGGATAGAGCATCGGATTGCAGACTGAAGAATCCTGGATTGGATTCTGGTCAAGGGCACACACCCAGGTTGCAGGCTCAATCCCCAGTAGGGGGCACGCAGGAGGCAGCCAATCAATGGTCCTCTCTCATCAGTGCTTTTAAACCTCTCTCTCTCCCTTTCTCTATGAAATTAATAAAAATATTATATATGCATATATATATACTCTAATTTAGTGTTATAAGAAATTCACTTTCATATGATATTACCAAATTTGCTTATTAATTACATACACAATTACTAACACTGTACAAAATAAGGTACCACATTTTCGTCTCTAAAGCCTACACTGTTCATCATTCGGGGATCTCTTACAAAGACTGCTCAGTGAGGTACAGGGAAAATCACCAACAGGTCTTGGGAAAAAATAAAAACCTTTATCAAAAAATTTCACAGAGATATATTACTAATTCTAAGTCTCAGTAACTTAACTTTTCATTCTTATTAGCACAAGTGATATCAATAAATACAAATAGCAATGTATTTCAGCTCTACATATACAAACTCTAGGCAATACAATGTTATTATAAATTACATTGTATTCACTAGAATATAAATACAAACTTTAATTTTTCTCTAATTCAGTCTCACATCAAGTAGAAATGCTGTTTTCAATATGCCATCTCACTTTAACCATGATACTATTCTCAAATTCAAATTATGATGTACCTATCCCTTGGTTTAAAAAAGGTTTCTGGATTTTCTCTACTCTGAGACTTTCCAGTACTGGTGAAATCTTCAATTTCTGTATTTTCACTCTAAAAGGAGCCCTGTAAAGCACTACTACATACTCACAATGGGAAAAACCCTCTCCCTGCTATTTCTGATTCTTTTATTCATTTATTCTTACAACTTATTTTACAAAATATCTAAAACCTACTTCTCATAGGACAGAAAAAAGACTTATGATTGCTATATCAGATATTTCTACTTCTCACAGGACAGAAAAAAGACTTATGATTGCTATATCAGATATTTCCCTTGAAAATCATATTAGAAGGGGGGAGAGAGGAGGAAAATATTTCACTGGTTAAAAATAGAAAACTTAGCTTCAGAAAATGTCAAAAAATACATAAATAATTCAGTAAGATAAAAATAATTAGAAAACATAAATACTTGCTACATTTAGAAAAAATATATAAAATAAATGTTAATAATTTAAATATCAATGCTTAGGTATAAAGTCCTCTAACAGTTTATTCTAAACATAAAAATAAGGTAAAATATTAAAAATAAAATTAATCAGAAATATAGTTTTGCTATAAACCACAAATCATCACACCACCATAAGTACAATCTCCTCTCCAGCTACTAAAACCACTATCATTACTCACACATCCTTAGGTAGATGTGTTTAGATACTGGATCTAAAAATATGGCATGGGATAGAGAAATTTCTTCAATTAAGTGGAAATCAAGCATATCAAACTCACAGCCCACATGCTGAGTGTGGCCCACACGAATATTTTTGCAGCCCAGTCAATATAACAGTATGTAAAAAAAAATCTTAATAAAAATTTCATAATTTAATTTTTACAATATCCTGTTATACATAATTATTAACAATGAACTACAATGTTCAATAATGACTGATTACTATAATTGTGTTGCATTCATTTCCCTTATGAGCTTTACATGCAGGTGCACCATTTCTCTCCACTAATACTAGCAGCGAATATTTTAGCAGCCAATTGCCACGTCATTAGTCTTGTACTGACTTGTTTGATGTGCGCATCAAGAAATATTTCACTTTCAGAGAACAAGTGAAATAGGTGTATTTGCGTTATTCAGTGTCTGGTAAGTTAATATTCAAGAAAAAATATAAATTTTTATTAAAATGTTCTATTATTTTATGTTAATGATTATTCGTTTATTTCACTCCTTTGTATTTAGCATGTCTCTATCAAACTAAACCTATGTTTCTATAAAAACTGAAGCTTTTTTTTTTTTTTTTGCGGTCCACATAAACTTAAACCTTATTTGTTTGGCCCGTGTTAGCCTTTGAGTTTGACAGGTTTGTTGTAAATGAAACACTTCAGAAATCCTAACTTCAGCAAAGAGCTTAAAGTGTTTCTCTTTTCTAATGTATTCCCTTTAAATATGCAAACTCTGCAGACCTGTCATATTACTCATGGTATGAATAGTACTTGTAAGAGCATTACTGTCCCATTTCTGGGACCTGTATATCTGCTTTTGTTACTTGTATTGTAGAGTTAAATCCGTAAACTCTAAAAACTTAAGTCTTTTCAACTTTATTCTTTGGTAATAAATATTACTGCAAACCAAATTTAATAATCATATATAATTTCAAAGCTGATTAGTGCTACAGTTTTAAAAATTAAAAGAGAGAGTAGAGGGATTTGGTGAGCAGAAAAGGGAAGAACAAAAAGAAGTATAGAAAGGGAAGGAGGGACAGAGGAAAGGAAGGAGAGGAAATTAATCTACACAGGAGAAGTTAAGTGCCAGAAGAAGGTCCATTCATACCCAAATTTCTCTGCTGGGTGATAGCTAATTTTCAAACAATTCAGTACTTTTTCTATTGTGTACTAAACAGCACATTAAATCAACACATCCCTTAAGTGTAAATTCTTTATCACACAACTCTAATTCTTAAGAAGAACCAGGGGAAAATGAATACATTATGAATAACCATGTTAATACCTGTGTATTCATCAAAGCTTTTAAACACTGTATGACTCTGTGCTGATTCTTCTTAACAATGGTTTCTTGTCTGTATTGACATAAAAGATATCATTGTTAGAATTATAAACGGACATGCAAATGTAGCTTAAGTGAAAATAATTAGCAACACTTACGTTTTGCTACTAATCAGTTTTTCCAAAATATCCAGTAGTAACCCGAGCCCCTCATGTCCAAAGCTCTCCACCCAACTAAAAAATAGAAGACAAAGGTAATTATGCATTAAGTCAGTATTCAAAGTTTGGTATAACACAATAATGCTATCACAAATATTTTACAGCTTTTATATTCAACTCATAAACACAATGTAAGAATAATACCTTATACAAAAATCATAATTCATAGTCTTAGCTGTGATAGAAGGAGCAAAAATGGGATAAGTCAATGGTATGCATCCTAATAAATGTTAAGAATTTTCTAAGTTTCAAAGTTCAATTGTTTTTTTAAAACAAACTTCTAGTTATTTTTCAATGTGAATTTTCATCCTGAAGAAACCACCTCTATACTTCATAAGTCCATAGGTATAGTCACAGTACTGTATGTAATTAGAACATTACTGCCAATAGACAACAACTCACCTTGGTTATAGAAAAACTACCTTCGTAGAAAAAAAATATAATTTTTCAGTGCTGATTTAGAAAGCCTAAGTCAATAAATAAAATGGTAACAATCTGTCTTTAAAAAAATGGAGAAGAAAAAAATATGTGTGTATATTTCTTTGTGTACATGTGTTTATTTGTATGTATGATTTGTGTACCTATGTGTGTGGCCTTTGAAAAATGGAATGTTAAAAACAAAATTTCATTTAATAATGAAAAACAGCACATTAGAAACAATAAAAACAAATTTAAATCATATAACAGGATATAATAACATTTCCTCACTTAAAATACAATATAATATATCCCATGAAAATAAGGGTAAAAAAAAATTGCAACATTTTATATAAAAAATAAAAATATTTGAAAATCCACCTTCATTTTGCACCCGTCTATGAACACGGCTTAATCACCTATTAATAGTCAGATGATTTTAGCTCCCCACCTCAAAAAAAAAAAAAAAAAAAAAGCAATTTGCGATTTAGATTGGCAGACTGCTGTCAGATTATTTTTACTCATCTCTTTTTTTGTGAAAACCATGGAATAACTATTTAATAATGCAGTTAAATGATAAAGGCACTCCCTTATAAAAGAAAACATGGAAGGTCATTATCATAGTTAAGGGGGAACAAAGTTAAATAGAAGTTGATGTTTTCAAACCTGAATGCTACTTCAACAGTGAAGTTTACTCTGCGCTACCAGCAACAGACATTACCTGTAGGCATTTCAATTCCTGCTTTTATGTTTCATGAAAACCCCTACAGCATCCCATTAACTGTTTGCTTTGTTGACTCCTATTCTGTATTATTCTTGTTTCAGATGTGGCAGGGAAGCTTAAAATCAAACACATCAGGAGGAAGTTGAGAGTTTTCTTGGGCTGGCACTGAGTTTTGTGAACATCAGGCCCTCCTGTGTTAGCACCTCACAGGAGGACTTCAGTGTTTTGTTTTAAGTAAATTGTCAACAACCTCATATTCAAAAGTATGTCCATAAAGATATTCTGAAACTAATATAAATGCTTTAGGATGATTCATACTACTAATCACCTTCAATCATTGTGGACAATAAAGTTACTATTCCTAAAACTGCCTTATACCAAAATACACAAATTTAACATTATGCTACTATAACAAGGCTTTGTTGTATTTAATATGCTTATCTGGGAGTCTACTATAAAATTTAGAAAGGATATCAATCCAGAGAATTCAAGATATGTCTTCTGGTCTGAGTGATTAATAAAAGAACATAGCTATTTTCAAAATTTATCACCAGTAATATAACAACTATGACTAGAATATTCGTGCCCATAGAAGTTCTCAAATCAACTATTTCTGAACCCACTATATACCTCTCTTCTACACTATAGAATATGAATCATTAAAGTAAAACTTACTGCCCTAGCTGAATTGGCTCAGTGGATAGATCGTCATCTGCAGACTAAGGGTCCCAGGTTCCATTCCAGTCAAAAGCACATGACCAGGTTGCAGGCTTGATCCCCAAAAGGGGGCGTGCAGGAGGCAATCAATGATTCTCATCATTGATATTTCTATCTCTCTCTCCTTTCCCTTCCTCTCTGAAATCAGTAATATATTTGTTTAAAGTAAAATTTACATCCATTCATGTCTATTACATATAAACTAAAGTTGAGTTAAATACAACTTTATACTACACTCTTTTAAATCATGGTGGGAAATAATATGTCAACAACCATAAAATCAGAGGTTGGCAAGAGTCTTAGCAAAGGCAACTTACATTTTATATTCATAAAACATAAAAACAAGAAAAATGGAACAGTGTGAATAGAGGAAACTAGGATGCCTGATAACAAAAGAAACACTATAATTTTTAAACACAAAAAGGAAGCTGATGAAAGTATTCATTGACAAATAAACACAAATTAAATAGGCAGAAAAAGTCTGTTTTCAAAAAAATATGCAAGGCCAACATATTGTCGCATTAACAAGTTGTCACCCACAAATCCCTTCTCTCAAACTTTTTCCGCCACCCCTACTATTTTCAGCAATATTATTTTTAAGAATGAGGCAAATATCAGTTCCTATCTCTTTTGGAAAAGATGTTCAAGGTAGAAAGTGATATTGAGTAGGTAGGTCTGTGGTCCTGACAGAGGTTTATTGAAATCCATAGCTTTCCACAAAAGTAAAAAATTTCTCATCATCAGTATAAGAAGCAACCTGGAAAAAAATTATCACCCGATCTATAAATGATCAATCTTCAGGAAACAAAATCTGTACTATTTATTCTGTGCCTGTCAGCACAGTAGCGCCAGGCATTACGTGGCTTAACTATAAACTGCATTCATGGATGAATAAGCATTGTGCAAATGTTTTTTCTTCATGAATAGAAATGGCATAGAGATTAGTATGGCATTTGTACTGGGGGGGAAATTGCTTTAAAAAAGTAAAAAGTAATGTGCTAAGTAATAATTTAACACAAAATCTACCTCTTAAAATTCTTTAACAGGAAATATCAAACCCTTTTCTTGTAATTGCTTCAAGAGAAACTGCTAAATATATTACCATTTAGCACTTCCTAGTAGGATTCTCAATGTAAGAAAAAAGAAAAGGTGAAGAGGTAACAGAAGGAGGTGGGGGGGAGAACAGGTCTCTAGAATTAAATGTTCAAACCACCTTTAAATGTTCAAAGCAGTTTAGGCTTTCAAATGCAGTAATCACTTCCAGAGATGCAAGATGAAAGCAAAAGTGTACAAAGTGGTTTCCAAAGTATTATTGGCTTCATGAAGCAAATACAGTCACCTCATTGAGCAGAAGAGGCAACAGTCAGGTGTCAACTTTACTTTCTAGCCAAAGGAACATTATGAGTGTATGTTTCCCATAGACTAAAAGTTCAAGTTACTAGCATCTTCCTAAATGTGCCCTGAAGGAGAGAGAAACAAATGCATCACAATTGTCAGAGCTGAAATAAAAGCTATCCAGATCTTAAAGATCTTTAAAAAAGATCTTACCTGGCCCATACACCTAGAGCATAGGGACCATTTCTTATTTGTCTTTAAATCTCCAGCACCTGGGACAGACTACACTGAATAAATGGTTTTAGAATAAAACTGAATCTCCTTCCAATTTCATATAGGAGGGAGAGGGAGAGGGAGAGGGAGAGGGAGAGGGGGAGAGGGAGGGGAGGAGGAGAGAGGAGAGGGAGAGGGAGAGGGGGAGGGGGAGGGAGAGGGAGAGGGAGGGGGAGAGGGGAGAGGGGGGAGGGGGAGAGGGGGGAGAGGGGAGAGAGGGGGAGAGGGGGGAGGGGAGGGAGAGGGAGGGGGAGAGGGAGGGGGAGGGGGAGGGGGAGAGGGAGAGGGGAGGGAGGGGGAGGGGGAGGGGGAGAGGGAGGGGGAGAGGGAGAGGGGATAAGGTCACTTAGAAAGAACATCTAGGTCTGTGATGCATAGGTGCATGCCCTTACTTTACATACAAAGGAAATGGCACAAAGAGATGATGTGTTCCATGCAGCAGCACTGAACCTGCCTCAAACTTCATGCCAGGAACATCAATTCTGATTTTGAAAATGGTACTTATCCATACTGAACCACGGATGATGAATTAGAAAACTGTCCTGCATCACACTTTAGGACTATTAACTGTGGCTGGAAGGGTCAAGTTTCATCACTACTAACATTCATGTGCTCAATAACAAAGTCAGCCAGCCTTTAATAAGGGCTCACTGTGTGCATGATACTGTACTACATATGAGAAACACAAAAATGAATAAAACATGTTTTCTGCCCTTGAAAGTACCACATACTAGTGGTTAAAACAAATGTTGAGCAAAATTATTTCCATAATGTAATAACAAGTGTTATAATCATGGTGCAAAGGGAACAGAAGGTATAACATCTACCTCTTGGGAACAAAGCAGCTGGTGTCTGCCCAGCGTCTTGAAGGATGTCATGCAAAGGAAGAGAGGTTTCTAGGCAGAAGGAAATACATACTAAGACATTAAATATAAAAGATGAGGCCTGTACTGAGAACCATAGTGGCTGTATCAGAGATAAAAACCAAGCAAGTAGGAAGGAGTTTGATTTTGTAAAAACTATATACAATGCCATGACAATGAAAAGTCATTAAAGGATCAAATTCGTTAGACTAAGTAATCCCACCGCTACCTCCCCCCCAAAAAAATGGCCTAACACCAAAGCCTATCCTATATAATAAAAGAGTAATATGCAAATTTTACCATACCTTCGCCACACCCACAAGCCACACCCACAGCCATGGCCACCAGCCAATCAGGAGATTATGCAAATAAACCCCAACCAAGATGGCTGTTGCCACTGAGAGCAGGAAGAAGGCTTAGATTTCCTGGCAACAGAAGAAGCCAAGCTTTCAGTCTGCCATTGCCCACCTAGGCCTCCACTCAATGTTACAAAATTTCAGTTATAAAAGATACAGAAATGGTCGCAGCCACTGAGCTGGAGAGAACAGAGGCTTGGATTTCCCTGGCAACAGAGGAAGCCAAGCTTTCAGCCTGCAGTTGCCTCCATCCTAGGCTACAAAGTTTCAAACAGAAAATGTCTGCCAACACAGAGAGAGCAGAATGCTTGGTTCCACTCCAGGCTACAAAGTTTCAGTTGTAGACATAGACTAATCGCAGATCCCAGGGCCTCCGCTTGGGTGGCTGGGGGGGGGGGCGTGGCTAGTCTGCAAGCCTCCACAGACCCCTCGCCCCAAGGGAACCCCCACCCTAATCTGGGACATTCTTCAGGGCAAACCAGCTGCCCCCCACCCATGCATCAGGCCTCTATCCTATATAATAAAAGAGTAATTTGCAGATTGACTATCACTCAAACACAAGAGGACTGCCCCCATATGGTCAAAGATCCTGCCCCCATGTGGACACAAGATGGCCACCACAAGATGGCCAGCAGGGGAGGGCTGTTGGGAGGTTCCAAACCCTGCAAGGGAGGGCAGCTGTGGGCGATCAGGCCAGCAGGGAAGGCAGTTGAGAGGGACCAGGCCTGCAAGGAAGGGCAGTTGGGGGCAATCAAGCCTGCAGGGGAGGGCAGTTAGGAGTGATCAGGCCAGCAGAGAAGGGAATTTGGGGGCAAACAGGCTGGCAGGGGAGCAGTTAGACATCAATTAGGCTGGCAGGATAGTGGTTAGCAGTGATCAGGCTGGCAGGCAGAAGTGATTAGGAGCAATCAGGGAGGCAGGCAGGTGAGCAATTTGGATCAGCAGTCCTGGATTGTGAGAAGGATATCTGACTGCCCATTTAGGCCCGATCCTACCGGGATCAGGCCTAAAGGGGCAGTCGGAAGTCCCTCAAGGGGTCCCAGATTGGAGAGGGTGCAGGCTGGGCTAATGGACATCCCCCGCCCCCGTGCACAAATTTTGTGCACCAGGCCTCTAGTGAATATATAAGCTTGCATTGCAAAGAGAGATGAAAAAGGGAATTGAGGTTACAGAAGGAATTAAAGTTGCTAATCAGATGATTTTAAAAATAGGGAAATTACCCTAGATTATTTAGGAGGGTCCAATCTAATTACATGGTTCTTGAAAAGTAAGACACTTTGCTAGCTGGGTAACATGAGATGAAGAAAGAGATGCAATGTATGAGATGGACTCAACCTGCCTTTCCAGACTTTTAAGATGGAGGAAGTGAATCAAGAGGTAAGGAATGGAGGTTGACCCAAAAAGCTGAATAGCCCATCCAGTGTTACTTAGTGGCTAAGCATCAACCCATGAACCAGGAGGTCCCCAAGATTCCTGATCAGGGCACATGCCCTGGTTGCAGGCTCAGCTCCTCAATGATGGGACATGCAGGAGGTAGCCAATCAATGATTCTCTCTCACCATATGTATCTCTATCTCTCTCTCCCTCTCCCTTCATCTCTCTAAAATCAATTTTAAAAAATTAAATAAAAACATTTGCTTTTTAAAAAGCTGAAATAACCCTAAATTGATAGCTAGCAAGGAAATAGGGATGTCAGTCCTACTACTGCAAAGAACTGAATGCTTCCAACAACTTGAATAACCAAGCAAATGGAGTTAAATCTGCTCATTCATGAAAATGGGGTGTCTCTCCATTTACTTGGAATTTCTTTGATTTCCTTCATCATTATTTTGTAGTTTTAAACATAAAAGTCATATACATGATTTTAGATTTGCATCAGATTATTTGTTTTGAACAGTAGTAAAGGATGTTGTTCTACAAAAGTTTACTGCTAGTATATGGAAATACAATTGATTTGTTTTTCAGGTTAAAAAAAAAGACCACATAACATAAATTTACCCTCTTAATACTTAAGTATACATATAGTAAAGTATTGTTAACTATATACATCTTATTGTATAACATATCTCTAGAACTTTTTCAACTTGCGAAATATAATTGCTATTTGTCTTGAATCCTGCAATCTTGCTGAACTCACTAATTAATTATACGAGTTTCCGTAGAATCTTCTAATTTTCCTATGTAATCATGTCCTCTGTGAATAGGAATACTTTTATTTCTCCCGTTCTGATTCATACTCTTTGTATTCATTTTCTTGTCTCTGCTCTAGCTAGAATTTCTGTACTGTATTTGAACAACAGTGGTTAGAGTAATATCCTTGCCCCTGTTCCCAACCTGAGTGGAAAGCATTTCACCATGAAATATTAGTTGAAGGATTTTTGTAGATTTCCATTATTAAGCTGAGAAAGTACACCTCTGTATTAGTTTCTGAGAATTGCTCTAACAAAGTGACTCAAAGTGGGATTCCGGAGGCTAGAAAGTCAAAACCAAATTGTCAGCAGGGCCAGGCTTGCTCAGAAACTCTAGGTAAGAATCCTTCCTTGGCTCTTCTAGCTTCTGGTGGTAGTTGTTTATACGGGATTCCCATACTTCTATCATTGAATGAAATCCTGTGTGTCTTTTCTTCTTCTTACAGGAACATAAATTATACTAGAATAAGAGCCCATCCTATTCCGTTATGATCTCATCCTAATTAATTACTACATCTGCAAAGACCCTCTTTTCAAGTAAGTTCACATTCCTAGGTGCTGGAGATCAGGACTTAAATATTTCTTTCTGAGGAACACAATCCAATCCACATCTATTCCTGTTTTCCCTAGTTTTTCATTTTTTGTGTGTGTATTTTGGGTGGTTTTTTGGGTTTGTTTTTTTTTTTCATGAATAGGTGTTTCTCCCTGACTCTCCCCCTCCTTTGCACTCTTCTCTAAAAATCAGTGGGGAAAAGTACCCTCAGGTAAGGATTAATGAAAAATAAAATAAAATAAAATAAAAAATGAATAAAGTGTGCAGTAAACACTGACAAAAGTACACAAAGGACGCTGAAGGAGGTGGCTACCTACTAACGTTGCCTGGAGCTAGGAAAAAAATATATCAAAGAAAACTATGCCTATAATCTTGACATGGAAAAATGCTAATACATCTTAAGATTAAAAAGTAGTAAGTTATAGAAGTTCCCTGTAAATTTTGGAGATTGAACAGTGGTAAATGTTACGCCATGATGTGGGCTTTCTTGTTGTTTTGTTGATGGTTTCTTTTGCTGTGTAGAAGCTTTTTATTTTGAAGTAGTACCATTTGTTTCCATTGCCCTAGGAGCCGAAGGCTTCTTCTAAGATTTTTATGGTTTCCTGTTTAAGTCCTTTATCCATTTGAGTTTATTTTTGTTGAAGAGACTGTCTTGACTCCATTGTATGCTCTTGCCTCCTTTATCAAATATTAATTGAGCATAGTGGCTTGAGTAGATTTTGGGGTTCTCTGTTCTGTTCCATTGGTTTATATGTCTGTTCTTATGCCATTATCAGGCAGTTTTGAGAACAATGGCTTTGTAGGCTAGCTTGATATCTGGTATTGTGATCCCTCCAACTTTGTTCTCCTTTCTCAAGATTGCTGCAGCTATTCTGGGTCTTTTTTTTTTTTATTCCAGATGCATTTTTAAAGATTGTGTTACAGATCTTTGAAGTGTGTCATTGTTATTTTAACAGGGAGTGTACTGAATCTATATGTTGCTTTTTGGATATTATGGACATTTTAATGATGTTGATTCTACCAATCCATGAACACAAAATATTCTTCCATTTGGTTATGTCTTCCTCTATCTCCTTTTTCAATGTTCTGTAATTTTCTGAGTACAGATCCTTTATCTCATTGGTTAAATTTATTCCTAGGTACCGAAATTTTTGTGTTGCAATGGTAAGTGGGCTTGATTTTTTTTTAGTTTCTCTTTCTGTGAGTTCATTATTGATAGATAAAAAAGCTATACATTTCTTGGTTTTAATTTTATATCCCGCTACATTGCCAAATTCATTTATTAAGTATAGTAATTTCATGACTGAGTCAAAAGGAAGATAAACGATCCAGTCAAAAAATGAGAAAAGGATCTAAATAGACACCTATCGAAAGAGCACATACGGAAGAGACACATGAAAACATGCTCAAAGTCACTAATCATCCGAGAGATGCAAATCAAAACAATGAGGTACCATCTCACTGCTGTCAGAATGGCTATCACCAACAAATCACCAAAGACAAGTGCTAGAGAGGATGTGGAAAAAAAGGAACCTTCATGCACTGCTGGGAATGCAGACTGGGTGAAGCCACTGTGGAGAACATTATGGAGTTTCCTCAAAAAATTAAAAATGGAACTTCCACTCAACCCAGTAATCCCACTTCTAGGAATATTACCCAAGAAAATAGAAACACCAATCAGAAAGAATATATGGACCCGTATGTTCATAGCACCATAATTTACAATAGCTAAGATTTGGAAACAGCCTAAATACCCATCAGCAGATGAGTGGATTAGAAAACTGTGGTACTTCTACACAATGGAATACTATGCTAGTGTAAACAAAGGAATTCTAAACATTTTCAACAGCATTGGAACTGGACAGAATTATGCTAAGTAAATTAAGCCAGTCAGAGAAAGATAAATACCACATGATCTTACTCATTTGGGAATATAATAAACAACATAAACTCACGAACAATAACAGAACAAGAGTCATAGAAGCATCAAATAGACTATCCAACTTATGAGGAAAGGCAGGATGTGAGGGGTAAGGAATCAACCAAAAGATTTGCATGCATGCATATGAGCATAACCAATGGACACAGAATAAGGGGGTGAGGGGAAAATGTGCTGGGGATTGGGAGCGGCTGGGAGAGGTTAGTGTGGGGGGGGGAGGGAGACTTATATAATACAATCAACCTATCTACTAAAAGAGTAATATGAAAATTGACCATACCTCCACTATGCCCAACAGCCACACCCACCAGTCATGTCCACTAGCCAATCAGGAGCGGAGATGCAAATAAACCCAAACAAGATGTCTGCAGCCACAGAGAGCAGGAGGGAGGCTTGGGTTTCCCCGGCGATGGAGGAAGCCAAGCTTTCTGCCTGCCCTTGTTAATCAGGGCATCACACCAGCCTACGACGTTTCAATTATAGAATCCCAACAGAAATGGCAGTAACCACAGAGCTGGAAAGAGGCAGGAGGCTAGGTTTGCCCCTGGCAATGGAGGAAGCCAGGTTTCTGCAGCCCTAGCTGGCCTAGCCCTCTACTCCAAGTTACAAAGTTTCAATTATAGAAGATACATAAATCACAACAGAAATGGCTGCTGCCACAGAGAGAGCACAAGGCTTGGCTCTCCTCCAGGCTACAAAGTTTCAATTATAGAAGATAAATAAATTGCAGATACCAGGGCCTCAGCTTGGGTCACTGGGAGGCATGGCTAGCCTGCAAACCACCTCAGGCCTCTCGCCCAGGCCACCCCACACCCCAAGGGAACCCCCACCCTGATCCAAGACACTATTCAGGGCAAACCAGCTTATCCCCCAACCCTTGCACCAGGCCTCTATCCTATCTAATAAAAGAGTAATATACATATTGACCATTACTCCAACACACAATATGACTGCCCTCATGTGGTCAAGATCCTGTCCCCATGTGGACACAAGATGGCCACCACAAGGTGGCCAGCAGGGGAGAGCAGTTGGGAGGGACCAGGCCTGCAAGGAAGGGAAGCTGGCGATCAAGCCTGCAGGGGAGGGAAGTTGGGGGTGACTGGGCTTCCAGGGAAGGACAGTTGGGGGGACCCAGGCCTGCAGGGGAGAGCAGTTGGGAGGTAACATGCCAGCAGGGGAGGGCAGTATGGGGTGACCAGGCCTGCAGCGGAGAGCAGTTAGGGGCAAACAGGCTGGCAGGGGAGCAGTCAGGCATCAATCAGACTGGCAGGGGAGTGGTTAGGGGGTGATCAGGCTGGCAGGCAGAAGCAGTCAGGGGCAATCAGGAAGGCAGGCAGGCGAGCAGTTGGATTGGGAACGGAATGTCCAATTGCCCACTTAGGCCCGATCTCACGGACAGTCGTACATCCTTCAAGAGGTCCCAGATTGGAGATGGTGCAGACTGGGATGAGGGACAACCCATTTCCCCCATGCACGAATTTTTTGCACCAGGGTTCCAGTAAACAATAAAGCACTTCAATCTTTTTTTTTTTTTTAAGTAGTAATGTATGCTGGAACCGGTTTGGCTCAGTGGATAGAGCATTGGCCTGTGGACTGAAAGGTCCCAGGTTTGATTCCGGTCAAGGGATGTACCTTGGCTGCAGGCACATCCCCAGTAGGGGGTGTGCAAGAGGCAGCTGATCGATGTTTCTCGCTCATCGATGTTTCTGACTTTCTACCCCTCTCCCTTCCTCTCTGCAAAAAATCAATAAATATTTTTTTTAAAGTAGTCATGTATATTTTTTATTTTTGTTCTAAATATGTTTTTGTGCATATCAAAAAATGTGTGCATGTACACGTTGCTATACAAACACATTCTTAGTCATTTTCTATTTAATCAACTCATTCCATTACCTGCTGGTTTTCATTCCATGTGTGAAACACTAATATCCATGGCATAATAAACACTCAAGGCTAATGTTCCATTTTCTCATACATTCACTTGCTTCTGCTCCCACCAAGAATCAGTTCGATTCATTTCCAAACCAATGCAAGGATCATAATGTGGTATGGGTTTGTTTAATGCAATCAGCCAATATCTACTCCAAGAACAGGTGTAGACTCCACAACAAATGCTAAAAAATAAACTATGATGAACATTTATATCATATATAATAAAGAGGTAATATGCAAATTGACCATCACTCCAACACACTAGATGGCCACACACATATGGAGACAAGAGGGTAGGCAGGGGAGAGCAGTTGTGGGTGATCAGACCAGCAGGGGAGGGCAGTTAGGGGTGACCAGGCCTGCAGGAGGGGGGGGGGGGGACCAGACCTGCAGAGAAGGACAGTTGGGGGTGACTGAGCCTGGAGGAAACGACAGCTGGGTGGATCCAAGCCTGCAGGGAAGAGCATTTCTGGGAAACCAGGCTGCAGGGGAGAGCAATTGGGGGGGACCAGGCCTGCAGAGGAGGGCAGTTTGGGGCAACCAGGCCTGCAAGGGAGGGCAGTTGGAAGGTAGCAGGCCTGCAGGGGAGGGCAGTTGGGGGGACCAGGACTGCAGGAAAGAGCAGCTAGGGGGAACCAAGCCTGCAGAGGGGGGCAGTTGGGGGGAACCAGGCCTGCAGGAAGGGCAGTTGGGGGAACCAAGCCTGCAAGGGAGGACAATTAGGCGCAATCGGGCCAGCAGGGGAGCAGTTAGGCGTCGAGCAGGCTAACAGTGGAATGGTTATGGGTTATCAGGGTGGCAGGCATAAGCGGTTAGGGGCATCAGGCAGGCAAGCAAGCGTTTGGGAGCCAGCAGCCCTGGATTGTGAGAGGGATGTCTGACTGCCCGTTTAGACCTGATCCCACTGGTATTGAGCCTAATCAGGCAGTCAGAAATCCCTTGAGGAATCTCAAATTGGAGAGGGTGATGGCTGGGCTGAGGAACACACACAAACCTTCCCCCTCCTCGTGCATGAATTTCATGCACTGGGCCTCTAGTTTTAAATAAATAAAAATATTTAAGGCATATTTGAGTCATTTATTTTGATTCCCTACTTTAACTAACATTACTGTCAAACAACCCTGTCCAAGGGGCTCAGTCAATTGGAGTAGTATCTTACACCAAAGGGTTTCAAGTTCAATTTCCAGTCAGGGCACATACCTAGGTTGTGAATTCAATTCCCAGTTGGGCACATATGGGAAGCAATCTAATCAATGTTTCTCACATCTCTCTCTTCTCTCTCTAAAATCAATAAAAGTATATCCTCCTCAGGTTAGGATAAAAAAAAAAAAAAAAACCTAACAACATTAAACAAGATGACTTCCTCAGTAGGTAGACACACACTTCTACCCAAGAAATTATAGTGCCTTTCTAAGTAGGTGATGTTATACATTTTTTTTTCGTTTTACTTTTATGTATGCTTACTTGTTTTCTTATAGTGAACCTACAATTTTTGTAATAAGAAAAGTATTTTTCATCACCCAAAATAATCTTAAATAAATGCCTAGAGAAGCACAAAGGTATTTTGCTAAAATTCAATATAAGAAGCTTCTTGCAAGAGAAAAAATACATGTGACAAAGTAACAAATTTCATACCTTAAACTTAGAAGGTCAGCTTTAATACTCTGTATAATATCCAGATCCAATTTACATTCCTCTGTCAGAGCAATATATCACCAATGCTGAATATAATTATAGCTTATTTTAAACTGTTATTTTCACCTATTCTGAGCAAGGTGACTAAATACTTAGAATGACCTGCGGGGGTCAAGCGGGATGGGAGACAGGTTGCGTACACAACAATTAACATGTCCAGTAGGGCAAAACAAACATACACCAACATCCCAACTAATGGCTTATCCACAAAAATCACACTAAATTATTCAGCCAGGAAAGGAATTCAAGAATTAAATATTGTTCTGATTGTAAAATCTGCCAAACTTCAAAATACAACCATTAATATGTATACTTTTTAGAAATTTACTTCTGAAGAAATTATATATTTAAAATTACTGCTGTATTCTCACTTCTAATATTCCATAAGATAGTAGAGTAACAATCTGAGTAGTTCATTCTCCTAGTTACTTTTTGGCCATAACATATTCAAAGGTGTAAATATCTAGAAAAAGTATCCCAAATAAAATAAAAACCATATTAATGATGAAAAACAAAACACATATGAAACATAAATTCTTAATGTTTACATGAAAAGATAATAGGAAAACTATGGATTTAAAATAACATATATATGCTCTTTTAATTAAAATTTAAGTCCATTAAAGGAAATATATAAAAGAAAACAAAATAGATTAAAACATATTAAATATCAGTAAGTACATTTCTTAGTATCAAATCAAAAATATATTACTTCAGGAAAGCATGAACTAAATTATGATTTTAAATAATGACTACAGTTGACCCTTGAATTCAATTTATGGGTATCTGTTGCAGAGTTAAATACCTACATATAACTTTTGACTCCCCCAGAACTTAACTATTAATAGCACACTGTTGACTGCAAGCCTTACAGATAATATCAACAGTCAATTAACACATATTTTTATTGTTATATTTAATACATACTGTATTAAGATTAAAAATATTAAGAAAATCATAAGAAAGATACATTATGCTTATAGAATTGTACACATCTATTTTTTTTATCCATTTTTAAGTGGACCCATGTAGTTCAAACCCATTGTTCCAAATTAACTACAATTTTCCAACCAGTATATGGGAAAGGAAAAAAATATGATCACATTGATACCACCTGATCCCGTCATCTGCTCCTATCTTACATACTTGCTAGTACTAACCAATAGTGGCCCCATCCATCAGATCAGTCCATAAACTTAAATTCATAATCGGCCCCTGATTCTATCAAATTCATTGCTAAATTTTCACTCATAATACTGCCTCATCTTTCAAGGTCCAATTCAAATTTCCTCATTCTTTGAATGCTCAATAACTTAAGTTTCTTCATTTGCTCACTGGGTTCCACACCCTCGACCCAAGCTATCACTCTAGTAACTGGCCATTTCTCTCTTCCTTTTATAGCAAAATATCTCAAATTATTTCATGACAAGCATGACCAATATTACTTCACCATTCATTCATTCATTCTCACTTCAATCTGGCTTTTGCCACCCAGACTCCAAAAAATTGTTTTCTCAAATTCAGCAACAACCCACCAATCCTGGCCCTAACTTGCCCCATTTCTCAATAGCATTCTGTGTAAGTTTCCACTCTCTTTTTCTGAAATACTCTTCCTCTCTTAGGCTCACATTTTTGGGTTCTTCTCCACACTGGCCAGTCCTTAATCTCTTTTCCTGGTTTCTGCAGTCTTTATGGACCATGGCTGGAGCTCCTCAGAGCTTGTTCTAGGCACTCTGCTATATATTTCTATCATCTTTACACAAACACATCACCCAAGGATCTCAGCCATTCTCATAATTTTTTGTATAATCTATGTCCTATCTGATAAAAGGCTAATAATATGCAAATAGACCAAACGGTGGAACAACCGAATAACCAATTGCTCTGATGTGTGCTGACCACCAGGGGGCATGTGGGAAACATGGCAGGCATTGGCTGCCACAGGATGGTGGAGGTGAGCAGGAGCAACAGACTAAGGCAGGGTATTGGTCACTGTCATCAGTGCAAGCCTCTGGTGGTTACTGAAAATTGTTTGCTCCCAAGGGCCATGGTCACACCCGGCACTCACACCTGCTGGTGGTGGTGGCCCTGCTTGCACCCGCCAGTGCCAGAGCTGCCAATCACACCCACAATAGTGCCAGAGCCACCGCTCACACCCACTGCCGGTATCCGGCGCCGGTCCGATCACTCTGCACCATCAGCGGTTGAAAGAGGTGGCGGCCAGCCCTGATTGCCCCTGAGGGCTTCTCCACTTCCCCCTGCTCTTAAGGGCCAATTGGGACAGCAGCCACCACTCATACCCGCTGAGGGTGCCAGCCCCAATCACTCCAAGCCGTCAGCAGATATGAGCAGGGCCAGCGCCATCAGTGCATGGCAGCAGCAGAAGCAGAGCTGCTGGCAGAAAGGAGACTGGCGGTCGTGACAGGAGGGGCCGACTGGGATCACAGAAGATGAGCTGAGACCCTGTGCCTACCACAGCCCCGTGCCCAGTTCCTTTCAAGGTGCACAAATTCGTGCACTGGGCCCCTAGTCCTATCTAATAAAGAGGGAATATGCAAATTGTCATATCATCACAAATATGGTGGCATTCATAGCCACAAGATGGTGACACCCAGTCCCTTAAGCCCCACCGGAGTTTCCTAGTCCTTTCATCACAGCCATGGAGCGGCAGGCACATGGTGTGGCTAGACCCGCCCTCAGCCTCCAAGCCACCCAGGGCCAGCCCAAGGCACAGGCAAACCTTGGATGGAGGCTGCCCAGCTGACGCCCAAGGTGCAGGCAAGTCTCAATGTTGGCTGCCCAGCTGCCCAGGGCCACCCAAAGCTTGCACTCTGGCAGTGGCAGCACAGAGGTCTGATGGGGGCGTCGCCTTGTCCTGATTGCCGAGTCACCTCCCACCCCTGAGGGCTCTCAGAATGTTAGAAGGGAAAGGCATGGCTGAGGTACCTCCTCTCTAGTGCATAAACTTTCACGCACCAGGCCCCTAGTCTTTACATATGAAAGCCTAAGCTACCATCACAACTGGACGGATGACCAAACAGGCTGTGTGGGGCAAACAGGCCAGGAGGGGGGTTAGTGAGGGGCGACCAAGCAGCAGGCCTGTGGAGCAACCAGGCCTGCAGGAAAAACAGTTGGGGGCGACCAGGCCAGTAGGGTGGGGAGGGGCAGTGAGGGGCGACCAGAGGCAGCAGAGGTGGCCAGTGAGGGATAACAAGGCCTGCAAGGGCCACATGGGAGGCAATAAGGGATGACCAGGCCGGCAAGGGGGAGGAAGGGGCATTTAGGGGCAACCAGGCCAATGGGGGAGGGAAGGGCAATTGGGCGTGACCAGGCTGGCAAGTGGGGCAGTAAGGGGTGACCAGGTTGGTGGGTGGGGTGGGGGAGGGGGAAAGAAGGGCAGGGGAGACTTGGAGGTGACCAGGCTGGCTGTGTGGGGGAGGGGAGTTGGGGGCAACTAGGCCAGAAGTGGGGGCAGTTGGGGGTGACCAAACCAGCAGGGGAGGCAGTTAGCGGCAATCAGGTAGGCAGGCTGGTGAGCAGTTAGAAGCCGGTGGTCCCAGATTGTGAGAGAGATGTCCAACTGCTGGTTTAGGCCCAATTCTGAGGGGTCCCAGATTGGAGAGGGTGAAGGTTGATCTAAGGGAAACCCCTTGCTTCCCCCTCCCCGCCACCACAGTGCAGGGCACCTACCTCGGTTGCAGGCTCCATCCTGGCCCTGATCAGAGCCTGTGAAGGAGGCAACCAATCCATGTGTCTCTCTTAATCAATGTTTCTCTCTCACTGCCTCTCCTCCTCCCTTCCATTCTCTCTAAAAAAATCAATGGAAAAAATATCCTTGGGTAAGAATAAACAACAACAACAAAAGAGGTAAAAGTCCATCTCTCTCTGAGAAAAATTCTGTTAAAAAAAAAAAATGCATCCCACTAATATTTTAAACGTACCAAAGGCAATGTTTCTGTGACTTCTTGATGTGCTGCCATATTGTTGATCCCAACATCCTGGCTACATAAAGCCATACTGAAGAGTGCCATGGACCACAGCTATAGCACTGTCAGACAAGATATATCTTTCCACTCCTTTTTTTATTCTACAGATATGAAACCCATACCTTTTGCTTATTCTTTCCAAATCAGCAGCCTCCATTAGATCATGCCTACCTTCTCTTGGGACTCTTGGCTATGAATTGTCCCCCTCATCCTTCGTGATTTAAAAAAAAAAAAAAAATAGTCCAGACTTGAATTCCTTTATGAAATCTGATAGTCTGGACTTAAGTTTGAAAATACAATAATCAATCATTATTTAGGTCAAAGAAAAAAATGGTTTACATAGAAAAAATAAGGTATTTAAGCAGCACTATCGAATAGTGTTTTATAAAGACAGAAATGGCTCATAAGTTCTAATAAGGCAACAACTAACTACGTGTGTCTTTTGAGCACCTAAAATGATTTTTTCCTTTAACTATAACTAATTAAATTTGATAGTTACCACCATATTAAACAGCACAGGAAAGAAAACCTGGAGCTACTTGCCTACCGGGCACCTTCATCAAAGAAAAAGACAAAGAAAGGAAAGACAGAAGAAATACAAAAACGTAGATCACCCAGGAAAAACTGGACTCCTCTTGCCCATTTCAGAAATTTCCACTATTAATATCACCATAAACCTATATATAGCGTTACTTCACAAACATTTTAATAAAGAAAATGAAAACAAATAAGCATAAAAGGCTGGGGTAGCAATATTTATATAAGACAAAATAGATTTTAAAACAAAGGCTATATAAACAAGAAATAACAAAGGACCCAACAATTCCACTTCTTGGTGTATCTGAAGAAACTCAAAACAATAAATTGAAAAGACATATGCATTCCTATGTTCACTGAAGCATTATTTACCATAGCCAAGTTATAGAAGCAACCTAAGTGTTCATCACCAGATGAATGGATAAAGAAGTGGTGCATATATACAATGGGGGGGGGGGGGGGGGGCGAAAGAATGAATGAAATCTGCAACAACATGGTTGGACCTAGAGCGTATTGTGCTAAGTGAAATAACTCAAACAGAGAAAGGTAAATGCCACATGATTTCACTTATATGTGAAATCTAAAAAATAAACGACAAACAAATCAAAATGAGACTCACAGATACAGAGAACATTTTGATGGTTGCCAGAATGGAGGGACGAGAAGAAGGTGAGAAGGAAGTGAGTGAAAAAATATAAAAAGATTATGAAGTACAAATTGGTAGTGACAGAAAAGTTATGGAAATGCAAAGTACAGCATAAGAAATATAGTCAATAATACTGTAATAACTGTATGGTGCCAGATGGGTACCAGATTTATAAAGATGGTCACTTGGTAAGTTAAATAAATTTCTAATCACTAGGTTGTACATCTAAAACTAATATAATATTGTACATCAACAGCAAAATAAAATTTTTAAATTATCTTTATAAATAAAAAACAGAAGAAGAAGACAGCGATGACACAGGAGCAGAAGAGGTCCATCTTGACTTGCAGGTGTTTCAGTTTGGGAGCCCTGAAGAACCTACACCACCACTAACCACACCACCCCCCACTATGTCCGATAAGGGTTTAATCCCCAAAATTTACAGGGAAGTCATACAACTTAACAAAAGGAAGATAAACAATCCAATCAAAAAATGGGAAAAGGACTTAAATAGACACTTTTTGAAAGAGGACATACAGAAGGCCCAGAGACATATGAAAACATGCTCAAAGTCACTGATCATCAGACAGATGCAAATCAAAACGACAATGAGGTATCATCTCCCACCTATCAGAATGGCTATCATCAAGAAATCACAAATGACAAGTGCTAGAGAGGATGCAGAGAAAAAGGAACCCTCATGCACTGCTGCTGGGAATGCAGACTGGTGCAGTCACTGTGGAAAACAGTATGGCGTTTTCTTAAAAAATGACAAATGGAACTCCCACTTGACCCGGGAATCCCACTTCTAGGAATATAACCCAAGTAAACAAAAACACCAATCAGAAAGGATATATACACCCTTATGTCCACAATTTACAATAACTCAGATTTGGAAACAGCCTAAATGCCCAGCAGTAAATGAGTGAATTATAAAACTGTGGTACATCTACACAATGGAATACTATGCTGCTATAGAAAAGAAGGAATTCTTACCATTTGCAATGGCATGAATGGAAGTGGAGAGCATTATGCTAAGTGAAATAAGCCAGTCAGAGAAAAATAAATACCACATGATCTCACTCATTTGTGGAATACAAAGCACATTATAAACTGATGAACAAAAATAGAGGCAAAGAAGCATCAAACAAACTTTCAAACTATAGCAGGAAGACAGGGGAGGGTTGGGGGAGGGCAGGTAAGAGATCAACCAAAGGATTTATATGCATGCATATAAACACAACCAATAGAAGCAAGATACTAGGGGACATGGGAGTGTGAGGGCAAGTGCCAGGGGGTAGAAGAGGCCAGGGGGAGGTCAACGGGGGGTGGGGGGGACCTATATACGACTATTTATAATACCTTAAAAAATAAAATAAAATAATAAAATAAATAAATATTTTAAAAGAAAATAATCATTTATGCTATTTACAATATAGAACCTACTTCCAAATCACTCAAAACACTTTCTATTTAAAATATTACAAAGCTGGCGTCGTGCCCTGCGCTGCCCAGACTAGCGAACAATACAGTCAGGATGGCTAAAGGTGATCCCAAGAAGCCAAAGGGCAAGATGTCTGCTTATGCCTTTTTTGTGCAGACATGCAGAGAGGAACATAAGAAGAAAAACCCAGAAGTTCCAGTCAATTTTGCAGAATTTTCTAAGAAGTGCTCCGAAAGGTGGAAGACAATGTCGGCAAAAGAGAAATCCAAATTTGATGAGATGGCAAAGGCAGATAAAGTACGCTATGATCGGGAAATGAAGGATTATGGACCAGCTAAGGGAGGCAAGAAGAAGAAGGACCCAAATGCCCCCAAAAGGCCACCGTCTGGATTTTTCCTGTTCTGCTCAGAATTCCGCCCCAAGATCAAATCCACAAATCCTGGAATTTCTATTGGAGATGTGGCAAAGAAGCTGGGCGAGATGTGGAATAACTTAAGTGACAGTGAAAAGCAGCCTTACAACAATAAGGCTGCAAAACTGAAGGAGAAGTATGAGAAGGATGTCGCCGACTATAAGTCTAAAAGCAAGTTTGATGGTGCAAAGGGTCCCGCTAAAGTTGCCCGGAAAAAGGTGGAAGAGGAAGAGGAAGAAGAGGAGGAGGAGGAAGAAGAAGAAGAAGAGGAGGAGGAGAAGGAGGAGGATGAATAAAAAAACTGTTCATCTGTCTCCTTGTGAATACCTTAGTGTAGGGGAGCGCCGTAATTGACACAGCTTATTTGAGAGGTGTCTGTTGCCCTCAGTAGGATTAATTACACAATTGGATCATGATCATATGTAGTCTCTCAAAGTGCTATAGAAATTGTCAGTGGTTTACATGAAGTGGCCATGGGTGTCCCGAGCACCCAGAAACTGTATCAAAGTTGTACATATTTCCAAACATTTTTAAAACGAAAAGGCTCTCGTGTTCTCCCCACTCTGTGCACTTTGCTGTTGGTGTGACAAGGCATTTAAAGATGTTTGTGGCATTTTCTTTTTTTTTTTTTTTAATCTGTAAGGTGGTGTTACCTATTTGGTTATTGGCTAGAAATCCTGAGTTCTCAACTGTATACATTAGTTTGTAATAAAAACAAACAACCAAGACAAGCTCTTGATGCTCTGCTTGGCGTTGAGGCTGTGAGGAAGATGCCTTTGGAGGGGCTATAGCTCAGGGCGTGCACTGTGAGGCTGGACCTCTGGACACTGCAGTGGGCATCCATTTAGCTTCATGTTGTCTTGTTTTTGTATATAGTGACATAGCATCCTGCCATTCCTAGCTGTGGAAAAGGGGGGTCAGCTGGCATGAGAAGTATTTGGATCGTTTTTAGTTGTGTGGTAGCTTTAAACTTTGCTTTAAAACAAACTACAACTCTTCTTTGTCAACAAAGTGAAGAGTCACTGCATCGAAAGTTCAAGAACCTTCTGTACTAAACACAATTTGCAACGTTTTGTTAATTTTTGTATGTTTAGAATGCTGAAATGTTTTTGAAGTTAAATAAAAACAGTATTACATTTAAAAAATATATATTACAAAGCCTCCAAGTCTTCACCTTACTGAAATTTCGACCAATTTGTCAAACAGAGAAAGTGCATATAGCTCCCAGTTCACTCCAGGTCAAGAAGACAGAAAGAAGACAGAAAGAAGAAAGTGTGAGCCCCTCAAGAACAGTGGCTTTATTTATTGGAATAAAGCAAATAAATAAAAAAATAAATAAAATAAAGTATCATATAAAATAAAGAGGTAATATGAAAATTGACCCTCACACAAGATGGCCACCCACCCACATGTGGTCAAAGATGGCCGCCATAAGATGGCCAGCAGGAGACGGTAGTTGTGGGCGATCAGGCCAGCAGAGGAGGGGAGTTGGGGGCGACTAGGCCTGAAGAGGACAGAGGGAAGATGGAGGGACCAGGCCTTCAGGGAAGGGCAGTTAGGGGTGACTGGGCATTCAGGGGAGGGCAGCTGGGGGACCAGGCTGGCAGGGGAGCAGTTAGGGAGTCATCAAGCAGGCAGGCAGGCAGGCAAGCGGTTGGGAGCCAGCAATCCTGGATTGTGTGAGAGATGTCCCAGATTGGAGAGGTGCAGGGTGGGTGGGCTGAGGGACACCCCACCTTCCCCATGGATGAATTTCATGCATTGGACCTCTAGTAAGAAAAAATAAAAGTAAAAAATGATTAATTTTGATACATTATGATTAGCTGCACATATCAACACACATAAGTCTAGGAAAAATAATAGAGAGGAAAACTCAAGTCTCAGAAGAATGCAGGGAAGATGATGCCATTTATAGAGTTGAAGGGAATATGAAACCAATATACTAAGAGTACATATAAGGTGAAACTATAATAATAATAAAAAAGTGATAAATCCAAAATTCGAGGTACCGGTCACCACAGGATAATGGGAGAAGGCTATGTAGAATTAAGAAGGGATTCATGTAAGCTTCAAAGGTATAGGAAATATCCTATATTTTAGCCTCATAAATAGGCAAGTGGGGGGTTTGTTTTACTGTTATGACAAAGAGCCTTTTTATACCAAAAAAAAAATGTGAACACACTTTAAAAGCTGATAGCTCAATTATGAAAATGAAATGTATTCTAATAAACACTGCCTTTGTATTTATTTAAAACATGTGTACATTTTTTGGAACACCCTATATGCTTAAAATCTTATAAAATAATTTTTACATAGGTCAAAGTATTAAAAACTTCAAAATGTTTGGTCTTAATATTTTTCTACAATTCAGTGTACAATGAGTACACTGCATTGCTTGCCACAAATTTTTCTATCACACGTATGGCATATGGCACAAAACAAATATCAACACCAAAGTTAAGCTCCTCCACCAGCTTTTTGTTCTCAAGCCCAGGAAAGGAGAAAAAGCAGATTTCAAACATGACACTGATTAAATGGAACACCGAGATGATAAGGCTGCTCACTGGCTTTGCAGTAAACAAATATACTTTAAGTACAAATTTTTCTAAACTGACTTTCTGGACTTATTAGTTATTAATTTAATCAAACCTAGTTCCAAAATCTCCATTGAAATCTTTTAACAAAAGGTAAACTTCATAATGTACAAATACTTCTTATAAACTTGGAAATATTAACCATGACTAAAGGAAAATAATGCCTAAAACCATAAAACATAAAGACCTAATAAGAATGGATTTTCTAAGAGAAAAATCTTATACTTGAAAGCAGCATCAAATTGCGAAAATGAAGATGCATTCTATAATTACTTTGCTCTATGCATAGAAGGGTATGGACTAAAATGCTTGACATCCATCATAATGATGTCAGTGTCTACCTTTTTATGTTTCCACCTCAACGTGTTTGATAGCTTAAATGTAATTGCTGACTATGTCAAGATCCATTAAAAGCAATATTTGATAATTTGAAGAAGTTACTCTCTTCTCGAGTATTGCAAAAATAAAGCAATTTTATATTTTATTGCACAGCTGTAACCAAGAATATCGAATAATCAATAAAACTTCAAGCAGAAGACCTTCATAATCTTCAACTCTTCTTAAAACAAGGTAAATAAATAATCTGGTATATAAAGCAATGGGTTTTACATAATTCACTATCCAGATAATAAAAGGTTGATATGACTCATAACCGGAAGTTGATGATGGCTCTGGAAATATTGTCTATCATGGGGAGTGGTGGGGAGAAGGAATGAGTATGGTGCCTCCTACCTTTTCCTTGATTGTTTGATTAAAATAAATCCTGATACAGCATTGGAGAGCCACTGGTAATCAGTTCACTTGTTTCTTTTTCAATTTCTATCCACAGACATTAAAGAATTTCAGCTCTAATTTTCTCAGTAATACCATAGATTAAACAATGATCTCAAAAGCTTATAAAAATTAGAACTCCTTGTCTCTTGGAATTTAATCACATATTGTATATATAAATGATAAAATAAGAAAAACTAACTTTTCCCTAGCCTGTTTTTCTCAGTGGTTAAAGCTTCAGCCTGGAACTAAAGGGCTCCAGGTTCGATCCTGGTCAAAGACATGTACCTTGGTTGCAGACTTGATCGGCACCCTGATTAGCATGTGCAGGAGGCAACCAATGAATGTGTTTCTCTCACATCAATGTTTCTGTCTCTCCTTTTCCCGTCCACTCTGTCTAGATATCAATGGAAAAAATACCCTCGGGTGAGGACTGACAAAAAAACACAAACAATAACTATCAACAGATACATAATAACTGACAGCAAAGTCCAAAGGTTTGATCACATGCATAATTTCAGTTATACATGCCCAGCTAAGTCATTCCTCTAATCAGAGCACTAGATACAGAAATTTTCTCAAGTATCTTCTCAATTTTTCATCACCATAAAGTGCT
Source organism: Antrozous pallidus (assembly GCA_027563665.1). Lineage (NCBI taxonomy): Eukaryota > Metazoa > Chordata > Mammalia > Chiroptera > Vespertilionidae > Antrozous > Antrozous pallidus. The sequence goes on from CM050519.1 coordinate 24,111,159, forward strand.
ATGATTTCAGAAAAAAATTATCCAATAAGATCTTCTATTCCTTCTATCAAAAAGACTACTTAGTAGGAAATATCCACATCAGTTATAGATTACTAATAATACTAGTGGCCCAATGCATAAAATTTGAGCACTGGGCACGGGGGGTAAGGGGGTGGGGAGGTAGTCCCTCAGCGGAGCCTGCACCCTCTCACAACCTGGGAGCTCTCAGGGCCTAAGCCTTCAGTCAGACATTGTTAGTGCTGCCATGATGGCTGGAGAGGCTCCCGTCACTGCTACTGTGCTCACCAGCTGTGAGCCCGGCTTCTGGCACACCGACCACCATGGGGCAGCTCCTGCGTTGAGCATCTGCCTCCTGGTGGTCAGTGCATGTGATAGTGACTGGTCATTCCACAGTTCAGTCAACTTGCACATTAGCCTTTTATTCTACAGAATATTCTAGAACTGGCCATTCTTGGGGAAATCCTATCTAATAAAGAGGGAATATGCTAACTGACCCTCACACCATTGCAAAGATGGTGGCACCTAGAAGCCAATAAGGAGGGAATATGCTAATTGATTGCCACACCTTCAAAGATGGAGGCACCCACAGTCACAAGATGGCAGCACCCAGTCCCCTCAGCCCCACCAGGGCAGCAGACACTCGGCAAGGCAGGGTCCGCCTACCTCCACAGTTCCCCAGTCCCTTCAGCCCCCCAGCCTCCCAGGGCTGGCCCAAGGTGCAGGCAAGCCTCGGATGTTGGCTTCCCAGCCACCCAGGACCACCCAAGGCTCGGGTAATCAGGGCTGGCCGAGGTGTGCACTGCTGGCAGTGGCAGCAGCAGAGTTATGATGGAGGCGTCACCTTCCCCTGATCACTGACCGGGTCACCTCCGCCCATGAGAGTTCCCAAACTGTGAGAGAGGACAGGCCGGGTTGAGGTACGCCCCCTCTGGAGCATGAATTTTCATGCACCGGGCCTCTAGTATTTGTGTTTGATTGGGGGGGAGGGGAGTTCAAGTGAAAGAGACATGTAGCATTATTTCCCAGTGTTTTTAGGTAAAAATGACAAAAATAATTGTATCTATTGTAATGTGCATGAATTCACACATAAAACCTTTTCAGGTGTTCTTTTGCTATCATATTCATCTACTCAAAAGATGAAGATGAACAAGAAGAAGTGAGGTCTACTTTTAACTATACTGAAAAGCCATGAATAGCTCCAGTGCCCAGTGGCTACCAGATAAACTGAGAAATGAGTATATCTTCCCAATCAATCCCAAAATACCCTCTTCCTAATTTATACTCCATAGGAACAGGGCCTGGATCAGCTTTGCTATTTTCTCAAGATCCACACCTAATATAGTACTAGAAAAGTAGCAGGTGCTCAATAATTATTTGTTAAATAAATAGATTTAACAGGTACAGAAAACATTAGAAGCTAGGGCTCTTCATGTATTACTATGTCTGTAAATAAATGGCTAATTAAACTTAATTTCTATCATTAGGCAAGGTAAAACATAAGAAGGCTAAAATCAAACCTCATTGTTTCAATCCACAAACCTTTACTGAGCACCTTTCATATGCTAAGTACAGTCTAATAAAGAGATAAATAAAATATGTGAAGTCCCTGGTCTCTTGCCTGCTATTAGTTTACAGTCTAGAAAACAGACTGAAAGTGGTAAAATATGAAAAAATAAAATTGAAATATAATAAAAATTCTTTGTTCAGTATTCACACTCCTTAGTTAAACCTCACTCACTTTCATGACTTAGCAGTTAGGGCCCCTCTGTTTTAAATACTTGTACTGTACTGAAATACCTGTAGTATGAAAAGTCAAGGACTTTTTCATACTGTAGCCTAAATACAGAAATATCTTCAAAAAGTAGAATATCACAGAGATTCTTTTATGTATTAACAAACAATCATTCTAGCCCTTGGAATACACACACACACACACACACACTACCCTCATCATGTACACACATGCAGGTACATTTTTATGAAGAAATAAATATTGACATATAATAAAGTCAAAATTGATCTACTGCTCAGATATTTTATAACAACTTCTGCTTGAAAATGTTTAAGAATATGCTCAACTAAAAAGTCTAAGAATTGATTTAGAGATACCCCTATAGTAATGTTGCCAGATAGAGTTAAATTTGTATTTCAGAAAATCAATTGTTTTAGTATAAGCATATCTAACATTCAAATTTTACTGGGAAATAATTGCTAAATCTGTCACTAACCTAACACGGCCATTTCCAAAACTGGAAGAAGAAGGGAAAAAAAAAAAAAATCCGTGGTACTCCTTGCTATACCAAACAAGAAGAGCCAATTCTTATGCAATACCAAAATTCAGAATGAAACTCAATCACATTAAATTAGTAGTTTCTAATCATCACTGTTCTCTTTTTAAAAAATAGCCTATTTTTTAAAAATTCTAAGGGGGAAAAAGTGAGTAATACATAGTCCATGAATAAAACTGTAATACATGGGCTATGTATTACTCAGTAATAAATACAAAAGTACAACTGAGACTAAATTTCTTCACGCATAGAAATATGCATTCAGTTTTTATCTTAGGTAGTTATTGTGCTATATTGGCTACTAGTTACAGAAGTATTAAGTAAAAATGATAAATGATTAATTTAGTAACATGCTCGATGATGATCAGATATAGAAATTACCTCACAGGATTACTAGTCAAAGAAACGCGAAGTGACTCCAGGCACATTACAAGTCTCTCGTCTGCAGGCCCCATTTTCAATTCATGAATAAATTCCTGAGGAGAGATCTGCCGATTCCTCTTAAGACTTCCCTGTAAAATAAGTAAAAAAAAATTTAATTCATATTGTGTAAAGATTAGCCATTAAAATAACAATTTCATTAGCCCCACCTTTCATATCAATGGCTGTACACAACTACTATTCAGGCAAGTTTTACTTTGTGCAGATGATTTCTTTACCTGCGCCCATAAATCCATAATCCATGGTAGCCATAAAAGATAGTTACATAATATCAAAAGATTTGCAAATTAAAATAACTACTTTTTAAATAAAAAATATGAAAAACAATAAAGTGCATATCTTAAGAAATATTTTAAAATACAGAAATATGTTTTAGGCACACTCAAATAACAAAACTAATATTAAGAATGACCCTATTAAAATGTATATCCCAAATAACGCAACAAGCCTGAAATTTTATCCTACATACAAGTTAAGTTAGCCCGCCTACTCCTGTTTCATGGATGCCGGAAAAAACACAAGAATCCTAAGGGAGAGTCAAAAACTTTACTATGTATATATTCATTCCCAATCTACCCACTCCCACAGGAATGATGCAGAGTCCCCATAGGTGATGGATGCCTTCACATGCCATGGATTGTTCCACAGGGAAGAATACTGGGCTCTGGGGATTCACCATTTTTATAGCGAGCAGTAACAAGCCTGTTCATTATCCACAGACAAATATAAATTCACTTCTAAGGCTACCCGCTGCAAATGCAACCCTGAGGAATGGCCTGGGTAAAGAGCATTCAAGCCTTCAGTTCCTGGCATAACCAGAAAAAATATACAGTGATACTCAGGGCCCATGACTGCCTGCCTCTCCCAATGATAAATATCTCTCCTAAAGGATTTGTATTCAAAATATTTAACAAACCCCTACAAATCAATAGCAATAACACAAATAGTCCAATAACAAAAGAAGATATGAGAATAGCCAATAATCACATGAAATGATATTAACGATTATTTATCCGGATGGAAATGTAGACTAAAACAAGTAAAATAACACTATAGACTCCCTAGACTGGTGAGGGTGTGAAGCACCTGGAGCTTCCTACATGACTGGTGGAGATATAACATAGTATTGCCACTCTGCAAAAGAGTTTTACAGTTTCTTTTAAAACTAAATATACACTAACTATAGGACTCAGCAATTGCACAACTATGTGTTAAGTAGGAGGGGTAAATAAATATATCCATACAATGTTCAGAACAGTTTTATTCATAACAGTCAAAGACTGGAAACAACCCAAGTATTCATTAACAAGTTTGATTATATCCATAGAATGAAATACTACACAACAACAACAAAATTTCACTACTGATAATGCAGCAAAATAAATGAATCAAAAAAAAAAAATGTTGAGTTAAAGAAGTCAAACAAAAAAGTGCAGAGTATGGTTCCACCATTTATATAAAAGACCAGAACCAACCTGTCAATTTTTTCTGTAGGAACATTTTACATTCAAGACATAGAGGCAGAGATTTTAACTTTTGGTGTGTTTGATTGGAGGATGGGGTTAAAGGTGGACATTTTAAGTGGGCAGAAAGTAGATTTTTCCAAAAAACACTGAGAAATGCCGAACCGGTTTGGCTCAGTGGGTAGAGCGTCGGCCTGCGGACTGAAAGGTCCCAGGTTCGATTCCGGTCAAGGGCATGTACCTTGGCTGCGGGCACATCCCCAGTAGGGGGCATGCAAGAGGCAGCCAATCGATGCTTCTCTCTCATCAATGTTTCTGACTTTCTATCCCTCTCCCTTCCTCTCTGTGAAAAATCAATAAAATATTTAAAAAAAAAAAAAAAAAAAAAAAAACACTGAGAAAAACAGACTAAACTCACTGGCTAACCATACTTCTTTATTTCGGTTATATAAAGTTTTTCTAGCTTGAACAATTATTAGGCAATAAATAGCCTAAGGGCCTGTGCATTGTCACCTGAGGTTCCTGCCTCTTACCAAGACCTCACCATCACAGCCCCATCTTTGCACAGGCGTACTCCCAAGGTAGCAGTTAGACCTGAGTAGAGACTAACTTCTCAAGACAGGCCGTTCATGAGCCACATAAACTGAGCACCGCCAGCCCCCCTCCCAATTGATTCCTTTTTTCAAAACGCTCACCACTCTGTGTTAAAATAACTTTTACATTTATTATTTAAGGAATATGTTGAATGCCTACCATGTGTCAGACCTTATTTACATGATGTAGATACAAGGGTTAAAAAAAAGTCAAAGATGACTTCTAGGTTTTTAGTCTAAGCCAAAATATGGTGGCATCTACTTGAATGGGAAGATGAAAGAAGGAGAGTGACAGGGAATGTAGCTATTTATGTTATGAGTTTGAGCCCTGGCTAGTATGGTAAGTGGTTAGAGCATCAGCCCACACACCAAAGGGTTGTGGGTTCAATTCCTGGTCAAGGGCACGTACCTGGGTTTCAGGTTCACTCCCAACCCCAGGACACTAATGTGAGGAAAGCAGTCCATGTGTCTCTATCACATCAATGTTTCTCTCTCCTCTTCCTCTCCCTCCGCTTCCTCCCTTCCTTCTACTCTGAGAAAAGCAATGGGAAAAAAAATCCTTGTATGAGGATTAAAATTAATTAATTAAAGTTACCAGTTTGAGCTAATGACATTTTTGTAAGAAAATAACATTTAAGCAGAGAACCGAGTAAGGAAGAGGGGAACTGGGAAATCTGAGAAATGGATATTCCAAGCAAACACAAAGCCCTAAGGCAGGAATGGTATATTCAAAGGAGAGCAAGAAGACACATTTGAATACCAGTGAGCATAAGAGAATTAAAGATGACAAAGATAGTTAAAACAGGAGACAGGAGGGAAAAATTGCAGTCTGAGTGCCAAGTGTTTTTGCATGACTCTTGAGCTAAGCACACTTTTTACATTTTAAGAAGCTTGTAAGGACACAACAGGAAGCACAGGAGAAAAGGGAAGGGAAGGCAAAGAAGCAGCAACTGAGGCTCTATGGACATACAAAGCCTAAAATGTTTATGATCTTGACCATTTAATAAAAGTTGTAAACCACTTATATGGTCTTACAAACCACAGTGAGTACTTTAGGCTTTATTCTGAGTGAGTGAAAAATTATTGGATGGTACTGAGCAGAGAAAATATCTAATAAGCTTTTTAAAAAAAATTATTCTAACTCCTGTGTGGCAACAGACATAAATGGCAAAACATGAAACAAGGAGGCCAATAAGAAGGCTAGCATATTGTGTGGTGGAAGATAGGAGTGACTCAACATGAAGTTCGATCAGACATTTGCTGGTAATTTGGATGTGAGGTGTGAAAGAAAAAACAATTTTAAATGATGCCAAAGCTTTTGGCTTCAACAAATAAATGAATGGTGTCATCATCTGCTAATCACTGTGACCATGTCAATATCAGTTTGAGTGGCAGCTGGATTGGAGATAAGCCTGATCAGAACTATAAGGGGAAAAGCAAGAAAAAGAATGTAATAATGGGGGGGAGGGGGGAAGGAAAACATATGTACTACTATTATATCTAAGTTATACTGCAAAAAAATAAGGAATCCTATCTAATAAAAGAAAAAAGAATGTAAATTTTCTGTGAAAAAAAATGTGCAAAAATTAGGGCAATTTTCTGTAAAAAAGGAGAAATAACTGTGGAGTGACTGGGGGAGGGGACTACACGATGTGCGTATGTTGATGGGAATGAATGACCATGCAAAAGGGAAGAAATTGGTGATGTAAAAGGTAGTTATAGATGCAGAAGAGCAAACAAAATTAAAAAAAAATTTGAGTAGATGACAGAGAAAATGACCTACTATATAAGGAAAAAGATTGATCTTGCAGTTGCAGGAAAAACGTATCATTATAGATAAGAGCAACAACAGAATCAAAGGGAACAGATTCAGGTCAAGTGTTAAATCTGGTGATTAGGAAGTGAGATATGGCAGGTCTACTTCCTCAATTGTTCAGTGATAGAAGCAGTAATAAAATCAGCTAACAGTAAAAATGCAGACTGGAGGTATGAGAAGATATGAAATCCTTTCAGAAAATGACAAGGTCTGATATCTGTTAAGGTATGTATTAAGAGCATGTTGGTCAGCTGTAGTCATTCCGGAACCACCAGTCAGTGTGGCTACAGGCTTCCTCCCAAATGCAGGCTGTGCTGAGGTGCAAATGGAAAGGAGATGGGAGGTTTAACCAAGGGTAGAGTTTATATAAAGAGACAAGTAAACTGAGGGTTTATACAAGAGAACAAAGGACTATGTGCCTAAGGTCCATAAGGAGAGAAGTAAAGGCATGGTAAGGGTGAGGAGACACTAAATATAAAAAATAAACATAAAAAGTAAAAAATGGTAGAGTCATGTGTTTCTGAAGAATTAAACTCCCGATCACTGGTGGTGAGGTGGAGATTCTTGGGACGCAGCTGAAAGAAGCATTTTCAGAAGCTCCTATGGGGAGATATGTGGAAGATTTTATTGGTGCAAAGTTACATTCCTCAGTCTCCAGTATCCCATTTCCTCCAAGCCAGTCCTGAAAGGGGGGCAGCTGGGAGTTCAGCAGAGCCAGAAACAAGGCCAGTGTCCAGAGCTTCTGTCTTATGTTGTAACTGCGTACAGTTCAGCAGTCAGGCCAGTTTAAAGACGATTTGTCCGTGTGTGGAGTCCAACAGGCCGTGCACCATGTGGCGCAGGGGAGCATGTCCCTGCAACAGGAGTCACAGGTGCACAGTGCCCTGGAGCCAAGAGACAGCAATCTTCCTTTGTTTGGAAGTTTATATATTCAGGTTTATATATTCGAGTTTGCAGTGGCCATGCCCAATTACCTGTTTCCAGGTGTGATTGCCAGGCAAGCATTTTCCCATGTCACTCAGACCTTACTGGACATGCATCTAAACTGCCTTATTCCATCCCTTCCCCTATCAATCAAAGGAGAACAGACCTGGGAATGTTAAATGCAGCTTTTTCACACAGCTGTGTAAGTGGCATACCTATATTATTTGTAACAACCAGGTTATTACACCAGCATCAAATGAATTAGCAGTTCTAAAAGGGTTATAGAATTCTTAAAGTGGAATATTAAGTAGGAAAAGACTTTTGTATTTTACTGTCCAAGATAAGGGGTGGTTGAGAATTGGTGGAAAAACAAAAATCACTGGAAGTGATAAAGTGAAGGAAATAAGCTTACATCAGTGGTAGTGGTAGGAAGAAAAGCAATGAGTTGGGGAGCCCTGTCTCCTAGGAGTATGAAACCTGTCAGCAGACGCCAGCACCTCTGTATGTGAGGCCTTCCTCTCCACTAGAATGTACCTACTAGGGCATGTCTGCTCTGTCTAACTTATCACTATAAAATGCCTGGCATTCAATGAATGAATGAGGTTATAATAAAATGGAAAATATACAAAGACTGAGTATTAAAACAAGAAACAAAGTTTACACAACAATTCGGGGAAAAAAAAAAAACACGCTCAATCAGAAGAAAATATTTCAAATTAAAGACACAGAAAACAGACCAAATAATTGGGAAATTTGTTCTCAACACAATCCTCTCCCCCCCACCACCACCACCTTTATTATATTACTATCAAAACACATATATAAAAGAAAGGAAATTGAGGAAGAAAATATTGTTACATAAAATCTTCCTATTAAGCACAGCTCTTCTTATGTTTCTTTCATTTTACATAACTTTAAAGAAAGTGGGAAGTAGGAAAACATTATTCTTGTCAGAATCTTCATTAAATATATTCTAGATATGAAACACTCACTTTATTACTTATTTCCCTTACATTTCTATGTCTCTAAAAAAAAAAACATTACTTCAGAGAAGGTAACAGTTACCATTTCCTTTGACCTTTTTGGAACAAATTCTTCAGTCCCTGCCTCAATGTCTTAGATATTCAGAGTTTGTATCTTCACTGTTTTCTCTTATTTATTTGTTCACAGAATAATACCAAATACTATTGTATGACAAATTAATAATACACCATACCTCAAGTTACCAGTGGAAAATACTAAAGAAGTGACTTTAATTTCTATACAACCATGGAGAATCCACAATTAAATGATAACATAATTTTTAAAATAATGTAAGTAGAAAGCTAAATCTAAAAAGTCTGCATTCTCCGCAGACACTGACACAGCATAATGTCAGTGTGTGTTAAGACAGGGGTCTTTCAGTCTCTAATCAACTATCAAACACATGGCAGCTGCTTTAGACAAAAGTATGCCTATATTATTTGACACAGCACAGAAATCAGAAATTATATTCGTAAGCATTAATTAAATCACTATAAAGTATTATTTCATACATTAAATCAAATCTTGTTTCTCCTGAAAAGCCTATACCACAATTTACTATCAACAACCTCAACTGCAGGCAAAAGTGTAGTCTTTTAATCACACTTCAAAACTGCTGATTTCCCATCAATATATCAATATGACAAATTAAATAAGTAAAGGAAAAAGTACTGACTTTCTTTCTGAATTTAATATAAAGACCTAAACTATATAGCTTCTAGAAATGCAAAGTTTAAATATTGGGGGATTGGAAGAACAGATTGAAACTACAAGTAATTTTTGTACGAAGTTAATTATTAGACTCAAGATCCTTCTCCACAACATTCACTTTGTAATTTTTAGCTCATCAACTGCAGAAAACAAAGATTCCATCAACATAAAGACAAAACAGTCAAAAAGCCTAGGTTCTCAGAGTTATGAGAGAGTATGTGTGTGTGTACTCCTCCATGGGTTTATGTGTCTCTATGTCTATAGGTTTTAATTTATGTCAGTAACCATAAATGAATTGTCTTAGTTTCTTTATAGTATTATAATTCCTAAATTCTTGGTACCTATTATTTAGGTGATGAGATTTGTTAAGATGAATAAGATGATACAAAATGTAGAGACTATTTAAAGATATAGTTTGCATTGATAATGACAATATTTTAAGAAAACAGCAGAGTCAGCACTGTACAAAAAGAGTAAGCACAGTTACTGCCAAGGGAATAATTATAATCTAAATTACTATCATGTATATTGCTATTTAAATGCATTGCAACAATTTCCTTACATTTTTCAAATTATTTCTAACATCTTTAATGTCACTGATTAACAGAAACACTAAGCTGTCATTGCAATAGGAATTATTTCTTTTCAGAACATTTACAATCCTAACAGATCTCCACTGCTAATAAAATTTGTTATTCAGAGATGATTTTATGCAAACTCAATACTAGAAGCTATGAGTGATGTGAAGTGCTGTAGAAACAAAGTTTAGCAAAGAGTCCCTTAAAGAGTTACTCATAATTTTTTTTCATAAACATTTAATGAGCACCATTATGTAGCAAGAACTCTGGCTATAATTTTGGAGGCTGCTTTTGAAGTACATTAAAAGTAACATACGTTAAAGTTTAGAATTACCAAGTACATTGTTACAAAGAAATATGATACAAAAAATATGCTGTTCTTTTAGTTCCTAAAATATATCTAAAGGAATAAAAAACTGACGGAACATTAGCTTAGACTTAGAAATTAACTTAAAATAACAAAAGAAATTTCTACATTTAGGTTTTTTCACGACATTCACAACATACTACCAAACTCACATTAACTTTCTGGTCAAAGGAAAGCTTTCTTGCTTTGGCTCACTGTCTTCAATAAGACACTTGAATATTTTCACTCATTTATGTATTTAAGAAGGGCTGCTTCAACTGCTGAATGCAATATCCTGGTGTTATAAAACTTCTACCTATTTATCATAACCAGAACTGAGGTGTTATTTTAGCTTTCAAGTCTTAAAAGTGAGGTACCATAACAGTTAACAGTGAACTGTTTCTAGCCAAAGCCAGAGACCAGCAGCTGGATAAACAATGGTGAGCCACCGGCATGACCACATTGCATCAACTGTAGCACACTTTTATAAGAATGAGGTATCGCCGAACTAATACAGCACGGTTTCTAGAATATATTTTGAAGTGAAAACATCACACAAGAATACGTATAGTATATTACTTTGCGTTTATGAAAGAAAAATGAGAAAATACATTTTTTATTTGTATAAAATGAGAGAGAAAGAAATATGATGATACAAATTGTGAAACTAATGAGACAGCATACCTTTCAAGGGGTGGATGGGAGCACGGTGAAGACGGGAGAGTAGAACAAGAAATTAGGGTGAGTGACAATTCTCTAAATATACCCTTTGTGAAGTTTTTGGTGGTGTTTTTGTTTGTAGGTTTCTTTTTTATAGGGAGAAGGAAGAAGGGAAGGAGGTTGATCCTTTGCAATAGGTTCATGCCCTGACTAGGAAGTGAGCTCATGAGCCTTCAGTGCACGGGACAACACTCTAACCATTGGAATACATGGGCCAGGGCTTTTTGTGTAGTTTTGACTTTTGGAACTAGATATTTCATATAATCAAAACTAAAAATAGAAAATCAAGAAGGATGAGGAAAAAATCCTAAAATGAAATAAATCCAAGTAAAATAAACCTAACTGTATTTCAAATGTGTAACAATGTCAGAAATAAACCAGAATATGAAAATTAAAGATATCAGAAAAAACTTCTAGTTTGGGGAGAAAAAAGGGAGGTGACTATTCTGAGAGATAGAAGATATGGATAGATAGCTAAAGACAGAAAAAAGCCCTGGCCACGTGACTCAGTTGGTTAGAGCATCCTCCCCATATACCAAGGTTGCAGATTCAATCCCCAGTCAGAGCACATAGAAGAATCAACCAATTAATGCATAAATAAATGTTACAACAAACTGATATTTGTTTCTTTTTCTTTATCTCTCCCTTAGAAATTTTTAAAAGAAAAATACATACTTTAAAAAAATAATAAAATGTGCTTATCATCCAATGGAACATCTCTAAAAAAAAAAAAACACCACACTGAAATAAAAAAAGACAAAAACACTACAAATATGATGGGTGAGTATACATACATATGTATTTTCTATAAGTTAATATACACATTTTATATATGTACGTGTATGTCCACATATACACAATATTCACATGTAATACATGTTTATATATACCACATATACACACACATATCTATACTAATAAAAGAGAAACATGCAAATTAACCATCTTTCCACTACAACCATCAGCCAATCAGGTGGGAATATGCAAATTAAAGGATGAAGATGGTGATTCCCAGCTGCTCCAGGCCCAAAGTGACCAGGCAAGGCAGGATGCCTGCTATGAGAGGGAGGGCAGGGAACGAAGGGATCTATAGGAGCAGCACTCCGGCTACTGCGAAAGATGAAGACTGCCAACTACAAAGTCTGCAGTGAAGACCAAGATGGCAGACTCTGGCTGGAGTCTGCAGCAAAGACAAAGAAGGCAGACTCTAGCCAGAGCGAAAGCCTGCGTCCCAGGTGCTAGAGGAAAACTGGTGCTGTAAGCCAAGGGAAGAATGGCCTATTGCACAAATCTCTTCGTGCAAAGGGCCTCTAGTCTACATTAATAAAAGGCCTGTGGCCGTGACACCGTAACAACCAACGACTGGTCACCAGGAGGCTTTATGTGTGGCGAGTTGCACACGGGTGGGCAGGGACCTTACTCTGGGTCCCGTGTCCTGCCTGGTGCTGAGAGAGTCAGTCTGGGTCCCACCAGCACAGCAGGCCTGGGGGGAAGGGGGGAGAGAGGGAGGGAGGGAGGGAGGGAGGGAGGGAGGGAGAGAGAGAGAGAGAGAGAGAGAGAGAGAGAGAGAGAGAGATAACACACACACACACATATCCTAAATCCCCATAATCTAGCAACCAAATATTGGTTTCTAAAAAGCAGTCCCCACTCAAAGGGACTTTCCTTAGAGAAAGGGCTGATTCCATGGCTGGGGCTAGGAGAGCACACAATGACCCTGGGAAATCCTATAAAACATAGTAAGGAAGTGCTCAAAGCATAATAGGATATGCCATATGTCCAAGAACAAAGGAACCAGTTTGAGGGGTTTCTAGTGGACAAACCTACTAGGGTTCAGGAGGGTGGGACCAAGTGACTGACTAAAGGACACAGCTTTCCCTTCAGTGGTAATGAAAATGATCTGGAACTAGATGTTGGAAAGATAAATGCCAATGAACTGTATAGTACAGAATGGTTATTATGATGGATTTTATATTACATAAATTTTACCATAATAAAAATGTTTTAAAACCCATTTATATGACAGAAAATAATTAATTTGTAGTTCTAGAAGTGAGTTATATATAACAGTAGTTATATTGGGGGAAGAGAAACTGTCATGATGGGGACATTCAAACTTGCTGGCACGGCCCCATTTCTCCAGCTGGGTACCAGTTACATGAGTGTGTTCATTCCGTAATAGCTTATTTAGAGCTATATTAAAGATTTTTCAATGTTATAAATTTAAGTTAAAATATTTAAAAACTGTCAAATGTACTAATGTTTTATGCTTTATACTATTTCTGAGGTTAGACAAGTACAAACAAGTTGAATTCCTTTTAAATCTTTAAGTTAGGTTTTAAAACATGCCATGTAAAGTATTTTATACAGGATAACATTATATATTTCATTGCTAAAAAATGAAATTAAAAGAAGAAAATTATACTATGTCAAATAATGCCATTTGTTTTATTTAGCATCTTCCGAATAACTTTTAAAATGTTAGTTCCAGCCCTGGCCAGTTTGCTCAGTGATTAGAGAGACAGCCTTCAGACTAAAGGGTCACGGGTTGAATTCCCAGTCAAGGGTATGCAGCTTTCCCGGACCCCAGTTGGGGCACATGCAGAAAACAACCAACTGATGTCTCTCTCACATTGATGTTCTCTCTCTCTTTCCCACTCCCTTCTCTAAAAAGCAATGTAGTATTGAGAGGAGATATGGAGAAATAAAATTGATCATAAACTGATAATTTGTTGAAGCTTAGAGATGGATACATAGGGGGTCAATATATTATTTGCCTATTTATTTGATGAACATTTTTCTTAAAATGTTTTTTTAAAGACTAAGTTTCCTACACCCCTATCGATGCCTGCTGGATTTTGCTTTCCCAAAGTTTGTTTTGGTGTGTGTTTTTTAATATAAGAATAATTTCATGGACACAGACAATAGTGTGGTGAAGGCCTGGCAGAGGCAGGTGCAGGGTGGGGGACAGTCAAAGGGAATAAAACAAACGAGAAATATTTAAAAAAATAAAAAGCATTGGGGGGGGGGGGATCTTTAGGTAAAGATTTAAAATGTTTAGTTCCATTTAAACAACAAATTACACTTTAAAATTAAAATAAAATTAAAAACCAGCCCAAAGAGTTTGTGTGTTGGGGGGGGGAGGGGACTGATTAACTAAACATGTATCTTCTAATTTGTCAGCTTCTCTTTGATGATGCAATGAAAAAGATTTATTTGGCAGATCTGAACAGGTGGGAAAAAATGCACTGATGCTTTTAGTCACTGGTTCACTATCTTCCTTATTGTGTTGATTATGTTTATGTAAAAACAAAAACTACAATAAAATTTCATTGGACATTCAGCAAAAAATGGAGAAAAGAGGAGAAAAAAAAAGTGAGCTGGTGTTTGTGCACGGGGGGGGGGGGGAGACACCAGATGTCCAGTCTTTAAAACTAGGCAATTTGTTCTTCAGCCCCTCCAGAAAATTGCAAAATTATTTGCCTCCACAATTCTAAGTAGCATTTTCAAGTGTAACTGTTACATTTACAGTGTAAGCCTATCTGCACTTTCCACTTATTTCTTTTTCCTGATTTATGGAAGAAAACTATTTCAGGTGCATCTTTGTATACACATGTTAGGCTACAAATCTAATCTGTTTATGTTAATATAAAGCTCAAAAATATAAAACATTAAAAAAAACAATATTCTTCAGATTATTCTTCATATAAATAACATTAACAGCTAAGTATGGGTCAAAAAATAAATAAGAGAATGGAAACTAAGGAGAAAATAAACAAATAGGACTACATCAAAATAAAAAGCTTCTGCACAGCAAAAGAAACCATCAACAAAATAAAACAACAAGAAAGCCCACTGAATGGGAGAACATATTTACCAATGTTATATCCAACAAAGGGTTAATCTCCAAAATGTATAGGGAATTGACACAACTTAAAAAATGGAAGATAAACAAACCAATCAAAAAATAAGCAAAGAACCTAGACACTTTTCGAAAAAAGACAAACAGAAGACCAAGAGACATATGAAAACCTGCTCAAAGTCACTAATCATCAGACAGATGCAAATCAAAATGACAATGAGATACCATCTCACACCTGTCAGAATGGCCATCATCAACAAAGGACAAGTGCTAGAGAGATGTGGAGAAAAAGGAGCCCTCGTGCACTCTTGGTGGGAATGCTGTGGAGAACAGTATGGCGTTTTCTTAAAAAATGACAAATGGAACTCCCATTTTACCCAGGAATCCCACTTCTAGGAATATATCCCAAGAAACCAGAAATACCGATCAGAAAGGACATTTGCACCCCTATATTCACAGCAGCACAGTTTATAAATACTGTGGAAACAGTCTAGGTGCCCATCAGCAGATGAGTGGATTAAAAAACAGTGGTACATCTACATAATGGAATACTATGCTGCTATAAAAAAAAAAAAAAAGAGGAACTCTTACCATTCACATCAGCATGGATGGACCTGGAGAGCATTATGCTAAGCGAAATAAACCAGTCGGGGAAAGATAAATATCACATGATCTCACTCATTTGTGGGATATAATAAACAACATAAATTGATGAACAATAGATCCAGAGACAGAGCAGAGAAGCCTCAGAGAGAAGCAGGGGAGGGTAAGGGGGTGGGGGGCGGGTAATAAGAGATCAACTAAAGGACTTGTATGCATACATATAAGCAAAAACAATGGACACACACAATCAGGTGGTGAAGGCATGTGCTGAGGGGTGGGAGTGGCTGGGGAGAGGTTAATGGCGGGGAAAGGAGACAAATGTAATACTTTAAACAATAAAGAATTTAAATTTTTAAAAAAGAATATTAAGTGCATCTGGAAAAAAAATAAAAAGGCAACCAGTCAATGTTTCTTTAAATCATGTTTCTCTCTCTCTCTCTCTCTCTCTCTCTCTCTAAAAAAAATAAAATCAACAAACATCTTCTCAGATGAGGATTTACACACACACACACACACACACACACGAGAAAATTCAGGAGGTACTCACCATCAGGGAAAGACCATCTAAACAGTTATAAGATGGAGGATCCTAGATATAAATTCATTCTTAGTGAGCAGGTTGAGGATGTCCCATTTGTCACCAAGGTAATCAGGGAAAGCTTTCTTGATTCAAGAAGCAGGTCTTACAGGATGGTGAGTGGGAAATAAATAACAGAGAGGTGAAAGAGCTAGTATATTTTAGGAACTACGTGATTACATTACAGGTGGTGTAGCGAGTGTGGAAAAGAAAAAACACAAAATACACAGAAACAGAACATGAAAGGCTCCTGCCTCATACCAAGGGAAGTAAAGTTTAACCCACAGATCACAGAAAGTCACTTCAGAATTGGAAATAAAGTACAAGAGCTGGCAACAGTAAGAAGACAGAAACATGAGCCTCTGAGGCAGCTTGGAAGGTTAGAGACAAGGCCAGTCCAGGTGAACTTGTAAGAAAGAATTCATCTTCTCAGCTCTATTATAACCTTTAAAAAAGAAAAAGAACAGAGAAGAAAGAGCTGGGAAGACTTACTAGAGTTGATCACAAAAATGTGTTGAAAGAAACCCCTGACATGTCCTATTTCCAATGCACTTAAGAGACTAAATACGGGAGAATTATTTCTCTAGTTAACAGACACAAAGAAGCCTCGTTCTTACCATCCCATTTTTCTCATAATACTCAATATTCAATCCCCTCCCACCCCCCCAAAAAAACCTGCCTTTTCAACCTCATATCCCACTGTTCTCTTTCATGGCAACTTCACTACAGAAAAATCAACAACTTCCCAACCCCTCACACACATCATGGTTTTCCCACCTACATACATCTTTGCAGGTATGACTCCTACAGTCTTCTTTCTATACATCCACATCCCTACTTCCAAATCTTTAAATTTACCTGTCCTACATTCTAAGAACTCAATGCAACCTTCCCATTGAAACCTTTTCTAATCACTTCAGCAGGAGGTAATTCTGACCTCCAAATTACCACTCCAAGTTTAATTTTCCTATGGTACTTCAATTATTTCTACCTAGCTTCATTAACATATTTCTACATTTTATGACTCCTACCACAATAAAAACTGCTTGGCTGCCGAGACCGGTTTTGCCGAGACCAGTGGATAGAGCGTCAGACTGCGGACTGAAGGGTCCTGGGTTCGATTCTGGTTGGGGGCATGTACCTTGGCTGCGGGCACATCCCCAGTAGGGGGCGTGCAAGAGGCAGCTGATGGATGTTTCTCTCTCATCAATGTTTCTGACTTTCTCCCTTCCGCTATGTAAAAAATCAATAAAATATATATAAAAAATAAAAGAAAATAAAAACTGCTTGGCAATGCATTCCAAAAAACAGGAACTCAAGCTATTTAAGAAATCTAACAAATCCTCTCTTAATCAAAACCACATTAGGGCAGTTGGTTAAAACAATCTAATTACACTCATTCTTTCAAGAGTATTTGAGCATCTATTACATGCAACAAGTGTTCCACATGTTACAACGAGTGAAATAAACTAAACTAGCAAAAATCCTTATTAAGTTTTAACAATGCAGTTTGGGGATATTTACCAATTTGGGAGGTCATTTTTTCCTTTCCAAAGTAGCGTCAGCACTATTACTCCTTAGACAGTGATACAATATATTTCAATTACCTCCTACCACTGGTCGGCAAACTGTGGCTCGCAGCCACATGTGGCTCTTTGGCCACTTGCGTATGGCTCTTCCACAAAATACCATGGCCTAGGTGAATCTATTTTGAAAAAGTGGTGTTAGAAGATGAAGTTTAAAAAATTTGGCTCTCAAAAGAAATTTCAAGCGTTGTTGATATTTGGCTCTGTAGACTAATGAGTTTGCCGACCACTGTCCTAAACCTTTCCTCCAAATATCTACCAAGCACTGCCCCACATGAACTACACAGATAAATAAGGATATCTGTCCTGGTAGAAAAAAATGAGCACATGAAATTCTCAAGCTCTGTGCTGAGGAGGAATATGAATAAATAGTAAAAAGTAACTAATACAAAAATAAGTAATACAAATTATTTGCGTTCCCAGGCCTGGTCTTAGTAGTATATATTGATTGGTTGTCTCTTCTATTAAAATGTAGGCTACATGAGAGTAGGGACATGGTCAGCTTTTTTCATTACAATATCAATATTGCCTAGAACAATGCCTGGTACATAGTCATATTTATTTATTTTTAAATGTAAGCATGGATGAATGGATGAATGAGATTAAATATTTCTAGGAGTCTAACATACATAGTGCTATTATAATGACTCAGAATAAAGATCATGACTTAAAGACCTGGCCTGTGTCAATCCATCAACATATTTTCATCTCTGAATTTGATTATAAAAATAATTGTCATAAATTCCGAGGGTTGTTTATAAATAGGCAATATTCCCAGCCTGCCATTCCCTAAAAATCATTATTAAATAGCAAATATGTATATAACACTTTTAATAAAACATCTTTATAAATGAACCAAGAACATTCAAGTAGATAGCATAAATTTACAGAAATATAATGTTAAGTGCAACATTCATGTATTGATATTTGTCTTAAGCAATAAACCATTTAATAAGCATAAAAGTAAAGGTTTCTTCTTAAGCACTACCACCCTGAAATCTAATAATGGAAATGGAGTAATTCACACTTGAACTTTTTAATAAAAATGCATAAAATAAAATTTTACATACAAGAAAAGCAAATCTTGTGTTATGTTATACAACCGATTTCAGATGAATACAATTAAATCAATTAATTTCTGAAATATATACATTATTTTGCATTTTTACAGTCCATATCATAGGTTATGATTCATAACTAAATACAATGGTGTTGCTGGTGAGTGTTTAAAAACCACCTCTCAGGAAAACAACTTATTGGTAGTGTTTGCCAATCTATGTGATACAACCACTGAAATGTTACTGAACATGACAAAGAAGCTGTCTCTAGAACACCACTAAAAATACATTGGGGATGTTTGCTATAGACCGTATTTATAAATCTTTGATTTATTCATCAATAACTTACTGTGCATATGTACATCCCAGGGTAGGATGGAGGCATAATAAAAATTACACAATCCCTGCCTTTGGTGACATTAGAGTTCTTGTGAAAATTAGAATGGCACAATGTCCTAAGAATTTCAAATTGCTTAAAAATCTTAGAAAAGTGACATTCCTTTCATTTTTCAGTTGGCATTAATTTATATTCATTTTAGATTGTTCACCCATCAATTACTTCATCCCATCTCAATACAGGGGTATGCAAAAGTAGGTTTATAGTTGTGAAAACATGACACAGACTTTATTCTTATGATTTATTGGTTTTATTTTTATTAACTTACTTTGCCCACCTCTATGTTAAGTAACTAGTTAACCTAAACATAACAAAGTGACAATGAATTAAAAAGCAATATGCTTATTACATGTATATAATCAATATTCTAAATATATTAAAAAATTATTTTCTTGCTAAAAGTCTGATTCTCTTTTAATTTACATCCTCCAATATATTTACTCAATTGGTATTTATCAAATGCAAAATATGTATGTGTGTATATATATATACATTTATACATACATATATACATATATACACATACACACACACACACACATATATATATATATATATATATATATATGTATATCAGTAGCCCTGTGCACAAATCGTTGGACAGTAGCTCTCTGCCGCCATCCTGTAGCTTCCCCTGTCCCTCCCCGCCCCCATAGCTTGCTGCCCTGCCCCCTGCTGTAGCTTTTTGCCACCTGCTTGTAGTTCGGTGCCACACCCTCCTGCAGATCCGTTATCTGGTCGTTATGCAGTTGGCCATAACACCTCAAGGTTTAACGGATAATTAGCATATTGCTCTCATTATATAGGATGACCTAATATGTATATGCATCCATATGTATATGCATGCTAATAAGTATATTTACCATACATATATGGTAAATAGGCATATACATATATTTAACCAACATTTATTAAATGCCAAAGAAACATAATGAGATAGCAGACCCCTTGTAAAATACAAAGTTATTAAGATGTCATCCTATCTAATAAAAGAGTAATATGCAAATTGACCATACCTTTGCTACACCCAGAAGCCACGCACGCCCACACACCAATCAGAGTGAGTATATAAATTAACCCAACCAAGATGGCAGGTAATTTGCATATCTGCTCATAGAAGATGGCATAGAAGGAAGCCAAGCACTGCAGAAGAGAGCAAAGCTGTGGACAAGTAAGCAAGCTGGGCAGGGGAAAATGGAGCAGAGGAGACTGGAGGGAGCAAGGCAGAGGAGATGAAAGGAAGGGAGGCATCAGAGAAAAAAGAAAGGCAGCAGAGAAGGGAGCAAGGTAGCAGAGACAGGAGAGAGCAAGGTAGTGGAGAAGGGAGCAAGGCAGCTGAGAAGGGAAGGAGCTTTGCTCAGGCCGCAAAAAGCTCAATTCTTCCAGGAATCTTCCTGCAACGGGTCTCTAGTTTACTATAAAGGAAATAGTTTATAGTAAATTTATTTACCAACTTCAATTTATGTCCAAAGGTTAGGGCCTTCAAATGTTTCTCAACTTCTTCAGTTTGACAGTGAGATTTAATATACAGTTTTCTGAAATCCTTTAGTAATGATTTCCATAAAGCTAAATCTGTATTGTCCTTTTTCTGTGGTTTCTTAAGTATGCATATGTGTCCTATCTAATCAAAGTAATATGCAAATTGACTGTACCGCCAATCAGGCCACGCCCACAAGCCATGCCCACCAGCCAATTAGAAGCAAGTAAACCCCAACAAAGCTGGCTGCGGCCACTGAGAGCATGAAGGACGCTTGGGTTTCCCCAGCAATGGAGGAAGCCAAGCTTTCCACCTGCCATTGCCAGCCTAGGCCTCCACTCAATGCTACAAAGTTTCAATTATAGAAGATACATAAATCCAACAGAAATGGCGGCAGCCACGAAGCTAGAGAGAGCAGAGGCTAGGGTTGCCCGGGCGATGGAGAAAGCCAAGCTTCTTCAGCCTTAGCGCCTAGGCCTCCACTCTAGGCTACAAAGTTTCACTTATAGAATTTAAATAAACCCAAACAGAAATGGCTATTGTCACAGAGCGAGCAGAAGGCTTGGCTCCACTCCAGGCTACAAAGTTTCAATTGTAGAACATAAATTAATCCCAGATCCCAGGGCCTCTGCTTGGGTCAATGCGGGGGCATGGCTGGCCTGCAAACCACCACAGGCCCCTCTCCCAGGCAGCCTCATGCCCCAAGGGAACCCCCAACCTGATCCGGGACACCCATCAGGGCAAACCAGCTGGCCCACACCATGCACCAGGCCTCTATCCTATCTAATAAAAGAGTAATACGCAGATTGACCATCACTCCAACAAACAAGAGGGCTGTCCCCATGTGGTCAAAGATCCTACCTCCATGTGGACACAAGATGGACACCACAGGATGGCCACCACAAGATGGCCAGCAGGGGAGGGCTGTTGGGAGGTTCCAGGCCTGCAAGGGAGGGCAGCTGTGGGTGATCAGGCCTGCAGAGAAGGGCAGTTTGGGGTGACCAGGCCGGCAGGGAAGCAGTTAGACATCAATTAGATTGGCAGGATAGTGGTTAGGGGATGATAAGGCTGGCAGGCAGAAGTGGTTAGGGACAGTCAGGGAGGCAGACAGGCGAGCAGTTTGGAGCCAACAGTCCTGGCTTGTGAGAAGGATGTCCCAGATTGGAGAGGATGCAGGCTGGGCTGAGGTACAGCCCCCGCCCCCTGTGCATGAATTTCGTGCACCAGGCCTCTAAAATATATATATATTTTTTATACATAATTTTTCATACATCCAAAAAAGTTAAAAGTTTTACCATGCTATTCTATACACCTTCCCATTATAAGGCAATCCATGTAAAAGTCCTTATTGACATCCTTCCATATTTTAAACAATGCTCATGTAATCACATACGTATGTGTGCACATATGTGTGTCTGTACATACAGGTAGAATTTCTTTTTTAGTGATATCATCTTACATAATTTTCTGTATGTTGCTTTATTCTGACTTAGACCTCTTGGAGGTTTGTCAATGTGTTACAAATGTAATTCATTCTAATATTGGCATAATTATCCATGTTATAAATAACCATAATTTATCAAATTATGGTACTTTTATTTCTAAATCATAGCTTCCCAGGAGTGACATCCATGGGTCAAAGAGTATGTATATTTCTTTTTCATAGACATTTCAGATAACTTCCCCAAAATACTATATAACTTTATTGCTCCACCAGCAATTATAAAGGTAATTTTTCTCCACTAGGATTAGTAAAAATATCTAAAAATTACTTTAGTATGAATATATACATATAACTCAAAATTTTACATATGTAGTTATATTTTGAGATGTTCTTTTCTGTCATTGGCTCATTTTTTAAATTGGGTTTTCTTTTTCTAGTCAGCTCATGAATGTTCACATAGGGTATAAATATTAACCCTTTGTCAAGATGATTAGAAATATTTTTAATCATCTTTTGTCTAAGTATAGTTTGGTGTTCAAATGGTTTTAGCTTCTTCTGTAAACAGCTCATTATGCTTATGTTTTCTTTTACTGTTTCAAACTTTCCATTTCTTGGGGAAAACTCAATGTTCAAAGTCCAAGGGAAGAGGGAAGGAAAAGTCCCAACTTTGAGCTTTCATTTACTCATCCCTTCTCTTCCACCAGGTAGAAAAGTCAAAAAAGGTCTTTTTTCCTTGTTACTTCAAATTGAATTTCTATTACTAACAACTAAAACAGATTTGACTAATAATGTGATGTATTTAATCAACTGAATTCCTAACTTTGCCAGACTGTGGTTTTTATGCTAAGATTGAAAAATCCACACTATATACTTCCCGTTTTCATTACCCATATCAGTTTTCCTAAATCTCCAACTTTGTTTCTTGTTAATCCTCACCTGAGTATGTTTTTCCCTTTTTTTTTTTTCCTTAGAGAATGGCAGGGACAGGGAGAGAAGATGAGGATGAAGAGATGAGGAGTGGCAGAGAGAAGATCTGAAGGAGACATATTGATTGGCTGCCACCAGCATAGGCCCCAATGGGGGCAGAGGAGGCAAGATCCCAAGACCCTTCCGTGTGTGATTTAATGCTCTAATTACTCAGCAACACAGGCCAAGGCCCCACATTTTTAACCGAATTTATTGGGGTGACATTAATAAAATTATATAGGTTTCAGGGGTACAATTCTATAATATAATACATCATCCATACATTGTATGGTATGCTCATCACTCCAAGCCAAGTCTACTTCTATCACCATTTATCCCTCTCCTTCTGGTAATCACCATAGTATTGTCTATGTCTATAAGGGTTTTTGTTGGTTTTTTGTTTTTGGTTTTGGTTTTGGTTTTGGTTTTTTGCTCAGTCTCTTCACCTTTTTCCCCTGGTCCCTTCCCCCACCCCTCAGTTTGTTCTCTGCTATGAGTCTAAATCTTCACATATTTATACAGAGAAACTATCATTACATAGTTTAAGAAAAATAAAATGTAATTATTTCTTAAAGTACTGAGTTTTTGAAATTTATGTAGAATTGACAGTATTATTCAAATTACACCTAAGAGCTATGAAAATAATACATTTAGAGTTTCCATTTAATAAATGTGCCTGTTCCCTTAACAGAAAATTTCACACAATTTGTATCCTTTGAATTTTTCATCATTTTATACCATAAGTGAGAGAAGCTTCACTTCTAGATACTGGGTCAGAAAGTTATAAATATGATGGCTAATTCTTAATTTTAGAGAGTATTTATAATTTTACATGTTTGTTCTCATTTTAAAACCCAGATCCCTAAAGGCTTTATTCCTGTATAATTATGGCATTTCTCCACTTGAAATTTAGAGAAAGATGAGAAATAAAATGTTGAACTACATAGTAAGCATTTAGTAATGATGAGAAAAGACAAAATTTATGTCAATGTTTTCCTGCCCCAAATATCCTGTGCTGAGGTAATCTCCTCCGTGGAAGAGAGAAGTGAGAACTCAGACACACAAGCTCACCATGCAGGTGAGCCACAGGAGGATGCATGAAGAGTTCTCTGAATCTGGGACAAAAACAGTCTTGACAAGCTATTACAACTCATTCCTTGAACTTTGGAATCCACAATTGAAGGCAGCAATAGAGGTGGTGAAACATCTGCAATACCCACAAAATTAGATGCTGAGAAAGCCTGCCAACAACCCCTACTTACAATGGTCACACACAAATCCAGAAGCAGAATGTGCCTTGAGTCCCCAGACTTCCTTCCCGATGCACACACCAGACTAAAAGCTACCCACACCAAAAGCAGTATGAAAACAGGATGACAGCCAATCATAAGCTATACTGTTTTTGTACATGCTCTCTTTTCATTTCCAGACTCCTAGTAGGAAGCTCTTGCTAATTGTGAACGCTTCAAATCCACATGTTGTTTCTTTAAATGATTTCCTAGTCATGTACTGTTGCTTCTTACTTGATCTTCTGATATCCACTTGCTCCCCAGCCTTGCCTTACCCTCAGGGTTACTCAAGTGGGTGTTATTTACCTGATTGTGATTTTCTAGCCTCTTCAGAGCCCAAGAGAAGATATAAAGTTTCTAATTAGCCTTTATCATCTTTTTTTGCTGGGCTTTCTTCTGTCTCCTATCAGTCTACATTGTGTCCCTTGGAGTTATAGGCTTCTGCAGATGTGCCTCCGAGCCAACCAGAAATTGACCCCTAAGGCTCCATATGCTTTCTCAAACAAAACGAATATACCTTTACCTTTGAGATATGATGAAGGCAGTAAGCAAGGAAGATATATATCTATGTAAGACTATCCTATCCTCTCTAATAAAAGAGTAATATGCAAATTAACTATACCTCTGCTATACCACAAGCCACGCCCACAAGCCAATCAGGAGTGAGTATGCAAATTAACCCAACAAAGATGGCTGCAGCCTAGGAGAGAGCAGGAGGCTTGGGTTTCTTTCCCTGGCAATGGAGGAAGCCAAGCTACCCGCACATCCTGGCCACCCTAGGCCCCCACTCAAGGTTACAAAGTTTCAATTATATAATATAAATAAACCCCAACAAAATGGCAGGAGCCAGAGAGCTGAAAAGAGCAGGAGGCTTGGTTGCCCCTGGCAATGGAGGAAGCCAAGCTTTCTGCCTGCCCTGGTGGACTCAGGCCTCTGCTCAAGGTTACAAACTTTCAATTATAAAAGCTAAATAAATCCTAAAAAAATAGCTGTGGCCATGGAGCAAGCAGAAGGCTTGGCTCCGCTCAATTATAGAAGATAAATAAATCCCAGATACCAGGGCCTCCACTTGCATCGCCAGGGGGCAAGGCCAACCTGCAAACCACCGCAAGCCCCTTACCCAGGCCACTCCAAGCCTCAAGGGAACCCCCACCCTGATCCAGGACACCCTTCAGGGTAAACAAGCTGGTCTCACCCATGCACCAGGCGTCTATCCTATCCTATCTAATAAAAGAGTAATATGCAAATTGACCATCACTCCAACACACATTTCTGCCCCCATATAGTCAAAGATGGCTCCCCCCATGTGGACACAAGATGGCCTTCACAAGATGGCCAGCAGGGGAGGGCAACGGGGAGGGACCAAACCTGCAAGGGAGGGCAGTTGTGGGCGATCAGATCAGCAGGGGAGGTCAGTTGAGAAGGACCAGGCCTGCAAGGGAAGGCAGTTGGGGGTGATCAAGCCTGTAGGTGAGGGCAGTTAGGGATGTCCAGGCCAGCAGAGGAGGCAAGTTGGGGGTGACCGGGCCTTCAGGGAAGAGCAGTTGGGGAGGACTCAGGCCCGCAGGGGAGAGCAGCTCAGAGGGGACAAGGCCTGCAGGGGAGGGGAGTTAAGGGCAAACAGGCTGGCAGGGGAGCAGTTAGGCATCAATCAGGCTGGCAGGGGAGTGGTTAGGGGGTCAGGCTGGCAGGCAGAAGTGATTAGGGGCAATCAGGAAGGAAGGCAGGCAGGCGAGCAGTTGCATCCAGCAGGCCTGGATTGTGAGAGGGATGTCTAATTATCCGTTTAGCCCAGATCCCAGTAGAGTCCCAAATTGAAAAGGGTGCAGGCTGGGCTGAGGAACACATACCCCCCACCCCAAGTGCACCAATTTCGTGCACCAGGCCTCTAGCGTTTTTATTTTAAAAAATTATTGCACTAAACAGAATTTAGGAAACATTAGTCTGCATTAATATTTGTTCATATTATCCAAACTCAAAAGGGCCCTCAAGAGATTTCAGACATTTTACTCATATTCCATTCTTTTAATACCTTTCAAAACCCATTAGCTTTTTTAAAACTATCTCTCTCTGCCCAGCTCTTACCATATGTCTTTGCCCCTTGCTTCACCATCAGTCTTATCCCAGCACCTATTTCATTAATTTTAATTACTGGTCCCATTTAACCTCTCCCAGAATTTCTCTTACAAATGTCCATCAGTGAACTCCTAACTTTTATGTCTCTTCTCAGTGTCCATCCCCCATTCTCCTAAAAAACCAAATACTGTTGTATTTTTCCACCTGAATCCTAGACTACCACATATAATTCTTCCCCATCTCTCTGTACCACATCAAAGACACAGATATGGCTATAGCATCTTATCACAATCCTCTACTAGGTTTCTCCTCCTCCCCCATTTAACTGAGGCTTTCAAATATGGCTCCACCATCTCTCTTTTCTCGATAAGTTGTTCAGTGCTATTGAAGACATGGCTGAAAACTTAACTTTGGTGACATTAAAACTTTCCTTGATATGGGAATTAAATATCAAAAGGCATAACATGGCAAATGTATTTTTATCAAAGAATACCTTATACTACTAACTCTAAGTTACCAGTAACAATGAATCTCTAACAAGCCTCAGAATATAAGAAGCTGGAACATAATCAGGACATTATTAAAATATATAAGAAAAAATATAAGAAATACGGCTGATACTTTTGAAATTATTAAAGAAAGGATATACTATTAAAATTGCTTTACCTAAGATATATGCCAGACACCACATATGCAGTGAAAACATGAAATATTTCATTGATTTCCCCATAAATACTTTTTGAGGTTGATATTCTCAACCTCATTTCCCAGAATTTAAAAAAAGGAATTTACGAATATTTACAGTTCGCTATATCTGGTGAAACATTATGGTTTTGTTTTCCTCTTTTTGCTGTATATGTATATTTCATAATGACTATGCATTATTTTTGAAAACATTAAGATTAACATATGAAGTTTTCAACTAAATGGCTTTAAA
The DNA here is from genome assembly GCA_027563665.1 of Antrozous pallidus. Taxonomy (NCBI): domain Eukaryota; kingdom Metazoa; phylum Chordata; class Mammalia; order Chiroptera; family Vespertilionidae; genus Antrozous; species Antrozous pallidus. The sequence continues at coordinate 24,138,334 of CM050519.1, forward strand.
ATCAGAGATTGTAATTGAATGACATATCCTGGTAAAGGGCAAAACCAAAGAATTTTCAGTAATGGAAAGTAACTTAGATGTGATCAGATCTAGCCCCTAATTTTTCAGATTAAAGGAAAAAAACCAGTTTAGGTAATAAATTCTAGAACACAGAAAAATCACATGAAATGCTTCATTTATATGTGATACTTTTCACATATTTAATGAGTAATCTACCTTTTCTGTGAGCCAAGTATTCAGGTTTCCTATATGTCTCCTTGATTGTATGACAGCATTCAGCATTATAACACATAGGTAAATGCTTAATAAACACTATTTGGCAATGATCACAAACTGATCATTTAAATTTTTCATAGACTTCTCCAGATGTTTCCAAAACTTAAGCTAATCACTTAAATAAAGTGATTATTAAATGAGTGCCAATTTACCACAAGAATGTAAAATGCATCTGCCTGCTATTCCAAGTTAGATTTAAAGGCCTTGCAAGCAGCATACTATCAGGTCTGCTGATTTGTTTTTATTTTTCTAAATGAAATGTGGTCTGTGTTATCAGGCCATCTGCATCATAGCAAACAAGACAAAAATGGGATTTGCTTGTTAGAAACAACATCCAATTTTATTTCTGCTAAGAAAATATTGTAAAAAGACATTTTCCAGTACCAATTCTGAAAACTTGGATGAAAGAAGCCACAGCAGCTAAGAGGCCGATGAGTTACATCTCACATACTCACTCCCTAAAGCCGAGTATGCTGCGTTCTCAACACTGTGCTGCTGCCGATAACTCAGGACTTTACCATATACTAAGGGCCCCTAGAACCCACTGCATTCTTCTCACCTGCTTACACATTTTGGCTCTACTGAACTGTGAGCTCCTTGAAGTACTAGAGACCTTATCTTCTTCACATATGCTTCCCCAAGTTTCTTGCACACCAAAGAAAAGCTGGGTTACTGTAGCCTACAATCAAGGAGAAGGCATTGAAGCTCAGCACTCACTCCTCGTCACAACTAAAAATCAAAAATAATCTGGTGGGTGGTTACCCTCCCTTTTCCCAAAAACTGAGAAATACACACAAAAACAACTTCTAAAATTCAGCTGTAGCCCTAGTTGGTCTGATTCAGTGGATAGAGCGGCGACCTGTGGACTGTAACATCCCAGTTTCAATTCCGGTCAAGGGCACATGCCCACATTGAGGTCTTGATCCCTAGTGGGGGCATGCAGGAGGCAGCTGATTAATGATTCTCTCTCATCATTGATATTTCTATCTCTATCCCCTTCTTCATCTCTGAAATCAATAAAAATGTACTTTTTAAAAAGAATAAAATTTTTAAAAATCACTTGTAATCACACTAATCCTTTTGTTTAAATACAGGAGGGAATGGGAATTTTTGTCTCTGTTTCTCCAATCTTTTGCCTGAGACAAACAGTGCAAATGAATTTTATAAATTTGATGGGAATCTAGTAAGAGTTTTCCTTTAATTGGGCAGATATTCTTAAGCACCTATTATTCACATATACATGTATGTACCCACACAACTTTAAACAAAACAAAAATTGCTTCATCCTATACACATATTTCTATTTTTTTTTTATATTGGCTAACTTTCCAGTCATATCTAACTCATTCATTTTTTTTAATGTTTTTATTTATTTTTTAGAGAGAAAGGAAGGAAGAGGGAAAGAGAGAGAGACATCCGTCAGCTGCCTCCTGCATGCTTCCCACTGGGAACTGAGCCCACAATCTGGGCATATGCCCTAACTGGGAATCGAATCTTGACCTCTTGGTTTCTGGGTCAACACATAATCACTGAGCCACACAGGTGGTATTAATTCATTCATTTTAATGACTGTATTATCCATCATTGCATAAATGTATTGTAAATTACTTAATCACTTCTCTACTAATGGATATTTTGGTAGTTTTAAATCTGACATTTTACACAATGCTCCAAGGAACAACCTCATACATAGACCTTTCAAGTTCAAGTTACTGTTATAAAAATAGATTCAAAGAGTGAAATCGTTAGATGATTAGGGAATACACTTTTTTATTTTGATATATACTGTCAAATTATAATCCAAGAAGGATGCATTGCTATATACTTCCACACCTTCACCAAACACTGTCAGCAATCTTTTTTAGCCTTTCTATTTTGACAGTTGAAAAATGCCCTCCATATCTATTTTAATTTACATATTGAGATTGAACATGTTTTCAAAGAGCTGTTTGCCATTTGTATTTCTTCTTGGGTAAATTGCCTCTGTGTATTAAAAATTTTCCTATTGGGTTATTCATCTTTTTCCTAATGATTTGTAGGTGTTCTTTACACATTAGTTATATATAGCAAATATTTTCTTGCAGTGTTTTATTTCTTCTTTGTTTCCTCCCTCCCTCTCCCCATCACCATCCATATGATGTTTTAAGTTACATTAACACATGTACCCATCTTTTGCATTACAATTTTTGGACTTAAACTTATTTACACTCTCTCACTCAAAAGTTATGTTTAGTAATATCACCTTGTTTAATAATATTCTACATTTCATACTTTTCCAGGCCAGTAAGAAAGAGTGAGGCTAATAAAACTTCAAAAAAAAAATTTTTTTTAAGAGTATGGAAGGGGGAGGGAGGGAGAGAGAGAAAGAGAAACATTGGTTACCTCCTGCTCGCTCTCCAACCAGGGATCAAACCTTCAACCTAGATATGTATCTGCAAACTTTTTGGTATACAGGACAACATTCCAACAAACTGAGCCACTCAGCCCGGGCTAAAACGTCAATCTTAACTAACCTAAAATGTCTCTCCTTCCTCAGTATAGCCCCCACTCACACTAGGAAATCTATAGTGTTGAACAGAGCTGAGGTCCTACATTATTTTCCCACCTTGTTCTTCAATCCTTAATCCCTTACTCATCAGATTTCCTCCAGCACCTTCAAGGCCGAAGAGAAGGGGGAAGAAGGGAATTAAGATACAGAAAACTGCTATAATCAGGTAGCACTTTGGTGCTACTATCCTTGGATGTGGCCGAAATGCAAATGATGTCCTCTTCTGTGGGATGCTTATGTGGATTACTCAAGAGATTTCCTTGCTGAGATTCCAAATCCAGCCTTACAAAGACTCTCTCTGTTGGGGGACACTGCATGTGCTGGTGGTGGTTTCCTTGGACAAAACTCCTCACATGACAACACAAAGTCAACTCCCTTCTTACAGGTCAAAGTTCGGTGCAAGTCAAACTTTTCCCCACAAAAGGTCTAGTCCTTTCTCCTTGTTCTGACACACAGAAGCTCACACAGCCTACCATTTGCAGTTTCCAATCCCTGTGCCCCCGCCACACACACGTACTGGAAGGATATAGTCAACCTGTGAGAGGTTCTCTCAAAGGTTCACTCATTTGGCTCTACTCCCTCACAAAGATTTGGAGATAATGCCATTGTATGATGACAGCTCTCTCTTCAGAGAAAGCCACTCCATCATTCCTCCATTTTAAATATATTTGTGAACCTATTCTTGTACAGCCTAGAAGTGAAGGATGAGCTAATGACAGCACAATTGGTTTCATAATTTATTTTCATGGCCACAGTATCCTGGTACCTGCTCTCCTCAGCCTTTGGACTTCTGCCAAAACTCTGACAAAACAGGAAAAGTCACATTTAATATTCCTGCTACAGAAACCTTAGTTTTACTGTTATAATAATTCTTTTGAGGCTTTTTTGATATCAAAACAACTTTAATATTTTAGCTGGATGCTTCATTAGGTTAGTAGGGTATTATTTTTTTTCCTCTCTTATGATGCCATATATTTTTCCAAATTTTCTGTAATAATGCATTGTTTTTAAAATGAGATTATTAAAATTGTTATATTTTAATACCTTTACTTAATATATTCCCAATTAGCAAATTCTTAACTTTAATTTTATTAATCCTTAAAAAAAACATTATACAAAAGTAAATGATTACCTAAAGCCATTATATTCATTCATACATTTTGTATTTATTCATTTTGCTTTAAGATGACATTTGAATTCTGATCAGATCTCATACGAAAAGCATTCCTTCTACAAAAATGCTAAGGTGAAAGTATGTAGAGATTATACACCTTTTTCATTGAAGAACAAAGCAGTAAATTAGTGAGAAATTATTCGGTGTTGGTTGAAGACTACCTCATTAAGTGATATTCTTATCTTTTTTAAGTTGTATCTTTGATTTTAATCATTTTAAATTTGAGCATATGAATAAATGAATGATACTTGGAATATAACTTGATTACTACACAAGTTGATCTTAGAATTTCTAATCATTCTGATTATTTAAACAACCTCTGTGTCCTAGGAAAATTCTCAAAAATGACAGGGGAAAACATATAAAGATCATGAACTATAAAATTGGAAGCTTTAGTGAGGAAATAAAATGAGAATACCAGTTCCTATCAAATTCTCCTCAAAAAGGTAACCAAAAAGTGAATCTAGGGAAAGATAGTTTGCCAACCATAAATATCCTCAAAGATTAAATTTCAATTAAGTTCAGATAATGAAATTTTAAAAATACAAAAATGTAACAGATAATGAAACTCCTATTTAAATGACCAAAGAGATTGCACATGTACACCAAGATCAAGTGAGGCTCAAGATAAAATGAATTTATTTTAATTACTAAAAAAAAAGTATGGCCTGAGCAATTTCAGAGCCCTCCAGTATTAGTCAGCATGTTCTATAGGAGGAGGCAGTGTACAGTGCTACCTGCAAAACCCAAAGTTCTTCAGAGAGGCCACGCCCTAAGAAAGGGAGTGCCAGAAACATAACACAAATATACAGTTTGTGCTGTACCAGTTCCACTCTTACTTCATGAAGCTTCTAGTATATCACATTAATCAACTGGATAACTACAAGAAGTATGATAATAGTTAAAACAGTAAAAACCTACAATACTATGAGCACACACCCCATTATCTTCATAGTGGATGATCCAACAAACCAAGTTAAGAAACTATCATTTGGCTTCCTATATATAACAGCTTACAAAAAGAGGAGAGAATACAAGAACGTTTTCTCCTTAAAAATATTTCTAATTGTAAATTAAAGTGAAATTTAGATTTTTATATACCAATCTGTATTAGCTTAGCATATTAACATGCTGACCAATCAAGTTTGTGAGACTTTAAGATCTGTCACATGTGGGTAATCATGAATTAACAAAGATAATACTGTCTCTAAAGGAATCTATCTTGTCCCCATGACACATGACCTTGAAGCATGTCCTCATGTCTTTTTCACCAAGTACAACACATAAAGGCAGAGCGAGGGCTCATCAGATTTTACTCAGGGCCCCAAACATTAACCTAATGGGAAGAGAATGGCAATGCTGACATGAAAACAAAAAGTTCTTTCATTAAATGGGGCTGAATAGATGATAGAAGCTGGTAGGTGGTGCAAGAGTAGAACCAGTACAAGCAATAACAAGAAAGGTTGCAGGGGACTGGGAGAATCAAGATGGCGGCATAGGCAAACACCTATTGTTCTGCCCCGCACAACGATTTAAAAACTACAACATAACAACAAAACAAAAATAACCCAGAATCACCAGAAAGCTGGCTGAATGAAAACTCCACAAATAAGAGTAAAGGTGGGACACTGAGACTCAGAGGAGCGGTGGGAGCACAGCCTTGAAGACGGAAACAGGTTAGGAGCCGTCCTGGTCGCACACGCCCGGGCTGGGGCTGGAGCAGCAAACCCGGCTGGATTTCGCCAACGGGGAGGGCGGAGACGTCCCACTACACGGATTCCCCAGCACCAGGCGAGGTCCAAGATCCGGGGTATGTGGAGACGTCCCACTGCACAGATTCCCCAGTGCCAGGCGAGGTCCGAGGTCCTGGGGAAGCACCCTGGAAGCAGGGTGCGGCACAGGTCTCCTAGTCTGCGGAGAAACCCGGAGGCGGGGAAAAGAAGTTTGCATGCAAGTGTCCCAAAAACCCGCGACTTGCCCCCTAGAAACTTGTCTACAGGTCCCGTAAATCATCTATTTTACAACCCGGGGCTAGACTATGAGGGTGCAGACTCATCTGGGGAGAGGCAGAGTTGTCTGGCAAGGGGAAGAGACTAGCGGCTTTCTCTTGGAGGTGTCTGCAGCCATCCCCATCCAACAGAGACCTGCGCGCGCGCAAGCGCCACATAGGACGTACCTGACACTGAGGCTGCCTGCGCAGCTCAGAGACTCCGCCCATCCAACCTGAACACAGTCTCCCTTCACAGCCAATTGGCCTGGAGGTCAAACCCTCCGAGGGCTAACAACAACAACCTAGGTTTAAATTCAAAAATACTGTACAACCCATAAAGGATTGCAGTAAGAGTACCCATCTCAAGTAACTGGGGAGGCTGTGCCACTGACCCTTAGAGGATATCTACCACATAAAGCAGCCACCATGCAGAGATATGGAAAGAAATCAGGTGTGAAAGAAATGGAGGAGAAAAGACGACAAGACATAGAGTTCAAAACCACAGTTATAAGGCTTTTCAAGAGGCTCCTAGAAAAGGCCGATAAAGTTAATGAGAATTACGAGGAAATAAACAAGACCAACCAGGAAATGAATGAGACTTATAAGGAAATGAATGAGACCATCAAGGAAATGAACAAGACCTCTGAGGATATGAACCAGACCCTCATGGATATGAAAAAGGACCAACTAGAAATCAAGCATACACAGACTGAAATAAAAAAATATTACAAAAAGTCCTAAAAGCAGTCCAGAGGGCCACAAGAACCAAGTCAAAGATTTGAAATACAAAGAAGCCAAATCCACTCAGCTGGAAAAGCAAGAAACAAAAAAAATTAAGAAAACTGAAGATAGTGTAAGGGGCCTCTGGGACAACCTCAAGCATGCCAACATCCGAATCATTGGGGTGCCAGAAAAAGAGAGAGAGCAAGTTAATGAAAACCTACTTGAAGAAATAATGACTGAAAACTTCCCCCACCTGGTGAAAGAAACTGACTTAAAAGCCCAAGAAGTACACAGAACCCCAAAATATAGGAATCTAAAGAGGACTACACCAAGACATATCATAATTAAAATGCCAAGAGCAAAAGATAAAGAGAGAATATTAAAAGCAGCAAGAGAAAAACAGTTGGTTACCTACAGGGGAGCACCCATACGATTGTCAGCGGATTTCTCAACAGAAACAATGCAAGCCAGACGCGAGTGGCAAGAAATATTCAAAATAATGAATAGCAAGAATCTACAACCAAGATTACTCTATCCAGCAAAGCTATCATTCAGAATTGAAGATCAGATAAAGTGCTTCGCAGATAAGAAAAAGCTAAAGGAGTTCATCACCGCCAAACCAATATTATATGAAATGCTGAACGATATTCTTTAAGAAGAGGAAGAAGAAAAAGGTAAAAATATAAATTATGAACAACAAATACACATCTATCAACAAATGAACATAAAAATCAAGTGAACTGATAGGCTGATGAACAGGATAAACTGGTGAATATAACAGAAACATGGACATAGAGAGGGAATGGACTGACAATTCTTGGGGAGAAAAGGGTTGTGGGAAGTACAGCAAGAGATTGGACAAAAATCTTGCAACAATGGGAGAGGACAGTGGGGAGGGGGAGGTCAGGGTGGAGGGTGGGATAGGTACAGGGTGGAGGGGAGATATAGGGGGATAAAAAAGGGGAAACAATGTAATTAATAAACTGAACAATAAAGATTAAAAAAAAAGAAAGGTTGCAGGGGGCAAGATGGAAGTTCACGTGAACTTCGGGGCACTGCCTGTATTCCCAAAACTTTCCTGAATGGATATGATAGATTCAGTTATAAGACAGAATAGAACTGGTGATTTAAAATTAAAGGGGCATTTAAAATTGAGAGGCAGAAATATACTTTTTTGAATAAAACAAATAAAAGAAATTTTAAAGTTAAGAATGTATCTTAAAAAAAGTCCCAAGCCCAGAAAATTGTATAGTTCTTGAAAATAACAAGACATCAAATTGTAGATTGTTTGTTATTTGTAAAAATAGTGAGTAGAAAAAGAAGGCACATTTAGCAGTCAATGTCATGAATCTAGCATAGCTAAAATGTGGCAATGAAACAAAAAGTGGAATCAAAATTATTAAGTGAAATAGTAATACTTTTATATCTTGATATTATAAATTCATATTATATATTAAAGATAAAATGTTATTAATATACTAGTGGCCCAGTGCACGAAATTTGTGCACAGAGGAGGGCGTTCCCTCGGCCCAGCCTGCACCTTCTCCAATCAGGGAACCCTTCGGGGATGTCTGACTGTTGGCAGTCGGCCATCCCTCTTGCAATCTAGGACCACTGGTTCCTAACTGCTCACTGGTTCCTAACTGCTCACTGACCTGCCTGCCTGGTCGCTCCTGCCTCTGCCTGCCTGCCTGACTGCCCCTAACTGCTCCCCTGCTGGCCTGATTGCCCCTAACTGCCTCTGCCTTGCCCCACACCTGGAACCCAGGCTTCCCTCCCTCTGGCCAGCGATAGGCACCCAGTACCTGGGCCAGCTTCACTCAGGCTGGCCACAGCCACAATCAGCCGCAGGCACCCAGGAACACAGGGCATGTGGCTTGTCCCTCTCCTGGGCCACAGGCGCAGGTGCAACTGCTGGCGCCCAGGACTGCAAGGCAGGCAGCTTGTCCCAGAGAGCCAGGCACAGCTGTTGGCATCCGGACTGTGGAGTGGGTGGCTTGTTCCTCTCCCAGTCCGTAGCCTGTCTGGTCCCCATTCCTCTCTCCCCAGTGGTGTGTCTGAGCCGTTATGGCGTGATGGCATGAAGGTGTGATGAATATTTGCATATTAACTCTTCATTATATAGGATTTTAACTTGTCACAGTCTATCTTCAAGTGGATATTTTACCACTTCATATCTTGTATACAAACTTCATTGTTACAAAATTTCATTTTTCCTAGGCAATCTTTGTGCTATTGTTGTCATGTATTTTACTTACACAGATGTTAAAAACTGACATTACATTATTATTTGTTTAAATAGTTATGGTAATTAACTTTAAATATATTTAAATAATAAGAAACTTCTATATATTTTTTCCTATGCATATACTGGCTTTGGTGTTTTCCATTTCATCTTATAGATCATTATTTGTATCTGGCAAAATTTTATTTCTGCTTGCAAGACTTCTTTTAACATTTCTTACACTACAAATCTGCTGGTAATTTTAAAAAATTCAATCTTTTATACATAAAAATATTTTTTTAATTTATTGATTAAGGTATTACATATGTGTCCTCATCACCCATTACCCGTTCCAATCCTCTTCTCCCCCCGTCACCACTTATGCCCTCACCCTCCTGGTGTCCGTGTCCATTGATGAGGCTTATATACATGCATACAAGTCCTTTGATTGATCTCTTCCCCTTACTCCCACTCTCGACCATACCTCTGAGGTTTGACAGTCAATGCTTCTCTGTCTCTGGATCAGTTTTTGTTCATCAGTTTATGTTCTTCATTGTATTCCATAAATAAGTGAGTTCATGTGATACTTATCTTTCTTTGAGTGGCTTATTTCACTTAGCATAATGTTCTCCGGTTCCATCCATGCTCTAGTTTGAAGCAGACACCTTTTTCTTCTTTTTCTTCTTCTTAAAGAATACCTTTCAGCATTTCACATAATACTGGTCTGGTGTTGATAAACTCCTTTAGCTTGTTCTTATCTGTGAAGTTCTTTATCTGACCTTCAATTCTGAATGATAGCTTTGCTGGGTACAGTAATCTTGGTTGTAGGTTCTTGCTATTCATCACTTTGAAAATTTCTTGCCACTCCCGTCTGGCCTGCATAGTTTCTGTTGAGAAGTCAGCTGACAAGCGTATGGGTGCTCCCTTGTAGGTAATTAAGTGTTTTTCTCTTGCTGCTTTTAATATTCTCTCTTTGTCCTTTGCCCTTGGCATTTTAATTATGATGTGTCTTGGTGTGGTCTTCTTTGGATTCCTTTTGCTTGGGGTTCTGTGCACTTCCTGGACTAGTAAGTCTATTTCTTTCACAAGGTGGGGGAAGTTTTCAGTCATTATTTCTTCAAATATGTTTTTTGTATCTTGCTCTCTCTCTTCTTCTGGCACCCCGATAATTCTGATGTTGGTACGTTTGAAGTTGTCCCAGAGGCTTCTTACACTATCCTCAAATTTTTGGATTCTTTTTTCTTTTTCAGTTGAGTGTTTTTGGCCTCTTGATATTTCAAATCTTTGACTTGATTCTTGCATTCCTCTAGTCTGCTGTTGGGTTTCTGTAAAATATTTTTTATTTCAGTCAGTGTGTGTTTAGTTTCTAGTTGGTCCTTTTTCATATCCTCGAGGTTCTCGCTGAGCTTATCGGCTTTTTCTGGAAGCCTCTTAAAATACCTTATCACTGTGGTTTTGAACTCTATATCCAGTTGTTTGTTTTCCTCCATTTCTTTTGTTTGCGATCTTTTTCTTTCTCTCCCCATTTTCACTGCTTCCCTGAGTTGGTTGGATAGCTTTGTGTGCTGGCTGTCTCGGCCTCCCCTGTTACCTGAGGTGTACACTCTTCCATAAAAATATTTTTAACTATTTCTAAAAGAGTTAAAATATATTTTGACTATTTTAAACTATTTTAAAACTATTTTCACTCAGTCTAGAATTATAAATTGAGAGGATTTTCCCCCTTGTGAGTACTTTAATGATACTGCTCTACTATCTTCTCCCTTACACTGTTTCTGATGAGAAATCTTTTGTAATCTTTATGTTTATTCCTGTGTATAGAGTGTCTCTTTTCTTCTGACTACAGCCCGGCTCAGCACCTGGCCATCACAGGGCCCTATGATCAGGGCCCCACCATGACTGCCTGGCCCCGTCCACAGCCCAGCCCGGACCAACCCCAGGGCCTGAAAGGGCCTCTAAGAGAGGCCCTTTCCAGACCTGGGCACTCGGCCATCGCCCTGTGATTGGCTTGTAGGCGTGGCTTATTGGGTGTAGCAAAGGTATGGTTAATTTGCTTATTACTCTTTTATTACATAGGATTATATATAAAATGAGTAACAAATATAAGGAATACAATAAGCATGCTTACGATAAACATTTACTGATTTAGTGGCATATATGATCAACTTTTTAAAACTGATAGGGTAAATGATTTAAAATTTTGAATACTAGTGATATAAACAATAGGAGATAAGTTAGAAACTTCTGCTATTCATCATTTACCATGAAAGAAGCCTTCATAAATGAAGCCAAGAAAGTAAAACAGTTATAAGAAATACAGAAAGAATGGGTCCTTATGTCATTGAAAACTTAGGTCTAGGCCTATCTCAAGCCTGTATACCCCAGGGCAGTGGTCGGCAAACTCATTAGTCAACAGAGCCAAATATCAACAGTACAATGACTTAAATTTCTTTTACGAGCCAAATACTTTAAATTTAAACTTCTTCTAATGCCACTTCTTCAAAATAGTCTTGTCCAGGCCATGGTACTTTGTGGAAGAGCCACACTCAAAATGCCAAAAAGCCTCCTGTGGCTCAAGAGCCGCAGTTTGCGGACCATGGCCCCAGGGCAACTCAGATGCATGAGCCAATATGGTCCTGTTTTTCTTGGAGTCAATCTGAGATGAGTCAATCATGTCTAACTGATTGACTGATAGAACAATCAAGTAGGAAAAAAAATGTTAAAGTTACAGAAAAGTATATTTCTAATGACCCCATTGCAGAAAAAAAGGGAAGAGAAAAAGATAAAGTTCACCAAAGTGTGACTCTATAAGGTGCTAAGAGATAGACATCATCTTTCCATTATTTCATAACATACAGTGATAGTCGCCCAAGTATGCTGGACAGTTACACCTATGAACTGATTTTTGTGAGTACCAAGAATTAATTGTTTTGTACTCCAAACTGTTTATGAAATGTGATAATAACTGTTCTCATTAAAGTAATCATATGAGACAGAAAAGACTTGTTTCTGTGATAAATGACTTAAATGCTTAGAAAAGACAAAATTAAAGTGAGTTGCTTCAAAAAACGTGTTTCCAAATTAGGTGTGAGTAAGATAATTCAAAACATCACACTATGACAATCTGACCAATCTCTGATAAGTCGGAAGGCAGACTCTTCTACAAGTGTGCATTGTTAGTTACATTGAAACTCGCCAATGGTGACCACGTAAGCTGGCTCATGGGTCTGCCAGATGCAGGAAAAACCAAGTAGGAGCCACTCAAAAGAAAAAAAAAACTTTGCTCTATATCCAAGAGAGGCAAGTAATTAATATTTTAAGTAGGAAACAATATTGTGCATATTATTTTTTATAATGCCCAATTTTAATATTTTTATTCCAGTATGAATCAGAATTAAGAATGCTTCTGCTATAGCATTCATCACCGAGTCCCATTTCACACTTTAAACTGTAATACAACTTCAACTTAATATACCAAGATAACTTAAGGGACTTTATTTAATTTTTAGAGGCCTAGTGCACAAATTTGTGCATGGGTGGGGTTCCTAGTCCTGGGTGGCGATTGGGGCCATCGGGGCCTTCTCGCCCAGATCAGATCTGACTGAGCAGGGGAAGGGGCCGTGGAAGGTTGGCCAGCCAGCTGAGGGGAGGGACCACGGGAGGTTGGCTGTGGGAGCACACTGACCACCAGGGGGCAGCTCCTGCATTGAGCATCTGCCCCCTGGTGGTCAGTGCATGCCATAGTGATGGGTTATTCGGTTGTTCTGTAGCTTAGGCTTCTGTATATATAGATTGCCCTACTTCCCATTGCATAGGTTCTCACAGAAACACTCCTAAATTGTATTACTCAATAAACTGAGAGAAAAAAAGTCTGAGAGAGAGAGAGATAATTGAATTTTCTGAAATAAGAAAACTAGAAGTAACAAAGCTGAATTCTAAACTACTAAAAATAAATTATAATCTGCCATGATGAGGGAAATAAAAATATTGTCAAATCAAACCCTCTAGAAAAATTTAATGTATTCTTTGTTCCTGTTTCAAATCATCAATATTATAATACTTCAAATAATATTTCAATAATTTTCTTAGTACTTAAAAATTAGCTAAGTAAAATTACTCACCATTTTAGTTCATTTCTCTCCTGTATATATATAATAAAGTCCTAATGTCCATAACAGTTTACAATGTGTAACAGAAATTGATGAGCTTAATTACTTAATGTGCATGGATCAATTTGAAATAAATTGAAAATGAACACACTGTACACTCTACTTAATCTTGTTTCAGTCTTGTTTCAGATTTCACTTTCTAATTTGCAACCCAACAGGTTACATTTTAATAATTAGAAAACTTCATTTTACATTACAGCAGTTTAAAGTCAAAACACTAAAGCAGAGTTCTACACAAAAAGTCTAACCTCAGGGGGGGAAATGTACTATGTTTTTATTAACTGTGTTGTTATACTCATTTTTTTCTTCTTAAAAAATAGGAATAACTCCTTGTATATAGAATAATTTTTAAATGAGATATAGGCACAAAATTTAGACAAATTGCTAAACAAATGAAATAAAGAAGTAAATAATCATTCAAAGTCAATTCTAATCAGTTAAGGATGGCTCAGAACTACATAAGATGAAATAATACATCTTCATTCTAAGAAATACAAGTATCTGCACAAAGGGTCACAATTCACTTTGCACACTGCTGAACTATTTTTAAAAACAAGGTGAGAGAAATGCTCAGATTCCTATGAACTCCGGTTACATGGAGTACATCCCTATAATTTTTTTGAATGCATTGATATTCAAAACTGAGAAACAGCATTCTGAGCTCATCAGGCCTGCTTAATTGCACCAACATCTGCAATCAATTTAAATTCTTTAAGACAGTCTTTCACAGTGTTTGAAGTGATTTCATGCTGTGATAGATTTAACACACTCACTAATTTATAGACACACACAAGCAGCTGAGACCTATTTTTCCAGTGGTGGAGTAAAGTACTGAAGGGCAGTCTGAATTTTCTCCCTATCACTGGGATATAAAAAAAAAGGATGCATTCTGCATAACTTATGGAAATTATAATAGTACTGCACAAATATAATATAAAAATTAAGACTAAAACTAGGATTTTATTTAAATTTATTTGCTAGTCATAGAATATTAAGAGGATTGATGTAAGTTTAAAGGTTAAACATCAAAACCTTGAGCTATCAGCTAAAGTTATAGAGCAAATTCTTAATATATCATAATTTCTGCCCTAAAGTCAATGGGGTGTGGGGGCAAGTGAGAGGATGAACGCTAATAAACCAGAATTGTATTTTAACCAAAGACATAAACGGGCATAGAAAAAAAGAAAAGAATACAAGATTCAAAATCAGAAGACTAGAGAATCTGGGCAGATGGCAGCAGCAGTCTAGTTTTTGAAACTCTCTAGATCCCTACAAAAAAAGAAACAAACCAACTAAAAAGCAAATAACAAAACCAAAATTCCAATACTGAGAGACAAGGTACAGGCATACCCTCATTTTAGTGTGCTTAACACTTTTTTTTTTAAACAAATTGAAGGTTTGTGGCAACCCTACCTTGAGCAAGTCTATCTGTACCATCTTTCTAATAGGCATGGATGATAGCATTTTCAGCAATGAATTATATTTTACCTAAAGTATGTACATTGTTTTTTTAGACATAATGCTATTGAACACTTAACAGACTATAGTATAACATAAACATAACTTTTATATGCACTAGGAAACAAAACAATTCACATGACTCGCTTTACTGAGGTGGTCTGGAACTGGACCACAGTATCTGTGAGGTATGCCTGTATCTCCATGATCCTCAAAATACAAACAGCTGGAGACAAACCACCAATAGCCACTAGACCTGCACAGTATCAACATCTGTGTGGGAAGCAGCAGACAAAGCAATCAAGTGTCTGAAGAATATGAAAACAGAACTACAAAATAACCCAGAGATATTCATTAGAAATCACAAGCCAGTTTGAGAAGAACAGCTGAATTGGCTATAGTTTGGCCAACCCCAATTGTGAGCACACAAAAGGCAGAAAATATCTGAAAAGACTGGAGCAATCTATGTCCTAAGAACTCCCAACACTGATCTGCCAGGGCTTCGTTCCGGAACAGGACCCCACACACTACAGAGAAAGTACTGAATGAAATCTAAATGAAGCAGAACTTCTATTCCTACAGAAGAGGAAAGATCACCACAAAAACAAACCCATAGACATGGCAAATTATAACTTCTAAATTCAAAGTGAGATGACACCTTAAGAGAATATATAAGACAGGAAAAAAATACTATACTTAAAGCAGAATTAGAAAAACTAAAAAATGAGGCAAGAAAACTCAAGAAAAAAATGGATATGAATAAAAAATAATCTCAGGGGGGAAAAAAATCTCAAAAAAAAAAAACTAAACTAGAATATAAGAACAAAAAACATTTATAAGACTTATAAATGAACTTTTTTTTTTCCAGTTAAAAAGAAAAGAAGAGTAAGATGGCAAACCCCAAGTGGCCCCAATTGGGACTGGGCAAGATGTCCTCACTTGGCCCCAATAACCAGCCAGGCTGAGGGACCCCAGAATTAGTCCTATATAATACAGAGATAATATGCACACACCCTCACAAGATAGTTGTCTATGACCAGGCCGGCAGGGGAATTAGTAAGGGATAACCAAACATCTGAACAAGCATGCTGCTTGGGGCGACAAGGCCGCAGCGGGCAATTGGAGGCGACCAGGCCAGCAGAGGGGGCAGTTGGGGCAACCGGGGCGGGGGGGAGGGGCAGTTAGGGGCAACCAAGTCGGCCGAGGGAGCAGTTGGGGGTGACCAGGCTGGCCAGGAAGGGGGGTTAGGAGCAACCAGGCGGGCAGATCAGGCATAAGCTGGCAGTCAGACATCTCTCTGGCAGCCCGGGAGCCCTCAGGGGATCCCCAAATTGGCAGTTGGACATTCCCCAAGGGGTCTCAGATTAGAGAGGGTGCAGGTTGGGATGCACAAATTTCATGCACCAGCCTATAAGTTTATAATAAGATGTTTTAAAAAGAATCAGAAACCCCTAGCCAGTTTGACTCAGTGGACAGAGCATTGGACTGAGGATGGGTTCAATAACAATCAAGGGCACTCAGTTACAGGCTTAATTCCCCCGCCTTGATTGAGGCACATGTGGGAGACAACCAATCAATGTGTCTCTCTCACATCAATGCTTTTCTCTCTCTCTCTCTCTCTCGCTCTCTCTCCCCTCTCTCTCTTTCTTTTCTTCCCCTGCTTCTACCCCCTCCCATCACTTTTCTTCCCCTGCTCCTACCCACTCCCATCACTTCCACTCTCTAAAAATCAATAGGAAAATATTCTTGGCTGAGGATTAACAAAAAAATAAATATTCAGAAACCCTGTTTCTATTTCTAGCTGCAGCACTAACTTGGGAATCTCACACAATCCCTGTGCCTTTCCTCATTTACAAAATGTAGAGATACTCTTAAGATATACCAGATCTACTGTAAATAGTCCTATAACTAAGAAAATGTCTATTAAAGGGGAAACTAAAAAAGCCATCTTTAACATAATGCCAAAAAAAAACTTTAACTCATGAACAGTATAATGTAGCTTTCCCAAAAAAAGTTTTTTAAAAAGTCAAGTGTAACAGTAATAATATATAAGAGGTAGTTAAAACATAAGATTTACTATTGGACTACTTTGCTTTCCCATCTCAATAAATACCAAGGGCAGAGCTCCCATCTACACTGGAAAGCTTTCTGATAGTGAAAGAATTTGAAATAACTTTGTATTACAATCAGGATAAGAATCTATACCAACTCTTATGGGTGGGGCGAAACCATTATTTAGCAGCTAGTAAATGGCAATAAATCAGGGCAGCATGAAATTAGGAATGAATGCCTTTTGCACATCAAGATGATTAATCCATAAAGAGTTTTCTAAGTTTGTATAGACTTTATTCTATTTAGTAATAAGTAAACACTGAAAGGATGTCTCTTAAGTCCAAAAAGAATTAAGAGAGATTTAGACTTAATTTTGTTACCACCAACTAAAGAAGATGAATCATGCACTGAATCTAGGCATACTCACTGTTCTTCTCCTTGCTACAGCACCTGTTTTTTTAGGCACCTTTTTCCAAAACAGACCAGGTTACTCTATTTCTTATAATATGCACTAGAGGCCCAGTGCACAAAAATTCATGCACTCAGGGGGGTCCCTCAGCCTAGCCTGCACCATCTCACAGTCTGGGACCCCTCTGGGAATGTCCACCTGCCAGCTTACGCCTACTACCTGGGGGATCAGGCCAAAGCTGGCAGTAAGACATCCCTCTGGCAGCCCAGGAGCCCTCGGGGGATATCCAACTGTGGCTTAAGGGGAGAGGGCCTAAGCCACAGTCAGGATATCCATAGTGCTGCCAAGAAGAGGGGAAAGGCTGCTACCACTGCCTCTGCACTCTCAGCCATCAGCGGAGCTCCCCCTGTGGGAGCTCAATGACCACCAAGGGACAGCTCCTACATTGAATGTCTGCCCCCTGGTGGTCAGTGTATGTCACAGCGACTAGTGTTTCCTCCATTAGGGTCAATTTGCATTTATCCTAATAAAAGGGTAATATGCAAATTAACCATTACTCTACTACACCCACAATCCACTCCCACAAAGCCACACCCACTAGCCAATCAGTAAGAGTATGCAAATTAACCCAACCAAGATTGCTGCCTCCAGGAAGAGAACAGGAGGGGAGACTTGGGTTTCCCCAGCGTTGGAGGAAGCCACGCTTTCCACACACGCTGGCCAGCCCTGGTCTCTACTCCAGGCTACAAAGTTTCAATTATAGAAGATAAATAAATCACAAGGAAAATAGCGGCAGCCACAGAGCTGGAGAGAGCAGGAGGCTAGGGTTGCTCCAGGTGATGGAGGAAGCCAAGCTTCTGAAGCCCTAGCCTGCCTTAGCCTCCGCTTAAGGCTACAAAGTTTCAATTATATAAGATAAATAAATCCCAACAGAAATGGCTGCCACCACGGAGCAAGCAGAAGGCTGGGCTTCACTCCAGGCTATGAAGTTTCAATTGTAGAAGATAAATAAATCCCAGATACCAGGGCCTCCACTTGGGTTGCTGGGGGATGTGGTCGGCCTGCAAACCACCACAGGCCTTTCACCCAGGCCACCCCACGTCCCAAGGGAACCCCCACCATGAACGTGGACACTCTTCAAGGCAAACCAGATGGTCCCTACCCATACATCAGGCCTCTATCCTATCTAATAAAAGAGTAATGTGCAGATTGACCATCACTCCAACACATAAGATGGCTGCCCCCATGTGATCAAAGATCCTGCCACCATGTGGACACAAGATGGCTGCCACAAGATGGCCAGCAGAGAAGGGCCGTTGGGAGGTACTAAGCCTGCAAGGGAGGGCAGTTGTGGACAATCAGGCCAGCAGGGGAGGGCAGTTGGGGGCAATCAAGCCTGCAGGGGAGCGCAGTTAAGGGTGACCAGGCCAGTAGAAGAAGGAAGTTCGCAGTGACCAGGCCTTCAGGGAAGGGCAATTAGGGGAAAACAATCTGGCAAGGGGGCAGTTAGGCATTAATCAGGCTGGCAGGGGAGTGTTAGGGGGTGGTCAGACTGGCAGGCAGGCAAAAGCAGTTAGAGGCAATCAGGAAGGCAGGCAGGTGAGCAGTTGGGAGCTAGCAGTCCTGGATTGTGAAAGGGATGTCAGACTGCCCATTTAGGCCCGAACCCACTGGCTGGGCTGAGGGACATCCTCCCACTGCATGAATTCTGTGCACAGGGCATCTAGTATAGGATATATATTTCTACAAGTGGCCAAGTGTCATATAGAATTTCTTAGTAGCTATAGCATGCCATTTGAACATGCATTTTGATATTGTGCATATGCAAACTAGCCTTGAAACCACAATGACTTGATAAGTTTTATTAGTAAAAGTACACCAGGTATAGCCTTTAAATTCTACCAACTTCTAGTCTTTTGTTTAATGAACAGTACATTAAAGAACATCTAGTGATGTCATATATAGCCCAACAGTTCTCATCCTTGACTATACACTGGCGTCACCAAGAGACCTTTACTAAATACTGATACCTAGGCCCCATCTACAGGAATTCTGACTTACTTGTTAAATATTAGTGCCCATTGTGATTTTTTTTTCAATACATTTTTATTGATTTTAGAGAGAAAAGGAGAGGGGAAAGCAAAATAGAAGCATCAATGATGAGAGAAAATCATTAATTGGCTATCTCCTGCATGCCTTGCACTGGAGACAGAGCCCTCAACCCTGGCATGTGCCCTTAACAGAATCGAACCCGGGACCTTTCAGTCCACAGGCTGACACTCTATCCACTGAGCCAAACCACTAGGGCAGTCACTATGATTTTTAAAGTTCCTTAGATGATTCTAATGAATATCAAGGTTGAGAGCCAATGTTCTGGATTATTTTTCCCCTCATTTCATCAATTACATTTCCCCTATGTTTACTGAAAGGCAAATATACACACACACACACACACACAATTATATATATATAGCACTTTCTCAGTTTTTCATATTCCTCCAGACCTGTTCCTTCTTTCAAAAAGTTCATTCCATATGGGTAGTTTCTCATCATTTTCATCTTTATCATAACCACATGCCTTTTCCTTCTGACACTTTCAAAGTTTTCACTACTTTTGCAGTTACCAGGCATAACAAGTTTAATCCCATTCATAAAAATCCAAAAAGCATGAGGATAGCACAAAATCCTAAGCCAAGAAATAACTCAAATAATCAAGATGAAGACAATTTCTTATGGCCTCTAATGCCACAGTCAATGTAAGCATCACTGACCATGTCAAGCTCTAAAATTCTAGTAAATTTTGCTAAGATGGTGAACTCTGCCTGGGCAGGGCGAAGCCAGAGGAAACTCTGGTGGAGGTCCATAGTGGTCCTGATGTGCAAATCAGTCGTCCGACCTAGGTATAGGGGCAAAAGACTAATGGAACCATCTAGTAGTTGGTTCCCTCCGAAGTTTCCCTCAGGATAGCTGAAGCCTTCGCGCACACGCTGTTTTATCCGGTAAAGCAAATGATTAGAGGTCTTGGGGCCAAAACAACGTTTTTATATCTGGCAAGTCTTTTTTTAAGTACTCTAATAAAGTTTTCTTAAAATATGTTTAGAAGATTAAAAATACACAATTCTAATTTGAACCTAATATACTTTTTTCCTATAAAGAAAGAAGAGGTGACTGTTTTCTTCACTACGACCTCTTGCCTAAACAAAATACACCACAGTAATAGCAAAGAGCAGTAAACGCCATTGGTGCTGCTCAGAAATGACTCATAAGGAACCTAGATGAATTTGATCTGCTGGAAGATCATTTTAATTGTTCATAAATAAAGTCTTTCCTATATAGGCACAGATGGAAATTAAATTGCCAGGCAGATTATTAGGGAATACTCTTAAACAAGAAATTAGTTCATTGCCCTGAGGTGCTGAAATTTTCTCCTCGTCAGCAAGCAGGACCTGGAGATAAACAGGCAAAGTACCTCAAGCAAGGGCATTGTTCATTAATATATCTTATGCCAAGTACAAGCCACAAATTTTTACTATACTTTTATGTTAGAACAGTGCTTTGATCAAATCCCTGACCTGAAGTGGAAGGCAAAAAATAATCCACATTAACTTTAATTAGCAAGAATGCATAAAACTGTCTGGTTCTTCTGTTTCCAATGATTAAATACAAACCTTTTAAAGAGAAACAGTGATGAAAAGTGAAAAAAAAAAAAAGCTTGATTTACCTGTCTCTGACAATGCTTTCCAAATTAACATGAAATTGAACTCTAAAAAAAATAGACACTGAAAGGTATAAATATGCCCTCACTTTTATAATAATATTAGCAATTTGATACCAAAACAAATGAACACTAGAGTCTATATCTAGAGAAAATATACACAAACCCAAACACATGACTAATATTTTCTCAAAACACAATTCTTTTCTGATCAGTATATGCCTAGAAGGACAATACTACAGAAAACCAGGGCCTCCGTACTTGAGAACATCATACCCTACATCATCACAGCCAAAACTGGTACCGAGGTAACACCCTGCAAGATGCTTTTAAGCACCATGTATACACACACACACACACACACACACACACACACACACGAATCTATAATCCTACACATAGGAACTCTATTTTTAAGTTAATTTTAAAAATACTGTAGACCATTAGTAAAATGAATAGGTATGTCAAAGAATGGGAGGTAATATTTGCAATATATGCATCTGACAAGCCTTGTATCCGCAAGACATAAAAGACTTTTAAAATTCCATTTAAAAAGGGTGGCCTGGTCAATGTGGTTCAGTGGATTAAGCATCATCCCATGCACCAAGAAGTCAATGGTTCCATTCCCAGCCAGGGTACATGCCTGCATTGCAGGCTAGATCCCCAGTGGGAGACATGCAGGAGGCAGCCAAATTGATGTCTCTCTCTCTCTCTCTGTCTCCCTCTCTAAAATTAATAAAAAGGTATTTCATATGTATACATCCTATATAATCCTAATAAAAGAGTAATATGCAAATTGACCGTGCCTTCACTACAGCCAATAAGCCACGCCCACAAGGCATGCCCACCAGCCAATTGAGGGGCGATGGTCGGGTGCCCAGGTCCGGAAAAGGCCTCTCGCCAAGGGGCCTTTTCCAGCCCTGGGTTAAGCCAGGCTAGGCTGGGGGTGGGACCAGCCAGTGACCTGGGCACCCAGCCATCGCCCTATCGGGGGCCCCCATCACTGTCTGGTCCCGCCCCCCGCCTGGCCTGCCCTAACCCAGGGCCCAGCGCCAGTAAATTTGCACATGCAGGCAGGGCAGGCAGCACCTGACGTAGCCTGCAAGGTCCAAGCCACCATGGATCTGGCAGACCCGGTGGATGCCCCTGGGGAGTCAAGGCAGTGATAGGGACTAGGCAGGCTTGGCAGACAGCACCTGACCCTATCCACGGTGATTGGGACCCAGCAGGCAGCATGGATAATGCCTGATGCTGCCTGATATGTCCAGGTGGCGATAGAGACTGTGCAGTTCCAGCAGGTACCTCCTGATTTCACCCACGGGGTCCAGAGGGCAATTGGGACAGAGCAGGCATCATGGCAGTGCCTGATGTCACCACGGGGTCCAGGCAGTGTCAGGACTGGGAAGGCCCAGCAGACAGCACCTGATTTTGCCCACGGAGTCCAGGCATCGATTGGGACTGGGCAGGCAGTATGGGCAGTGCCTAATGCTGCCCACGGGGTCCAGGCATTGACCGGGACCGGGCAAGTGGCATGGACAGCGTCTGACGCCCCCTAGGGAGTCCAGGGAGCGATCAGGACCAGGGAGTTCCAGGAGGCAGCTCCTGATGTTGCCCGCGGGGTTCAGGCGGCAATCGGGATCGGGCAGTTGGCATGGACAGCACCTGAAGTCGCTGGGAGTTCCATAGGCAGGGGTGGCCCGGGTCTCCGGGATCACTGTCTGCCCTGGGCCGCCTGAGGACACTGTGGAGCAGGCCTGGGTTGAACATTTTAATAAAAATGGGATGCTTGTGTCCTGCCCCACCATGCCCTGTCCCTGGAGAGGAGAGGGAAGTGGGAAGTTAGGAGGCAACTAGGCTCCAAAGAAGCTGGGAACAACCTGCAGGCATGCTACCAGGAAGAGGAGCTGAATGGTGAGGATGCAGAGGGCTGGCTGATGGAGGTGAGCGAAGGTGCAGATGAGGCAGCTCTTGTAGGCTCTGAGGTGGAAAAGTACATCTACAGCCTGATGGACAAAATTGCCTTTGTAGGAGATCACCAAAGAGCAGGCACAGATCCAGTATGCTCAGATCTCCGTGGAGATGGACATGTTCTCCAAGTCTGACTTCGCTGCTATGCTCAAGGACATCCGCACCCAGTACAAGAAGGTGGCTGCCAAGAGCATGCAGAATGCCAAAGAATGGTACAACAGCAGCTTCACCATGCTGACCGAGAGCTCTGCCAAGAACACCTAGGCAGTGTGGGCCAGCGACTGCTCAAGGCCAAGACCCTGGAGATGGAAACATGCCAGGGCATGAACGAAGCACTGGGAAAGCAGCTGTGAGAGCTGGAGGATAAGCAGAACTCTGATGTTAATACTATGCAGGACACGATCAACAAATTAGAAAATGAGTTGAGAACTACAAAGAAATGGCACAATATTTTAAAAAATACAGGACCTCCTCAATGTGAAGATGGCTTTGGACATTGACATTGTAGCTTACAGGAAACTCTTGGACGGTGAGGAGATCTTGCTCAGTTTCACCAGTGTGGGAGCATAGCCAGAAGCTACTCCCAGAGTTCCCAGGTCTTTAGTGATCTGCCTACGGTGGTTTAAAGACTAGCTCCTACTTGATGTCTGCTCGCTCCTTCCCTTTTTAATACCCTTGCCAGATTGAGGTGGAGGAGACCACTGAGGCTGCAAAAGCCGAGGAAACTAAGGATGAACCCCCTTCTGAAGCAGAAGCTACAGAGGAGGAGAAGCGGCTGAGGAAGAGGAAGAAGAAGAGGAAGAAGGTGCCAAGAAAGAATTTGAGGATGCAAAGGAGGAAGGAAGTGAAGGTGAAGGAGAAGCTGCCCAAGAAGCTGCCCAAAGAGATGAAGGTGCTGGGGAGGAGCAAACAACCAAGAAGAAAGATTGAGCCTCCCTTACCTTAATTATTTCAGGAACAATCCTCCCAATAACCAACCCCATCACTAACCAAGCAATTGAGTCCCCGATACTATATGAATTAAAGTTGGACATTAAATGTTATGCAATTACTTTTCTCCTTATACAGAGTATCAGTTTGCCTGCAGAGTGGCTTCCTGGCTTGCTGCCAGCCTGTGCATGGTCCATGGTCATGAGTTCAGGATCTATGAGAATGTGAATATGTCAGATGTTTACAATAAAAACACATGAATACATGAATTCACTAATGTTAATGTTAAAATAAAATAGTCCTATGAATCTTTCGTGGTTAGAAATTAAAGACCTCAAATCATGTGCAATAAACAGTAAATAAAATTACACTGAATGACACACAAAAAAATACATTAGGGGCCAGGAAATGTTCAAAAACCTGGGAACCATTCCCAGATCAGGAAGGGAAGTCACAGGGTGTATATTGTTGCTACAAATAATGTATTTCCTACTACTTACAACATATACAATGTAATGTATTAGATGCCTACCTATCTCATGAAGTACGTATTCTCATAGGTAATACTGGTACATATAGTTATGGCAGTATGTCATATCCTATCTATATTAATAAAAGGGTAATATCCTAATTAGACCATGAGACCTTCCAGAAGTCCTTCTGGACAAAGCCATGGTGGCAGGGCCGAGGCAGAGGCGGTTACAGGTGATCAGGCCAGGAGGGGAGGGCAGCTGGGAGTGCAGTTAGGGGCAAGCAGGCCAGCAGGCAGAGTTAACGGGAGTTAATGCAGGCAGGCAGTTAGGAGCCAGTAGTCCCAGATTGTGAGGGGGTTGTCCGACTGCCAGTTTAGGCCTGATCCCACAGAAGTCCCAGATTGGAGAGGATGCAGGCCAGGCTAAGGAACACACCCTCCTCCAGAGAATTTAAATTGAACTTTATGTTCTTTCCTTAGAAGAACTGGTTTCAAAGAAACGTCTTCAGGTTATGGTGATTCTCAACAAGCCACACATAAAGATGGAAGGATTTTCTGTCAGTCGGTCAGCGGTTAGTGGTCAGGTGCTCGCAGCACAACCATGTGCCCTGCAGGAGGCTTGCCTGGGCAACCACCAGGTGCAGGGGGGCACCACCAGGAGCAGTGGGACACACAAATACCTGCTGCCTTCCGGATTGCGCCTGCAGGAGGGCGTGGGGGATGACAGTCCAGTAGCTTGATTCAGGTGTGCTGACCTTTCTATTTCTCCCACTGTTGGACACAGCAGAAAAGGCCCACTAAATGTACACCCACCTGCATAGGTTCAGCTGGTCATCTTCTAAGCCAGTCACGGAGTCCATGTGAAAAGCCATTCGCAAAGAAAAACTGTTGAGACCCTACTAACACTGCTCCTCAATCTAAAACACCCATCATGTGCTGTGAGAGAAAATAAATGCTGCAGTTTGACTGGACATAAAGTTCCAGTCTGTGGACAGGCAGGATACACGCTGCACACCTGAGAAGGTTGTGGGCAGGGATCGCACCTGAGGGCGCTGCATGCTGTGGTCCTTAAATGACACACAGCTCACCCTGAACACAGGTTGTCATGCACACACCAGGAAAAGAAACTTTCTGTATAATCCAGACTCCATACCCTCTGGTTTCTCTTTGATATCTCTCGCCCTATAGATTAACTCAATTTAGACCCATTTTAACATATTGCTTAAAAAACTTGTTATAGATTTTCTGTATGACTTTTAAAATAATGTTCTATAATATTTGATATTTAACTGTATTTCTTATTAAAGAAGTCTAGGCAAGAAGTAGGTTAAGGATTCAAGGAGTAAAGTGAAACACTACCTATACTTTTCTAATTCATTCCTGGAAGGAGCCTTTACAGTCACTTGACTGCAGAACAGACAGACTGGGAAACAAAAAAGTTGAAAACAGAGTCAAAGGAAGCTAGCAAATTTCCAGGAGCACTTATAAAACAGAAATTCTGTTTCTTTCCCTGGAAAAACACATCAAAAAGGAAAAACACTAAACACAAATAGGAAGTAAAGGATGTCCTAATTAAGAAGCTGAGAAATGTGAAATTAGATATTAGCCCAAGTAAAATGATCATTGACTTACAGATGTGATACAGACTCTGATGGCATATTGAAGGGGTGGCAGGGGGGAGAATGAAGTCTATAAGGCTTTTAATTCCAAGCTAGGACAGCAGAACTAGAAGTATAAATTTCAAAGAGAAATTTCTAAAGCATTTTATCCACCTCTATTGGGACAGCCAAAATAAAAATAAAAAGACTATGTATGCGCTGATAGTTGTAATCTGCATAAAAATCAACAGTTTCAGCTGGTCCTCATCTTGCATATAAAAATTAATTGGAAAAAAGAAAAAAATGACCCCAGAATCACTGATGAGCAAATGCTTATCTCCACTGAATGGTTCTTGGAGACATAATAAAGGTTTGAACACTTGTAGCACAAACAAAATTTCCCTAAAAGCTCTTAAGTTTCTCTCTCCCTAAAACTCCACCTCCCCACAAAGGAGCAAACAGCTCTCAGTTCTCCTGTCTTCTCTCTCACACTTGCCCTCCCTGATTGCCCTCTTTTGCCTCCTTCCATTCTCTGGGATATAAGTTTTGGCTTCTCAGGACTTCTTCATGTTTGCACTGACACAGATTACTCTGAAAAAAGCATAAAAGTGGAACAACAAATAGAAGAGTCTTCCTGACAGAAAGAAAAGGGAACAGTAAGTGAATGTTTTATTCACTTTAAAATGGGGGTGGGGGATGAATATTGCACTGATCTAAATCCTACCCTCAGGTGTCCTTTTTAACACATTCACTAACTGTGTATAAACCAGTTTTGTATAACCTAGTTCACGGTTTTCTGTCAACCTGGTCTGGGAGACTTTCACATTACCCAGACATAATGTAGCCAGAGCCAGCTCATCCTAAGTACAACTCAAGTACCCGTAAGAAAATATGCACTAACATAAACACTGGTATCATAAACATTAGGTTTGATCAACCAAAATCAGAAGAAAAGGAAACTTTCTTTTCCTTGCAGATTAGTGCTAGCATGAAGGCAGCAAATCTATTAACCTACTAGAAGCCTGGTGCACAAAATTCATACACATGAGAGGGGGGGAGGGGAAGTCCCTCGGCCTGGCCTGTGCCCTCTTGCAATCCAAGAGCCCTGGGGGGAGTACAACTGCCGGTTTAGGACCGATCCCACAGGGATCCCTTTGGGATCGGGTCTAAACTGGCAATCGGACATCCCTCTTGCAATCCATGACTACTGGCTCCTCTAACCACTCACCTGCCTGCCTGATCGCCCCTAACCACTCACATGCCTGCATGATCACCCCTAACCCCTCTGCATGATTGATCATCCCTAACCACATGCCTGCCTGCCTGATCACCCCTAACTGCTCATGTGCCTTCCTGATAGCCCCAATCGCCTCTGCCTGCCTAATCAGCTCTAACTACTCACCTGTCTGCCCCATCACCCCTAACCCCTCTGCTTGTCTGCCTGATTGCCCCTAACCCCACTGCCTGCCTGATCACCCCTAACCACCTCTGCCTGCCTGTCTGATTGCCCCTAACTGCTCATCTGCCTGCCTCATCACCCCTAACCACTCTGCCTGCCTGCCTGATAGCCCCTAACCACTCACCTGCCAGCTAATTGCCCCTAACCCCTTTGCCTGCCTGATGGCCCCTATCCGTCTCTGCCTGCCTGCCTGAGTGCCCTTAAACACTCAGCCCCCACCTGCCAGGGCAGTTGTCTCCACCGCCGCAGGTTCATATGAAAGGATGTACAGAAGGACATCCAGAAGGTCATTCATCTGTCCAGTCTAGTTAGTATATTACGCTTTTATTATTACAGATGTCCTAAGCCTGGTTTGTCTACTCATAGCACAAAAAATCTTGTCTACAAAAATCACTAGTGATATCTGTAAACAATGCTTTAAGAATTTTAAAGAGAAGGATTAATATTAAACCACAAAGAAGGATGAGAACTATTCTCAGTTAGATTAAGCATAATTAGATACAGATATGTAATAGCTCTATATATTAAATGCTAGTTCACTTACACTTAGAAAATAAGAAAAATATGTAGGCAAGTGTAGCTTAAGTCAACCTCTTCTCTGTTCCAGAATTTTCTTACACTGTTTGGGAACTGTGAATCCACTTCCATTTGGACTATCATGTCACATTCTACTTTTAAGGTCTGTGCCACTAATTACAGAATAGTATGACCTTCTTTTCTTATAACGGAACAAAAGTAAAATCTGTAACATTCCTTTTACAAGAAGTTTTCTCCAATAAACTTGCTACAAAACAGCTGAGGCAATTCATTTATCAGGAAATGGCGACTGGACCATGTAGTACCTCTCCCATCTGTGCTCTGAGTATAAAGGGTGAGGTGGGGGCGAGGGGGTCTTTTAAGATGCTCCTCTGATGGAAAGAGTAATTTCCAGAATGAATTAGTGATAAAGAGAGATCCTGCATAGGCAAAAGTGTATCTGGATGGTATATCAGGCTGCTTACAGCGGCAAAGCAAAAATCCAATTTACAGCAGCTTAAAGAAGAGCATGCATCACCTCACGCACATAATGGAAGCGTCTGGAGACAGGACTATATCAGACCAGAGCAGCAGCTCCAAGACATTTCATCCCAAGCAAACCATACTCTCACTAACATGTTCAATGGCAGAAAAGGTGGCTTTCCTGCTCTGAATCCTTTCATGAGGAAGGGAAACCTTTTGAGAAGCCCCAAATTTCTCTGGCCATCAGATTGTACTGGCCAAATCTGGGTGATATGTGCATGCCCTAGGAAGTTAGGAAAATGCGAATCTGGCATTTACAACCTCTACACATGATATTTGCTTAATAAATTTTATTAATCTTTCCTACTTGAAGAAAGATTTACTATTTGGCTATCTAAACAGAAACTTACTAAGGTCTTCGGAATAACCTTAACTTGATTGATTTTTCCACCCTTCTAAAATCCAAGTTCACCTACATTAATGCTGCTTTGAGAGTTAACATTTCTAAAGCATTTTCAAATCATCAACTAGGTTCTAATACTATTTCCTAAAAAGTTACATTAATGCAACTTGGCCAATGTGGCTCAGTGGGTTAGGTGTCATCCTACGCACTTTAAGGTCGCCATTGGGTTCCCGGGAGGGCCCATGCCCAGGCTGCAGGTTCAATCCCCAGTGGAGGGCGTTTGGGAGGCAACCAATCAATGGTTCTCTCTCATATTGATGTTTCTCTCTCCCTTTCCCTTCCTAGCTCCCCAAAATCAACAAAAACATATTTCAACATAAATTATATTACTGCTCATATACAAAAAAAAGAATCTCAAAGCAAATTATAAGGCTAAAGTGATAACAAAAGTATATCCAATACAAACTCCCTACATTTTCTCTAAAACCACCTATGGATGAATTTTTATTATGTTTTTTTCAGAGAAACTCTTTAAGTACTCATTAACCTAAATATACTGTCATGACAATATCCTTATCCTGGAATTTAAAAAAAAGAAACTGTGTTTCTACTTACAGAGCAAAAATAGATGAATGGTCAGCTTGAACTTTCTACAGCATTAAGCATCTGCCAAATTACTCAGAACCCTCTTAGGAAAAGCCATGATCCTCACATACTAATTAAATGAGCCAATGCTTTAATCGCATGTTAGATAACTAATCTATTTCAATCCTGATAATCTAATTAACTAATTCTGGTAAATAAATTCCAACCTCAGTCCAAAATGATTAGAGGATTCAAGTTTAACATCAGTGAATACAAACTGAAAGAGGCCCACTACAATGAAGTTCAAAATGGTATATTCTCCTATTAAAGTCTGTTTATAACCTGAAATTCAAGAATTAAACACAAGGGTTTCTAAACCAGTTCTAATATTGTATCTCTTGTAATTATATTCATGCTTGTTGGATTAAAATTCCCAAACAGGATACTCTTCCCTGATTATTCTATATAAAACAGTTTTACCATCTCTATCCCAACCCTTGCTATTTTTTCCATATCACTGGCAATTTCATCTATTTCATGCCTTTCTGTGTTGTCCTATGTTGCTCCTAAGACACAAGATATATTATTTTGGTGCTCTATCTCCAGTGCCTAAAACAGTGCCTGACATACAGAAACTTAATAAATGTGATGGATGAAATGAATGTCTTAGACAAGTGGTCGGCAAACTGTGGCTCACTAGCCACATGCGGCTTGCGAGCTGTGGTTTGCTGCTCTGTTGACTGAGTTTGCCGCCCACTGCCTTAGGGAAAAATACTTTAAAAACAGTTTAATACCCGAACCCGGTTTGGCTCAGTGGATAGAGTTTGATTCCGGTCAAGGGCATGTACCGTGGCTGCAGGCACATCCCCAGCAGAGGGTGTGCAAGAGGCAGCTGATCGATGTTTCTCTCTCATGGATGTTTCTGACTTTCCCTCTCCCTTCCTCTCTGTGAAAAATCAATAATATATATATATATAAAACTTTAAAGACATTTTAATAATGTACTAATGTCTTTAACCTGAAGTCAAAACTTCTGGGTAAGGGTAATGCCTTACAGCAGTGGTCGGCAAACTCATTAGTCAACAGAGCGGCAAACCGCAGCTCCCAAGCCGCAGTTTGCCAACCACTGTCTTAGACATATAAACTCACTAATAATAAAATTGTACTTTACTGATCTACATTTATTTACATTTTAACTATGATATAATAATTTCAACAGCACAAATAATAAGCAAAGCAAAAGAAAACAAACAATTGCTACTAACACCACGGGTACCGAAGAGGCAGCCACTGTTATAAAGTCCTTTATGTTGTCTGGCTGGGTAGCTCAGATGCTTGGAGCATCGTCCCATGCACCAAAAGGTAGAAGGTTCAATTCCCATTTGGGGCATGTGCAGGAGAAAACAGATCAATGTTTCTCTCACATATCTCTCTTTCTCTCAAAATAAAATAAAAAAATAAATCCTCAGGTGAGGCTTTAAAAAAGTCCTGGCCGGTGTGGGTCTGTTGATTGGAGCATAGTCCCATACTGAAAGGTTGCTGGTTCCATTCTCCATCAAGGCACATACTTAAGTTTCTAATTCGATCCCCAGTGGGGACACTTACAAAAGGCAAACCATTCAATGTTCTCTTTGACATCAATGTCTCTTTCTCCCTCTAAAATCATTTTTCTTTTAAAAAGGAAAGAAAAATCGGTAAGTGTATCCTCTGGTGAGGAATAATAATAATAACAACAACAACAACAACAACAACAACAACAACAATAAAATATTTTGTTTAAACCTTGGAGTAAACAATTTAATTTTAACAAACCATGTGGGTATTAGTTCCAGCTTATGAATGAGGAAAGTAAGGACAAGAGAGGTACAGTAAGATGCCCCAGATGAAACAGAGAATAAATAAATTGAACTGAAACATAAGAGATTTGGTTCCTAAAGCTAATCTGTGATGTCCAAGCATCATTAAAGGAGAAAGAATTTTATATCACAATGGCAGGTACAGAGCCCATTTTATAAAGAGCTGAAGTCACAGTACCTCAGTGACTCCTACAACTGAACATCAGCCTGAAAGAATATGGGACATGTTTAGAAATTAAACATCATTTGAATCTTTCTTCCAAAAGAAATACCAGAGAGTCACTGACTGGTCTAGCAAATAAAGGGTTTAAACTATAAGTAACTTACATTCATTTAATCTGGCCTTAGATTAAAGTATCCAGTGAGACTCCAGTATATAATTTTCCCCTAATCCAATTCTATCTTAATTTCACCCAAAATCATTTCCTAGTCTTTCTACTGATTGCTTCTTCATTAGTTCTCATATCATATTTTTCATCTAACCTATTTACTTACAATTTTTATATGACTGGTCAAGTTCATTTTTTAGTCCATGAAATAAATGTAATTGATTCTGTGTGCTAGTCATAGTTTCTTAGATATTTACTTATTACTTCCACCCACATATTTCATCTTTCCTTAGAACTGGTAGCCAAGTAAATGCTCAATGCCCCTTTCAATGTCTGCGTTTATAATCTGCTACAAGATAACTTTCTCCGTAGGAAAACTCAAATTAAAGGAATGCCTCCAAGCCACTGTAATATATACAGATTTAAGCAGTTAGAGCAAAATCAGTCTCAATTTTCTATAATACAAATATTATCTCAATTTACAAGTGTCATAAAGTCAATAAACATTTAATTCACTATTAAGAAAAATTGTCTAACAGTAAATAAATCAACTAATCAGTGTTTCTTAGAAATGTGAATGGCTGAAATATAAAAGCAGTTTAAAAGCTATGAGAACTACTTTTAAATTAAACAATGTTATAGTTCTTGTGCCTTTAATTATACACTCAAAGTCCTCTTGTTCCAGTTCCCCACAAACTTACGCACTTCATTAGACAAATGCATTGTTTTTCATACTACCACGTGTTATAGCAGTATTTTTCCACTTGACAGTTTTACTTACTGTCTTCGAAGCAGTATTAATGTATTGAATCACCATTTCTTTTTTGATACTGAAATCCTTTTCCCGCAAAGGTGCCTTCTTATCTTCATTTAAATTCATATCTTCCTGGAAAACACAATTAAAAGCCTCATTTTAGAATCTAAGTAGAGCAGCCTCTCTACATACACTATGAATGGAAAATCAATAATTTGTGACTAAAGCAGCATTAACTGTTTTGGAATGATTTACGTGTAGTTCTGCCTGGAGAAGAGAGAGAGAAAAGAGCTGAGGTATACAGAAAAATTATTCTACATCATCTTCAGAAGTAAAACATTTACCAAAACAGCTTTTTAAATTCACAGCAGGCTAGCAAAATTACATTCACATCACTGTAGATAATTAGAGAGTTGAAGATATCTGCCTTTCATAGAGTCAGTAGGATTTAGGATTAACAATTTCAACATATGTGTGTGAATATTTTTTACAACTGTACCTGAAGCTATCTCATACCATATTGAAAGAGCTGATCCATGTATCATAAAATTAAAAAGTAAATAAGCCAACCACTTTACAAGCAACTATTATCAAATACCTAGTACTGATTCCCTCAAATAAGTGAAGCATTCTATAGTTTCATTCCTCTTCTCCATCACATCTGAAATACTCATTAACAACTTAACTTTACTCAATATTCTAAAATATATAAAAATTACACTTATAAAGAGTTTACCACCTAAAAATCTAACATTGATCAAGCACCATTCAAATAAAGGGTTTAAGTGACCTAGATGTTGCTACAGGCCAATTGCTCAATAAAAATACAAGACACATATCCTCCTATCTAATAAAAGAGTAATTAATATGCACCTTGACCATACCTCCAATACACCCACAAGCCATGCCCATCAGTCACACCCACCAGCCAATCAGGAGTGAATATGCAAATAAATGCCAACCAAGATGGCTGCAGCCACAGAGAGCAGAAGGGAGGCATCAATCAGGATGGCAGAGGAGTGGTTAGGGGAAATCAGAAAGGCAGGCAGGCAAGTCAGCAGTCCTGTATTGTGAGAGGGATGTCCCACTGCCCGTTTAGGCCCAAACCCAGTAGGGTCTGGCCTAAACGGGCAGTCGAACATCCCTCAAGGGGTCCCAGATTGAAAAGGGTGCAGGCTGGGGTGAGGAACACCCCCTCCCTCCCCCCGCCGTGCATGAATTTCATGCACCGGGCCTCTAGTATTCACATAAATATAAGAATTATTACCAGGATCTATCAATTAGGTTGCTAAAATAAAAGGCTGTTCTGGCAAAGAAAAGGATCTTAAGAGAGAAGAAGCTGAAGGAGAAGGGCAGCTCAATCAGATTTCCTCCTGATCTTAACCTTGGGCTATTGTGATACACAACGTAAAACACCTGAATGTATACAAATGCCATGTCCACTTAGAAAGGAGACCATAAAGATTAAAAGATTTTTAAGAGAACCAAGATGGCGGCATAGGTAAAACACCTATCTTGCCATCATACTCAGCAATTTTAATACTACAACTTAACGAAAGAAGTTCAAACACCTTCCAGAATCACCAGAAAGCTGGCCGAGTGAAAATTCCACAAATAAAAGTGAAGATAAGACACTGTGACTCGGAGGATCGGAGGTGGACAGCGTTAAAAGATTCACGCAGAGAGCGGTTTGAAGCACGCGCCAGTGGAGACTGCGGGCAGCTGAAAACCGGCCAGTTTTCTCGAATGGGGAGACAAAGACGTCCCACTGGACTGATTCTCCAGCTTTGGACGAAGTCCAGGGAACCCACTATCATACGGGGTGAAAACTGGACACTGGGAGGGCACGCCGAAGCTCGGGTGCTGCAGGGGTCTCCCGGCTTATGGAGAAGGCAGCTTGCGCAAACAGCTCAGCTGCGTGACCACGCAGAGAGCGCTCTGCGACTTCCCCTCTCATTCGGGAAACCGTCAGACTGCTTTGTTTTACGACCCTGGGTGAGACGTTGGGTGTGCAGACTCATTTGGGGAGAGTTTGAATTCCCCGGCAGCCAGTGGAGCTCGGCAGCAGATCTCTCTCAGAGGTGCTGGCAGCCATTGCCCCCAGCACAGGGTCCCTGGGGCCACATAGGGCGGAGCTAACGCTGTCTGCTTGGCCCAGAGACTCCGCCCATCCAACCTGAGCACAGCTGAGCTACACAGACAATTGGCCTGGAGGTCAACCCCTCCAAGTGCTAACAACGATTAACCTGAGCTTAACTTCAGCAAGACTGTGCAACCCATATCCACCTCAGGTAACTGGGGAGGCTGAACCACTGTCCCTTGTAGGACATCTAGCACACAAAGCTAATCGACCAACTCAGGGAAGCAGCCACCATGCAGAGACATGGAAAGAAATCAGATGTGAAAGAAATGGAGGGGAAAAAACAACTGGACATGGATTTCAAAACCAGGGTTATAGGGCTTCTCAAGAGGCTCCAACAAAAGGTCGAGGCCTATAAGGAAATAAGCAAGACCCAAAGGAAATGAATGAGTCCTGCAAGGAAATGATCAAGACAAACGTGGAAATGAATGAGTCCTACAAGGAAATGAAGGAGACCCACAAGGATATAAAGGAGACTCTCAAGGATATGAAAAAGGACCAACCAGAAATTAAGCATACACTGACTGAAATAAAAAATAGTATACAAAGAACTTAAAGTGCTCTGGAGCATCCCAAGAACCAAGTTCAAGATTTGAAATACAAAGAGGGAAAATCCACTGAGATGAAAAAGCAAGAAACCAAAAGAATCCAAAAAAATGAAGATAGTGTAAGTGGCCTGTGGGACAACCTCAAGCATACAAACATCCGAATTATAGGGGTGCCAGAAAAAGAGAGAGAGCTAGACAATGAAAACCTATTTGAAGAAATAGTGACTGAAAACTTCCCACACCTGGTGAAAGAATTGACTTAGGAGTCCAAGAAGCGCACCAAACCCCAATATATAGGAACCCTAAGAGGACCACACCAAAGCACATCATAATTAAAATGCCAAGAGCAAAAGACAAAGAGAGAATATTAAAAGCAGCAAGAGAAAAACAGATGGTTACCCATAAGGGAGCACCCATACGACTGTCAGTGGATTTCTCAACAGAAACGATGCAGGCCAGACGCGAGTGGCAAGAAATATTCAAAGTGATGAACAGCAAGAATCTACAATCAAGATTACTCTATCCAGCAAAGCTATCATTCAGAATTGAGGGTCAGATAAAGTGCTTTGCAGATAAGAAAAAGCTAAAGGAGTTCATCACCACCAAACCAATATTATATGAAATGCTGAAAGATATTCTTTAAGAAGAGGAAGAAGAAAAAGATAAAAGTGTAAATTAGGAACAACAAATACACATCTATCAACAAATGAATCTAAAAATCAAGTGAATTAATAAGCTGATGAACAGGATAAACTGGTGAATGTAACAGAGTCACGGACATAGAGAGGGAATGGACTGACAACTCTTGGGGAGAAAGCGGGTATGGGAAGTGCAGCAAGAGATTGGACAAAAATCATGCAACTATGGGAGAGGACAGTGGAGGGGGGTAAGGGCGGAGGGTGGGATGGGTGCTGGGTGGAGGGGAA
The DNA here is from genome assembly GCA_027563665.1 of Antrozous pallidus. Lineage (NCBI taxonomy): Eukaryota > Metazoa > Chordata > Mammalia > Chiroptera > Vespertilionidae > Antrozous > Antrozous pallidus. Next base: position 24,174,039 of record CM050519.1, read on the forward strand.
CTATAGGGTGAAAAAAAAAGGGGGGGAACAATGTAATTAATAAACTGAACAACAAAGATTAAAAAAAAAAGAAATGAGACCATAAAATTCAGAACACTGGATCACCTAAGAAGCCCAGCAAGTTAAATGTCTTCCAAGTTTTAGAGGGTGCTACTATTCATCAGACACTGTAGTTTATGCCATTAGCTGACTCAGTTTTTGGCTACCAAACTACTCAAGCACTTAAAAGTCAAAATTCCCTTCAATGCACCTTGATATAAATATTTAGAATCTTATAAGTTGTTCCATTTGACACTCCAATAAAAGGTAGTAATTAGTAATGTCTCTCTTAGCTATTCTAATTTGTAATATCCTATTATGTGAATAATGGTTTGTTTTGTTTCAGTTATTTTTCCCTCTAAGCCAGGGATTCTCAACAGTCTTTAACACCATTCAGGACACATTTGGAAAATGTCTGGGCCATTCTGGTTGCCACTGTGACTGAGGTGATGCTACAAGATTTGCCAGAGGAAGGTGTACAACACTCAGTTAGTCCTACATAATGAAATAAATAAATAACAAAACAAAAAAAGTCCTTTTTCCCAAAGACAGATAGGTACACATACCTTAAAAAAGAGAGAGGTAGGGAGAGAAAAAGAGAAAAGCTTTAAAAAAAAAAGCCAAATCCCACTGGGTGGCTCAGTGGTTGAGCACTGACCTATGAACCAGGAGGTCACATGTCTAGGTTGCAGACTGGGTCCTCAGTGTGGGGTATGCAGAAGACAGCTGATCAATGATTCTCTCTCTCACTGATGTTTCTCTCTCTATCTCTCTCTTCCTTTCTGAAGTCTATCCTAATAAAATATGCAAATTGACCATACCTATGCAAACACACGAGTCACGCCCACCAGCCAATCAGGAGCAAGTATGCAAATTAACCCAACCAAGATGGCTGTGGCCACAGAGTGAGCAGAGGCTTGGGTTTCCTGGCAATGGAGGAAGCCAAGCTTCCTGCACACTCTGGCTAGCCCAGCCACTGCTCAAGGCTACAACAGTTTATAGAAGATGAATATATTCCAACAAAAATGGCTGCTGCCACAGAGCAAGCAGGAAGTGTGGGTTTCCCCAGCAATGGAGGAAGCCAAAATTCCTAGCTGGCCCTGTCCTCTGCTCAAGGTTACAAAGTTTCAATTGTGGAAGATAAATAAATACCAGATTCCAGGGCCTATGCTTGGGTCGCTGGAGGTGTGGATGGCCTGCAAACTACCACAGGCCCCTCGCCCAGGCCACTGAACACCCCAAGGGAACCCCCACCCTGATTCAGGACACCATTCAGGGTAAACCAACTTGTCCCCACTTATGCAGCAGGCCTCTATCCTATATAATAAAACTAATATGCAAATTGATCATCACTCCAACACACAAGATGGCCAGCAAGAAAGGGCAGTTGGGAGGGATCAGGTCAGCAAGGGAGGGCATTTTGGAAAGACCAGGCCTGCAAGGGAGGGCAGTTGGGGGTGATCAAGCCTGCAGGGGAGGGTAGTTAGGGGTGTGACCAGGCCAGCAGCGGAGGGAAGTTGGGGGTGACCAGGCCTGCAGGGATGGGTGGTTGAGGGGGACCTAGGCTTGCAGGGGAGGGCAGTTAGGGGTGACCAGGCCAATAGAGGAGGGAAGATGGGGGCAAACAGCCTGGCAGGGGAGCAGTTAGGCATCAATCAGGCTGGCATGGCAGTGGTTAGGAGGTGATCAGGCTGGCAAGCAGATGCAGTTAGGGGCAAACAGAAAAGATCGGGCCTAAATGGGGAGATGGACAGCCCTCAAGGGATCCCAGATTGGAGAGGGTGCACGCTTGGCTGAGGACACACCCCCTGCATGAATTCTGTGCACCGGTCTCCAGAGTGTGTGTGTTTGTGCGTGCGTGTGTGTGTGTGTGTGTGTGTTTGTGTGTAATATATATAAAATAAAATAGAGAGAGAGTTAATCATAATTGTATAAGCCTAAACTCTAATCAATGGGATTACATTTAAACTGGAATTCATATGTAAATTGTTGCATATTAAATATTTCTTCTTGTGTCGTCTTAATATACATTGGATTTTCAAAGAATCAAACTACCAATCTATAAATTACTCACTACAGTCACACTTTTTAGAGTGTTTTCTTTTTTCTTCTTCTATTTTTTTTTTTTTCACTTTACCAATAGTTGTACTCCATTTCTGAAATTTAGGTATCCCAGGGCAATACTGCTTTTGGTGATATTTGAATCACTAGAAGAGCACACCTGTATCAGCCTACTGCAGCTGTTGTACTCACAGGGCATAAGGTAGAGATTCAAGAATGTGACTGTGTTGAACTTTCTTGAGTAGTTATGGTCCAATATTAAAATAATATTGTTTTATTATACAGAATGTCAACTTGTTTTTCTAAATTATAAGCATTGATAATATGAGCTCTCTATAAAAATTTTCACTGGAAAAGAAGGAATGGAGATGTTAGGGAATAATTATTATTAAAGGGGTAGGGGGCTAAAAACATTGAGAACCTGTTTTAAATTACTCACTACTAGAGGCCTGGTGCACGGATTCATGAACTGGTAGGGTCCTTCGGCCTGGCCTGCACCGTCAAACAATCTGGGACCCCACATGGAATGTCAGACTGCCAGTTTTGGCCTGATCGCTGCAGGCCAGGCTGAGGGACCCGACCAGTGCACGAATCCATGCACCCAGCCTCTACTAGGCATATAACATCTTTGGTTAATCTCTTCCCGCACCACTCCCTTTTCCACCTTTCCCTCTGAGATTCATCAGTCTGTTCAATATTTCCATGCCTGTGCGTTGAGCATCTGCCCCTGGGTTATCAGTGTGCATCACAGCAGGTCACACATACATTGAAACACCTACTACACTGCATAGGTATAGAATGACACTGAAACTGCAGATTTTAAAACAGCTCTGAAATAGTAGTTTACCTCAATACAGCAATATATTGTTACATGTATACAATTCATTAAATATCTGTCAAGAAAACACTGAGCAGAAAATACAAAGAACATCCTATCTAATAAAAGAGTAATTTGCAGATCGACCATCACTCCAACACACAAGAGGGCTGCCCCCTTGTGGTCAAAGAACCTGCCCCCATGTTGACACAAGATGGCCACCACAAGATGGCCAGTAGGGGAGGGCCGCTGGGAGGTTCCAGGACTGCAAGGGAGGGCAGTTGTGGGTGATCAGGCCAGCAGGAGAGGGCAGTTGGGAGGTTCCAGGCCTGCAAGGGAGGGCAGTTGGGGGTGATCAAGCCTGCAGGGGAGAGCAGTTAGGGTTGACCAGGCCAGCAGAAAAGGAAGTTGAAAACGGGCTGGCAGGGGAGCAGTTAGACATCAATTAGGCTGGCAGGGTAGTTGTTAGGCGGTGATGAGGCTGGCAGGCAAAGGCGGTGACAGGCAATCAGAGAGGCAGGCAGGCAAGCAGTTTGGAGCCAGCAGTCCTGGATTGTTAGAAGAATATAAAACTGTCTGTTTAGGCCCGATCCTAGCAGGGAATTCTGTGCACCGGGCTCTAGAGTGTGTGTGTTTGTGCATGTGTGTCTGTGTGTAGGATCGGGCCTAAACGGGCAGACAGACATCCTTCAAGGAGTCTCGGGCCTAAACGGGCAGACAGACATCCTTCAAGGAGTCCCAGATTGGAGACAGTGCAGGCTGGGCTGAGGGACACTCCCTGCCCACCCACCCCACCCCACCCCTGTGCATGAATTTCGTGCACCAGGCTTCTAGTACAATTATATAGGGCCTGGTGAGCAATTTGAATGAGGTCAATATTTCAGTATTGAAAAATAAATATCTACTATTAAAACAGGAAAAAAAATCTTAACAGTTGGCTATTTACCTGAGTATTATCTACTTCAAAACTAAAACTGAAGCAGTCATCAAACTTCAGTTTCTGTCTGTCTGAAGGGTAATTGTTTTGGTTGTTAAAGTTCTAATACTTTAACAACATAAATTATAAATTAACTTATTTGTATTAAATTTATTGGGGTGACATTGGTTAAAATTATAGGTTTCAGGTATACAATTCTATAATACATCATCTGTATATTATACTGTGTGTTCACCAAATCAAGTCTCCCTCTACCACCATTTATATCCCCTTTACTCTATTATACCACCCTTTTCCCTCTGGTAATCACCATCCCGTTGTCTGTGTCTGAATTGTTGGTTATTTATTGGGGTTTATTTGCCTTAATCCCTTCACCTTTCTCACCCAGCCTCCCCCATCTTCCTCTACCTCTGAGAGCTGCAAGTCTGTTCTCTGTATCTATGAGTCCATTTCTATATTGTTAGTTTATTTGTTCATTAGATATTACATATAACTGAAATCATATGATACTTGTCTTTCTCTGGCTTATTTCACTTGACATAATATTTTCCAGGTCCATCTATGCTGTCACAAAAGGCAAGATTTCCTTCCTTTTTACAACCAAGTAGTATTCCACTGTGAAAATGTACCACAACTTTTTTATTCACTCATTTACTGATGGGCACTTGGGCTGTTTCCAAATCTTAGCTATTGTAAATAGCATTGCAATGAACATAGGGGTGACCATATTCTTTCTAATTAGTGTCTTAGGTTTCTTCAGATATATTTCCAGAAATGGAATATCTGGGTCATGAGGTAGTTCCATTTTTAACTTTCCACAGTGGTTGCACCAATTTGAATGAATTTCTATAGGTGCAGATAAGCTAAAACTGCAAGTGCCAATTTTAAACCCTGTTTGTTTTGTATGTTTTTATTGATTTCAAAGAGAGGAAGGGAGAGAGGGAGAGAGAGAGAAACATCAATGATGAGAGAGAATTATTGACAGGCTACCTCCTACACAACACCTACTGAGGATCGAATCCACAACCTGGGAATGTTATGGGGAATCGAATCATAACCTCCTGATTCATGGATTGATGCTCAACCACTGAGCCACACCAGCCAGGCTTAACAATATTTTTTATTTTATTCTAATCACTAGAGGCCAGGTGCACGAAATTCATGCAGGGAGGACGAGGGATATCCCATAGCCCAGCCTGCACCCTTTCCAATCTGGGACCCCTTGAAGGATGTCCAACTGGGATCGGGCCTAAACGGGCAACTGGACATCCTTCTCACAATTTAGCACTGCTGGTTCCAAACTACTCACCTGCCTGCCTCCCTAATTGCCCCTAACCGCTTCTGCCTGACAGCCTGATTACCCCCTAACCACTATACCCTGCCAGCCTAATTGATGTCTAACTGTTCCCTGTCAGCCAGCCCATTTGCCCCCAACGTCCCTCCTCTGCCAGCCTGGTCAACCCTAACTGCCCTCCCCTGCAGGCTTGATCGCCCCCAACTGCCCTCCCTTGCAGGGCCTGAAACCTCCCAACGGCTCTCCCCTGCTGGCCATCTTGTGTCCACATGGGGGCAGCCCTCTCGTGTGTTGAAGTGATGGTCAATCTGCAAATTACTATTTTATTAGATAGGATAGAGGCCTGGTGCATGGTTGGGGGCCAGCTGGTTTGCCCTGGAGAGTGTCCTGGATCAAGGTGGGGGTCCCTTGGGGTGAGAGGCTGCCTGGGCGAGAAGCCTGTGGAGATTTGCAGGCTGGCTACGCCCCCCAGCAGCACAAGCGGAGGCCCTGGGATCTGGGATTAATTTATGTCTACGATTGAAACTTTGTAGCCTGGAGCAGAGCCAAGCCTTCTGCTTGCTCCAGGGCGGCAGCCATTTCTGTTTGAAACTTTGTAGCAGGTAACAGCAGGCGGAAAGTTTGGCTTCCTCTGTTGCCAAGGAAACCCAAGCCTCTGTTCTCTCTAGCTCAGTGGCTGCCCCCATTTCTGTATCTAATTGAACCTGTAGCATTAAGTGGAGGCGTAGGCTGGCAATGGCAGGCTGAAAGCTTGGCTTTCTCCGTTGCCAGGGAAACCCAAACCTCTGTTCTCTCCAACTCAGTGGCTGTCGCCATTTCTGTATCTTTTATAACCGAAACTTTGTAGCATTGATTGGAGGCCTAGGCCAGCAATGGCAGGCAGAAAGCTTGGCTTCCTCTGTTGTCAGGGAAACCCAAGCGTTCCTCCTGCACTCAGTGGCGGCAGCCATCTTGGTTGGGATTTATTTGCATAATCTGCTCCTGATTGGCTGGTGGGCATGGCTGTGAGCTTGGCTTGTGAATGTGGCGAAGGTACGGTCAAATTTGCATATTACTCTTTTATTAGATAGGATTAATCCTAGTCGTAATATATGTTTCTTGTTATTTTTGCAGTTGTTTTTGTCACAATGTTTTAGGCCCAGTCCAAAGGTTTGCCCTGTTTTAACATTTGAAAAGTATGAGGAGTTTAGATTTACAAGGCAATTCCTCTGGGATGATAGTTCCAATTCCGTTTTAAAGTGGCTCTGTGAATATTGTTCTATGCATATATTTGTATATCAAATCATCACATTGAATGCCTTAAACTTACACAATGATTTGTGTACACTATCTTACCTAATAATAGGCAAACATGTAAATTGACCATACCTCCGCAATGCCCACCAGCCAATCAGGAGTGATATGCAAATTAACCCGACAAAGACAGCAGTTAATTTCCATAGACAGGCAAAGAGCTATAGGGCGTCTCTCAGGGCCTCTGGGCAGCATGGGAAAGCAGGGTCAGAGCGGAAAGAGGCAGCTCTGGGGTGGGAGCAGAAAGAGGCGGCTCCAGGGCCAGGCCGGAGTGGAAAGGCAGGGCTGGCAGGCAGGGAAAGGAAGGCCCATTCTAGAACGAATCTTCATGCATCAGGCTTCTAGTATTTCAATAAAGCAGAGAAAATAAAAAAAGTTCAGTGTCTAGTTTGTTAAGGAATAGCAAATTTTAGAGACATTGACTGTTCTTCTATAGAAGGCTCAGCAAGGTATCAGACTATAGAGACATTCTACAACATAAAAGGGACAGAGTCCCCCAGGAGGAGTGTATAAGGAATAAAAGTACATAAAGAAAAGACAGGATGGCCAGAGGCCACACTGAAAGCAAATAAAAGGGCAGATAGAAGAAGAAACTTAGAAAGTAAACTGATAGAATTGGCCAGAAAAGGGAAAAAAAATCAGGAAAAGGAAAGAAATGTTATGGTGCCCAAAGAAAAATGGGGGCCAAGACCAGGGAGGCTCAGGGTGGAGGGTGGAGCACCATCCCTTACTTCAGAAGTTGGTGGGTTCAATTCCCAGTCAGGATATATAACCAGGTTGCAGGTTCAATTTTGATCCTCAGTGGGAGGCAACTGATCAATGTGTGTGTGTGTGTGTGCGCGCTCGCGCGCGCGCGTGTGTGTGTGTGTGTGTGTGTGAAATCAATAAAAAAAGAAACAGAAATGTAAAGAGGAGGGAGTAGTCAGCAGAGTTATATGTTTCAAAAAGACTGTGTGATCAAAAGTCAGTAAGAATTAGAGGGAAAAAAAACAAATGCAAAAATTAAAAACTGTACAGAGAAAGTACCAGAGTAAACTAATCTTTATAGAGAACAGACTCTGAAGGTTCAAGGTAAAGGACAGGAATTAAGGACAAATAGCTTTCTACGAATAGGATGTGGATCCCAAGGAAGAAGCAGGCCTGGGCCATCTTAGAGCTACTGCAACCAAAAAGTGACCCAAGCAGAGGAATGTGGTCATGGAAGACTGGTGCAGAAGGCCAGACAAAGGAAGATGCCACCAGTGACAAGGAAACTGTAGGCAAGGCTAAGAAGGGGTCCACAAATATACCACAGGCACAATGAATCAGCATTTGTAATCTCTGTCAGGCACAAGGGACTGTGCCAATACAATTAAGGTTACGAACTCTAAAATCTCCAAGGAAATTATTCTGAATTATCTGGGTGTGCCCAACCTAATACATGAACACTTAAAAGCAGAAAACTTTCTCCAGATGGAGGCAAGAGATGCTACAGAAAGGGAAGTCAGAGATCTGAAGCAAGAGATGGATTTCATATATCTGAGACACAGAGCCCACATGAAGGATAGGAGAAAGCCTTTCAGAGCTCAGACAGCCACCAGTGACAGTCAGCAAGGAAACTGCGAGCTCAGTCTTACAACAGCAAGGAACTAGGTTCTGCAACATGAACTTGGAAGAGGGTTTTTCCCCAAAGCCTCTCCAACAGGAGCCCAGTCACTAGACATCGATTTCAGCCTTATGAAACCTAGAGAAACAAGGTGAGCCAGCCCTGGACTTGTGGCCATGTGAGACATCCACTGGTGTTGTTTTTAAATCAACAAATCTGCAGTAACTTGTTATAGCACCAATGAGAAATACAACACCCCAGAGCCGTGATGGCAAATCTATGACATGCGTGACAGCACTGACATGCGTAGCCATTTTTGATGACACGCGGTCACATACAGAGAAGAGAAGTATGGGGCCGGATGCAAAGAAGGACGTGTCATGCTCCGCTACAGTGCGGCCAGGTACAGTAGCCGAGGATGAATCATTTGCTATAGTTTAGTGTAGACACTCTGTGCCTGAGATCTGTAGGCCAAAACAACAGAATTCTGACACAGAGCTTCTAGTTCTGGGACTTCCGGTTAGGCCGTTAGGGGGTCTTTGACCTCACTTCCGCCTGGCAGAGCAGTGAGCAGTGGAATGCCGCAGGGGACGAATCTCTGGGGGCCCTATGATCACCATTACCAGCAACCACATAACCACAGCAATCATCATCCAATCTACTGTTCTGGGGTGTCGTTGATTTCTAATTGACCATCATTACTGAAACAAGTGAGGGGGAGGCTGGAAGAGGGAAGGGCCTGTGCTATGGATGCCATTTCCTGCCATTAGAAATAGCAGCAGCCATCTTAATGTATATAAGGAACACCATTTTGCAGCATAGTGCAGACTCCATTTCACCACTATTACTGTTGTGCATCCTTATTAACCCCTATTTCTGCTTATTAACCCTGCCTTTCATAAAAGACAGTTACATGTGCCATCTGTGGTCAGTTAGGTTAGTTAACCCCTAATTGCCTGCAGGGCTAACAGGCTATCTATAATTCTATCTTCTGTCACTGCCCCCCTAATGGAGAACCAAAAAAAATAAGAAACCAAGGTTAAGTAAAGGAAGTGGTAGTAACAGTAGCCGACCCTCTCAAGAGACATGGACTGAGATGTATGGCATTATAGAAAAAAAATGGCAGATCATATTGCGTTCTATGTACTGAAATGGTAGTAAGCAGAATGTGGAATATAAATAGACATTTTGAAACTACTCATTCCCAGCTCTTGAAAAAAAGTGATGAAAGGAAGGAATATATTTCCAGGCAGCTACATCTTTATAACAGCCAATCTAATTCCATCCTTAAATTTATAAAAGGCTCTAGAAATTTAACATATGCAAGTTTGAGCATTGCTCACTGCATAGCTCAGCATAGAAAAGCACTCAGTGAGGGGTAATTTATTAAAGAAACTCTCCTAAGATGTGCACCAATTCTATTTCACATTATGCAGAATCAAGATGCAATTATTAAGAGAATATCTGAGTTGCCACTCAGTAGAAAATATCATAAAAGACTGAATAATGAGACTGAACGCAAATGTACAACATCGATTAAAGAGAGACATAAGTAATTGTAAATATTTTCCATTTCTCTTGATGAAACTACTGATGTTACATCACATGCTCAGTTGGCCATTAGTGGTCGATATTCTGATGGTCTCACAATGAGAGAAGTTGATAAAAGTTAGTATCAGTGCCAACAAGTACATCAGGAAGCGAAATATGTAAGGTTGTTATACAAACATTCCGTGACCTAAGTAAGCATTGATATCTCTAAAGTTGTGTCAGTGATGACAGATGGGGCACCAAACATGGTGGAGAAAAAAGTCGGATTTGTCAAATTGTTTACAGAAGCTATTGGACATCCGATTGTGCCTTTTCATTGTATTATCCATCAGGATGTTTTATGTGCCAAGGCAGGATTCACCGACTTAAACGACTTAATGTCAGTTGTTACAAAAATAGTTAATTTAATAGCTGTTCGCTCCCTTCACAAGCGAGAATTTTCTGCACTTTTACTGGAGGTTGATTCCACCTACAGTGGACTGCTGATGTACAATAATATAAGATGGCTGAGCCGAGGCAAAGTTCTTGAGTGCTTTGTGGAGTGCTTTGAAGAAATTAGGGTATTTCTTGAGGATAAGGATCTGGGAAACTTTTCTCAGCTCAATGATGACAAGTGGGTCAACACCCTGATATTTTTTACAGATCTCTCTGTTCATATTAATGAACTGAACTTAAAGTTACAAGGTTTTGGCAAAAGTATTGATGTTATGTTTGGATACATAAAAGCTTTTGAATGTAAACTTAAAATTTTCAAGCAAGACATAGAACCTAAAACTTATAAGTATTTTCCTAGAGTAACAAAGTATTTTGAGAAGGCCAGTGCAGCTGTACAAAATGAAATGGAACCCTTGCATATAAAGTACCAGCATGGTTTAGACTCGTGACTTGACCAGTTCAGTGATAGATTTAATCAATTTAGAGGCCTAGAACAGACCATAAAAAAATTAAGTATCCTGATGTAGTAGTCTACAGTAGTTTGGAATTAAATGGTTTCCAATGGATGCAAATTGATGATCTGGAGATGCAACTTGCAGAATTTCAAGACAGCATCTGGGCTCAGGTGTTTGTCAACTTGAGGTCAAAGCTTGAGAATCTGGATAGGTTCGCTTGGAGAAGCAAAAGGAGAGTGCCACTACAAACAGAAAATTTGGAATTCCTAGAACCAATTACCAGAGTAAAAGTTTAGCACCCTGAAAAATACAGCAATGGCTTTACTCACAATTTTTCCCTCTGTACTTCTGGGAGACCTTATTCTCAGTGTTAAATAATATCAAAACCAACAAAAGAAACAGACTGACAGATGAAGTTAGTAGTGCTTGCTTGGGATTGAAGTGTACAAAATACCAACCTTCAATTGAATGTTTAGCCAATGAAATTCAGCAACAAAAAAGTCACTAATAGGCAGTTAGTTAAAGAATCCCCTCTCCCCCTCACTTATCTTAGTTCACAGCACCCCACACAAGTTAAATAATATCAAGGCCAACAAAAGAAACCGACTGACAGATGAACAAAGAAGTCACTAAGCAGGTAAGTTAAATAATTAGTTTTTGGTTTATTAAATACAGATATATATTACAATTATACATTTTTTTAACTATAAATATCGCAAAATTATGGATTTTTTTTCTTGAAGTGACACACCACCCAAGTTATGCTTGGTTTTTTGGCAAATTTTGACACGCCAAGCTCAAAAGGTTGCCCATCACTGCCCCAGAGCAACAAAAAATGCCAGATTATAAACACCATAGGTTCTCGTTCTTCCTCCCCTCAGCTCCAATCTAATCCTAGAAGAAACATTCAGTGTAAAGTAATGTGCAGAAACAGAGAAAAGGCCAAACTCAAAACTTCTATTGAAAACTGCAGATGTAGCAAGCTTCAAATGGGGAAAAAGAGTTGCATTTTTAGGATGAAAATTAAGTTATTTATATTGAACTAAGGTTTTTGTTACCTGAAAGTGAACAGAAAGCTCTGGGACCTGCTGGGGATTTCATCCTGGAGCTGAGAGGGCTGGTTTGAAGAGGCAACAGATGGGAATACACAAGCCACGTTTGACTTGTACCTACAATGTCACCTCTTTAAAGAAAACCAATGACACATATCTACAGTGAGTTTAAGAGTAACTACTGAAATCTGAGTTTTATATAGAATGATGTCCACACAACTATTTCATATAACTACATCCATAGAGAAACCAATCTGGGCTTTCAAGTAAAAATTCTGTTTTCACCAAAAGACAAATAGGAGAAAAAGCTCTTAAGTAAAACTAAAAATTCATCACTCCATTTTTAAAAAGCACACTGAAATTATTACCCAAAGACAAAGTAAATCAATTTCCTAAATAAGTAAATGAGTACTCATGTTGAAGTACTACAAGTACTTCACATTCATTAAGTAACCAAATCAGCACACGGTCTTTCAAAGGACTGTCTTGAGAAGGGAAAAGAGGTTCTTCAAAACAAAGTTTTTACTTCATGTAAAAATCACTTAATGGGTGGGTGGGGGGAGGAAACATATGTGCTAGTATTCATAATACTTTAAACAATAAAAAAATTATATTAAAAAAATCACTTAAATACCTTTGATAATGTTAAATAAGAATTACTTTTAAAATGCACAATGCAAAACAAAGGGTCTAGATGCCGATTTTAAATGGTATGATACCTCTGTAAACACAAATGCCAAAAGGTTACAGTTGCAAATCATTGCATGTTGCTTCATCAAAATAATTTTTATTAATAAAAATACTACCAAAGCTGCAAAACAAAAAGCAAACCTGATCTAAATCTTATATCCTCCAGTTTTAAATTTATCAAAAATGTGATGCCTTGAAAAATCTGAGTAATATCACTAATCAGTATTTAAGAAGGAAAAAGATGCACCTCATCTTCAGAATAATGAGCAGATCTTCCCTACAATGTACTATGATAGGATCAAGGAGTCATAAAGGAAAGAACCTATTCCTCATTTTGAAAATATATTTTTATTGATATCTGAGAGGAAGGGAGGGACAGGGAGACAAATTTCAATGTGATGAGAGAGAATCATTGATCAGCAGCCTACTACATGGCCCTCACTGGGGACCAAGCTCACAACCCCAGCATGTACAATGACTGGGAATTGAACTGTGACCTCCTGGTTCATAGGTCGATGCTAAACCACTGAGCCACACGAGCCAGGCTATTCCTCTTCTCTCTACCTAAGAAATAAATGTCTATTATGGAATGTCACTGAGATTATGTGGTTGTTTTGAGTTCCTCATTTTCAGAAAAGAACTTAGTTGTGACAAACTCATTCATTAGCACGTTAGGCAGCTCTGAGAAAGCAAGAGTTTAATATTCTGCTTTGTAAAGTGAATTTGATTGCAAAAAATCTTCTGACATCGGAGACTTGTTTAAGATTTAACAAGCATTCTGGCCCAATTATTAAATACGTATTCTGTAAATACTTTAGAAATGTCAATAGCCATCTGCCCTGTACATACTATTAAAATTGATACTCTCAGAAGGAGAAGGTTAAGACTAACAGAAAAACAATTCTGAAGTAATTATGTTTAGACGGAATAATGTAAACTATATTTAGTACTTTCCAGGTAGTTGTTTAATGGCTTGTGATGATAAAGTGTGGCCTCCTCCACTGTCTAATATCAATAGCCCACTCACTCTACTAACTCAAATGGCACCAGCAATTATGATCAAAAAGAAAGAAAAAAAATGTTTATCTTAACATGGCAGTCACACATGAATCAAAAAAGTACCCTTCCAGAATCTCACAGATAATTTAGATAAGTGATTCCATATCTAATATAGGTATGAGGGGAGAGAAAAGGTACTTTATCATCTTGAACCCTCACCCTAACCCTATTGTAAAGCAATACCTATACACAAGCCTCATTAACACAAGCCTTATTAACACAAGGCTCATTAAGAGAAGCAAAGACAAAACAACAAAAAGTTAAATTTTCTTGTTCTAGGATGAAATTATATCAACTAGTAATGACAAGAATTAATAAGAAGGTATACCGATTTGTTTATCTAAAACCAAAATCAGCACTTGTCAAGAATTAACATAATAGGTATGAAGTTCCCAAGCCTAGGCTCCATACAAAGCAATACTAATAAATGTATGTTCAACAATGAAGTTAGGAATCTCCAATACAAATTAAAAATCCCAGTAACACACAAACTAGGCAATATTTCCTTCTGGGGTCTTCTGAAAGTTGAGGAGGAACACTGAACACAAATACTTGTTAATGAAAAGAAAATTAGGCAGTATAATGGCAAATACACCTACTGATTCTGGCTGAATATTTTCTCAAATTCCAAGCACATGTTACATGTTAACCTAAATAGGTGACTGCAATAATTTTCCCCTAAACTAAGTAAGGCTGTCAAAACCAATAGGTGAAATTGACAAAAAAAATAAGTCATGATGCTAAAATAATATGCAACTCCTCAGAATAGCATACAAAATCATTTCATAATCTGTCACAAATTTTCAAATCCTCAGAATGGCCTGCAAAACCATTTCATAATCCGTCTAATTTTCCCAACCTCTCACTGCCACCCTCCCATCATGAATTATTTGAAACCTACCTCTCTTTGCTCACTGCTGTTTCCCCATGACAAAAGAATACCCTTCCCTCTGTATATTACTCCTGTCATGAGTTAAGACTTTTATCTAATCCACTTTTCTCTGCTAAATTTCCCCTAAACTACAGTAGGTCCTCGGTACGTCAGAGATACATTCCTGTGGCGAGATGTAACGTGATTTTCACCATAAGTCGTAACCCACGTACAGAAGCACTCACATAGAGCACACACACAGCAGTAATGAAGTGAAACAGCAAAAAAAAAATTTTAAAGAAAGATAACAATTCCCGACCTTTAAAAGTGGTAAATAAATAATAAAAAATATAAAGCACATATGTACATATGTCAAAATGATGGAATTTTTTTTATAAGTAAATGGAAGATGGCAACATATGTGGTGTCCAACATGACCCAAGGACTACCTGTACTACAATTTCCCTTCCATTTTGGTTTCTCCTAAAGCTAACAAGGTAGCTCAAAAAAAAAAGTAGTTTGTTTTTATTCTGAACTTGTAAGTAACTTAATCAGTAAATATTACCTTCTAGCAGTTTTTACTCATTTAATTTTTCAATTGTTTGTTTTGAATCCTAAGAGATAAGCAACTTAGAGTAAAAACTATATATGTAAACAATCTATTTATATAAAATATCATTCACTTATGGTAAATGGTTTGAATATACTTAACATGTGGGTTGATGGTCAAATGAATTCAGTCGGCTTGAAAGCCAGCTGAGTCTGTCAGAGAATCCCCATCATTTAGAACCAACAAGCTCAGTGGCTCTGGGGTTGAGCATCGACCTCTGAACTGGGAGGTCAAGTTTCAATTCCTGGTCAGGGCACATGTGGAGAGTGGAACAGCGTTTGGACATGTTCAAGCCTTGGACAATTGAGAAGGCATGTTCCTTTCCTGGCAAAACCAAAGGCTACAGTTGTAATCTTAAACCTATGGTCCAAACCTGTGGTCCCATGTGGCTGAGTAATATAGGCTGCTGAAGGGGCAGCAAATAAGCAAAGCTTGATCAGGTGCATGTAATTGAGTAGATTTGAAACTCATGAGAACCTTGTAAGCACATCCTTACTTTGCCTCATGGAAATTGGCTATAAAATAAAGACTGGGCTTACAGGCTGTGGCTCTATTGCTAGCTCTCCATCAGAGAGGATAGCATCCCACCCAGACCCAACTTTTTTCTCTTGTCTGTCTTTTCTCAATCCTTCACCGCCCCCTCTCAAGCTTACCAAACCTGACTGAGCTGGCTCGGCACATATGGCACCCAACATGGGGCTGAGTATGCCATGGCCATGCCGGCTTCGCACAGGCACATGCCTGGTTTGCAGCTCAGTCTCCAATAGGGAGCATGTAGGAAGCCGATCAATGATTCTCTCTCATCACTGATGTCTCTCTCTCCCCTTTCCTCTCTGAAATCAACAAAAAAATAAAGAACCAACTAAAGAAAGCCACTAATGGCCTCAGGTGTAGCCTCCAGAACAGGCACACCGCAAAATGAGTGAGTTCAGATATACGAAAGGCAGGTCTATAAGGACCTAGTTATCCTGAGGACCAAGAAAAAAACAAAACAAGTCACATCTACAAATCATCACACTTAAGAACGCAATACACACAGCAAAGCACCATGGCCATCACTCTCAAACGCAACTGAGAGGGAGAACCAAGATGGTGACATAGGGAAACACCTATCTTGCTGCCATACACAGCAATTTCAGAACTACAACTTAACGAAAGAACAAACACCATCCAGAATCACCGGAAAGCTGGCTGAGTGAAAATTCCACAAATAAAAGTTAACATAAGACACTGTGACTCGGAGGAGCAGCGGCAGACAGGGTTGAACATACGCGCGGAGTCAGAGGTTTGGAGGAGTGCGCGCACCAGCGGATTGGGTGAGCGGCTGAAAACCGGCCAGTTTTCTTGAACGGGGGAGACAAAGAGATCCCACTGGACTGATTCTCCAGCGCTGAGCGAAGTCCAGGGAACCCACTATCATACGGGGTAAAAACTGGACAGTGGGAGGGCACGCCGAAGCTCGGGTACTGCAGGGGTCTGCGGGCTTGTGGAGAGGGCGAGCTTGTGCAGAATGAATGTGAACTTGGTAACAGCGCAGCTGCATGACCTTGCAGAGAGCACTCGTGACTTGCTCTTTCATTCGGGAAACCGTCAGACTGCATTGTTTTGAGACCCTGGGTGAGACATTGGATGTGCAGACACATTTGGGGAGAGGATGAATTCTCCGGAAGCCGGTGGAGCTCAGCAGCGGTTCTCTCTCAGAGACCCTGGAGCCGCATAGGGCAGAGCTGACGCTGTCTGCTTGGCCCAGAGACTCCGCTCATCCAACCTGAGCACAGCTGAATGTCACAGACAATTGGCCTGGAGGTCAACCCCTCCAAGTGCTAACAACAATTAACCTAAGCTTAACTTCAGCAAGACTGTGCAACTCATATCCACCTCAGGTAACTGGGGAGGCTGAGCCACTATCCCTTACAGGATGTCTACCACACAATGCTAATTGACCAACTCAGGGAAGCAGCCACCATGCAGAGACATGGAAAGAAATCAGATGTGAAAGAAATGGAGGAAAAAAAACAACTGGACATGGAATTCAAAACCACTGTTATAGGGCTTTTCAAGAGGCTGCTAGAAAAGGCCGAGACCTATAAGGAAAAAAAACAAGACCTATGAGGAAATGAACAAGACCTGCAAGGAAATGAACAATGACAACGAGGAAATGAACAAGACCTGCGAGGAAATGAACAAGACCTACAAGGAAATAAATGAGACCTACAAGGGTATGAACGAGACCCTCAAGGATATGAAGGAGACCCTCAAGGATATAAAAAAGGACCAACCAGAAATTAAGCATACACTGACTGAAATAAAAAATATTATACAACGACCTAAAAGTACTCTAGAGCATCCCAAGAACCAAGTTAAAGATTTGAAATACAAAGAGGGAAAATCCACTCAGCTGAATAAGCAAGAAACCAAAAGAATCCAAAAAATTGAAGATAGTGTAAGGGGCCTCGGGGACAACCTCAAGCATACCAACATCCGAATTATAGGGGTGCCAGAAAAAGAGAGAGAGCAAGACACTGAAAACCTATTTGAAGAAATAGTGACCAAACACTTCCCACACCTGGTGAAAGAAATTGACTTAGAAGTCCAAGAAGCGCCCTGAACCCCAATATACAGGAACCCTAAGAGGACCACAACAAGGCACATCATAATTAAAATGCCAAGAGTAAAAGACAAAGAGAGAATATTAAAAGCAGCAAGAGAGAAACAGTTGCCTATAAGGGAGCACCCATACGATTGTCAGCAGATTTCTCAACAGAAACGATGCAGGCCAGATGGGAGTGGCAAGAAATATTCAAAGTGATGAATAGCAAGAATCTACAACCAAGATTACTCTATCCAGCAAAGCTATCATTCAGAATTGAAGGTCAGATAAAGTGCTTCGCAGATAAGAAAAAGCTAAAGGAGTTCATCACCACCAAACCAATATTATATGAAATGCTGAAAGATATTCATTAAGAAGAGGAAGAAGGAAAAGATAAAAGTGTAAATTATGAACAACAAACACACACCTATCAACAAATGAATCTAATAACCAAGTGAATTAATAAGCTGATGAACAGGATAAACTGGTGAATGTAACAGAGTCACGGACATAGAGAGGGAATGGACTGACAATTCTTGGGGAGAAAAGGGGTATGGGAAGTGCAGCAAGAGACTGGACAAAAATCATGCACCTATGGGAGAGGACAGTGGGGGGAGGGGGAGGGGGGAGGGTGCGATGGGTACCGGGTGGAGGGGAGCTATAGAGGAAAAAAAGGGAACAATGTAATTAATAAACTGAACAATAAAGATTAAAAAAATGAAAATAAAACGCAACTGAATCCAAACAGACCACTTAGACAATCTAGTCAAGATAAAAATATGTCATTTGATTCATTAAGTATTACGTTTTTATATACCCTGTGTAAAACAAAAAATTGGTATGACATTTTTCTTCACATTCTTATTTTTGTAATCGTAAAGCTCTTTCTATGCCTAAAGTGCTATCTTAAATGACGTCAGAAACGGCTCTATGGAACACGAGTCCAAATATGTTAGTGTTCCTAAAACATAACCAAAAGTGAAGGCTTTTACATCAAACAACATTTCATAAAAATCAAAATTCTTACCATCATCTTTTCAAAGAGCTCTAAGACTTCCTTCTCTGACAGTGGCTTCGCAAGGTTTTCCATTGCCTCTGAAGAACAATCACTGCTTGCAAACGCAGTTTTCAGGTTGGAAAGTGGAGGCCTCTCTTTCTTGCTCCCCGGAATTTTTATGCTCGCAAATCTGTCCAGCTACAAAAAAATAAATAAATAAAAAATAATTAAATAGTACATATGTAAATATTTCCTTCTCAATATTCATGTAATCCACAAAACAAATAAGCAAACAAGGTCAAACATTAGCAATTTGGTTTCATCATGAGATATTCAGCACTATAGACTTTAAGATTAGATATATATTTTTAAATATATGTTTTTATTTATGTGTATGTGTTTTAGTAAGAAGTGTATAGGAACCATTCTGTCTAAAAACAGAAATCAGACAATCTCAAAAGATCCCTTCTAACTTTAAAATTATAGAATTGAGATTCTAATGACAGTGACCTTTGCTTTATAGATTAGCAACCTAAGCAGTTTTACAAAGATAATTTACCCAATTTAGTAGTTGGCAATCAAACCCTCAGACCCCTTGTCCAGAGCCCTTTTCACAGTGCATACTATGCTCTAGAGAAGTGTGAATTGGTGTGACTGAAGAAACTTTAAATTAACAATTCTACTGATATCTCCATAGCTTGTTGGCCTAATAAACACACTTCTCTTTACTCAGGCTGGTCTGTATTTGAACTTCATGAATGACTCCAGAGTTGAGTGGCTAAACCTCAGGATATAAAAGTAGATTTTTATAAACTGGATCTCTTCCACAATTAGACCATTAGACAGCTTGCTGATATTTGAAATGTATATTAGTTTGGAAAGCTAATTATTCATTTACTTTGAGTTTTATAAATTCCATTTCTCACAAAGAATCCAGACTAATACAATGTTTCAAATGGTAATAATCAAAAAGACAAAAAGTCTTAAAGTAGATATTAAGAATAGAACTATACTTACGAGTATAATGATTCTATGTATTATTCACCATAACTGTATATAGAGCTACTTGTATTGCTGTAACATGTAGAGCAGATAGAGCTGTGCTATATTCATTAAGGTAGCCACTACCACATACAGCTACTTAAATATAGAGCAAATTAAAAATTCAATTCCTTAGTTACACTAGCCACATTTCAAGTACTCCAGAACCACATGTGGCTAATCTAAGCACATAGAGAACATTCATATTACCACAGAAGGTTCTATAGACTAGAATAAATATAACCTATTGAAGAAATCTCACTGTTAAAATTCTCAACTTAAAGAACAAGTCACGGAGAGAAACCAAGATGGTGGCATAGGTAAACACCTAAACTGCTATCTTGCACAATTTCAAAACAACTAAAAGACATAACGGACATTATCCAAAACCACAGGAAAGCTGGCTGAGTGGAAATTCTACAACTAGAAAGAAAAAGAAAACCACACAGAGAATCAGAAAGGCTGCAAAAGGCTGAGGTACAGAGACACAGGTGCAGAGAAGATGGGTGGCTGAGTGCCTGGCTGGCTTTCTCTAGCAGGAAAGAGACAAAAGCTCCTGGCTGCGCTGAACCCCAGTTCCGGGCGAGACCCTGGGGAACCAGGCTCATACAAGGGGAATCTGAACTGTCAGGCGAAAACTGAGGAGAGCCGTGAAAAGCAGAAGTCTGGAGGTACACATGCGAGTGCACGCAGAGAGGACTGACTGCTGAGTGTGCTGCTGCCTTTCTCCATCTGGAAGGAAGCAAGAGTCCCCGACTGCAATGAACTCCAGTTCCAGGCAAAAATCTGGGAATCCAGATTCATTGGGGGAGAAACTTGACTGCCTGGCAGCTTTCTCTCAGAGGTGCTTAGAACGATTACTGCAAGACACTGAGACTCAGGGGCCTCATAGGGCAGGGCTGACGGGAAGCCAAGACTGTCTGCTAAGCCCTGAGACTCCACCCCATCCAAGCTGAGCACAGAGGCTTTTGCAATTTTGCAAGTCTTGTCTCATAAGGCTATCTCCAGCATGTAAGTTCTCCTGGTGTAATCACAGCTGATCCTCACAGCCAACTGGCCTGGAAGTCATTCCTCCAAGTGATACCAACAACAATTCAAGACATAACTACAACAGGGCTGTATAAACAGTCCACAAAGGGATTCACCAAGAGCATCTACTTCAGGTAACTGGAAAGGCCAACCCACTGGACCATATAGGACACCTAGCACACAAGCTACCCTTACCAACTCAGGAAAGCAACAAAAATGTGGACACAAAGAAACAAATCACAAATGAAACAAATAGAGGAAAACAAATGACTGGATAGAGTTCCAAAACACAGTTATAAGGTTTTTCAAGAATTTCCTAAAAAAGGCAGATAAATTTAGTTTGATCCTCAAGGATATGAAAAGGACCAACTAGAAATTAAACATACACTGACTGAAATAAAAAATACTATACAGAGACCCAACAGCAGACTAGAGGAACACAAGAATCAAGTCAAAGATGTGAAATACAAAGAAGCAAATACCACTTAACTGAAAAAGAAAAAAGAATCCAAAAATTTGAAGATAGTGTAAGGGGCCTCTGGGACAACTTCAAGCATACCAACATCCGAATTATGGGGATGCCAGAAAAAGAGAGAGGGCAAGATACTGAAAACCTATTTGAGGAAATAATGACTGAAAACTTCCCCCACCTGGTGAAAGAAATAGACTTACAAATCCAGGAAGCATACAGAACCCCAAACAAAAGGAATCCAAAAAGGACCACACCAAGACAAATCATAATTAAAATGCCAAGAGCAAAAGAGAGAGAATAGTAAAAGCAACAAGAGAAAAACAGTTAGTTAGCTATAAGGGAGCACTCATACACTTGTCAGCTGACTTCTCAACAGAAACTATGCAGGCCTCAAGGGAGTGGCAAGAAATATTCAAAGTGATGAATAGCAAGAACCTACAACCAAGATTACCCAACAAGCTATCATTCAGAATTGAAGTTCAGATAAAAAGCTTCACAAGTAAGAAAAAGCTAACAGAGATCATCAACACCAAACCAGTATTATATGAAATGCTTCATGAAAGGTATTCTTTAAGAAGAGGAAGAAGAAGAAAAAGGAAAAGATAAAAATTAAGAACAACAAATACATGTCTATCAACAAGTGAATCTAAAAATTAAGTGAATTAAAAATCAGATGAACAAAATAAACTGGTAAATATAATAGAATCAGGGGCACAGAAAGGAGTGGACTGACAATTCTCAGGGGAAAGAGGTGTGGGGGTGCAGGATGAGACTGGACAAAAATCATACACCTATTGACGAGGACAGTGAGGGGGAGGGAAGGTATGGGCAGAGATGGTGGGGTAGGAACCAGGTGAAGGGGAGCTATGGGGAGAAAAAGAGGAATAATTGTAATAATCTGAAAAATAAAGATTTATTTTTTTTAAAAAAAGAACAAGTCTCTTCACTTACGAAACAGAAAGTCTTCAAGTAATGAGATGGAAAGATAATAATGCTTACCTATCAAATTAGATCTTTAAAAGGAGATAATGCCTAGTGACTACTATCTGTCACACTCACACATAAAACATGTCCTAAACATTAAGGTACTAATATGTCAGCTTCCAGTGGGATTTAGGAAACAGTCACCAAACTCCACGGTTCTCATCCTAACAACTAAAATTGCAGTAGCTGTTGACTTTAACCCATCAGGAAGTTGAAGATACAACAAAACCTCTAAGAAGTATTAAGAAGTAACAGCCTGCTTTCATCACTGACAAACAACTGAAAAACAAACAAACAAACAACAACAACAAAAAAAAACAGTTAAACAGGGTGAAGGAAAACCAAAGTTTTAATGTACTACTATTTTCTGGAGCATCATTGATATATTTATCTCTCCTTGTTTAACAAAAAAACAAAAAAAAAAAGAAAGAAAAGCCAAAATCTCATTACTACTCAGATCTCAAGCCCTCAAAACATGAGGCCACAAATGAGCTGAATAAAACTATAGTAGCAAGGAAGCTAAAACCCAGCTCAACTAGAGATCGCATTGACTCAGCCCCCATTCCAGCAACCTGAAAGGGCAGGGCCTTTTTCGTAAGTAAATATCATGTAATTTCCACTATACTTTTTTTAAATGTCCACCATACAATCAAATATTATGAGACACACAAAGGTCAAGAAAACATGTACCCTAGTCAAAAGCAGCAGACCCAGAGATGGCCCAGCTTGTGGAATAACCAGACAGACTATTTGAAAGAAGACATATAAAAATAACAAAGGAAAATGAAAAGAGTGGACACCATGCATGAAAGATGGAGAATTTCAGCAGCAAGGTCACAGAAACTTTAATGTCTTTTAGACTGAAAAGTGCATCAGAAGTGAAGAACTCATTAGATGGGCTTAACAACACCTAACCACTACTGAAAAAAGAATTGATGACCTGAAACCCAGATCAAGGAAAGTAACAAACCCAAAACAAAGAGAAAAAAAATGGAAAAAGGAAGGAAGGGAGGAAGGGAGGAAGGGAGGGAGAGAGGGAGGGAGGGAGGGAAAAAGGAAATACCAATCAAAATCTGTGATATAATCCTTTCTAATAAAATAGTAATATGCAAATTGAACATACCTCTGATCAAGCCACGCCCACAGCCACACCCATCAGCCAATCAGGAGCAGATTATGCAAATAAACTCCAACCAAGATGGCTGCGGCCACTGAGAGCAGGAGGGAGGCTTGGGTTTCCCCGGCAATGGAGGAAGCCAAGCTTTCCGCCTGCCCCTGCCAGCCTAGGCCTCCGCTCAATGCTGACAAGTTTCAATTATAGAAGATATATAATCCCAACAGAAATGGTGGCAACCACAGAGCTCGAGAGAGAAGAGGCTAGGGTTGCCGGGGCGATGGAAGAAGCCAAACTTCTGCAGCGCTAGCCTAGGCCTCCCCTCTAGACTACAAAGATTGAAACAGAAATGACGGTCGCCATGGAACGAGCAGAAGGCTTTGCTCCACTCGAGGCTACAAAGTTACAATTGTAGAACATAAATTAATCCCAGATCCCAGGGCCTCCACCTGGGTTGCTGGGGGGTGAGCTGGCCTGAAAACTATCATAGGCCCCTCGCCCAGGCCGCCCCACACCCCAAGGGAACCCCCACTCTGATCCAGGACACCCTTAGGGCAAACCAGCTGGTCCCCACCCATGCATCAGACCTCTGTCCTATCCAATAAAAGAGTAATATGCAAATTGACCATCACTCCAACACACAAGAGAGCTGCCCCCATGTGGTCAAAGATCCTGCTCCCATGTGGACACAAGATGACCACCACAAGATGGCCAGCAGGGGAGGGTCATTGGAAGTTCCAGGCCCTGCAAGGGAGGGCAGTTGTGGGTGATCTGGCCAGTAGGGGAGGGCAGTTGGGAGGCACAGGCCTGCAAAGGAGGGCAGTTGGGGGCGATCAAGCCTGCAGGGGAGGGCAGTTAAGGGTGACCAGGACAGCAGAGGAGGGAAATTGGGGGCAAACAGGCGGGCAGAGGAGCAGTTAGACATCAATTAGGCTGTCAGGGTAGTGGTTAGGGGGTGATCAGGCTGGCAGACAGAAGCAGTTAGGGGCAAACAGGGAGGCAGGCAGGTGAGCAGTTTGGAGCCAGCAGTCCTGGATTATGAGAAGGATGTCTGATTGCCCATTTAGGCCTGATCCTACTAGGCCTAGATGGGCAGTCAGACATACCTCGAGGGGTCCCAATTTGGAGAAGGTGCAGGCTGGGCTAAGGGACATCCCCTGCCTCCCATGCACAAATTTTGTGCATCAGGCCTCTAGTTTATGAATAACTTTCTATCTTCCATAGCTGGGACACAAGCCACTGCTTCTTGCCTTCCAAATTCTTCTCAATAATATCAGGAAGAATGCCAGGTGTTGTGGCCATTATTCAATAAGAAAACCAAGACTCTTTCAACACTGATCAAAGAGCAGCCTGCTACACTATAAACAAGCATGAATTTCTATAATGTAAAACCACAGAGTAAGATAGTAAGAAAAACCTCACTCAAAGGAAAGGAGCACAAAATCATATTAAAAGAATGTAACATTCAAAAAAACGTTTAGTTTCTATCTACCCGCATCTACTCAAAGTATAATGATAATTGCATATATTCAAATATTACAGTTCTCTATACTTAAAAATTGTAAATTAGCTTTGGAAATGACTGTAACACTTTATTTTTAAAAGACAGACAACAGTACTCACTCGTGAAAATTATCCAAAGATATCAACAATTGCTTTTTACTTGCCAACCTGACACTTTCAATAGGAATCCATTCAGTTCACATCCAGGAAGTAAAATTATTAGAATGAAAAGTTACTACCACTCCTGCCAGCCTGGATTCCAACTCCTTTAAAATTCAGCTGAAGTCACTTTCTCCATGAAGTCTTCCCCAAGATTAAAGTTGATGTTATGACTTCCACTGACCCCCCTATACTACTTACTGTTCCAGCTCCTATCACGCTGCACTCAAATGTATAGTGATTATGTACACATCTGTTTCCCCACTGTTCCCAGAAGGAAGATGCAGTCTTATTCATCATTGTATTCCTATGATACTAGGTACTTAATAAATGTTTAATGAATGAATGGATAAAAGGATGAATAAACAAGTCTGCACACCACCCTACTACATCTTAGTATATTAACACTGAGAGCTCTTGATCTTATTCCCAAATTTGAACTGATTTGAGGAGGAACTCTCTAAACTATTTCATAAATATTTAAAGACCCTAAGATAGTACTTAAGTGTTACTACTAAAAACTTAAGTACAGGAAGCTTTAATTAACTCATACTAATGGGCTCAGAAAAGCCCACCTGACTTAGTGAATAGCTTAAATTTTATAAAACTAGTTTTGATATATTTTACCACATATATTTCATCACCTCATTTCATACTGGTATTTCTATCTTACATACAAGAAAAAGCATATTTTGAGTTTAGAGTTTTATAGAAAAACTAGGGGCCTAGTGCATGAAATTCGTGCACTGGGGGTGGGTGATCCCTCAGCCCAACCTGCTCCCTCAATGGGTCCAATGGCTGGCTCTGCCCTGGCCACCTCGGCCCGCCCCCTGGCCCTGGCCTAAGCCCCGGCTACTGGCGACCACCTGGTCCCCAGGGGCCCGCACTTGCCGGACGCCTCGGCCCCACTCCCCCAGCCCAGGCCTAAGCCCTGGTGGTGACCACACAGTCCCCGGGGTACCCCGAACTCGCAGCAGCCTCGCGAGCACCGCTTGGCCGCCGCTCACTTGGCCCCGCTGCCTGCACCTCGGCCACTCCACCCACCTCGCGTGCTCATGGCTCCGCCCCTACCTTGCGTGCCTTGGCCCCGCCCCCTGCCTCATGCACTGGCTGCTGGTGAACGCCAGGCCCCAGGCACACCCCCTCCACACTTGCTGGCCACCTCACACACGCCTAGGTCCTGCTCCCTACCTTGTGAGCTCACTGGCCACCTTGGCCCTGCCCTCCATGGCCCAGGGCGCCTTGGCCCCGCCTCCCACTCCTGATTGGCTGGTGGACGTGGCTTGCGGGTATAGCAAAGGTACACATTTGCATATTACTCTTTTATTAGATAGGATTGTGGAAAATAGTATCAGTTTTTAATTTACCAAGAAAAATATAAGTTCATAAAAATACAAAATAAAAGCTTTATATTTTACTAGGCCCATGGTTGTCAAACTGCGACTCCGAGCCACATGCAGCTCTTTGGCTCCTTGAGTGTGGCTCTTCCACAAAATACCAGAGCCTGTGCGAGTCTATTTTGAAGAAGTGGCATTAGAAGAAGTTTAAAAAATTTGGCTCTCAAAAGAAATTTCAATTGTACTGTTGATATTTGGCTCTGTTGACTAATGTGTTTGCTGACCACTGTACTAGGCCAATAAGAAATTATCTATACTAATAAAAGGGTAATATGCTAATTAGGGCAGCCATCCAGACAGAGCCAAGCAGCTTCAAGGCCCAGGGCTCATGGCAGCATGGGCTCAGGCAGCCATGAGCCCAAGCAACTGTGAGCCCCAGTGGCTCGAGGCCCAGGGCTCAGTCCTCACAACCACCACGCCTGGCAGTGGCAGCAGCAGGGTGATGGAGGCTGGAGACAGTGCCTTCCCCTGATCAGCCTGCGGGGATCAGGCATAAGCCATCAGTAGGTCATCCCCCGAGGGCTTCTGGACTGTGAGAGGGGACAGGCTGGGCTGAGGGACTCCTTCACCTCTCCTTCCCCTTCCCCCCACCCTCTAGCAGTGCATGAATTTTCGTACACAGGGCCTCCAGTTTTAAATAATTCCTTTAAGTTGAGCTCGCTTTTAAAGCTAATGATTTTGTTTTATTAACTTACTTGGAAATTAGGTACATACACATATAATCAGAATCACAATTTTCTTTCATTAAAATAATTTTATGTTCTTTTTATACATATGATGTCTGATTTAGTATACTAGTATATCCTACAAAACATTTCACATCAAGGTAAAGGAATAGTCTGACAGCAGACAAAAGCAGTCCTGGTAAGCTTATTCATTTGAAGAACTCCTCTTTGAGTGAAACAGCCTCACAGAAAACACCTAGGAGCGTGCTGGGAGTTTGAGGGTAGCGGTTAGTATAACTAACTGTTAGTTATACTGAGTGAGTTAAGAGACCCATGGAGAATGGTAAAAACTGCTGAAAGCAGTCACAGAACCCATGCCCAGACTGGGTGACAACCTCAGTGGCTCTGGGTCTCCAATCCCCATGGGGAACTTTGAGGGGAACCAGGAAAGCCTGTACCCTTATCTGGAAGCAGATCGCAGTTGTGAGATCTATAAGTGGTTTCCATCCAGTCTTTCTACGTCCTTGCAATTTAAATAATCTCATATCTTTACCTGTTGCCAAATCAGTCACATACATCACTATTCCTTTGGCATATACCTTTCTCAGTTTTATTCTCTGGAAATATTCAAAATAATTCATTTTTTAGTTCATTGCTTATCACAGAAAACTTTCTAGATACAATATTATAATTTTATAGGTACAATATCTTTACAATTATAATTCTCTCAGGATTAAGACCAACGACTCTGGCCCGACTGGCATGGCTCAGTGGTTGAGCACTGACCCATGAACCAGGATGTCACAGTTCAATTCCTAGTCAGGGCACTTGCCCAAGTTGCAGGCTCATCCACAGTGTGGGGTGTGCAGGATGCAGCCAATCAATGATTCTCCCTCACCAATGATATTTCTCTCTCCCTCTCCCTTCCTCTCTGAAATCAATAAAAATACCTTTAAAAAAATAAAAAAAAGACGAAGGGCTTTAATATAAATTTTCCTAGTCAGTTTAAAGGTCAGAAGTCTCAGATAGATGGCTTTAAGGAAAAAGAGAGAAAATAATGAGACATACATTGAGATTTTACACTGGCACTCTTGGTGGAGAAAGGGACAGCACTCAGGTGGCAGTACCAGGAGGTTGACCTATGAACAGGAGGACACGGTTTGATTCCCACTTAGGGCACATGCCCAGGTTGTGGGCTCAATTCCCAGCGTATGTGAGGGGAGGAGAGTGCAAGAGGCTGCTGCTGATCAATGATTCTCTCTCATTATTGGAGAGTAATGGATGCCTACTCAGAGGCTTGCTCAAATAATTAAATGTGCTTATAATGCTAATATTTGGAATTATACTTAGCACATAGCTAATAATAACATGATCCTTACTACCACTTGACACATCTTCCTCCAAAGCTATGTTTCCACATTCTCTAAGTAAATTCTCTAACAACTTACACATCTTTCTATTCCCTGGAAGTCTCCTGCATGTTGACTAAGAAATGTATATCAAATAAGATAAGCAGGCTCCTACCATGGAGGCCTTAGACGCCATGTTAAAGAGCTTGGGCTTGATCTACACATAACAGGTTCAATTAAGCAGTTTCAAATAGGGTAAAATATGGTGCGAAATGCAATTTAGACAGGTCACTCTGTTTGCTGTGCAGGAGGTTGGTTTATAGAGAGCAATAGGAAGTTGTGAGTCCTGACAGGAGATAGTAAAAGAACTGGTGCTCCAATAGAAGTTCAGAGAAGAAAATATTCAAGAAATGATTAGAAAGAAACATTAGAAGGGTGAAGCTATTAGAAGGGTGAAGCTACCTTATAAGAGAATATAGGAATAAAAACAAATAAAGTGAAGGGTTTAATTTGGGGCATGTAAAATTTCAAGTATACATTAGACATATATATGAAGGTATTCAGAAGCTAATACACTGATAACTCAACTTGAGAAAAAGGTCACAGAGTTTAAACAAAGGTGATTATATACAGAGGAGAGCAGTGGCTTTAGGAAAGAAACCTGAGAAATCACAATAGTTTGATAAGCAAAAGAAAAACACAGAGAGCGAAAAAGGAAAGGTCAGAGGGATATGAAACCAATAGTCTAGTATAACAGAGCCAAGACATCTTCATTTTTCAAACAGGAAGAAGACAACTGGATCAAACTGAACAGAGAATCCAGTAAATTTCCAAAGACTAGAAATCAATGAATATCACAGAAGAAACACAGTCATCCTATATAGTAATCCTATATAATAAAAGGCTAATATGCAAATTGTCCCCTAGAGAAGTCAACTGACCAAGAATTCGGCCATTCACTATGACATGTGCTGACCACCAGGAGGCGACACAGAACAAAGGAAAGATCCAACCGGCAGCAGGCAGCCAGGGGAAGAAAGGCCCCAATCAGTCCATTTAATCACCGGCCAGGCCTACGGACCCTATCCGTGCCCAAATTTCATGGACCAGGCCTCTAGTTTCATAACAGTCCTAAATGTATAATCACTTTATTGGAATGCTTCAAAAAAATAATGCAAAAAAGCTGAATAGAAGTGAAAAGATAATTTTAAAATCCTAAATTATATTTGGAAACTTCAACACTTCCCTTTCAATAATTGTTAGAACATGCAGGCAGAAAATCAAAAATATGTAAGATGTAAACAACAGTACCAACCAATTTGACCTACTTACTATTGATAGATCAGTTTTAACAAACCAGTGCACATGGAACATTCACCAAGATAGACCACATTCTCAGACAGAAGGCAAGATTCAAAATTGAAAAGGACTGAAATCACACAAACTATGACCTCTTGCCAAGGAAATTAAATTACAAATCAGTAACAAAAAAGACATCAGAAAATTCTTCAAATACTTGAAAATAAAGCAACATGTATCTAAATAACCAATGGGTCAAAGGGGAAAAAAGTTTCCAGAAGAAATCAGAAACTATTTTGAACATTCAGAAAATGATGCAGTAGGCTCTCTGAGAAAAATTTAGATAATAAAATTCCTGTATTAGGAAACAAGAATCTAAAAAAATACAACAAAACAAAAGTCTCAAATCAATTATTTAAGTTTCCACCTTAAGAAACCAGAAACAGAATAAAGAAGAGGAAGGAAATAGTAAACATAAAATAAAAGCACTATATATAAAATTTCTGAAACCAAAGCTGGTACTTTCAAAAGATCAATAAAATTAACAAACCTCTAGTCCAGAGATGGGAAACATCCAGCCTATAAGCCTTCATTTCCTCTGGCCCTGCCAAGGCATTAGGTATATGTGTGAATTAAATGTCTGACCAAATATAGCAGGCTAATTTTTAAGTTGATAATTTTGTATGGCCCGAGAATGTTATAAATATCCAAATGGCCTGGGGCAGAAGAAAGGTTCCCCACCTCTGCCAAATCATACTAATCATGACGAGAAAACAGAATGCACAAATTATCAATATCAGAATTGGGATTGGAGCTCAACAGAGATCCTACACTTAAATGGTAAAAAAAAGTTATAAACAACTTATAATTCAACAACATAGATGTGAAAAATTCCTTGAAGACAAATAACCAAGATCTCAGAACTTCCTCCAGTTGCTATATAGGCCTACCTCTGATTTTCTAGCTATAGTTGTGAACCATTTGGGTCATGAAATTAATGGACTGGATTGAATCACTTTTTTGGTTGTCTTGGGTTTTTAGTGGAATGGAAAAGATCAAAAAGGAAAGGATCCCAGTTTATTATGCTAACAAATGTTAAATACTGTTTCTTAAAACATATTTCAACTGAGAGAGAATGTGTACGTGTATGTGTACCGGGCTACAAAATAAAATGTATTCCTTACTATGGGGCCTCATTAAAGTTTGAAAACCACTGCTGGCAAGCAAAACAAGGGATTACGATAGCAATGCTGAAGACTATGGGAAAAAATAAGAGATTATCAGTAGGAACACTGTACTTCTGACAAATGATTGTGAAGGACAGGGAAGAAAAAAGCATGGCAAACAACTGCTAAACCACTCAGTGCACACAGAGATGGAGAAGTCAGCACTGTGATATCCACATTCAGTTTCTCCCAGTTTACCTTTTAAAAATTGTTTCCAGTCACTGTCCTCCTCCCTTTTTGTCTCTACAAGGAAAGCTTTCTTCTCAACCCAATTATAACAATGGAGGGTAATAAACGCAATAACTTTTTTCACCTTCCAATTACCTTTGCACCTTGCTGTACTTCAAAAATAGTGAATGCTCAGATAGCATAGAATGAACACTGTTTAAAACTCTACCTTGGAACCTGAATATTACAGTACTACTTCATTCTTTTAACCAAACAGTGTCCTGTGAAATTAAATTCTAATAGTAACTCAAGAAATAAGCTTAGTAGGTGAAGTACTTTTGCAGACCTTTATTGAAGCAACTGATAAAAATAGGTTTTTAACATTAATGCTTCCCATGATGTTTCTATTTAGTGTTTCTAAAACCCTGTTATTCAACACATGACTAGAGCAATGTATAATTCCTCTCTCAAGTTCCATCCAAGACCACTATCCACAGTAAGAAGTTCTAAATTAAAAGCACATGTGCAACGTGTATGCTGTGGGGGTGGCAACCTTTAATTAGAAAACATAATGCTAGGATACATCAAAGCATTAATCAATGGCCAACGCTTTCCTGAGCTCTAACTCACCAGAAATAGTTTAAAGAGCCCTCAAAATATCCAGCTATCTGGACCTCCTCACAGTTCTGCATTGATCTTCAAGATGTCAAACTCTTGGCCTCCGGGCCACACGCCTCATAAATACATACCCTGTAAGCCTCAATAGCAAATACGCCTCTCTGTCCATCAAGAAATATTTTTTTAAAGCACAGAACTAGCCGAGACCAGTTTGGCTTAGTGGATAGAGCGTTGGGCTGCGGACTGAAGGGTCCCGGGTTCGATTCCGGTCAAGGGCATGTACCTTGGTTGTGGGCACATCCCCAGTAGGGGGTGTGCAAGAGGCAGCTGATCGATGTTTCTCTCTCATCGATGTTTCTGACTTCCTATCCCTCTCCCTTTCTCTCTGTAAAAAAATCAATAAAATATATTTAAAAATAAATAAAATAAAATAAAATAAAAAGCACAGAACTAAATGCAATAGTTCAACCTATTTAGGCTTATGTGAAACACAGCAAAACCCTATGAAGAGAAGGTATAATTAGTCATTCTTTACAAATAAGCAAACACAAAATTGATTTATCAAGCTCACAGAGCTAAGAAGTGGTGAAATTCTGTCTTTCAATTAGGGACTTTTGATTCCAAACCCAATGCTCTTTCCATCCACACTGCATCAATCAAGAGTGAGTTAGAAAAACCTTACTATCAGTGTTTCCTGTTAAGCATAGTCATGCTTATTCTCTACGCTCCACAACAATGGATCCAACGCCCGCACTAGAATATCTGCCCATCCTTTCCTAGACTCAAGAGCCAGGCTAACACACAAGGTCAGAAGAAAACAACAGGGAGAGCTGGGGAGACATCAGGTCAGCGAGTGAGTCCATGTGAAGGAGCAATCCAGGAGAAATGGTCATGTGCACATACATCTAAGGTGAAGGCAGGGGCAAGGTAACAAGTCAGTGACCCAGGCAGGTGGTCAGAAAGACAGACAGCCATCCCTTGTCAAAGGTTCTCTACCCTGGGCAAATGCAAGACCCCATATCTGGGAAGCCTGACCTGAACCAATCTGGCACAGATCCAAGGAAACCACAATACCACGCAGGTTATCAAATCAGTGACTCATGTTCTCAATCCAACAAAGAACTTATGAAAATATGCCAAATGCCAGATAACATACCTAGAAATTTATTTTTTTAATTTCTTTATTAAAGTATTACATATGTGTCCTCATCCCCCTATTACCTTCCCAAACCACTCCAACTCGTGTACCTCATACCCTTGTTGTCTGTGTCCATTGGTTAGGCTTATATGCATGCATACAAGTCCTTCAGTTGATCTCTCCCCCTTATCCCCACTCTCCCCTACCTTCCATCTGAGGTTTGACAGTCTGATCGAAGCTTCTTGGTCTCTGGATCTATTTTTGTTCATTATCTCCCATAGATAAGTGAGATCATGTGATATTTATCTCTCTCTGACATCCCTGCTGTTGCAAATGGTAGGAATTTCTTCTTTTTTACTACAGCATAGTATTCCATCGTGTAGATGTACAACCATTTTTTAATCCACTAATCTGCTGGTGGGCACGTAGGCTGTTTCCAAATCTTAGCTACGGTGAATTGTGCTGCCATGAACATAGGGGCGCATAAATCCTTTCTGATTGCTGTTTCTAGCTTCTTGGAATATATTCCTAGAAGTGGGATTAATAGGTCAAATAGGAGTTCCATTTTTAGTTTTTGAGGAAACTCCATACTGTTCTCCACATTGGCTGCACCAGTCTGCATTCCCATTAGCAGTGTACCAGTATTCCTTTTTCTCCACATCCTCACCAACACTTGTGATTTGTTGATGATAGCCACTTTAACAGGTGTGAGATGGTACCATTTTGATTTGCATCTCCGACATTTAGTGATTTTGAGCATATTTTCAGATATTTCTTGGCCTTCCTTCTGTCGTCTTTCGAAAAGTTTCTATTTAGGTCAGTTGCCCATTTTTATTGGATTGTTTATCTTCCTTTTGTTAAGTTGTATGAGTTCCCTGTAAATGTTGGAGGTTAAACCTTATTGGTAGTATCATTGCAAATATGTTCTCCCATGCAGTGGGCTTTCTTGTTATTTTGTAGTTGGTTTCTTTTGCTGTGCAGCTTTTTATCTTGATGTAGTCCCATTTGGTCATTTCCGCTGTAATTTCCATTGCCCTAGGAGCAGTATCAGCGAAGTAATTGGTCCGGCATATGTCTGAAATTTTGTTCCTGTGGATTCCTCTAGGATATTTAAGGATTCCCATCTTATGCTTTAGTCCTTTATCCATTTTTAGTTTATTTTGTGTATGGTGTAAATTGGTGGTGTATTTTTTTTTTCCACGTATCTGTCCAATTTTCCCAACATCATTTATTGAAGAGACTATCTGGATTCCATTGTATGTTCATGCCTCCTTTGTCAAATATTAATTGAGCATAGTGGTTTGGGTTGATATCTGGGTTATCTATTCTATTCCATTGATCAATATGTCTGTTCTTGTGCTAGTACCAGGCTGTTTTGAGAACAGTGGCTTTTTAATACAGCTTGATATCTGGCATTGAGAACCCACCTATTTTGTTCTTCTTTTTCAGGATTGCTGCAGCTATTCGGGGTCTTTTTTTATTCCAGATGAATTTTTGGAGAGTTCATTCTAGGTCTGTGAAATATGCCATTGGTATTTTAATGGGGAGTGCATTGAATCTATAGATTGCTTTCAGTAGTATGGACATTGTGATGATATTGATTCTACTAATCCATGAACACAGTATGCTCTTCCATTTGTTTATGTCTCCCTCTATCTCTTTTTTCAGTGTCCTGTAGTTTTCTCACATATAGGTCTTTACGTCCTTAGTTATTTATTCCTAAGTATCTTAATTTTTTTGGTGCAATGGCAAATGGGATTGCTTTTTTTAGTCTCTCTTTCTGTAAGTTCACTATTGGTGTATAGAAATGCCATAGATTTCTTGGCGTCAAATTTGTATCCTGCTACACTGACAAATTTATTTATTAAGTCTAATAATTTTTTATGGAGTCTACATAGGGTTTTCTATGTACAGTATCATGTCATCTGCGAATAAGGACAATTTCACTTCTTCTTTTCCAATTTGGATGCCTTTTATTTCTTCTTGTCTGATCAAAATGGCTAGTACTTCTAGTACTGTGTCAAACAAGAGTAGTGAAAGTGGGCATCACTGTCTTGTCCTGTTCTTGGGGAATTGGTTTTAGTTTTTGTCCAATGACTAAATTAGCTTTTATTATGTTGAGGTATGATCCTTCTATTCCCACCTTGCTAAAGATTTTTATCAAGAAAGAGTGTTGGATTTTGTCAAATGCTTTTTCTGCGTCAACTGATATGACTATGTGATTTTTATCCCTCAATTTGTTTATGTGATTTATCACGTTTATTGATTTGGGGATATTATACCATCCTTGCATCCCCGGAATAAATCCTATTTGGTCAGGGTGTATGATCTTTCTTATGTACTGTTGGATCCTATTTGCTAGACTTTTGTTGAGGATTTTGACATCTATCATACCTGGAAATATTAATAACACATTGTCTCCAACTCCAAAAGGTGTAAACTAATGAGAAAGACAGACACTAAATGATGTACTGCTTTGATAAAAATATGCACAGGGCACTATGGTAACAACCCAAAAGTGCTGACCTTACCAAACCCAGTTGCAAGGATTGGGGGAGAGTTGAGGAATTAAGGAAGGATGGGAAAGAAGATTAAGAAGTCTTGCCACCTGGTTGTGTGGTTGAGTATCATGAACCAAAAGGTCATGGTTTGATTCCTGGTCAGGGCATAGGCTTAGGTTTCGGGCTCGATCCTCAGTGTTGGGCATGCAGGAGGCAGCTGATCAATGAATCTCTCTCATCACTGATGTTTCTCTCTCTCCCTCTTCCCTCCTCTCTGAAATCAATACAAATGTACAAAAAAGAAAGAAAAGAAAAAGTCCTGCTCAGTGTTTAGAACATCAACTTCTGGCCCAAAGGGTCAGATGTTCAATTCCTGGTCAAGGGCACGTACCATGGTTGCAGATTCGATGTATAGCTTGTGTTGATGTTTCTCTTTTTCTCTCCCCTTCTCTCTCCCCCTCTCTTCCCTTCTCTCTTCCCCCCTCCTCCCTCCCTTACATTCAGTCTAGAAATCAATGGAAAAAATAATCCTTGGGTGAAGATTTTAAAAAAGAAAAAAGAGGCTAGGCTAGGCCTACAGGTCTGTGGCGAGCCATGGCAGTGGCCCCTCTTCCACAGGACAGGGTTTGTGAAAGTTGTCAAAAGGCCTACTTCAAGTGATAGCAAATGAAATTGAGAAGACTACAAGAGGGTTAAACTAATTACTGTGCCTGGAAATGCTTGGTAATCCAAGATAAAAATAAATACAACACACTTAAATACCAGATGATAGCTCATGTAACTAACAGAAATATCATTTGTCAGATTGCTTATGCCCATATAGAACATATGATAGTTTGTGCAGCTTATGCTCATGAACCCCCAAAGTATAATGTGAGGTTTGGCCTGACAAATTATGCTGCAGCATATTGTACTGGCCTGCTGCTGACCCGCAGGCTTCTCAATAGGTTTGGCATGGACAAGCTCTATGAAGGCCAGGTGGAGGTGAATGGAGATGAATACAACATGGAAAGTATCAATGGTCAACCTGGTGTCTTCACCTGCTATTTGGATGTAGGGCTTGCCAGAACTACTACTGGAAATGAAGTTTTGGGGGCCCAAAAGGAAGCTGTGGATGGAGACTTACCTATCCCTCACAGTACCAAACGATTCCCTGGTTCTGATTTAGAAAGCAAGGAATTCAGTGCAGAAGTACACTGGAAGCACATCATGGGTCAAAATGTTGCAATTTATATGTGTTATCTAATGGAAGAAGATGAAGATGCTTACAAGAAACAGTTACCTCAATACGTAAAGAACAATGTAACTCTAGACATGAGGAGGAGATGCATAAGAAAACTCATGCTGCTATGAGAATCCAGTCTTTGAGAAGAAGCTTAAGAAAGAAGTTAAAAAAAAGAGGTGGAACCATCCCAAAATGTCTCCTACCCAGAAGAAAGATCAGGAAGCTCAGAAGAAAGCAAGCTTCCTCATAGCTTAGGAACGAGTTGCTGAGAGCTAATAAATCAAATCACAATTTTCTATGAAGATTTTCCAGAGAAACAATAAATTTATTAGACAAGCAGCTTTAAAAAAAAAAGTCTTCACTGAGGAGGAACCAATTTATTAATGTACAATCAGAGCAAGATTGGCTTAGAGAGTAGCCTGATGAAGCAACCCCATAAGACAACTGTTTCTAGAGATCGAGAGCTGGCAATGTGCAGACAGAGTCATAGAATAAAGGTATCAGAAAGGTAAGGGCATACTCTGAATGAAAACAGCAGGGAAATATAGACTTCCCATAGAATAGAAACAAATCTCAAAAATACCATCATGCAGAATACTATTCATCAATAGAAAGGAAATAGTGATATATGTTTCAACATGGATGAATTTGAAAACATTGTGCTGAGTAAAAAAATTCAGACACAAAAGACTATATACATATCATATGACTCCATTTAAATGAAGTGTCCAGAAGATGCAAATCTATAGACAGAAAATAGACCGGCAATTGCCTGTGGCTGAGAGAGCTGGAAGTAATTAGGGAGTGACTGCTTAAGGGTATGAAGTTTCTTTTTGGGTGATAAAAATGTTCTAAAATTGATTGTGGTGATGGTTTCACAACTCTAAGGATATACTAAAAAACACTGAAATGTATAGTTTAAATGAATGAATATTTGATATGTTAATTATAGCTCAATAAGTCTGTTACAAACATACCAATGTATCTACCTAATAAAAGAGTAACGTGCTAGTTGACCGTACCTTCGCAATGCCCATCAATCAATCAGGAGTAAAAATGCAAATTAACCCAACAAAGATGGAAGGTTAATTTGTATACACAGGCACCGAGCAGCTGGGGGCGGGGCAAGACGCTTGTGTCGTCACCATGGCCATGACACAAGAGTTCTGCACCACCCCCGGCCACGGGGCAGTGTGGAAAGGCGAAGAGGTGGCTCCAGGCCAGAAGAGAAAGGTGGCTCTGGCCAGAGCAAAGGCAGTGCCAGCAGCCAGGGAAAGGAAGGCCCATTCTGGCACAAATCGTCGTGCATCAGGCTTCTAGTATTCTCATAAAATTTCAAACATAAACATTGCATAGTTTTATTATTGGCCTTAAGCCATTTGAGAATTAAATAAATAGAGTAAGTGTATAGGTGTGGAGCTATGTGGAACAAGATTCAAGCCACAGCTGCACCATTTACCAGCAGTGCATATTTGAGCTACCAACTTAACCTATTAGCCTCAGTACACTTGGTGGAAGAATGAGGACAATATCAACCTCACAGGATAAGAAATTACACACATCATCTGCACAAGTGCTCCACACTGCTACCATTTTCTAAATACTGTTGCATGAGAAATAACTGTCATCCTTAAAAGTTTACATAAATACCCTTTTTCTGAGGGAGAGGACAATGGCGGAGGAATAGACAGACACGTCCTGAATCATGTCCCAGGGCAGACGGAGGGAGCGACTAAGGGTCACGCGGGGAGTGTCTGTTGGCGAGCTGCAGGACAGCTACCCTCCGAGAGAAGGTGAGGGACTGCTGGACAGGCCTGCAAGGGCCTTCTCTGATCGAGCAGCCCCCAGTGCTACTGGGTTCTCGAGCAGAGCCACTACTTGCAGGCGGTCCATGCCATCTTGAAGGAGAAGGGCCTGAAAACCTACAGCTGCAGTACCCAATGGATGGCTGAGGGCCCCAGAACACCGGTTCCCAGCTGGTGCAGATGCTTGGATTCGGAGAAGCTCTGAGCTCCGCCACGGAAAGGTCAGATTTAGCCTGAGGGTAGGTTGGGTGCACACACCAAGGGAGCTGGAGGAGCGAGGAGATCTGTGCCTGAAAAATGTCCGGGGCTATTACAGCTAGTGAATGAGGAAGGGGGCCTTCAGAGCTGTTGGCAGAAGGGATCCCTAGAAAGCAATCCATTTGGACCTGACAGAGAAGGACAGCCCAGAAATTCGGGGAGGGTCCTGGCTGCTAAACCCAAGAAGGAAAGGGAGTTTGCTCAGACATGCCTGTGGAACCTGAGGTCACGCACTTGTGTTTCTTCCTCTCCTAATCCCAGCTTCTGAGTGCTAAGCCAAGATTTTGGGATCGCCTGGTGGGGGACACCCTGGGAGACTACAGGGGAGAGCTGTTTTTCTGGAGCCTGGGGATCAGAGCAGGAAGTCACTATTAGAGAGCAGCTGTGGGGCAGCCCATTCCCACAAATCAATATTGAATACCACAAGGATAGCAGGATCTTAGTTCAGGCTAGAGAGGACCAATAGACCTGGAGATGAATCCAGTAACACTGCCACCCATGGGCTGAATCACAAATTGACTTTTGTGTAACACAAATTAAGGAATCAATTTTATTACCACTACTGTTTCACCTTTTTTTGTCTTTTTAAGTGTCATTCTATTTCCTCTTTATTTTACTTTGGGATTAGTGTTCTACGGTCTATTTTTATCTACACTTTAGTAACTTTTTACTCTACCTCAACTCCATCTTTATACCACCACTCTCTTGGTAATCTTTCCCTATTTAATGTCTTGTTTCTCTTACCCTTATGCTGCTTTAGATTTTCCTTATTCTTCCTTTTTACCCCGTTAAAATTTCACCCTACTTACATATCTAATCTCCAACCACCTGCTCCAAGTCTATACACACCTCTCGCTCCTCTGACTCCACTATCCTAAATTGTGTTTCTCTCTATCCTGTTTTTGTTCTTTACTTGACTGTCGATTATATCGATTTTTTTATGCTTGTTTGTGAGATTGGTTTCCTTTTTTTTTTTTTTTTTTGGTTTGTTTTGTGGTGGTTTTTTGGTGTGTTTTTTTGTTGTTGTTGCATTATTTTTTGATAAATTTTTGTTTCTGTGTTCCCTCACCTCGCTTGATATTAGTTGTTATATGTACTGTGTATCAATCTCCAGATACTTTTTCCTGGCTTTTGTTGGGATTAGTGGCTG
Source organism: Antrozous pallidus (assembly GCA_027563665.1). Lineage (NCBI taxonomy): Eukaryota > Metazoa > Chordata > Mammalia > Chiroptera > Vespertilionidae > Antrozous > Antrozous pallidus. The sequence continues at coordinate 24,213,476 of CM050519.1, forward strand.
TCCTATAAATGTTTTCACCCCATATTTATAGTTTATTCCCCTTTCCTTTCCTATTCTCTTTCTTTTCTCTCCTACGTTCTTTTCTTTCTTTTTTTTTCTTTTTCTGTGTGTACAGGTGTGTAAGTGTCTGTGTATGTGGGTGTTTTCTCTTTCTCTCTTCTTTCTCACCTATCACCTAATTTGCCTTCCTGGGGGATTATCTTTATTTGGAGTTACCAATACCGTGAATACATTCCTGCTCAGTACCTGGTGCATTACACCTGGTTGTGTTGTATTTTGTGCCTTTAAATCAACTTAGGAGAGAGAGAACTACACAAAAAGACACACGCAGGAAACAGACCATGGGGAGACAAAGAAACAGCGCACATATGAAAGAAAAACAAGCCTCGCCAGAAAAGAAGGTAAACGAAATGGAGGCAAGCAACCTGTCAGAGAATGAATTCAAAGAAATGATCAGGAGGTGGCTGAAAAGAATGGAAGACAAATTTAACAATATGTGCAAAAACCAAGAAGAAATGAAGAATAACCAAGAGGAAATGAAGAAGAACCAATAGGAAATGAAGAAACAAGAAGAAATAAAAAGTGACATCATTGAGGAAAAGAACTCAATAGAAAGTATCAAGAATAGGCTAGAAGAATCACAGGACCACATCAATGAGATAGAAGACAAGGTAGGAAAAAATACCCAAATAGAGCAGATTCTGGAAAAAAAAATTAAAAAGCAGGAAGAGAGCCTAAGGGAACTTTGGGACATGAAACAAAACAATATCCGCATCATTGGGTTTCCAGAAGGACAGGAAACTGAGCAAGGAATAGAAAACCTGTTGGAAGAAATAATGACAGAAAACTTCTCTGATATAGGAAAGAAAAAACCCCACACAAATCCAAAAAGCTCACAGAGTTCCAAGCAAAATGAACCCCAAAAGAATGACGCCAAGGCACATTATAATTAAATTGGCAAACACAAACGACAAAGTGAGAATCTTAAAAGCCACCAGAGAGACAGAAAGTCACCTACAAAGGAACCCCCATCAGACTAGCAAGTGATCTCTCAACAGAAACTCATCAGGCCACAAGGGAATGGAATGATATATACAAAGGCATGCAAAGGAAGGGTCTGAATTCTAGAATACTGTACCAGCAAGGCTATCAATCAAAATTGAAGGCCAAATCAGGAGCTTCACAGACAAAAAAGGACTACGGGAACTCATTACCCCTAACCCAGCAATGCAAGAAATGCTAAAGGGTCTGCTGTAAAAAGAAATAAGAAGCAAAAAAGGAATACAGGGGTAAACAACAAACATGGCAACTAATAAGTACATATCAATAACTTTAAATGTAAACGGATTAAATGCTCCAATCAAAAGACATAGGGAATGGACTGGATAAGAAAACACGACTCATATATCTGCTGTCTACAAGAAATCCACCTCAAAGGAAAAAAAAAAAAAAAGGCGCACACAGACTGAGGATGAAAGGATGGAAAAAGGTTCTTCAGGCGAATGGAATTGGAAAAAAAGCTGAGGTAGCAATACTTATATCCAACAAATTAGATCTCAAAGTGAAGGACATAACAAGAGATAAAGAAGGCCACTTCATAATACTAAAGGGAGCAATCCAACAAGTAGAAATAACTCTGGTAAACATATACTCACCCAATACAGGAGCATCCAAATACATTTAAAAAAAAAATCCTGGAGGATATCAAGGGAGAGATAGACAGCAATACAATCATAGTAGGAGACTTTAATACCCCACTATCACCATTGGACAAATCCTCTAAACAAAAAAAAATCAGTAAGGAAACATCAATCCTCAATGACTCACTAGACCAAATGTAATTAATTGACATCTTCAGATCATTTCACCCCAAAACCACAGAATATATATTCTTTTCAAGTGCACATGAGTCATTTTCAAGAATAGACCTTATGTTGGGTCATAGGCAAAGTTTCTCCAAATTGAAGAAGATAGAAATATCAAGCATATTCTCAGATCACAATGGCACAAAGCTAGAAATCAACTATAATAAAAACAATTTAAAGAAATCAAACAAATGGAGACTAAACAGCATGCCATTAAACAATGACTGGGTTACCAGAGAGATCAAGGAAGAAATAGAAAATATCATGGCAAAAAATGACAATGATAGCACAACAACCCAAAATCTATGGGACACAGTGAAAGCAGTTTTGAGAGGGAAGTTCATAGTCCTACAAAAAGAAATATATTATCTAACCCAACAACTCAAAGAGTTAGAAATAGAGCAACAAGAAAAGCCCAGTGTAAGCAGAAGGAAGGAAATAGTAAGGATCAGAGCAGAGATAAATGACATAGAGACCAAAGAAACAATACAAAAGATCAACAAAACCAAGAGCTGGTTCTTTGAAAGGATAAACAAGATTGATGAATCTCTAGCCAGATTCACCAAGAAGCAAAGAGAGAGGACCCTAATAAATAAAATCAGGAATGAAAGAGGTGAAATAACAACAGACCTCAACGGAATACAAAGGATTGTTAAAAAATACTATGAACAACTCTACTCCAACAGACTGGACAACCTGGAGGAAATGGATATATTCCTAGAAAAATATAACCTTACAAAACTCAATCAGGAAGAATCTAAAAAGCTCAGTAGTCCAATGACTATGGAAGAAATTGAAGCAGTCATCAAAAAGCTTCCAGCAAACAAAAGCCCAGGGCAAAACATCTTCGGAGGGGAGTTTTACCAAACATTCAAGGAAGAATTAAAATCTATCTTCCTTAGACTATTCCAGAAAATTGAAGAGGATGGAACACTTCGAAACTCCTTCTATGAAGCCAGCATCACCCTAACACCAAAAGCAGATAAAGATGAAACAATGAAAGAGAATTACAGGCCAATATCCCTCATGAATATAGATGCCAAAATCCTCAATAAAATTCTAGCAAATCGGATCCAGCAGTATATCAGAAAGAAAATACACCAGTAGGACAAGTAGGATTTATCCTAGGAATGCAAGGATGGTACAATATCTGCAAATCAATAAATGTGATACATTACATAAACAAATTGAGAGATAAAAATCACAAAGTCAGATCAATTGATGCAGAAAAAGCATTTGACAAAATCCAAAACCCTTTCTTGATAAAAACTCTCAACAAGGTGGAAACAGCAGGATCATACCTCAACATAATAAAAGCTACATGAGATAAACCCACAGCAAACATCATACTCAATGGGCAAAAACTACAACCATGTCCCTTAAGAACAGGAACAAGACAGGGATGCCCATTCTCACCACTCCTGTTCTACATAGTACTGGAAGTATTAGCCAGTGCAATTAGACAAGAAGAAGAAATAAAAGGCATCCAAATTAAAAAAGAAGATGTGAAGCTGTCCTTATTTGCAGATGACATGATATTGTACATAAAAAACCCGAAAGACTCCATAAAAAAACTAATAGACTTAATAAATGAGTTCAGCAACATAGCAGGATACAAAATTAATGCCAAGAAATTTATGGCATTTCTATATACCAATAGTGAACTTACAGAAAGAGAGAATAAAGAAGCACTCCCATTTACTATCACACCAAAAAAAATTAAGATACTTAGGAATAAACTTAACTAAGGAGGTAAAAGACCTATATGTGAGAAAACTACAGGACACTGAAAAAAGAGATAAAGGAAGATGTAAACAGGTAGAAGAACATACCATGTTCATGGATTGGGAGAATCAACATCATCAAAATGTCCATATTACCCAAAGCAATCTATAAATTCAATGCACTCCCTATTAAAATACCAACAGCATATTTCACAGACCTAGAAAGAACTCTCAAAAAATTCATCTGGAATTTTAAAAAGACCCTGAATACCCACAGCAATCCTGAGAAAGAAGCACAAAGTCGGTGGGATTTCAATACCAGATTTCAAGCTGTATTACAAAGCTACTGTTCTCAAAACAGCCTGGTACTGGCACAAGAACAGACATATAGACCAATGGAACAGAATACAGAATACAGATATCAACCCAAACCACTATGCTCAATTAATATTTGACAAAGGAGGCATGAACATAAAATGGAGTCAAGACAGTCTCTTCAATAAATGGTGTTGGGAAAATTGGACAGATACATGCAAAAAAATGAAACTAGGCAACCAACTTACACCATACAGAAAAATAAACTCAAAATGGATAAAGGACTTAAACATAAGACGGGAAACCATAAAAATACTAGAGGAATCCACAGGAAGAAAAATCTCAGACATATGCCAAAAGAACTTCTTCACTGATACTGCTCCTAGAGCAATGGAAGCTAAAGAGAAAATAAACAAATGGAACTACATCAAAATAAAAAGCTTTGCACAGCTAAAGAAACAAGCAGCAAAACAATAAGAAAACCCACTGTATGGGAGAACATATTTGCAAATGTTATCAGTGATAAAGGTTTAATCTCAAGCATCTACAGGCAACTCAAACAAATTAATAAAAGGAAGACAAATGATTCAATAAAAAAAAAATGAGCAACAGACCTCAATAGAATCTTTTTGAAAGAAGACAAAAGGCTCAGAAACATATGAAAACCTGCTCAAAGTCCCTAATTATCCAAGAGATGCAAATCAAAACGACAATGCGGTATCATCTCACACAGGTCAGAATGGCTTTTATCAACAAATCAACAAACGACAAGTGTTGGCGAGGATACGGAGAAAAAGGAACTCTCGTGCACTGCTGGTGGGATTGCAGACTGGTGCAGCCACTGTGGAGAACAGCATGGAGTTTCCTCAAAAAACTAAAAATGGAGCTCCCATTTGACCCAGTGATCCCACTTCTAGAAATATATCCCAAGAAACTAGAAACACGAATTAGAAAGGATATATGTACCCCTATGTTCATAGCAGCACAATTGACTATACCTAAGACTTGGAAACAGCCTAAGTGCCCATCAGCAGATGAGTGGATTAAAAAACTATGGTATATCTACACAATGGAATACTACGCTGGGGTAAAAAAGAAGAAGCTCCTACCATTTACATACAACGTGGATGGAGCTGGAGAACAATATGCCAAGTGAAATAAGCCAGGCAGAGAAAGATAAATATCACATGATCTCATTCATTTGTGGAATATAATGAACAGCATAGAATGATGAATAAGAAAGGATCCAGAGACTGAGAAAAGTCCAGCAGAATGTCAAACCTCAGGGTAAGTGCGGGGTGGCGGGAGTAAGGGGGAAAGTCAATATATTTGACCTCTTGAACTAAGGTAAGTAATTTGTGTTTACAACCCTGAGAATTTATATAAAGTTACTTTTAAAAAATGGCTAGTTTGAGATTGAATTGACAGAGGCTAGAGCATGTCATCTCCTATGGACACCAGTGCTTAGGCAAGGACCCCCTTAACCCCCTGTGACACTATAATACCCTTACGTGATATTCTTCTACAATGTCCTTATAATTTTTGATATTTGACAACAGCATATTGTACAATTATCCCAAAGAAACTTAGACAAACTAATTCTTTGATTGTTTGGCAGCAATTTAAAAAAGAACAGGAAAGGAATTAATCCTTTGCAGAAGGAATTAAGGAACTGGGAAGGCACTTGAGCATTCTATATTGGCCCCTCTTGCCCTTTTTGCCAAGAGGGATCCTCTTCCCACAATCCAAGTGCACACAGCTGTCGCCTGAGCTTTCAATTCAAGCTGTGGTTGAAGCCTCTGGGTGGCTGTCACCATGAATCTGTCTCTCGCCCAATGGTGTGAGCTGGGCCCTCCCTGGAGAAGAAACCTGAGTTCCCCGAGATATGTGATCAGTAACAGGACCCTGCCAGTAGGCAAGGGGATTCCAAGGCAGGTGCTGGGCGTGGAGGCCATTGGGGCATAAACTACCAAGGAGACAGAACTGAACCTCACATCACCTGCTTGGCCCCGGAGGATGGCTGGTTAGCCAGAGATGGGTAAGATTCCTCAGGGAAGGAACAACCTAAGACAGGCACAGCCACAGAGGGGCAATCAGGAGAGAACTAAAAGGTCAACAGAAGTGGAGCACAGACCCTCACCCCCTAACCTTGCAGGGACCTGAACTCTTACCCCTTCTGAGGGAGGTCTCCTGCCCCCTTGGCTGCTTCACCTCCCATGCACAGCTCAGGGTACAGACAGAGACTCGGCCAGCAACATCTGCCCTATATCTAAATCCAGTCTAGTACCAGGAATGCTCAGGGCCTACTTAAGAATGTAAATAATCCTTTCCACTAATATTTACAGGGTAAATTAAGATTATTGTTTGAGTATTAAATTTGACAGTAAAAAAGTAATCAAGTTTTCAGATTAATTTAAATTTGGCCAATTAAAATAAATGAACACTAAAGAAAATTTAAGCATCCTGGACAAAAAGCTGTTCCTAAAATATTAAATAAAATTTCTATTAGTAGTTCATATCATTGTAAAATCACCTAACATGCAAACAACCTAAAGCAGTCATATTTTTGTGCAAAAATTAAAATTTAAAGTTACCAAGACTGCAATATAAAATTTCCAAAAGCCTCCATTAATAAAAAGAAAAAAGAGGGGGAGGGTTGGAGGGGTAATATCATGTAAGGAAAAATATCCTATAAGTAAATTACATTTAGAAAATTCTTACTTCAAAAAATTAATTTCCATTTGTAATGCTAACAGCAGCACACCCATGAAAAACACACAAGGTGTCAAAATAAGCCAAAGTAAAATAATTTGGCAAAAATAAAAAGAATCCCAAGTCTAATTTACAGAAAAGATTCCTTTATTAACTTTTGGTTGTGAATATGTTTATTTTCAGAAAACAACTCTAAGACCATATGGATTCCTGCAACAAAGAGGAACTGACAGGTCTGCTCCAAACGCAAAGACAGTCCAGAGATGGAAGACACTGACGAGACCTTGCCATGCTAGCAGTCAGCAGCGGTGCGTTGCTACAGGCTGCCCAGAACTAAACCAGAGAGGGTGGAACCTGCATTGCCACCATTTGTCCACCATCTAGACACCATTGCTGACATGTACACATAAGGAATTATTTGACATTGAAACTGGGACTCAGAACTGTTGGACACTGAAACTGAGACTCAAACATTTTTTTGTTCTTAATGTGTTTATTTCTAGTATTCAGATGCAAGATTTTTTTTAAAAGAAAAGAAACAGGGGAGAAAATATACAGAGGCAAAGGGGCATTGAACAGACTGTCAAACTACAGTGGGAAGGCAGGGGAGGGTGGGGGACAGGGGCTGCGGGAGGTCAACCGAAGGACTTGTATGCATGCATATAAGCATAACCAATGGATACAAGAGACTGGGGCGGGGGGTGGGGAGAGACAGGTGAGGGCACGTGCTGGGGGTAGGGGAGGCCAGGGGGAGATAAATAGGAGGGAAAAAGGAAACATATGTATTACTATTTGTAATACTTTAAAGAATAAATATATATATATATATATATATATATATATATATATATATATATTTGAAAAAAACACTTTTCTTATATACAATACAGAGGAATCAAACACAACAATCTAATTCAATTTTTTTAAGTCCGCATGTCAGGATCTACTAGTATGTCTCATTCACAGTTGTACATCCATCTTACCCTAAGTGTCTAAGATGCTACTCTAGATTACCAGAGATGCTAAACAATTTCTGAGTGCCCACTATGTTTTAAGCACTCTTTCATATTTGATACAAGATAAATTTGAATTCCAAACTTGGTCAGTAGAGTGAAATGCTTTGTCCTCCAATATACAAGAATCTATATGGGTGCTATGTCACGTTAATTACTTGTAAGAAGGTGTATTATTTTCAACATGCAGAACATATACTAAGATTGCTTGGTTCTCTTGTAAAAATTTTTTAAATTACACATATGGCATTCAGTCTGGTCTATTTTATTTAGCAACTATCTATTTCTGAAAAGCAGATATGTCATGAACTTTCTTTTTACCTCTTTTTAAAGTACTAGAGCTGATTTAAATGATTTAAGGTTGACTAACAGTTTAAAAAACTTGTTTAATTACAAATTAACATATTAACTACTTCCTTTTACTATTTAAAAGCAACAATTTAATACATTTTATCAGTTCTGCCTCTTAGCACCATAACAAAGTACATTTTTAAAACATGCAGGTTTTAGCCATGTCAAAGGTGTTAGCACAGCATGCTATCGACATCACGTAGTTAGTTAAAATTCACAAGGAAAAGTTAAGAACCTTACCATGTCATCTGTCAATGTCTTAATATTTAAATGCTGCAAATGAAAGAAACCAATCGTATCAGTAATTTGTAACAGCATTTTAAAATTTTAGTTAATAGAATACATTTAAAATTCTACAATGCTAAGTTCAAGGTAATGAAATTCCTAATAGCCCAATAAAAATGCATTATATATTGTTTTAATCACTTTCTTGAGAACATGGGCAAAAGTTGCCTTGAATGGGGTAGTACCAAACGTTTCCTAAAATCTCTTGTATTTATACACCAAACTAGAAATCTAACTGTGGTACAATTAATATATTCTCCCAATTAACAATATTAATCATCATTAAGTATATGAACTTAGAATACAATAAAGATTTAAATATAATTTCCAGAAATTTGTTCACATTATAAAACAGTGAAACTTTAAATCTACCATTAACATGCAGCACATTAGTTAATGAAGTACTTTGCTGGCTTAATTAACTTAAACAATTCTAGAAACAAAGAGGAGAATACTGGAACAAGTATCTGCATCTTTAACATCAATTTGATTTATCACTAGTGGTGACAATAGGCACTTCCAATTTCATTGCTAGCTTCGTCGAGAACCCTTTTGATGATTTCCTTGCTATACAAACATAAGACCACTTTAGGAAAGGAATAAATTAGTTTCCTTCAAAGTGGAGTTCTTAAGTGGGGGGTGGAGGGGAGGGGGCATATACAAATCTAAGTTTTATAAATTCCTGAGTTGGGAAAGATTTTGTCTCTCAGTAGCTAGAATCAATTTCCAATTCTCCTTCCTCTTACTCATTATGGCATTAGATCATTGACGAGGCAGAAAATGGATCAAGTGCATTTCCTAAATAGGAAATCAGATGTACTACTTTGTAAGAATCTACCTCAATGATGACACAGGTTATAAACTGTTACAGTATGAATCACTATCCCAGATTCTCTTCTGCCTTTCACCAAGATGGTCCTTTGTCTAGTACAGAGGAAACAGTTAGCTTGAAGGACCCAGATGAGCTTTGTATACACCAAAGAGAATGCAGCTAAATAAATGGTGACACCATTCACCATTAGCCACAACACTAGCTTCCAGACTGAACTGCTGTTAAATGAGGAAAAAAAGTAGTAATAACACTGGATTAATGAAGAGGTTAGTATTTAATTGTGGGCTGTAAAATTTGCTTTTAATAAATACTATTCCTAGTCCTTGACATTAATAAGTATGCACAAAGGTCCTTAAGAGTGAGTGTAATCCTGGGCAGGACTAAAATTTCTGAGGCACTTAGGGCTCCAGTCTCACCCTAGAAACCATTACTAGAATCAAACCTAATTCTATCCCAAGTCCACAGCAAAAGGAACCTGGAAAGACTGTGTGGGGGGCCCTTCCTCTAACTGTCTGCCATCTGTGTGGTTCTTGCCAAGAGAGATTTCCAGCCCATTGTGCTTGGTGAACCATATCTTATTCTCCATCCAGAGGTAACATGACTCTCATCACACCAGAAAAGAGTCATTTCAAGGTTCTCTGACAAAAGGAACATAGCCGACTTCTGACAATAGCACTCTGGGTGGCCAACTGGCTAAAACATAAGGCCAAATAAAAAGTATAAAGCTGAATCCTAGATAGAACAGTATGCCACAACAAAAACATCTACTTACACAAAGGAAATATTCCCAAATCCCAATTAGAGTTGCCTAAGAAACACTAAGTGAAAAATATAAAGGTTATACTGAATGACACCCTTTGTGGGATGTCTGAATGTTAATATTAATTCATTCCAGTTTACATTCAAGGTTCAATCTGTTTAAATTATAGACTTCTAGACAGTGGAGGAAGTGGATGACTGACACAGAATCCTCAGATAACTCTGTGGGGCTTTGGCTTTCTGAGGCCACAAAACTACAGGGGTGATATCCTTAACTAAAAAAAGAAAAGCCTAGCAAGTGGCTCAGGAGTTGAGCACTGATCCAGGAACCAATAGGCCATCCCTTAGATTCCTGTCAGGGCACATGCTCTGCGGGCTTGGAGGAGGCAGCAGATCAATGACATTTCTCTGTCATTTATGTTTCTTTCTATTCCTCTCCCTCCCTCTCTCTCCTTCCAAAAAATCAATTTTTAAAAAAAAAAAATTTTTTTAAAGCTTTCACTAAAACATAGAAAAAAAGACTTTATTATAAAAAGTTATTGCCGGTTGGAGGAACCAAGATGGCGGCATAGGTAAACATCTATTTTGCTGCCCCACACAACAATTCCAAAACTACAACTTAACAACGAAACAAACATCATCCAGATCACTGGAAAGCTGGCTGAGTGAAAATTCCACAAATAAAAGTAAAGATAGGACACTGTGACTCAGAGGAGCGGCGGAGTGCAGCCTTGAAGATATGCTCGGAGAGAGGTTCGGAGCCGTGCGCACGCCAGTAGTAAAGGACGGGCAACAGCAAACCCCGCTGGTTTTCTCCATCAGGGAGGGCGGAGGCGTCCAACTGCACTAATTCCCCAGTTCCAGGCAAGGTCCGAGGTCCGGGGAAGGTACACTAAAACCCGGCGCAGCAGAGGTCTGCAAGTTTGAGGAGAGTGCGCGTAAACTTGGGGGCAGAGTGCATGACTGAACAGAAAGGACTCGTGACTTGTCCCCTCATTCGGGAGACCACCGGACTGCTTTGTTTTACAAACCTGGGCAAGACTTCAGGTGTGCAGACTCATTTGGGGAGAGGCAGAGTTGTTTGGCAGCGGGTGAAGACCTGTGGTGGCTTTCTCTCGGAGGTGCCTGCAGCCATTAACACCCGGCACAGAGACTCTGGTGCCACATAGGGCGGAGCTGACGCTGCCTGCTCAGCCCGGAGACTCCACCCATCCAACCTAAACACAGCTAACCTTCACAGCCAATTGGCCTGGAGGTCAAACCCTCCTAGTGCTAACAACAATAAGCTGGGCTTAACTTCAACAATGCTGTACAACCCATAAAGGATTGCAGTAAGAGTATCCACCTCAGGTAACTGGGGAGGCTGAGCCACTGTCCCTTAGAGGGCATCTACCACACAAAGCTAATGGACCAACTCAGGAAAGCAGCCACAATGCAGAGAAATGGAAAGAAATCAGGTGTGAAAGAAATGGAGGAAAAAGACGACTAGACATAGAGTTCAAAACCACAGTAATAAGGTTTTTCAAGAGGCTCCTAGAAAAGGCGGATGAACTTAATGAGAACTACAAGGAAATGAACAAGACCTACTTGGAAATGAACAAGGCCTACGAGGATATGAAAAAGGACCAGCTAGAAATTAAGCATATACTGACTGAAATAAAAAATATTATACAAAGACCTAAAAGCAGTCCAGACGACCGCAAGAACCAAGTCAAAGATCTGAAATACAAAGAAGCAAAATCCACTCAGCGGGAAAAGCAAGAAGCAAAAAGAATCCAAATAATTGAAGATAGTGTAAGGGGCCTCTGGGACAACCTCAAGTATACCAACATCCAAACTATAGGGGTGCCAGAAAAAGAGAGAGCAAGACAATGAAAACCAATTTAAAGAAATAGTGACCGAAAACTTACCACACTTGGTGAAAGAAATTGACTTAAGAGCCCAAGAAGTGCACAAAATCCCAAAATATAGGAATCTAAAGAGGACCACATCAATACACATCAAAATTAAAATGCCAAGAGCAAAATATAAAGAGATAATATTAAAAGAAGCAGGAGAAAAAATTAGTTACCTATAAGGGAGCACCCATACGATTGTCAGCGGATTTCTCAACAGAAACGATGCAGGCCAGACGGGAGTGGCAAGAAATATTCAAAGTGATGAATAGCAAGAATCTACAACCAAGATTACTCTATCCAGCAAAGCTATCATTCAGAATTGAAGGTCAGATGAAGTGCTTCGCAGATAAGAAAAAGCTAAAGGAGTTCATCACCACCAAACCAATATTATATGAATTGCTGAAAGATACTCTATAAGAAGAGAAAGGTAAAAATACAAATTATGAACAACAAATACACATCTATCAACAAATGAATCTAAAAATCAAGTGAATTAATAATTTGATGAACAGGATAAACTGGTGAATATAACAGAATCATGGACATAGAGAGGGAATGGACTGACAATTCTTGGGGAGAAAAAGGGTATGGGAGGTGCAGCAAGGGACTGGACAAAAATCATGCAACTATGAGAGAGGACAGTGTGGGGGAGGTGAGGGCGGAAGATAGGATGGGTACCAGGTGGAGGGGAGCTATAGGGGGAAAAAGGGATGAAAATGTAATTAATAAACTGAACAATAAAGATTTTTTTAAATTTTTTAAAATTAAAAATAAATAAAAAGTTATTGCCTTCATACTGGTAGTTGAGGTACTATTTATATATCTGGCTAACCAAGATCCTTAGAAAATGAAGTGTTTCTATTTTACAGCTACCAGTCATGCTCTTTACTTCTGGTTGGGGAAAATAGCAACTGCATGCATCAATCCAGTTCAGGAGAAGCATTTGGTGATACCCACAGCAAGAAGAAAATTGAAACACAAAATTGACTATTAAATGAAAGCAAATAGAAACACTTTTAAATAGTAACAATTTGATAGCAGCTTTTCAGGGTGATTATTTGCCCACAACAAGTTAAAAGCATATAGTTTTAGACATTAAAACAGTCACACAAAGTGACTTTGTGACCTTTATTACATTACCTGGTACTAGTGTTGCTTTATGGGATAGTAGGATATCAAAATGTAATCAGTTCTGAACACAGGACCACTGGTAATTGGTTAGTGTGTGGTTATGAATGCACATTAGGGCTCTTGCCCTAGCCTTAACATTTTAGAGCCAAAAACTCACCCTTCTGTTTCCATTGTGTTTCTCTACTTGCAAATTCTATTTTCTCCCTAAAAAGTAAGGAGTACCACATAGAGATATGTTTTCTACTAATGAGGGTTCCTAGGAGGAATGGTCCAGAGGAGCTCTCTGGAACTGAAAAAGAAAAAAGTCTATATGTTTTTTTCTTGTAAAGAACACAGGATTTAAAGAAAAGGGTGCAAAAACACAGAACATGGATCTCTATATTCCATCAAAACCTTTATTGAAAATAGTACATGCTGTCAAAAATAGATCTAGAGCTTTCAAAGCACTGTGCTAAATGCTGCAAATACGAAGGGATGTGAAGAAACAATCCCACTTCCACCCACCAGTTTACAAGTAAAAGTTTACAAGTATATAACACAAAGACTAAATAAATTAACACAAAGCATTACCCTGGAATAAACATGCAATGACAAAGATTGCAAACTGTAGCCAATATTTTTAGCAAGTTTTACATTGTTTTTCATTGGTTAGCACATTTGAACTAGGGAACAAAGGATCTGTCCAATGTATTACCAAGTACGTAACAGCCACAACTAAAGGCTTGGATAACTATCATCAGAGCCAAATACATGGTAATATTTAAACATAGTTTTTAGCCGCTGCAATTCCATTAAATTTACTGTGGCATTATAAGAAATTACCAGCAAGAAGAAACCCAACAAGATTAAAGCTTCTGAACTCACTTGACTCAGAACCAATTTTCATAAACTGGACCCTCCAGACCAGCTGGTTAATGGGCACACAAAGACACACCAAGATTATCTTTCTAACAGTAGTCTACAGGGCCTGGGTTTCTGTGTGTGTGTGTCTGTGTGTGTGTGTGTGTGTGTGTGTGTGTGTGTGTGTGTGTGAAAAACACAAGAGGATTTCAAAGAAGCAAGAGGCAGGGAGCTGGTACACTGGGAACAGGTTTATTGCCATGAAGTGACAGACACCAATTAGTATTGTTGAATTCTCTTAAAACAATCTCTGTTGTCTAGAATGAATTAAAAATTTCTTAGTCTGTATCTAAGATACAATATCAAGACCTCCTTGCTCCATAGATCCTTCTTATAAGCTTATGCTTAGACCCTAAGTACTGAAGATAGTTCTTTATATCCAACCATGACATGACACTATTTGTTTGTCAAAATGAGTCAGTGACAGACTTATTACTGACACACAAAGTTATACCTTAACGGGGGAAAAAAAACAAGAATCAGTCTTCTTTTAGTCTATAATCTGTGGGTAATGAGAATATGTTAAAGTGTTACTCATACTTGTGTTAAAATCCAGATTATTCCTTTCCACCAATACACTTATGAATATGTATTTTGACCTAATAACACTTCTGGTCCACACAACTGTGTTTATCTTAATGTGGACACCAATTATAAAGATGGTAGAAATGTAAAGTGATATTACTAATAACCATGACACTAAACACACCTACAGTGTCTACCTAAGTGTCATCTCCCGGGCAACTACACAAAACATATAGATGTGAAAATATTCTTCAAGGGCTCCAGATTTAACATCTCAGAAGGTTCCAAAAATAACACTGAAGATAAGAGTAGATATGGCTCTTCGATACCATAAAGCAAAGCTTTTAGGTTTACTGACTCTTTGTCATTTTTTAATATTAGGTAGAGAAAGGTGGGAGAGGAGATAGATGTTAGGTACAGCTGAGAATTAGAAAAAAGTTACTTGTTCCTCACAGCTTCTTTTAATCTGTCCATTTATTTAAAGCCATAATACTGCCTACATCAGAAAAATAAACACCTGTCTATTATTCATTATCCAAGGCTTCTCTACGCTCAAGAATCAAGACATCCTTCCTTCATACATCCTTCTTTGGGCAAGGAGAAACACCAAGAAAAATCAACTTTCCGGGAGGCATTTTTCAAGCATCAAGAGAATTGAAAAGAAAATATTCATTTCTAAGAGAATATAAGGTTTTTAAAAGGTTGCAGCAGAACTGCTAGAAGACAACCACATTTCTAAATAACCAATTATCAAGTTATTATTTGGAACTCTCACCTAGATTACACATCACAGGCAGTAGACAACTAACAAGTCATTTTTTTATTTTAAAAAGAACCATAATGTTCTTTTACTGTCAATAAATTCAATGTTGAGATGAATTAAAGGGAAATCATAATGGCTAATCCCAGTAACACAGCTCTAATACCTATTTTAAGATGTCTTTGGCTGTTCCAGGTCTTTTCACTTATATACTATCAGGCCAAAAACACGTGTCCAAGGGGCCCAAGGAAAATCAATTTAAATCTTTGAATGGCTTTACAAGTAGGTTTGGTTCTAGACCATTTCCATCATCTGGAGAAGGCTGAAAAGTACTTAAGGTATTAGCTGTAGGAAGATTTTAAATGGGCCCTGAACATCAAGAATCACCTTTAAGTTGATCCAAATTATTAGATCATTTCTGTAGAATGCCTCAGCCTCCTAGATATCTTGTCCAAGATGCAAATTTAGACTGAATATATCTGAGATTAACAGAGCACTATTCTTCATTTCATATATATTTGAGAAGTATTTATTTACATTGTACCATCAGCATAAGGAAAGTGAATTTGGTTAAGGCTTTTTAGAGAACAAATTTGTACAATAAATCCTATGTTCACATTCTTTAACCTAGTAAATCTACTTCTAGAACCTATACTTAGGAAATAAATACAATGAAAAGTTTATATATAAATATGTATCACTATCATGTTAGTTTAAATAGCTAAAATTGTAATCAACCTAAAATTTTCCAGATTATAAAATAGAGTTTAATATAGTCCTGTCATATGAATTATAGTAACACTAGAGGCCCGGTGCACAAAATTCGTGCACAGAGGGCGGGGGGGGGGGGGGTTGTCCCTTAGTACAGCCTGCACCCTCTCCAATCTGGGACCCCTTGAGGGATGTCCAACTGCCCGTTTAAATAAATAAATCCCAGACACCAGGGATTTAAACTGCCAGTTTAAATGGGCAGTCGGCCATTCTTCTCACAATCCAGGACTGCTGGCTCCAAACTGCCCACCTCCCTGCCTCCATGATTGGCCCTAACCACTTCTGCCTGCCAGCCTGATCACCTGCTAACCACTACCCTGCTAGCCTAATTGATGTCTAACTGCTCCCCTGTCAGCCTGTTTGCCCCCAACTTCCCTCCTCTGCCGGCCTGGTCACCCCTAACTGCCCTCCCCTGCTGTCCATTGCCCACAACTGCCCTTCCTTGCAGGGCCTGGAACCTCCCAATAGCCCTCCCCTGCTGGCCATCTTGTGGTGGCCATCTTGTATCCACATGGGGGCAGGATCTTTGACCACATGGGGGCAACGCTCTTGTGTGTTGGAGTGATGGTCAATCTGCAAATTACTCTTTTATTAGGTAGGATAGAGGCCTGGTGCATGGGTGGGGGCCAGCTGGTTTGCCCTGAAGAGTGTCCCAGATAAGGGTGGGGGTTCCCTTGGGATGAGGGCAACCTGGGCGAGGGGCCTATGGAGGTTTGCAGGCCAGCCTCCCCCCTAGCAACACAAACAGAGGCCCTGGTATCTGGGATTAATCTATGTCTACAATTGAAATTTTATAGCCTGGAGCAGCCAAGCCTTCTGCTCGCTCCAGGGCGGCAGCCATTTCTGTTTGAAACTTTGTAGCCTAGAGTGGAGGCCTAGGCCGGCAATGGCAGGTGGAAAGCTTGGCTTCCTCTGTTGCCGGGGAAACCCAAGCCTCCCTCCTGCTCTCAGTGGCAGCAGCCATCTTGGTTGTGGTTTATTTGCATAATCTGCTCCAGACTGGCTGGTGGACATGGCTTGTGGGTATAGTGACAGTACAGTCAAATTTGCATATTACTCTTTTATTAGATAGGATAAGTAAGTTATAATATAGGAAAATGCTTACAAAACAATGTTACATGAAAAAGTTGTATTAAAAATAGTATATACAATAATTCTAACTTCACTAATACACTTATGAAAAAAATAAGAAAGAAACCATTGTTAATTTTATATATCTGGATTATGGGACTTAGAGCAATTTTTTCGTTGTTGTTAATACTCACCCAAGGATATTTTTTCTATTGATTTTTAGAGAGAGTGAAAGGGAAGGGGAGAGACACATTGATTGCTTGCCTCCTGCACACACCCCAACTGTGACCAGGGATGGAGCCCACAACCGAGGTCCATGTCCTTGACCGGAATCAAACCCCAGACCCTTCAGTCCACAGGCCTATACTCTAACCACTGAGCCTATCCAGCCAGGACTTAGAGCAATTTTTTTTTCACATACCCTTGTTTTCTTCCAGTTGTCTAAGACGAATACATTTATTTTTTAATGAGAAAATAATACTATGGATTAATCTTTTCACACCAAGTAGAAAATATAGATTAGGTCCTTTTCAAAAAACAGAAGTATGTACTAGTGAAAGAACTAAAAATGAAAATCTAAAAAATCTAATAAATGTATGAACAGAATTTTCAGTAGTCTGCATTTTTAATTCTTATTTTCATATGTCAGAATACATTAAGCACATTTTTCATGTTTTCTAATTCACATATATAAAATAAAAAATCCCAAAAAGCTCCTTGGTTTTGTGAATTACTGATATTGTCACCTGCTAGACTTAATCCCAAGAAAAATATACAAATCACTACATCACAAGCATAAATCCTTCTGACACAAATGCAATTTCTGTGGCAACAATGAAATACTGACTCGGCTTTATTTTTTTTATGACACTTATTAATGACAGAGTTAAAAGCAATCTAATATTTTTCATTTTAGATTGTGAATAATCAACTTAAACAGTAAATAATAGTTGAAACTATCTCATCGTGCAAAAAGTAAGGCAAATACCTTAGAAAATTAAGGTAAATAATTGATAACCCCTTCATGCCGATGAGGACATGACACCAAAATGTAAAATTATTTATCTACTACACAACAAGACAATTAAATATCCATAATATAAGACAGTGGGATAAGCACCATAACAGAGGAATTCAGTGGTGACTAGAAAGAAAAGCAGAGCCTCTACTTGCTACTCATATATGCTTAAATACATGCCAATTAACATGGATACATTATAGCAATGATCTAAGATGAAAGTAAAGTTAATTTTTAACCATGATTTAGGTAAGTTATAATATAGAATTTGTTCTTCTTACATAATGAGATTCAACAAATACTTATGCAACATTTCCTTGTCATTCTTGACAAGGAAAACAAATAAATAAATAAAACAAAGATTCCTGTCCTAAAGGAACTCATTTAAAGGAACTCATCCATTTCAGGGGAAACAGACAATAAATAAGTTAGAGAGGCTGTTAGAAGGTGATGAGTACTCTGCTAAAAATGAACAGTAATGTAGGGTAAGGTGAGTGAGTTTGCAGGTTGCAATTTTAAACATGGGGTATTAGGGTTGGGCCTGATGAGAAAGTGGCCTTTGAGCAGTGTTGAAAGTGGACTCAGTGGATAGCTGTGGGAAGGACAGCCACACCAAGGCCACAGGGAAGGATCCTTGTGTGTGTTCAAGGATCCAGGAAACCAGGGCTGCTACGCCTACAAAACAGCCTAGCTGGTTTGGCTCAGTGGATAGAGTGTAGGCCTGCAGACCGAAGGGTCTCTGGTTGGATTTTGGTGAAGGGCACATACCTCAGATACAGGCTCCTCCTCCCTAGTCCAGTCCCTGGTCAGGCCAATCCATGTGTCTCTCCCACACTGATATTTCTCTCGTTCTTTCCCTCTCCCACTTACTCTTAAAAAAAAAAATTAATGGAAAAATATCCTTGGGTGAGGATTAACAACAACAAAAAAAAAATTACAGGGAAAAGGGAGGCTGTGGCAGGTCCTTCCAGACCATTTTAAGGGCATGGGCTTTTATTCTTCTAATGGAATAATCACAACTATTTAAGTATAAAAACCTGTGAATAATCAACTTAAACAGTAAATAATAGTTGAATCTGCACATTATACAAGATACAGCTGAGGAAAGGAAAGCAACAGGTGTTTTCCAAGAATCCTTTCTCTGCAGGGAGCTTTAAGTGGCTGGTTTGGTTAAGCTGCCAGGAGTCCTTTACTAGAAAGTATTAGAAATATTCCCAAAGCACTGTAAAGCTCACAAAGGCAATTTTTGGACAAACTCAGTTAATTTTATTGATTAACAAAACTATTTTTTAAATGTAGAATTAGTCTGGGGGTTGGGGGTTGGAAAGAATAGCCAAGCATGTTTGGAGGGTGAGGGAAAAAAAAGTTAATTTCAACAGCTTAGTTGCAACATAATCCCTCAGACCCCTCAGAAATCTAAGTGTCAGCCCTAAAGAGTACTCCCACAAGGGTCTACACACAGGGGATAGAGGGGCGCACAGATGTCTGAGCCCTACCACAGGGACCTTCTCAGACAGCATCTGCTTTTTGCTCTTTCCTTTCCAATCCTTTGTAAGCCATCCCCAGATTAAATCCCCCGCCATGGCTTCATTTCAGTGCCCCCGTCCTTCCCCTCTCAATACTTGTGTTTAGGCTGTTTGTTACTCTATATATTCACCTCCTCACTTTCCAAAAGATGCCTGCTTCAGGAAAGTTCTCTGGTGCTCCCGACCTCAAGTGTCTCTCTCCTGGGATTCTTATACACAGGCTTGCACTTACTGGGTAGAGGCAAACTGCCTGGGTTCTAAGGATCAAACTCACCTAGATGGGAATCCAGCTCTGATACTGATCAGCTGTGTGACCCTGAGCTCTTGAACCCTCTCCGCTTCAGTTTCCTACCTGTACCAGGAGAATATATGCCCCCATTGGCTTATTAGGAGCCTTGCTTAAGAAGGCCAGGTTATGTACTCAACATACTACACCTAGTGGTGAGGTGGCTTTAATAAATGGTAGGTAGTCTCCTTCCTTCCCACTAACATCCGCACCTCTTCACGACCACCTTCAACAGTCTCCTGAGCACTATATTCATTCTCTAGTCCACTTAAACCTATTTGTAATTGATGTAAAAGTGTGCAAGTCTCCCCCACCCCCTCACCCTGGCTTGGGCTGCTGAAGAGCAGGGATTTTTGTCATAGTTACCTTACCAGCAGCTCTATTTTGCTGGGTGTCAAGCATACTAGACCATCCTTTCAGCTGCTGAGTCTCTCATGAATTATCATTTTTCTTTGGGGCTCAGATCCTGGAGCTGAGAACTCTAAGCACACAGTTTCCATTGCCTTCCCAGGGCCAGCCTGTTGCCTGGGCCTCGAGAGACTGACAGCTGAGATGTGAGGTAAGCAGACACACGAAATGGGTACTGCACATATAAATTTACAATAAATGTGGTCAACCTTCATCATCATGAAGAAACAAAAATCCCATCTCTGTCCATCCTTTTGTTGGATCACTGATTGCTGCTTGTCTTACAGTTTGTGTTTGCTTTTTCTTTTGCTTCTTAATGTGGCAGGGACCTTGTTTCCCTCATCTTTGAACACCTAGACCTACCACAGGCAGGGAACATTTTAGGTCAGTGGTTTTCAAACTGACTACACAAGAGAATCATCTGAAGAATTTTGTTTTCTTTTTCCAATACAGATATCTCAGTAATATCACAAACCAAGTGAATCAGAATCCCCCAGGTGGGGCCTGCCACAAGCAGTTTTATAGTTCCCTCAGGTGACTCGAATGTATGGCCAGGGTTAAAAATCACTAAACTGGATAAACTACAAGCATAACTCATTTTATTGTTCTTTGCTTTACTGCACTTCACAGATACGTTTTTCACAAACTGAAGGCAAGACCCTCCACTAGCAAGAGTATGGCCCACCTTACTGTAAAACTTGATTTATTTCGGTGGTCTGGAACCAATCCTATAATATCTGTGCGCCTGTATTATGAACTCAGTCTTCTGGTTCTAAGTTTATTATCAAGACATCTCCAAAGATTCACATGTGTAGATATGGTGGTCCTGTTGATTTACCTGTCTGGTCTACACGATCACTTCTCTGTCCTAGGGGTGAAACCAGCAGTCTTCGGTGTCCTTTGTGAGTGGAGCCCCATACTAACCCCAAGCAGAGCTAATCAGATGCTTACTATCCCAGAAACCTGGATTTGGTATTCAGAGATGAGAATCAAGAGCTGCTCTTGAGTAGGCCAGGGGCACATATGTACATGTGGAATTGGGAGGCTTTAGACTTGGTTGTGTGAAGGCTGAAGCAGCAGAAGCTACACGATGCAGAGACACAACAGTGGAGCAAGCTGGGAGGTAGGGGAGCTGTGGGGAGGTCAATGGGACGGGGAAAGGAAACATATGTACTACTATTCGTAATACTTTAAACAATAAAAAAAAAATTATATTTAAAAAAAAACAACAACAGTGGGGCAAGTGCCCAGTGAGAAGCAAAACAGGCTGTATGACCCCAGAAAAGAGAATGAGAAAAGCGGCCAGCTTTCAGTTCTTGGCTCCAATCTCCTATGAGGACCAGTTACACTTCTGTGCTTGATCCTGAAAGACACCCCTCTCCATCTTTACAATTGCCCTTTCCAGGTTTAAACTAGCCACTGTATGGGGTCTGTTTCTTTAAGCCAAATAGGCTTTTACTGATACAGAACCCAAGATGCCAAACAGGTCCCTAGGGACCCCTTTTGATCTAGCCCTCCTCACTATCATTACCATCAACATTTACTGAGCACTTTCTGTAATTACTCACACACCCAACAATCCTATAAATTAGCCATTATCCCCATCCTAGAGATCAGGAAATTGAGTGTCACAGAAGTAATTTGCCAGAGTGGTGAGTGGCCAGGCTGGGAAGGGAACCTGAGTCACGGTGACTCCCAAACCCAGGCTCATTTCCCTTCCCTACCCTTATCCCCACTACTCCATGGAACAGCTGCTGTAATCAGACCAAGAGAGGAAGACTCACAGTGGAAATGAAGCTGTTTCTGAGTTGTTCGGGAGGCAAAGAACTATAAAACATAACTAAATCACCAAATGAGAGTAAAAGGGCATAATTCCAGGTCTTATATGCCGTCCCAGAATTATACATAAAATGTCATTACATTTTACATTTCTTTTACAAATATTAACCAAACGGGATATAGTTATAGAGCATTTAAGTTAACCACATATCAAACTAAGTCTTGGCATATAATCACTTACAAAACACAGCACCTGCCCTGAGCGAATTTATCATCCAACTGATTATAATGGGGGGGAGGGAAGAATTGGCCTGGGTCACTTATTTTTCCCCTTTTATGGTGATTGAAAAGTAATATAACAAAAGTAACTGTCTGCTGAGGCTACACATACTGAAATATAAAGGGACTCCTCACCTAATGCTTTCCTTTGCAATCATCATCCAAAGAAATTTGGGGAATTTGGAGAATTTGGAGAGATAACTAACTCGAACAGGATTAGATACAGAACAACCCAATACCTTACCAAACTTCCACTGTGTCACATGATGACACAGTGAAATTTCAACACATAACCTTCTATGTCACAAGTTAGGTTTTCAAACACGAATTTCTGTATTTAAGCTGCAAGTTCAAACAACTGCAGCCTGGACTGCCCTTGGCAATCATCCAGCTTGCAACTCCAAAGGAGACTCCAGCAATGACTTAAGTGTAAGGGGTTAAAAGTAGGTTTACAGTTGTGAGCACACTAAACCCAGAATTTATTCTTGTATCATTATAATAACCTTTATGGCTTTTCCCATATGAACAACTATAAACCTACTTTTGTTCATCCCTTTATGGCTTTTCCCATGCGGACAACTATAAACCTAGTTTTGTTCACCCCTACTTTTGTTCAGTCTTTTTAAAGGACTTCTAAAAGTACATAGTTTTGTGATTACTGCACCATTGGAGCACACTAACAAGGCAAGTAAATAAGAGTTATGGGCCATCAGCAGCTGCAGGCCACAGGCATAGAAGGTACCCAATGACACTAATAATCTGGTGGGAATTCCTGAGGACTGCAAATCTTGCAAGGATAGGGAGATAATTCTCCTGTGCCTGATTCTTTTTTTTTTTTTAATTGAGATATAATTCACATATGTTGTGAAAGTTTAAGGTGCAGAACGTGTTGATTTCATTCATTCATATACTGCACTGATTACCACTGCAGCATTAGCTAACACTTCCTATAATTATCATTTGTTTTTTGAGATAAGAACATTTAAGGTCTAGTCTCTTAGCAATTTTTAAGTATATAGTGTAAGTATTATTGACTATAATCACTATTTTATACACTATGGTCCCATAATTTATTCCTCTTCTAGATGCAACTTTGACCCTTTAACATCTCCCCAACACACCCATCCCATCAGACCCAGGAAACCATCATTCTGCTTTCTGCTTCTACAAGTTTGTCTTTTTCAGATTTCATATATAAGTGATATCCATATGTTCATATTGACCAATGTCACCCCAATTTAAATATTTTTAAATAATTAAGTGATATTCTAGAATTTCTGTCTTTATCTTCTTTTACTAAGCATAATGTCCTCAAGGTCCATCCATATTGTCAAAAATGACAGGATTTCCTTCTTTTTTGTGGCTAAATAATATTCATATATATGTGTGTGTGTGTGTGTGTGTGTGTGTGTGTGTCTGTGTGTGTGTCTGTGTGTATACTTTCTTTACCTGATGGAAGACATTTAGGTTTTCCCATATCTTGGCTATTGTGAATAATGCTGCAATAAACAGGGAAGTGTAGATAACTTTTTGAGATCCAGTTTTAATATCCTTTGGAGATATATATATAGATAGATAGATAGATATAGATATAGATATAGATATAGATATAGGTATAGATAAAAGTGAGATTGCTGGGTCATGGTAGTTCTATTTTTTTTTTTAATATATTTCATTGATTTTTTTTTTTTACAGAAAGAAAGGGACAGGGATAGGGAGTTAGAAACATCAATGAGCATGAGCAACAAGAAACGTCAATCAGCTGCCTCCTACTGGGGATGTGCGCACAACCAAGGTACATGCTCTTGACCGGAATCGAACCTGGGACCCTTCAGTCCACAGGTTGACGCTCTATCCACTGAGCCAAACAGGTTAGAACTATTTTTAATTTTTTAAGAACCTCCCTCTTGTTTTCCAGTGACTGTACCAATTTACAATCCCACCAACAGTGCACAAGAGTTTCCCTTTACTCTACACCCTGCCAGGACTTGTCTCTTGTCTTCTTCAATCCACTGACTTGTGGGTTATGGGCCCAGCACACTTTCTCTTATCTTCTTGATGACAGTCATTCTAATAGAAGTGGTGTTCTCATGCCTATTTTTGTCATCCCTGATGTTGTTTTATTCAAAAGCCTATTATCGAGGCCAGCTTCAAAGGCCATGAAAGTGCACCATCTTTTTTTAAATATGTCTTTATTGTTTTGAGAAAGAGAAAGAGAGAGGGAGAGGGAGAGGGACAGATAGAAACATCAATGAAAGAGAAACATCATCTACTGGCTGCCTCCTGCATGCCTTTTACTGGGGATCGAACCCACAACCCAGGCATGTGCCCTGACCGGGAATAGAACAGAGACTTCTTGGTTCTTAGGCTGACACTCAACCAATGAGCCACCCGGGTTGGGCAAAGCCCACCATCTTGCCTATATTAATAAATGTTTGTGTTATCTAGCAGGGGTAAGTCATCACCATATTAGCAGGCAGTATGATTTACAGATGAAGACTCTTGAGGGCCACAAGCAGTCCCTTTAAACATGAATGTTGGCCAAACTCTGTCAATAGACACTAGCCACATATGACTATCTAAAATTAATTCAAATTTAAAATTCAGCTTTTTGGTAGATTTAGCCATTTAACTATCAACTTAAACACAGCAGAAGAGAATATTTCCATCATTCCAGAAAGTTCCAACACTGATATAGGCAGTAATAAAAGCTATAGAAATGTACTAGTATGTGCTCATGTTGAAAGAAGATTTAAGAGAAGAAAACCAGAGATAATACTTGAGAAAACTAATTTGAAAGAGTGAGAAGAGGAATGAACAAAGATCTAAAGAAAAGAACACAGTCTGGCAAAAACTTCGAGAAATGATAGACTCGTGCTAATACTGTGAAGAAGTCAAGTAAGATGAAGCTTGAATATCAGTCACAGGGTTGGCAATTACTGATCCGCCAAAGCAATTTCAGTGGAATGATGGAGCAAAGGCAAAGTTGAGGAACCCACTGGAAGCAGCTGAATCCCTCCTATAAAAGTGCACCTACCTTTTACCAAAGCTATCATGAGAGCAGCAACAAGCTAAGAGCTGTTCATTACTCATGTGCCAACCGCCATTACAACACACTGAATCATATCTAACCTATAATACAGGTGCCAATGTTCCCATTTCACAAACGAAGAAAGAAAACGCAAAAGTAATTTTCAAAGGTCACATTGCTATCAAGTATAGAGCCAGAATTTAAACCTTGATTAACTCCAGGGTCTGAGTTTGTTTAATGTATTTTTATTGATTTCAGAGAGGAAGGAAGAGGGAGAGAGAGATAGAAACATCAATGATGAGAGAGAATCATTGATCAGCTGCCTCCTTCATGCCCTCTATTGGGGATCAAGCCCACAGCCTGGGCACATGCTCCTGACAGGAATCGAACCCGGGACCCTTCAGTCCACAGGCTGACGCTCTATCCACTGAGCCAAACTAGCCAGGGTAGGGATCTGAGTTCTTAAAGATTATACAACTTGGATTCCCTGGGAACGTTCACACTTGGTAGTTCACACCTCTCTTTCTCCATACCAGACTGAATGTAAGCCTCTCAAAGTCAAGTATCGACTTTTGCTATGCTTGATATAAAGAGCATGTAGATATTTACTAAGTAAAAAAAAAAAAAAAAAACTGCTTCAAAGAATTTGGCTAAATGGTCAAGGGGAAGTTGGAAAGGGAGGCTATTTGCTTTTGCTTCTGCTTTTTCTTTTAAGCTGGAAGATGTGACAGCATTCATATGGAAAGGAGCCTGTAAAGAGCAAAACATTCCTAATGCGGTGGGGCTGGGTCAAGAACAGTGGTGAAGGAATTAACCTTGATCAGGAAAACAGACATTTCTTCTGCGGATATTGGAGAAGAAGAGATGAAGAGTTGAAGATACAGAAGATTACAGTTGCAATAGTAGGAAATTTAGCAAGTTCAAGCAATATGGCCTTTATTTTCTCTCTGAAGAAGTGTCAAAGTGAATGCTAAGAGTGAGGGTAACCATCTCTGAGATCTTCTAAGTGAATGCTGTGGTATTTTCCCATGTGGCTACAAAGTGAGTGCTTTACATACATACAGAATATCATTAAAGGAGACAATCCTATATAATAAAAGAGAAACATGCAAATTTGACTGTACCTTCGCTCCTGATTGGCTATGCTATGATGCACACTGACCACCAGGGGGCAGCTGCTCAATGCAGAAGCTGCCCCCAGCCCACAGGCCAGTCAAGGCGGATAGCAGCAGGGGGCCCCCCAATTGCCCTGCAGAGGGAGGCAACCAGCAGTGACAGTGGAGGGTGGGGCCAGTGAGTAGGAGGCATCAGGCCAGCCAAGGCATTCAGTGGGGGCCCCCCAATTGCCCCACTGGTCGCCCCAGAGATCAGCCCTGATCACTGGCCAGGCCTAGGGACCCTACCTGTGCATGAATTTCATGCACCGGGCCTCTAGTAGAAAATAATAGAAGTAGGGAGAGGAACCAAGATGACAGCATAGGTAAACACCTATCTTGCTGTTCCACACAACAATTTTAAAACTACAACTTAACAACAGAACAAACATCATCCAGAACCACCAGAAAGCTGGCTGAGTGGAAATTCCACAAATAAAAGTAAAGATAGGACACTGTGACACAGAGGAGCAGAGGAGGGCAGAATTGAGGATACGCGTGGAGTCAGAGGTTTGGAGCCATGCACATGAGCGGAAGGGGCAGGCGGCTGCAAACCCGGCTGGTTTTCTCGAACGGGGAGGGAGACAAAGGCGTCCCACAGCGCTGATTCCCGAGTTCCGGGCGAGGTCCAGGGAACCCACACTCATACGGTGATACTGGACAGTAAAGAGGAAGCACACTAAAACTCAGGCGCTGCAGAGGTCTGCGAGCTTACGGAGAGGATACGGAGAGGACGTGTGACTTACTCTCTTGTTCGGGAGGGAAAAAAAGGGGTGGGGGAACCACCGGACTGCATTGTTTTACAACCCTGGGTGAGACTTTGGGTGTGCAGACTCATTTGGGGAGAGGCTGAATTGTCCGGCAGCAGGTAGAGCTCGACGGCAGCTTTCTCTCAGAGGTGCATGCAGCCATTACCACCAGGCACAGAGAACCAGGTGCCGCATAGGACGGAGCTGATGGGAAATCAAGGCTTCCTGCTCAGCATGGAGACTCCACCCATCCAACCTGAGCATAGGTGATCCTCACAGCCAATTGGCCTGGACGTCAGACCCTCCTAGTGCTAACAACAATGATCTAGGCTTACCTCCAACAATACTGTGCAACCCATAAAGGGCTGCACCAAGAGTATACACCTCAGGTAACTGGGGAGGCTAAGCTAGAGGACATCTACCACACAAAGCTAATTGACCAACTCAGGAAAGCAGCCAAAATGCAGAGACATGAAAGAAATCACATGTGAAAGAAATGGAGGAAAAAAGACGACTAGACATAGAGTTCAAAACCACAGTTATAAGGTTTTTCAAGAGGCTCCTAGAAAAGGCCGATGAGCTTAATGAGACCTTCGAGGATATGAACAAGACCCTCGAGGATATGAAAAAGGACCAACTAGAAATTAAGCATACACTGACTGAAATAAAAAATATTATACAAAGACCTAAAAGCAGTCTAGAGGACCACAAGAATCAAGTCAAAGAATTTGAAATACAAAGAAGCAAAATCCATTCAGCAAGAAAAGAAGCAAAAAGAATCCAAAAAATTGAAGATAGTGTAAGGAGCCTCTGGGACAACCTCAAGCATACCAACATCCAAATTATAGGGGTGCCAGAAAAAGAGAGAGAGCAAGACAATGAAAAACCTATTTCAAGAAATAGTGACCGAAAACTTCCCCCACCTGGTGAAAGAAATAGACTTACAAGTCCAGCAACCACACATAACCCCAAACAAAAGGAATCCAAAGAGGACCACACCAAGACACATCATAATTAAAATGCCAAGAGCAAAAGACAAAGAGAGAATATTAAAAGCAGCAAGAGAAAAACATTAACGGAGCACCCATATGATTGTCAGTGGATTTCTCAACAGAAACTATGCAGACCAGACGGGAGGGGCAAAAAATATTCAAAGTGATGAATAGCAAGAATCTACAACCAAGATTACTCTACCCAGCAAAGCTATCATTCAGAATTGAAGGTCAGATAAAGTGCTTCACAGATAAGAAAAAGCTAAAGGAGTTCATCATCGCCAAACCAGTATT
Source organism: Antrozous pallidus (assembly GCA_027563665.1). Taxonomy (NCBI): domain Eukaryota; kingdom Metazoa; phylum Chordata; class Mammalia; order Chiroptera; family Vespertilionidae; genus Antrozous; species Antrozous pallidus. The sequence continues at coordinate 24,241,904 of CM050519.1, forward strand.
ATATGAAATGCTGAAAGGTATTCTTTAAAAAGAGGAAGAAAAAAAAGGTAAAAATATAAATTATGAACAACAAATACACATCTATCAACAAATGAATCTAAAAATCAAGTGAAATAAAAATCTGATGAACAGGATAAACTGGTGAATATAACAGAATCATGGGTATAGAGAGGGAATGGACTGACAATTCTTGGGAAGAAAAGGGGTGTGGGAGGTGCAGCAAGAGACTGGACAAAAATCATACACCTATGGAAGAGGACAGTGTGGTGGAGATGAAGGAAGAGGGTGGGATGGGTACCAGGTGGAGGGGAGTTATTGAGGGAAAAAGGGGGAACACTGTAATTAATAAACTGAACAATAAAGATTTAAAAAAAAAATTTTTTTTTAAGAAAATAAAGAAGTGATCATTGCTCCTGTATGGGAAAAGCTTGAATTGGTGGTCTGGGCTATAAGGAAGGCTAAGTAAATTTCACTTTATGCTCATAACACTGTTGTACTTAAGAGGTGCATACATTACTTTCTCAACTTAAAAAAAAAAAAAAAAAAAAAACCTACTACAGCAAAAAGAAATCAGGCCCATAGAGAGAGAGAATAAAATGATAACAGTTGAGCCTAAATGCTGAAATGAAATGAAAAAGGAGGCAACCAAAGAGCTAGTTCAAAGCCAGGGCTCTGAAGCCAGGCTGACTGTGTTTATAGCCATCATCCCCATTCCCAGCTAGGGGCACCTCGGGAAAGTTCCATCCGCCTCTGTTCCATCATATGCAGGGCAAGGTGCTGAGAGTGCCTGCTTCAAAGCAGTGTTAGAGTAAGTGACAAAACATGTGCCTCACCCACTGTGGGAGCTGGATAAAGGTAGCTATTTTGATGATGATTAAACCCAGCATCTTTGAGGACTCAGCTAATCAGCAGGCCACATGTATACCCGAAGTCTAAGGCCATCAGTGCACATGGTTCGAGGTTTCTACCAGGATGCAGCGGTCTGGTTCAGCCACACAGAAGCCTGCCAGGTGGCTGTAGGCTTGGAGATGTGAGGCAAGTGAAAAAGAAGGCCAGATGTTCTATTACTTATTTACTAAAGGCCCAGTACACTAAATTTGTGCACAGGGGTGGGAGTGGGGAGGGGGGGACTCTCAGTCCAGCCTGCACCCTAATACGGGACCCCTCGGGGGATGTCCAACTGCCGGTTTATGCCCATACTTTTAACAGATGACAGCTCGATTGCTGTTCCTTTCTTTTCATATTTAAACCCATTGAAATTAGTAGGTATTCAAAGTGTGTGTATATTTGGGGGGCGGGGGGAGACACCCTGTATATCTCTAATCAGCAAAGAAAGGAACCAATGGCAGGTTTGGAACCCCCAGACAGGGAACCTCGCTCACTCCCCCATGTCTCCCCACTCCACTTTCCATCTTCATGGGCAGTGGGAGAATCAGTTTTCTCTCATTAACTCGGAAAAGTACGTCCTGTCAACCACTGGCCGGAAGGAGTGCACTAGGCCCTGAGAAAGACGGCAGCCTTCATTCATGGGTGCACATTCCTCCTCTGCAGTCGCCCTGAAGCTCCCACCTTTCACTTAGAGGACAGACCTCGTCACCTCCTCTGGGTTCCCGATCAGGAATGCTGACCTCAGTCAGCACCGCCCCACGCTCAACAGGTGTGTCAGTCTGTCTGTCCGCACCTGCTCCCACCTCAGCACCTGCATTATCCCCACGGAGGCGATTTTGTCACTACCACACTGGCCTCGCAGGCACAGGGTGTCACCACTCCGCCCTCTCACTGCCATAGCACAGGCGCCCACCCGAAGCACCCAGACATGCTCCAAAGGACGTGAGCATACTGCAGGATACGTGTGCACGTTGTGTGGGGGACATAGGCACACCAGGCTTGTCGGAAGTGCGGCGGAGGGGCAGGGGAAATGTGCACACATTGTGGTCTAGGACTATTGCGGGTACACGTGGGTGACAGCACACTGGGGGATGTTCACAAGAGGGAGGAAGAGGATGCTCGCACAAGAGGCCTACGCCTGTGCAGATCCGCAAACCCACGCAGCGCCTGGAGGACGTCAATCTGGCCAGCCATGGTGGCTGTCCCCGCGCACTTTCTGGGCCAGGAGGCTGCACGGGAATCAGCCGGCATGAGGGTGAGGGCAAGAGCGAGGGCAGCTGACTGAGAGGGCTCCGCAGATGACCAGCACGCTGTCAGTCACAGGGGCCGCCTCCACCACAGCCACTTCGTCACAGGGCTCTCCCAGGCCCTCAGCGCACAAGGAGCCAGGCTGCCTGCCATGATACCTGCCCACCTCCCTCAGGAGCCAGGCGAGCTCCAAGGAAGGGATCTTCCCACAGGCCTCTCCGGAAACAACTGGGGAAGGGAACTTCAGGGCCAGTGGGACTGATGGAAGTGGGGGTGCGGCATGCATGTGGTGCCTGTGCTTCTGTTAACTTACACAATGTGTTTTATACCACAACATGTGGCAGCAGCTGTGAATGGCGCCATGCGGAGCCTGTGGGCCTAGCTGAAGCAGCGCCTGCGGGCCACTGGGAATGCTTATAGCTGCTGCCACCATGTGGGGAGTACAGGCTGCCAGCTGGGCCCTGCCTCTCCTGTCCCTATCACCGTTGCCACAAGTCTGCTGTTCAGTCATCCAACCATCCTTTTAGGTCATGACAGCCCCTGTCTTTTTATATATTAGGATATTCTGCCTTATGTCAGCTTGAGGAGGTGAGGAGTAGGAAGGCATCCTAGGTCAAAAGAAAGTCCAGGGTTACTTTTGGGTTTAGTGTGGAACAAATGTCAGCAAGAGGGAAAAGAAGGGGGAGGGGAGGGGAGGGGAGGAGAGGGGGGGGAGAGAGAGAGAGAGAGAGAGAGAGAGAGAAAGAGAGAGAAAGAAAAAGAGAAAGAGAAAGAGAAAGGAAGCGAGGGAAAGAGAGAGAAAGAGAGGGAAAGAAAGAAAGAAAGAAAGAAAGAAAGAAAGAAAGAAAGAAAGAAAGAAAGAAAGAAAGAAAGAAAAGGAAGGAAGGAAGGAAGGAAGGAAGGAAGGAAGGAAGGAAGGAAGGGAGGGAAGGAGGGAAGGAAGGAAGGAAGGAAGGAAGGAAGGAAGGAAGGAAGGAGGGAAGGAGGGAAGGAAGGAAGGAAGGAAGGAAGGAAGGAAGGAAGGAAGGAAGGAAGGAAGGGAGAAAGAAAGAAAGAAAGAAAGAAAGAAAGAAAGAAAGAAAGAAAGAAAGAGGCAAGGTCAAGGGGCTGGAGGTCTATGATCAAGAAACAAACCCCTTGCTGTGGGGCTCACTCAAATTAAGGTCTGGTCCCTAGACACATTAATGCAGGTGTCCAGCAGGAAGGGTGGGATGAGGAGTGAGGGAGGTGAGAAACGAGAGAACAAAGATCAAAATGCTGTCAATAACTGAGACCTTATCACATCACATTTAAGATGGCCAAAACTAAAGAATTCAACACTACAGAGATGGCATCTCCCCTACTATGGTGTACACAAAAGAATAACGCTAAAAATAGCTGTCACACAGCTGGAGGGACCTGGAGAGTATCATGATAAGTGAAAAAAGGCAGTCAGAGAAAGACAAGTATCACATGATCTCACTCATATGTGGAATCTAAGTAACAAAATAAACTGATGAATGGAGTGAATCCAGATACATGGAAGCATGGAACAGAGTGCGGAATCTCAGAAGGAAGGTTGAGGAGGGTGGGTGCGTGGGAGGAGCTTTATGCTTATATGCATGGCCCAATGGACACTGACAAAGGGACGGTGAGGGCCCTGGCAGGGAAAGGGGCAGGGACAGGCTGGAGGGAGTCAATAGGGAAATAAGGGGGACATAAGTAACACTTTCAACAATAAGAACTATTTAAAAAATAATAATAATAAAACAGAGGGGATAAATAGAGGAAAAAGGAAACATATGTAATACTTTCAACAACAAAGAATTATTAAAAATAAATCCTATATAATAAAAGCGAAACATGCAAATTGACTGACGGTGGAACAACCGGTGGGCGGAGGGCGGGGCCGGCAACCAGGTGGCATCAGGCCAGTCAAGGCTTGTGCCAGCAGGCAGAAGGAGTTGACATTGATGGAGCACAGTGACCAGTGGCAGTGACCAGCAGCAGCAGCAGGGTGATGGGGGCACGAGGCCAGCCACTTGCCAGCTGGCACCATCCCCTGTGATCGACCTACCCCATAGCCTCCCTCAAAGGGGGGAAGCAGGCCTAAGCTGTCAGTCGGACATCCCCTAAGGTCTCCAAGACAGCAAGAGGGTGCAGGCCTGGCTGAGGGACACCCCGCTCCTGAGTGCACAAATTTTTGTGCACCGGGCCTCTAGTTTAAAAATAAAATTAAAATAGCTGTCCTACTACTAGATACTGTGGGCAAGCTACTGAAACATACACTACCTCAACTAATCCTTACAACAATCTATAAGTGTTGATACTGTGATTCTCTATTTCTTTTCACAAATAAGAGAAATGAAGCACAAAAGGTAATTTGTCCAAGGACATACAGACATATTTGAATCAAGCACATACCCTTTTTATCACAGTGGTTGGGGTGGGGTTGAAAAGCCACATTACCAGGCCCCTGGAGAAGCTTGAGTTGTCAAACGCAGTTCTCCACTGACCCAGATATAATCCATGCCCTCACCAACCACCATTGAAATCCTCCCTAATTAAAGAGTAATATGCAGATTGACCATCACTCCAACACCCATGTGGTCAAAAATTCTGCCCCCACGTGGACACAAGATGGCCACCACAAAATGGCCAGCAGGGGAAGGAAGTTGGGAGGGACTAAGCCTGCAAGGGAGGGCAGTTGGGGGTGATCAAGCCTACAGGGGAGGGCAGTTGGGAGGGACTAAGCCGGCAAGGGAGGGCAGTTAGGGGTGACAAGGCCTGCAGGGGAGGGCTGTTGGGGGAGACCAGGACTACAGGGGAGGGCAGTTGAGAGGGACCAGGCCTGCAAGGGAGGGTAGCTGGGGCGACCAAGCCTGTAGTGGAGGGCAGTTAGAGGTGACCAGGCCAGCAGAGGAGGGAAGTTGGGGGCAAACAGGCTGGCAGGGGAGCAGTTAGACATCAATCAGGCTGGCAGGGAGTAGTTAGGGCAGTGATGGGCAACCTTTTGAGCTTGGTGTATCAAAATTCGCCAAAAAAAACAAGCATAAATTGGTTGGTGGGTCACTTTGAGGAAAACAAAACAAAAAACATAATTTCACGATATTTATAGTTTAAATAACAAAAATGTATAATTGTAATATATAACTGTATTTAATAAACCAAAAATTGATTATTTAACTTACCTGCTTAGTGACTTCTTTGTTCATCTGTCAGTCAGATACTATTTAACTTGTGTGGGATGCTGTGAACTAAGATAAGTGAGGGGGAGAGGGAATTCGAACCTGCCTATTAGTGACTTTTTTGTTGTTGAATTTCATTGGCTAAACCTTCCATTGAAGGTTGGTATTTTGTACACTTCAAGCCCAAGCAAGCACTACTAACTTTATCTGTCAATCTGTTTCTTTTGTTGGTTTAGATATTATTTAACGCTGAGAATAAGGTCTCCCAAAAGTACGTGGAGGGGAAAATTGTGAGTAAAACCATTGCTATATTTTTCAGGGTGCTAAAAGTGTCTGTTAATCGGTTCCAGGCACTCCAAATTTCCAGTTCGTAGTGGCACTCCTCTTGATTCTCCAAGCTGCACCTTTCCAGACTCTCAAGCTTTGACCTCAAGTCAACAAACACCTGAGCCTTGAAGCTGTCTTGAAGTTCTTCAAGTTGCGTCTCCAAATCATCAATTTGCATCCACTGGAAACCATTTAATTCCAAACTACTGTAGACTACTACATCAGGATAGTTAATTATTTTTATGGCCTGTTCTAGGCTTCTAAATTGATTAAATCTATCACTGAACTGGTCAAGTAACAAGTCTAAAACATGCTGGTACTTTATATGCAAGGGTTCCATTTCATTTTGTACAGCTGCACTGGTCTTCTCAAAATACTTTGTTACTCAAGGAAAATACTTGTAAGTTTTAAGTATTTTCATCAATAAGCTGAGAAAAGTTTCCCAGATCCTTATCCTCAAGAAATACCCTAATTGCTTCAAAGCATTCCACAAAACACTCAAGAACTTTGCCTCAGCTCAGCCATCTTATATTATTGTATATCAGCAGTCCACTGTAGGTGGAATCAACCTCCAGTAAAAGTGCAGAAAATTCTCGCTTGTGAAGGGGGCGAACAGCTATTAAATTAACTATTTTTGTAACAACTGACATTAAGTCGTTTAAGTCGGTGAATCCTGCCTTGGCACATAAAACCTCCTGATGGATAATACAATGAAAAGGCACAATCGGATGTCCAATAGCTTAGGTAAACAATTTGATAAATTCTATTTTTTCCCCCACCATGTTTGGTGCCCCATCTGTCATCACTGACACAACTTTAGAGATATCAGTGCTTAGGGTCACGAAATGTTTGTATAACCTTACATATTTCGCTTCCTGATGTACTTGTTGGCACTGATACTAACTTTTATCAACTCTTCTCTCATTGTGAGACCATCAGAATATCAACCAATAATGGCCAACTGAGCATGTGATGTGACATCAGTAGTTTCATCAAGAGAAATGGAAAAATATTTACAATTACTTATGTCTCTCTTTAATCGATGTTGTACATTTGTGTTCAGTCTCATTATTCAGTCTTTTATGATATTTCTACTGAGTAGTAACTCAGATATTCTCTTAATAATTGCATTTTGATTCTGCATAACGTGAAATGGAATTGGTGCACATCTTAAGAAGGTTTCTTTAATAAATTCTCCCTCGCTGAGTGCTTTTCCATGCTGAGCTATGGAGTGAGCAATGCTCAAACTTGCAGATGTTAAATTTCTAGAGCCTTTTATAAATTTAAGGATGGAATTAGATTGGCTCTTATAAAGGTGTAGCTGCCTGAAAATGTATTCCTTCCTTTCATCCTCACTTTTTTTCAAGAGCCGGAAATGATTAGTTTCAAAATGTCTACTTATATTCCACATTCTGCTTACTACCGTTTCAGTACATAGAACGCAATATGATCTGCCATTTTTTTCCATACTGCTGTACATCTCAGTCCATGTCTCTTGAGAGGGTCGGCTACTGCTACTACTACTACTTCCTTTACTTAACCTTGGATTTTTTGGGGGGTTAAAAAATAGGGGGGCAGTGACAGAAGATAGAATTATAGATAGCCTGTTAGCCCTGCAGGCAATTAGGGGTTAACTAACCTAACTGACCACAAGATGGCACATGTAACTGTCTTTTATGAAAGGGCAGGGTTAATAAGCAGAAATAGGGGTTAATAAGGATGCACAACAGTAATAGTGATGAAATGGAATCTGCACTATGCTGCAAAATGGCGTTCCTTATATAAATTGAGATGGCTGCCACTATTTCTAATGGCACCCATAGCACAGGCCCTTGCCTCTCCCAGCCTCCTCCTCACTTATCTCAGTAATGATGGTCAATTAGAAATCAACGACACCCCAGAACAGTAGATTGGATGATGGATGCTATGATTATGTGGTTGCTGTAATGGTGATCACATGGTCCCCAGAGATGCCTCCCCGCAGCATTCCACTGCTCCCTGCTCCGCCAGGCGGAAGTGAGGTCAAAGACCCCCTAACGGCCTAACCGGAAGTCCCAGAACTAGATGTTCTGTGCCAGAGTCCTTTTGTTTTGTCCTACAGACCTCTGACACAGAGTGTCTATACTACACTACAGCAAATGTTTCATCCTGGGCTACTGCACCTGACCATGCAGTAGCCCAGGATGAAACGTCCTTCTCAGCATGCAGCCCCATACTTCTCTGTAGGCGACCACATGTGGTCACGTGTCATTGAAAATGGCTACGTGTGTCAGTGCTAACATACGTGTCATAGTTTTGCCATCACGGGGTTAGGGGGTGAACAGGCTGGCAGGCAGAAGCAGTTAGGGGCAATCAGGAAGGCAGGCAGGTGAGCAGTTGGGAGCCAACAATCCTGGATTGTGAGAGAGATGTCCGCCTGCCCATTTAGGTGAGATCGGCCCTAAACGGGGAATCAGATATACCTCAAGGGGTCCCAGATTGGAAAGGATGCAGGCTGGGCTGAGGGACACCCTCCCTGATGCATGAATTTCATGCATCCGACCTCTAGTCTTTTATAAAAAGAATTAGATATTTAAGGTATATCAATAACATTTAAATTTAAATTAATAAGGAATAGATTATTGAATCAGAAGGTATAAGGTTACAAGAGTAATTTTACATACATTTTCAATTAGCCAAGCATTCACAATCTTAATATGCTCAAGCCTATATCAAACACCACCCAGATGGAATGTGACTCCCAAAAGCTTACAACCACATGCATAAAGCAACCAAAAGCAGATTACAGATAACATATTAATAGGAAGAACATGGTTAGAACATGGTTTTAATTGAAGAATGTCACCTTCTATAAAGAAATGAAACTATCACATTGAATTCCTGATTGCAGATTATATGGTTTGTATTTTTGATGTTCATTTCTCAGACTGTCAAAGTTTTTATCTGAAATGAATGTAACTGCCATTATATATTGCATTCTTCCCAAGGTATAGACAAACAAAAACAGCTTAATTACATAATACAGTCTATAATTAATGTTACCAATTTGCAGTTCCTAGTTAAAAACTCAAATATTACAGAGTTTCATTTGATGATGCCTAAATAAACATCCACCTTGGCAAAAAGTAGCAATAAGATAAACTCCCCACATCCTAAGACAATTCTTCATAATAAAATTAGCCAAATAAATGCAATATTATGGATGTTACAATTAGACTAACCTATATACCTAAGAAGTTCAAGAAATTCGATACCATAAACACAAAAGAATCATGCACTTAAAAAAAACAAAAAACTTCTAGAATGACGTAGGATTGGCAATAATTTCCTTGAAGAGAGTTGAACAGGCAGTTAGCCATATTTGACCCATGTTTGTCTCACCTGGTTCTCAGCTACCTGGCTATACCCAAATCCCCCAACAAACAGAATGCCCTAAGAATATATTTGAAAGGAAGCAGGGACTAGGATTCAATGCATTTAAGATGGGCTATGATGCTCAAAGACAGAAAGATAGAAAGATATTGTATATTAATTTCATCCACAGATCTATTTTTAGAGAAAAGAGATAGATAGCTATAACTGGAACAACAAAACTAATCAAAATTTTTCAAAAGTCCTTACCTCAAGGAAATGAAAAGCAAAGATTATAAGGGAGAAAAATGAACATTTCAACAGGATTCATGAAGTTTCATTTTGAAGCTTATTGGTTAGTATATAGTGTTCTAAACATCTTTTGTATAATAAAGTACTTTAAAGATTGCAAGAAAAATGTTTACCCTTAAAAAACTACTCAGAAGTAAACTCTTTTGAAGCACACTGATACATCCTAAATATTTACTACTCACTTTTAATCCATCACTAGACAAAGGACTGAAAGTGCAAAACCTTTGCCTGGTTCAAATTCTCTTCTAACTTCTTTATTTAAAGTCATCTCCAGGTTCCTCAAACTGAGGCCTGCAGAACCCTTTCACAGACTCTGCAATTATATAAGCTTTTTTAAATTGTGCATTTCCCCAGAATTATCTTAAATATTAGAAATAATGTAAGTATATTCTGAAAAATCTGAATGACCATTCTGGGAAGTATTCAGTTCCAAATGGTTGCTCATAATTCCAAAACGACACTACTCAAGGAACCATGTTCCAAGAGCTGTGGAAGTTTAAAAGAGAAAAATAAATATAGATGATTATAATCTTGATTCTTCTGCTCTTTTATCAACAATTTCATACAATTTGCTAAAAAAAAAGTTTACATATGGCTATTTTTTTTATCATAAACAGGTTTATTAGAGTTCACAATTCACAGCCTCGAGTCAAGACCTTGTGGAAAAGGCAGGTGATGCTCAAAGACAGGCCTGAGTGCTGGATTAATTGCTCTGGACTTAACTTCCTCAGCCCCTGAGATTCCATTTCCAGCCAAGAGTCAAGATGACAAAAAGGAAAACAGCAAATCATATATATATCTTTCCACTATTAAATTCAATAATGACAATTTCAGCCAAACATCATTGTCAATCACATTAAACTGATATTACTGTTCATCTGAATGTCATTGCCTCTACTGTTGTATTGGAGTTTATGTATAAACCTGTTTTGGTTTTATGGTTATAAAAAGCCATAAGCACAAAGAGTTATATGTAGTTTTATGTCTACACATACAAATATAGGTAACATTATTTTTATTCTCATTCAAGTCCACAATGAAGTCTCACAGATTTTTTTCCTAAATTTGAGGTGTTTCCTTTGTAGGTTTCTCTTTGTGAGTCTCATTGGTCCCAAATTCCATAGCTGTATGAGCTTCCTTAGAATAAAAGCTGAGAACAGAATGACTTTGCCTCCACCACACCATGAGAAAAAAGCAAGGCCCAATTAAGACTTACTAGCATTAAGGAAGTTATTCAAATATTCAATGTAGTATTCCCAGTGCCATAAATTCCAAACAAAATTATACAATTACTACTGATGAAGATAACAATCCTATAAATGGCAAATATTTACATGGAGTTTACAATGAGCCAGGTATTGTTCTAGGATCATCACATTAATTTTTAATCTTTCCACCAACTCCATTTTACACTTGAGAAACAGGCACCAAGAGTAGTTAAGTAACTTGCCCAAGTTCACACAACTAATAAATGAAATAGCTAGGATTCAAGTCCTACATGTGGTACAAGTCAGTGCTCATTAATGTTATTCACAATGCTTCTTCTGGGGGGGAAAAAACTGTAAGAAAGGATGGCAAGACATAGAGAACACCAAGATGGCGGCATAGGTAAACACCTATTGTTCTGCCCCGCGCAACGATTTAAGAACTACAACATAACAGCAGGACAGACAGCACCCAGAATCGCCAGAAAGCTGGCTGAGTGAAAACTCCAATAATAAGAGTAAAGGTGGGACACTGAGACTCAGAAGAGTGGCGGGAGCGCAGCCTTTCAGACAGAAACAGGTTAGGAGCCGTCCTGGTCTCGCACGCGGGCTGGGGCTGGACCAGCAACCCCGGCTGGATTTCGCCAACGGGGAGGGCTGAGACGTGCCACTACACGGATTCCCCAGCGCCAGGCAAGGTCCGAGATCCGGGGTACGTGGAGACATCCCACTGCACAGATTCCCCAGTGCCAGGCGAGGTCCGAGGTCCAGGGGAAGTACCCTGGAAGCGGAGCGCGGCAGAGGCTCCTAGTCTGTGAGAAACCCGGAGGCGGGGAAAAGAAGTTTCCGTGCAAGGGTCGCGCAAACCCACGACTTGCCCCCTGGAAACTTGTCTCCTGGTTCCGGAAACCATCTGGGCTAGACTTTTGGTGTGCAGACACATTTGGGGAAAGGCAGAGTTGTCTGGCAAGGGGAAGAGACTAGCAGCTTTCTCTTGGAGGTGTCTGCAGCCATCCCTATCCAACAGAGACCTGCGAGTGCCGCATAGGACATAGCTGACACTGAGACTGCCTGCGCAGCTCAGAGACTCCGCCCATCCAACCTGAACACAGTCTCCCTTCACAGCCAATTGGCCTGGAGGTCAAACCCTCCGAGGGCTAACAACAACAAGCTGGGTTTAAATTCAAAAATACTGAATACAACCCATAAAGGAATGCAGTAAGAGTACCCACCTCAGGTAACTGGGGAGGCTGAGCCACTGTCCCTTTGAGGATATCTACCACATAAAGCAGCCACCATGCAGAGATATGGAAAGAAATTAGGTGTGAAAGAAGTGGAGGAGAAAAGACGACAAGACATAGAGTTCAAAACCACGGTTATAAGGCTTTTCAAGAGCCTCCTAGAAAAGGCTGATCAACTTAATGAGAATTACCAGGAAATAAACAAGACCAACCAGGAAATGAATGAGACTTACAAGGAAATGAATGAGACCCTCAAGGAAATGAACAAGACCTCTGAGGATACGAACCAGACCCTCATGGATATGAAAAAGGACCAACTAGAAATCAAGCATACACAGACTGAAATAAAAAAAATATTACACAAAGTCCTAAAAGCAGTCCAGAGGGCCACAAGAACCAAGTCAAAGATTTGAAATACAAAGAAGCAAAATCCACTTGGCTGGAAAAGCAAGAAACAAAAAGAATTCAGATAATTGAAGATAGCGTAAGGGGCCTCTGGGACAACCTCAAGCATGCCAACATCCGAATTATTGGGGTGCCAGAAAAAGAGAGAGAGCAAGTTAATGAAAACCTACTTGAAGAAATAGTGACTGAAAACTTCCCCCACCTGGTGAAAGATACTGACTTAAAAGCCCAAGAAGTAACAGAACCCCAAAATATAGGAATCTAAAGAGGACCACACCAAGACATATCATAATTAAAATGCCGAGAGCAAAAGATAAAGAGAGAATATTAAAAGCAGCAAGAGAAAAACAGTTGGTTACCTACAGGGGAGCACCCATACGATTGTCAGCGGATTTCTCAACAGAAACGATGCAGGCCAGATGCGAGTGGCAAGAAATATTCAAAATAATGAATAGCAAGAATCTACAACCAAGATTACTCTATCCAGCAAAGCTAGCATTCAGAATTGAAGATCAGATAAAGTGCTTCGCAGATAAGAAAAAGCTAAAGGAGTTCATCACCACCAAACCAGTATTATATGAAATGCTGAAAGATATTCTTTAAGAAGAGGAAGAAGAAAAAGGTAAAAGTGTAAATTAGGAACAACAAATACACATCTATCAACAAATGAACATAAAAATCAAGTGAATTGATAGGCTGATGAACAAGATAAACTGATGAATATAACAGAAACATGGACATAGAGAGGGAATGGACTGACAATTCTTGGGGAGAAAAGTGTTGTGGGAAGTACAGCAAGAGATTGGACAAAAACCTTGCAACAATGGGAGAGGACATTGGGGAGGGGGAGGTGAGGGTGGAGGGTGGGATAGATACTGGGTGGAGGGCAGATATAGGGGGATAAAAAAAGGGAAACAATGTAATTAATAAACTGAACAATAAAGAGAAAAAAAAAGGATGGCAAGAGGTCTTTTTACAGAATAAAATCTATGGCAAGCATTTCCAAGTAATTTTCATTAATTAGCTGATTTTTCTAGCATCAAAACTTAACTTATTGAGAACCTTAAAATTCTCTCCTAAGTTAATAATAATGATTTGATTTGCTATTTGAGAAAATGATCCCAACAGTAAGGTATTTCAATGCCACCATGCTGCTAGTGAAAGAAGTTACCTTTGTAGATCCTGTTCAAAGAAAGCCATGCTTTGATCTTCAATATCCCATGAAGAAAAAGGTTATGCTTAATCTATATTTTATAGATCTAAAAGTCAAATTAGTTTCTGAGATAAACAAGTAGAGTGTGATGGTAAGCATATTCTGTAGCATTCATTTCACTCTTAGTTTGGAGGATACTATGTGCTGAGTTAAAGACAATTACGGTAGTGTAATAGGTAGCAGTTTTTTCTTGGATTATTCTTCAAGCATAAACAAGTTTATACACATGTTAATTTACATTGTACATAAAAAGCCAATTTTAAATCCAATTTATAAGGCAATAAATATATAAAAATTCTAGGACACAGCAATAAAGTTATGCCATTAAGTAGAGTTAATTCGCGGCAACAATAATAAAAACATGACAAATTTTAGCATTCTACCAACTACACAAAGGTGTTTCAGGTAACAGCTGTTCAGAAGAAACTGCTACCAGACTTAATGAGATGCAAGTGTAATAAATGTATGTCAGTTTGCTCGCTTCATAATTAAAGACATGAGTCTTTGAAAAAAGCAATTAAGCCATGCTCTAAATTTGAAATCATCCCCATGTCCAAGCCTTTTAAACCACAAAGAAAAGATCCAGAGTGACCCAGAAGTAATAAATACTATATCATCTACTTTGTACTCTCCAAAACCCAGTTGATATAATTGTTTGTTTTTAAATCATATATTAAAGAACCAAAAAAGAAACTTCATATTCTCTATTAGGAAGGACAGAAAGTAAAATAACTTAATTAAAAGTCTGGGAAAATTCAGAATAATTTACTTAGAAGACTGGCCTGAATAAAATAATTTTACCAGCCCTGGCCAGGTGGCTGGAGCATCAGTTGGTTGGAGCATCGTCCTGTGCATCAAAAGGTTATGGGTTCAATTCCTGCTCAGGGCACATACCTAGGTTGTGGGCTTGATCCCTGGTAAGGCTAATGGGAGGCAACAGATTTACATATATATAAACATATATCTTCCCCTCTCTCTAAAATCAATAAACATATCCTCAGGTGAGGATTAAAAATAATAATAATTTTACTTTATGATGGTTTCAGTGTTTGATGGGTTAGGTGTAATTTGACTTGGATAAAATTCAGGTGCCTAAAGCCTTCAACAAAGAATACCACCTCCAATTCTCCACTCATTAACTCTAGGACAACTGAAAACATCACTTTAGCTGCAGACTCCATGAAGAAATAAATTCAAAAAAGGACACAGAGACGTGAATCACCTCCCATCTTTTCTCAGCTTTCTAACAACTATGAAAATTACACAAAAGCCCTGGCCAGTGTTAACTCAATTGGTTGGGTGTTGTCTGATGAAAGAGAAAGTCGCAGGTTCAATTACTGATCAGTGCACAGGCCCAGGCTCCATCCCCAGTAGGGAGCATGCAGTAGGATGGTAGATGTTTCTCTCTCTCTTCCTCTCCCTTCCACTCTCTCTAAAATAAACAAAAACTTTTTTTTTAAATGATACATCAGACCAATATGAGTGACGGTTCTTGGTGTTATTCCATATGACCAAACTGTGGTTATCTTACATTCTCCCAAATCACAAACCTTCCGAAGTAAAATACTACAAGAAAGAGATGTGAGTCTAATGGTTCTCCTGAAACATACATTTTTAACCTGTTAAACTAAACGTTTCAACATGGTCACCCTGGCAGCTATTCCTGCTGTTTGTCTCCTATGGTTGCTAAAACAAATTACCACAAAATTGATGGCTTGAAACAAAAATGCAGTCCCTCAGTTCTGGAGGCCAGGGGTCCAAAATCAGATTCACTGAGCTGAAATCAAAGTGTCTCCCTCTGGAGGCTCCCTGGGAGACTGGTTCCTTGTCCCTGCCAGCACCAATCCCTGCCTTATAGTCACCTTCTCTTCTGTGATCAAACCTTTCTCTGCCTCCCTCTTATAAGGATATACATGTTTTTTGCATTTAGGGCTCATTCTGATAATCCAAGATAATCTCCTCATTATTGAACACTTAATTTAATCATACCTACAAAGTCCTTCTTTGGAACATTGACAGGTTCTGGGGATTAGGATATGAATATCTTTGGGGGTAAGGGTCATTATTCAGTCTGCCATAGCTGCCTCCAAAATAAACCCAAAGCAATTAGGCAAGCATTTCTCTTCAAGCCTACTGTGATTTCACCTATAGTCAAATTCTCAGTACAATAAACAAAAGTTCTCCAACTTAATACCTCTTCACCCTCACAAACAGCCTATAACCAGGAAATTGCTAATTCTATATTTGTTAAAGGCATTACTAACTACTGTTAATGGTTCCTGAATGAGAAAAGGAGTAGTAGAGATTAAAACTCCCTCCCAATAGCATGGGAGAGCAAAGACAATTTGCCTGGGTCCAAAGCCCAATCTCACCAACTGGCAGCTGTGTCAACTATAGCAATTTAATCTCTGTATCCAGTTTTCCGATCCAGCAAACAAAGCTAATAATCTATCTACTTCATAGCATTGTTTTAAGTACTAAAGGAATTGATATTTGTAAAGCACCCAGAACTGTACTTGGCTCATTCATAATTGTTATTACTAATGATGCCCACAACACTGCAGACATACAGATATTAATGGACAGGGTGAAAAATCTCTCAGAACCAAAACTGTAATGACATAATTAAACAATAATTAACAACCTATTCAATGGAAATCATAATATTAGATGAAAGGTTTACACTAAAGTCTATAAGAACTTTTAAAGGATATTCCTAATTAAAAAGAGCTACTCCACCAAAGTGGGTTGCCAAGCTTACAGGCTTCCTTTCAAAAGACATCCTAGAGAGAGAGACTTCTCGAGAAGCCACAAATCCTGCTCTCACTCTGGATCTGGTGGCCACTGCTGTGTGTACCGTGTGTCTCTAAAGAGTAGTGAGAGGTAGGATCGGAATGGCGGTATCACTTAAAGGCAATTGCTTTGTTTTGTTCTAGAAGGGAAGCAGGTGCAGGTAGTAAGGGTATGGCCTAAGGCAGGTACCAAGCTTAATGGCTCTACTGAATTCTACTTTTACAAAGTCTTCACCCAGGTACCAGCCTTGTCCTCTCAGCCTCGAGTTTGTATCCTGTCTTCTAGTAACTATCCCAGCATCTCAATACTCACTGCTTACCTGTTTTCTACCGAGGTCAAGTTGGTTAGTTCATAGCCCAAAAGCAGTTGATTCATTGCACAGCCATTTACAATAGACTAATTTCTACTATTGACACATATCGATGGGGAGCAGTTCTATATTATAAACTTTTATACACAATTCAAAAGTAAATTGAGGCCCACAACTAAACATTGGGTAGAAAACAAAGATCTGTCTGCTTTATCAGGGCTCAAAGTAAACCAGGGTTTCAGTGGGCAGGGTTTCAGAACTCATCCCTTCTTAAACTAAGCCAGGACCACCTTGCAGCTTTACAGAGTATGCAAAATACAAAAACCTAAGTTATCACTGCTCCAGTCACAACTTACATTACTTGTCCTACTCAAAAGCAGCTGCCCACGCCACTAGGTGACCTAATGACTAGGGGACCTGAAGGGATTCAGGCTGACATCACTGAGAAAGCTGAGAGCCAACTTGACGTCCAGCAGGCATAGGGAGGGGACAGTGATTAGCCAAGTTAGCCACTTTTTCAGGTATTGTTGAGCTCTCACCAGGAAGGGTGATCTCCAAAGACCACCTTCCATCCCCAAAACTCCAGGCCCTCTGAGTCCTAGCTCAATAGGAAGGTGGTCCCAAGTCAGTAGCACCCCCAGGCTCCTGATTGAAACAGACTTAAATAATCTCCAGAGAGAAGCATCCCCAATTAGGCCTCCTGGAAAAGGTTAAAATGAAGCAATGAATTTACAAAGATCAACAAGCACAGGGGAGAGCGAGCCACCACTGAGTTCAAGTCAATGTAGACAGTCCAATGATGGCACATGCCAGGCCTGTCAAAGAAGGAAGAAGAGCCAAGTAAGAAAGGCCTAAAGAAATAAGAAACAGAACTACGAAGAATGACCAGGCAGATTATGAAAAAGAAATGCAACTTATAGAAATAAAAAATAATTGATAAATTCAAAAAGAACAATCTACACATTAGACATAGCTGACAACAAAATTAGTGAAATGGAAAATATATCTAAAGAAATAACTGTAGCAGTGGGAACTGTAACCCACCCCACCATTTATTTGACATTGTTTCTGTAAATGCTAACTCTACTATGTAGCATGTAGATAAATGACATGTTTGTGTAAGAAACCTAAAAACTAACTTCAGAAGGTACAGAGCCCAACATTCCAGAGGTTTGCTGACCTTCACCCATAGAAGTAGGATGAAGCAGAACCAGGATGATGCAGGATCAGGATGATGAAGACCAGGATGACGCACACCAAACCATTACTTGACAAGCTTTGGGATCCTTATCGGAATGGATTGTGCTGGCCTGCATGCAGAGAACCTTTCAACTCCCTCCCCTAATTTCTTTGATCTGATTTCCCTCTCCTGTCTTATAAAAACCTCTGCCTGCACTAAGATGTGGAGATGAGCCTTATAAGACAAGGAGTCCCGCATCTCCTCAGGTGCCTGATACTTGAATAGAACCTTTTTCCTTTCTCACTAGGACCTATCTCATATGTTTGGTTTCAGGGGGCAGTCGAACCTTGGTTCTGGTTACATTACCATGTAAGCATAAATCTAAATAAGTCTGGCTGGTGTGGCTCAGTGGTTAGAAGGTCACAGTTCGATTCCAGGTCACAGCACCCGCCCAATTTGAGGGCTTGACCCCAGTAGTGGGTACGCAGCAGGCAGCTAATCAATGACTCTCATCAATGATGCTCTTGCTCTTTCTCCCTCTCTGAAGTCAATAAAAATATATTTTTTTAAAGAATCTAAATTAGTTTCAGAGATTATAAAGGGTCTAAATTACTTCTAAATTAATTATGAAGTCATTATTCAAATGAACACACTATTTTAGATGTTTATTAGTTTTAAAGCTTAAAAATACTGCTTGTGTTCATCTTCACAATAACCTTTTTCCACACATCTAAGAAATAAAACAGGAGACTACTAGAACCCAAATCACCTGACATTAATTTAGGTTTTGTTTTCATTACATCCTTGCTCCAAATGAGTCACAGAAACTTACTCCTGGAGCACAGGAGTCAGACAAATAGGAATGATTTTTTAACCAAAAGAGTAAATTATAAAAGAAAGAGTAGCCATTGCCCCATTGGATTCTTCTCATATTGGGTAGAATGTTTCATTGCCATTTAATCCTATCCTATTTACTCTTCAACTCTGTCAAATAACAATCAACAACACATTTGATCCTTCTGCAAAAAAAATCCCACTATTCCTCTGGGTATTTTGATGATTAATTTAGCATAATACATGTAGTCTCTCATTGCTAGTATTCTGAGAAATCTCAGAGCTCTGCTCCCAGTTTGACTCAATTATCACTTTTTAACTGTTATACTCAGCAAGTCACTCCTCTTCCACAAATCTTTATTCCCTTAATTCTAACGATTTATTTGTTCACAGACGGCACATTCTGTACTGATAATTTCACCTATGAATAAAACAAATGTTTTTCCATACCCTTAAGTAAAATGGAGGGGTCAGTATTAAGTTTTCAATCCTGTTGGTCTCAACCCAAATCTATCAATACTCTAAGTCACTTATTTACACAGAAACACACACCAAACTGCCATCACTGCCTATTCTTCCACTAGTGGATATCAGCAAAAAGATTTACAATGCACTAATCATGTCACTCCCCTTGGAGTGTTAAAGTGAATAAGGACAGCAATCTGAACTGCGAGTTTCAAAAACTTAAGACTTCTTTCCAATCTAAACATTCTTTAGCGATGACCGCATGGCCCCGCCCAAGTTTTATAACGAAGCTGTTTGGAAAATTGTATCTAGCCTAAAATGTTTGTCTTAGATTAAAATATTAAGCAGAAAAAAATTACCTAAAGTTCACTTTGATATGCCTCATACCCTCAGATGCTAGGGGTATCGAGAGAAGTTCAACTTAAAAAACGTAATGTCCACTTCCGTGATGTCAATACATCAATCTATGAACGGCCTTAAGAAATTTGGGGCAACACAATAATCAGTGTATGTCAGAGGACCCAGACAGAATTGAACCGTCTCGCCGTAAAAAAGACTGGCATGGCAGCGCTGGAAACCTAGAACAAAACTTAGCCCCCCAGGCCCTATGACCCCGCTTCAGGGAAACTGCGGGGTACTGTCAGCCCCGTGGGAGCCGCCCCACCCCAGCCCCACGTGAAACTTACAAACTTGGGGCGTTTCTCTCCAGGCACCTCCGGGCCGCGGGGCTGCGGAGGGTGCTGGGGGCCCTTCCTGCGCGGCACCCTGCTGTCCCGGCAGCCGCGGAGCGAGGCGGAGGAGGGGTAGGGGGCCCCGGCGGCGGAGCCCTGCGGCGGGTGGTGCAGCCTTGGCCGGTGCCGATCCATCTTCCTCGCGGCTCCGGGGACGGACAGAGGCGGCCGCCCAGCAGGTCACGAGAGAGGAGCTTAAGGACCCTGCGAGACTGGCCGCCGGTCCCGCCACCCAGGTCTGCAGGCAGGATGAGCCCAACCGCTTCTGCTGGGGCCGCCGCCAACACATCCGAAAACTCCCGCCACCGCGGACCTCGCGGGAACCCACCAATCCCGCGCCGCGAGGTCACTGGCCCGCCCAGGATCCGCCCCTTCCGGGAAAAAAGAAATACGATTGGCTGTGCAGTGCGCTCCTTTGACCCCCTGAACCCTTCCGCGGGTTCTAGCGCACCGATCCGGCACGGGGCGGAGCGGATTGGGAGCGCAGAGAGCTTGCCCGCAGTCACGTGTCTGGTTTGTTTGGAATTTGCAGGACGGGGGTCCCCCTAACCCGGAGGGCGGGCACTCGTCCCCGCCACTAGTACGGCTGTGGACGTGAAGTCATCTGCTGACCTTTTTTGCAGGTCTGTGTGAAGGTCACTGGTAAAGTAGTTCAAGGATCTCTGCTTGAAGGGGTGCTAACGACAGCACCCCAAACGCTAAAAAAAAAAAAAAAAAATTGCTTCCTCCACATATTTACTGACCAACTGCTGAGATCCTAGGTGCTTGGAGCCCGCTGGGGTGGCACAGGCGGCAAAGAAAAATCAGAAAGTGCTAGGTCACGCCCTATGGAGCTGACATCTAATGTGGTTCCCAGTCCTTACAACAAAATAATGAAAATGTTATAGCAGTTTTAAAAGTTCATTGAGAACTAAGGCAAAAGATATTAAATCAAGGAGAGATCTGGAAAGGTGAAAGGAAGAATGCATAGACTTTAGGCTTTCCATAAATGAGTGGTGGGACAATTAGATAAAAGGCATTCCAAGCAGGAGCAAATTGCAGATATAATGAAGGCCTTGAGCTAAAACCATGCAAAAGAATTTGTTGTGTATACCCAAGGTCAAATTACAAGGCTAAAGCACTTTTTCCACTCACCAGTGTGCTTTATCCCGTTACAAGTCATTCTTTACTTTTAACTCTTTGCTTAAGTTATTCATCTCTTGACTACCTAGAGGTGTTCTGAGCCAAGATCCAGGTAAACGCAGAGTACTGATTTGTGTTCAGGAAACAACCGTAGCAACTCTGGGGATATTAGAACAGAGGTTCAAAAAAACAGGACTTAGTTTCAACTAAACCTTGACACTACAGTTTCTGGGCTTTAGTTTTGTTTTTGATGTTTATTTGTTTTTATTGTACCAGACTTTCTATGCTAGTCTTTGTCCTCAAAGTGAACCTAATCTTTAGGAGAAAGTCCAGCAGAATTCCTAATGTCTTGATGACTTTCAAACCTGATGCAAAATTTTTTCCTTTCATTTACTAGATAAGTAATGTTGGAGATGATGTTAAACTTCCTTTCCCATTCCATCTGAAAAAAAGAATATAATATATAATAACAAAAGTATAATATGCTAATTAGACCGGATGTGTCTGGACAACCTTCCAGACAAAGCCAGAACTGCAAGGAAAGCCTGGGTCGTAGGTGCCTGCTGGTGGCTGGAGGTCCCGGATGCCACAGAGAAGCCAGTGCCGGCAGCCAGGGGAAGGAAGGCCTACACTTGCAAGAATTTCCTGCATTGGGCCTCTAGTAATAATAATGCCTAACAAACAGGGATGTTATCAGGTTTAAATGAGATAGCACTTATAAATTCTTAGAGGTGTTTGTGAAAGCCCTTCCCACCAGAGACCACAGGAGGAACACACGTAGTTGAACAAGTGCAGTTTATTTGCTCACAGGGAATGAGAACGTGCACTATGGAGGAACAGGCTTTCTCAGTAAGAAGGTACCAGGAAGGACTTGATTGATTGCCACTTTAGTTAGGTGATTTTGGAAAACCCCTCAGAAACAGAGTGGGGAAGGTTGCTCTGGATTCCTGTGCTGTCAGATATGGGGACAATTCAATGATTGGGTATCTTAAATCTTATCTAGAAGGATGACAGGCTAAAGAATGAAGCTAAAGCTGTAACTGACAAAGCAGTAGCAGTCATTCACAGTGTCAAGGAAAGAGGGTGTTTGGTATTTTGTGATTTTTACATTGACCTTGTTATTGTCTGTGCTTAGACAAAGTTAGTAGTCTGGTTCTGTCTCACTTCACACAGTCACAGAGTGACCTTATCAGGTGTAGGTGTTCTGTAAGTTTCGTTATGTCCATGAGGGAACAACGTGTTGAAGCTGTGAGTGTCAGGCCAGCTTCTAAAAGCACTGAGGCATTTAGCTCTAGGTGTCCAACTAATTCCCTGGTATCGAGAACTGCTCTTTTCTTCCTCATGTTCTTTGCATGCAGAAGGTACTAAATATAAATAAACAGGAGCTATTATAATTAACTTTCATGATTTACATAGAGCTTGCTGAATTTTTCTTATAGACACCTATGAAAATAATACCTTTGTCAATGTTTTACATTTTAAAGTACTTTTTATATGTGTTTATTATTTAAACTTCACAAGAGCATGCTCCTCATTTTGATGCCCCATCAAGGAGATGATATACCCCAATGAGTCAACAATTTTAGAAATGCCACTTGTGCCAGGCTCAACACATAGGGCTGGGACAAAGTTGAATAAGACAAAAGGCAGGCCTCGGGAAGCTTGGAATCAAAAAATGTTCTTTCCTTTATGATGTCTGTGTAGTCTGAATATCAGACAATTATTAATGCAGTCCTTGTGAAAGTTCACTCATGATGACTCTACAAGAAGGTTTTGAAAAGTTGAGGGAAGAGATAAATCATTCCCAATTAATTTTTAAAACATAAAAAAACAACCTTCTAAAATACCTTTTTATCTTCATCAGATTGGCAAGTATTATGAAGTTCCATGTTACCAACTTTTGGCCAATATGTAGGGTTTCCTACATAGATGGTGAGAGTGCAAAACTAGTATCACCACTTTGACCAGCAACTTGGTAATACCTAGTAAAGGCAAAAGTGCGTGTTCCTATGACACAGCAATTCCATCTCTAGATTTCTCCCTGGAGAAGCCGAAAGACACCCATACAAAGATATGTCTTGAACACTTTGTAATGGCAAAAAAGGGATAAACTCTTTTGAAAAGACAAAGCAGAACTGACTAACCTCCATCTTGGAGAGCTGGGTCCTCAGCCTGACCACCTCCCTCTACTGGGAGTGACCATAGGAATGCCAGAAATGTCCTAACTCTCCCATCCACCACCTGATTTGACCAGTGAAGCTCCGGGAACGCAGCTAATGCCCTAATAAGGCTATACCACAGGATGCTCCCTATGTGTCGCTGTTGCCACGTCACTCACCTAAGCCCACCCAAATGACTAGCCCTTTATAACCTTTGTTCCCCTGGGGCTCACTCTCTCTCTCGTCCTGCCGCTGTGTCGGTGAGGAGGCTAGGGGAACCAAGCCCAGGCTTGAATAAAGACTCTTTGCATTTGCATCAGACGTGGGTCCCTGGTGGTCTCTGGGGATCTTGAAATCTGGGCATAACACTTTAACTACCCTGCACTCAGGGAAAAAATAAAATACATGGAGGTACATTATACAGTAGAATCCTACCCTGCATTTAAAATAATTAAATAAGCCCCTGTGTGGGAAAATTTCAAAAATAAAGAGAAAAATCACATATATATTTATACATAGTATATATAAATGTAATAGTGTTTGTGGTGTGTGTGTATTTGTGTGTAATAACACTACAGAAACAAAAGGGGAATATATACAACAACCTTATCTACTTCCAGAGAGGTAAAAAAGAAAGAGCAAGGCATAAAGGCTAAACCTTTACAGCTAAAATATCTAAAAATGTTTTATGTATTAAAAGGGAAAGATTTGAAGTCTAACAAAATGTTAACACATATTTAGTCCCGATGGGTACATTTGTGTCTTTATTATTTTCTGTAATTTTCTGTTTATTGAAAATGTTTCATATTGAGTTTGTAACAAAATATACAAAACTAGAGGCCCAGTGCATGAAATTTGTGCACATGGAGGGGAGTCCCCTCAGCCCAGCCTGCCCCCTCTCACGATTTGGGACATCCCTCTCACAATCCGGGACTGCTGGCCTGCCTGCCTGCCTGCCTGCCTCATCGCCCCTAACTGCTCACCTGCCTGCCTGATTGCCGCTAACTACCTATGCCTCAGCCCCTACCGCTGTGGCTTCCCCAGAA
Source organism: Antrozous pallidus (assembly GCA_027563665.1). Classification (NCBI taxonomy): domain Eukaryota; kingdom Metazoa; phylum Chordata; class Mammalia; order Chiroptera; family Vespertilionidae; genus Antrozous; species Antrozous pallidus. Next base: position 24,265,901 of record CM050519.1, read on the forward strand.
GGTCATTCGGCTGTCCTGTCTAATTAGCATATTATAGTTTTATTATTATAGATAACAAGAGATATAAGAATTTTAGAGAGAGCTCCTGTACTCTTATTCCTTCAGAAAAAAATTTAATGTAAATTGTTAATAGCTCAGTAATGGCACTGAGACCACAATGAGCTATTAAATTCATGTAAGGAAAACATGAAATAATTTCCTTTTAGCATGACATTAAATTTAAAAAAAAATTAATTTGAATAATAAAATCTATTTCCTCCCCTTCACCCTGTCTTTCCACTTGCTTTTATCTGTCTTTTCACATGCATTTCTCTTCTCTCCCTTAAAGTAATACAGTGGCAAGAAGTAGAAACAAGGAAATCCACTTCATTTCCCTCTTTAAGTTTCAGATTAAACTATAAAAGGAGTTCTTTGTCACGCATGCTTTCCAAGTAGTCAGTGGGCTAACACAAGAACCATGTAATTACAAACCTAATTCAAACCTAATTGCTTTAACATTACCACTTTCACCATTGTTTTAACACCAAACTGCAGCAGGGTACAGCACACAAATTCTATAGCATTTTGTACTTAATGACAAGGTGGTTAGAATAATTATTTACCTTTGTACTCTCAGTCCAAACCCTCCATGACAGGAAATAATAGTGTTGCTTGCCCTACCAGATTTAAGGCATGGCTCCTTCCACGTACTCTACATGAGTGTCTGCTATTTTCCAATATAATGTTAGATGGGGGGAGGGGGAAAAGCAAATTATATGCACAGAATGATCCCTAATATCATTTTATAATGTATGTGTCTACACTAGGCTTTGTCAACCTTGGCATTAATATTTGGACCTAGATAATTCTTTGTTGGTGGTTGGGTAGGAGGCTGTGATGTGCATTTTAGGATGTGTAGTAACATACCTGACCTTTACCCAAGGTGTCTCAGGTAACTACATTGTATAGGTAATAACAACTCTCACCCTAGATGTCACCCCAAATATTACCAAAGGGCTGAGTTATATTTCATTGTATTATATAGATACTAGAGGCCCAGTGCACAGAAGTTGTACACAGGTAAGGTCCCTAGCAGCTGCCAACTACTGGCCAGTGCCTTCTTTCGTTCCATGCTACCCACTGGTGGTCAGCACACATCATAGCGAGCAATCAAACTCCTAATTGGTCTAACTCCCAAGGAGCACTTTGCATATTACTTTTATAGAGAGAGATAGTATATTTTGTTTATTCATTCATTAGTCGATGGACACTTGGGTTGTTTCTACCTTTTGGCCATTATAAATAATGACTTATAAATATTCATGTACGAGTCTTTGTGTAGACATAAGCATTCATTTCTCTTGGGTATATGTACAGGAGAGGGATTGCTGGGACATATGGTAACTCTATGTGTGAGGAATTACCAGACTTTTCCAAAGTGGCTGCACCATTTTACATTCCCTCCAGCAGGGCTGGAGGTTCCAGTTTCACCACATCCTCACCAACAATTACTTTTGCCTGACTTTTTAAATCTAGCTATGTTAGTTAATAGGTGTGAGGATGTGGTATCACATTGTGGTTCTGTTTTGCCATCTATTTTTTGTAAATAAAATGTTATTGGCCTATAGTTATGCCTATTCTTTTATATATTGTTCATAGCTGCTTTTGCTCTACAATTGTAGAGTTGTAGTTGCAACATATGACCATAAAAGCATAAAATACTTGCTATCTGGTCTTTTATAAAAAAATGTTTTCTGACCCCTGCTAAGTGATTTTCCCCCTTAATATATAACAATTGCTTGTATTTGGTTCTTTCTTTTTTTTAATGATAGTAGTAGTCTAGTAAGAAGCAAATATTAATTTTAGACAAATGTTCCCAATAGAGATAAGTATACATACCCTTTTATAATATTACATATGCACAAAACCTTTAACACTGTTTTTTTAAAAAAATCTGATTAATAGGGTCAAGAAGATCTTGCCACCATAATGAGTCACTGTGGACAACAGAGATGATTTAAAGGAAAATTAAAACCAAAATTATATGGATATGTGATTCTCCTTAAAATATATTTAAGCAATTTGTGCTCTGTTTTTTCTCCAGGGTCTTATACTATAAGCTCACATAGAAATTCTTCATAGGGAATGTAATTAGTATAACACAGTTTAATGTCATGCTTAATAGTTTCCCAGGATGTTTTGATTAGAAAATTAATCTGCCCATGTTCATAGATGATAGAGCCATTTAAAAGAGAACAGGAATAGTTCTATTACAGTGAGACACTTAACTGAGGTTAAGCCAAAAGTGTTATATGTCACTTCCAGAGTGCATTCCCAATATTTGAAATAAATAGCAAAAAGAAATTGAGTAATTATTAGGACTATTAGGAGATTACAGTTTAATTCCTTCATTTTAAAGCACAATTACTAATGCCCCAATATAATTTGCTGAGTCACTGGGATAATAATTTGTCTGATCATAGCAAATATTAGCTATCTCATTCAAAGGTAAAAATACATATAAATAAGCTAGAAGAATTTTATGGTGCTCAATAGAGAATTTCAAATTTTCTTTTTCTTTCATCTATGTCTCTTTGTTATCACCATATATGTTTACTTTTTTCTTTTTAATCCTCACTCAAGGATATTTTTCCATTGATTTTTAGAGAGAGAAAGGGAGGGGGAAAGACATAGAGAGAGAAATATTGATGTGATGTAAGACCCACCACCTACTGGGCGATTGAGCCTGTAACTGAGTTACCTGCCATTGACCAGAATCAAAACTGGGACCCTTCAGTCTGAGAGCCTACACTCTATCCACCGTGCCAAACTGCGAGGGCTATGTTTGCTTTTTTCTTACCTTCAAGTGAATTGCTGTGTTTGGACATTGTATGAAACCTGTCTTTACTGAAATCTCTCCTGAAGGCACTTATTTGAGTGCATTAGTTGCTTTGTGTTCTAATTCTTTAGTTGAACCTGTCTTAGTACAGTAGACCAAAACCTATTTTGTCATTTTGGTATGATTAACATATTGATGTCTTTATTGGACATGAAAGGGTAATCTATAATTAGTTGCAATATTTAGCAAGGTAAGCATTCTTACCATTTTGCTGACGATGACCAAAATATTTCAATGTCCAATAATATCAAGCTCTGTCTACACTCTGTCCTGAAACTGTGGTCACAAGTCACAAGAGAATTTTATATTACCAGATCTTCATTCTCAATCCTTAACAATCTCTCCATTTGCTACTGTTGATTATAGTCCTTTTTAAAATTTATTTTTATTGATATATAATCTATGTGTAATATTATGTTAGTTTTAAGTGTACAACATAATGATTTGATATTTGTATATATTGCAAAATGATCATTACAATAAGTCTGCTTAACATGTCACCATACATTTAAAATTTACTTCTTGTGTGGAGTATCCTTCTTGAAGATCTCCTCTCACTTCTATCATCTTCTCTCTAAACGTTCTTTGACCTCTGCCCAGACCATCTTTCTCTTCTCTGTCCCCCCATGTGATAGTATGTCTCACCCTGTGGGATGCCTCAAGGTATAAATCCTGATATCAGTTCCACTTTGTGTGTGACTTTCAAATAATAAGATGACTGGAGGAGTTAATGCTTACACCTTATAAACTTGCCTTGGGTTACTCATCTGCAAAATGAAGAGATTAATTTGTGTTCCTCAGATATTCAAACTAGGATGCTCAGAGCTCTAAACTTTCATATGAGTACCTCAAGGACCTCTGCAGAAAGTGAGAGAAAAGCATCATAAATGGGATATTTTAGACCCTCTCCCTAGCAACACTTAAACCAACACTGCTTTTACCTTTTGTATGTATTATTGTTCCATGGGGTTTCAAAAAAGAGTTCTGCAGCCCTTGGCCAGTATGTCTCCATTGGTGGGAGTGTTGTGCTGTACACTGAAAGATAATGGGTTTGATCCCCCCCGCCCCGTGACTGTTTTCCTCTCACACATTGGTGTTTCTCTCTCTCCCTCTCCCTTTCTCTCTCTCTCTCTAAAAAATTAATAAAAAGATATCTTTGGGTGAGGATTAAAAAAAATTCTGCAAAAAAGTGAAAACTTCATTAAACGAAATCTATCAGTGCTTCTCAATTTTGTTTTAACTATGGCTCCTTATGAATCTTTGTAGACATTTTTTCTAATTGCCCCCTGTGAAATTTTAATACTTTAGATATAATGTATATTAGTATTTGTTTAAGTACTGGATGGTTATCATTTTTTACATAAAAAGTGACCATTTTTTTACCCCTTAAGAACCAATTTTTATACTTTTGATATTGGGTATTAAGGGTGATAGTGGCTTCCCTCCCAATCTCTAAATGCTCTAAATAACCCACTAAATGACTGAGTGACTTTGAGCTACTCATCCGCTGAGAATATCTATTTTCACTTACAAAACAGAAGAAATAATTTATAAGCATATTATCAAGATTAATTGAGGTAACATGAAAGGGTTCTAGCAAAGTGCTTGGTACATTAATATATGCTCAATAAGTGTTAATTTTTCTTCTTGAAAGTCCCATCCAATTTGACATTTTATAAAATCACAATTCTATGTGGATGTTCCCAATTTACACATTAACAAAACTGAACCTCACAATCCCAATCTCAAATTCGCACATCTGCCAGTACCACCACTATCCTTCAGTAGTTCAGATAGAAAGCCTGAAAGTTCTCTCTGACTTTTCCTTTTCTTTGACAAATTACACCCAACTCAAGGTGGTAGAGGGTAAAAAATGAGTCCTATCCAAAAATCTGAAAAAAGGAGGAGCAAAGCAAAGTCTCCCTTCTGAAAATTAAACTAATTAAATTAGCACATGTTGGGAAATTGTTGGGTTTTTTTTTCTGGGTTAAAAAATGGATATCTTTGACTGCGAGAGTATATTAACCCATGCAGAGAAAAATATCATCAGAAGTTTCGCAGCTAGAATGAAAAAGGTGAAAACATGAGGCTATCGCACAGACACCTGAAATTCAGCACATGCAAAAATGAACTCGGTCTGCATTTTCTCTTCACGTCTGCTTCTCACCCAGTAAACTCACCTTAATGAATAGGCAACAAGACCTGCCCACTTACTTTACAGAAGCCTGCTCCATTTCACACCCAGCCTCTAAATTCTGCCAATTTCTCATCCTTAATACCTCTCAAATCCATTCTCTCTGCACTGTTGCCCCTGCTCAGACCAGGCTCTGTCTCTGTTCGCTCTCGTGGCTGAACCAGCCTTCAATTGCTTTCTCAGTCCACACTCTGATCCCTCCACACATCCTGCCAGCAGCTGCCACAGAAATCTCTGTGAGCAGAAATCTCTATCTGATAGTCTAGTTATTCCCCAGGTTTAAAATCCAGCTACTCCACCTTCCCTCCCCTCCAAAAGAATAGGAGGGGAAAGCTGCCAAGCAGATACTGCCACAAACCAAACTCATGTGGCAAAATTGCCTTATTAGAGAATTGGCAGGGGAAAAACATTTTGATGAATCACTTCATGTCATAAATGTCTACCTTCTGTTGACCTTAAAAGAAACAAACTTGGCCTAACATAGAGAATGGAGTGATCTCTGTAGTTAGCAAGCTTTTAATACACTTGGCAGTCACCCACACCCAGTTCCTTTTCTCTGCACTTTTAAGATGTTTACTCTTGCCGAAACGGGTTTGGCTCAGTGGATAGAGTGTCAGACTGACAGGTCCCAGGTTCGATTCTGGTTAAAGGCATGTACCTTGGCTGCGTGCATGTCCCCAGTAGGGGGTGTGCAAGAGGCGGCTGATGGATGTTTCTGACTTTCTATCCCTCTCCCTTCCTCTCTGTAAAAAATCAATAAAATATTTTTTTAAAAAAAAGATGTTTACTCTTTCTTCCTGCACAGGAAGAAGAGATCTGCATCTTAATAAGTACAAAATTCAGAGGTTTCAGTGTCAAAATATTTTTGATTAGTTTTTATAAACAATTTCTTTGGGCACACAGTTTAATTTCTCAGTATTGTTCTACCACTCCTATAATTAGGAAGCCAAATTCATAGTTCTGAATTGTTTAGATTTGGATATATTTCCTCTCTTCATTTTCCTAGTTTTAATTTTACTGCAAAACCTCTTCAAATATATTGTCATCTCTCTTCTTTTCCAATGATTTTTTTTCCTTTACATTAGGTTGTGTCTTCAAAAATAACTTTCCAAGATTTTTCTTTTCTTAAAGGCAAATGCTGGAGCCTCATTATCATCCCACCATATGGTTTCTCCTCTCTGCTTTCTTCCTCAAAACTATCACGCAGTTCTGCAATTGCTATAGAAATTCATCGGACCTCCTCCCATTATATGTGTACACCTCTGAACTTGCCATCTGCTGTTGTCCTTCAGGTGGTTTCTAAATCCTGAATTCAGTTTAAGGTCTTGCCATTTCTATAACTCTATTTCTCACCTCTCTTAGTGATATGATTCCCTAAACCTAATTTCTACTTCTTACTAACAGGAGGGAGTGAATTGTTGCAAACAAAATAAAACATCCTCTCATCGTTTACACCATGACAAGAAAAAGTTGTACCCTACCCATTTTCTGAATAGTGGTCTTGAGCAAGGACAAATTACTTTGGCAAAGGAAGAAATGAGGAGAGCTGTTCCAATACTCTGTTGTCCTATTAAAGTCCTCAGTGAAGATGAACATCCAGGGGACTCTAGCCCGGAATGTTTTTGACAGATAAAACCACAAGACTATGGAAACATATGTTAGCCTTCCATCAAATCTCGGCTTGACCTTGATGTTCAGCCATAGTCTATTTACTTTTAGCAATTACATGACTAAATGTTTTTGAAGTTAAGTAGCACTTGCAGTTCGGCCTAACTTTCTAAACTGAGGTTTCAGAAGACAGAACCTCATTCCAATATTTCAGAATGTGGAGTATCTGATCTTTTTCATCTAATTAGTACATATGACTTCATGCATTTCACCATGTCCTCCCTCAGCCTTCACTCTTTCCATTGAATGCATTCCTGTCTTTGAGTTCTGTTTCCATACAGCAGCACACGATCCCTTCAGTTGTTTTGTTGATCATAAATAGAGATTTCTTGATTTCAGTGTATCTCCTAGCATACAATGACCAGCACCACAAACTGAATTTCGGATGTAGATAAACCATGCCTTATAGGACAGTGGGATACTATTTTCATTTGATTTCAAAATATTCAAACATGAAAATGTACCCATTACCAGATGAATGGTTTACCTATTAGTGGCCCAGTAGTTCTATTTAAAATAAAAAAAAACTTCTTATGGTAATATATTATGTGCAAAAGCATTTTATAAACTGAAAATCACCCTAAAAACGTAATTGATGCCCTAACCGGTTTGGCTCAGTGGATAGAGCGTTGGCCTGCGGACTGAAGGGTCCCAGGTTCGATTCCGGTCAAGGGCATGTACCTCGGTTGTGGGCACATCCCCAGTAAGAGTTTTTGTGCAGGAGGCAGCTGATTGATGTTTCTCTCCCAACAATGTTCCTAACTCTCTATCCCTCTCCCTTCCTCTCTGTAAAAAATCAATAAATATATTTATAAAAAAAACATAATTAATAATTTACATATAACATATTCTATTTTTAAAATTCTATATTTTAAATATTTATATTATATATTAGGCTCTTGCCACTGTGGCTCAGTTGGTTGGAGTGTCATCCTGTGCACTGAAAGGTCACAGTTTTGATTTCCCATCATGGTACATAGGGGAGCTACAGGTTCAATCCTCATCAGGGGGCATATGGAAGGCAACTGATCAATGTTTCTCTCTCATATTGATCTTTCTCTCTCCTTTTCTCTCTCTCTGAAATCAATTAAAATAAATAAATAAATAAATAAATAAATAAATAAATAAATAAAATATACATTATGAGGAGTCCTTAGCACTGGAGGCTCCCGCCACTGCCACTGCACTTGCCAGCCATGAGCCCAGCTTCTAACTGAGCCACGCTCCCCTTGTGGGAGCATGCTGACCACCAGGAGGCAGCTCCTGCATTGAGTATCTGCTCCTGGTGATCAATGTGCGTCATAGTGTCTAATCATTCAGCCATTTGGTCAATTTGCATATTAACCTTTTATTATAGGATGTAAAAGCCAAGCAACTGGAACAACCGGTAGCTATGATGCACACTAAGGCCAGCCAGACAGCCCAATCAGGGGCAGGACCAGCCGGCCAACCTCCCACAGCCCCTCCCACTGGCTGGCCCAACCCCAATGGGCCCCCATCAGGATGGGCCAGCTGGAACCCCACCTGTGCAGAAAGTCATGCACCAGGCCTCTAGTATTTATATATTTAATATAAAGTAATACAATTTATTAGAAATAAGTAAAATTATATATATATATATATATATATATATATATATATATATGGAATTGTTACCATTTTTCATTTCAGGGACTGTCTAATTGATGTTCTAAAGTTAGCTGAAAGCATGACAGATGGCAGGACATTTACTGTTAAAACTATGTCATAAATCATTGATAAGTAAATCATTTATCCTTCACAAACAATCAGGGCTTGAAGTGATCACAACCTGGGGACTAATAGAAAGTGCAGATTTGGAGATACATTTGCCAGAATTGTTTCCTTGCAAGTCACAAATTCTCAGTGCAAACTGGCTTAAACACAGAAGGACATTTCATTTCCCCACAAAGCAGAGAAAAATACTAGGAAAGTTCACATAATAGAAGGAACTAGATCTCAGAAGCTGGACCTAAAGATTAGGAATAGGGACATAATTTAGAAAATAAAACACAATGTCTTGTTTAAAAATGATTAAGAATTTCAAGTTCAGAATCCTGTATAATCATACACAGGTTGCATAACCATAAAGCTGGTCCTGCTGGTAAATCAAGTCAACCAGGACCTTCCTTCTTTCTTTCTTTCTGACAGCTCATACCTACTTTCCTCTGTTTCTTTTTCTGTGTTTTCCTCATCCTCTGCTACTGCAGAGGCTTAGCCAGTCTTCTTTGTTAATTCAAGCAAATAAAGTCTCAGCGAAGCCTCTGATGTGTCAGACCTGAATGAAATGCCTAGGTGTATTGAAGCAGGGGACCAGGCAAGGGAAAAGTGAAGTTACACAAGTGGGGTGATAGGATGGACAGATATGTCTAGTCCACAAGCAATTGATGGGGAGTTCCTCAAAAAAGCTGGGATGCTCTTACCAATAGTACCAATACAAAAATGGGACAGAACAGTATCCTGAGTGGGAAAAATGGAAATTATCACATAAAATCCACTGTTTGGGAGACTAGTCACCCCAATGGTTGTATTTTTTTTTACTCTTTCTGACCCATGTTTATAAAGATGAAATGAGATAATTAATACTACACTATAGACATTCAATAAATTTTAGTTTCTTTTACATTTTCTAATGTTAGTGTGAACTCCAGGATATAAATAATTTTATCATTAATTTAAAACAGTGATACAATTTTCAAATTTACATGTTAGCTGCACAGTGATTATTGCTGGCTCTAAATTTTTCTGCAAAATGTATGTATAAAATGGTTGACAGGCCCTAGCCTGTTTGGCTCAGTGGGTGGAGCCTCCATCTGCGGACCAAGGGCCCAGGTTCGATTCTGGTCAAGGGCATGTGTCTCAGTTACAGGCTCCTCTCTGGCCTGGGCTCTGGTTGAGGCTCCTGTAGGATTCAACCAATCGATGTGTTTCTCTCATGTCTATATTTCTCTTTGTCTTTCCCTCTCTCTTCCAGTCTCCCTAAAAATCAATGGGAAAAAATCCTCAGGTGAGGATTTAAAAAAATAAAATAAAATGGTTGACAGAAAGTTGAAGAACACATGGCAGGACAAGTAACAAGAAAGTTGTCTTCCCAATACGAAGACCATCACTCTTTTCCAGAGCAGGTTTTCAGAGGTAGAGATAATGCACATTATTTGTGAAGATTTAATCTGTTCCTTAATTCCCCTCAGTACAAATGAACACTCTGTAATGATAAACAAAGAGAGCTCATCTAAAGATGTGGAGGTGGAGAGGAACCAAGATGGCAGCATAGGTAAACACCTATCTTGCTGCCCCACACAACAATTCCAAAACTACAACTTAATGACAGAACAAACATCATCCAGAATCACTGGAAAGCTGGCTGAGTGAATATTCCACAAATAAAAGTAAAGATAGGACACTGTGACTCAGAGGAGTGGCGGAGGGCAGCGTTGAAGATACGCGTGGAGTCAGAGGTTTAGAGCGGTGTGCTCGCCAGTGGAGAGGGTTGGCAGCTGCAAACCCAACTGGTTTTCTCCAATGGGGCGGGCAAAAGCGTCCCACTGCACTGATTCCCCAGTTCCAGTTGAGGTCCGGGGAACCCACACTCATACAGTGTGAAACTGACAGTGGGAAAGCACCCTGAAGCCTGGATGCGGGAGAGGTCTGCGAGCTTGTGGAGAGGGCGAGCTTGTGGAGAGTGCGTGTAAAATTGGGAACAGCAGTTTGCGCCTAAACTTGGGAACAGAAGTGCGTGACCACGCAGAGAGGACTCATGACTTGCTCCATCATTTGGGAGACCACCGGACTGCATTTTTTTACAACCCTGGGTGAGACTTTGGGGGTTCAGACTCATTTGGGGAGAAGCTGAGTTGTCTGGCAGCAGGTGGAGATCGGCGGCGGCTTTCTCTTGGAGGGGAGTGCAGCCATTACCACCCAGCACAGAGACCCAAGTGTCGCATAGGGCGGAGCTGACACTGCCTGATCTTCCCCTGCATCTGCCTCCCCTCCACTTCAGCCTTCCCCCTGTAGCTTGACAGCCTGTTCGAGGCCACCCTGCCTCTATATCAATCACTTCCCCGTTTCTTTTCTTCAAAAATATCTTGCCTCTGCATACTAGAAACAAACGTATAAGAGCAAAAAATAAGTTTGAGTGTCAGTTTCAATGTCCAACTGTTCTGAGTCCCAGTTTCAATGTCAAATAGTTCTTCATGTGTACATGTCAGCAATGGTATCCAGATGGTGGACACATCGTGGCAATGCAAGATCCATCCTCTCTGGTATGGTCCTGGGCCGCCTGCAGCCATGCACAGCTGCCGACTGCTAGCATGGCAAGGTGCCGTCAGCATCCACCATCTCTGGACCGTCCTCGTGGATGGAACAGACCTGTCAGTTCCTCACTGTCGCAGGAACCCACATGGTCTTGGAGTTGTTCTCTGCAAACACACAAACACATTCTCGAACAAAAGTTAACAAAGGGGTCCTCTCTGCAAAATAGACTTGGGATTCTTTTTATTTTTGCCTAAATGATTTTCCTCTGGCTTATTTTGACACCATGTGTGTTTTTTCATGGGTGTCCTGCAGTAGGTTTTACAAATGGAATTTTCTTTTCTGGAGTAAGAATTTTCTACATGTATTTTACTTATAGGATATTTTTCCTTACATGATATTACCCCACAGTCCCCCCCCCCTTTTTTTGGTTAATAGGGGCTTTTGGAAATTTTATCTTGCAGTCTTGGTAATTTTAAATTTTAATTTTTTGCACACAAATATTACTGCTTTAGGTTCTTTGGATGTTAGGCAATTTTGCAGTGAGATGAACTACTAATAGATATTTTAGTTAATGTTTTAGGAAAAGCTTTTTGTCCAGTACACTTAGATTTTCTTGAGTATTCACTTATTTCACTTGGCCAATTTAAATTAATCTGAAAACTTGATTACTATTTTACTGTCAATTTTAATACTCAAGCAGAATTCTTAGTTTACCCAGTAAATACTTGTGGAAAGGAATATTTGCATTTTTGAGTAGGTCCTCAGCATTCCTGGTAATAAACTAAATTTAGGTATAGGGCAGCTATTGCTGGCCGAGTCTCTGTCTGCCACCTTGGTCCCGGTGTGAGTTGTGCATGGGAGGCGTAGCAGCCGTGGGGGTAGGAGACCTTCCTCAGGAGGGGTGAGAATTCAAGCCCCTGCAAGGTTTGTGAGTGAGGGTCTGTGCCACACATCTGTTGATCTTTTAGTTCTCTCCTGTTGGCCCCTCTGCGACTGTGCCTGTCTTAGGTTGTTCCTTCCCTGAGGAATCTCACCCGTCTCTGGCTAACCAGCCATCCTCCGGGGCCAAACAGGGTGATGTGAGGTTCAGTCCTGTCTCCTTTGTAGTCTGTGCCCCCGTGGCCTCCACGTCCAGCACCTGCCTTGGGGTCCCCTCGCCTGCTGGCGGGGTCCCGGTACTGATCACATATCTCGGGTGACCCAGGTTTCTTCTCCAGAGAGGGCCCAGCTCACACCATTGGTCGAGAGACAGATCCATGGTGCCAGCTGCCCAGAGGCTTCAGCCTCAGCTTGAACTGAAAGTTCACTCATCAGCTCTGTGTATTTGGATAATAAGAAGAGGGAGGGCCCTCTTGGCAAAAGGGCCAGAGGGGCCAATATAGAATGCTCGAACGCCTTCCCAGTGCCTTAATCCCTTCTGAAAGGGATTAATTCCTTTCCTATCTTTTTTTTAAGTTGCTGCCCAACATTCAAAGAATTAGTTTGTAAGTTTATTTGGGATAATTGTATAATATGCTGTTGTTAAATATCAAAAATTATAATGACATTGTAGAATAATATCATGTAAGGGTATTGTGGTGTCACGGGAGGTTAAGGAGGGCCTAGCCTAAGGACTGGTGTCCATAAGAGATGACATGCTCTAGGCTATGTTAATTCAATCTCAAACTAGCTGCCAATTATTTTTATAACTTTATATAAACTTTGCCAGGGATGTAAAAACACAAATCACTTACCTTAGTTCAAGCATTCAAATATATTGACTTTCCCCCTTACTCCCACCACCTGCCACTTACCCTGAGGTTTGACATTTTGATGGACTTTTCTCAGTCTCTGGATCCATTCTTGTTCATCAGTCTATGTCATTCATTATATTCCTCAAATGAGTGAGATCATGTGATATTTGTCTTTCTCTGCCTGGCTAATTTCACTTAGCATAATGCTCTCTAATTCCATCCATGTTGTTATAAATGGTAGGAGCTCTTTCTTTTTTACTGCAGCATAGTATTCCATTGTGTAGATGTACCACAGTTTTTTAATCCACTCATCTGCTGATGGGCACTTAGGCTGTTTCCAAATCTTAGCTATGATAAATTGTGCTGCTATGAACATAGGGGTACATATATCCTTTCTAATTCGCCTTTCTAGTTTCTTGGGGTATATTCCTAGAAGTGGGATCACTGGGTCGAATGGGAGCTCCATTTTTAGTTTTTTGAGGAAACTCCACACTGTTCTCCACAGTGGCTACACTAGTCTACAATCCCACCAACAGTGCAGGAGTTTCCTATGAATCCTTAGGGCAAACCACTTTATAGGCATTCCCTATTGGCTACCACCTATTTGGGTATCCATTCTGTTTTATTTTGGTGCCTTTCCCATTCAGCTTCCCGTACTAGGGTTTCCTTCCTTTTACATGTGGTTATACTGGTTGCACATAGCCTATGCATTATTTACAATTTATTGAAGAATAGAAGAAGGCTCTCCATAACCTCAGAGAGGAAGGAATTAACTTTAATTTCAAGGAAGAGCTGAATAGGGGATTCATTGTAAATGAGAGAATTGGTAAAAGAAAACATAGAATCAATATTTTGCTTTCACTACACAGTCACATTAACATGTAGAATTGGGCAGTCACCAATATAAACAGTCAGTCTTCTTTAAAGCTAAACATTTTGACAATTATCTACCGAACTACTTGATTCTTTTCTCTGCTTTACTTTTGTTAATATGAACTATACCTTCAATATAAATTTGTGAAAAACTATTTTTGATCAGATGATTAGTACATTTTTGTGTGGTTGCAAAATATATTACGTAACTGAAAATATAAAGTTTTTATGTGCACTGATCCATGGAACCTCCTCTGTCTATATTTAATTCTTTTTTTCATGAAGCATGTTAAATGTAAAATATATGATTTATCTTTGCCATGCCCCCCCTTCCCACTTTCCTCCCCTCTTTCTTTTTAAAAAAAAATTTTTTTTGCACTATAACTTAGATTTAATATCAGTAAATATGTTTTTCTTCCCTCCCATTGTCCTCCCCCCAGCCTCTCCTACCCCCCAGCACATGTCCCCACCTGCCCCCCCTCGCCCCAGTGTCTTGCATCCATTGGTTATGCTCGTATGCATGCATACAAGTCCTTCAGTTGATCTCCCACAGCACCCCCCCAACCTCTCCAGTCTTCCCCCTGTAGCTTGACAGTCTGTTCAATGCCTCCCTGCCTCTATATCAATCGATCTCCCCTGTCTCTTTTCTTCAAAAATATCTTGCATCTGCATACTAGAAATAAATGTATAAGAACAAAAAATGTTTGAGTCTCAGTTTCAATGTCCAACTGTTCTGAGTCCCAGTTTCAATGTCAAATAGTTCTTTATGTGTACATGTAGGCAATGATATCCAGATGGCGGACACATGGTGGCAATGCAAGTTCCATTCTCTCTGTCCCTCTTTCTTTTAATGCTGAGGATTGAAAGCTTTTATAACTGCCCTGGAAAAGCAACAGTCATAGCTGCGAGATGGATTTTGACATGCACTCAGAGATACCTGAGACCAAACAAATAGTTAATTTGCCTTAATTGCCATGTAATATGATAAAACAACAGATGTTCTCTTACATGTGATTGTCTAATTTACTTCATTATTTCTGTCCATTTACATGAGTCATTCTGAACATTAGTATTGAGAAAACATAATTGAGTCTTCTCTTGGTAAACACAATCTAATATCTCACATTAATATGTCATCTTTCATTACTAAAACTTAGAAGAATGCCTATTACCAACCACAACTTTACATCATGCACAAATAAAATATCTGTATCATTCTTCAGCTTCATGCAAAAATACCAAAATGCATTGTATAACAGCAGCAGCAAGAAAACAAACACAGCTGCTACCACACTCTTATGCTCTCTAAGGCACTTAACATCTGCAAAAGGTTATTTGTTCTTTATTCAGAAATCCTGGCAAATTCAATCATTTCCTCCTCCCATATTCATGTACATTCACACATTCTGGAAGTCTAGAAATTTGCCCATAATTATATTTAAACCCGCGATTTAAATGAATGACTTGGATTAAAATTACTCAACATCAAACATGTTCTAGAAAACCTTTTAGATCAGGATCCATTTTTCTATTATGTCTGCCTAATACTAGGAATGCTAAAATACCTTGAGCCACTTAAGAAAGAAACTGACTTGGTTTTCCATTATATAATATAGCTGACCATAGAATATTTAAATTGGTTTCAAATTTTAGGTTAATGTTCTTACTGCTGTCTTGCTACTTACCTTAATTCATCTTAGTATTTTATGGTGTTAGATATTACTGTCTGCATACTGATCACAGAAGTTTTAAATGTAGTATCTCCTTTCTCCTCATTAGTGCTGCTACTAAACTTCACTTCTTAAAAAAATGAGTATATTATATGCTATTTATATATTCCAAAACAGGTAATTATACTGTTGAATTATACTGCCTGGTATGGTACTTTAATTCTTCAGTGGTGTATAACTTGATTGTAAGCATCCAGAGAATATATACTAAGCTTATCATTATTTTAATTACAAAGGTAAAATAAATATGATAATAAAAATCCAGCATAAAGAAGATTATAAAACACCACATAAAAATCTCCCATTCTTTACTCCCACTTCTATTTGGTAAAGATAACCACATTTAGCTGTATTTCAAGTTCTTCTGGTCATTACCTCCATAATATTAAATATTATATTTATGCCTTGTTTTTTCAATGTATTGGTACTCAACAGTATAAACTGACTCTATTTTGAAAGACTAGGGGCCCAATGCACAAATTTGTGCACTTTGAAAGGAACTGTGGACCACAAGGCTGCAGTGGCACAGGGGTGGGTCTTGGCCCATCCTCTGTGTCCCCACCCAGCCCTTCCTGCCTTGGCCCTAGGTCCCATGTCTGCCAGCAGCCCAGCTCTTACTGCCAATGCTCCCACATGCTGATGTGCCAGCTCTGCTCACACCTGCTGTTCATGCAGAATTGATTGGGGCTGGGTACTAGCAGCTGCTCCCTCTCAGGATCAGGGGAGGGGGAGCAGCCCTCAAGGGTGATGGGGGCCAGCAGCCGCTGCTCACACCTGCTGATGACGCCAAGTGATTGGCACTGGTGCCAGGTGCTGGCAGCAGGTGTGAATGGGGCACAGTGTCAGTAGCAAGTACAAGTACCAGCAGGACCACAGGACCAAAGAATTTTCAGTAACCACCAGAGGCTTGCCCTGATGAGTGATCAAAAACCTGCCTTGGTCTGGCATCCCTGTTCACCTGCTCCACCATCCCACCACAGCTGATGCCCGCCATGTTCCTCATGCGCCTCCTGGTGGTCAGCACCCGTCATAGAGACTGGTTGTTCAGTTGTTCTGCCATTCGGTCTATTTACATATTAGGAATTATATATGTGTGTGTGTGTGTATATATATATATGTGTGTGTGTGTATATATATGTGTGTGTGTGTGTGTGTGTGTGTACATATATATTTATATATATATGAGAAAATTAGCTTATTTCTACTATTTTTTCCATCTCTTTCTCCCAAATTTTGTTAACTCTTATTTCTGTTCAATTAGTTATCTTTATTTTTATAGACATATATGCACAAAATATTTTAAAATTTATTCTAAGTATATAAATATGATAATATGGTATATGTTCTCTCTCTTTCTCTCTCTTTTTAGTTAATCCTCTCCCAAGGATATTTTTTCATTAATTTTTAGAGAGTAGAAGGGTTGGGGAGAGACAGAGAGAAACGTCAAATGTGAGAGAGATACATCAATTGGTTGTGGGCATGCCCTGAACCAGGGCCAGGGATCAAGTCCTTGACCAGAATTGAACCTGGGACCCTTTAGTCTGTGGCCAATGCTCTGTCCACTGAGCAAACTGGCTAGGGTCATATATTTTATATTAATGCATTTTTTTCTGTTTTTCTGCCTAATTCTCCATATCTCAATGTAGAAACACAGTTTCTAACATTAACAAATGTTTACAGCCTATTAAAATTCCTTTGATATTTCTTCCTGATTATATAATCATATAAAACATACACATTGCTTAATAGATATAGAGTTCCAATTTTGCAAGATAAAAAAAAAAACTTCTGGAGATCTGTTGTACAAGGACTTAAGTATACTTAATATTACTGAATGGCACACTCAAAAATGGTTAAAATGGTAAATTGTATATGCTTTTACACAATTAAAAAAACTTTTAAAAATACACAGTTATATAATTGTGCACATGTGTTTACACATAGGAAGTCTTCTTTGCACAGTTTCTATGTAAATGAGTTTCATTTACCACAATTCAGTTAAATAATACCAGTGCCCCAATAACATGGTTAAATTTCAGTTGCCATGGAATGGAATACATACTGTGAATGATTGCATGAAGTACAAACTTCACTGCTAGTGTATCAGTTCACAAATCATCATGTAAATAACAAATGGACATCATGATCCATGACTAATCATGTCTCTTCTTTCAAAATCTGTTGGTGACTGGTCACTGCACATTTTTTTTTACTCAGTTCATGCACTGACAGCAGAGCATGTCTTTGAGTTGGCTCCTTGTCTCCCAATGATAAAACCATGTTACAAAAATAAATAACCAAAAGAGGAAAATGGCAACAATGATGAAAGTGCAGCAAAGAAATGAAAAGTGATAATGCTGGAAATAAAATTTGAATTGAACGTAAATGGAGTTATAAAAAATAGCTAGCCATGGGAATGCAGACACTGCTGCCATTCAAGAGACTTTTGCTAAGTAGCTAAGGAACTTAATGGAAGTAGACTGATCAACATAAAGGATGAAAGTGGTTGTGAAGAGAAAGAGGCCCCTGAGGAATGACACCAACAAAAAACACTTCATATTAAAGGCTTTTCTAGAGACATCCTATCTAATAAAAGAGTAACATGCAAATGTGACCGTACCTTGGCTCCTGATTGGCTATGCTACTAGCCAATCAGGAACGGGGGGCAGGGCCAAGCGGCACGAGCGCCCGGCCCTGGGGGCAGAGACAAAGCTGCGGTGGCGGCGAGCGCCCTCCCTCGGGGGCGGAGACCAAGAGTCAGCAGCGTGGCACTCCAGCCAGAGCAGAAAAGACTGAAGGCTCTGGCTGGAGTGAAGCCTGCAGCCAGCCAGAGCAAAAACGGAAGGCAACAGCCAGAGGGAAGGCCTGGGTCCCAAGTTCCAGAGGAAAACTGGTTCTGGCAGCCAGGGGAAGGGAAGCCTATTGCATGAATCTTCATGCAACGGGCCTCTAGTATATATATAAAAGCCTAAGCGACTGAACAACCAAATGACCGTTTGACTGGTCACTATGACATGCACTGATCACTAGGGGGCAGACGCTCAATGCAGGAGCTGCCCCCTGATGGTCAGTGCAGCAAGGCCCAGATGAGCAGGAGTGGTGCAGTGCCAGGCCCAGGCTCAGGCTCTTCCCCGGCTGCCTGCCACTTTGTTCACTACTACATCACTTGGGGAATGTTGGATTGCCAGTTTTGGGGATCAGGTCTGCAGGGATTCAGCCAAAACTGGCAGTCCAACATCCCCCAAAGGGTCCCAGGTTGTCAGAAGCTGATTTAAACTTAGAAGTATGACAATTTGCCAAGGCATTAAATAGATGCTTATTGCATATCATAGTTATCCAGTGAGAAGAAGGCAACACTCTCCCAATTATTTTTTTAAATTTAATTTTATTGTTTAAAGTACTACCTATAGTGCATATATCTTCTTTTTCCCCCCCATAGACCTTCCCCCAGTCTCCCCTACTCCCTGTCATATGCCCTCATCCCACCCCCTCAGTGTCTTGTGTCCATTGGTTGTGTTATATGCATGCATACAAGTCCTTTGGTTGATCTCTTTTCCCCCCTTCCCAACACTCCCCAGCCTTCCCGCTCTAATTTGACAGTCAGCCTGGTGCTTTACTGCCTCTGTATCTATCTTTTTGTTGATCAGATTATAATGTTCTTTATTTTCCATAAATGAGTGAGATCATGTGGTATTTTTCTTTCATTATCTGGCTTATTCACTTAACATAATGCTCTCCAGGTCCATCCATGATGCTGCAAATGGTAAGAATTCCTTCCTTTTTATAGCAGTGTAGTATTTCATTGTTTAGATGTACCATGGTTTTCTAATGCACTCCAACTATTCTTAATGTTTTAATAAAATTTTTACAAAGAAATAAAATGCTTTAACTCATAATGTTCCTAATGTTTTAATTTACAAGTGCATTTAAAAATATTAGTTTTATAATTAGATAATTTCTCTATATATTTATAGTTAATTGAGAGTAAGAGATTTGAATGTTTTAATTAAGTTCTTTAAATATTTCAGAATAATCACAGTTTTCTCCATTCCTTATTAAGACCAACTTGCATGATTTTAGCTTCCATGGTCTTTTTTCTTTTTCTTTGCATGATCTTTTTAAAGTCCTGCAGGCCAAGAGATGATGCCTGTAGACATTTTTTTTTAGTCATTGTTTATTATATAAAATTGAGATCATGTTACCTGCACTTTTCTGCATTTTCCTATTCTCACTTAAAAAATTTTTGTGTGGAAGACTCTCTAAATCAAGTGGTATAATTCTAAAGATTCTTTTTAAATATTTGCTTATTCCATGATCTATATGTACTATAATTTATCAAACCATTACTTTATGAATAGGCATGAAAAATACTTTTAGTTTTATGCCACAATGGTCATTGCTTCAATAAACATTCTGTACAAATATTCTTCACTACTCATTGATTTATTTCTATGATCCATATGTCCAGAAATGGAATGGAATGTCTAGGTCAAAGTTATACTGTAGTTTTTAAATAATCTTACCTATTTCCAAATATATTACTTAGGGGCACTAACAATGCATATTTCAGTTACCTGTAAGTAAGGCAAGGTGAGTGAAGCAAGGTAAAACAATTTATTTTCCTTTGCATCTTCACCAGAAATAAATATTAGAGCTCTTAAATTATCAGTCAGTCGGGTGGAATAAAATTATATCTCATTGTTAATTTAATTGGCTATTATAGACTATTAAAGAATTTGAATATAGTTTTATGTTTGTTGGTCATTTGGATTTTCTTGCAAATAATCTTTTTATGTTCTTTGCTCATTTTTAAATTGAGCTGTCATTTTCTTGTACTTCTTGAGCTTTTGTACATTGTGGATTGAAAAGTCAATAAATATAAAAAGAAAAAGCAATTTGGATGAGGTCATAAGTTACTTTACTAATTAGCTGGAGTATGCATTCTTCATGTCACTAAGATTGGTATAGGAAGAGAAAAATGGATCTGCAGAACAGAATAGTCTTCAGAAACAAATCTAACTATAATACTTCATTATTTTTGTTAAATTAATTCACATAAGTGAGAAGATGATAGATTATATAACAAATTTTACTGGCAAAACTGACCAGATATATGGGAAAAGTCAATTGGACCCTATTTTAGACAAAAATACATTTCATATGGATTAAAGTTATAAATGTAAAATTTTTAAAACATTCTTACACAAAATCTAATATACTATATGTATAATATATGGGTAGGAAAACTAAAATTTCTGAAAGAAATGATAAGACATATTTGACTACACAAAAATTAAAATGTTTAGATAGCAAAATCCTATATAATAAAAGTGTACTATGCAAATTGACTGAACAGCAGAACAACCAGTTGTCGGGGGCCGGGGCTGGCAAGCAGACAGTGCCAGGCCAGCCAAGTATGCCAGTGGGCAGAGGGAGGAGATGGAGATGCAGGGGGCGGCAGCGATCAGCAATCAGTGGTGGCAGAGGGGCAATGGGAGTGGGGGTAGGGCCATGCTGGCTGACTCTGTCACCTGACCAGCCGCCTGGTCACCTTCCACAGAGGGAGGCCAGACTAAGGCCCCACTTCCTTGGGGGAGCAGGCATAAGGCATCAGTAGAACATTCCCTGAGGGCTTCTGGACTGTGAGAGGACACAGGCCGGGCTGAAGGATCCCCCCAAGTGCACAAATTTTCATCCACTGGGTCTCTAGTTAATTTATAAAATGAAAAGAAAATTATCTATGTGTGTATATGTAAATATAGAAACATATGTACTCATTATTGCTGCATAATAAATTATTTGTATTTATATTATATTACTTACATAATACTTATACTACTCATTATCCTATCTAATAAAAGAGTAATGTGCAAATTGACTGTAGCTCCGCTACACCCACAAGCCAAGCCCACAAACCACACCCACAACCCAATCAGGAGTGATACGCAAATAAACCCAACCAAAATGGCTGTGGCCACTGAGAGCAAGAGGGAGGCTTAGGTTTCCTGGCAATGAAGGAAACCAAGCTTTCCACCTGCTCTTGCTGGCCTTGGCCAGGGCAGAGAGGCCGGTGATCAGAGCGAGCTGGGAGTCCCCTGCCCAGGGCTCGAGCCTCAGCCAGAGGCTTGTGACCTTGGCTGGGGGTGGAGCAGGGCGATCATGCGCGCTGGGGGTCCCCCGCCCAGGGCCAGAGGCTTTAGGCCTTGGCAGGGGTGGAGCCAGAGGTCAGAGGAGATAGGTGTGAACTGACTGCTCATTGGCTAAGCTCCCTGTATGCCACTGGAAATATTCTTAGTAATTTGGGTATAAGAATCCAAAAAAGTAATCTAGGGTTTTCCCACCACACTCCTGGAGAAAAAACCAAGGTCTGTTGCTGGAGGGCTAAGAAATTTCATATCCTGTCCTAGGCGATTTTGCTCAGTGGATAATGCCTAGGTTTGCCAACCGCAGGGTCCGGATTGGATTCTGATCAAGGGCATGTGCCTAGGTTGCAGGCTCCTCCCTGGCTAGGGCCCAGGTCAGGGCTCATGCCAGTGGTAACCAATCAAAGTGTTCCTCTCACTTCGATGTTCCTCTCTGCCTTTCCCTTTCTCTTCCATCTTTCTCTAAAAATCAATGGAAACATATCCTCAAGTGAGGATAAAAAAAGAAAAATAAATAAATGTCATATCCTATGAAAGATATCTTGAAAATGCCTAAAGAAAGTTGTCACTTTTTCATAGTGAAGGGACCAGACTCTGGGTTGATGAAAACACCTTGGTGGCTGGAGTGACTGGCAGTGGCTGCAGCAGTGGGGTGATGGGGCTGGTGCCTTTCCCTGATTAGCCCAGTTGCCTCCCACAAATGGAGGCCAGATTGCAGGTTAGGCCTGCTCTCCATGGGGAACGGAGCCTAAGCCATCAGTAGGACATCCCCTGAGGGCTCCTAGTATGTGAGAGGCCGAAGGATGGGCTGAGGAGACCCATCCCCCCCAATGCAAGAATTTCGTGTCCTGGGCCACTAGGCTATTATAAATAGACTCAAGGCCCGGTGCACGAAATGTGTGCACTGGGGGCAGGGGATGTCCCTCAGCCCAGCCTGCACCCTCTCCAATCTGGGACCCCTCGAGGTATGTCCTACTGCCCGTTTAGGCCCAATCCTAGTAGGGCCTAAACGGGCAGTAGGACATCCTTCTCACAATCCAGGGCTGCTGGCACTAAACTGCTCACCAGCCTGCCTCCCTGATTGCCCCTAACTGCTTTTGCCTGCCAGCCTGATCACCTGCTAACCACTACCCTGCCAGCCTAATTGATGTCTAACTGCTCCCCTGCCAGCCTGTTTGCCCCCAACTGTCCTCCCCTGCTGGCCTGATCACCCACAATTGCCCTCCCTTGTAGGCCTGGAACTTCCCAACGGCCCTCCCCTGCTGGCCATCTTGTGTCCACATGGGGGCAGGATCTTTGACCACATGGGGGCAGCCCTTTTGTGTGGTAGAGTGATGGTCAACCTGCGTACTTCTCTTTTATTAGATAGGATAGAGGCTTGGTGCTTGGGTGGGGGCCAGCTGGTTTGCCCTGAATAGTGTCCCAGATCAGGGAGGGGGTTCTCTTGGGGTGAGGAGCGGCCTGGGTGAGGGGCCTGTGGAGGTTTGCAGGCCGGCCACGCCCCCAAGTGACCCAAGCAGAGGCCCTGGTTTCTAGGAGTAATTTATGTTCTACAATTGAAACTTTGTAGCCTGGAGCAGAGCCAAGCCTTCTGCTCGCTCTGTGGTGGCAGCCATTTCTGTTTGAAACATTGTAGCATTGAGTGGAGGCCTAGGCAACAGCAGGCTGAAAGCTTGGCTTCCTCCATTACCAGGGAAACCCAAGCCTCTGTTCTCTCCAGCTCAGTGGCTTCTGCCATTTCTTTATTTTTTATAACTGAAACTTTGTAACATTGAGTGGAGGCCTAGGCAGACAACAGTAGGTGGAAAGCTTGGCTTCCTCTGTTGCCAGGGAAACCCAAGCCTTCCTCTTGTTCTCAGTGGCAGCAGCCATCTTGGTTGGGGTTTTTTTGCATAATCTGCTCCTGATTAGTTGGTGGGGGTGGCTGTGGGGGTGGCTTGTTGGTGTGGCAAAGGTACGGTCAAATTTGCTTATTACTCTTTTATTAGGTAGGATAATACAAAAAAACAACAAAATTTACTAGCTCATGCTTTTTTCAGGAATGTGGCTATGACTTAGCTGTGTACCTCTGACTCAAGATTTCTCATGAGGTTGCAGTCAAGTTATCACCTAAAACTTCAGTCTTGCCTGGAGCCTCACCTAAGGGGAAGAATCACTTTGCAGGCCTATCCAGTAAACTAGCTCACAACCTGGTAGTTGAGCAATTCAAGAATTGCAGCTCTCAAGATACAAGTCGAGGTCTTTTTTTTTTATAACCTAATCTCAAATGCCATTTTATCATTTCTGTTGTATTCTAGTGTTCAGGAGTTAGTGAATAAGTCTAGCCCACAATCAAGGCCAGGCAATTACATAAAGATGTGAATACTAGAAGACAGGGATCTCAGAGGCTGTCAGACCATAATTTTTTAC
Source organism: Antrozous pallidus (assembly GCA_027563665.1). Taxonomy (NCBI): domain Eukaryota; kingdom Metazoa; phylum Chordata; class Mammalia; order Chiroptera; family Vespertilionidae; genus Antrozous; species Antrozous pallidus. Next base: position 24,289,801 of record CM050519.1, read on the forward strand.
ATTCATAATTTTAAAAACATACTTACTTAAATAATGTTTCTTATTTTAGTAACATTTTTAGATGTAACCTCTCAACTACTATAATATGAGGAAATTAGTTTCTTTCACCAACTGGTTGGCAGCTCCCAACTGGCATGTCTATCAATGAGACTATTGGGTTTACATTGCCAATAACTTTTATCTGAAAAATATAATTAAATCTATTTACTGTCTTTGCTTTAAATGAAGGAACAGTCAGGAAGTCTTCTTCCATCTTCCAATTTGAGGGAGAAAAGCTCTCACATTCTGGTAAATACCTCCAACACTAGACCCTGCAGCCCTTCTCTGGCAGATTATTCCACCTATTCTTAACGTGGGGATACAAGTAAGGAAACATAGACAGTTGATCTATAGACTTTGCTTCCATAATCACCTCATTTTTTTGTTCCACTTTTACTCCCTATTTCTAGACTTTCTTGTATAGAATCAGAAGTCTCCTAGGAATTGTCAGGAAATAGCCATAGTCACTTCTACTATAAACCTTCCTGGGAAGGTTTTGGTCTGTAGATTCTTCTACTCCAGGTTACTCATCCACTCTCTGTCTTCTGTAAATACATTAAACTCACTTATCTGTTGATGTTCACACTCTTGTTTTTATTCTTTTATAAATACAGTAGAGGCCCAGTGCATGAAATTTGTGCACTTGCTGAGGGGGTCCCTCAGCCCGGTCTATGCCCTCTCACAGTCTGGGAGCCCTTGGGGATGTCCAACTGATGGCTTAGGCCCAGCGAGCAGGCCTAAGCCATCAGTTAGACATCATTAGCATTGTTGTGGAGGTGGGAGAGGCTCCTGTCACCACTACTGTGCTCGCAGCCACGAGCCCGGCTTCTGGCTGAGCGGTTCCCCCATAGGAGCGCACTGACCACCAGGGAGCACTTCTGCACTGAGTGTCTACCCCCTAATGGTCAGTACATGTCATTCCACTGTTTGGTTGATTTGCATATTAGCCTTTTATTATATAGGACTAGAGGTCCAGTGCATAAAATTCATTCACAGGGGAGTGTGTTCCTCAGCCCAGCCTGCACCCTCTCCAATCTGGGACTCCTCGAGGGATGTCCAACTGCCTGTTTAGACCTGAACCTAAACAATCCAGGACTGTTGGCTCCCAGCTGCTTACCTGCCTGCCTTCCTGATTGCCCCTAACTGCTTCTGCCTACCAACCTGATCACCCCCTAACACCTCTCCTGCCAGCCTAATTGATGTCTAATTGCTCCCCTGTTAGACTGTTTGCCCCTAACTGCCCTCCGCTTCAGGCCTGGTCACTCCTAACTGCCCTCCCCTGCAGGGCTGGTTCTCCCCAACTGCCCTTTCCTGCAGGCCTGGTCACCCTCAACTTCCCTCCACTGCCAGCCTGGTCACCCCTAACTGCCCTCTGCTGCAGGCATAGTCCCTCCTAACTGCCCTCCCCTCATGGCCATCTTATGGTGGCCATCTTGTGTCCACATGGGGTAGCCATCTTTGATCACATGGGGCAGCCATCTTGTGTGTTGGAGTGATAGTCAATTTGCATAATACTCTTTTATTAGATAAGATTCTCTTATTTACTAATATTTTGATAAAATTTTCTGGGGAAAGGGTGGTAAATCCTTTCCACCAGCTTGGTATAGTGGAAAATATTTAACCCTATCTATCTACAAGAAATTAATAAAAGCTTATAGAATAAGTAAATTAAAATAAATAGATTAATGCTTGAAGTAAGCGTTATTGCATCAGTTTTCTATTGCTGCTATGCAAATTACCACCAAATAGGCTAAATTTATCTTAGTGTTCTGAGATCAGAAGTTCAAAATGGGTCTCTCCAGGCTAAAATTAAGGTATCAGTAAGGCCACATTCTTTAGTGGAGGCTCAAAGGGATAATTCATGTTTGTGCTCATGCAAGTTGTTAGTAGAACACATGCTTTTGCTGTTGTGGACTAAGGTTCCCATTTTCTTGCAGTCTGCCAGCTGAAGGCTAGCCCCAGCTTCTAGAGACCACTGCATACTTCGCCTCATGGCCCTCTTCCTTCATCCTCAAACCCAGCAACAGCAGACCAAGTTTCTCTCATGAAGCAAGCCTTGCTTGTTTCTTTGTATGTCATTGCACCCCTCTCCGATTCTTTAGGCTTCCCCTTTCTTGTTTCCATTTTTCTAGTATGACAAAGCCTCATGTCATGGCCTGTAAAGTAGGAAATATTGTTTTCTTCATCATAAAGAAAAAATATGTTGTGGTTTTTTTTTTTTACAGAATATTATCCCTATTAATAAAGTTTGAGAATCTTATTGCTAATGCATATAGCCCAGAATAGAAGGAAACTTGGCAAGTAAAAAAGGTTGATTTTTCACAATGGCTATAGATAACTTTTTCTATTTCACTTGACACAGGGCAAAAATATACTTTTAAAATATATGTTTATTGTTATACTGTCATTTGTGTGAGTAAATGTATTCGTATTAGTAAATAAGTTGCAGTGATATTGCATATTTCTGTCTCTGTAAAACCTATATCACTGATTGATACTTCTTTCTAATGCCAGATAAAGTAAAACTAAGGGATAGGTTCAGACTTCTATTTAAAAGTGACTATCTGCCAATGTTATGCCATGTAATAAAAATAAATAAATATTATTTTATAGAGGTTTTTCTCTCTTTTCCCATGTCCAGCATGGAGAAACAGATTGGGTCCAGTTTCTGAGTAGAGGAGCTGGGGATTAAGAAATAAAGGAATAGACGAGAAAACATAAAAGTAGAAAAAATAGCTGGGGCTGGGTGGAATCTCTGTACTCTCTGATGGAGAGATAGGATCTCAAACCCAAACAGCAGCAGTTCATTTATATTCAAAAATAAAAAGGGGTTTCTCCAATAGTAGGATCAAAGAAGTTTTGGTGGGCCCAGGCCCTATTCATCCCCCCATTCTCAGGACTAGACTAGATTTACATTTCAAGGCCCTCTCCCTGATACCTGGGGCAAAGTTAAAGCCAAGCTGATAACACGTCAGCCTTGTTGGTGAAGCATGTTCCCAGGGCTTGGCTCTGCCTGTCTCCTTGAGTTCAGCTAACAATAATTAAAGAAAGCACAGGTGTCTTTCCCTGAGAGCTCTCTCCACAATTATTCTGTTTTTACTGATGATATAGGTGAATACAATTAATCCACAATGGTGAGTTGACTATATAGAGGCTAGGGAAAAGTAGATTTACGGTTGTGATATGTGAAACAAAGCTTATTCTTGTATTATTATTTACTAGAGGCCCAGTGCACGAAATTCTTGCATTGTCCTTCCCCCCTATGGAGGAAGTTTGGCTTCCTCCATCACACCCAGGCTGGGGTGTCCCTCAGCTCAGCCTGCACCCTCTCCAATCTGGTACCCCTTGACGGATATCTGACTGCCCGTTTAGGCCCGATCAGGCCTAAATGGGCAGCCGGACATCCTTCTCACAACCCAGGATTACTGGCTCCAAACTGCTCGCCTGTCTGCCTCCCTGATTGCCCCTAACTGCTTCTGCCTGCCAGCCTGACCACCTCCTAACCATTACCCTGCCAGCCTAATTGGTGTCTAACTGCTCCCCTGGCAGCCTGTTTGCTCCCAACTTCCCTCTTCTGCAGGCTTGATTGACCCCAACTGCCCTCTCTTGCATGCCTGATGGCCCACAACTGTCCTCCCTTGCAGGTCTGGAACCTCCCATTGACCTCTGGCCATCTTGTGGTGGCCATTTTGTGTCCACATGGGGCAAGATCTTTGACCACATGGGGGCAGCCCTCTTGCGTGTTGGAGTGATGGTCAATCTATGTATTACTCTTTTATTAGATAGGATAGAAGCCTGGTGGGGACTGGCTGGTTTGCTTTGAAGGTTGTCCTGGATCAGGGTGGGCGTTCCTTTGGGGTGTGGGGCAGCCTGGGCAAGGTGCCTATGGTGGTTTGCATTCTCGCCACGGCCCCCAGCGACCCAAGCGGAGGCCCTCGGATCTGGGCTTAATTTATGTTCTACAATTGAAACTTTGTAGCCTGTAGTGGAACCAAGACTTCTGCTCGCTCCGTGGTGACAGCCATTTCTGTTTGAAACTTTGTAGCCTGGAAGGAAGGCCTAGACTAGAGCTGCAGAATTTTGTCTTCCTCCATCGCTCCGGCAACCCTAAGCCTCTTCTCTGTCCAGCTCTGTGATAGCCGCCATTCCTGTTGGGATTATGTATCTTCTATAATTGAAACTTCGTAGCATTGAGTGGAGGCCTAGGCCAGCAACAGCAGGTGGAAAGCTTAGCTTCCTCTGTTGCCAGGGAAACCCAAGCCTTCCTCCTGTTCTCAGTAGCAGCAGCCAGATTGGTTGGGGTTTATTTGCATAATTTGCTCCTGATTGGCTGGTAGGCATGGCTGTGGGCGTGGCTTGACCAGAGGAATACACAATTTGCATATTACTCTTTTATTAGATAGGAATTGTATCATTTTTCATATGAACAACTGTAACCACCAGTCCCCTCCCATATATAGTACTTATTAAGATGTCATATTGCTAAGAAATGTTTCTTTAAAATGCTTAAATATTGCCCTTGCCAGTGTGGCTCAGCTGTTGGAGAGTCATCCCATACACCATACACCAAAAGGTGGTGGGTTCAATTCCTGGTCAGGGCACATACTCAGGTTGGCGGTCCCATTCCCAGTCAAGGCACATGGGGGAGGCAGCTGATAAATGTTTCTCTCTCACATTGATGTTTCTCTCTCTCTTTCTTCTTTCTCTCTCTGGAATCAATAAAAATAATAAAAATTCTATAATAATAAAAGCATAATATGCTAATTAGGCCAGATAGTCCTCTGGAAAACCTTCCGGATGACCTGCATGAAGCCAGGGCTACAAGGGCCAAGGCAAACTCCCATGGACATGAGGGTGGCGATCCTTGCAGGAATTTTGTGCATCGGGCCTCTTGTTTAAAAATAAATGCTTAAATATGCACATAAACATCGAAAACTGTTCTGACTATTAATTTGCTAGTATTTCCTACAAATTGCAGAATTCAATATGTGATTAAAATAAACAGTGAATGTAACTCACCAGGTTTAAATATATAATTAATGTACATATTTACAGTTCACAATAGCAAAAGTTACACAAAGTCGATTTCAAACTTTAGTAGTGTTCATTTTATTTAGTAAATTTCTTCTATCTAATTCTTCATTTAGAATGAAATTTCTAGGTAATATTATTATTATTATTATTATTTTAAAATATATTTTATTGATTTTTTACAGAGCAGAAGGGAGAGGGATAGAAAGTCAGAAACATCGATGAGAGAGAGACATCGATCAGCTGCCTCTTGCACGCCCCCTACTGGGGATGTGCCCGCAGCCAGGGTACATGCCCTTGCTGGAATCGAACCCGGGACCCTTCAGTTCGCAGTCCGACGCTCTATCCACTGAGCCAAACCGGTCTCGGCGGTAATATTATTTTTTAATGCCTATACTATCATCAAATGATGGTTGTGGGCTTACTAGCATTCCTAAAGTGTAAGAATTTTAATATTTTAATTGTGAATTTTAGTAACATGAATTCATTCTTCTGTGCTAACTCTAACATCTTTCCATTTACTAAGGAATATGTAATTTTATTTAAAGCAGAACAAAGTCCATATTTATGCTCTTAAAATTACCATTTGTTTCACTTTGTGCCTATTGTAAAAGGTATTAGATAAACTGAGAAAACTCGGTTTGTTTTAGGACTTTATTAAGCAGAGAATAATAACTAAGTGCCTCCTTTTCTCTTTCTAACTGCCTCTTTTGAAGACTTCTTTTATGGGCCAACTAAAAAAACAATAAGACAAGGAGGAACCAAGATGGTGGCATAGGTAAACACCTATCTTGCTGCCCCACACAACAATTCTAAAACTACAACTTAACGACAGAACAAACATCATCCAGAATCATAGGAAAGCTGGCTGAGTGAATATTCCACAAATAAAAGTAAAGATAGGACACTATGACTCAGAGGAGTGGTGGAGGGAAGCACTGAAGATACTTGCAGAGTCAGAGGTTTGGAGCCGTGTGCGCGCCAGCGGAGAGAGCGGACGGCTGCAAACCTGGCTGTTTTTCTCCAACAGGGAGGACAAAGGCGTCCCACTGCACTGATTCCCCAGTTCCAGGTGAGGTCTGGGGAACCCACACACATGCAGGGTGAAACTGGGCAGTGGAAAAGCATGTTGAAGCCTGGCGCAGCAGAGGTCTGCGAGCTTGTGGAGAGGGCGAGCTTGTGGAGAGTGTGTATAAAATTGGGAACAGCAGTTTGTGCCTAAACTTGGGAACAGAAGTGCGTGACCGTACAGAGAGGACTCGTGGCTTCCTTCCTCGTTCAGGAGACCACCGAACTGCATTGTGTTACAACTTGGGTGAGACTTTGGGGATACAGACTCATTTGGGGAGAGGCTGAGTTGTCTGGCAGCAGGTGGAGATCAGCGGCGGCTTTCTCTCGGAGGTGCATGCAGCCATTACCACCCGGCACAGAGACCCTGGTGCTGCATAGGGCAGAGCTGAAGCTGCCTGCTCAGCCCGGAGACTCCGCCCATCCAACCTGACAACAGCTTACCCTCATGATCAATTGGCCTGGAGGTCAAACCCTACTAGTGCTAACAACAACAATACTGTAAAACCCATAAAGGGCTGCAGTAAGAGTATCCACCTCAGGTAACTGGGGAGGCTGAGCCCTTAGAGGACATCTATCACACAAAGCTAAAGGACCAACTCAGGAAAGCAGCCACAATGCAGAGAAATGGAAATAAATCAGGTGTGAAAGAAATGGAGGAAAAAAGACGACTAGACATAGAGTTCAAAACCACAGTAATAAGGTTTTTCAAGAGGCTCCTAGAAAAGGCCGATGAACTTAATGAGAACTACAAGGAAATGAACAAGACCTACAAGGAAATGAACACCACCTACGAGGATATGAAAAAGGACCAACTAGAAATTAAGCATACACTGACTAAAATAAAAAATATTACACAAAGACCTAAAAGCAGTCCAGAGGACTGCAAGAATCAAGTCAAAGATTTGAAATACAAAGAAGCAAAATCCACTCAGCCGGAAAAGCAAGAAGCCAAAAGAATCCAAAAAATTGAAGATAGTGTAAGGGACAACATCCAAATTATAGGGGTGCCAGAAAAAAGAACAAGATAATGAAAACCTACTTGAAGAAATAGTGACCCTAAACTTCCCCCACCTGGTGAAAGAAATTGACTTAAAAGCCCAAGAAGTGCACAGAAACCCAAAATATAGGAATCTAAATAGGACCACACCAAGACACATCATAATTAAAATGCCAAGGGCAAAAGATAAAGAGAGAATATTAAAAGCAGCAAGAGAAAAACAGTTAGTTACCCATAAGGGAGCACCCATATGATTGTCAGCGGATTTCTCAACAGAAACTATGCAGGCCAGATGGGAGTGGCAAAAAATATTCAAAGTCATGAATAGCAAAAATCTACAACCAAGATTACTCTATCCAGCAAAGCTATCATTCAGAATTGAAGATCAGATAAAGTGCTTCGCAGATAAGAAAAAGCTAAAGGAGTTCATCACCACCAAACCAATATTATATGAATTGATGAAAGATATTCTATAAGAAGAGGAAGAAGAAAAAGGTAAAAATATAAATTATGAACAACAAATACACATCTATCAACAAATGAATCTAAAAATCAAGTGAATTAATAATCTGATGAACAGGATAAACTGGTGAATATAACAGAATCATGGACATAGAGAGGGAATGGACTGACAATTCTTGGGGAGAAAAGGGGTGTGGGAGGTGCAGCAAGAGACTGGACAAAAATCATGCAACTAGGGGAGAGGACAGTGTGGGGATGTGAGAGTGGAGGGTGTGATGGATACTGGGTGGAGGGGAGCTATAGGGGAAAAAGGGGGAACAATGTAATTAATAAACTGAATAATAAAGATTAAAAATAAATAAAAAATAAATATATATAAAAAACAATAAAACTAAAACCCTCTGAGGAATCTCATTCTTATGTTTCATAGCATTAGATTTTGAACTACAGTGGACCCTTAACCATATCCTTGCAAATCCCTCAATTTACAAATACCCACATAATGCCTAATTTTTGGCCATAAAATGGACTATATGAATCAGTATATTCAAAGGTTTTGTGATTATGAGTTGCTTTGTGAACTGCTAATTTCATTTGCTAAACAGAAAGCTGATTTGAATATAAATGCAAGATAGTCAGTGAGTCTTAGCTACTAATCATAGCCACAATGTAACATAAATGCCCCCAGCAAAATTATAAATTACTATATAGCTTGAAAACTTGGGGTCATTTATAGTTAGTCAAATATATGAATGCTTGAGGATAATTTATTAGGTATGATTTTCCAATATAAAACTTTATTATAACTGAGTACTACATATAAAATCTGAAGGGAAGGCAATTGAAATGAGAAAGAATTAAATAGAACCTGTTAGAAAAGAGTTGGGAAATTAAGGTCAGCAAGAGAAATGTAGAGGTATAATGTAATATACCAGGAAAGCCCTGGGTTATATTAGAAATTTGGATACAAGTTCTAATTCTTACACCTCATTTCTTCTCCTGAGCCTCATTTATCCATCTATTAAATTAAATGTACTCAACACTTTTGGGCCACATTCCTGGCAGAATTAGGTCTTGAGTTGCTGTCTTTTTTTGTGTTAAACTCTATTACTCTGATTTCTTTCTGCTCTTTTTCCTCTAAAACAATAGCTCCTCTAACTTTTGACTTTGCTTATTCTCAAAACCACTGCATATAAGAAATGTATTTTGTGACTATTGGCTTACTGTCTGTGTTAGTATCTTCTGTTCACCCATCTGGAACCAATGTTCACACTTCTTCATCCAGCTTGGTGTCCTAGGAAGTTTTCAGCTAAGGGGATCCTTATTTTAAGCCTGGACAGAAAGAGGTTGATGAGCTTAAAATGCTATCTCACATACAGCACAAGTTGTATATGGAAGCAATAATAAAGGTGGTACTTAGTACCAAAACATTTTTTTAGCTAATCACAATGATTTGTGGTTCTAAAAAGGGCCACAGTAGAGAAACAGATATACACAAAACCTGTGCTATTAAATTTCCATGGTGGAGGGGGAGATGATGAGTTCTAAAATGTATAGTAATTCTCCTGGGGCAGTAAAAATGCATATTGTTTTATAGAGTCAGTATGACTTGGCTGTGTTCTCCAGCTCAAGGTCACAATTGTTCTCAAATGATGGGGTAGGTAGAAATGATACCATTGTAATTAGCTTGTTATTAATAAGGGAAAGGAGCGTAAGGGAGCCCAGACATTCTAAGCATGGCCATAAAGGCAGCTTTACCAGGAAGCTGCAACTTCGCACTCCCAAGAAAACCACTGATCCCTTCCCTCCAGAGCACTGGGAAAGGGACTAGACAAAGGGGAAATGGATACATGTGGAGTTCCCAGTCAAACTTGGGAACAGAAAACATTGGCTAGAGGGGACAGGGCCACTCAAGCCTGTGAGAGTTTGGAGACACATAATCCCCCAAACAAAGGGGTTTGCTCTCTTTCTTGGCTTTTGGAGGTCTTGGCTCACTGGTTCTTTGGTTTTGCTCCTGCTTCCTTGCATTCCTTCATGTTCCCTCCATAGGCATGTGGCCCTGTGGACCCTACACACAACAGACCGATGGCCTGCAACTGGGAACACAAGATAAGCTAGTCCAATGTTGGATCAGACTGTGTCCCAACATGGAATGAAAACTCTGGACAAAGGCTTTAATTCTATCCCTATTAAAGGCACAGCAGGACGTCTTCCATGGCTGGACAGAGGGAAATGGGATTTTGAAAACTCAGGGGTTAAATTCCACAGAATAAAGTTTCTACAATATTTCATCCTCCCATTCAAATATGAGAAATTTCTTTTTCTTGTGACATTGCAGAAAGCCCACTCCCACCAGCAACCAGTGGGAACAGAAATATAGGGAAGATGGTGAGGATGACTAAGGGGTTCTCTTAATTTACTTTAATTATTCAGAAGTGAAGAAAAAAAGAATTAAAAGTTTTCAAAGGCCTATCTTTTTCCCCTTTATCTAACTGCAATTTCTGCACCTAATCTTATTTTATTTTTTTAATATATTTTATTGATTTTTTACAGAGCAGAAGGGAGAGGGATAGAAAGTCAGAAACATTGAAGAGAGGAAACATCGATCAGCAGCCTCCTGCACGCCCCATACAGGGGATGTGCCCGCAGCCAAGGTACATGCCCTTGACCAGAATTGAACCCGGGACCTTTCAGTCCACAGTCTGACGCTCTATCCACTGAGCCAAACCGGTTTCAGCCACCTAATATTATTTTAATGTATATATTTTCCTCCAGATCAAATCTACACTAATAAAAGAGAAACATGCAAATTGACCATCCCTTCTCTACACCCACCAGCCAATCAGGAGCAAGTATGCAAATTGACACAACAAAGATGGCAGTGGCCATGGAGCTGGAGAGAGCAGGAGGCTTGGGTTGCCCCTAGTGACTGAGGAAGCCAAGCTTCCCTCCCACCCTGGCCTCCACTCAAGAAGTGGCTAAAAAAAAAAAGAAGGGGCTGGGAGCTGTGTCACCAGGGGCAACCCAGGATTCCAGTCTGCTCTGGCCTCCGCTCAAGGAATGGCTGAGGGCTGGGGTCACCAGGGGGCATGGCCAGCCTGCAAACAGCCATCAACCCCTCACCCAGGTTGGCCAGGCACCCCAGTGGGACCCCCCCACACTGAAGGGGCTGTGGCCAGCCTGAAAACGGCCCTCAGTTCCTCACCCAGGCTGGTCAGACATCTTAGCAGGACCTCCACCCTGAAGGGGATATGTCCAGCTTGAAAACAGCTCCTCAGCCCCTTACCCAGGCTGCCCAGGCACCCCAGCAGGGAACCTTACCCTCAGAGGGTGTGGCCAGCCTGAAAATGGTCCTCAGCCCCTCACCCAGGCTGGCCATGCCCCCATAAGGTGAGGGTCCCTTCTGAGGGTCATGGCTATCATGCAAACAGCCATCAGCCCCTTCCCCAAGCTGGCCAGGCACCCCAGCGGGAACCCCCACCCAGAAGGGGATGGGACCAGACTGAAAATAGCCCTCAGCCCCTCATCCAGGCTGGCGATTTCCCCCCTCCCCCAATGTAGACCCTCACCCCATGGGTATGTGGCTGGCCGGCAAACCACCACAAGCCCATACCATGCCCCAAGGGAACCCCCACCCTGATCCAGGATACCCTTCAGGGCAAACGAGACAGCCTCCACCCATGCACCAGGCCTCTATATATACTAATAAAAGGATAATATGCTAATTAGACTGGGAGACCTTCCAGGAGACCTACCAGACTTCTGGACAAAGCCATGGTGGCGAGGCTGAAGTAGAAGCAGTTAGAGGCCAAGAGTGGAGGGCAGTTGTGGGTGATCAGGCCAGGATAGGACAGCATTGTGGATGATCAGGCTGGGGGTGGGGGGGACAGTAGGGGGTGAGCAAACCAGCAGGGGGGGACAGTTGGGGGCATGCACACTGGCACAAGGGGCAGTTGAGGGTAATCAGGCTGGTGGAGTAGGGCATTTGGGGGAGAGCAGGCAGGGAGCCAGGGTGGTTAGGGGCAATCAGGCAGGCAGGCAGGCAGGCAGGTGAGCAGTTAGGAGCCAGCAATCCCAGATTGAGAGAGGAATGTCCAACTGCTGGTTTAGGCCCAATCCCAGTCAGACATCCCTCAAGGAGTCCCAGGTTGGAGAGGGTGCCAGCCAGGCTGAGTCAAACCCCTTCACCCCCATGCACGAATTTTGTGCATCAGGCCACTAGTCTTTATGTATTAATTAATTGACACCACATTATCTGGTCCCTTACATAAATAAAAGGGGAATTTTTATAAGTGCTAGCTTCTGTAGTGTGTTATAATTTACATAGCTCGTTCAGTGATATACCCTAATTTTTCTCTTAAAATTACTTTTTTCTATTACTATTTATAGAGGAGGACACTAGATACAGATCACTTATATAGCCTATCCAAAATCATAGCTAATAAATAACAGTATGAAGAATCAAACATTGTTTACAATTTTTGTGCTTTTTCAGTTTTGACAAACTGCTTCAAACTATTTACTACTAAGTAAGTAGAAGGTAGTTATGCACAGAAAAAAAAAAAATCCAAAATCCAAATGTTAGATGTTACAAAAAAATAGAGGACAATGTCTGTCTTTTTAGGAATTTTTAAGGGATATTTTATTGATAAAATATTAATTTTTTATAGAGCAGTATGGATATACTAGAGGCCCAGTGCACAAAATTCGTGTTTAGAGGGGGTTTGTCTCTCAGCCTAGCCTGCACCCTCTCCAATCTGGGACCGATCAGGCCTAAACAGGCAGTCAGACATACCTTTCACAATCCAGGACTGCTGGCTCCCAACTGCTCACCTGTCTGCCTGCCTGATTCCCCCCTAACCTCTTCTGCTTGCCAGCCTGATCACCCCCTAACCACTCCCCTGCCAGCCCGATCGATACCTAACTGCTCCCCTGCCTGCCCAATTGCCCCTAACTGCCCTCCCCTGGTGGCCCAGTCACCCCTAACTGCCCTCCCTTGCAAGCCTGGTCACCCCTAACTGCCTTAAACTGCAGGCCTGGTCACCCCCAACCGCCCTAAACTGCAGGCCTGGTTGCCCCCAACTGCCCTCCCCTACCGGCCTGGTCCCCCCCCCCATCTACCCTCCGCTGCTGGCCTGGTGCCCCCCAACTGCCCTCTCCTGCAGGCCTGGTCCACCCATCTGCCCTCCCCTGCAGGCATGGCCCCCCCATGTGCCCTCCTCTGTAGGCAACATCCCCCCAATTGCCTTCCCTTGCAGGCCTGGTGCCCTCCAACTATCCTCTCCTGAAGGCCTGGTCCTCCCAACTGCCCTCCCCTGTAGGCCTGATTGCCCCCAAGTGTCGTCCCTTGCAGGCCTGGTCTCTCCCAACTGCCCTCCCCTGCTGGCCATCTTGTGGTGTCCATCTTATGTCCACATGGGGGCAGGATCTTTGGCCACATGTGGGTGGCCATCTTGTATGTTGGAGTGATGGTAAATCTGCATATTACTCTTTTATTAGATAAGAAGATATGGTGAAAAAAATTATCAACTCCATGATAGTATTGGAGATTTGACTATATAGTAATCCATAAAAATAATCCCAAATAATCAAAGTGCTCAGAGGAAAAAATATATAAAACCTACAAGTATAAAGGAAGTATTCAGTCTAAGAGACTTTAATTTTTAGTATATTTTTTAACTCTTTTAGAAATGAGAACACCATAGAACAAATGACTTGAGTATGTACCACCAAAAGATTTTGACAAATAAAATCTGTGTGGAAAATGAGAAGCAAAGTGAACATATCAGATGAGACAAGACTTTAGTTGAAGTGAAATGTGTTTGTGAGTGAGCAAAACACTGAAAGTATTAACACTAATCAGGATATTAAATATATCAGGGGAAGGAAATACAAAAAAAGGAAGTAAGTTTGCTAATAAAGGAGGACAAGCATGAAATTAATTATGTCTCTTAGATGCCTGTGACACTGAAGTTGTTTTTTTAAAAAAATCGTTTTTTAAACAAGAACAATGAAATAGAATTTGTGCAATTTGGAAGAAATAAAGGTCTTCCCAAAGTACCAACTGATAACACACATGAAAAAGAACGTAGGTATTCTGGGCACATATAAATCAGCGAAAGTGACAAGCTGGTCAGAGATGAAAACCAATTAGACACAGGGCTTGTTGGGTTCCTAGCATATCTCATTGTTAAAAACTAGTGTATATCTTTAGAAATAATTGGTTGAAAAAATTTTGCACTGCTGAAGAAAGGGTCAAGGAACCAAAGCAAAGAGAATGGCCATCTGGGAGATACACTGTTAACTATCAGCAAAATAGTGGTTTTACCACCACAAGAGAGAAACAGTACATATAAGGGGGGGAGGGGGATGTTTCCAGAATTATTTTATGGGATTATCTAGGAAATGTCTAGTATTTCAACATTAATAATATTTTGTACAAGCTGTCTGAACTTTTTGTTGGACAAAAATTAATTTGATTTAGATATAATGTGGTCAAGAGGAATCAAAGCTTTCTGGATGTCTATAGTAAAGATTATAAGATGAAGATGTATCTGACATTTTTCATACAAGCTACTTGTATTTATCAGGGATAAAACACAGTACTTATGCACTGAATTTTAAACCAAGCTGTTATCTTTATTTAGCAAAATAAAAATAAAGATTTCTAACATTCATTCTATAAATATAATTTTGTGCTAAAAGTTATAATTTTTAGATATAAATGCAGTGACTTTGCTGCTATTCATAGATTAACACTTTTTAATATGTTTGTCTGTTGGATGAACTTGATATAAGTACATTACAGAAAAAAGTCAACAAATAGGAGTTTTAAATTTATATTTATTCTTTTTCATGGCTCTGTAATATCCTGCAGTATCTTTTACTTTATCTTAAGTAGGTACATTTAAGTTATCTGGAACATAATTACAATAGTATTTATGTAGAGAATTATTTATTATTATCAGTTCATAGAGATTGTCTTTGAGCCGAGACCGGTTTGGCTCAGTGGATAGAGCATTAGACTGCGGACTGAAGGGTCCCGAGTTCGATTCCGGTCAAGGGCATGTACCTTGGCTGCGGGCACATCCCCAGTAGGGGGCGTGCAAGAGGCGGCTGATCCATGTTTCTCTCTCATCGATGTTTCTGACTTTCTATCCCTCTCCCTTCCTCTCTGTGAAAAAATCAATAAAATATATTTTTAAAAAAAGAGATTGTCTTTGAAGGAATTACTGATATTGGGGGGAAATCCCATATTAAAATGCTTTACCTATAAAACAATTATATACATGTATTTCTCTTTTTTGTCTGCCTCTACACACACACACACACACACACACACACACACACACACACACACACATACACACACACACTTCAGAGAATCAAGAGTAACAATCATTGAAATAAATTATCAAGGCCATGACAATGATTTCAATTTTTAAAAATCCTAGTATGTGAAACCCTGGGTCTGTCATGACCAGAGATTCCACCAGAAGTCAGTCCTATAGTCAGCGCTGGGTTGCCGTGGTGACTCAGTGCTGACTACTGCAGCTGCTGGCATGGTTACCCAGCCCCAAGAGGCCTGAAGAGAAAAGCAGAGTCTGATTCATAGTCTGTGTAACAGCTGTTGATCAGCACCTGCCTCTCTCTTTCTCTCTGAGCCTGGCTAGCAGCCATGCCTCCATTTCTCTCCAGGCTTCACCTGGGCTGCTGATTAGCCCCACCTTTCTGATCAAGACCCAATGATAGGCCCAGGGACCCTGACTGGCATAGAAACTGACCAGTCAGAACCAAATCTGGGTGAAGTGTGAGGAGCCAATAGCTATCCAGGAGGCGGAGCTTTTGACACTGACTGGCATAGAAATTGACCAGCAGAGGATGGCAGTTGGGGGGCGAGATCTGGCCAGCAGGGTAGGGCAGTTGGGGGCAACCAGGCCGGCAGGGGAGGGCAGTTGGAGGCAAGATCAGACTGGCAGGAGAGGGCCATTGGGGGTGAGATCAGGCTGGCAGGGGAGGACACTTGGGGGCAAGATCAGACCAGTAGGGGAGGGGATTGGAGGAAAGTTCAGTCCAGCAGGTGAGGGCGACCAGGTGGGCAGGGGGGCAAGATCAGGCAGGAAGGCAGGGAGGGCAATTAAGGGCAATCTGGCAGGCAAAGGCAGTTAGGAGTGATCAGGCAGGCAGGTGAGCGGTTAGGAGCCAGTGGTCCCAGATTGCAAGAGAAATGTCCGATTGCCAGTTTAGGCCTGATCCCCTAAGAGGTCCCCAATTGGAGAGGGTGTGGGCTGGACTAAGGGAACTCCCCCTCCCCCATTGCACAAATTTTGGGCACTGGGCCACTAGTCATAAAATAAAGTTTGTGACATTGAATAACCAAATCACTGATTAAGTTAATTAATCCACACAAATAACTTCTTGCTTTACTGCTAGTAATTAATTGTCTACTGAAGTGACTTCATTTAAATCAAAATGTTTGATCTGGTAGTCTAGTGTAGACATTGTCCTAGGGTTGCCTCCTGGTTACCTCAGAGAATACATTTCCCTCAGAGATACAAGATACATACCCACCTACCAAAGCAGACTAACCTCTTAAGCAGACACAGACAGAGCTAATTCTTGTGTACTCAATAGTGATCTGACTCTTATCACTTGATCTGAATAGCAAGAGGTTCCAGTGAAAAATAAACTCACTAGAGACGTAGTGTTGCAAATTCTCTTAAAAATTCAATTATGCAAGGAACAGGTATGGCAGGAATGGGTTCTAGAGAATCTATTAGTTTCTAAAAGAAAATGGTCTGAAATGGGAAACATAATTCATTTGTTCACTGCGGCCATTAAATGACTGTGCTTTCTTGGGGACAAGCTGTTATAAACATTACTGTATCACTTCAGAAAGTCATTCAATTATGCCTGACAGCTTTTAAAGATCCTGAATGTTTAGATAAGTCAAAGTACATTTATTTACTTATTATGAAGTAAAGCCTATTGATATGTCAACAAACTGTTTTTACTTTTAAATGTTTCTACTTCATCTAAAAATTCAGATATCACATTCTGCAAATTACAACAGCACTAAAATTAAAAGCTGGAGTACCACCTAGATCAGAACATCTAAAGGAGTGCTTGACATACTTAACAAATTCATGGGGGCAGAGAAACCAGAAAAATTAAATAAATTAAAAATAGAAAGACAAGTGACAAGCCTGGGGAAAAATTTGTGATAGTTTATGAAGAATACAAAGAAAAAGGAGCTAAGAATATGATTAGTGAATCTGGAGAAGGAAGAAAAATGGCCAGTAAACATTTTTAAAAGTTTAATAAAAATTTATTAACTTCATTAATAATCAAAGGTATACAAAGTAGCCCTAACCAGTTTGGCGCAGTGGATAGAGGAGCATCAGCCTGTGCACTGAAGGGTCCCAGGTTTGATTCCGGTCAAGGGCATGTACCTTGGTTGCAGGCACATCCTCAGTAGGGTGTGTGCAGGAGGTAGCTCATCAATGTTTCTCTCTCTGTCTACCTTCCTCTTTGTAAAAAAAATCAATAAAATATATATTTTTAAAAAGGTATACAAAGTAGAATATCAATTGATATTATTTTTGGTCCACTGAAAAAAATAATACCTATAATTGAACAGAGTGTGAATAAACTAGGGCTTTCAGACATTAGAGTATAGATGAAAGCAAAAATTGGAACAACCAAAGGGATAATTTTTTTATTTCAGCTATAAAAAGAAAGCAATTTGGCAAAAAGTTTCTAAACATGAAATGTGCACATACTTTGACCTAGAAAATCTGTTCTTAGAGCTTTTTATTAAAGAGAGAATTTTATAACTGGCCAAAAATGTATTTACAATAATACAGTCAGGTCTCTGTACTTGCAGATTCCATATTCATAGATTCAACCAACTGCAGATCAAAAATATATTTTAAAAATGTTACATTGTTTCTGATGTGTACTATGTAGTTAGGCCTATGACTGTTAAGTCTATACTTAACATGTGAATATTCTTTTTTGTTACACCCTAAACAACACGGTATAATCACTATTTATACTAGAGGCCTGGTACACAAATTCATGCACAGGTGGGGTCCTTCAGGCTGGCCAGTGATTGTGACCATGTCACCCAGTCCGGATCAGAGCTGATGGGGCCAGCCGGCTGGGAAGGGACCTCAGGAGGGCTCCAGGGTGTGTCTAGCCCTCTGGCCCAGTCCCGATCAGCCAGACCCCAGCAGCAAGCTAATCTGCCAGTTGGAGCGTCAGCCCCCTGGTGGTAAGTATGCATCATAGCAACTGGTCTAGCAGTCAACCACTCAGTTGGACACTTTGCATAGTATGCTTTTATTATATAGACAAGTGGCCCAGTATATGAAATTTGTGCACATTAAAAGGGGATTAATTAGAGGGAATATTTGAATATTGCTATTTGCCTTTTCTCTATAATATAAGTGTCAGAGATGAAAGAAAATTAGTAAAATGTATATGAAAATCTTCCTCCTGGCAAGAGTCTGGGGCACACTACATGTGCCGCAAAATTGCACAGGACCCAGACCCAGCCGGCCCACCCCCATTGGACTAGATCCAGATCCGGCTGGTCCCATCCTTGTCAAGCTCCACGAGGCAGGGGGTGCAGCCTGAGGTCCCCTGGCCCAGTGCCAGAATGGGGGGCATGGCCTGAGGTCCCCCGTCAAGCCCCACAGGATAGTGAGAAGACTTTAAGAAGCCTTGTGTTTGGAATAAAATTGGTGCAGACTGTACAATCTGATTGCCATCTGTCAAGGAATGATTCCAACTCCTTAGAAGATGTAGCAGGAGTTAAAACTGCTGGCCAAAGGGCTGATAAAAGGTACCATAAGAGAAAGCAGTGGCATCAAGGACCTATGTCTCTACTTTTCGTATGACACATAGCCCTTGCCCATTAATTGAAAAATTGCCCAAAATGAAGTGAAAGAGTAGAGTCTGCCATGAATTGGCCAGATTGTTTTTTCTACTAATTGTGGATTTTAAGAATGAGTGAGGTAGCATCTTCAGTGCAATTTTATATATCTTAATAAATACTTTGAAATTCATAAATATAAAATATTTATTGATATGGAAAAGTATCTAAATATATAATTACATGAAAAATTTCATTATATAAAACATGATATGTTATTACCCTGTTTTAATTGTGATATTTTATTTACATGTATTTATGCATGGAAATATGTCTTAAAGATCATATTCCTCATTAAATTTGTTTTTCTCTGGGTGATTGTATGACAAGAAATTATTTGTATTTTTTTTTCTTTATAGTACCCGATTTCAGATCTCTGTAATTGTTTATATAGAGAACATGTATTATTTAAATATTCAGTAAAATTAACAAAGCTATTTTCATTTTGCAAAAGCTATGGTAAAAGATATCATCATCTATTTTAGAAAGTGAGGTAGTAGGGAGAACACCAAACTGCTACCAACAAAATAATATCAAGTGTCAGTTTTTCAGTTTACTAGCCATGTGACCTACGGCAAGCCACCTACAATTTCTGGGCCTTATCTGAAAAGTGGGAATAATCATGCTGGCTATATTATCTCATAGCAGTACCATGTGGAATCACTGGGTTTGACATTTAATGTGCTATCTAATCCTCAAAATAACTCTTATAGGTATTATTACTATTATCCCCATTATGCAAAATAAAATATAGGCAATATATATTGCAGCTCTTTGAAAAACATAATATAAACCTAACCTATTCATGCAATGTAATCAAGAAGAAATACACAGTGCTCAGTGTAGATATAGATGTCACATAAAGCTCTTTAATATATAAATAAATTGGTTTCCAGTATGAATATGAACTTTCTTAAGATGGTCAGGGATTTGGAGGCTCTGTGTATTCCCTGACTGAACAGACTCTTTAAAACCAGACGTTTCAGTGGCTCTCCTGCCTATCTGCTGCCAGGGCTCTCAGCAGCTTTGCCTCTGAGAAAGAGATCACGGAACGCAAGTATCAATTAGAAACCTCTATTGATTAAATTCAAGGTTTGTGCTGTAGTAGTGTGTGTATATTTGTATGCCCATAAACATATATGTCTCTCACATATGTATACACATATTATTTTATTTATTTACTTTTTTTACACACATTATTTTAAGTACTTAGCTATTATTAATTACTTAGTAGTCTGGTTAAGATAAAAAAATATTATAATTTATGGATACAGATGAGGAAACTAAGATCAGTTATATAGGCCAAGCATAATGGCATATAAAGCAAAAATGTCTAGAATAATTCTATCTAATAAAAGAGTAATATGCAAATTGACCATTACTCCAACACACAAGATGGCTAGCCCCACGTGGTCAAGGATGTCTGCCCCCATGTGGACACAAGATGGCCACCACAAGATGGCCAGCAGGGGAGGGCCGTTGGAAGGGACCAGGCCTACGAGAGAGGGCAGTTGAGGGCAATCAAGCCTTTAGCGGAGGGCAGTTAGGGGTGACCAGACCAGCAGAGGAGCGAAATTGGTGGTGACTGGGCCTGTAGGGAAGGGCAGTTAGGAGGGACCCAGGCCTGCAGGGGAGAGCAGTTAGGGGTAACCAGGCCTGCAGCGGAGGGCAGTAAGGGGTGACCAGGCTGTCAGGAGAACAGTTAGGCATCAATCAGGCTGGCAGGAGAGTGGTTAGAGGGTAATCAACCTGGTAGGCAGAAGCAGTTAGGGACAATCAGGAAGGCAGGCAGGCAAGCAGTTGGGATCCAGCAGTCCTGGATTGTGAGAGGAATGTCCGACTGCCCGTTTGGGCCCAATCCTACTGGTGTCTGGAGTAAATAGGCAGTCAGACATCCCTCGAGGGCTTCCAGATTGGAGAGGGTGTAGTTTGGGCTGAGGGACACACACCCTTGTGCACAAATTTTGTGCACTGGGCCTCTAGTTTTATATAATCTAAGTAGGAAAATGAGTACAAATTGATACTTCCTTATCTAAAAACTTTGAGGCTGAAAGTGTTTTAGAGTTCAGAATTTTTTAGGTTTCAGGAAGATAATTTAATGCATATAACTTATGCAATGTGCTGATAGATAATATAATATCCCCAATAGGCCTATGCCCTGTAATCAAGCACATTGTTATTTCTGCGGAGAAATGAATGAATATTCATACTAAGTAGAATAAATAGTCTTATATAAGTTCATGCTTTGCTGCCAAATGAACTTGCACTAAACTTAGAGAAAACTTTTTTATTTAATTAAATACCATAATGAGAAGCAAGGTGCTTCCATTTCCTTCCCGTTGTTTTGGGTTGGTTTTCATTTGCTCTTTATTCTACTGTTCTTGCTGATGTGCTGAGAAGGGCCCACAGTTGTAGAAAGAAATAATGTGAAAATACAGTCTTGACTCTTATCGGAAGCTTCATCGCTAACAGCAATAAGCAAGTTGTCTATAGGAAGGGAACTGCTTCCTTCGCAGCATCAATGTGTACTCCCTAGATAAATAAAACATATCCATCTCACTGGAAGTAAGAGTTGATAAATAGCTTCCTATGTTAAAGCTTTTAGAAGCCTTTAGTTTGTATAAAAACCCAACTCCTGACCTGTGCTTTCTGAGCTGTTGCTAATGGTAATACAATACTTAATATCTATATCAAGTTCTTATGACCTAGTTGTAATTAATTGTAATGTTGATACAATTAGGACTGTAGATGCTTTCATAATTTAGGGATTATATGAGTAAGGTGATTAAAAGGAACATTTATCCTAAACTTTGGGTAGAATGCTTTCATTATCAACCACTCAAATATAAATGGTGACTTTGGGTTGAGGAAAGTTTTTAAGCAGTGACATAAATTTTTCTGAGTATTTTCAACACTTAGAGTATAAGAATGGTTAGGATATCCATGAGAATATAATAATAAGAAGAAAGAGTACAGAAACAGTCTTTAAACCTTCCATTCCAAATCTTCCAGCTCTTCTGTCAACCTAAATCCAGCTATGATTGAAGACAGTAGTATAGGCTGTGGCATCTTTCTGGCTATTCGAAAGGAACCTCCCAACTTTAGGTAAATGAAAAACAGCCAATCTGGCTAATACATGGTGGACACAGGCATACCAGGAATCGCTTGGTTACTCATGGTTTTATATAGTCACATAATTCCAGGATTTTGTTCTCTCTCTTTTCTCCTTCCCTTCATGAAGGGTGATTTTTCAGTTACTGAATCATCTGGGCAGCAGAGAAGACAGGGCTAGATCTTTGATGATGCTCCTCTGTCCTATGCTGCCTTCTATCTGCCCTTTGGCTAACGGCCTCTATTCTTGCCACACTTGTTAAAAGAGATGGAACAAATATTGCTAGATCCTCTCAACAATCTTAAAAGGGAAGAATTGTATTCTTACTAAGAATGGGGAAACTGGGACCCACAGTGGTTAGGTAGCTTTTTTAAAAATTAGGATCATGTAGACATAAATGATAGAGCCTTTAACCTTGGAGAGTTAAAAAAAAGATAGGGTGAGAATAACTTAGGGAGAAAAAAGAATTTTACCTAATATACTGTGTCTTGACTGGTGTGGCTCAGTTGTTTCAGTGTCGCCCCATGCATCAAGAGGTCCCTAGTTTGATTCCTGGTCAGGGCACATGCCTGGGTTTTGTGCTCAATTCCTGGTGGAGGGTGTACAGGTGGCAGCCAATCAATGATTCTCTCATAAATGTTTCTCTCTGTCTCTTCCTCTCCCTTCTTCTCTCTCTAAAATCAATAAAAAAATATTTAAAAAAATATATTGTCTGTTGATAGTTCTACTTGATTAAATTGCACATATAGATATACATATATTCTATGGGAATGCTTCTTACAGGGATGAGATTTATAGAAATAATGACATTTATGATGAGAAGAAATAGATCAAAGAAGAAGGAAAAGCACAAGAATGACTAAAACAAATGATCAAACTTTTTCTCGTCTATATAGTTAACATGAACATGGTTCCTGCAGGTCTGGAAGGTGAACACACTATATAGCTATATGTACACCCATCTGATGTGACAGAAGAGTAAGAAATAAAAACAGTAGTTTTGTTTTTGTCGATAGTGCAACAGCCAAGCAAAATCTTCTACACTAGCCAGTTTTAACTTATTTTCTTAAGGAAGATTTTAAGAGTGATGTGTTTTGTGCCCTGGCTGGTTTTGCTCAGTGGTTAGAGTGTCGGCCTGCAAGCAGAGAGATCATGGGTTTGATTCCCGCAAGGACATGTACCATGGTTGCAGGTTTGATCTCTGGGCCTGTAGGGAGTGGCCCTAGCGTGAAGGGTCACAAACAAGTCCCAGCCTGGTGGACAGAGCTCTCCTAGCATTGTTAAGCCTGACATTGTAGCCCTCCCTAAGTCCTTACTAAGTAACTATCAGGCCGTGGGAGGTGCAGCAAGTGTTGCCAGGACAAGAACATTTGTATACACGTTCATCTTGTTATAATCAGACTACAAAATAAATGCACTGTATCAGCTCTGGGTCAGTCACTGTCTCTCCATCAGAGAAAAGCTATCCCACCCAGTCCCAGCTTTTCCCTTCTATCCAGTTTGGGCATGAATGAGAGGCAACCTCTCTCTCTCTCTCTCTCTCTCTCTCTCTCTCTCTCTCTCTCTCTCTCTCTCTCTCTCTCTCCTTCCTCTCCCTTTCTTTCACTCTCTAAGAAGATGAATGGAAAAATATCATTGGGTGAGGATTAAAAAAAGGGGGAGGGGGTGATTTGGTTCCTGAGCTGTTCCAGCAAAAGCCCACCTTTCTACTTCTACTTCTGATATTTTGTTTACTTTTTTTGCATTTAAACTCATCCACACACATCCCCAATTTCTCACATAGGTCCCACATAAAATATATGTGGAATAAAATTTTTCCAGATCTGATTACAAATTGCGCTCTCTTTCTCTCTGTCTGCCTGTCTGTCTTTCTATAGAAAGTAGGATTGCATGCCAGAATCCAGAAAAGGAAGCTGGAATATGAATCAAAGTGCCTTGTAGCCAAGAGGAAGTATCAGGTATGAGCTAGCACTTTTCATAGCCTCCATAGGTACAGCTGCTTAAGCAGTCTTCTACCTTTTGTGGGTTATCCCTGACTCTGAACAGAGCTTACACAACTCTCTTGACTAATTTACAGGAATGTAGGTGGGTATATTAACCAGTATATAATAAGTCATACTATCATATCTAATAAAAGAGTAATATGTAAATTGACTGTCACTACAATATAAAACATGGCTGCCCAGATGTGGTCAAAATGGGTGCCCCCATGTGGACATAAGATGCCACCACAAGAAGGCCAGCAGGGTAGGGCAGTTTTGGGGGGACCAGGCCTGCAAGGGAGGGCAGTTGTGGGGGACCAGGCCTGCAGGGGAGGGCAGTTAGGGTTGACTGGGTCAGCAGGGCAGGGCAGTTGGGGCGGGGACCAGGTTTGCAGGGAGAACAGTTGGGGGGGGGGCAGGCCTGCAGGGGAGGAGAGTTGTAGAGGACCAGGCCAGCAGGGGAGGGCAGTCGGGGTGGCCAGGCCTGCAGGAGGGCAGTTCTGGGTAATTAGATGGGCAAGGGAGAGAAGTTAGAGGCAATCGTGCAGGCAGGGGAGCAATTAAGAGTCAATTAGGCTGGCAGGGGAGTGG
Organism: Antrozous pallidus; assembly: GCA_027563665.1. Lineage (NCBI taxonomy): Eukaryota > Metazoa > Chordata > Mammalia > Chiroptera > Vespertilionidae > Antrozous > Antrozous pallidus. Next base: position 24,314,025 of record CM050519.1, read on the forward strand.
TTAGGGCAATCAGGCTCGCAGGCAGAAGTGGTTAGGGGCAATAGGCAGGCAGGCAGGTGTGGGAACCAGCAGTCCTGGATTGTGAGAGGGATGTCCAACTGCCTGTTTAGGCCTGATCCCATGATTGGGCCTAAACCTTCAGTCAGACATCCCTCGAAGGGGTCCCAGATTGGAGAGGGTGCAGGCTGGGCTGAGGGACAGCCCCCCACCATGCATGAATTTCATGCACTGGGCTTCTAATCTGTAATAATAAAAGCATTATATGCTAATTATACTGGACAGCCAAATGTCCTTCTGGATGTCCTTCCAGAAAAAGCCTCAGCAGCTGTAAGGGCCAAGGGCAGGCAGCCTTGGAGGCCAGCAGTGGCAGCAATGGCAGGGTGATGGGGGTGGCGCCTTCCCATGCCCAATAGCCTCCCGCAGAGGGTATCCCCTGAGGGCTTCTGGACTGTGAATGGGGGCAGGCTGTGCTGAGGGACCTGCCCCCTTAGTGCATGAATTTTTGTGTACCAGACCTCTAGTTATTAATATTTCTAAATGGTAATAAATAATACATGTTTAATGGGAAATATCCAGGCATTGTGATAGGTCTGTGTAGAATATTTATTTTAAAATCCTCCAATCAGTCTGTATACCAACTGATCTTTTTAATCAAATGCTTGCCACTGTAGAGGACTCACCAAGTCCTCTTCATTAGCATGGTAAATAGGATTAATTTTTAATGTACATATTAGTTAAATTGTTTGATTATCATTTTGATGTCATCTGGGGTTAAACAAAAAGTCAGAGGAAGTTGAATTTGATGTTAAATGGAACATATAGGCATAGTACTCAATAAGTCAAGTTCGCTAAATGGAACCACCAGCAAGAACTCAGAAAAAGGATAAAATCTTATGGATTTGATATTTGTAGTAAAAACAAATAAATATTCAAGAAAATAAATTTAAAAAAAATTTATCTAAGCATAAGGAATATAAAGTTATTTTAAATTATAATTTTAACCTCTTGTTTTCCCCTTTAATATAGAATAATTTTACATGCTAGTAGGATAAAATTGTGAGAAAATTATTATAAAAAGAAGTGTTTTTAAAACCTGACTTATCTTCCTTCTGATTAAAATATATTAACAATTCCAGATAATGAAAAATTACTAGATTAAATATAATGTTCTGAGTGTTACTATTATTAAAACTCATTAAAATTGATCAAAATAGCACTGATACCCTAATATTAAAATGAACAAAGTACATGAACAAACAGTACATACCAACAGAGATAATTAGTAAAAAACATATGGGAAAATGTTTAACTTTGTTAGTCATCAAAGAAATAGAAGCGAAAATAACATTGCATTAATACCATACCATTTAAATGTATAAAAAAAATTACATTCTGGTAAATTCTATCAAATGTTTAAAGGAGAATTAACATAAATTATTCACAAACTTTTCCAAAAAATAGAAGAGGAAACACTTCCCAGATCATTCTATGAGTACAGTATTACCCAGATGTCAAAACTGAACAGAAATATTACAAGAAAACTACAGACTACTATTTCTTTTGAAAATAGATTTAAAAATTCTCAACAAAATACTAGTAGACCAAGTCGTATAACATGTATATATATAAAAGATTATACACCATGACCAAGTAAGTTTTATCCTAGGAATGCATGGGTAGTTCAACGAAAATCAATGTAATATACCACACACAAACTTGAATACAAATGCTCATACAACACTATTTATAATAGCAAAAGAGTGAAAACAACCCAAAGGTCCATCCACTGATGAATCAATAAAGAAAAGTATTATCCACATCCTATCTAATAAAAGAGTAATATGCAAATTGACTATACCTCCGCTATATCCACAAGCCACGCCCACCAGCCAATCAGGAGTGGCTATGCAAATTAACCCCAACCAAGATGGCTGTAGCCACAGAGAGAGTAGGAGGGAGGCTTGGGTTTCCCTGGTAATGGAGGAAGCCAGGCATTCCACACACCCTGGCTGGCCCAGGCCTCCACTCAATGCTACAAAGTTTCAATTATATAAGCTAAATAAATCCCAACAAAAATAGTGGCAAGAGCAAGAGGCTTGGATTGTTCATGGCAATGGAGAAAGCCAAGCTTTCTGCAGCCCAAGCCTGCCTTGGCCTCTGCTTAAGGCTACAAAGTTTCAATTATAGAAGATAAATAAATCCCAACAGAAATAGCTGTGGCCACAGAAGGAAGAGCAGGCTTGGCTCTGCTCCAGGTTACAAAGTTTCAATTTTAGAAGATAAATAAATCCCAGATACCAGGTTCTCCGCTTGGGTTGCCAGGGTGTGTGGCTGGCCTGCAAACCACCACAAGCCCCTCAACCAGGCCACCCCACGCCCCAAGGGAAACCCCACCCTGATCTGGGACACCCTTCAGGGCAAACCAGCTGGCCCACATCCATGCACCAGGCCTCTATTCTCTATCTAATAAAAGAGCAATATGCAAATTGACCATCACTCCAACACACAAAGATGGTTGCCCCATGGAGTTAAAGATGGCTGTACCCATGTGGACACAAGATGGCTGCCACAACATGGCCAGCAGGGAAGGGCAGTTGGGAGGGACCAGGCCTGCAAGGAAGGGCAGTTGGGGGCAATCAAGCCTGCAGGAGAGGGCAGTTAGGGGTGACCAGGCCGGCAGAGGAGGGAAGTTGGGGGCAAACAGGCTGGCAGGACAGCAGCTAGACATCAATCAGGCTGGCAGGGCAGTGGTTAGGGGGTAATCAGGCTGGCAGACAGAAGCAGTTAGGGGAAATCAGGAAGGCAGGCAGGTGAGCAGTTAGGAACTAGCAGTTCTAGATTGTGAGAGGGCAGTTGGACATCCCTCGAGGGGTCCCAGATTGGAGAGGGTGTAGGTTAGGCTGAGGGACATGTTCTCCCTCCTTCCCCATGCATGGATTTTGTGCTCCGGGCCTCTAGTATATATATAAAAGCCTAAGCAACCGTTAAGACTGGTCAACCATACGACTGGTCAACTGGTTGCTATGACACACGCTGGCCATGAGGGGGCAGGCAGGAGCTGCCCCCTGGTGGTCAGTGTGCTCCCACAGCCAACCTCCCATGGCTGGCCAACCTCCCCCTGGCTGACCCTGATCAGCCCATTCGGGACTGGGTGAGATGGGCCCCCATCGGCCCTGATTACCAGCCAGGCCAAGGAACCCCACACATGCATGATTTCGTGCTTCAGACCTCTAGCCTATAATAATAAAAGTGTAATATACTAATTAGACCAGGCATCCTTCTGAACATACTTCTGTCCTTCTGGCTGAAGCCAGGGCTGTGAGGGAAGCCTAAATCCCGGGTGCCCGAGGGAAGCAGGTGCCGGCAGCAGGGGGAAGGAAAGCCTACTCTTGCATGAATTTCATGCATCAGACCTCTAGTATCCATATAATGGAATATTTTTCAGCTATAAAAAGGAACAAAATACTGATTTATGTTACACATTGATGAACCTAAAACAAACAAACAAACAAACAAACAACAACAACAAAAAAACGAGCCACAGTGAAAGAAACCATAAAATATCATAAAATATCACATAGTATATGATTCCAGGTATACGTAATGTCCAGAATAGGAAAAATCCATAAAAACAGAAAGTTGATTAGTTTTTGCCATGGGCTAAGAGGAGGGCAAATAAGGAAGTGATTGCTAATGGGTTTGGATGGTATGTGAATTATATTTCAATAAAGCTGTTATTTAAAAAAAGAAATTATTTAGTGTTGGCAAGACTGTGGTAAAACTGCTGCCATTGCTAACACCTTAGAAATCAGTGTAATATTTTTCTAAGGTGAATTTGCCTATATTATCCAAATTCCGCCCCCCCAGTAATCCTGTTCCTGAAAATTTAAACCATGCTCAATGTTGAAACAATAAAAAAAGCTACATAAACCCTAAAACTGAAAACACATCAAATGCTTTACAAAGTGAGAATAAACAATAGTACATGAATTTAATGAAATATGTTTTAAAATTATAAGAATTATATAAATATAATTACATCTTCTTTTAAAGTCTTTTAAATTATTTATCCACATAGACCAGAATGAACAAAGAAAACAGGTATTGAAAAACAAGTGATTTTTTTTGGTGTGTGCTCTGATCATGGGATCCCATTCTTGTGTTTCTTGTATTAGTTTTGTAAGGATTATAAATTGATTGCAATATATTTTGCTGTTTGTAAATGTTGTTTGAAAAATAATTCTTAAATATTTAAAGGAGGATTTCTGGTGTTCTTTTGCTTATGTCTGGAATATCCAGAAGCAGATACTCTGAATGTCAAGAATGTGATTCTGGTCAGAAGACACCAGGTGATCAGAGCAACCCTGGGAGACTACGCTGAGTGCAGTGAGGAGGTGTGCAGCCTACCCTCTCTGCAGAGCAGCCTGGCTGTAGCTGCCCCAGAGGAGCAACCACGCTGGGGGAGCCATTGGCCTCTCCACTGACAAAAACTAGGACTACAGACATTTTTGCATCCTAAAAAGGAAATTTGTAATGGTGAGCCTCCTTATAGAAATCAGAAGATGTAGCAAGTTACTAAATCTTAAAAAAGAAAAAATTTAAAATATAGGTATAACATACTTTTATAACTTTAAAAATGAAAGCATCCTACATAAGCATTTATATAAAGCACAAGAATCTTACATCTACAGCTGGGTGGGTAGTTAAGGAAGTATAAATTAATTTTGCCCCCTTCTGGGTCAAGACAGAACTTTCCTTGAAGCAGCTCTTGGTGCCTACTTGTAGTTGATACCCCAGCCAACAGCAATCACTCTGTGAACCCTATCACCAAAGATTAGGTTGAACTTGGTAAATATGGGATCATTCAGCATGTACTCTTTTGTGTCCCCTTTCTCTTTGCTCACCTGGGAGATTCATTATGTCTGGCAGATTTATCCATGATGTGCACATAGAAAAAGTGTCCAATGTCAGATAACATTAGATTAGTTTTTCAGTGCTGTGTAGTATTGTCATTGGATTTACCATTTCTGCAGTCTGCCTTCCAAAGAAGATAGAAAAGGTTAGTGAATTTCCTTTTATTTAAATTTCATTCTGATGTTAAACAAATACATGATTAAATATTCTGTCTTAAGAGGAGAATTTCTGTTAAGAGAACTTGATCAGACTTAGTCAGGGGGAGAGCTGTCACTTCTGAATAAATAAAATGGGCTGAGGTTTGGGAAAATCGGTGGCTTTGTATGGAAATCCTGTGGAGAGGGTAGACAGAGCCAGAAAGGGGAGGGATGGACCAGCTGGTCAAAATGATGAATAAAGGAAATGTTTAAGCTCAGAAAGGTTTGCAGGGAACACAGTGATTACACAGCCCTTTGGACTCGTGGGTTTGAGGCACATGAGGTGTGACTACTGTGGTCCTTCTGTCCTATTATAAACCCATCTCTCCCGTTCCAGCCAGAAGATCGGTTAGGTACCAGTGGGAGTCATGGGAAAAGCCTTTATTTGAGTCTGTCAGCAAGTTGCTGTTTCCAAACCCCAGGATTCCAGCCAGGAACAGACAGGCTTTGATCAGAAAAGAGGAATAGGTTCCTACGAGCAGTAAGCTGCATTTCAGAGCTTGTTCTGGGAGGACATTAGCGGTTACATTGTGTTAAATTATAATAGCAATAAATCTGTTCTTATCTAATGGGGAGATAGGGCAGGTATTTCTGCATCTGAAGCTGATGATCTTCCCAGTGGCCTCTTAGCCATCCCCCACCCTCCCCGACATTGTCTCTCCCTCTCAGAGCTTGGTGTACTGAATCTTTATTTCCTAGAAAGGCAAATCATTGGTAACTGTGCATCTATAGAAGAAGCAGAATCTATATAGCTGGCTAGTTGTTGATCCAGCTTTCTGTTAACACACACACACACACACACACACACACACACACACACACACACATACACACACACACACACACACAAATGTCTTTGTCACAACTAATTATATTAAAATATATAGAGCATATTTTGAACAGTTAAATAGTTTTATTTTCTCCATAATTAAGGTAAAACAAAATAATGTTCTGGGGTGAGCTACACTCTGTTTCTAAGGACCTTGTGACCTTGGGGAAATAAATTACTTCTTAGAGTCTGAGTTTCTTCAATTATAAAAGCAGGAACTTAAATTAATAGCTCTGTAAAGTGCATTTTAAAATGCTAAAATAATTTATTTCTAATTCGTCAGGCAGAGAATTAAAAAAAAATTTTTCCCTTTTGATGTTAGCCTTAGCCTTACATTAGTGTTGCCTATAGGAACCAAGCATTTGATTTAGAATGACTCAGAGTTATATTTTGCCACAGTTTGGATGTTAAACTTGGAAGCTGCAATGTGCCTACTGAAGCAGCAGGTAAACAATTACTATTGAAAAAGAGTGATGAGACCTGACCAAAGAGGGGTCTTCTTGGTTTAGATAGAGAAAGTGTCCAATGTCAGATAACATTAGATTAGTTTGAGATCCAGAGAACATTTAGGTCAGGCTAACAAATTTATCTCTATTTGCACTCTTAGCAACCTGTGTTCCAGGTGTTTATTACTCTTGGATAAGCACCCTCTGTTTATCTGGGAAGAGTTCATTGAGACATGAGGCTCCATCATGTAGGTGTGACATTAAGTGATAGGACTTGGCAGGCTAAACACATGTTATAAAGGAACATGTTTCATAAGGAGAAAATGGTCACAATTAAGAGTTTCTTAGACAAAATGTAGGCTTAGACTCATGTTTAAATTATCCCCGATTATAAGATGGTCACCAGAGAAAATGTGTGGTCATCTTTCACGGAATTGTGCTTATTTCAGGAAAAATTATTCTGACACTCATCCCTCATTTTCAGTGTTCATTATGCAATAACTCCAGCTGACAAATGCTGATGCAATGTTTTCGATAGGAAACACAAAGATCGTCCCATGCAATCTTCTGGGCTATTGTCATACAGTATGATTTATGTATTTCTTATATGTTTCTTTCTTCTTAAATCTGGAAGTAGATTCTTTTGTTTTATTGGGCTATTTATTCTCTTGACATCCTTGGATGTGAGTTAATGGAACCATGATAAAAGTATAGAGAAGTAGAACAAACAAGCCTGATGGTATAGATTCAGGACTGCCTGACAGATTAAGGATGGCAAGGATAAGAACAAAAGATAAAATCACCTGACTCGTGTGCTCTGGGATGGTCCAAATAAAATAGTGCTTGAAGGTTTCCCTTTGCTGTGACTCTGAAAAATAAATGAGGGAGAATTTGAGATTTGATTAGAGGAATTAAGAAAAATATATTTATTTCTCTTTTAAAATTATTTTTTGATATATAAAATGCAGATGTGTAGTCTAAGAGCATAGCACAATGCTTTGCACTAAATAAGCATTTAATAGATATTTGTTAAATAAAGTCAGGGAAGGAGTTAATGAATGTGAGGCTAGGAACAGTGGTCGGCAAACTCATTAGCCAAATACCAACAGTACAACGGTTGAAATTTCTTTTGAGAGCTACATTTTTAAAATTTAAACTTCTTCTAATGCCACTTCTTCAAAAGAGACTTGCTCAGGCCGTGGTATTTTGTGGAAGAGGCACACGTGAGCTGAGGTTTGCTGACCAGTGGGCTAAGGAGACAGAGTGGCTGACATGTTTTGTTTTGTCTGCCTGGAAGAATACTCACCCCCTTTCTGGCCATGACCTATCCATGTAGTTAGGATTATAAGGTGCCACCACCGTATAGATCCTGCTGGTCATTATTAGTGTAGAAATGGAAGGCCAAACCGAAATATTTTTAGTGTTTTCCCTCCACCATAATTGGCTCAGAGAAGTATACTTAACACAAGCTGAACCAATTGGAGGGCTTCCCCAGGATTTTTCAAATTGAAACCATTGAAAATCATAATATAGTTGGAATATGGTAATTGTGAAAACTACTGGTGGTTGCTATACATACTTAGGAAGAAATAAGTTTGAGGAAATAGAGACAAGAGAGGGAGAAGAGTCCTGGCCACATTTGTCCCTGGTTCCAGCTGTCCCCAAACCCAGTTTTATTCCTGCCCCGTGTGAGAGTTGGTCACCTAAGTTAACACTGCCCCTTCACCAAAGCTCAGAGTCCTACTGAAACAGGAATTTGGGGGGTAAAATAGGACAGATTTAGAAAACATTAGAAATTTTGGAAATTAGGGGCAACTTGGAGGAAAGCACAAGGCTAAAGAGCAGCAAAAGGTATATCTCCATACATAGGGAAGCTGAAAAGCTGCAACAGGTACATTTCCATAGAATGAGAGAGCTGGGAACAGCAAAAGATCTATATTTACAAAAGAAAGAGAAGGAAGCCTTTCATCCAGAAGCAGAAGAAAGCCCAAAGGGAATAGGAAAACAATAAGGAAGAAGGTTGGGTGGGGAACTTCACCTGTTCCTTGTAAGGTTCACCTTTGAGCCCAGGAGTTACTATAGTAACCAGTCTAAGGGAAGAGTGACCCATCAGAGAGGATATCAAAGCACCAGGACCTGCGGCCTTTATAAGCCATAGGGAAAAGGAACTCAGTAGGACCCTTTCCCCCTCCCTACTTGGGAGTCCATTCTGTGGGACATTTTCCCTCTCCCTATGTGGGAGTCTACTTATTCTTCAATAAATTTCCATCTTTGCTATACCACCTTCTGTCTGTGGATTCATTCTTCAATTCTGATGGACAAAGAATCCGGGTTCCAGTCCAAACATTCCATATCACTATCAAGACAAGGACAATTAACACAGAAGTAGAATTGGACTTATTTGGGAGTAATATGGACTTGAAGTGAAGTATGGTAGCAATTGTCTTAGGTAAACACTACAGTTTTAATCTTAACCTGCTGTTTGGCTTCTGTATCCATTTGCTTGCTTGCTGAAATAATGGAAGAGTTATTTTGGTTTTCTGGAACTGTGTATGCTATCTAATGCTCCATTGGAGATGGTTTGGGTGTCCCCATTGATTGTGACCTCACTGGCTACTGAAGGGCACTCTTCTGATAACCAAGGCAGCCCAATTGGTCCAAATTGCCTAGGTGGTCCCACATAATGTGTTTTTGTTGATTTAGTAATTACTAACTTGCTTTATCTTTACTTCTGTAAAAACGCCTTTTTGCAAAGCAGGTTCCTCATTCCAGACCCAAAGATGTAAACAATACCTTTGTGATAGTCCGCCAATTTAAGCTAGATGTGTTGAGCTATTCGAGGCTGTGAGGTTTGAAGAACATTAGCCACTCATATGCAGCTGGCTTTTTGAAAAAATAAAATGACTCCATAATTCGACTTTTATAGGGCATCCTCTGTAAGATGGGGATACATCACAACATTTGGAGGCCCCAGTGAGATCCACCACAAGGTGGCGCTGGTCCGGACACCAAGGGAGGCCAATCTTCCCTGGATCGGTGGTGGAGACTGAGGGGTCTCTCGAGGGTGCGCATCCTGAGAAGCCCCAAGGACCCAGAGAACTTCTCTTTGGATCCAGCGAGTGGACAGGGAACATTGGCACATCCCTACAAATTTGTTTCGGAGTCCTGGAAACCCACCTGAAGTGAGTTCTATTTTCTGGTGGACGGGTCCTCTGGTTGGAATGGTGGGAAGGGCTGAATGCAGCCAGGACTTCCCCGACCTAGAAGTGCCCGTCAGAGGTACTCCTGGTTTCTGATTTCTGGATTGCTTGTTCTCTGGATTGTTTGTTCTTTTGTCTTTTTGTTTAACTGGGCCCTGTTTGTACTAGTTGTCAAGGTTTGGAGTTGTCAGTTTGTTTGTTGTTGGGTTGTTGAAATCCTCTTGGAGGACATTAAGTGGTTCTTCCCTTCCTGTTTGGCCTTTGTGTGATCAAGGTTCCTTGTAGGATTTCACCTCTCCTGAAATAACCTTCTTTGTGTAATCTGCCCCTCCCCAACTAAGCACTCTTTTTCCAGGTCAATGCAAGAGTGCAGGATGACTTTTCCATCACAGTCCTTGATGGACTCCGGGAGTAGTTTTGAGTTTTTTTTTTTTTCCCTTCACAAACCCGTCTTGTCCAGTAACCTGTGGGGCGGTGGCGGCGATGGCGGTGTTCGAATGCCCTTTCCCCTCTGTCAGGGTGTTTGTTGTGCCGCCTCTCCTGATCCCACCCTCATTATGGGAGGCAGACCGAGCTCCTGAGAAACTTACCAGGTTGTAGGATGGGGCATTTATCTGTTTGTTGCATCTATTAATCTTGTTTCCTTTCTTCAACATGAATGCCATTTTTGTTTTGTTGAAACATGGGTATGTTTGATATTTTGTTTGTCTGCCTGATTGTAATGAATTGTTCATGTAAGTGTGGAAGTTTGTGAGAAAAAAAAAAGTAACATTTGGTTTATTTAAGGCTGAGTGCTCTGACAGTTAGCAAACCGCCCTGAGGGGCCACTGGGATTCCTTTGTCCCAGAGGTGCTTGCTCTCTGTCAGAGGAAATTAGCCCACCTAAAATTTCTGTCTATGTTTATTAACATGGAGATATAAAGTTGTAACAATTGTAGTCCAAAGAGGCTTAAAGCAGGTACCAAATTTTAAAGTTAACTAATTACAAGAAGGAAGCTGGAGCTGGCAAAATCACCAAGCCTGCCCAGAAAATTAAATGAATCTTATTTCTGACACCTGCCACCACCCAGTCTTAATCAGTGGTGGAGCAACAGTGTCAGAACTGTTTGTCTCAATTGGCCATTTGAGTTTAATATGGTTAATGACTGCAATACATTGTAAAACCTTTAGAAGGAAAGGAAAATGTTTTGTGGGCCACTTGTTTCTTTTTGTGCGTGGCAACTCTTAAATTATTATTTTAAAAAATCAGTCCTTTAATGGAAACACACTCAAGCAGAGAGGCTTTTCAGAGAAGCCAGGGAGTCTGATTGCAATGTAAGGGTCACTGGTTCCCCCCATGCCACCGTCATTGGCAGGAAGAAAGCGCTTTTCCCAGTGGGAACAGAGAGGGAAAGACTGCAGCCTTCTCCCTCCATTCGCCACCTGTGACCTGCGCCCTGTTTTCTGCTTTCGCTCACCTGATGCCCATCCCCTCCAGGGGTTGTTTTGAGTAACTGGAGGTGGAGGGCAAGGAGGAAAATTCCCTTGTGACCACTTACACCCCAATGAGACCCCAGAACCTCTGAGAACTCCTTGGTCACTTTTCACTGTGTTCTGTTAAGGGACTTAAAGGCAGCAACTAGAAATTCCCCCATTCCCCTTTTCAGGCTTATCAGAAACTGAGATCTTTATCTCTAGGAAGAATGTGGCAGTTTAGTATTCAAGCAGTGGAAGGTTCCCTCCTCCCTCTGCCTTTACAATACTGAAACGTGTTTAGAAATACTTAATGGAAGGTTTGAGGCATGGTTATGCGTTTTTGAAGGACATAGAAAGAAGGTTTGAAGGCTTATTTGAAAGTGTGAAGGTTTGTGAATGTGAGTACAGAGAAAGGAAACAGAGAAAGGAAGCAAATAGGAAAGAATTAGTATGCCTACTGTAGAAAGCAGGGACACTGAAAGAGAGAATGTACTGGCAAATTAGCCAGGGAAGCAAAAGGTGAGACTCAGACTCCAGGGGTCTTTAACTTAGAGGAACAGGACTGACAGGGCCGGGGCTCCTTTCCATTAAATCCCAAGGAGCCCAGGGTAACATTATGAGTTGGGGGGCAAACCTGTTAGTTTTCTGGTGGACACTGAGGCAGCCTATTTAGTCTTGACAGAGCTGATGGGACCCATTACCACTAAGAAGACATCAGTCCAGGAAGCCACTGGACAAACTGCCTGTTTTCCTTGGACATCAAATAGGACTGTGGACCTCAGAAGGGATTTGGTAATGCATTCATTTTTGGTCATGCCAGAATGCCTGTACCCGACTTGGATGTGACCTCCTACAGAAACTGCAAGCCACCATATCCTTTGAGGGGGACAGAGCACACCTCACCATGGATCCAAGGAACCCAGGTCCAGTTAAATCCTCCCCTGCCTGTATTCTTTTAACCAGTCCTCTTTTCAGAGGAATATCTCTTGCAGGAAATGGAAAAAGCAATGCCAGAGAAAGAGCATAAGCCCTCCACTTACTTGGAGGAATTACAGCACCTCTCTCCCATGGTCTGGGCAGAAAACAGCCTCCCAGGATTGGCAAGTCATCAAGCTCCTGTAGTAGTCCAATTGCAAGCCACCACCACACCAGCTCAGGTAAGGCAATACCCCCTGAGTTTAGAAGCAAAGAAGAGAATTGCTGAACACATTTGCTGGTTCTGGGAAGCAGGAATTCTAATTCCCTGCTAGATCCCCTAGAACTGTTGTCTTTGGGGATCTTGAAATCTGGGCATAACATTTGGGGCTCGTCCAGGATCCCCAAGACGCATGAGGGACCCCAACACGGAGAGCCTGACTGACCGTGGTAGGTGTCTGTGTGTTTGTGTGTTCTGTCCTGTGCAAGCTCATCTCTGGTATTCTGGTTGTGCCCGACATGGTCTAAGTGGACTCACTGGAGGACCACGGGCCAGAGGACTCAGAAGATGTTCCAATCCTCCTGTCTGAAGGGACATGGATTCCCCTCACAAATCTGAGACAAGGTGGGTCGCTTCCACTGGTCAGTGTGAGGCCGTTGTCTGGAGGGACGTGGATTCCCCTCATAAATCTGAGCTAGCTTTCGGTTTTGCTTCCATGGAGTTGGAAGACAGTTTTTTTGGGCCCCTTTGTTGGTCTGTTTGTGTTTCTCTGTTTTATTCTGTGGACTTACTGTACTGACATTATGGGACAGTCACAGACTACTCCTTTAAGTATTATGATTGATCATTTCAAAGAGATTAGGGAAAGAGCCAACAAACTCAGTGTGGTGGTCTGGAAGGGCTGGTGGACCTATTCTTGCTTTGCAGGAGGAAAAGATCACCCAGCCATCAGCTCCTCCCTACCCTGTCTTGTAGAGGGGAACTTAAGAAGAACTAATTTTTCCTTCCCCGTATCAGTCCCTTAGAGTTCCAGAGAGACCCAGCCACCAGGGAAACAGACACTTCTCCAAGAGCGGAAGGCTGAGGAGTTCCCGTGGGAAGCCCACCCTATACCAGACAAAGGGCTCAGAGAGAGCAGTCTGCCTCCGTCGTTGATTCTCTGAAAAGCCGGTGGGGCTCAATGATTTACTAGATTCTGTTCTTTACACCCATCAGCCTACCTGGGACAATTGTCAGCAGCTTTTGCAGGTCCTATTCACCACCGAGGAGAGGGAGAGGATCCTTAATGAGGCCCGGAAGCTAGTTCTGGGTGCAGACAGAAATCCTACCACCACCAACCAGGCTCACATAGACACCTCTTTTCCTCTAACTAGGCCTGAATGGGATTTCAACATAGCAGAAGGTAAGGAGAGGCTCCGGGTCTACCGCCAGACTCTAATGTGGGGTAGGGGGGTGTCTTAAAAAGACTGTTAAAAAGATGGCTGCTAAAAAGCTGACTAATTTGTCTAAAGTAATTTTAGGAAATTTCTGTACTGGATAGAAGCCAGACCATCTCTGAATTTTCCTCCAAAGCAAGATTGAAGAAGAAGGGCAGTTGCCCTTCCCCCCAGCTTATAGGTAGACCGGTTTCCTGCCATTTAGCCATTTTAAAGAAAGAATGTAATAATTTGCATTTGAATATCTCCAGGCTTGCTACTGAATCCTCCCAGGCAAAGAAAAAAAGTGGTCAGTTTAAAGTCCAAGAAACCTATTTTGCCATTAAGAAATGTGGGCTATGGCAGCTTAAAATTTCGGAAGTTTGCTTCCTCATGAGAAAAACCTAGAGGACAAAATTAAAGCTATTAATTGATTATGTCTTGTATTTATTCTTAGAAATGTTTTCAAAAGTCTGTTCTCTCTTAAAAGAACTATTTTTTAATTATACTTGAATTGCCGTGGCCTAGAGCAAAGACTATCCTTACGTGATATTATTCTATAATATCATTATAATTTTTGACATTTATTTCAAAACAAATTTACAAACTAATTTTTTGAATGTTTGGCAGCAATTTAAAAGACATGAAAGGATTTAATCCCTTCCGCTGTGTGGAAGGCCCCTTGGGTAGACACTTGAGCATTCTATGTTGGCTCTTTTGCCAAGAAGAGATCCTCTTCTCACAATCCAATTGCCCAAAGCTGTTGCCTGAGTTTTCTGTACATGCTGAGGTTGAAGCCTTGTGATGGCTGGTACCATGGATCTGTCTCTTGCCCAATGGTGGGAACTGGCCCTCCCTGGAGAAAAAACTGGGGTTTCCCAAGGTATGTGATCAAGTGCCAGGACCCTGCCAGAAAGCGAGGGAATCATAGGCAAGCACTGGGCATGGAGACCAGGGGAGCATAGGCTACCAAGGAGACAGAAATAAACATCACATCACCCTGCTTTGCCCCGGAGGATGGCTGATTAGTCAAAGACAGGTAAGTTTCCTCATGGGAGGAACAACCTAAGACAGGCACAGTCACAGAGGGGCCATCAGGAGAGAACATGGGGGCCAACAGAGGTGGGGCATTGAACCTCACACCCCCCCGCCTCCCAGCATTGCAGGGGCTTGAACACTTGCCCCTTCAGAGGGAGGTCTCCTGTCCCATGGTTGCTTCACTTCCCATGCTCAGCCCAGATCAAGACCCAGGTAACAGACAAAGACTTGGCCCAGCCCAGATTGGGACCAAGGCAACAAACAGCCACTTGTAAGACCTACCAACTCATAAACGTGAGGGCCGGGTCAAGTCAAAAAAGGAACCAGGCTCAGAGGAACCAAGCCGGGAGCTCAATGGGAGATCGACTTCACTGAAATCAGGCCAGGAAAGTATAGTTATAAATATCTTTTAGTATTTGTAGACACTTTTTCTGGATGGGTAGAGGCATACCCAAGCATGAAACAGATCAGAGGGTGGTCAAGAAAGCGCTAGAAGACATCCTACCCAGGTATGGATTTTCTGCTATGATAGGGTCAGACAACGGACCATCTTTTATTTCACAGGTAACACAGGCAGTAGCCAAGGCTATACGGGCAGATTGGAAATTACATTGTGCTTATAGGCCCCAAAGTTCAGGGCAGGTATAAAGAATGAATAGAACTCTAAAAGAGACCCTTACCTAATTAACCATGGAGACTGGTGGGGACTGGGTGGCTCTCCTTCCGTATGCCCTTTACTGGGTGAGGAACTCTCCCTACACCCTGGGCGTTAGCCCCTATGAGATCATGTTTGGCAGGCCACCCCCTATCATTCCCAACCTCAAGACTGAGCTTCTCACTGAATTTGAAAACCTAGACATGTCTTTTCTCTTAAGAGGGCTCCAGAGGGTGCACAAGGACATTTGGCTGCACCTCTGTACCATCTATGAGACTGGCCCGACCCCAACGCCTCATCAATACAGACTAGGAGATGGATTTTGTCAAGAGGTGCCACTGAGAGACCCTTGAGCAGTGTTGGAAGGGCCCCTACATGGTAGTGCTGACTACACCCACTGCTCTCAAGGTAGACAGTTTTGCAACCTGGGTGCACCACACCCAGCAGATCCCTTTGCAGTCTGATTGGTTGTGTGAGGGCTGGGGCTAGTGCTGCAAAGGCAGGGTGTGGCTAGGATCTGATTACACAAAGACAGGATGTGATCAGCATACTTTTGGCCTTAGGTTAGTTCCCCTTGTATTTCCATTGCCTGAATTAAGGGCGGGCTGAGTAATTGACACATCCTGTGGTTTTTCTCGGAAGAGGGGACACAGCCACACAAGATGGAGTCAGTCCCACTCTGCCCTTTCAGTACCCTCTTGTCTTGGAACTTACGGCTCAATCATGAGATAGACTGCATTTCTATCTCACCTTCCATTATTACTCCTGAATGATCAACATAAAAACAACATTCTTCCCCTAAGGCTGCACATAGGCCTCCTTGCTGCATGAATACAGAGGCAGGTCATGGCTACTGCCAGGAAAAAGGTTTGCAAGGGGTCCATTTGCCCAGCTGATCCCTCTGCAGTCCGGGAGGACCTCATCACACAATGGAGCCTTGATTACAATCAGCACAACCTGCTCAAGCTCAAGTTACAGTGCATTCGACCCGTCTGATGTCAGTAACTCTGTTGACTCTGTTTGTTGTCAACCACACTGCCGGGAGTCCCCATACCCCTTGCACACCTTTTCCCCGGCAATAGTCATGACCTGCCTCTAGATCCATGCAGCAAGGAGGCCTATGTGCAGCTTTAGGGGAAGAATGTTGTTTTTATGTTGACCATTCAGGAGTAATAATGGAAGGTGAGATAGAAATGCAATCCACCTCATGATTGAGCCGTAAGTTCCAAGACAAGAGGGTACTGAAAGGGTAGAGCGGGACTGACTCCATCTTGTGTGGCTGTGTCCCCTCTTCCGAGAAAAAGCACAGGATGTGTCAATTACTCAGCCCGCCCTTAATTCAGCCAATGGGAATACAAGGGGAACTAACCTAAGGCCAAAAGTATGCTGATCACATCCTGTCTTTGTGTAACCAGACCCTAGCCACACCCTGCCTTTGCATCACTAGCCCCAGCCCTCACACAACCAACCAGAATCCACCAACTCAGCGATTCAAGTATGGCCGCCCTCCCGACCCTTAGCCCTATAAAATTATTGTGCTTTTGAAACTATCACTCTTTTGCATCCTGCCACTGTGTGGTGGAGGCAGAGAGCCAAGCGAGCTCGTAATAAAGGCTCTTTGCTATTGCATCGGACTCGGCTCCCTGGTAGTCTTTGGGGATCTTGAAATCTGGGCATAACAGAATATCCCCTTGCTTCCATTTTTAAAGCCTGGGACTAAAGACTACAGGCAAGTACAAGACCTAAGGGAGGTGAACAAGAAGGTTGAGACTATATATCCCATGGTCCTGGACCCATATGCAGCAGTAAGTCTTCTGCCTCCAGAGAGACAATTCTACACAGTCTTAGATCTAAAGGATGCCTTCTTCACCAAATCCCTGGCCCCAGTTAGCCAGCCTATCTTTGCATTTGAGTGGAATGACCCAGAGGGCGGATTCTCAGGACAATTAACCTGGACTAGACTTCCTCAAGGTTTCAAAAACTCTCCTACCCTTTTTGATGAAGCCTTAAGCTCAGACCTACTTGCCTTTAGGCAGGAGCATCAGGAATGTACCCTACTCCAGTATGTAGATGATCTGCTGGCAGCAGATACTGAGGAAAATTGCCAATGAGCCACTGAGGGCCTATTATGTACCCTACAAGCACTAGGCTACCAGGTGTCAGCCAAAAGGCTCAGCTATGCTCCTCTGATGTCACATACCTGGAGTACAACATTAGCAAAGGCAGATGGACCCTCTCCCTAAATCGAACTGGGGGAATGCAACTGCTGAAGTGGACCCCAAGTGGGCCTTTGAGGAGCTAAAGAAGGCTCTCGTCTCAGCACCTGCCGTAGCCTTGCCAGATGTCACCACGCCCTTCCACCTCTACGTGAGTGAGGTAAGGAGCATTGCCAAAGGGGTTCTCACTCAGAGTATAGGTCCCTGGAAGAGACCTGCAGCCTATCTGTCTAAGAGACTAAACCCTGTGGCAGCAGGGTGGCCAGCATGCCTCTGGGCAGTGGCCACCACAGCATTGCTGGTAAAGGAGGCAGATAAGCTGACTTTGGGCCTGACAACTCTCCATGCTGTGGAGGCCCTCCTTTGAGGTGATCCGGAGAGATGTATGTTAAACACCAGGATCACCCAGTGCCAAGCTCTTCTCCTAGACCAGTCCTGCATCTGGTTCCATAAGACACTGGCCATCAACCCTGTCAGCCTGCTCTCAGATGATGATCCAGAGTAACCCATTCATGATTGCATAGAGGTAATAGACTCAGTACAAACAACTCGCCCAGACCTGACAGATGTCCCACCAGATAAGGTAATGTTCATGGATGGGAGCAGTTATGTTCAAGATGGGATCCAATATGCAGGGGCAGCAGTAGTCACCCTGGACCACAACATTTGGGCACAGTCCCTGAACAGGGGGACATGAGTACAAAAAGCCAAACTTTTGGCCTTAATCCAGGGCCTCCAATGGGGACACAGTGCCATACTCCAGGAAAGAGGCTTACTAACTTCAACCAGAAAGGACATTAAAAACAGGGAAGAGATTTTAGCCTTATTAGAGGCCATCTGGCTCCCAAGGGCAGTTGCAATAGTGCACTGAAAAGGACATTGCAAAGGACATCAGAAAAGGGAGACAATTGAAACCAGAGGAAATAGAGCCGCAGACCAAACTGCCAAGGAAGCCACCCAAAAATCAGTGAGGCCTTTACAAGTCTTAGTAACCCTCCTGGACCCTGACTTAGAACAAACCCCCTCCTACACCTACACCAAACAAGAGGAGGAATTGGCAGAACAGAAGCAAGCCATCAAAGGACCAGATGGTTGGTGGACCCTACCAGATGTCAGAATGTTGATCCCAGAGGCTCTAGGTTGGACGTTAGATGCCCAGTGACACCAACAGAGACACTAGGTTACCCACCTAGGAGTCTCCAAGACTTCTGAACTTCTGCAAGGCAGGTACTATATACCAAGCATAGTCACTAGAAGTACTGTCTGTGCACAGGTAAACACTAAGCAAGGTAAGAGGGTTCCCCTGGGAATTTAGGCCCCAGGGAAATTCCCCAGGAGAGCATTGGGAGGTGGATGTCACAGAGATTAAGCCACCAGCATCAGGGAATAAATACCTGCTAGTTCTTATAGACACATCGCATTGGGTTGAAGGACACTAGGACAGAAACTGCCTCTAAAGTAGTCAAGAAATTACTCCAGGAGATTATACCTAGATTCGGGCTGCCAGTAGTCATAGATCAGATAACAGCCCCACCTTTGTAGCCAAGGTATCTCAAAGTATAGCTCAAGTCTTAGAAACTCCATTGTGCATACTAGCCACAAAATTCAGTACAGGCATGAGTTTAATTAAATTTGTCATAGAAACCGGTGAAAACTGGACCAACCTCTTGCCCTTTGCCCTCTTATGGGCCAGGTGTACCCTCTACTGGGAGGTGTTCCACCTTTCCTTTTGAGATCATGTATAGTAGACCTCCCCCCATCTATCCCAGGGTCAGGAAAAAACTGAAAGCTGGAATTCATAACTATTCCCTTGCTCAAGTCCTTACAGGCTCTGCAGTATACCCAGAGAGCCACCCATAAGCTTGTTCAAAACACACTGCCAGTGCCCACCTCAGACCCTGTACATCCCTTTCAGCCCGGGGACGCAGCGTGGGTAGGGAAGTTCACTGCCCAAGGACTCACCCCAACCTGAACGGAACACTACACTGTTATTCTGAGCACACCCATGGCTGTTAAAGTAGACGACATCCAGACCTGGCTATACCATTCCCAGCTCCTGCACTAGGAAACAGCATGGATCCTGGCAACCATCAGCCTCACCCATGAGATCCCTAGCCTGGGCTCCATGCAGGCCAGGAGGAGACTTTACACCTGCAGGAGGGAACTGGACTTAATACAATGAGGATAGTATTAACGGGGACCGTGAGTCTGGGGGCCTTGGTAACTGTGGGAACATTTTTGCTAGCCAGTGAGAAAGTACAGGGCCAAGAGGGCTAGATGTGCTGGGAGACGGGAGAGCAGGAACTGAACAGAGAATCCCCTTAAAGGAAATGGGGTGAATAAATAGAAAACCAATTGTGCCAAACAAGCAGTTTAGAAAAATTAATGCAGTCAAACTACTTGTAGTTAGGGGGCAGTACGAACATCTCTCTAAATGAGTCCATGATTTGACTCATGCACATAAAGCCAGTGAGGAATGAAGTATGGTAGCAATTGTCTTAGGTAGACACTACAGTTTTAATCTTAACCTGCTGTTTGGCTTATGTATCCATTTGCTTGCTTGCTGAAATAATAGAAGAGTTATTTTGGTTTTCTGGAACTGTGTATGCTATCTAATGCTCCATTGGAGATGGTTTGAGTGTCCCCATTGATTGTGACCTCACTGGCTACTGAAGGGCACTCTTCTGATAACCAAGGCAGCTCAATTGGTCCAAATTGCCTAGGTGGTCCCAGATAATGTGTTTTTGTTGATTTAGTGATTACTAACTTGCTTTATCTTTACTTCTGTGAAAACACCTTTTTGCAAAGCAGGTTCTTCATTCCAGACCCAAAGATGTAATCAATACCTTAGTGATAGTCCAGTAATATAAGCTAGATGTGTTGAGCTATTCGAGGCTGCGAGGTTTGAAGAACATTAGTCACTCATACGCTTTTTAAAAATAAAGTGACTCCATAATTTGACTTTTATAAGGCATCCTCTGTAAGATGTGGGTACATCACAACATTAGCAGTGTGAAGTCCAGGATATTGTCTTTCATCTTTATAATCACAGTGCATAGTACACAATTGGCAGTCAATAACTGTATAGTCATTAAAAGATAGTTATTATGTGTCTGGGAAACATGCTAAATGGTGAGAATAAAATAGTGAGCAAGACACATGCAGTTCTTGCCCTTCTGAAGCTTTCATTCAAGCTAAGAGTTCAGATAAGATAACTGTCAATGATAATAAAAAAGTGAAGCCTCCTTTGATCAGGGGTAATATGTTAAGTTGGGTTACTAGGTGACAAGTGCTATATAGCCTAGCTAATCTAAGTTAAAAAGGGAATTATTAGGTGATGGGCTATTTCATAGAAGAAGTGTGTGTGTGTCTGTGTGTGTGTGTGTGGGGGGGACGGGGGGGGTGGGATGTAGCCTAACCTTAGGGAAGACAGGGACCAGGAATCAGAGAGCCATCAGCTACAAAAGCAGTGTTCTCTTTCTGACTCTCCTTTTTGCTTCTCTTAATTTTTTCCAAAGACTGACTTCATTGCTCACCAATCTAAGTGCTGTTATGAAGCTGGTCACATCTTCCAAGTACAAACCTTTCTGAAGAAGATAATTACATTGACAAGAATTCTCCTGAGGAGGAATATCTAGTTTGAAAGTAATACCCTGATAAGCTCATTGGCTTAGTGGGTGAGCCCTCAGGGCATGCAAAAGTTGCAAAAGACAATTATTCTAAACTGCTCTGCGTAAAACAAAGGGAAAAATGAATGTGACCCAGAAGAGACAGAGTTAGGAAGGAGAGGGAGAGACTGAATGACCTCTCTCTCCTTCTTCATTTATAATGGAGACTATAAAAATGATAAGATAACCAGGATGATCAGATATTTTCATGGAAACTAGTGAGAAGGCTAAATTCTGTTTGGGTTGTAGGAAAACAAAAAGGTATATGAATAGGTGAGGACCAAGGGTAGCCAACTTCCACAAGTTAAAGGCTCAGCCACCTGGAGAGACAGACTCATTCTTTCCATTACTATTTCAAATTGCCTGAGAAGAGACTCTGATTGGCTGATTTGGGGCTGGTCTGGCTAATAGGAAAGTCAGATCATGTTGTAGTAAGTGACTCTAGGTCTTTTGGGGTCTGAGGGAGAAATAGAATAGTGAGGACTAGCTATAGTTATAAGAAATATTAATCATGCTCTGTTAACTGTGATTGTTTCATTCTGATTAAAGAAAGCACATTCTGACCTGGCTGGAAGTTATACATCTGGGACCTGGGGGATTAACCTCAAAATCCTATCCTTTCTCCTTATCTGAGAACTGCCTATCATCAAGGAAAGATTTGCAATCACCCGTCCACATTACCTATAATCTGCCAATAATTTACCCATTTTTATTCCTTTTACCTAATTCCCCATGTAATCTTTGTCCTTCTACCCAATATAAGCAGCTGACATATGGGGTGGGCTGGGGCAGGAGGGGAGAGCAGATTTTTTTGGATGACCTGCTGTTCTCCCATGCTGCTGGCAATATTGGAAAATAAAAAGGCTCATATATGAGTCAACCCTCCCTGTCTCTACTTAATTGACTCAAGTAATAACAGGCAGCCGAGACCCATTCATTGTCTGATTTCAAGTCCACATTTATGGCGGTGAAGGGGGAGAAGCGTGAAAGGGACAGGTAAGGGAGTTCTTGTGAATTGGTCAGTTGCTCTAAAAAGTATTCAATACAGGGAAGAAATGAGTGTCAAGGAAACATATAAGAGAGGTGTCTAATCCAAGCTAAATGAATGAAAGAATTGAAACGGGAAATTTGGACTGGAATGCATGGTGTTCCCTTGGCCAGGATGGTTCCCTGGGCTCTTTGTTGGAGTTGAAGAATGAACCACGGACGGAAAATGATAGAGCAAAGGTGGAAATTTATTGAGAAACAAGCACAGACTTCCACGTAAGGGGAGGGGGGGGGGCGGTAGGAGAGTCCCATTGAGTCCCTTTTCCCTACATTTATAAAGGCTGAAGTTTTTTTGTGCCTTGATATCACCTCTGATTGGTCACTTTCCCCTTTGATTTGGTCACTATGCAACTTGTGAGCTCAAGTCTCAGGTGAAGTACGTGAGATTCCCTCCTTCTCCCTTAGTCTCTCTGGGCTTTTCTTCCTTTATTTTTGTAAATGTGTACCCTTTGCTACAACCAGCTCCCTGGTCTTTTGGAACTGTAACTTATGCAGCTCTATAGCCCTGTGCGCATGGACCCCTTAATTTCTAAAATTTCCTAAACCTACCTATTTCACTCCTAAAAACTCCTTTCAGAATGAATAAGCTAGATTTCATTGGATGGTTTGACAAAAGCTGGAATATATGTTGATGGGAAAAAAGGGGTCCTATTGTTGTAGCAGACTGAAGAAACCCAAGCGATGCTTAGAGAAATGGAGTTATACAGTTTTATTATGCCGGGATCTCAGAGGAGATGCCTCCAAAGTCTGAGCAGACCAATATGGTGGAAGATCTTCTTTTATCCCTTTTGGTTTCTTTGTCCCTCAAATATGGATGGAACTTCCAGACCTTTCATGAGCTTTACAAAAAGCCCTACGTGTTGGGATAGGGGCCTTGAGACCATATCTAAGGGCCTGGCCTGGCGCCAGCACATGGTTTATGGCCTCTGTAAAATGCGAGCATTTAGGTAACAGGTCGTGAAAGATGAGGTTGTGGAGAAGGGGCAGTGACTTAATTATAGAATGTACATTAGGTTACTGGCACAGATTCAGATTGCTAGCCCTTCCAAACATCAGGGTCAAATTGAATTAGCCTTTTAGCCTTCTCACTATAGAAAGTAACCTCACAGGATGACCTGATCATAAATTCCTACCTGGGAAGGTCATGGTGGGTAGTCCTGCCCCAGGCCTATCACTTTTTTTCTGAAAGGTTTTAAGCCAGTCCTGCTTATCCATTGTTTTTATGCCTCTAGGTTACACATCTCTGAAATACCAGAATATCTCTTGGAGGGGGTGTTAATCCTCAAGAGATCACATAGTTTTCTAAAGTATTTTATAATCCAATCTCTGCCTTGCTTTTTCACACTCCCCATGTAATCTTTCTTAAATTTTACCCTTAATTTTCTACATAATAATACTATATAATAAAGAGGTAATATACAAATTGACTATCACTACAATACACAATATGGCCACCCCCATGTAGACAAAATATGGCCACCATAAGATGGCCGGCAGGGGAGGGCATTGTGGGTGATCAGGCCAGCAGGTGAGGGTTGTTGGAGGGACCAGGCCTGAAAGGATGGGCAGTTGGGAGAGATCAGGCCTGCAGGGGAGGGCAGTTGGGAAGAACAGGGCAGCAAGGGAAGGCAGTTAGGGGCAATTGGGCCGGTAGGGGAGTAGTTAGGTGTCAATCAGGCTGGCAGGGGAGTGGTTAGAGGGTATCAGATTGGCAGGCAGAAGCAGTTAGGGGCAATCAGGCAGGCAGGCAGGCAAGTGGTTGGGAGCCAGCAGTCCTGGATTGTGGAAGGGATGTCTGACTGCCCTTGAGGGGTTCCCAGATTGGAGAGGGTGCAGGCTGGGCTGAAGGACACCACCCCCCACCTGTGTACAAATTTCGTGCACTGGGCCTCTAGTAAAATATATAAAATAAAGTGTAAAACTTACTTTCTGAAGCAGTGAGATCTTACTCCCTCTTCTCTGTCATCAGTTTGGCTGAAATAAACTCTTATAAAAATTGTCTATAGGTTTGGACGTTTCTCACATCAACATCGATATAGAAAGAAGGCAAGGCTATGATGTAGTCAAAGTCAAGAGTATGAAGTCATGAGGTAGAAAGGAGAGTAAGGATAATCAGTGATAGCAACAAATAAAAGCAGAGAGAGAGAGGGGAGGTGGGGGGATTGGAGGTCTGTTGATGAGGGGAAGGCAAAAATGAGATACTACTATGTTTGTGAAACAGAAACTTTAGGAGAATGTAGGCAGACTTAGGGAATTTTTAGAATTGTGGTCCATGGAAAAACACAGGGCTACACACTGGGAGAAGGTACATTTCCATAGCACAAGGAAGCCAGGTGCAGTTACATTTCCATAAGACAAGGGAACTTGAAGTAGCCAAAAAGTTCTATATTTACAAAATAAAGAAGGAGGAAGAAAGCCAAGAAGGAAAGGAAGAACAATGAGGGATGATGGCCTCAGGAATCACTATAGTGACTAATTCAAAAGGGAATATTGACCAATCAGAGGGGCTATCAGGACATAGGGACTGCAGCTTTTATAAACCATGGAAACTGGAAGTATGTGGGACCCTTTCCCCCTCCCCACATGGGAGTCCATTCTGTGGGATTCTTTCCCTTTCCCTACTTGAGAGTCTGTATTTGTTCTTCAATAAATCTCCTCCTTTGCTATATCACCCTCTGTCCATGGATTCATTCTTTGACTATGGTGGACAAAGAATCAGGTTCCAGTCCAAAAATTCTGTATCATTAGTAGCTGAATTCTGTTCCAGTTCTCCTTCAGGTATGAATTCATGTCTGCTACCACAAAGGCCTCGTGATTTAGCTGCTAGACTTTTCTGTATTTGGTTACTCTCTTAACTTTTCTTCAGTACCCTGACATTGATAACCGGATTGGTGAGCTGAGGTGTTTTCCCTAGGATCATGTCTTGTGACACCGAAGAATGAGCTCCATAGACCAGAAGGTTCAAGCAAAAGTGGGGAAAATTTATTATAAGCAGATTTAGAACCCTGCAAGGGAAGGGGGACCCACTAGTGGGCTGTCCATTAAAGCCTTGTAGTCTAGGGGTTTATATTTGCCACAAGCCAGCTCTGTGTCTACCTGTGTCCTCACTCATTGATTCCCTAAATTGTTCTTGCCCAGCAACAGACGTGAAGTTTGTTTCTGTGTTCTTTCTCTGTCCCTATGCTGAACTTTCTCTGTTTCTACGTATTCGTACACCTTGTGACTGTAGGCCCTCCCTTCTTTTTCCATGCCTCCTACTTTGAGTCCAGAAACATTCTATTATTATATTATAAATCAGAAGATGCCTTAATCAATAAGCCAAATTAATCTGGAGTCTTTTTATTATTACACTAGCACTAGCGGGCTCAGAGTATAATGTCTGTCAAATGCTGGGCCCCAACATGTTGGAAGTCTTCCCTATTTATACATTTTCCAGCTTGTTGTCTTCCAAATTTGGAATGAGACTCCGGACCTTCTGAGAAAAAGTCCTGTGTGCCGGGACAGGGCCGAGAGACCATATCTCAAGACCTGGCCTGGTACCAGCACTGACAATTCTGTCCAGGACATAGCTTATGGCCTCTCTGGAATGGGAGTAGTCTTATTTTTTCCCCCTATTATTTAAGCAAGCATGTGTATGCAGAAGCCAAAATAGCAGGGTTAAAATTTCAAACAACAGTTTTTTACACAAGATGGAGGTTACTATGCTTCACTGCTATTTCTGCTTGATTGGTTCCTGTGGTTAGGCTGCTCAAACTGCTGGGTCTATCCCTGCCTGTGTTCCACCTGCCTTTGTTTCCACTGGACCCCTGCCCTGTCTGCCTGCATTTCAAGTTAGCCCTCTCAAAAGTAACTATCGTAATGAAGATGCCCTGAGTACATTGATGATCCTGAGAATCTGAAAAAGCTTAAAAAAATAAGGAAGTAAAGAAGGGAGAGAAAGAGGGAAAGAAAAGAAGTGAGCAGAATCCAAGCTGGCGAATCATTTTCATAATTGAGTAAGAACTAACTTCTTTCCGATTACTGTTCCTTTCACCTAATTTCTGTTTTTTCTTCCCATTCCATTATTTCCTATAATTTTTTCCTCTTAACTTCCAAATAAAAAAAATGCCCTTCGCATAATTCTTCTGTCTCAGTCTATTTAGTCACACTTGACATATGCAAATTCAACCTTATACAAATTATTACATAAGGCACATAAAATTTTAGAGATGTAGAAAATTTTGCATTATGTATAGATGAATGCTGTGGATGAAAAAGGACTCTGTAAAAAATCTAATGGAAAGTAACCTCAGAGGGTGATCTCATCATAAATTTCTAACTAGGCAGGTCATGGTGTATATTCCTGCCCCAAGCTTATAACTTCCCTAGTGAAAGGTTGTCCCTGACTGAAGCAAGCCCTGTCCATTGTATTTGTGCATTTATGTTAACACATTTAAAAAATATTTTTTAGTGATTTTTAGAGAGAGAGAGTGGGTAGAGAAAAAGAGATAGAAAGATAGATAGATAGATAGATAGATAGATAGATAGATAGATAGATAGATAGAGAGACATTGATGTGAATGTGAAACAAATCGGATGCCTCTTACCCTGACTGGGAATCAAACTGGCAACCTTTTGGTGCTTTGATCACCCAACTGAGATACACCAGTCCGGGTTAGCACACTTTCAAAATGCCTGTTTTTTAGACCACCTCTCACCCTAGAGTGTGACCACCTTCAAGAGGGTATGTATTCTTTTTTTAAAAATTTTATTTTGTTGTTTAAGGTATTACAATATAGTACCTCTCTCTCTCTCTCTCTCTCTCTCTCTCTCTCTCTCTCTCTTTATCCCCACTGACCTCCCGCCAGTCTCCTCTACCCTCCTCCCATCCCTGGCACTTGCTCTCGTCCCCTTGCCCCAGTGTCTTGCATCTATTGGTTGTGTTTAGAAAACTATGGTACATCTACACAATGGAATACTAAGCTGCCGTAAAAAAGAAGGAATTCCTACCATTTGCAACAGCATGGATGGATCTGGAGAACGTTATGCTAAGTGAAATAAGCCAGTCAGTGAAAGAAACATACCACATGATCTCACTCATTTATGGATAATAAAGAACATTACAAACTGTTGAACAAAAATAGATGGAGGCAAAGAAGCATCAAACCGAAGGACTTGTAAGGGCATGTATTCTTAATAACTATCCTGTAAACCAATCAGATCTCTCTGTCTTGCTTTCTCCCACATTCATATAATCTTCCTTATATTCCCTCCTAAATTCCAAATATATAAAACAAACTGCACACTGTCATTTTGGGAAGCGTTTTTCTGTCTGTTCAGAACTTGCTTCCAGATGTGCACTATGATTGGCTCAAATAAACTCTTACAAAAACTTTCTACAGGTTTAGACATTCTTACTTTGACAATGCTAAGAAGCAAGGCCAAAAATCACCCTCACCAGGAAAACAACAAGGCTCTCTGGATCCCTGCATGATGGGCTGCTGCAGTTACTGCCCTGGGCTTTGCTTTCAGCTCTGCTGTTGTATGGTAGCACTCGAATGCTCAAACCCTGGGTCCCCCTGCCTGGATTCCTATCCCTTTTTTACCATTTGTCAGCTGAGTTCCCTTGGGTAAGTCATGTAATCCCTCTAAATTTCAATTTCATAATCTACAAAGTTGGAATAATCCTTCTTTGGAGTTTTTATAAGAAATAAATGAAATAATCTTAGCATAATACTCAGCCTGTAATGAACACCCTTGTTAGTAAATTGAAAGCCTGATATTGGTCACTCCAAGGAGAGGCTTCTTTCCTGACTTATGTTCCTGTGAAAGGTTGTTCCCGATTTTGGCCCAGCTCTCAATTTCTTCTTTCCCAACCTCTGTCTTTCATTCTAGGTTTTCCTAGACAACTAAATGTGAGGGGTGTGAAAGGGGAGACACTTAAACTAAGTTTGGAGAAAGAGAAGAGGATAGAGTAATAGTCAAGGATGGTAACCTAAATATTCTCTCTGTAAAAACAAGTTCCTGTAGAAACCCAGGTCAGATGTTTTTAAACTACAGTACAGAGGAATAAAACATTCTTCAGCTCTCTCGTTGAATGGAAAATTTATCAGGCTGCATTTTACAAAATCTTCTTTTGTGGTACTAGTGAGAGTCTCAGAGCCTGTTCATATCCATAATAATGAAGCTAGATAAGGGTGCAAGGCTCAATTCTGCCCATCATAACAAACCATCCAAGCACCATGTGAAAAGCTTTGATAAGGCCCAGGGAAGATAGTTTATACAGTCCATTTGTCATTGAATATGGTTTCATCCTTAGCACACCATTTTTAAACAGCTTGATTTTTAAAAAGAAAAGCAATAGTCCTTGAGTAAGAATAATATCAGGACAACAATCTGCAATTTAATATCAAGGGCCTTTTCCCCCACATCTCTTTTAGCTTTAAAGCATAGGCTTGTATCACAGTCTAAATTCCAACAGCGACTTTGCAATGCTTCCAGACTAATTCTTTCTTACTTTTTTGTCATGTTGCACAAGTAAGTCCCTTTTCTCGATTACTGGTGGTTTGCAATTTTGATTTTGAACCAAGAAAATTCTTTTATCAAATAAAATCTTACTCTGAACACAACGGCAGGGTGAAACTGCTCTGGCAGTGTCTCCTATCTGAAAGAGAATTGGAAACCACTGCCCTACACCACACATGCTTTGTTTGACCAGCAGATTTCATAGCCAGAAGAGAAGCAACAAATGTAACTTCTCACAAAAATGGAAGTTCATGGCCCCGCTGGCATGGCTCAGTGGTAGAGCGTGGATTTATGAACTAGGATGTCACAGTTTGATTCCTGGTCAGGGCACATGCCCAGGTTGTGATCTCAATCCCCAGTGTGAGGCATGCAGGAGAAAGCCAATCAATGATTCTCTCCTCATTGATGTTTCTCTCCCTCCCTCTCTCTTCATCTCTAAAATCAATAAAAAGTATTTAAAAAATGGAAACTCATGAAGTAGGGTATAAATAGGAAATAATAACCCTATCTAATAAAAGAATAATATGCAAATTGACCATACCTCTGATCAAGCCATGCCCACAGCCATGCCCACCAACCAATCGGGAGCAAATTATGCAAATAAACCCCAACCAAGATGGCTGCCACCACTGAGAGCAAGAGGGAGGTATGGGTTTTCCTATCAATGGAGGAAGCTAAGCTTTCTGCTTGCCATTGCTGGCCTAGGCCTCCACTCAATGCTACAAGTTTTAATTATAGAAGATACATAATCCCAACACTAATGGTGGCAGTTACGGAGCTGGAGAGAGAAGAGGCTAGGGTTACCGGGGCAATGGAAGAAGCCAAACTTCTGCAGTCCTAGGATAGGCCTCCACTCCAGGCTACAAAGTTTCAAACAGAAATGGCTGTCACCACAGAGCAAGCAGAAGGATTGGCTCCATTCCAGGCTACAAAATTTCAATTGTAGAACATAAATTAATTCCAGATCCCAGGGCCTCTGCTTGGGTTGCTGGGGGGTGTGTGGCCAGCCTGCAAACCACTATAGCTCCTCATCCAGGCCATCCCATGCCCTAAGGGAACCCCTACCCTGATCCAGGACACACTTCAGGGCAAACCAGCCAGTCCCCACCCATGTACCAGTCCTCTATCCTCTCTAATAAAAGAGTAATACTCAGATCGACTATCACTTCAACACAAAAGAGGGTTGCCCCCATGTGGTCAAACATCCTGCCTCCATGTGGACACAAGATGGCCATCACAAGATGGCTAGCAGGGGAGGGCCATTGTGAGGTTCCAGGCCTGCAAGGGAGGGCAGTTGTGGGCCATCAGGACAGGAGGGGAGGGCAGTTAGGGGTGACCAGGCCTTCAAGGGAGGACAGTTGGGGACAAATAGGCTGGCAGGGGAGCAGTTACACATCAATTAGGCTGGCAGGATAGTGGTTAGGGGGTGATCAGGGTGGCAGGCAGAAGCAGTTAGGGGCAATCAGGGAGGCAGGCAGGTGAGCAGTTCGGAGCCAGCAGTCCAGAATTGTGAGAAGGATGTCCAACTGCCCCTTTAGGCCTGATTCCGGTAGTCAGACATCCCTCGAGTGGTCCCAGATTGGAGAGGGTGCAGGGGGCTGAGGGACACCTCCCATCCTCCCTCCCCCATGCACGAATTTTATGCACTGGGCCTCTAGTGTATAATAACTACATTCATGAAAAGGTTGAATTACAGCATTATGCTTTCTCACTAGAAATAGAAATGGATATAGGTTCAAGACTGCATTTCCAACTGTGCATCCCCACTTTCTTCCAGCTGTGATGGGAGGAAGTGCTAGACCTGAGTACTTGGCTTTCCTGCCTCTCTTCTGAATATGTTTTCCCAGTAACCAGAATTTGAATGTGTCTGGGTCCAAGCCTTTCAATCCCAAGGGACTGATCTAAACACTGAGAATGTGGGTTTAGAATATGTCCCATTCTCCTAAATTGCTCACACTTTGACAAAACTGTGAGAATAGGACTTTTCTTCCAATCCAAGCATGCCAATCCTGACTTTACTAAAAGGAGCTTTGATCTTAGAGGCATTACTCTGCAAATAACAATCTCCTGTATTATTTTTGAGACTTTATCATCTCCTATTTTCCAGCACCAAACCTAGAGAGAAAAAAACATATCAAGTTCCCAAATGAAGATTCACAGCAGAGCAATGGAATAGGGCAGATGCAGTAGCATGGCCCCACTTGCATAGCACAAAACTAGAAGAGTCAAGCATCATGACTTTTTCAGAGGATAAGTCAGTTGAGAGTCCAGCCGGTGTAGCTCAGTGGTTGAACACTGACCTATGAACCAGGAGGCTATGGTTCAATTCCTGGTCAGGGCATATGCCTGGGTTTCTGGCTTGATCCCCAATGTGGGGCCTCTTGGAAGCAGATCAATGATTTTCTGTCATCATTGATGTTTTTATCCCTCTTTCCCTCTCCCTTTCTCTCTGAAATCAATAAAAATATATTTTTAAAAAATACAGTTATGATAATACATATTACTCTCATACCCTTGAATTAAAAAGCTAATTTTCCTGAGTCTCCCAGTTTCTCTGTCATTGCTCTTTCAATGCAGACAGTCGCCATTCTTCACAGCTGCTGCTAGTTCTATAAACAAGTCTTATGCTTCAGATCTCTGCTCATAACCCACTCCTTTCCACTAAGTTAGTAAGGAGCAGTGGTGCTGGAGCTGTATCACACAGGCTCACAAAAGATGATTGTGAAATTTGGGGGCATTTTATAAGCCATTATTAAAAATTAAATTATGTAAAATCAGAATAAATTTTTTTAAATAATGAATTCTCACTAACACATCACTTTCCAGTTATTTTACAATTACCTATATTCTTATGATTATTTACATTCATTGTATTTCTTTGTGTAAAAACCTCATTATAGTGTATTACTGTGCAAATCTTTCCCATTCCACATTCAGTGATGTTCTGTTGGCAGCTTGAAATAAATCATAGAAAGAGTATTTATGCCATGGAAGTTGGTAAACAAACAAACAAATAATTAGGGTATTTTTGTTTTCTGGAAAGGCAGTTGTTAAATGTTTACCATCCCAACATTGGCAAGAATATTTGAATGGATGTCTATTTTCTTTGCTAATACCTGACAATACAATTACTTAAGTTTACATGACTGGCTAGCGGGACATCTTGCCATCACCTAGCTATTTCTATAACATTACTAGGGGCCCGGTGCATGAAATTTGTGCACTGAGAGGGGGAGTCCCTAAATCACAGTCTAGCCTCCTTTTGTGGGAGGCAACCAGGCTGATCAGGGGAAGGCACCAGCCCCATTACCCTGCTGCTGCAGCCACTGCTTGTCATCACAGCTACTACCAAGGTGGTTTCATCAACATGGACTCCAGTCCCTTCACCATGAAGAAATGACAACTTTCTTTAGGCATATCCTTACCTGAGGATATGTTTCCATTGATTTTAAGAGAATGTGGAAGAGAAAGGAAAAGACAGAGAGAAACATCAAAGTGAAAGGAACACTTGGATTAGTTGCCTCCTGCATAAGCCCTGATGTGGGCTCCAGCCAGGGAGAAGCCTGCAACCTAGGTACATACCCTTGATGAGATTCAAACCTGGACCCTGCAGTCCGCAGGCCGAGGCATTCTCCACTGAGCCAAACCAGCTAGGGTAGGATATGACATTTCTTAGCCCTTCCCAGGCTGCTCAAGGCCCACATGGGGCCTACCTCCGAGTTACCTGGGTGTCTAGGATATTCCTGGGACCCAGGCCGCTGGTGCCTACTTATGCAAATTAACTGCCATCTTTGTTGAGATAACTTGCATATTCACTCTGATAGGCTGTGGGCGTAGTGGAGATTTAGTCATTTTACATGTTTGTCTATTAGTAGGTAAAATGAACTCTGATACTCACAACTGGATTCCCTCATTCTTTGTTTATCATCAGTGAAAATTGTAAACCAACAGCAATAAAGAATTGTTAGGTTTCAACAAGAAATAAAAACAATGTTAATCAACTGTGTGAGTAGCACTTTTGTACTGTTTGAAAAGTAGCAAAGATATGAAACTCACAAATCTATTACATAAATATATGAGAGATAGAGACAGTGAAAAAGTCATCACAAGCAAAAGGGCAAAAATTTTGCTTTGACTTTTCAAGAAAGATGTACTAAAATAAGGCAATGTACTGCATGTCATAATTTGATAATAATATGACATCATTAGCAAGAGTCTGGGATATTTTTGCTGACAGTAAAGAGTTTGTCACTACTAGAAAGAAGACTTTACTGAGATATTGGGGTTAGGTCATAGAAGAATGACTCAGTGCACATCTAAAGGCTATTATCAATTGTGGTCACATTCAAACCTAGGCCCACTTGTCTGAAGGTGCCTTTCTGTATAGTTTCAATGAAGGAAAGTCTGCTTTCCTAGAATCCAGGCCTATCACATCACTGGGTCCCAGATAGTGTCTATCTCTACCTAAGTCCTTTACCCCTAGTCCCCAATACTTGTTCTAGAATTAACCTCTCTCCAGGATGATTAATCCTAACAACATTTTCATTGGTGGAAAAGGTGTGTGTCTGTGTCAAATAGGCCTGGGGCTAGGGTGAGGCAAGTGGGGGTCTTGCTTCTGGGGTAAAATTTAAGGGGCACCAAAAACTTTGTAATCAAGATAATATTTTAATGCAATGTTTTTTGAGAAGAAAATAATAACCCAAATCTACAATTTATGAAATATCAAGTTTTTAAATAGTGATAGGACCATAATTTACTATAAAGGGTGGGAGTTCTCACTTGTAAGCCAATGGAATGCTATTTTTCCCATTTTCTCCTGGGAGCGTTTGCTCAGTTAGCTATTTCCTCTCCAGATTTTCAGCTTCTTAAAGAAGGCTTCCCCAAGCTACAAATTGTTCAAGTTGCAACCACTTTTAAAACAAGACAAAAGCAAGAACTACCTCACCTCTATTGCCTTGATTTCACCCTAGCTAGTTCCTCCCTCACATGTTCCCTTTATAATGAAGTTTCTTTAAAAAAGAATCTATGCTCTATAGCTTTAAGTTTTCACTTCCCATTTGGCATTTCCTCATTGGACAATGTTGACTGTTTCTATCTTCTTGAGAAATCTCTTCTTCTCTAACTTTGATGATATTCCTTTCTTACTATTTCTCCTCCTACTAACAAACACTCCTCAGACTCAGTTCTTCTGCCCTTTCTTAAAATGTTGATAATCCTCTTCTCTCTTCACTCCTGCCTCAGTGACCACACTGACTACCATGATATTACTATTACAAATAACCACATGACTCTTCTTCCCAATTCCAACATATCTCCTGAGCTACAAATTACTATGTAAACCACCCCCTGAGAATGACCTTTTGGCTGCCCCCTTGACACCTCAAACTCAACATATCCAAAGTGGAATCATTTGTCACCTTCCCAGTCTGATTTTCCTGTATTGTATATCTATTCTGGTTGTACGACATTAAAAACCTAACAAAGAAGCCTGGGTCACATTTTTTTAAAATTGAGATATAATAGACATATAACATTATATATATTTTAGCTATCTAAATAATAAAGAGCTAATATGCATAACGGCCAATCAGCAGGAGGCTGCATGCATAGCAGGCATAGGTGTGCAGGGACTTGCAGTGTTAGGGGCTTGTGTGAGGCCTGCATCTCTGCCCCCAGAGTTGGCCTCTGGACTTGAGGCTTGTGTCCCCAACCCCGCCACCGGGCCAAGGGTTGTGAGGTTCACAGAGGCCTACCTCTTTGGGGTGATGGATTGTGGGGCTCGTGCACTGTAACAGGGCACAGGCCAGGCTGGGGGACCCCCTGACCCTGAGTGCACAATTTCATGCACCAGGCCATTAGTGCAATATAATGATTTGATATACATATATATTATTACCGCAATAAGTTTAATATCCAGCACAAATCTTTTTTTATTATGATGAAAACTTTCTACTCTCTTAGCAACTATCAAATATATAATACAGTATTGTCAACTATAGTCACCATGCTGCACATTATATCACCAGGATTAATTCATCTTGTAACTGTAAGTTTGTACCTTTTGAACATCTTCACCTGTTTCACCCACCCCCAACCCAGTGTCTCTGGAAACTATCAGTTTTTTTAAAAAGTCCATATATAAGTGAGATTATATAATATTTTTCTTTTTTAAATAAATATTTATTGTTCAGATAATTAGAGGTGTTCCTCTTGCTCCTCATAGTTCCCCTCACCCAATTCCCCACCCCACCCCATGCCCTTACCCCCACCACTGTCTGCATCCATATGTGTAAGATTTTTGTCCAATCTCTTCCTGCACCCCTCACACCCTCTTCCCGCTGAGAATTGTCAGTCCACTCCTTTTCTATGTCCCTGATTCTATTATATTCATCAGTCAATTCTGTTCAACAGATTTTTATTCACTTGATTTTTAGATTCACTTGTTGGTAGGTATGTATTTGTTGTCATTTTGTTGCTCATAGTTTTTATCTTTACCTTTTCCTTCTTCTTCCTTTTCTTAAAGAATACCCTTCAGCATTTCATATATAATCCTGGTTTGGTGGTGATGAATTCCTTTAGCTTTTTCTTGTCCGTGAAGCTCTTTATCTGACCTTTAATTATGAATGATTGCCTTGCTGGGTAGAGTAATCTTGGTTGTAGGTTCTTGCTGTTCAACACATTGAATATTTCTTGCCAGTCCTGTCTGGCCTGCATAGTTTCTGTTGAGAAATCAGCTCACAGTCGTATGGGTATTCCCTTGTAGGTAATCAACTGTTTTTCTCTTGCTGCTTTGAAGATTCTCTCTTTGTCTTTTGCCCTTGGTATTTTAATTATGATGTATCTTGGTGTGCTTCTCTTTGGATTCCTCTTGTTTGGGGTTCTTTGTGCTTCCTGGACTTGTAAGTTTATTTCTTTCATCAGGTAGGGAAAGTTTTCAGTCATTATTTTTTCTAATAGGTTTTCAATATTTTGCTCTCTCTCTTCTTCTGGCACCCCAATAATTCGGATGTTGCTATGCTTAAAGTCCCAGAGGTTCCTTACACTATTTTCATATTTTTGGATTCTTTTTTTTTTCTGGTTGGGTGATTTTTTGTCTCCTCATAGTTCAGATCTTTGATTTGATTCTTGGGGTCCTTTGATCTACCATTGAATTTCTGTATATTTTTTATTTCAGACAGTGAATGCTTAATTTCTGACTGGTCCTTTTCCATTTTCTTGGCATTCTCACTAAGGTCCTTGCAGGTCTCATCAAGTTTCTCAGCAGTTTTTAGAGGATTCTTGAGTAACCTTATAAATGTGGTCCTGAATTCTATACCCATATGTCTGCTTTCCTCCATTTCTTTCATTCATGACACGTTTCTTTGTCTCCGCATTTTTCTACTTCCCTGTGTTGATGGGGCGGAAGAACTGCTGCACTGGAGACAAGTCTATGGGGCAGGACCTGCTTCAGTGGGCCTTTGACACTCACCAAGTCTACCCCTTGAATGTGTCACTTATGGATGTGAAGCTGAATCTGGTGTCGTCTCATACTGACCTGTAGACACACTAGCTTCTGAATCTCCAATGGAATGCAGGCCAGCCACTGTCTGAGGTGACCCACCAGGAGCTACAGGGAGAACTATAGTTTCCTCTTCTTTGCCTGGGGCTTGGAGGTTTTGGAGCTGTCTGACCAGAACTGCAGTTTGTTAGATTAAGCTGCGATAGGGCAGACCATTTATATGCAAATACCACTGCGAACAGCTCAGGCGGGTTTGCAGACTGTGTAGGGCGGGGTCTTAGGGAGCCACTAGGCCAGGGCATGGCAAACAGTGATGGCTGCCAGTCAGCCTCTCTGCATCTCAGTGTTTCCAAGTCCTCGCATCCCAAGCCCCCCATGCAGTGAACAATGATTGCTGCATGCACTTTTGCAGTGATGGCTGCCAGTCAGCCTCTCTGCATCTCAGTGTTTCCAAGTCCTCGCATCCCAAGCCCCCCATGCAGTGAACAATGATTGCTGCATGCACTTTTTACATCACTTTCTGACCTGATGGCAGACAATCCAGCTTCTCCCCATAGGAGTCTGGGTTGGCAGTGTCTCTCCAGAAACTGGAGTTCATAGTAATCAGAAGCTTTTTTCTCTTCAGGTTGAAAAAAGCAGCGCCCAAAGTCACCCACCGCCAGCCAGGTTCAAGTGCCTCCGTACCTCAGCTTTACAATGCTTGTGCACATCTCAATGCTCTTTTATCTTTCCTTCTAGTTGCAGAACTTCCACTTGGCCAGCTTTCCCATGGTTCTGGGTGATAGACGTTTTGTCTTTTAGTTGCAGTTTTGAAACTGCAGCAGTTTAGGTGTTTACCTATGCCACCATCTTGGCTTCCTCCCTATAATATTTTTCTTTCTCTGTCTGACTTATTTCACTTAGCACAATGCCCTCAAGGTCCAATCATGTAGTCGTAAATAGCAAGATTTCCTTTTTTATGGCTGAATTTTATATATCATATGTCATATGTAACTTTTAAAAATTTTATTTATCCATAAATGAACACTTATTGAAGTCACTCTTGCGTCTTTCCTTTCTTCACAAGTCTGGGGCTATGGAGCTCTGTGGGCTCCATCAATGGAGCTGCCAGCAGAGGGAGGCTGCCAGGGCTCCCCTTCAATATCTGCACATAGAAACTCCAGGACACCTCTGCTTCTGGAAGGACATCTCATCACCGTCTACCCAAGACCATCCCATCATAGTCTTCCTTTCTGCCTTCATCTGCCGCCACTCCTCTCTCATTCCCTCTGTGCTAGAAACTCTAGCTTTCTTATTTCTTCCGGGACCCTTCTTCCCTTAGATGCTCACATGGCTCCCACCTATCTTCATTCAGCTCTCTGATTATTAACACTATTAGGGGAGACTTCCTTCACCACCTCACATAAAAACAGAAACCCACTCTCCTCCTGTTCTCTAGCGCTCCTATCCTGCTTCACTTTTTTTCCAAAACACTTATACATACCTGATACACTTATTTGTCTATTTGTTTAGTTCACTTCCCCAGTAGAATCTAAATTTCCTGGAAGCAGAATCTGTTTCATCAAATCTATATCCTTTTTATCTAGAACAGTGCTTGACATTTAGCAGATGCATGATAAATATTTGTTAAGTGAATGAATGATTCATTTCCATCATATCTACTTTAACATTTATTGTCTCTAGTAGTCCCTTCATACACATATTCAATAAATATTGACTCAGTCCTTCTTATGAGCCCATCACAGTGCTCAGTGCTCTCCATTCTACTTACTCCTCTAGATTTCACTCCATATAGCTTGGACTCTTGCAATTATCCCCTAATCTGCTCTGCTTACAATCAAGCCTCCTTTTTACCTGTTCTTCATGTTGTTTCTAGGTTATATTTCTAACTTAGATCAAATTTATAGGTTCTCTGAAGTCTTTCTCAATAATTTCAGTGGAATTACTTGACCTTTTTGCCTCAATGTACCTTATAACAGATGGCTATCATGGCACATGTACCATGGAACTTTGCTGCATATGTTTACAAATCTGTCATGTTCTGTTTGACCACAAACTCAATGAGGCCAGATACATTTGCCCCTAAGTCTTATCCAGCCTCACTATTTAACACAGTATCAGGGCTATCATGAGTGCTCAGTAAATACAGGATTGTAAATAATAATAATACAAAAATAAACTCTATGTTTCATGTACTTACAACTGTAAACCTACTCTTGCCCACCTCTGCATTTGTTGAATAGTGAAGTAATAGTGTATTCAATAATTATCTGTTTCCCTCAAGTAAGCACTTGTCATTTTCACATGCCCCTCCCCCACCTTAGTTTTTTAGTATTTCCTTTCTTTCTTGCACCACAACTTATTTCAGGCTCCTCTTATATTTTCTTGCCTCAGCACTGGAATCAGCCAAGAAGACTAGGCATCTTTTATGAGAGAATGATTTTAAAACAAAACCAAGATTTGAGTGCCATTTGAGTGGGCTTAATGCTGAGATGTCACTGTTTTAGGGTTCTTGCAGAGAAAAGAGATAAATACATGCATGTATACACACACATGCATTCCACATACTCAGTTATGTCTTTTTCTCTATCTTTAAGTTATATTAAAGACGAGAAGTTCATACTAATACCTCTGATTCCAAACCACCATGTCAGAGTTCATTCCAGTTTCCCTCATTTTTTTCTCCAACACTGAGAAATCAGACTCTCATTAGCTATAATATACTTACTTATTTGCTCAATTCTAGAGTACACATAAAGAACTTATTGAGTTGCTAATCAATACCCCAGTGACAAACACACTGAATAAAAATATTTCTGTGTATATTTCATTGGGGTTTCTTCTACTTTCAGATTCATTTTAACTATTTATTGAGTATGAATAATATTACTAAGGGAATTACCATTATTTCAAAAGTCAGAACTCAGAGAAGTGCTAATCTTACTCTCAGTCCCTCCAGCCTGTTCTTATTCTCCCTTTCTTTTCATCCAGTCCCTGCCCATTTCCTTTAAGCAATCAGTCTCCTTAGTTCTGGTTCATCCTTCTTGTGTTTCTGTTTGGGAACAGGAGAAGATACATGCATATTTTCTCATACTACAGTATACATTTTATGATACATTTCTGCATTTGGATTTTTTCACTTAAAAATATATCTTGAAGCCCTTCCACTGTGGTTCAGGGGTTGAGCTTTGACACATGAACCAAGAGGTTATAGGTTCAATTCCTGATTAGGGCACATGCCTGGGTAGGAGGTGTGCAGGAGGTAACCAATCTATGTTACTCTCTCACTGATGTTTTTATCTATCCCTCTCTCTCCATTTCTCTCTCTCTAAAATCAATAAAAGCATAATAACACACACACACACACACACACACACACTCACAGTATATATCCTGGAGATGTTAGAAGGAAGGTGGGTGGGGCAGACAGGATAGAAAAGGTGAAGAGAATAGCCAGAGAACATATATGCATAACACATAGATACAGATAACAATGTGGCTAGGACCAGAGGGAGGGGAGGGTGAAGGAGGCAATGGGGGGGGGGGGAGAAGAGGGGGAGATATCTGTAATAATGTAAACAATAAAAAAGAAGTATATTCTGGAAATTAATCCATATCAGTTAATAAAGATCATACTCATTGTTTCTCTACAGCTACATAGTACTTTACTGTGTGGACATGCCATAGTTATTCAACCACTCTTGTATGCATAGGCAGTAATCTTAGGTTGATTCAAATATTTTACATTGGTAAGTAATGTTAAAGTAAGTAATTTGCATATTATTGAAGATATATTATTAACGTAAGTTCTCTAGAAGTGGAATTATCATATTAAAAGATTACTGATGATATAATATTGTTAGATATTGCCAAATTCTTGTCAAAATAGTTGTGCTAGTTTACATTCTCTCAGAAATGTGTGAAAATGATTGTTTCCCCATTGCCTGGCCAACAGAGTATATTCTCATAATTTTTTTATAACATCAATCACATAGATAAGAACTTGTATCTCAGTGTTTTTCTAATTTAAATTTCTCTAATGTTGAGTGAGAAACATATAATTGAACATATTATCATATGCTATGGATCATTTTTATATCTTTTTGGTGAATTGTTTGTGTCTTTCTTTCTCCGATTTATCTACTAAGTTCTTGTTTTTTGCCCCTCAATTTTCAAAAGGAGCTCTTTATGCAGCTTTTATAAGGATGTGTCATTTGTAATTCTACACACAGTCTACTGCTCATTTGATAAACTTTCATTTATTTTATATAGCTTCAATTTACATATCATATGTGTTTTTAAAAGAAGGAATTTAGAGCACTTCACATATTTTATTTTTAATTATACTATTTGCATTTTACAAACACAGGGTTTTAATCACAATGTGGCTAAAGGACATCAGCAGAACCAAAGAAAAAACTCATGCAAGAACTTCACGTGACTCCCTCACATATTTAGTGAGAACAGACAAAAGAAGTATTTTTAAGAAAAAAGGTGTATCAACT
This sequence comes from Antrozous pallidus, assembly GCA_027563665.1. NCBI lineage: Eukaryota > Metazoa > Chordata > Mammalia > Chiroptera > Vespertilionidae > Antrozous > Antrozous pallidus. The sequence continues at coordinate 24,354,528 of CM050519.1, forward strand.
TATTCATTCCATGACTGACACTCATTCTTATAAAAAGGAGGAAACAGTGTCATTATTAATTTCACTAAAGGTAATAAACAACTTGATAGTGAAGCACATCCAGCATGGCCAGTGGTGAACTTGAGGAGGGACAGTGAAGGATTAAAGAAAACAGACAAGAGAATCTAGTTGGGACCAGGTGGATCACTGTGCCTGGATGAGGAAACAGTGTCACAGCTGAAGCTTTATTTTATAGTCAGATCACACAAAGCAAAAAAGAGCACGATGTTTACAATGTTCTTGCGAGTTTCAAATCTGCTTCTTTACTGTTGTTTCCATTCTCTGAACTCTATCAAGCCTTTTTTTGGCAGCACTTGCTCTATCCCCAGCAGCCCACATCCCTTAGCTGCCTAGGACTGCAGGGTTGGACTATAAGGTCAAGTTTACAACTATAACCTTTTCAACTATAATTGTACTGGGAGAGCTTTGCCCTCCAAGCTGGGACTTGTATGTGGCTTTGCCACAAGTCAGTATGAGCCTTGAACCTGTCCAAACACTGAAGCCACTCTCCACAGGAAAGAATGAAGAAAAAAAAAAGTATCAAAATGGAAAAGTGCCTAGAAATTAAAGCTTTATTAAGATCACTAGAGGCCTGGTGCATGAAATTTGTGCACAGGTGGATGAAATTTGTCCTTCAGTCCCCCCTGCACCCTCTCCAATCTGGGATTCTGCAAGGGATGTCCAGCTGCCCATTTAGGCCCGGTGGGATTGGGCCTTAATGGGCAATCGGACATCCCTTTCACAATCGAGGACTGCTGACACCCAACCATTTGCCTGCCTGCCTGCCTGCCTGATTGCCCCTAACTGCTTCTGCCTGCCCGACTGATCACCCCTTAACCACTCCCCCGCCAGCCTGATTGATGCCTAACTGCTCTCCCCTGCCAGCCTGGTCACCCTTAACTGCTTTCCTTTGTTGGCCTGGTTGCTGCTACCCTATTTCCCCAAAAATAAGACAGTGTCTTATATTAATTTTTGCTCCCAAAGATGTGCTAGATCTTATTTTCAGGGCGATGCCTTATATTACAGCAAGTACGTCTTATTTTGGGGGGATGTCTTACTTTCAGGGAAACAGGGTAACTGTCTTCCCTTGAAGTCCTGGTTGCCCTCAACTGCACTCCCTTGCTGGCCTGGTCACTCCTAACTGCCCTCCCTTGCCAGCCTGGTTGCCCCTAACTGCTCTCCCCTGCCAGCCCAATTGCCCCAACTGCCCTCCTCTGCAGGCCTGGTCTCCCTCAACTGCCCTCCCCTGCTGGCCTGGTTCCTCCCAACTGCCTTCCCCTGCTGGCCTGATCACCCACAACTGCTCTCCCCTGAGGCCATCTTGTGGCAGCCACCTTGTGTCCACAGTCATCTTTGGAGGCAGTCATCTTTGACCACATCGGGGCAGCCATCTTGTGTGTTGGACTGATGGTCAATTTACATATTATTCTTTTATTAGATAGGATATTCCTAGTCAAAGATTGAGCTATGCAGCTTCTGGTTGTTATTTAAAAGGCTTTTTTTTTTTTAATATTCTTGTTAGTTCTAAGGAAGAACAAATAAAGAATTTACTAAACTTTGCAAATGGTACTGAACAAGATGTTTTCAACAAAAAAATAGTACATTTGAAATTAACAAAGTTAAGAATGTGTGGGTAGACAATCATGATGTGTTTAACCTCAGAGAAAACATGTACCTACATTCATAGGAGGGAAAACATCTGTATTGCAAGTCAAAAGAAATCCAAAGAGATACAATTCCATAGGGAATGGGAGTAAGAAATACATCTATTTGTAACTAATATAATACAATCACAGATCTTTCATTTGAAGAAGATTGAGAAATAAATAAATAATAATAATTAATACTTTTAGAAGCAGCCATCATCCACATGAGAGCTCACCTGTTACTTGTGTTCAGTGAAATTCAGTCCGTCAACATGATCTTGGGGTTTCATGACTTTTTTGTTGTTTTTCTTGTTAATCCTCATCTGAGGATATTTTTTTATTGATTTTTTATAGAGAGTGGAAGGGAGAGGGAAAGACAGAGGGAGAAAAACATTGATGTGCGAGAGACACATCGACAGGCTGTCTCCCACACTTGTCCCAACCAGGGCCAGGGATTGAGCCTGTAACCAAGGTACATGCCTTTGACCAGAATTGAACCCAGGAACACTTTGGTCCACAGGTCAATGCTCTATCCAATGAGTAAAATTGGTCAAGGCAGGGATTCATGACATTTTAAAAAATATCTGCATTTGCATTTGAATTCCTTTAGGTCTTACCACTCACTCCCAATTGTTTCGGATTTGGCAAATTTTACCTATTTACTTATTTCCTGTGTTTGTTAAGTTTCCTGTGAACTGCAATGCCCCTTCCCTCTTTTTAGTGCCATTGATTTGTTGAAGAAACTGGGGTAGAATATGCCATATTCTAGATTTGACTGATTGCCTTAATCTTGTACTATTTAATTTGATCTTTCATATCTACTACTAAAAGTCTGATGCACAAATTCTTGCAAGAGGAGGCCTTCCTTTGCCTGGTTGCTGGCACCAGTTTTCCTCTGGCTCCTGGCATCGCTTCCCTCTGACCCGGGATCAAGCTTCCCTTACAGCTCTAGCTTCATCTGGAAGGTTTTCCAGAAGGATGTCTGGAAGGACATCTGGTCTAATTAGCATATTACACTTTTATTATTATAGATATTTCCTGAAAATTATGAGATTTATCTGGAACAGGGTTGGCAAACTTTTTCTGGAGAGGGCCAGATAGTAAATATTTTAAACTTATGGGCTATAAGCTCTCTGTCACAATTATTCTGCTATTGTAGCAAAAGTGCAGCCATAGACAATATCTAAATAAATGGGCATAGGTATATTTCATTAAAAATTTACCAAAACTGATGATATCGTCAGTTGGAATAGAAGGAATAGTTTGTGTGAAGACGTGAAAACAAGTGAGAATCTGTCATGTTAAAGGGACAGAAAGAAATTCAATGTGGTGGAGGGTGGAGTGGAGAAAAGGTAGAGTGAGTGAAGGCCACCTGCCCTCAGGAACATTACCAGAGAACTCCAGCTCCTTCCTTGAGGCTTTTACTCAGCAAATTCCATCCTCCTCCTTATCTCCTGTAAGCCATCTATAGCATTCTCATCGGTCAAACAACTAACAGCCCTTTACAGCCATGACCACATACAGAATTTTGGTTCCCACAAAGGGTAGAAGACAATATGGCATCCATTTATTAAGTATTTATTGAATACCTACTATGTGTCAGGTTCTTTGCTAAGCACTAAGGGGCATGCTAATAAAAACAAAACAAAACATAGAAGTGTGCGTGTGTTTTTCTCCTGGAGCTTGTAGTCTAACAGGAAGAGGAAAGACATTAAGGAAATAATAATAAAATGAACTGGCCCTGGCCAGGTAGCTCAGTTGGTTGGAACATCATCCCAAACACTGAAAGGTTGTGGATTCAATTCCCAGTCAGGGCACATATCCAGGTTGCAAGCATCATCCCCGGTCAGGCCACGTTTGGGAGGGAACTCATCAATGTTCCTCTCTTAGATGGATGTCTCTTTCTCTCTCCAAAATTGAGAAAAAACAAAAAACCCACATAATTAAAAAAAGAAACTGAGTTATCTAAAATGAGCTAAGTGCTATGATGAAAGAGGAATTTTTTTTTTCTTCTAGAGAGAGAATATGACAAATGACCCATGTGGGATAAAGAAAGGCTTTCCTGAGAAATCTTTCTTCTGTTCAAATTTCAATCTGCTCCTAACCCTTTTTTGAAGCCCTGGATTAGACTGGAAATTCTCTCTCCTCAGTCACTATTCCCATGATCAGAAATAATTTTTGGTAAGTGTTCCAGGTCATTCAGTAACAGATCTTTGCTTTTCTCCCCAATTTTACTGCTATCAGGGGCTCAAGTCTCCCAAAAAGTTGACCTCCTCAGGAGCCCAAACTCTAACAAGTCAGTGTTTATCTCTTCTAATTTTGTTCTAGCCTATGTCTCTCTCCTAGGATTCAGATAATTCTGTCCCTTGGGCATGATAAAGCCCAGATACATCTTTGAACCCAGTCACTCAAGGGGCTCAGTGCTGCTTAAGAGACCAGATTGATGATCAGAGTAATGTGTGAAACATGAAAAAGAATCCAAAAGATAGATTCAAGGACATAGAAATAGCAGAGGAAAGATGGGCACTGCCCTCACACACTCCCCAACTCCCTACCTGTTGCCTCTGAGCCCTCCCCACCTCTTTTCTCTTTCAAGGCAAGCCTAATGTGGATTTCACCTGTGTTCCTCTGCATGCCAGCGTTAGAAGTGGGGATTTGGTCTCTTCTCAAAGGTCTCCCGGATTGACTGAGGTCACTTGATAACAAACTTTCCAAACTAGTTGTTTTCCATACACCTTTTCAAACACTCAGCCAGCTTTTGCCAGCTTCTCTTTCTGGAATGGCTTTCTATGCCTTTTCTACCTGGACAACTTCAGCTCAGCTGGTAAGTACATTGCTCTCTTTGTCGCATGGTCCCTTTTTCCTGGGAACCCAACAGAATATTCATTATCCGCTCTTCTCCTTCAGGTCCCTGCGTAGCCCAATTAGAGCATTTGCCACATTATGTCATTAAACTCTTTTAGGTGTTTGCGGATCTGTCTCCCTGACCAGACCTCAACTGCTTGAGGGCTGGCACAATTATGTTTTATTCCTCTTTGTGTCTCTAGTGCTTTGCAAAATCTACCACATAGTAGGTGCTGAGTAATGTTTAAATGATTTCATTGATTATAATTCTTTCTCTCACATACACATGTAGCAGAGATACCAAAAAGGTACACCTCTAAAGAGATTTCAAACATTCTGCTAGTAATGCAAAGAGGGGAACTAAACCAGTGGTTAAGTGAGAAGTTTGTTTCTCAGCTGTGCAGTATAAAGTCTTGCCTCCCTAAAAGGGAGAGGCATGAATAAAATGGTCAGATTTTCCAGAAGCTGAGCCTGGGCCAACTGGGAGAGTTACATTCTTTATCAGTTTACCTCTTGCCTGGATGCCAAGTTTTTAGAATTGCAATGAACAGTTGGCTTATGGGATGTCTCTTCCTCTTCTGGCCAGCAAATGTCAATAATAATTTACGTCTCACTGGATTGTATCTCAACTATGCAACTGCTCTATGAATTTGACCTTCCAGTTATCAACCTGCTGACCTAGGATTCCTTGGGGTCCTCAGATCAAGGACATAGCCTTCCCCCCAGGGGAGAATAAAAATGAAGCAAAATGAAGTCTGGTACACAGCCACGCCAGTATCTTTCAAAAGTACTACCCCCATAAGAAAAGGTTTCTGCTTCTGTTTCATTACGTGACAGCAGAGGCTATAAACACTGTCGGTGGCAGAAAGAACAGTGTCGAGAAACAAACAAGAGAAACTGAAGAATATGTGCCCAGCGTATGCTTTGGTATTCTGCGGTCATGACAGCCTTTGTGCTTATGAAAGTACTATGTGTGATGTTCTTCTTTTGTGTAATGATTTCTGAAACTGTGTGACTTGTGGAATTTGCCTTTTAAAAATGCAGTGAGTGTCTAATCACTCAGGGTGTGAGTAACCACATTCTGCTCAAGTATGCTTCCAGCCATCACTTTCCTCCTTATCAACAACAGTACTCCAAACACTTGTCTCAATTTTCAGATCAAAGCTGATGAAAAACAGATCTCTAAAGGGTTGAATTGCCTTCTGCATTTCTGTGCATCAGAACAAAATACCTGTATCACTTGAAAGAGCTGAATTCTTTTTTAGTGCCTCATCTTTCGATCATGAATTCTACTTTGCTTTTCTGCTTTGCTTACTTTTTACTCTGTCAATGTCATCTGCTTCATGAAATGTGTCTTTCAATTAATTATTCTCATCTTGACTTTTCTGCTGTGGCTCACTTGTCAGGGCAAGAATCCATATTAATATCTGTTACTAAAGGGAAATATCTTGGCTTATTTCAATATGGAATTAACCTCATTTAACCAACTATCACCTTAATTGAGTTTCCAGATAAACCTTTTTTTTTTATTTTTTACTTGGAGTTGCATACAGCATGGCTTTTCTACAAAGACAGAAATTCAGAAACATAAAAACACTAAGTCATACAAGAGCTTAGAAGGAATTCTAACCCTAGAGAAGCCAAAACTGCAACACAAAAACAATAACAAATCCATTTGTATTCTGCTCTATGGGGGAATCTCCAGAAAACATCTCCCCAAAACACATTATAAAATATGGGTAGTTTTGTACATATGACTCACAGTCTGCCTGGGTTTTTATTAAAACAATGGAAGGCAAATGAAGGTAAATTAAGTTATAACAAAGAGAAACAAGACTAGTGATAAAATAAATAGATATGAATTTTTCAAAGGCAGCCTTAAAAACACTGGTAGATTTTCAAAGTTAAGCTATTTACCAAAGTGAATAGAATCTAACTTTCCTATGCTTTGGAGAACCAAAACAGTCCTTTGAGATATGAGAATTTACATACATTTATACACTCTTTTCAATATAATCTAATCCTTTAGGATAGAATTTGTATTCCTTTCCTAAGAATGGGGAATGAAGGTCACTCTTCTCCTTTTAGTCCAGATAGTAGGAATGTGATGTTTAGTCCTAAAGACACATTGCATGTTATAGGAAGATCACTGAATTAGAAACAAAGAACTCAAGGCTCTCATCCCAGATGTACTGGTTTTGTGACTTAGGAAAATTAATAAATTTGACAAATATTCTTTAAGTGTATAGGTACTGTGCAAAATATTGAAAATACATTAGCAATAGGAAAGGTTCCTTAACTTTCAAGATTTTTCTTCTTAGTAAAGAGACTTCCCAGTGGCTCAGTGGTTGAGTGTCAACCTATGAACCATGAGGTCCTGGTTCGATTCCCAGTCAGGGCACATGCCTATGTTGCAGGCTTGATTCTCATTAAGGAGTGTGCAGGAGTGTGATGTCCCTTCCTTTCTGACATCAATTTAAAGAAGAAAAAGGAGAAGGAGGAGGAGGAGAAGAAGAAGAAGAAGAAGAAGAAGAAGAAGAAGAAGAAGAAGAAGAAGAAGAAGAAGAAGAAGAAGAAGGAGACTGACAGTAAGAAATTACCACAAAAAATAATTATAGATACAACAATAAGAAGTAGATAGTATGGGGATGAAAGCAGAGGAGGCATCTCAGGAACTTTAAGCCCTTTAACCTTCTTGGCTTTGAGGGACCCTGACAGGGTGGGGCAATAGGTAAAGCTGGATTTTTAAAAAATATATTTTATTGATTTTTTACAGAGAGGAAGGAGAGGGATAGAAAGTTAGAAACATCGATGAGAGAGAAACATCAATCAGCTGCCTCTTGCACATACCCCACTGGGGATGTGCCCGCAGCCAAAGTACATGCCCTTGACCGGACTCGAACCTGGGACCCTTCAGTCCACAGTCTGACCCTTTATCCACTGAGCCAAACAGGTTTTGGCAAAGCTGGAATTTCAGGCAGGAAACAAACTGGAGTCAAATTTACATTACATGAGCAAATGGGAGTTTATTGTGTATGCAGTGATTCTCAAATTGTGATATGCAGCAGATTACTTAGGGAGCTTGTTAAAACACACATGTCTGCTTTCTCAGTGATGGATCAAAATTTTCAGTGGCAGGACCAGAACACTAATGTTTCTGACAAGCTTGCTAGGTGCTTCTAATGTACACAAAATTTTGAGGACAACTGGTATAGATAGTCATTGCGGAGCTGCTGAAGGCCCTGAAATACGGAAATACACCAGATTTATATTTGAGAAAGATAATTCTACCAAGAATGTAGAGTTTGGACTAGAGTAGTATGAGCTTGGAGATTGGGAGACTAATTAAAAGACCATTTTCCCCATGACCCATGACCCAGCATTTCCTTTTGGATATATGTCTGAGAAAAATTCTAATATATGTATCTTAGGAAACAAGCACAAGAATGTTTACAGTCATGATGTGTATAGTGGCAAAAAAAGCAGAAACACCCCACATATCTACTAACAGGAGAATAGTTAAACTATGATATATTCCCAAAACAAAACATTCTACAATGGTGAAAATGAGTGAGTCAAGTCCATATGCAACTGAATAGATGAATCTAAGCAAATAGTGAAAGACCACATACTACATAATACCATTCAAATAATTTTAAAATGAGCAAAATTAAACTGTTTGCATATACATATTGTTTTGTGTTTTTTTTTTTTTTTTTTTTTTTTAACAAAGCTGAAAGTGAAAGCACACATTCAGTACAGCATTTACCACTTGTAGAAGGCAACGGGTTGACTAGTCAGGAGGAAATACATAAATGACTTCAATGGTGTTGGTAATGTTTCACTTCTTCAGTTAAGTGGTGATTATAGCTGCTGGTGTTTTGATTATATTTGATGACATATCATAGCTTATATTTTTTCAACCATGCTATAAAGATGGCCCTCTAATACGCTATGACTCAATATTGAAGCTTTTGTGTAGTTTCCTTCCACATTGAACATGGGGATGTAATCAAGAGGATGAAGCAGGCCCTGGCTGGTGTGCCTCAGTTGGTTGGGTGGCATCCCATGCACCAAGATGTTGCCAATTTCTGGTCAGGGTGCATGCCTATGTTTCAGGCTTGATCCCCAGTTGGGGACATGTGGAAGGTGGCTGATGGATGTTTCACTCCTGCATAGATGTTTCTCTTTCCCTCCTCCTTCCTCTCTCTCTCAAAAAATCAATTAATTATATCCTATATAATAAAGAGGGAATATGCAAATTGACCATCACTCTGGCACAAAAATGGCAGCTCCCATAGCCACAACATGGCAGTACCAAGTCTCCTCAGACCCACTGGAGTCCCCCAGTCCTTTTAGCCCTTGCCGCAGCTAGGGGCAAGCAGGTGCCTGCAGAAAGCAGACAGCAGGGCCTGTGGTGGCGGTGAGCAGGCAGGTCCACAGAGAGCAGAGAACCACAGGGAGCAGGCCTAAGCCATCAGTAGGACATTCCCTGAGGGCTCCCAGATTAGAGACGGTGCAGGTAGGGCTGGACCCCCCTACTTCCATGCACAAATTTTGTGCACCAGGCCTCTAGTGTTTCTTAGAACACATGCCCTGGGGAAGCAAGCCTCTTTGTTTCTTAGAACACATGCCCTGGGGAAGCAAGCCACCATGTAGGAAGTCCAACTATGCTGAGATCACCATACTATGAGGATGACAAAGTTAGCCACAGGGAGGGGCTGCAAGGAGACAGGGATATGTCTTACCAGCTATACCAGCTGAGTCATCAGATGTATGAGTGAAGAAGCCATCAGACATGTCCAGCACAGTTGAACTTGCAGATGCTTAATCATTTAACTGCAAATACATAAGAAATTCCAAGTGAAAACTGCCCCACTAAGTTGAATTAATCCTCATAACTGTGAGACATAGTAATAAAGGACTGTTGTAAGCCACAAAGTTTTAAGTCATTGATTATACAATACATAACCAGAACATTATAAAATTGTTACATATATTCCTTTGTATGCACCAATTAGTATGACTAGTTTTCAAAATGTGGTTACTAAAATAATTCGTCAGAATCACACAGTTGTGGCATCAAACCATGGCTCTGCTACTCATAGGTTCTGTGTTCCTGAATAAGCCACTTAACCTCTCTAAGAATCCGTGTATGTGTGTGTGTTTTTTCATCTGAGAAATGGGAAAAATAATAGCTTCTAATAATTCATAGGGGAATTGAGAGGCTTAAGAAATATAGGGTCTGTATCCCCTTTACCCAGGCAGAGGGTAAGTTTTGGTAAATTATAGGAACTGTGCCAGACTACACAAACTTGCTTCCTGTAGATCTAAGGAGAAAGAAAAACATTTTTGTAAATAAAGAGTGTGGATCATAGCTCTGTGAATATCTATGGTGAATAGGAATTCAACTGAAACAAGTGACTATAAAGTCTTTTCCCACTCTGCAGTTTTATGATGATTCATTGATTTCCTGTGGTTTGTTTCAGGTATAAAACATCTGAATTCAGATTTCCCAGGGACGGGTTTCTCTGGTTATTTCTCTATTTTTAGCATGACCTCTCTGTCTTTGGTCTCTCTCTCCTGTGGCAATCTCCACACTGGGCCTTCTCATCTCATCAGGTGAGAGGAAAAAAATGAAGGGATAGTTCATTCAGATCACCTGATGGTTGGTTAATATCTTTTATAAAAGGGTGGGGCAAGGGAGCGGAACATGAAACTGATGTATATTCTTTCTGTTGATTAGGTGAAGTCTGGGAAGACAAGCTGGACAGGTAACTTAAAGAAGCAATCTTGTTTCAGAGATGATTATAGTCTGGGAAGGGGTGAAATATGACCATTATGTGTCCCATAAATATCCCCAAAGAATAATGAAAAACTTTCATATTTAGTTTGGTCCATAGCAACACAATTCAGGAGGATTATCACCACCAGCCAGGAGGTAAGCATTGCTGTCCTGAAGAGTTTGTTGCCTGTGGAGCTTGTGAACCATAAAACATCACCATCGAGATTGGCTGCAGGCCATCTGCAGAGAATCAGGCATAGCGTGGCTGCCGCCTGCGCTGGCCTGCACAGGGGGCAGCATTTCTATCTGTAGACCCTGCAGCTCACAGGATCAGAGGATGACTTTCTTCTGTTCTCTATATCCACCAGGGCAGAGCAAAGGGGCTGGGGGTGATAATCTAGCAGGAGGTATTTGGTTTAGATGAGCTCCAGAAGTCTCTTTAAGGTCCAATTCAATGAACAGTATGTTTTTCTTATCTCTGAGAAGAGGTAGCATTCGAAAAACCTTAGAGTGCTTCTGAAAAAAATTGCACTTGTGAACTATTTGTTGAAACTTCATAAATGTCTATATTTAAAAAAAAATTTTTAGCCCTTGCCGGGTAGCTCAGTTGGTTGGAGTGTAGTCCCACATACCAAAAAATTACCAGTTTGATTCCCAGTCAGGACACATACCTAGGTTGCAGGTTAAATCCCTGGTCATCTCTCTCACATTGATGTTCCTCTTTCTCCTTCTTCCTTCCTCTCTCGCTCTAAAATAATACTAATACTAATAATAACAATAATTCAATAAAAACATATCCTCAAGAGAGGATTACAAAAATTTTCACTGCAGTTAAGTATTCAAATTTGCTAGAGACTTCCTGCAGGAATTTAGGCTTTATTTATTTCTATATCTTTATTTTTACATATTTCTTCCTTCTTTCGCTGAATTTTGAAAAGGAAAAAAAAACTTCTTTTGCTAGAAGTGACTCTATTCCCAGCAGTCCTAGATGTCAGAAGGCAAGGTGATCCATTGATAAGAATCTCAAGGTAAGATTGGGGATACTTAACCTAGCAAATTCTCATGAATTATAGTTTAGCCATATTCAGTATATATATAGATGGTTGTTATTATTCTTGTTTTCCTTGGGGGAAAATATATAGATTCATACCTCCACCTTATCAGGATTTCTTAATAAATTCCAGTGCATTATATTTTTTACATAATTTCAAATTTATAGACAAATTATAAATACAGTACAAAAAAGTTTATTTTCTGAATCTCTGAAGAGTAAGTTGTTAACATGATGTCCCATAATCCCCAAATACTTTAATTCAAAGGCATATTCTTATATCACAACAAGACAAGTACCTAAATCAGGAGATCAAAGTTGATATTTTACTACCATCTAATTCTCAGACCCCAATAAAGTTTTGCCAACTGTGCCATTGATGTTCTTTATAGAAAGGGATCTGGTTTTGGAATCAAGTGTTGCATTTAGTTATGTATATTTAGTTCCCTTCAGTTTAGAACAGTTGATCAGTCTTTTCTTGACTTTCATGATCCTGACTTATGAAGATTACAGACTAGGTTTAAAAAAAAATTTATTGATTTTTAGAGAGAGAAGAGGGAGAGGGAGGGAGAGAAATAGAAACATTGATGAGAGAAAAACATCAATTGGCTGCCTCCTGTACACCTCCTACTGGGGTTTGAGCAACCCGAGCATGTGCCCTGATCAGGAATCAAACCAGTCACCTCTCAGTGCATGGGGTGATGCTAGTGCACTGAGCCTCACAGGCTGGGCCAGTTTTTTTTTTTTTAATAGAATGCTCTTCAGTTTTATTTGCTTGTAATGAGATTCACAAAAGATATGCTGTGTTATTATATTCTATCAGATGGAATATGATTTTGATTTATCTCATTATGATGATGTTTACTTAGATCACCTGATTCAAGTGGTGTCTGCCAGACTAGTTTGTAAAGTTACATTTCCCTTTTTAATTAATAAGTATTATGTGGGGAGATAATTAAGACTATGTGAATGCCCGACTCCTCATTTATGTACTTATTTATCTCTCTATATCAGTATGGAGTTGTGGATTCCTATTTTATATTTATGCAAAATAAATAATACTATATTTATAAGTTACTAAATACATTTTGATACACAGATTGTTTCCAGTTTAGCCAGTAGGATCTTCTAAAGCTGGTTTGTGTATTCTTTTGACAGGTCACCATCCTTCTTTTAGCATTTCCTTACTTTCTGGTGCAATATGTTTCAGGCTTATCTTGTCTTTTTGCCCCTCTAGCACTGGACCCAGCCATTTCTCTGAGAAGCCTCATTTCTTTAAAGAAGGATGGTATTTGGAAATCAAGATTTGGTTGCTAGGTCTGCTTCTGTCCCTCTCAGCCCTTTTACACCCTTTACATTTTAAGAAATGATTCATTTGCCATAATGTGATGAAAAGCTTTTCTCAAGGTTTTTCTTTTGACTTTATGGTGATTTGGGCTATTCGAAAATAATTTATCATATTGTGATCCAATTTATCAAAAATTTTTTTTCTGTTTTGGCTTCTGGGATGTATATCTAACTCAGGCATCTCACACTTTAGAGTCACAAACATTTCCCCCTGCTTTTTTCTCCTAGCCCTTTCACATAAAAAGTTTTTAAAGAATCTTGAAGTGCCCCTTCTGTCATGTGATGGGAAATCTATGTTTCATTTGGAGAGCAAGCTCAATGCCACAGGCTGACACAGACTGAAATAAAGGTCAGATCTAATTTTTTAGATATGTAGGTATTTTGTGACCTCCTTATCCAAAAGTATTAGTTCTCTACCCTCTTTGACCATTATCATTATTTTTGGCAGCTTGTATAAAATACACTGGGGTCCAGTATCCACCAAATAAAACAACTGAATCTGACCTTTGGGGATTGCTGGGTAAGAATTTTTTTTTAAAGCACATTAGGATCACATGTAATGTGCTGCCAAGAGAGAGATCTGCTGTTCTAATTAACATCCGCACAGCTGCCTAAAATTTTACCACTGGTAACTGCGTCCTTTGGATTAAGTAATTCATTTTGGATTATCTTCTTTAAAAATAAATATTTTCAAAGTCTTAACTCTAATTTCTAATAATTTAGCAGATTTTAAAATCAAGATACAAGCATTAAAATTGTATATGTGGCCTGGCCAGAACGGCTCCATTGGTTGAGAATTGCAGGTTTGATTCCTGGTCAGGGCACATACCTGGGTTACAGATTTGATCCACGGGGTTGAGGCATGTATGGAAGGCAACTGATCTCTCTCTCTCTCTCTCTCTCTCTCTCTCTCTCTCTCTCTCTCTCTCTCTATCTCTCTATCTCTCCTCTTTCTCCTCTTTCTCCCTTCTTCTCTTTAAGCAGGTCCTTGAGGAGTAAAAAAAAAAATTGTCTACATGAAGAAGCTGAGCATTTAGCATGCCCACTGCCCTGTGCTTATTGTGTGCAAGAAGGTGTCAGTTACCTAGACAAAAGTGATATGGTGTAAAAACAGCCAGAAGCTTTGCCATTAGAATGCTCTGAAGAGGAACCTTAAATATATGGTTAATGATTATGGTTAAATTATTTAACTTCTCAGAACCTCAGCTTTCTTATTTACAAAAACGAGGCTAATGCTAATACCTATTTTGTCAGATTATTGTGAGAATTGAGTCAGATCATAAAGCTAAAGTTCTTTATATGTACCTGACACATAACAAAAACTCAATAAATGGTTGCCTTTAAATAAAGTTTCTCTTACTTTTCATAACCAGTTACTTTTTCTGATCAGTAGCTCTTCTAACACATAACTATTTTTGCATGAGCCAAGTTGAATATTAACCTAAATTTGCTTCTTGAGTGCTTGTTATAATATTAAATAATATCATTTTCAAGTCATTCTTTTTTTGCTTTAAATAATTTTATTTTTCAATTACAGTTGACATGAAATATTCTATCAGTTTCAGGTATTAGAAGTGATGACATTATGTAACTCACTAAGATAGCACCCTGTTAAATATAGCACTTATATAACATCATACATAGTTATTAAAATATTAACATACTTTATATTATGCTATAATATACTTTATACTATGCTATACTTTATATTCCTATCTATACTTTATATCCCTGTGACTATTTTGTAACTACCCATTTGTAGTTCTTATTCCCTTCACCTTTTTCACCCTTTTCCCCAACCCTCCTCCCATCTTAAAGAAGACGTTTTAACATTTTTTTGTAATACTGGTTTAGTGGTTATGAATTCCTTCAGATTTTTCATGTCTGTCATTTCTAAATGGTAGCTTTGTGGGTAATCTTGGTTGTGGGTTCTTGCTTTATATCACTTTATTTCTTGCCAATCCCTTATGGACTGCAAAGTTTCTACTGAGAAATCTGCTGATAGCCTTATGGGAGCTCCCTTCTTGGTAATTAACTGCTTTTCTCTTATTGCTTTGAAGATTCTCTCTTTGTCTTTAACTTTTGGCATTTTAATTATGATGTGTCTTGGTGTGGGCCCCTTTGAGTACCTCTTGTTTGGAAATTTCTGCACTGCCTGAACTTGTATGACTATTTCTTTCACCAGGTAAGGGAGGTATGCCAACACTATTTTTTTCCACAAAGGTTTTCAATTCCTTGCTCTCTCTTCTCCTTCTGGCACTCCTATAATGCAAATGTTGGTATGCTTGAAGTTGCTCCAGCAGCTCCTAATACTATCCTCATTTTTTGTGGTGGAGAGGGATGCTCTTTTTGCTGTTCTGATTCTGATTGGGTGTTTTATGATTCTTTAGCTTCCAAATCTCTGATTTGATTCTCTGTTTCATCTACTCCACTGTTGATTCCATATAATGTATTCTTCATTTCAGTTAATGTATTCTTCATATATGACAGGTTCTTTTTTGTTTTCTAGATCTGCTTTTATGTTTTCTATCTCTTTGTTGATGGTCTCACTAAGTCATCTACTCTAAGTTTACTGAGCATCCTTATAATCAATGTTTTGAACTCTGTATCTGGTAGTTTGCTTGTCTCCATTTTGTTTAGTCTTTTATCTAAAGTTTTGTTCTGTTCTTTCATTTAGGACATATTTCTTTGTCTCCTCATTTTGGCAGCCTCCCTGTGTTGGTTTCTATGTATTAGGTAGAGCTGCTACCTCTCCTGGGCATGGTAGAGTGACCTTATATAGTAAGTGTCCTATAGGGTCCAATGGTACACTTGAGCTGAGCACTCCAGGTGAACTCCCTGTGTGGACTGTGTCCACCCTCCTATTGTAGTTGAGCTTTGATCGCTGTTGGCATATCAATGGGATGGATTTACCCTTAGGATGATTGGTTGCAAGGACTGGCTTTGACCATGGAGGAACAGCTGTACAGGGCCAACCCCAAAGAGAAGGACTTACTTCATCAGGGCTCTGTTGTCTACCGAGTCTTCCCAGTGGAGCTGACTCTGGGGCCTCCTAAGAGGTGCAGGCCAAGGTTAGCCACCACCTATGTCCTACCTGGAGCCATTCAGCATGAGCTACAAAGCAACTTGAAGATAGCTGCTACTTGTGCTGGTCTTAGAGATGCCCAGAGAGGCCAAGCTGTGTACCAAGGCTGGCTAGTATTGGTGCCAGGCCTGGGGTCATTTAGTGAGAGATATGGGCATACTAAGGCAAGATGCTGCTTGTATGAGGGATTTTAGGAAAGTCTGAAGCATGAGTCAAGACAGGACATTGGTATGGAAAGCCACTTGAAACAGCTTGGGTGGTTCTGAAAATTGGGTGGGGCATTGTCTCAGAATTGTCAGGGTAGGGTGAACAGTAATAGCCAGGTTGTTAGACACTCAGGTGTGGCACCTGCCTGCCAGCTCTGCAGGGGAGGTCTCAGAAAAGGAACAATGGCTTGTTCTGTATGGGAGAAAGCTGTCCCTCCAGGTCTCACCCTGATTCCAGACAATTCAGTTCTTTCTTGTATGTTGCTGGTGCCTTTTGAGCTGCTGTCCCAACACTTCAGCTCAGAGTGAGTAAGTTTGTGTATGGTCCCTTTAAGAGGAATGCCTGGGACTCCGGAAACCCTCTGTCTCACTCAACCACAGTCTCTGCTGGTTTTTAAAGCCAGAAGTTATGGGGACTTCTCTTTCTGGCACTAGAACCTTGGGCTGGAGGGCCTGGGTTGGGGCTGGGATCCCTTGCTTCTCAGGGGGAATCTCCAAAACTAAGATATTCCTCCCAATTTTTATCACCACAAGTGGGGGTAGCACCAGTCTCTTCAATGTCTCCACCTCCTACCAGTCTTGATGTAGCTTCTTTATATCCTTATTTGTAGGATTTATGTTTAGCTAGATATCGTACTCAGTAATATCATCATTTAACATTAATTTTAGCATAAGAGTTTGTGTTGGGAAGGTTTTAGTAATAAGCATGCATGTCTTGATTTCTAATGAAAAGATGGTAAAAAAAAAAAACTACACTCCAAAGAAATTAATTTTTAAATGGTTAAAAAGTTACTCAGTCTAATTGATAAAATTCTATTGAGGTTATAATGAATGCAAAGTGGTAAATATGCTATAATTGCTTATTGCACTAAAACTCCATTGTGGTAACATTTGTGGTATCATGTGTAAGTATGATTATTTTTGAAAAAAATGTGCTGTGAATGATACTGAATATAAAAATTTATTATAGTATTTAAATTAGTTTGTATATACATATTTCTTATTCTACTTGATCCATGTAAAGAGTCAACCAACTTTGTGAGGGTTTGCAATAATAGACGAGGCATCTGAGAAATAAGCTCAGAATTATGTAGCCTGAGGCATGCACAATTTCCTACTCTGTCAAGTAAAATGAAAATAAAGTTCATCTTTAATAAGCAAGAACAAAAATGATAGCCTTTACAAAGGGAGGATTCTCTTAAGCTTTATATATATGTATATATATATATATTATATACACATATATTTTATATATACATATACATTTTATATATACATATATATTTCATATATGTACATATATAATTTATATATACATATATATTTCATATGTATATGAAAAAATCTATCAACACAGTTATTTTATTTAAAAGAAATTGATGGTGTAAGTAAACAGTATTTATATAGCCATCAATTCCTTTTATAAAAATCTTCAATGGGGAAATTTTCACTCTCATTAAGCAGTTTCAAGACATAGTTCATTGGAGGAGTTGATACTGATGCTTTAACCAGGCCATTGGTTGGACATGTTGGGGAGAATATTAAATCTGTTTGCTCTCAGCTAGTAAAATTTTATTAAGTATTCATGGTGAGCTAGCTCTGTGTTAGGGACTGAGGTAACTCTGAGCTTGTATAATTGAATACAGGAGATATTAAATATTACAGAGAAAAATGACATTCTTTTTATAAAACTGAAGAGCGATTGTATTTATATGGATTGAAGTAGTCAAAGGCTTCGTGAGATAGTACCTGACTTGTATCTTGCAGGATTATTTACAATAGTCAAGACTTGGAAGCAGCCCAAGTGTCCATCCTATATAATAAAAGAGAAACATGCAAATCTGACCGTACCTTTGCTCCTGATTGGCTATGCTATCAGCCAATCAGGAACAGGGGCGGGGCCAAGTGGCATGAGCACTGGCCCCGGGGATGGAGATGAAACAGGGGTGGAGATGAAATGGCGGTGGCGGTGAGCATCCAGCCCCCAGGCACTGTGTGGGGAAGCAGTGGCAGCAGCGGTGGTGGCGGTGGCAGGGATTGCCCGGCCCCCAGGTGCTGTGAGCAGAAATGGCAGTGAGTGCCCAGCCCCTGGGGCCAGGTGGTCGCAGGCAGCCAGGGCTGAGCTGAACAGAGTGATGGCTGGGTGACCAAGGCCTTAGGCAGGCTGGGGGTGAGCGATCAGTTGGACATCCCCTGAGGGCTCCCAGTATGTGAGAGGGGGCAGGTTGGGTTGAGGGACCACCCACCCCCAGTGCACGAATTTCATGTACCAGGCCCCTAGTCAGTAGATAAAAAGCTGTGGCACATTTACATAATGGAATACTACTCAGCCATAAAAAAAGAAGGAAATCTTACTCTTTGCAACAGCATGAATGGACCTGGACAACATTATGCTAAGTGAAATAAACCAGTCAGAGAAAAGTACTCTATGATTTCACTTTTATGTGGAATCTAATTACCAAAATGAACTCACAAACAAAATAGAGACAGACTCATAGATAGAGAGTGGACAGACAGCTGTCCAAGAGGTGGTTGTAGGACTGGGTGGCTGGGGCGGAAGAATTGAGAAAAAAAAAAAAAGAGAAAAAAACTCATGAACATGGACAACAGTGTGGTAACTACTGTGGACTAAGTGGGAGAGGTGGAGGTGGAGGAGAGTATAGGGTATAACTGGTGATGGATGGAGACTTTATTTGGGGTGGTGACTATAAATAAAAATTCAATAAAAAGGAAAAAAGTATATAAAAGTGGAGGAAAGAGGAATATTCTGGAAAGAAGAATGTGTAGATATAAACACAGAGGTAGAAAAGCACTTATTGCTATGTAACAAATCATCTCCCAGCTGTAAACAAAGCTATTTATTATTGCCTATTATTCTAAGGTTGACTGGGTGGTTCTGCTGGTCGCAGCCAGGTTCAGTGGGTTTCAACTGGGCCTGCTGTCATTTGGACTGCAGTCAACCAGGTCAGATTGGGGCTTGCTGGTCTAGAACAAGTAGGGCTTGCTGGCTGATTTTGGCTGCCTATTGGCTCAAGAACCTAAGTTTGTTTGCACTTCATCTGCCGTGCTCCAGCTGGCTGATTGTGCTTGTTCTCACATGGCAGGGGTACAAGAGTAAAAGTATGCCAATGCCTCTTGAAGCCCAGGCTTGACCTTGGCACACTATCATTTTTGCCACATGCTGTTGGTCAATACATATCATAGAGCCAGATTAAAGGTCCAGGGAATTAGACTCCATCTCATGGTGGGAGAGGCTACAAAAGGTGTGGACCTCAGGCAGTGGTCATTTTTGCAGTCTTCCACATGGAACCACCTTAAGGAAGCACAGAAGTTGCAAAAAGATAAGGAAACAGTGAACATATCTTTTTAGGAAAATTAGCTTGTCAAGAGATCACACTCAAATTTGAGAAGTCATAGATGAGACTGAAGGAGATGGGGGCTGTGTCAGCAATCCTGATAAGAAGTATAAGGACCCTGTCTTATTCCATTTGGGATGCTATAACAAAATATAATAGATTGGCCTAGCTTATAAACATAGAAATTTGTCTTTCAATTCTGAAGACTGGGAAGCAAAGATAAGGCACCACCATGGTCACATTCTGATGAAGGCAGTCATTCTGGTAGATGGCTGTGTCCTCTTATTGCAAAAGGAACCAGGGAGGTCTGTGGTCTCTTTTCTAAAAAGTGTGAATCTCATTAATGTGGGCTCCACCCTCCTGATCTGAACAATTTCCAAAGATCCCACTTTCTAATATTGTCACCTTTCAATATATGACTTTTGAGGTGACATAGACATTTAGACCGCAACAGGTTAGGTCAAGGATAGAGGCAGTATTCTAAGGGTTTTTGTTTGTTTTATTAAATGTAACCACCAAATAGATGGTTCCATTCCTTTGAAATATTTTGGAGCATTTTTTAATTGCTGATGTCTCACAGCTGCATGTTTGTGAACTGTGGGTTTTACTGCCTGTCTTTGGACTCTGGCAGGTCATGAGTTCACAGTGTTGTGCTGACTCCTCCAAACAGTACCATAACTGGCAAATCTGCTTGTGTGAGCACTTCAGGCACACATTCATCAACATTCAGCTATTCAACAAAGAAAGGATTTTTGTGTGTGTATGGTATTTGCATTCTCTGGAGCTAAAAGAGTTTCCCAGAAAATTTGAAACAAACTCCACTCATGGTTTCTTAGATCCTCTTTGCATCCTCAAGTATGCTTGCTTTAACACTGGACCTTAAGCACCTTGCTTCATTCTTTTCTTGGGAACATCCCAACATGAGATCATCAACTATGACCTGCAAAACATCATGTATTAACCTTAATTCTACTTAGGACAATAACATGGTGTTATTGCTTCTAGCTACTCTAGACATCACAGCCGGTTAAAAAGAAAAAGTGTGTTTACAAATATCATAAGATTTATGTGACAGATAATTTCCATAAGAATTATAAATTTTAAAAATACCATACTGTTTTCAAAAAATACTTTTTCTTTAGTGAGTCTCAGGGGAAAAAAATAATCATTTAGTTAGGTCTTTGAAGACACCTTAAGAGGTCAGTCTGAGAATGCTTGTCTTAACAGAGAAAAATCATTTAATACCAAGTAAAGATTTTAGATACTTATTATACTTCCCAAATTGATTTGAAAATTTATTGCTTTAATAACTTAAAAGTTCAATTGTTATTACCTTCCCTGATACTCTTTTCAAATGGCCACACTGTTTTGTTCTAATGACTTTGCTTTTCCAAAGACTTGTAAATCTTCTATGCAAAGATTTAATTGCTTCCCATGAAGGAAGGAGGAAGGGATGAAAATGCCTGGTGTGGAGCTCCAGAAAAACAAAGCATTTATTTCTATTTCTGTCTGTAAAGTTGTTTTAAGGTTAATAATTGGGAATTGCTCATTTTAAAGCCACATTGCATTAAAAAAAGACACATGCTTTCTGCTGATAGGATTTTCAACCTGCCTAGAATTTGTTATAATTTTATGGGAGAAAAATCTTAATAGCTCAAAGATCAAATACATTATAAAATAATTTTAGAAAGCCTAAGTATTTATAATTTTTCTAATTGTTCCTTATAAATTTCACTTTCCCCTCTCGTACAGTTATGTTATCAAGTTTGGAATTTTAAACTGCAGCTTTCATTCATTTTACAACAGCATGATGAATGTTTTATATTACCTGGGAATTATTATTTTCAGGGGTAATAAGAACAGTCATCTGTTATATGGTCTGCATTTCTTGTTTTCTGTGCTTTTTGTTGTCAGCCTAGCAAAATTAATTAGATTAATTCGCTAAATTCTAGAGACTATTATTAGGTATCAATTAAGTATTCAGAAATGGGTATTTTACATACTAGTTTATAGTCTAATTAAAAAAAAATAAACCTACCTAGATTTATATATTTTATTGCTTAGTCTTCATAATACACCCTAATATCTAATAAAGTTATCTTTATTTTTTTTAGAAGTCTAGTAAAAAATCAGTTATATGTATTTTGAATAAAACATTAGTTGATCTTAGGTATTATTTTCCTGTTTCTTTCTTATCTACATTTTCAAATAGGTCTAGGCACCAGTATATCCACATAAAAAGAAAGAGGAGGGGGAGACGTTAAAAAAGAAAATTACTTACCTAAAACAGATTGGTTGCCAGTATATATTTTTTAAAGATATGTTTTTATTGATTTCAAATCAAAAAAAGGAGAGTGAGAGAGAGACAAAACATCAATGATGAGAGAGAATCATTGGTTGGCTTCCTCCTTCACACTCTCTACTGGGGATGGAACAAGAAATCCAGAATTGTGCCCTGACCTCGGAATTTAACCATGACCTCCTGGTTCATAGGTTAATGCTCAACCACTGAGCCACACCTGCTGGGTAGTTGCCAGTATTAAATGCTTGACGAGATGTCCATTTATTTTGTGGTTTATGATTTTAAAAAATTATATCTTTGGAAATAATTTTTAAAAAGCCAACATACACAAAGTTCAACCATCTATAATAATAAAAGTCTATCAAAATCTCCCTTGTACTATTTCCAACTTCCAGGTGAGTAGAGATGACTGAGACTTAGAAAAGAGGGCATCCTTGAATCATTGTTTGATATTCCATGTGGTTGATTGCCATATGGTTTTGCATATAGTCTTCTATTTTTCATTCCACCAGAAAGACCAAGTCATCCCTCGGTATGTGACTTTTTGCCTCCGTTATTATATAAAGAAGTGCAAAAGCAGTTTCTGAAAATATTCATTAAGTTTAATAAAATGTTATTCCAGACTGAGTATTGTGTATTTAAATGTGCTGAAAAATAGCCCAGCTAGTGTGGCTCAGGGGTTGAGTGTGGACCTATGAACCAGGAGGTCATAGGTTCAATTCCTGATCAGGGCACATGGTCTGGTTGTAGGCTCAGCGCTCTCTCCCCGCCCTACCCCCAGTCAGGGGTCTGCAGGAGGCAGCTAATAAATGATTCTCTCTCATCATTGATGATTCTATCTTTCTCTCCCTCTCCCTCTCTGAAATAAGTGAAAAAATATTTTTAATGTAGTTGAAAAATAGTAAAGATTTAGTGTGTGGAAATGCTTTTAAAAAAATTTTAATTTAAAATTAAATTAAATGATTTCCATCATTTATCCCCTCTATGCCCTCTTCCATCTTCACCCATTCCCCTACATTTCCACAATCACTACACGGTGTCTATATCCATGAGTTCTCTCTCTTTTTTCTTTTTTGCTTTGTTTTAAAGTCTTGCTAAGTGTGATGGCTTCTCTAATATCCCAAAGAACAATACACATTTATGGTGGGGCAGTTGCTAATATACTAGAAGTAAATCCTTACTGCAGATAATCATTTATAATTTTTTATTTATTTTTAACCAATTAGAGTCTATATCACTGTGTGGTTACCAACAGCTCATTTCAGGAGCAGTAGAAGTATTACCATTGCCACTTGGTTTATGTATAGAAATGTTTTTAAGTCATGTTTCCATTTTATGAAGAGCAGCTGACATTAGATGATTTATGCAGATACTAATTGAACAGTATATTATAACTGTAGCATGTACTCATAAGTGAAATTTGACATTGGAGAAAAGATGACACTGTTAATGACTCCAAATTATAGAATGCCTACCACAATTCATGAAATCTTACATTTTTCTAGTACATATGTCAAGTGTCCAGCAGAGAGAGTGAATGAAGGTGCCAGAGTTGATCTCTATATTGTAGTAGCAAAATTTAATTCTCTATTTATTTATTTTTAATTTAATAAATTTTTATTGTTCAGATTATTACAGTTATTCTTTTTTACCCCCATAGCTCCCTTCTACCCGGTTCCCACCCCATCCTCTGTCCTTACCTCCCCCTCACCGTCCTCATCCATAGGTGTATGCTTTTAGTCCAGTCTCTTCCCACACCCCCCACACTTCTTTCCCCCTGAGAATTGTCAGTTCATTCCCTTTCTATGTCCCTGATTCTATTATATTCACCAGTTTATTCTGTTCATCAGATTTTTTATTCACTTGATTTTTAGATTCACTTGTTGGTAGGTATGTATTTGTTGTTCATAATTTTTATCGTTACCTTTTTCTTCTTCCTCCTCTTCTTAAAGAATACCTTTCAGCATTTCATATAATACTGGTTTCGTGTTGATGGACTCCTTTAGCTTTTTCTTATCTGTGAAGCTCTTTATGTGAACTTCAATTCTGAATGATAAATTTGTTGGGTAGAGTGATCTTGGTCTAGGTTCTTGCTATTCATCACTTTGAATATTTCTTGCCACTCCCATATGACCTGCATAATTTCTGTTGAGAAATCAGCTGACAGTCGTATGGGTGCTCTCTTGTAGGTAATTAACTGTTTTTCTTTTGCTGCTTTTAATATTCTCTCTTAGTCTTTTGTTCTTTGCATTTTAATTATGATGTGTCTTGGTGTGGTCCTCTTTGGATTCCTTTTGTTTGGGGTTCTGTGTGCTTCCTGGACTTGTAAGTCTATTTCTTTCACCAGGTCGGGGAAGTTTTCTGTCATTATTTATTCTAATAGGTTTCAATATTTTGCTCTCTCTCTTCTGGCACCCCCATAATTCTGATGTTGGTATGATTGAGGTTGTTCCAGAAGCTTCTTACCCTATCTTCATATTTTTGGATTCTTGTTTTTTTATTGTTGTTGTTGCTTTTCCAGTGGAGTGTTTTTTGCTTCTTTGTATTTCAAATCTTTGACTTGATTCTTGTGTTTCTCTAGTCTGCTGTTGGGTCTCTGTATAATATTTTTTATTTCAGTCAGTGTATGTTTAATTTCTAGTTGGTCCTTTTACATATCCTCAAGAGTCTCGCTCATATACTCGAGGGTCTTGCTAAATTTATCAACCTTTTCTAAGAAATTCTTGAAAAACTGTATAACAGTGGTTTTGAACTCTACATCCAGTCATTTGTTTTCCTCCATTTCTTTCGTTTGTGATCTGTTTCTTTGCCTCCACATTTTTGCTGCTTCCCTGAGTTGGTAGGGTAGCTTTGTGTGCTAGATTGTCCTATGTGGGCCAGTGTCTCAGCCTCCCCAGTTACCTATGGTGGACACTCTTGGTGCACCCCTCTGTGGACTGTGTGTACAGACTTGTTGTAGTTCAGTCTTGATTGTTGTTGGTATCAGTGGGAGGAGTTGACCTCCAGGCCAGTTGGCTGTGAGGATCAGCTGTGTCTATGCTGGGAGAAATTCTGTGCTGGAGACAGTCTTATGAGACAAGACTTGCAAAATTGCAAAAGCCTTTATAGCTCAGCTTGGATGGGGTGGAGTCTCAGGGTTGAGCAGACAGTCTTGGCTTCCTGTCAGCCCTGCCCTATGAGGCCCTGGGTCTCAGTGTCCCTCTGTAATCACTGAAAGAACCTCTGGGAGAAAGCTGCCCTTGAGTTTCACCCACTGCCAGACAGTCCAGTTTCTCCCCCAGTTAATCTGGCTTCCCAGATGCTCGCCTGGAACTGGAGTTCAGCGCAGGCAGGAGCTTTTGTTTCCCTCCCGCTAGAGAAAGCCAGCAGTGCACTCAGCACTTAATCCTCTTTGCACACACTTGCGTGCGTGCCTCCAGACCTCTGCCTTTTCGCGGCTCCCCTGAGTTTCTGCCTGACAGTTCAGATCCCTTCCGCCTCTGCTGTATGAGCCTGGGGTTCAGTGCATTTGGGACTTTTTCTCCTTCCCTCTAGAGAAAGCCAGCTGGCACTCCGCTGCCCGTCCTCTCCACGCGTGTGTCTTTGTACCTCAGTCTTTTGCAGCTCTTCTGATTCTCTGTGAGCTTTTCTCTTTCCCTCTAGTTGTAGAATTTCCACTTAGCCAACTTTCCTGTGGTTCTGGATGATGTCAGTTTTGTCTTATAGGTGTAGTTTTGAAATTGTTGTGTGAGGCAGGAGTTTAGGTGTTTATCTATGCCACCATCTTGGTTTTTCTTAATTTTTTACTTTTTTGATAAAGACAAGTTGTAACATTTCTTTGCGCACTCCATTAAAGTGTTTCCACATCCAGTCTGGCGATGAGTGCACTCTGAACCCTTGCTACTTACAGGGCATTCATAGACCCACAGAACCAACATCATCCAGGGGCCTGTTAGAATGTAGCACCGCAGGTCCTCCCCAAACCGACTGCATCAGAATCGGAATTTTAAGCAAGATCCCCAGGAGAATCATATGAAAATTAAAGTTTGAGACCAACGGGTCTGGAATAAATCTCTGCCTCAGGTGGTAGAGCCTGGAGGCTAGCATACTAAACATAGAGTAGGGCTTAAAGATCTATTTTTCTTGTTGTCTTCCATTTAATGCCCTTATGCTCAGTTTTGTGTCTCACAATCATTGGTGGCTCTGTCTAGTGTCCTCTAAATCCCCAACTTTACTTGATCAAGTTCTTCAGAAATAAAAGTTCCCTAGAGGCATTATTGTTCTACAAGCCTCAGTATCACACAGAGATTCTTCTTTCCTATGCATGAACTTTTTCCTAATATTTATTTATATCCTCACCCAAGGATATGTTTCTTTTTCTTTAAATCTTCATTGATGAAAGTATTACATATGTTTCTCTCCCCCACCCCCCATTGGCCCCTTCTAGTCTATCCCCCAAGGACATGTTTTCATTGATTTTCAGAGAGAGAGTGCAGGCAGGGACACACACACACACACACACACACACACAGAAGGAGAGAGAGAGAGAGAGAGAGAGAAAGAGAGAGAGAGAGAGAGAGAGAGAGAGAGAGAGATCTCAATATGAGAGAGAAATATTTATCCATTACCTCTCACATGTACTCCAATCTCTGCTCTTCTAATTTCTCAAAGAGATTGTGTGTAGAATTGCTGTTAATTTTTCTTTAAAAATTGGTAAAATTCTCCAGTAGAACTACCTCAGATTGGAGATTTACTTTTTGGTGGTTTTTTAATGTTATGAATTCAATTCCTTTAATAGTTATAGCACTGTTCAAATGATCTATTTAATATTGGGTGAACTGTATAATTTGTGATTTGTGAGGAACTGGTCTATTTTAAGTTGTGAAATATATGTGTGTAAAGCTGTTTTTAATATTTTCTTATTATCTTTTGATATGGGTAGGTTTATTAGGGATAGCCTCTGTTTTATTCCTATTATGGGGCAGTTTGTCTTCTCTTTTCTTTATCAGTCATACTAGAGATTTGTCAGTATTACTGATTTCTTGAAAGAAGCAGTATTTTGTTTTATTGATCTTCTCTATTGTTTTAAATTTCATTGCCTTTTGCTTTTTATTATTTCCTTCCTTTTGCTCGTTTTGAATTTATTTTGTTCTTTTTAAAAAACATTTTTATTGATTTTAGAGAGGAAGGGAAAGGAAGAGAGAGAGAGAAACATCAATGATGAAAGAGAATCATTGGTAAACTGCCTCCTGTATGCCCCCTACTGGGGTTGGAACCTGAAACCTGGGCATATATCTTGACTGGGAATCAAACCATGACATCCTGATTCAAGGGTTTACCCTCAACCACTGAGACACACTGTACAGGCTGGATTTATGTTATTCTTTTTCCAGGTTCTTGAGGTGAGATGTTATAACTTAAGAATGTTCCTTTTTATTATCATATGCTATTAGAAATATAAATTTTCCTCCCAGCACTGCTTTAGCTGTGTCACCAAATTTTGGTATGTTTTATTTTTTGTTTTTATTCTGAGCAATGTGTTTTCATTTTCACTTACTTTTTCCTGACCTTCACGATTTCTGATGAGCAGTCCACTGTCACATGAATTATTTTTCCCCCATTGGCAATGTGTCATTTTCATCCAGCTGTCATTTTTATCAAGATTTTGTCTTTGACTTTAGTTTTCAGAACTTTAATATTCATATATCATATAATGGGTTTCATTGTGCTTCACCCAGCTTCCTGAATCTGTAAGTTTATGCCTCTTGCCAAATTTAGGCAGTTTCCAAACATTATTTCTTTGAGTACTTTTTCAATCTCATACTTTTTTTCTCTTTCCTCTGGAACTTGGATTACTCAAATGTCAGATCTACTGTTGTAGTTCCCTAGGTCTCCAAGGCTCTGTTCATTGTGCTTTTTAGTCTATTTTCACTCTGTTGTTCAGATTAAATAATTTCTATTGTTCTATGTGCCAGTTCACTGATTCTTTCCTTTGTTCCCTCCATTCTGCTGCTGTGCCCATTTTATTTTGGTGAATATATTTTGTAGCTCTAAATTGTCCATTTGGCTCATTTTACATCTTCCATTTCTTTGCTAAGACATTTTATTTTTAAAATTTTTTTTAATGTTTTACTAATCTCAGAGAGGAAAGAAGAGGGAGAGAGAGATAGAAACATCAATGATGAGAGAGAATAATTGATTGGCTGCCTCCTTTATATGCCCTACTGGGAATTGAGCCTGCAATCCAGGCATGTGGTCTTGACCAGAATTGAACCTGGGGCTTTTTAGTCTGCAGGCTGATGCTCTATCCACTGAGCCAAACCCCCTAGGGCTAAGTAAGGCATTCTATTTTTCATTTATTTCTAGAGTGCTTGTTTTTGTTTAAAGCATTTTTATGATGACTGCTTTAAAATTTTTGTTAGACAATTCTAACATCTTGCCATCTCAATGTTGATATTTACCAATAGTCTTTCTAAATTGTTTAAGATCTTCCTTGTTCTTGGTATGATGAATAATTTTTTATGAAAATCTGGACTTTTTAATTTTATTATGAGACTCTGAATCTTATTTAAGCCTTTTATTCTCTCGTTCTCTGATACTGCTCTTTCAGGGAAAGGGGAAGGCACTGCTTTAGCATGGCCAGATAGAGTTAACCACTGTAGCCTTTCAGCCTCTGTTGACACCCTGTAGGGTGTAATTACTGCTGGAGTGGTGGGACCTTCAACATCTTTTATGTTCCAGTGAGCTATTTGATGGTGTGAGTCCTGACTCTCCTATAGCCTCCTCTGATAGCATCCTAGCAGGAAGGGGAAGGACACCTCATTACTGCTGAATGGGGATTGAACTGCAAACTCCCACATGGTCTCCAGTGATACTATGGGATGATCCATTACCAGTTGGCAGAGATGAATGCCCCTGCTTCCTACTTGACCTCCTCAAACACCATCTCCCTAGTGGGATGTTGGGGCACCTTGTTATGGCTGTGTGTGAATGGAGGTCTCAGCTCCTTACTCTATTCAGCCTTTGCAAGCATGGGTGGGGTTGGGACCACAGTCCTTTCAGTGGTGCTATCTTTTATTGTCTAAAGATTTTCTGTTTTACTGAGCTGTTTTTTTCTGGCCCTTTGGCTAGAGAAAACAGGTCTTTGTTTTGGCTTTTTGCTCACCTCTACTGGCATTCGAACATCATTGGCTTCTTCAATTCCAAATCTGGAATATATGAGGCTAATAAAAAACTCACTTCTCTGTCTTTTCTGTCTCTCATTGATCTGTCTTCTTCTTTCCAACTTCTTGTATCTTTCTATGTTATTTATATATAATGTCGGATTTTTGAGTTGTATTTTACAGGACCAATAGGAAAGCAATGTCTACTCTATCTTTCCAGAAGCAGAATTCTAATACAGTCTATTTTAAAATGAAAATCAGTAAGGATGTACAGCTAATAGTGGCATGGTTGAATTAGATTCCTGATTTGTCAGCTCTTTATTTAATGCTCATATCTTTGTGATAATAAAATTCAGGCATCTGCCTTGAACTGTGATGTTATAGAGAGAGTATCATGAGAACTCTATATGGTCTCCTATTGCCTTCCAGCCACTTATTTTACTCTGTATTCCTTCAGAACCTCTGAATAGTTTTAGCTACATCACTGTATTGTTGTCTTTAATGATGGGTCTGAAATTTCCTTATATGAGCAGCTTAGAGGCAACAATGTAAATTTAAGGAAGGGTAGGGGACTTATAGCATTAACCTAGCAAATGCTCTGTTTTTACTTAATTATATATAATTGGACATGGATTTGGAGATGGTGGATGGAAATAAAAAGTGCTAAATTACCTCAAGCGACCAAAATGCTACCTGCCTTGTATTAAACTGTTAACAATTAAAATGTTAACATTATAAACAAATGTTAACATTAAAATGTTAACAATATGTTGATATGGTAGGCTCTGTTAGTTTTAGTTAGTTTAGGACAAAGTGAGATTTTTTTATTCAATATAAATCTGAAGTTTTCTTTGTCATTAAAAGTTGAAAGAAGACCTTAATTTTAAAAATTTGCTTATTTCCCCCCTACTGTGGGCCTTAGTGCACATTCATATCTACATAAAAGCAGAATCTGTCAATTCTGAGTTCCAATTATCCTTGCACAAGTCTCAAGTATCAAAATTGATTTTTTAAAATGTTCATTTGAAAAACTACAGATAAGATTCAAGGATGCTTGCTCTTAGAGAAGGATTATTTATTAAGGAAAATACTTGTCCTTTGAAAATTATTATCATAATTATCACTAAGAACCCAATTCTATGTTTCTTATTAAGGCAAAATCCCTGCTGAGACAAACACAAGAAGGCTGTTGATTGCAATGGAATACCTGTCTGAATAGGGCTAAGTAATCAGCTTTGAAATGTCACTCAAAGGAATCAGTGGGGCAGAGGCTATTCTCTGACAGATAGCAATAGTTTTTTTTTTTTTAATTGGCAATGGTTTTATATTATCCTTCCATCGGTAATTATTCTGGATAGCTCCAGAAGCAATATTTAGGACTTGAGGAAAAATATAATGGAACAGAGAAAGTGGCATAGAAGTCCAAGGAGCCATATCTACTCATTGAATATGTTGAGACTCATTGAATTATGTACTCTCAAAGTCAATTTGTTCCAACTTACAATGGTGAGTAATTGTACTCCAGAGTACCCCAGTCATGATGTTTATCAGTCTCCTGTCGGGAAAAGTGGAGACCTGCACAGACAGCCCACTTCAGTCTTCATTTGTAAGGCTTAACTTTATTCCTTGGGGCCATGCAAATGTTTTTTGAGAAAATAATGAGAATGCAATTTAATTTAAATCACTTGAAAATATTGAAAATCTCAATATAATAGGCGCTTGACATTATGAAAGGCTACATTCCAAAATTTTTGATAATCTTTAGACATGAAAATATTGGTATAGATTATAAACTGTATCAAGTCTTCAAGTAGCAAATTACAGCCAGTCACCAGTGAATTTTGAGATACAAAGACATTGACTAGGGATGTGAGAGTGACCTGGTTGTAACATCTGTTACCCCACTGATTGTCAGGGTTGATTTGGCTGATCTGGCTGGCTAGGCAGGTGTCCCCATCCTCTCCAAGCTACGTGCACGGTAGAAGAAGACGACTTCCCCAGAGGAGAGGTCTGGTCTTCAGTCAAGGGTAAAAGAATAGCTGCTGAGATTCTCTGCCAGAATCTCCAAACAAGCTCTCAAAGAAGTTGACTAGCCCTAGCTGGTTTGGCTCAGTGGATAGAGAGTTGGCCTGTGGACTGAAAGATCCCGGGTTGGATTCCGGCCAAGGGCACATGCTCGGGTTGTGGGCTAGATCCAACAGTAGTGGGTGTGCAGGAGGCAGCCAATCAATGATTCTCTTTCATCATTGAAGTTTCTCTCTCTCTCTCCCTATCCATTCCTCTCTAAAATAAATAGAAATATAATTTAAAAAAGAAGTTGACTAGTTTCACTCACTTGTCAAGAACTTTGTAGAAAATTTTATCACTGTAATTGCCCTCAGCTTATTCATTTCTTCTTTCATTCTACAAATATTTATGAAGGCCTACTATGTGATAGGTACTAAGCTCTTTAGATAATAAAGCAAATATAATTTCTTTCATTAAGGTATTATCAGTCTAGTAGAAGAGGTAGTCAATAGACAAACAAAAAATGATAAAACAGAAATTGAAATCAATGCTTGAAGGAATTTAACAGGGTAGAGTGATACCTGGTGCTTTGCAGAAGATCGCTTACTCACAATTAGTAGGCAGGGAAGAACTCTCTGAGAGAGTGGAATTTAAACAGAATTACAAGTCAGTTACATAAAAAGCAGGAAAAAGAGTATTCCCAATAGAAGAACAGCATGTATAAAGTCTCTGAGACTGGAAAAAGCATTAGGCATTTGAGTGGTTAAAAGAAAGTCAGTGTGCCTAGAGAGAAGTGAGAAAGGTGGCGGGTCAGAAGACAGGTGAATTTTGTGAGACAAGCAAGGGCCAGATCATATGGCTCTCTGTGAACCATCTGTCTCAGTCCATTTGGGCTGCTAAAACAGAATACATAGACTGGATGACTTATACAACAAACATGAATTTCTCACAGTTCTGGAGGCTGGGAAGTCCAAGATAAAGGTATCTAGTGAGATTCCACTTCCTGGTTCATGAATAGCTGTCTTCTCATTCTCTTTGAGACAGAAGAATGTTAGGTACATAGGGGTGGGACCATGGGAGGAGGAAGTGAAACCAGGAACTCAGCTAGGTGGAGTTACTAAGGCACCCCTACTGGGTGGCGAAGGACAGTGGCACATGAGAGGCATGAACTTTAACATGTATGAATATTACTAAGACAGGCAGCTTGCAGGTAACCAATCACAAGGCAGTGAGGCATATAATCAATCCCAAGGATGTTGCAAAATTCTTTGAAAGGACCAATCAGGAATTAACAAGCATATATACATTAAAAAAAAAAGCACGGGGTACTTTCTCCCCGCTCTCCCAGGCACACAATGGATTCCCATGTTCCTGTGTGTGTGTCAGGGGGCAGGGGAGCACATCCCCGGTGCTCATGTGGCTTATGACCATGTGGGACTCTACATATGGATTAATAGACTTTAATTTGCATGAATGCTCTCAATAATCTTCAGTTCCACTAACCATTTTTGTCCTCTGGGACTTCATTCTTTGAATTCAGGAGACAAGGAACTCAGACTCTACACCCGCGTATTGGTTTCATCTTTACATGGCACAAAGGACCAGGGAAACTCTCTAGGGTATCTTTTATAAAGCTACCAATCCCATTCATGCGGGCTCTACTCTCATGACCCAATTACCTCCCAAAGTTCCCACCTCCAATTTTAACTGTCACATTAGGGGTAAGGATGTCAACATATAAATTTGGAAGCAGGGGATACTAACATTCAGGTTGCAACACCATTATAAGGAGTTTAGATTTTATTCTCATGCAATGGGAACCCATTGAAAAGGTTTTATTAGAAAAGTGGCATATTCATAGATCAGGTCAAACTGCAGCCATTTTGTAGTAGGTTATAGAGTCAACTTCTTAGTTTTTTAAAACATATTTTATTGATTTTTTACAGAGAGGAAGAGAGAGGAATAGAGAGTTAGAAACATCGATGAGAGAGAAACATCGATCAACTGCCTCCTGCACAGCCCCTACTGGGAATGTGCCTGCAAGCAAGGTACATGCCCTTGACTGGAATCAAACCCGGGACTCTTCAGTTCGCAGGCCAACACTCTATCCACTGAGTCAACCGGTTTCGGCATCAGCTTCTTAATTTTAAGGAAAGGCATCTGGCAACAATTTATGACAGGTAAAAGATTACCTGTTTATTGTAGGAAAAACTGATTGGAGGAGACATGGGTATCAGTAGCTCACAGGAGAACCAACAAAATAGTCTATGTGAGATGGTGGCTTAGAGAAGGTGACAGTGGTGGAAATGAATGGTAAAAAGATTCAACATGCTTTTCCAGTGTAGAAGTGGCAGAGATAATCATGTTGATATTGAGCAAATAGAATGGTGCTGGTTGCTCAAGTGGTGTGGTGTGCAGGGTGGTGGGCCAGATTGAGAAAACAGCTTTGGACTGACTTTTTGAATTTGAGATGCTGGCAGACCTCTGAGAGGAGATGGCTGGCAAGGATCTGCAAACCGGAACTCTAGGACAGTTTGCAGGGTACGAATTTGATAGTTAGATGGCATAAAGATAGAATATAGAGCCCTGGAAGCTAAAGAGATCACCCAGAGAGACGATGATAAGAGAAAAAGAAAAGAGGGCTCAGGATGGAGTTAGAGATCAACAAGGAGAAGTAAAAGAGAAAAGAGAAATGCAACGGCAAAGAGATAGAAGGAAAACCAGGAGAGTATAGAGTCACTTCAGCAAAGAGCTAAAGGGAGAAGGAGAAAGAAGTATGAAGGGTCTGTTATATTGAATGCTGATAAGCCTGGCTCCTTACTTCAGAAAGTATGAACATTAAATCAAAATTAGATGTATTTGTCATCTTTGTTATTTCTTGTTTTTTATCTACTAGCTTGTTTTCCTGCCCACCTGCCGAAATGACAACTGCTCTCTGAGTCCCGAACATTGTTAAGTCACATACTTTAAAGAAAATCTTTCATCTTTCTTTATGAATCTTGATTCTCCCTGCATTCTTGGATAACTTCTACAATGCTGTCCATTTTGCTATTATATGCAGAATCTATAATCTTCAAAAGCCTCCACTCTCCAAATGTAAAACTACTTTAGATGCAGTTTATCTCTTGAAAATTATCCTTGTTCATTTAAAAACATATTAGCTCTTCACCTTCAATGCATTTGAATTGTCATGTTGTAGAAGCCTTGGAATATTAAGCTTATCACAAAGTTAGGACAAGTTTTCCCAAGAGGGTGAAAAGCAGTTTTAAATTCAAAGTGGCAAAAAAAAAAAAAAATCCCATATCTTAAAATAGAAGCAAATTTTTTCTCTGTTTCACATTCTCTCAAGATATCCACAACCCTTTTTAAACTCTCTATTTATTATTAAATACAAGCAATTTAGCTCCTTTGTAAGGTTATGCAAATAACTCATTCAGAATTAGCATTTAACATGCAGTTCTTATATCCAGACAATGTTATGTATAAAGTTGTTTTAAAAAGATTCAAATCTTTATAATTAGGAAGGGAAAATATATTAATAGAAATAAAGGGATACTCTGCTAATCTCCCATATGTAAATTAGCTTATAATTTCCATCATCCACTTTAGAAGCAACAGAACAATGCAACTTTTATTCTTCAATATTGCTGTCTCTCTCCTGCTAGAAAGTATGTGCATATACATGTATACCTAAATGACAATGACAAGGAATGTTAAATACTTTAGTTTAGTGGGAAAGAGATGGTTGGTAACTTGTGAGTGGAATTGAAGTTGATATTCTGAGTTTGGCAGCAGATGCTCTTGGGTTCTATATCAACTAGTTGATTTTCCTCTTTGATAGGGGGCCTGGATCCACTCTTGTCCACCTGACCCTTCTTCCACAGTGTATTCATCTCTTCCCTTCTCCCCAATCACTATAGAATGTCTGAGGAAACTGTTCATTCTCTGAAGGACATTCTTTTTGCACTAGTTTCTAGCTTGGCCTTTGGAGAAAGATATCAGGAAGGTGGTGGCTAGACATTGGTCAACAGAATAGTACTGGCTAGATTCTTCAGTCACCATCTGCAGCTTGGCTTTTGTCTTATAGGGAAGGCCTGGGAAGGAGAAGGGATCTGGTAGAGGAGGCAAAAAGAGATAAAATGGGGGATATCTATAATATTGTCAATAATGTTTAAAAAATATTTCAGACATGGAATACACATGTCTGGAATCCTATATAATGAAGAGGTGACATGCAAATTGACCATCACTCCAACACACAAGATGGCTACCACAATGTGGTCAACGATGGGTGCCCCCATGTAGGCACACGATGGCCACCACAAGATGGCCAGCAGGTAGGGAAGTTGTGGGTGATCAAGCCAGCAGGGGAGGGCAGTTGGGAGGGACCAGGCCTAAAAGGAAGGGCCATTGTGGGGGGTACTCAGGCTGGCAGGGGAGGGCAGTTAGGGGTGACCGGGATGGCAGGGGAGAACAGTTGGGGGCAACCAGGCCTGAAGGGGAGGGTAGTTGGGAAGGACTAGGTCTGCAAGGGAGGGCAGTTGCAGCAGGGAGGGGAGGAGCCCAGGCCAGCAGGGGAGGGCAGTTAGGGGTGACCGGGATGACAGGGGAGGACAATTGGGGGCAACCAAGCCTGAAGGGGAGGGCAGTTGTGGGGGGACCAGGCCTACATGGGAGGGCAGTTTGGGGGGACCAGGCCTGTAGGGGAGGGCAGTTAGGAGTATACCAAGCCAGCAGGGGAGGGCAATAGAGGGGGGGAACAGGCCTGAAGGGGAGGGCAGTTTTGGACTACCATGCTGGCAGGGGAGGGCAGTTAGAGGTGACCAGGCTGGTAATGGAGGGAAGTTAGGGGTGACCAGACCAGCAGGGAAGGGCAGTTAGGGGTGACTGATCCTGCAGGGGAGGGCAGTTATGGGTGACCAGCCTGGCAAGGGCATGGTTAGGGGGTAATCAAGCTGACAGGCAGAAGCAGTTAGAGTAATCAGGCAGGCAGGCAGGCAAACAAGCAGTTGGGAGCCAGCAGTCCTGGATTGTGAGAGAGATGTCCAATTGCCTGTTTAGGTGGGTTTGGGCCTAAACTGGCAGTCATCCATCCCTTGAGGGGTCCCAAATTGGAGCGGGTGCAGGCTGGGCTGAGGGACACTCCCCTCCCCCTTGCACAAATTTCATGCACTGGGCCTCTAGTTTAGTATAATTAGGTGAACTACGGTGGTGAAGGATTCAAAACCATTAAAAGGATTAGATTGTTGAACCTGGAATTGGAGAGGAGAGCTCAGAAAAGACTTTAAATACAAAATGGGTTTATGTATGTTCCTTATATTTGCAAAATGAAAGAACTAGAAAAATTAGTGAAATGTAGAAAGGATATATAATTCTCCTTCAACAAACATCTGAGAAACTTCCATGTACCAGGTGGAGAGCTGGCAGACTGGATGTAAGATAAAAATAAGCATTTATTGACTTCATGGAAGTTGCTTTACAGTGGAGAAATAAACATAAAAATAACGATTATAAAAAGTCATGATATACAACCATAGAAGTATGGATAGGATTCAAAGAGCTAATAGAGGAAGGCTGCCTGTATCTGCAAAGTAAAGCTTGGGTAAAAAAATTACTTTTCTCCATTCCCACTGCAATCACCTCATCTAAAACTCCATTGTCTCTCTTCTAGACTTCTGCAATTGCCTTAGAACTGGTCTTCTGGCCTCTGGGTTGCTGCTCCCACTCTCCAAAAATGAAATCTGATCATGTCATTTCCTCACTTAAAATCCTTCAATAACTGTCCATAACCACATACTAAATGCAAACCCTCCATCTGACTTATTAGGCATCAATGGTCACCATTTCTTTTTCTTAAATATCCTGTCTAATAAAAGAGTAATATGCAGATTGACCATCACTCCAACACACAAGAGGGCTGCCTCCATGTGGTCAAAGATCCTGCCCCCCTATGGACACAAGATGGCCACCACAGTAGTGGGCGATCAGGCCAGCAGGGGAGGGCAGTTGGGAGGGAGCAGGCCTGTAAGGGAGGGCAGTTGGGGGTGATCAAGCCTGCAGGGGAGGGCAGTTAGGGGTGACCAGGCCAGCAGAGGAGAGAAGTTGGGAGCAAACAGGCTGGCAGAAGAGCAGTTAGACATCCATTAGGTTGGCAGGGTAGTGATTAGGGGGTGATCAGGCTGGCAGAATCGGTTAGGGGCAATCAGGGAGGCAGGCAGGTGAGCAGTTTGGAGCTAGCAGTCCTGGATTGTGAGAAGGATGTCTGACTGCCAGTTTAGGCCCAATCCCGGTAGGATCGGGCCTATATGGGCAGTCAGACATCTCTCAAGGGGTTTCAGATTGGAGATGGTACAGGCTGGGCTGAGGGACACCCTTCCCTCCTCCCCCCATGCACAAATTTTGTGTACTAGGCCTTTAGTGTGTGTGTGTGTGTGTGTGTGTGTGTGTGTGTGTGTGTGTGTGTGTATTAAGAGAGGAAGGGAGAGGGAGAGAGACAGAAACAATGTGTCAATGATGAGAGAGAATCATTAATTGGCTGCCTCCTGCATGCCCCACAGTGGGATCAAGCCCACAACCTGGGCATGTGCCCTGACTGGAAATTAACTGGAACCTCCTGGTTGATAGGTTGATGCTCAACCTTAGTGCCACATTGATTGGGCTACTGTTTTTATCTCTCCTTTTTCCCCCATTGTTTTCCACCTTCAGCTCCAGTTACAATGACCAGCTTGCCATTTTCCTAAATCTGAGCAAAGAAGAAAATCACCATTACTTTCTGGGCCCTGGGCCCCTACACATGTGTATTCTCTGCCTAAAACTAACTGCCCTGCCTTCAAAATTCACACAGCGATATTCAAAAAGAGACATGCTAACACACACACACACACACACACACACACACACACACACACACACACACTGCCCTTTGCCCTATTCTTCGCTTTGGTCCACAGCAACCCAAGGCCCTCCTGTGGGTACACTTTTTGTACAGTACCCTCTGAGGCATCTAATTAATGAGCTCTATTGTGCTTCGCAGTTTCCTTTTCCATCTTTTTTACTAGAGGGAGTATGTCTTATTCATCATTGTATTCTCAGAAGCTGACATAGTTCTGGGTACATTTTTGAGGGCAACTATATATTTTTCAATAGCTGAGTAATGAGAAACTTCTGAACAATACTATCCCAAAATGTGAGGTACAATTCCTGTCTCTGGCAGCACACAAATAAGTGTTACACATCTCAGTGGAGTGAATGCTCTAAAAACTTTGGAAGTTTCTAAGACTATGATGCTATGCATCTGTCTTACATGCTTTTTAAGAAAGAAGCAATGTGTCAAAAAGTAATCTGTGAATTTTTTCTTACTTGTGGGCAGAAGTGGTCAGGCACCTTGACTCTTTCTCTGGATTGAGCAAAATTCTAATTTCAGGGTGAAACACTCAGGGTGCAGTTGCAGAGCAAAATATCCCTCCGTGGCAGGAAGAGCTGCATCTTGCAAGCTTCGTAAAGATGGCTGGGTGGACTGGACTGCTGGGACACAGGGCCACCTGGCTGAGTTTAAGAGAATTGGGCTTTTGTTTTTCCCATTCACAACTTGTGGGCAAGAATTGCAGCATTCTCATAACAGACTCCAATACCACCTCCTTGCCCTTACTGCTTCAGTGATTTCCCACTGTGAGCACCTGTGCTTCTCTTGCTGCCAGAGCCCCCTCTGTAACCTGTTAGGAGCCTGGAAAGGGCAGAGGATTGACCTTCTTTAACTCTCAGGCAGTGGCTGACCAGAGCTGGTATATCCTTGGCCTTCAGGTGGGCTAACTTTAAGGCAGGTGTCCTCAGAGATTCCCAGGGAATCTGATAGGACCTGGCTTCAGCTGCCCACAGTGAGAACTGACTTGATAATGCAAATTTCCTCTCTTCCTGCCCTATTCCCTTTCAAGGTTTCTTAGGATCACACCCAAATAAATTCAAATTCTTGTCTGAGAGTTTGTTTCTAGGGGAAATTCACACTTAGATAACAGCTGACAAGCACATGTCCTCTCAGCTTAGAGCTGGAACCTGTCAGAGAAGCCTAAAATAGATGGTAGTTACCACAAGGGGCCTTCCTCCTTGAGAG
This sequence comes from Antrozous pallidus, assembly GCA_027563665.1. Classification (NCBI taxonomy): domain Eukaryota; kingdom Metazoa; phylum Chordata; class Mammalia; order Chiroptera; family Vespertilionidae; genus Antrozous; species Antrozous pallidus. The sequence goes on from CM050519.1 coordinate 24,393,445, forward strand.
CGGTCATCAGATGGGGCAGGTGGGAGATGGTGACTGACTGTTGGTGCAAGGGGATCACAAGTGGATAAACTGTGGGCAGCTGGAGCCAAATCTCACCAGGGAAACCCTGGGGCTGAGCACATAAAGGGAAGTTAGTTATATACCAGCTCTGTCCAATCTTTGCTTGGGCTCAGGTCAAAGAGAAGAGGAAAGTCAAATTTGGGGGCTCTTCCAGCTGCCCAATCCATTATTGGTTGCATTGGCTACTAAAAAGAATCATACTTTTCTTATAAATTTGATTAGGCCAAAATATTATAGAATCTGAGTAGACTGTGACTCAATATTTACACACCTATCCACAACTTTCAACTTTACCATGTGGCAATTAAAGCCAGTAATTGCAAAGCTCTTCTCTAAAAGGTGCTCCTTTCCATCCCTGACTTTATGGCAGGGAGAGCAGAGTTTTAACCTATGGAGGGTTAGAGTCAAGTCAGAAACCATATCTGGGGCCTTCATGTTTATCTAATCCCCCCCCCCAATTTTACCTAGGAAGAAACTGTAACCCAGAGAAAGAAAGTGAGGTGCTCTCAGTCACAAATAGGTTCTCAGTTCTTATTCCAGATTCTACCATCTCACAAACAAGCCTAGATGAATTTATTGGAATTTCATTCCTCTCTATCCTCATAACTCTATTTTCCCACTGTGAGCATCTAAATCTATTTCAGATTTTCTTTCTTTAAAAACAATTTTTTTCCAAATTTTATTTTTCAAAATTTATTTTTTAATTATAGCTTATACTGGTATTCAATATTATTGTATATTAGATTGAGATGTATAGCATAGTAGTTAGATAATCCTATACTTTACAAAGTGCTCCCCACAGACCTGCAGAGTATCATGCTAAGTGAAATAAGTCAGTCAGAGAAAGATAAGAATCACATGATCTCACTCATATGCGGAACCTAAATAACAAAATAAACTGATAAACAGAGTGGGTCCAGAGAGGTAAGTGATTTGTGTTTTTACATCCCTGGCAAAGTTTATATAAAATTATTAAAAAATGGCAGCTAGTCTGACATTGAATTGACATGGCCTAGAGCTTGTCATATCCTATGGAGACCAGTCCTTAGGCTAGGCCTTCCTTAACCTCCCATGACACCATAATACCCTTACATGATATTATTCTACAATGTCATTATAATATTTGATATTTGACAACAGCATATTATACAATTATCCCAAAATAAACTTACAAACTAATTCTTTGAATGTTGGGCAGCAACTTAAAAAAGGATAGGAAATAAATTAATCCCTTTCAGAAGGAATTAAGGCACTGGGAAGGGATCCGAGCATTCTATATTGGCCCTTCTTGCCCTTTCTGCCAAGAGGGACCTTCTTGTTACTATCCAAATACACACAGCTGATGGCAGAGTTTTCAGTTCCAGCTGTGGCTGAAGCCTTTGGGCAGCTGGCACCATGGATCTGTGTCTCGACCAATGGTGTGAGCTGGGCCCTCTCTGGAGAAGAAACCTGGGTCCCCCGAGATATGTGATCAGTACCGGGACCCTGCCAGCAGGTGAGGGGACCCCAAGGCAGGTACTGGACGTGGAGGCCACAGGGGGGCATAGACTACAAAGGAGACAGAATTGAACCTCACATCACCCTGTTTGGCCCCGGAGGATGGCTGGTTAGCCAGAGACGGGTAAGATTCCTCAGGGAAGGAACAACCTAAGACAGGCACAGTCGCAGAGGGGCCAACAGGAGAGAACTAAAAGGTCAACAGAGGTGGGGCACAGACCCTCATCCACAAACCTTGCAGGGGTTTGAATTCTCAACCCTCCTAAGGGAGGTCTCCTACCCCCATGGCTGCTTCGCCTCCCACACACAACTCATACGGGGACCCAGGTGGCAGACAGAGACCCGGCCAGCAATAGCTGCTCTATATCTAAATTCAGTCTATTACCAGGAATGCTCGGGACCTACTCAAAATTGCAAATATTCCTTTCCACTAGTATTCACAGGGTAAACTAAGATTTCTGCTTGAGTATTAAAATTGATAGGAAAATAGTAATCAAGTTTTCAGATTAATTTAAATTGGCCAAGTGAAATATGAGAATACTCAAGAAAATTATAGTGTACTGGACAAAAAGCTTTTCCTAAAACATTAACTAAAAAATCTATTAGTAGTTCATCTCACTGTAAAATTGCCTAACAACCAAAGAACCTAAAGCAGTCACTTTGTGTGCAAAAATTAAAATTTAAAATTATCAAGACTGCAATATAAAATTTCCAAAAGTCCCCATTAATCAAAAAAGGGGAGGGGACAGCGGGGTAATATCATGTAAGGGAAAAAAAAATATATATCGAGTAAGTAAAATATATCTAGAAAATTCTTACTCCAGTAAAGTAAATTCCATTTGTAAAAACAATTGCAGGACACCCATGAAAAAACACACATGGTGTCAAAATAAGCCAAAGAAAAATCATTTAGGCAAAAATTAAAAAGAATCCCAAGTCTATTTTGCATAGAGGATCCCTTTGTTAACTTTTGGTCGAGAATGTGTTTGTGTGTTTACAGAGAACAACTCCAAGACCATGTGGGTTCCTGCGACGGTGAGGAACTGATGGATCTGTTCCAGTCACGAGGACGGTCCAGAGATGGGGGACACTGACGACACCTTGCCATGCTAGCAGTCAGCAGCTGTGCATGTCTGCAGGCAGCCCAGGACCAAACCAGAGAGGATGGATCTTGCATTGACACGATATGTCCACCATCTGGATACCATTGCTGACTTATACACATAATGAATTATTTGACACTGAAACTGGGACTCAGAAAAGTTGGACATTGAAACCGAGACTGAAACACTTTTTGTTCTTATACATTTATTTCTAGTATGCAGAGGCAAGATATTTTTGAAGAAAAGAAACAGGGGAGAGTGATTGATATAGAGGCAGGATGGCCTTGAACAGGCTGTCAAGCTACAGGGGGAGGCTTGGGTGGATGGGAGGCAGATGCGGGGGGAGATCAACCGAAGGACTTGTATGCATGCATATGAACATAACCAATGAATGAAAGACACTGGGGTGGGGAGGGGGGGAAGCTGGGAATATGTGCTGGGGGGTGGGGGAGGCTGGGGGGAGGATAAGGGGGAGGGGGAAAGGAAAACATATACTACTATTATACTGCAAAAAATCAATAAAAAATAATTAAAAAAAAAAAAAATAAAAACAATTTTTTTCCAAATTTTATTTTTCAAAATTTATTTTTTAATTATAGCTTATACTGGTATTCAATATTATTGTATATTAGATTGAGATGTATAGCATAGTAGTTAGATAATCCTATACTTTACAAAGTGCTCCCCACAGACCTGCAGAGTATCATGCTAAGTGAAATAAGTCAGTCAGAGAAAGATAAGAATCACATGATCTCACTCATATGCGGAACCTAAATAACAAAATAAACTGATAAACAGAGTGGGTCCAGAGACATGGAAGCATTGAACAGAGTGTGGCATCTCAGAGGGAAGGTAGGGCAGAGTGGGTGGGGTGGAAGATAATCAACCAAAGACTTCGTATGCATGTATGCATGGCCCATGGACACAGACAATGGGGTGGTGGGGGCCTGAGGTGTGTGGGGACAGGGCAGGGGCAGGCTGGAAAAGGCCAATGGAGGAAAAAAGGTGATGTGTGTAGTACTTTCAACAATAAAGAATTATTTTTAAAAATCCACAAAAAAATGCTCCCCCCAATATTTCCAGTACCCACCTGACACCATATATAGTTATTACAATATTCCTGACTATATTCCTATGCTGTACTTTGCTTCTCTATGATTTTTTTGTAACTACCAACTTGCACTTGTCAATAGCTTCACCATTTTCAACCAGTCCTCCAGCACCCACTCCCCTCTGGCAACTCTGTCTGTTCTCTGCCTGTGAGTCTGTTGCAATTTTGTTTATTTGTTCTCTAGATTCCACATATAAGTGAAATCTATGGTATCTGTCTTTCCCTGTCTAACTTATTTCACTTAGAATAATACCCTCTTGGCCCATCCATGTTGTCACAAATGGTAGGATTTCATTCTTTTTCATGGCTGAATAAAATTCCATTATTATATAAATGTGTGTCACCACTTTTATAATCCACTCATTTATTGATTGGCACTTGGGTTGCTTCCATATCCTGGCTATCATCATCCTACCTAATAAAAGAGTAATATAGAAATTGACCAAACCCCTGCTACACCCACAAGCCACACCACTAGCCAATCAGGAGCAAATATGCAAATAAATGCCAATAATGATGGCTTCGGCCACTGAGAGCAAGAGGGAGGCTTGGGTTTCCCTGCCAATGGAGGAAGCCAAGCTTTCTGCCTGCCCTTGCCGGCCTACACCTCCACTCAATGCTACAAAATTTCAATTGTAGAAGAAAATGACAGGCAGTCACTGGAGCTGGAAAGAGCAGAGGCTAGGGTTGCCCCAGCGATGGAGGAAGCCAAGCTTCTGCAGTTCTGGCTGGCCTAGGCCTCCACTCTAGGTTACAAAGTTTCAATTATAGAAAGTAAATCAACCAACAGAAATGGCTGTCACTACGGAGCGAGCAGAAGGCTTGGCTTCATTCCAGGCTACAAAGTTTCAATTGTAGAACATAAATTAATCCCAGATCCCAAGGCCTACGTTTGGGTCGCCGTGGATGTGGCTGGCCAGCAAACCACCACAGGCCCCTTGCCCAGGCCACCCCACACCCTGAGGGAACTCCAACCCTGATCCAGGATACCATTCAGGGCAAACCAGCTGGCCCCACCCATGCACCAGGCCTCTATCCTATGTAATAAAAGAGTAATATGCAGATGGACTATCACTCCAACACACAAGATGGCTGCCCCCAAGTGGTCAAAGATCCTGCCCCCATGTGTACACAAGATGGCCACTACAAGATGGTCAGCAGGGGAGGGGAGTTGGGAGGGACCAGGCCTGCAAGGGAGGGCAGTTGGGGGCAATCAAGCCTTTAAGGGAGGGCAGTTAGGGGTGACCAGGCCAGTAGAGGAGGGAAGTTGGAGGCAAACAGGGGGGCAGAGGAGCAGTTAGACATCAATTAGGCTGGCAAGGAAGTGGTTAGGGGGTGATCAGGCTGGCAGGCAGAAGTGGTTAAGGGCAATCAGGAAGGCAGGTAGGCAAGCAGTTGGGAGCCAGCAGTCCTGGATTGAGACAGGGATTTCCGACTGCCCACTTAGGGGGATTGGGCCTAAACAGGCAGTCGGAAATCCCTGGAGGGGTTCCAGATTGGAGAGGATGCAGGTTGGGCTCAGCGATACCTGCCCTCCCACTGTGCACAAATTTTGTGCACCTGGCCTCTAGTACTATTTAATAAAAGAGTAACATGCAAATTGACTATACCTCCACTACGCTGCCAGCCAATCAGGGGCAGGGGGTGTGGCCGAGGCATAGCCTGGACATGGCCAGCACACAGAGGCCAGCAGAGGCATGGCCACAGTGTAGTGAAAGCAACCACCACACTATAAGGTCTGCCCACACAGTACTTAAGGGCCGGCCCTCCTTACAGTTATGGTGACTGAATCACATGCAAATGAGTGCCCGGGATCCCAGCATGCCCCCCAGCCCAGCACCCACGATGGGAGTGGGGGGACTACTGCCAGTCTCTGGGGTAGTGTGCGAAGACTCTGGTGGCTACCACCGGGTGGAGAAAGTTCACAGTGTTCTTGGTTCGTGCAGGGTATTGGAAGCACCAGAAATTCTGGGAAATGTAGTTCTGGTGGCAGACCCACTGTAGGAGAGAGTTTGAATTACTGAGCATGGAACACGGAAGCAGTGGGGTGGGCTGAGCGTGGGTGGCGGCGTGGGAGCACCGCGGCCCCTGCCTGGGTGCTGAGTGCAGAACTTGGAAGTGGTAGGGCGGGACTGGGTGTTGTGAGTGAAAGTGGTGGTGAGTGCCCAGCCCCTGGGGCTGGGTGGTCACAGGCAGCTGGGGATGAGCTGAGCAGGGAGATGGCTGGGTGCCCAAGGCCTAAAGCCTCAGGCTTTAGGCCTTGGGCATGCTGGGGGTGAGCCATGAGTTGGACATCCCCTAAGGGCTCCCAGTATGTGAGAGGGGCCAGGTTGGACTGAGGGACCACCCACCCCCAGTGCACAAAGAAAGATTGAGCCCCCATTTCCTTAATTATTTCAGAAATAATCCTCCCAATAATCAACTCCATCACCAACCAAGCAGTTGAGTCCCCGATACTATATGAATTAAAGTTGGACAATAAATGTTATGCTATGATGACTTTTCTCCTTATACAGAGTATCAGTTTGCTTGTGGAGTGGCTTCCTGGCTTGCTGCCAGCCTGTGCATGGTCCAGCTTATGAGTTCAGGATCTATGACAATGTGAATAATTCAGATGTTTATAATAAAAGCACGTGAATACACGAATTAACTAATGTTAATGTTAAAATTCATGGAAAAAATAGTCCTTTGAATCTTTGGTGGTTAGAAATTAAAGACCTCAAATCATGTGCAATAAACAGAAAATAAAGTTACACTGAATGGCAAAAAAAAAAAGAAAAAGAAAAAAATACATTAGGGGCCAGGAAATGTTTAAAGACATGGGAACCATTCCCAGATCAGGAAGAGAAGTCACAGGGTATATATTATTGCTACAAATATTGTATTTTCTATTACTTACAACATATATAATGTAATGTACTAGATGCCTTCCTATCTCATGAAGTACATATTCTCATAGGTAATACTGGTAGATATGTTATAGTTATGGCAATATGTCATATCTTATCTATATTAATGAAAGGGTAATATGCTAATTAGACCAGGAGACATTCCAGATGTCCTTCTGGACAAAGCCATGGTGGTGGGGCCGAGGCAGAGACGGTTACGGTTGATCAGGCCAGGAGGGGAGGGCAGTTGGGGGTGATCAGGCTGGCAAGGGGATGCAGTTGGGGGCAAGCAGGCCAGCAGGCAGAGTGGTTAGGGGAGATCAAGCAGGCAGGCAGGTGAGGAGTTAGGAACCAGTAGTCCCGGATTGCGAAGGGGGTTGTCTGACTGCCAGTTTAGGCCCGATTCCACAGGGGTCCTGGATTAGAGAGGACGCAGGCCAGGCTAAGGGAAAACCCCTCCAACCTCCCTCTGTGCACGAATTTCGTGCACCGGGCCACTAGTATATAATAAAAGGGTAATATGCAAATCAACTAAATGGCTGGCTGGCCAGTCACTATGACAAGCACTGACCACCAGGGAGGAGACACTCAATGCAGGAGCTGCCCCCTGGTGGTTAATATGCTTCCACATGGGGAGCACTGCTCAGCCAGAAGCCAGGTTCATGGCTGGGAGTGGGTCTAAGCCATCAGTTGGACATTCCCCAAAGGGTCCCAGACTTGGAGGGGGTGCAGGCTGGGCCAAGTGCATGAATTTTGTGCACCAGTCCTCTAGTTATAAATAATGCTGCAATGAATACAGGGGTGCATAAATTCCTTTGAATTAGTGTTTTGGGTAACCCAAAAGTTGAAATGCTGGGTCATAAGGCAGTTCTATTTTTAGTTTTTGAGATCCCCTCTATACTATTTTCCACATTGGCTGTTTTCTAGAGTATCAACTAGGGGTGTCTAGGACTGACATTTTTCTACAAGGTAGTCAGGTTGCAGTTGCTCTACTCATCTCTGGATTCCTGCTGCTGCTGTTGCAGGTCCCAACCACATCAATCTGCAGCGCCCTCGTCCCTCCAAAAAATTTGCTTCTATTTAGACAGAACTTTTCTCAGAAATGCAATGACTAGTGTTAAGTGTGCATGATTCAACCTCTTGTCAGTCATGTAATCTTGAGTCCTCCATCAGAAGATAAAGGTTGCTAGTTAATTTCACAGCCTTACTTGGAAGCTCCATATCCTACCAGCATGCCCACTTCTGTTGGTGCTATGCAAAGAACTCAGGTTATTTCAGGAATGAGACATTTATTGTAAAGAAAGAAACAAGGAATGAGATAGCAAGTATTACAGGAAATTAGGAAAAGGCTTAAAACTAGGCCTCAATTAGATGGTTTGGGTCCTGGTATTTTGTAATTAACATGATTTCACTTCTTTATCCTCATGTTTCTGAGGAATTTCTCTTTACATGCCCATTTTCTATTTTATGACTCTGCCATTTTTAGAGCTCCTGCTCATTTATAACCTTTATTGCCTCCTGGCCTCTAAAAGCAGCTTTTTCTGTGCATTCTTTCACCTTCAACCCCTCTGCTAATTGCTCAACTCTGTATATATATTTTTTTCCTTTGAAATTTCTGAGAGAAAAATCTCTTTGTCCTGCCTAATTAGCACTGTGCCTTTTTGGACAAAGCTGTTGTGTCAAGCCACCTAATAAAACTCTGCATAGCCAATATATTTGCTGGCCTTTCATCACTTGCTCTAAGTGATTATGTATTGTGTAACATGTTATATAAAATGCTTACGGGGACATTTAGATCTGCCTTCCTTGATCTAGTAGATGGGGGCTTCTGAGGAGAGTCAGTAAACTTTGGCCTGTCTGGTGCCTACCTCAGATACTGGTATGTATATGGGGATGGTGCCTCTTTTCTCCTTAGAAGTCTTCACTCTTAGCAATTCATATCTATGCATAGAATGAAGTGGTCTGGTGGCTTCTAGGTAAATAATAAACTGTGCTGCTTCTCAGACCTTTCTCCCCCCAAAATTCCAGACACCTCTGAAAGAGACTTGGTAGCCCCAAAAAGGAGAACATATTTTAGATTCCTGTGTGCCCAATTGTATTCTATATAGAAACTTAGGGAACAAAGGAAAATGAACCCTGGGCCTCTTCGAACCAAACCTTAAATGCATTTTGTTATGATTTAGTTTCAGAAAAAGTGATTATTGGCTACAAACCCTCCCTCATGATAATTTGGATATTGAAAATGATGCATTTGTGTTTGGGTTATCTTTATGTATGAAGGTGGTCCTGAGTTATGGGTGAGCACTTGGCATACTAAATGAAGTTTAAATTGGAGAGACACTATACATTACACATGGAAAAAATTTGCATTTTAACATCTCCAGAATGCTATTAAATATCTCAGAAAGATTCATAAAGGAAAGTGTGTCCTAGAGCTTGAAATAGAAAGTGATTGGAAAAAGTAGAAATAGAGTTCCTATTTTTCAGAAAGGAGCCATATCATCCCATAAATCTTTGAAAAGAAGTTTTCTTGGGCTGTGCTCTAAGCATTCAAATGCTTCCCAGGAGCACCTTGACCTTAAATTAACATTTATAGAGTTTAGTTGACATCAAGCTTTGCAGTTTAATGGAAGGCTTAAAGTTGAAGAAGGTAAGTAGTCTAAATTGGTATTGTATATTAAGTTCTGAATAAGGATGCATTTCTACAACTACCACCGTTTTCATTTATTTCCCCCTCTAGAACAATAATAACAATTGGCAAAATATATGAAATGCATTTTGTTTCATGAATAATACATTTTTATATGTTAACCTCATGGAAACAGAAACAGTTTAATAGTAACAGCAGCATTAATGCTGTCTTCTTAAGGAGGGATATATGTGACAATCTCTGCACTGTCTGACCTTGATAATGTTTCCTGTGGAATCTGTGATGCAAATGTAGGTCCTAAGAAATATTAACCGCATCTTAAAATAATAAAGAGGCATCTTTAAAAAACAGAGAAAAGAAAATATACTGTGTTACCCATAGATTCTGTTACAAATCAAATGAAAATGAGATGCCCCATTCTGTTCAAGCCAGGAGTACATTCTAAGTGGAATACGAATTTCTGGAGAGTAATATATAAAGCATGAAGATGATATTTTAATTTTGCTAATGACTTGCTCCTTGGTTGTATTACAGATAAAAAATGGGCTTCCAATATCTATACACATATTTCTGCAGTGCATAGAGAACGATTTATAAATGCTTGGATTTAGCACACTATGGAAAGGTTCATTTCTCCAAGTGTTTCATCTGCCAGAATAATAATACTTGGTCTCTAGAAAAGATGCTTTTGAAAGAGCCAGTTACTAGGAAGACCAGCACTGCCTTTACACTGGAAAATGCTCTGGGTCCCACCCCAGGGAAGCTCAGTCCTCCCTCCTCCTTCCTAAGTCCTCCTCTGGTGGCTGTGACCAGCCACTGTGGCAGTGTCATCCCAAGATGGTGCCCTGAGCCAGACCATTCTCTGTGACCCTGGGCTCTACATCTTACCTTTGGGATGCTCTCCAAACCTCATCCCACAAGTGTGGGGTCACTCAGATGCTGCAGGGAGCTCCTGGACTCAGTGTTCGTGAGGTTGCCCTGGGGTCCTAGGACCAGTTGCCAGTTCCTGGAGAGCAGCCCGCTGAGCAAGTTATTTTTGTTTGAGGTTTAGTGATTTTTAACTCCAGGCCCATAGCTTATAGGCCCTTAGTACTCTTACTGACATCTAAGATGTTGTTCTGTGTTCACTGGATAGTTCATGGTGCTGGGCCACTCGTAACCTGCAAATGGTTTATTAACTGTAGACTTCACTCAAAATGCAGTCATGTGAATGAAGGCAAGAAAACATTTTTCTTTAAAGTGAATATCTTTTAAAATAAATTTTTATTAACCTCAGAGAGGAATGGAGAGGGAGAGATAGAAACATCAATGATGAAAGAGAATCATTGATTGGCTGCATGCCCCATACCAGGGATTGAGCCCCCAATCCAGATATGTGTCCTGACTGGGAATTGAACCATTACCTATTGGTTCATAGGTTGATACTCAAGCTTTGAACCATGCTGCATGGTCTAATGCAGTGGTTCTCAACCTTTCTAATGCTGTGACCCTTTAATACAGTTCCTCATGTTGTGGTGACCCCCAACCATAAAATTATTTTTGTTGCTACTTCATAACTATAATTTTGCTACTGTTATGAATCATAATGTAAATACTTGTGTTTTCCGAAGGTGGTTGAGAACCGCTAGCAGGGTTGCCTAAGACCATGGGAAAACACAGATATCTATGGTCTAATGTGAATGTTATGAACAAGAAGGAATTATATTTTTTAAGATGTCCCAACTGGCTTTATAAGATAAAGATATTTATCTTTTACCTACATGCCAAATGTCATTGGAATTAGTATAAAAATATCAACAATTGCTGTGTTTGTGTAGAATACAATAATTGTCAGAATATTCAGAAATTTTCAACATTCCCAGGATTCTGTGTCTTAGGGAAAACATTAAGTTATGGCATAGTACAATTTAGATGACTGAAGCCTGTCTGTCCAAATATTCAAGGTTTTGTTTTTAAGACTTAAGAACATCCAGGATTTATAGAAAAGTGGAGAAGTATTTCTTAAAAATAAACAGGCAAGTCAGAAATAAAATAACATAAGTTATACACAGTCATATATATGTACTCACACATTCTCAATTAGGCCTGCAGCATTTGCTAGCGACAGTTCTTCATAGTCCCAAAGGGAGAGCAGAATGATTAAAGTGTTTCTCCTGGACAGGCATCGTTGCTCTTTAAAGAGAAGAAAACTCTAGTTAACATCTGGTTGCGATACATTATTGAAATATATTCCAGACACTGCTTCTTTCGGTCAAACAGCTGGAATCTTCTTTTTAAAGAACAATTTTGATCTGTCTAATCTTCAACTTCCACTGGCAGGAGGGAAGAAAAGCACGAATAGCAAAGAAATATACCCTCTTTCTGAGCACCTGTTCTGTACCAAGCTTGCAACGAAATGTTGTATATGTTATTTCTAGTAGGATCAATGACCCACTGATCTGCTATATATGAGAAATTATAATCAGCACACTTGCATGCATTTTGTTGTTGTATCTTAGTCTATATTTTGATTGATATGTATCTATGTCTTATCTATATATATAAAGGCCAAGCAACCAGAATGCTAGAAAGACTGGAACAATCAGAATGACTGGTTGCTATGATGCCCACTGCAGCCGGCCAAACAACTGGCCTAATAGGGGGGCAGCCCTCCTCCTGGTGGGCCTGGCCCCCGAATTACACCCCTCCCCAATCAGGGGCAGGGCTGGCCATTCAACCACCCACGGCCCCTCCCCAGCACTGGTCCTGCCCGATTAGCCCCCATCAAAGTGGGGGGGGGGGCAGTCAGACCCCACCCATGCACAGATTCATGCACCAGGCCTCTAGTATATTTATATCTAGGTTCTAGTTAGGAAACTAGAAGCAAAGTAGGTATCAAGCAGAGACAGAAAATTATTTCCATAGGTGTTTGAAGTCTGAAAGAATAGAGATGAATTCATAAATTGCCCTAATATTAGTAACTTCTGGGAGCAGCTACCACCTCTGGGCTCAAGGGAACAAAAGAAAAAAGAGGTCATCAGAGCTTAGGATCTTAAGGCTGGCCCCACCTGGCCCCCCAGTTGGTGTAAGTCCCTTAGCAGGGTTACCATGTATGCTGCTGGGAGTGCCCAAAGAACCTGCAAGCTAGAGGAGTGGCTGTCCAGAAGCTGAAGAACAAGACAGAAATAACTTCTTTCTTTCTTCTGCCTTCTAATCTCCTATCTGTGCTTCCATTAGAGAGCCTAACAGAGAGTCAGTTGATGCCAAGGGAGCCTCAGAAATGCAGTTTGTAGAATCCCACACATCACATCACATCACATCACATCACATCACATCACATCACATCACATCACATCACATCGCATCACATAGAAAGGTGGTTTTGGAGCTCAAAGGCAATATGCAAATCACCCATCTATAGCTCTGCAATAATTATTACTAATTTAGTAATTTCATATTTAAATGTTTGTCCAGATCAAGAAAAATTTACTTTCAGATCTTTAAAACCATTTATAGCTGTTTTATGCCATGGTGCTTTGTGCTCACAAAGGGTCCAGAGTAAGGTTGGACTCTAGCCATTATAATGCTCTATATTCTTATCAGATGAAAATATATGTATTGATGCTTTATCAATTCATATGCTCGCTCATTTAAATGATGTTTCTAAGCATTTTTTTGCATCTGATAGTATGAATCAATTGACATAAAAAAATTAAAGAAGATAGATTGGTTTCTACTGGCTTCAAATCCAAAGTGCTACAAAATTTAAGGATATGCTAAGTTTTCCAAATTCTACACTAAAGAATATGGTTCTCAATGGGCTTGCATCCTTAATTGACTCTAATTTAGCAACATGTAGCAACTCTTCCTAAATTTTTCTGTCATCCAATGTGCTGTTCCCCTCATGCCTCCAAATATTAATTTTCTTACATTGTTCCTTTATACATAAGAGAAGTATTATTTATTTATTTATTTATTTATTTTTATATATTTAATTGTTTTTCTTTACAGAAAGGAAGGGAGAGGGATAGAAAGTCAGAAACATCGATGAGAGAGAAACATCGATCAGCTGCCTCCTGCACACCCCCCACTGGGGATTTGCCCACAACCAAGGTACATGCCCTTGACTGGAATTGAACCTGGGACCTTTCAGTCCGCAGGCTGACACTCTATCCACTGAGCCAAACTGGGTTCAGCGAGAACTATTATTTATTGACTGTGCCTAAATCAATGCCTAGAGTCAGAAGTAGAAATGCTTTCTTTCTGGTGAAGGAAGATGATGAGTAGAAAAACAATGTAAAAGTCAGAAAAACATCAGTTCAAACCCATTAATGATGTATAGTATAGTATAGTATAGTATAGTATAGTATTTTTATAGCAAGATTCCTTACCCCTGGCACTATTGACATTTTAGGCCAGATATTCCTTGTTGTGAGGAGCTCTCCTGGGCATCGTCTGATTTCTGCCAGATGCCAATAAACTCCTCAGAACTTGTGAGAACCAAAAATGTTCCCAGGCCTTGCAAAGTTTCCCATTGAGAATCATTGCTCTAGAATATATACCATATTTCTGTGTGTAAGATAATATTATTAGACTGAAATAGAAGGGCATTTTATACATGGAAGTCAGCCAAGGAGGGAACCATATGGGTGCATAGTTGCCCATACCTTGTCAAACAGGTTTCTTCCAATTACAATCCTTATTGTTACTGATGTCAGCTGATGCCATAATTGGAGGTGGAGAGTGAGCAGGTGCAACAGGGACTGCAGCATTCTGAGCCCATAAAGATGTCAAAAAATAAAAAGATAAATACCGGTAAGCAATTGTCTTACTCCGCAAAATTCAAACTGAATGTGATCAGCCATACAAAAGAGCATGGAAAAAGAGCTACAAAGAGACAATTTGGACCTTCTCCCACTGAGTGTGTAATCAGACAGTGGAGAAAACAGGAAGAACAACTCCTTAAGATGCCAAAAAAGAAGAAGGCCTTAGGAAGAAAACCAGCAAAATGGGCAAATTAGGAGCAGAGGCTAAGGATTTGGATTATGGAACAGCGCCAGTATGGCTTATGTGTGTCAACCAAACTTATTCAACGTCAGGCAAGAATGTTTGCAAGCAAAATGAATATTGTTGATTTTATAGGAAATACAAAATGGTGCTTCAATTTCATGAGGAGAGAAGGGTTGGCCATGAGAACACAAACAAAGTTAGCTCAGAAAATACCACCAGTTTATGAGGATAAAATCCAACAGTTTCACTCCTATGTCATACAACTCCAGAAAAAAATATGATTTTGAACTAAGTCAGATTGCAAACATGGATGAGATGTGCCTTCCAACAGAACTGTTGATGTGAAAGGAATCAAAATAGTGGCAATCAAAACAATGTCTATGAAAAGATACATTCTACTGCTGTGCTCTCATGCTGTGCAGATGGCACTAAACTGCTTCTTATGCTTATTTTTAAAAGGAAAGATTCTAAAGAGACCATATCACCTGGTATTATTATGCAAGTTCAAGAGAAGGGATGGATGAATGAAGACATTATGGCCATTTGGTTTGCAAAGGTTTGGTTCAGAAGACCTGGGGGGCTCTTAAAGAAGCCAGCTCTACTTGTCTTTGATCAATTCCGAGCACATTCAATAGAAAAGACAAAAAGGGTTGCATTAGATTTGCAAACACACCTAGCAGTTATTCCTGGTGGATTTACAGATCAGCTACAGCAACTAGATGTTTCAATCAACAAGCCCTTTAAAGCCCTGATGAGAGAAGAATGGAGTAGATGGATGCAAAATGCAGGTGATAACTTGACACGGAGGAAGAGTGAGAAAAACAACCATTACTGAGGTCTGCAGTTGGTATGGCGTCACACAAGAGGTAATTGTGAAGTCCTTCAAGAAATGTGGAATCAGCAATGCCATGGGCGGAATTGAGGATGATCTTCAGACAGTGACTCAGAAGACAGGAGTGATACAATAGAACTGAAGCAGTTGATATGTCTGGAACTAATAGTGATGAAGAAGAAAGCAGTGATGCAATAGAGGCTAAATACAGTGATATGCTACATAATATCATAGTACTGCAGTAATTACTAAATAAAAATGTGTTCTGTTTTATGTTTAAAGTATTGATTTCTTAATTTTGATTTGGAAAGGGGATGGCATCTTATACATGGAAGTGTCTTATACATGAAAAAATATGGTATTTCCTTAGCTAATTATAATTCTTCACATGGTTGTTGAAAGAATAACATTTTACATATATATACATATACATATATATATATATATACATATATAAAACCTATATAATAAAGAGGTAATATGTAAATTGACCATCACTCCAACACCCAAGATGACCACCCCCATGTGGTCAAGATGGCCACCCCATGTGGACACAAGATGGCCACTACAAGATGACCAGCAGGGGAGAGCAGTTGTGGGCGATCAGGCCTGCAGGGGAGGGCAGTCAGGGGTGACCGGGCCAGCAGAGAAGGGCAGTTGGTGGTGACCAGGCTGGCAGGGAAGGGCAGTTGGGGTGACGAGGCTGGCAGGGGAGTGCCACTGGGGTGGACCAGGCCTGAAGGGAAGGGCAGTTAGGGGTGACCAGACCTGCAGAGGAGGGCAGTTAGAGGTGATCAGGCCTGTAGGGGGGACAGTTAGGGGTGACCAGGCCTGCAGGGAAGGCAGTTAGGGGCAACCAGGCTGGCAAGGGAGGACTGTTAGGGATGACCGGACCAGCAGGGGAGGGCATGAATTTTGTGCACCGGCCTCTAGTATTTATATATGGTCCTAACATGCATCCAAATTAGCAGATTGATACATAATTGGAAAATGCGAGGCTGTGACCTTGCACAAAAGTATTAAAATATTTTTGACTGTGAAGACTTGCTGTTAAATATGTGTTCTGATCAACATTGCTTGGGATTTTTTATTTTTATTTTTTACATTTTTATTGATTTCAGAGAGGAAGGGAGAGGTAGAAACATCAATAATGAGAGAGAATTGGCTGTCACTCATACACCCCTTTTTGGGAATGTTGCCCACAATGCAGGCTTATACCCTGATGGGGAATCAAACTATAACCTCCTGTTTCATGGGTCAATGCTCAACCACTGAGCCACATCTGCTGGGCTCGCTTGGGATCTTTAACTCTGCATTTTAATTTTGAATATCTTGTTCATCATGGATTTTTTGGTATTAATTTTTACTTTTTCAAAATATTGTTTTAAATTTTGCCAATATCGTAATAAAATGTTTATTCATATTGATATTTGTTGATAAAACATATCGTTAAAATACTTCAATTAAAATAAATAAATATTATATTTCAAATATTGCATTAAAATATTTCTTATCTTGATTATTGCGTTTTCGGTCGCCGCCCCTTAAATTTTGTGCCTGACATGCAGGCCCAGGACAGCCTTCTTATATGAGTGTTTGCACTGTAACAACATCCCCAGATGATTGGGAGGCCTAAATGATCTAGAGGCACACATAGTTGTCCCAAGAAATGCAGAGGTGGAAGTGGGGGCAGGTGGTGGAGGCAAGGCCTGGGAGGGCAGCGTGGGGCACATTTCAGGTACTTCCTCAGATCTTCCTCTCTGGAATAGTGGCTGCAGGCAAGGCGGAGGGAGCTGTTTTTATGCGGGGTTAGGTGAGTCATCTATTCTTTGAACGCCTGGCTGATAAAGTGTGACGCAAAGTGGGAAAGCATAGCATTCCCTCTGCTCCTGCGAGAACACGGTGAAGCCTCCGTGAGAAGTCCGCAGGGAGTGCGGCAATGACTCGTGCAGCTTCTCACGGAGGGTGCTGGCGCCCTCAAGTGGCCCTGTGGGCGCTGCAGGCGCGAGACCAGGAGAGGAGCAGCAGGTGTGAGTCGCAGGGTGAAGACCTGAAAGAAATACTGAGTGGGTGGGGTTTTCAGGGGACCAAAGGCTGCTGCTATGTGCTGGTGAGGGCAGGAGCCAGGGAAGATACCAGTTATCCAGCTGTCTCCACTGGGAGCCAGGAACTGGAGAGAAGGTGGAGAACTTAGGACACGTGTTCATGAATTATTTCAATTTGAAATTTGAGGGTCTATCTGCCTCCAGCAATGAGTGGGCAAATAGTGGTGAAATGCACGTGATTGTTCTTCAGTAAACATTAATTACATCAATGCATGAATCCTTGAGCCGCATTGACACGCTTCTCTGCATGAGCACAGTAGAGACCCAGGAATTGTTATTGCGTGTGATAGCCCCAGACCAGTGGCTTTTAAATCTGTGGAACTCAGTTAATTTGACAAACAGACAAATTTTAATCACGATCAGATTACATCTCACATGTCGGTATCCTGGTAAAGAGTATGTGGAGTTGCTATAGTATTTAATAAATATAATTTCATTTAAGTTAGCTTGATATTATTCTGAATTTTCACCTTTAAGTTATGCCAAATGGGTATTCAGTTCCACATGGAAGACTGTGTATGTGTGTGAAATGATTTTTGTTAACTCACTTTCATAGTTCAAATAGTTTTCTTTTCGTCTGCTGAGTTAGAGTGGCAGAGGACTGAACCTGGGGACAAGAGAGTCTGGAGTACAAAATTCTGATCCTGCGTTTAGCCCTGTGTATTTCTTTTCATAATCTTAGCAAATCTCTAATTTCTTACACACACATTAAAAGTATATTGCATAGCTCATGTAATTATTTTTAAAGGAGATCTTATGCTTAGAAAGGTGAAAACCTGGAATTGTGGACAATACTTTCAGAATCACATTTAGCAGATAAGGAAACGCTAAGAAATTAAGGATTTGCCCAGATGATTAAAAAGCACACCGTTTGGGAGAAGCAGGTATCGTAATCTTGTGCTCCAGACTTTCTTGTCCTCGGGCTCAATCTTCCCTGACTCGGCAGGAAGAAAGTAAACTTGTAAGAAAGTCAACTATTTTAACTATGAAAGGTGACCTAAAGAAAAATGATTTCAACACGAAGTTGGTTGCAGCAAAATTCATTAGCTGCCTTCAAGATGAAAGCAGGTGTCTGGGTGACATTCCAAGGTTACTAATGCTTGTCAGTCCAACAACTTGCAGACTGTACATGATGGGGAATCTTTGGGGTTTGGCATCAAAGGAGAGCGGATGTAAAAATGGCCCTGATGGATGTTCTGAGGTTGTTTGATCTAAATCCAGAGAAAATAGCAGCTATCACAGCTGATGGAGTACCCGCTATGACTGGGAAGATGAATGGTATGGAGGGGGAAAATATTAAAGTCAGAAAACCTTGTGCCAGACATTTTTATCATATCTTTTAATTTATTTATTTTTACAAACCAAGCTTGACAATTTGGAAATCCCTTGGTACAGTTTATAAAATAATGACTTCTCAGTGAAGGCCTGGATTCACCAGCAGACCAAGCAATTATGTGAATGATTTCTGTGCCCCAATATGGCTCCCTGTCATTGCATTTTCAAGACAAGTCACTTCCATAAGGTGGGACAGGATCTACATATGATATGTATCTTTGAAACATTAGCTATCAGACACGGTCATTGCCAGGCGCTCGGCGTCCCAATAACAAGGAAGGTATCCTGTGTTATGTTTCCACTTCTGATTTATACTCAAAGGAGAGTCAGCTGAAAGACAGAAGTGCTATGGTGTCATTTGTATTCTTGTATCATTTTTCCTGTGTTCAGTGGCGTGTGTGCTTTGATTTCATTACCATGGCTGTTTCTCACTTTCAAGCTCCTTTCAAACATGCACACAAACACACCCTCACACCTTCCCACTCACACACAACTCTTTAGAGTTGCAGTCAGTGACATGTTTTAAAAGTGTTTCTTTGTGTTAATGCTGCCCTTCCATCCGTTTCCAAGCTCCTGGACAAGTACTGAGTGTATTATGTCCTCTGTGTCCTCCCCACACAGTGAGTGTTCAATAAATACTATCGACTGTCTGACACGTCTCCCTCTTTTCCTCTTTGTCTCTGACACCTTTGCTTTCTTTCAGAAATGATATTTTTAAAGTGGCAATATTTCCCCTCTCTGTACTTATAAAAAGCTCTTCCCGGCCTCTAACTTTTTCTTTATGTAAGACTTTCAACAATAGACAAAATATAGGTGGAAGGAAACCAATATTCTACTACCCCTTAACAGTAAATCTATTTTTAATTGGAATGTGACAAGTATCTTACAGAATAGGAGCTTTTTCCTCAAGAACAATGTTCACGTGAACATCTCTATTGAAGTAGCCATTAAAAAAAAATAACTCCTGCCTGTCCTACCCACTCCAGCTACTCCTGAATTCAAGGCAGGTATTAATGGGCAGTCCATCTTTATTTGTCTTCTATACAATGGGTCAGAGACGCCTTCTACATTCAGGGTCTCTGTTGTTCTCTCGCAGAACTTAAATGTCAGTTTGTTCTCCTTTTGAAATAGATGCCTTAACCATAATCATTTTTTAAATCTTACTTTAGGAGAAGTCTTGGTTGTTCAGCAATATCCAGAAATATGGACTTTTCAGGAGACATGAAAGTGTACCCTCCATCAGCTCGACCATTGTTTGATCTCGCAGGGGCAAGGTAATGAGCCTTTATTACCGTTTGCTTTCTGTTACAGCTGTTCCGGAGTGTCCATTTGTGTCGGTGATGGTACAGGGAGATTGCTCTCCTGTCATAGCCTCCTGTGTGAGTCAGCCTTCTGGAAAAGGCAGAGGGAACAAATCTCAACCAATGTGTCACCTGTCTTTCACTGTCTGCCTCGATGCACACAATTATAGCTTAAAGTAGCAGTCTCTTTGGTACTGTTTTGATCTCTTTTGTGTGTGTATGTTTGCTAATACTTCTAGATGAAAACCTCTTGAAGCAAAAGAATACTTAGAAAAAGAGTAGACCGTAAATAAAAGGCACGAAGATTAGCATAAGATGCCAGTGTTTTTGGTCATTTCTCACTTCCCTGCTGACAGGTGCCTGCCTCAGTGCCAAATGCTGACACTGTATCTGCAACACCTACAGCAGTTAACCACTGCAGTTCCCCATCCCCTGTCAGGGCCCGGTAGTACCACCAAACCCCCCCCCCCCTGCAAACTGAATATCTTAGGTTTGGTTTCCTCCCAAGAAGACCCTAGACAAAAATTCTAATGCCAGCTGTTTATTAGGAGGTAATTCCAGGAAACCATTGGCATCAGAAGTCTGGTGCTTTCCGTAGTTATGAGGGAAGAGTGGAGGGACAAGTCTCTCTGTGGGGTGGGTGTCTGTTTTCTGCATTGTGCTTGGATCTATCACCTCCACACTTGGAAGCAAAGAAAGTCAGTGGGGGCAAGACGTGTCTGTGGTCCTGGCAGTTACTCAATCTTTGCCACAGGTGGAGAAAGTGCCTGTGGGGGAACATTGCTACCTGGGCCTAGGTTCAGCTGAAACAACAGCCCAGGGTATGGATTCTTCTGTGGGTCCGGGGACACAGCTAGAGGAGTTATATATGGGAGTCTCAAAATACCCCTTCTCACTTTTGAAGCAGAGAGAAGATGAACTGAGGCCAGCACAACCATTGGACTCTTAATTTGCTCCCTAAACATCTCCTTAGACTATTATAGGACCAGGGAGACAATAGTAAGAGATGGTATGGATAGAACATGTGCCAGGCCCTGACCTGTGAGATAGCCAAATTTTTAGAGAAGAAAGCTGAACCACAGAGAGATAAAGTAACCTGCCCAAGGGCACACAGCTGGTAGGTAACAGAGCTAAATTTTGAACTCCAGAAGTCTGACTCTAGAATCTATTCTTTTTCCTTTTTTAATATATTTTTACTAGAGGCCTGGTGCATGAAATTCATGCACGGGGGTCTGTGTCCCTCAGCCCAGCCTGTACCCTCTCCAATCTGGGACATCCCTCTCACGATCCAGGACTGCTGGCTCTCAACCACTCGCCTGCCTTCCTGCCTGCCTGATTGCCCCTACCAGCTTCTGCCTTCCAGCCTGATCACCCCCTAATCATTCCCGTGCCAGCCTGATCGATGCCTAACTGGTGTCCTACCAGTCCAACTTCCCCTAACTGCCCTCCTCTTCAGGCCTGGTCACCCCTAACTGCCCTCCCCTGCAGGCCTGGTTCCCCCTTCCCCCCCAATTGCTCTCCTCTGCAGGCCTGGTTTCCTCTAACTGCTCTACTCTGCCAGCCAGGTCATTCCCAACTGCCCTCCCCTGCAGGCCCGGTCACCTACAACTGCCCTCCCTTGCTGGCCTGGTCCCACCCAACTGCCCCCCCCCCTTGCTGGCCTGATCACCCACACTGCTCTCCCCTGCCAGTCATCTTGTGGCAGCCATCGTTGGTCCACATGAGGGCAGCCATCTTTGACCACATGGGGGTGGCCATCTTGTGTGTTGGAGAGATGGTCAATTGGCATATTACTCGTTTATTAGATAGGATTGCTTTCAGGGAGAAAGGGAGAGGGAGAGATAGAAACATCAATGATGAGAGAGAACCAGTGATTGGCTAACTCCTGTATGCCCCCTACTGGAGATTGAGCCCACAACCTTGACCAGAATTGAACCCAGGACCCTTCAGTCCACAGGCTGACACTCTATCCACTGAGCCAAACTGGCCAGGGCCAGAGCCTATTCTTGAAACCCTTGTACACATTATCTCAGGGAAATAACATTTATTTATATCTGTGCTCATCTTTATTTCCTGTCATGTTCCTAAAGGAAAGGAAGAAATGATGGCGCAGTGCCTTGGGAACTGCTTAGCCTCCTCTGTGGAGACTCTTGGATCTAGGCAGGCCTGGGGCCATCTGAGCATGCTCCCTGGAATGCTCTTTATTATTGGTGTCAATAAATAAAACAAGACTTACTGAAGAAAGCAGGCCCAGAATAGTATTTTCAGCATATGGCAAGGGGCCTCCTGCTTGGGATTATAAACCTCATTGATTTTATCTCTTACTTCTTTATGCTCCTATTCCCATATGTGTTTCCCTATCTAAATTATACAAGTAAAGAAGTTGAAATTGTTCCTCTTTCCAAGACAATGACCACAATACTTCAGGGCAATCCAGCCACCATAATAACGCTTTGATATTTCTGTTGGGAAAACAGGCTGAGCATAGTAATTATTCAGGTAATCTTTTCCTCCCAGGAGGACAGGCAATTATTTTGACAGCTTACTTTCACTGTTACGGATAAAGTTTACATTGTCAATTAATGGGAATACACCAGGTAATAGTCATGAGCTCTCAAGGGATCATCTCAAAGCCATTTCCAAATGTCTTTTATGGAAGCATATGGTCATATCCTCCACTTCATCACCAGGTCAATCAGCAGTTGCTCTTTAATATAGTATGTTCTTCATGCACCACTGCAATTTCCAAGCTCCATCACATTTGTTTTCCGACATGGTGCTTGAAACTTGCTTAAGCCACTGATTATTGCCTTGCCACAAGCTCTGATCACTCTTCTGGATACTAGGCATTCAGATGTCATCTTTAATTTGTAATATTAATATTGAAATCTGTCACCGTTCATTGGTTTTAGTGAAGTATTTACATAGAGAATAGCAAAGTGTTTGAGTAGTGCATTGGAGACTGTCCCTCCCTAACTGCAACCGTAAAGTTTACCACAGCATCCGCATGACATGGCTGTGACTTCAGGTTATAAAGAGGCCTTGGAGGTTTGTTTCCAAACACAAATGAAGCTTGTTTTCACAGCTCCGCATTTCCTCTCTGATTCAGACTGTGCGTGATTGGCAATGACAGTGCTCTGACTCTGTGTTTTATAGCTTCACGTACTTTTAAGAAAGATGAACGATCTCAAAGAGTTTCTAGTGGGAATCACATTTAAAATTAATGAACTAATTAGTTAATTATTATGGAGAGAGAAACCTTGTACCATCATAGTATGAAATGCTTGATATGTCCTTTTCTTTCATGACATTAGAGCAAGGTGGACTTGTTAAGGAACATTTGGACGGCTCTTATTAATGATCTGATTTGAAGATCACCTCACCCTGTGAGGGCGATGGGTATCAATCAGAATTTAAGAGGTTCAAACGGATGAGAAAAAAGAAAAGGGAATATCTTCCTACTGGTGTTGTTGGATGACCTTGTGCCCTGCTATGTTTAAATTGCTTACTTCCTATAACTCTATAAACTTCTGTGTTTTCATTTGCTGGATTAGATTGAAGTGTCAACTATATTTGATGAATAGCATTGGTAATATATGTTCATGTTTGTCTTTGCTCTTTCTACTTTTATTTATATAGAGTCAGTATAATTTATTTCTCCTGAAAAAGCTTTCAGCAGAAAAGATTTTTTAAAGTACAAATACTTTTTAACAGTGCTCTAGGGTTTGTGATGATCAAATCACTCATCTTTCCTTTTTCTTTCTTGCTTTTTTTTTTTTTGCTTGCTCACTTTTCTTTTAAATCTAGTGACTAAAAAGAATATAGGAAAGTTCAATGGTTGCACCTAAGCAGAATAAAAAGTTAACTTTGTAGACAAGCCTTTAGTTTGATCTATGTGGTTTTAGCTTAAGTTGCTAATAGCATAATAATCTGAAGAATTGTGCAATTATCTGGGTAATTTAGTTTAAAAATACCAGTCTGCAGCCTTCTCTATTCAGACACTTTATCTTTCATATAGCAGGCCAAGCATAAGATTGCGGGGTTATTGTAGTTCTTGCTGACTAGAAGAAATTTGTTCTTTCGGTAATCATCAGGTTAAAATGGAGTATGCTGGTCCTGGCTGGTTTAGAGCATTGTTTCATGCACCAAAGGGTGTCAGGTTCCATTCCTGGTCAAGGGTATGTGCCTGGGTTGCGGGTTTGATTCCCCTGACCCATCATGGCGCATGCAAGAGACCCATCATGTGTCTCTCTCGTATCAATATTTCTCTGTGTCTTCATCTCTCCTTCCTCCCTTCCACTCCCTAAAAATCAATGGGAAAAATATCCTCAGGTCAGGATTTGCCATAACTAAATAAATAAACAAAATGGAGTATGTTGTTATTTATATAATCAGCTACTCACTCTAGATTTTTACTTAGATCAGAATATTGTGTTTAGTTAATAGGCAGCCAATTTGTTTCAAAACTCTCTGAGGGTTAATTAAAAAAATGGTTGGGAGGAGGCAGGAAACAGGACAGAAATTACAAAGTCAGCATTATGAAAATCTTAAAACTACCTCTCACAATAATGGTTAGGAAATGAGAGGCAGCAAAAATGGGGGGAAATATAGGAAATACAAAGCTGATTGGCAAGAGTACCTGGTTTAGTCCCCTCTTCTCCTGTTCCTGAAAGGGCAGAGCGTGACTGACTCCACTTTGTACTATGTCCTCCATCTTGTGTAACTGTGTCCTCTCTTGCGAGAAAAATCACAGGATGTGTCACTCAGCCCGCCCTTAATTCAGCCAATGGGAATACAAGGGGAACTAACCTAAGGCCAAAAGTATGCTGATCACACCCTGTCTTTGTGTAACCAGACCCTAGCCACACCCTGCCTTTGCGTCACTAACCCCAGCCCTCACCCAACCAATTGGAATTGGCCAACTCAGTAGTCTGAGTATGCCCCCACCTCCCGACCTCTAGCCCTATAAAATCATTGTGCTTTTGAAACTTGCTCTCTTTTTGCATCCTGCCGCTGTGTCAGTGGAGGCAGAGAGCTAAGCTAGCTTGAATAAAAGCTCTTTGCTTTGCTTTTGCATCGGACTCCACTCCCTGGTGGAGTTTGGGGATCTTGAAATCTGGGCATAACATTCCCTCCCTACCTCTTTCCCTGTCTTCCTTTCTTTCTTATTTATTTTCCTTTTTAAAAATAGTCTAACCTGCCCTGACCAGTGTATCTCCGTGGTTAGAGCATCAGCTCAAGCACTGAAGATCTCAGGTTTGATTCCCAGTAGAGCACGGACCCTCGTTGTGGGTTTGCTCCCTGCCCCCAGTGGGGTGAGTGCGGGAGGCAACCAGTCAATGTGTCCCTCTCACATGGATGTTTTTTTCTCTGTCTCTCTCTCCCTCTCCCTTCCACTCTCACTGAAAAGCAATGGAAATAATACCCTCAGGTGAAGATTAATTATATGTATATTCGAACTGAACTACACTGTTCCCTCATTTCTTTTCACCATCCATGAGTTTTTTCTGCTGATTGAAATCCAGGATCATTTTATTATTTACCTAGAGCAGTGAAAACAAATAATAGAAATGATAGAACATTCAGGTTAAACCAGTTCAACACAGAAATAACGATATGCTTAATAGAACAATTTCTGCTTCGTGTATCCATTTGTCTCTGATCCACAGTGGAGATGACTGCCCTGACCCACTACGCCGGGATCAGCACAACCTGTGTTCTGAGTGCCCCCGGCTCCGATCCTGACTTCTCTGGGACTGTGTGAAACAAAAAGGGATGACATGCATGCTGTTGGAAGACTCTGGACACATTTGTCTGACACTAGAGAGTCAACTAAGGTGAATTTTAAAAAATGAAGAGACAGCTAAGAGTAGCAAATTATAGTCCTGCATGACTGAACACCAGATATAAGCCCATGAATTTATAAAAATCAGAAATCTGATTTTAGTTTTTATGTACATGTGGATAATGTGGGATCAATAATTTTTAATTTTCATAGTATTGACAACACAGATGATTTTTGGAAATGAAAATATCATTAGCCAGAATGGAAGAATGTATTTGTTTTATTTTTAATGCAAAAGTTTCCAAATTATGTGATTAACATGTAAAATTAGTCAAATTGTACATTTGATTAATCTTGAATAACTACCTTTGCAGTCAGTTGTTATAATTCCTGTTCATTTGGAAAAACAATATGTTAACATATGGGCTAACATAAAGCTGAAGCTAATTTTAAACAATGAGGTATTTTTATAAACATGCAAGCAATCATTTGAGGGAGCTTAAACATTACAAATATATGAAAATGTTTATGGCCTTGGCTCTGAAATGAAAATTATCATGTGGACCCTGAGAAGACAAATTCATCTGAAGAAATGTATCTGTTAAGATGAATTCCCTGTGGTTAACCAAGACCCAGATTTCATAATATGAGCCTATCGGCCGGCCATTTGCTAAGAAGATT
Source organism: Antrozous pallidus (assembly GCA_027563665.1). Taxonomy (NCBI): domain Eukaryota; kingdom Metazoa; phylum Chordata; class Mammalia; order Chiroptera; family Vespertilionidae; genus Antrozous; species Antrozous pallidus. The sequence continues at coordinate 24,419,782 of CM050519.1, forward strand.
CTCAGGAAGAAAGTGACTGAATTGTCATCTGGCACTATATGCTACTTCTAGCAAATTTTTTAATTGATTTTTTTACAGAGAGGAAAGAAGAGGGATAGAAAGTCAGAAACATCGATCAGTGCCTCTTGCACACCCCTCCTTCTGGGGATGTGCCCACAGCCAAGGTACACACCCTTGACCAGAATCAAACCTGGGACCTTTCAGTCCACAGGCCAACACTCTATTCATTGAGCCAAAACGGTTTCAAAAATATGCTGCTTCTAAACACAGTCTGAGTCAATAACTGCAGGGAAACCTGGTTTCATATTTCTACCCAACAGATGGTCTGCCCTGTCCAATCAGAACTGCACCATTTAGATACCTCATTTACATAAAAAGGACCTAATTGAAAACATGGGTGGGACCTTTTTAGATAAAAGACTCTGTTCCTTTGTCTCTGTGGAACACATCTTAGGTTGCAACCTGAATCTGTGTCTCTGGATTTGCAGGTGCTTTTTGCTCAAATAAATGCCTTTTATTCTTTATTACAGTTTAAAATTAATTTTGGTTTGCAAGCATATTATAACCTGTAGATGTCTAATAGATATTTCAAATTTAACAGAATCTACACTGAGCTCTTCATAGTTTATCTCCTTACACCCACCGCTCACTGCTTCTATTGCAGTGTCCCTGTTTTGCTCTTTCAGTTTTCATTCTTCACATTGTTCAAAGGCTCCAGTCTTCCTTGAGCCTCTGTTTCTCTCACAACCCATGCCCAGTTTTTCAGCAAACCATATTCATTGTACCCTTAAAATATGTCTCAAATCTGACCACTTCTCATCATTTTCATCACTATCATTACTCTGTCCCCTGAATTCCCCTGAATTAATAGTTGTCTAGATGTTCTCCCTTTGCTCAACAGAACAGCAGGAGTGATTCTTTTATTTTTAAATATGGAGTAAATATTTTAATTAAAGTGACAATGTCATAATTGAGGAGAACATTATCAATATATAACTCATTGAAATTTAGATTATATCAAACTATCTAAAGTGATAACCATGCAAATAAAATACGTGATAAGGGATTGAGGTAAGTGCAGATGAATGTTGGCTGAGAAATTAAAAGTCAAAAAATTTTTTATTTATATGCAGCTACTTTTCAAAAGAGTCTGATTTGAAATTGTTCCCCCCAAAAATCCAGGAAACTTTTAGGTAAGGTACTCCCTTCATTTCCTTAATGGGCAAGAGACTTCTGCTCTCCTCTTTAGGGGGAATCTTCTCAACTCTACCACCTCACTGAGTAGTAGAGAGAATTATGACTACCCATGCATAGCCTAGTGTTTTGGCTCTATTGCACTCCCTCAGCTGCATCATTGTATATAGTAAGGGAGGTTGTGGTTCTCCATGGGACGGGTTAAGATTGGCTCTTCCTACTGGCAGGCCCCAAAGTGTAGATTTGCTAGGACAAGGGGAATGGTAAATCTAGGAATCCATCTTTCCTAATTCTTTAAGATTAAGATACCTTTCTTCCCAACCCTGTAAACCCAGTAGCACCAAAGAATAGACTCCAGGCTGCTCTTTCATTTAAATCATCCTTTCCTTGATAACTAATACCACAAAGCTGGTTAATATGAAATGGGGTTAATGTATAGTCCTGGAAGAGAAATTTTGATCCACAGAGTATGTGATTCACTCAGAAAACACTTTGATTTTAAATAATTCCAATTTGTTGGGAGAGCTGAGTTAAATAAAATGCTTCTGAGAATAAACATGCACATTTTTTTGTCAATAAATTCTTTCTCCCATGAGTAAACAAGCACATGCTCTAAAGAAACGTCACCCAATGTTAAAACACAATTAGCTCAAAATGTTTCATTTAAACATGAGTACCTCCAGCCAGGATCTTCTCTTCCAATTCTGCCATTTGCTTCTGATAGGCTTTTAAAGCTGCTTAGGAGTGATTCTTTAAAAATATAAATCAGTGTATAATTCTCTGCTGCTCAAAACACTCCATTGGCTTTCTTGTCACTCAAAGTGAAAGAGAAAAGCTTTACAACGCCCTATATGAAATGGTTCCCATTACTTCTTTGGCACTTTCTGCTACTCTCCCCTTTGCTCATTTCATTAGAGTCATTTTGATGTTTTTGCTGTTTCCTCTTCGTGGCAGTTCTTCTTTCAGATATCCTCATGGTTTCTTCAACTCCTTTATTTTAAGCTCAAAGGTCAACTTATGAGCAAAGCCTTTCTTAATTACCTGATTTACAATTGTATACAATTGTATAACCTCCTAAAACTCTTTATCTTTCTTTTATATTTATCATTTCTTTATAGAATATATATATATATATATGCACATATATACACACATATATACACATTCATATATATGCATATATAATCTCATAAATAATATAGCAGCACTACATGTACATATATATTAGTAATATATAGTCAGTGACTTTTTGTAATCAATGTTTTTGTGAGTTGGTATATATGTATATCTATCTATCTTTCCATATAATTTGTTTTATTGCTTGTCTCTACCAGAATGCTGCTTACTGCTGAACCTCATCACCTGGAACTCTATCTGGCACATAGTAGACCATCAACAAATCACTATTAAATGAATGACTAAGTGAATGAATAATTTGGGGAGTTCAGAATGAGTCACCCCAAGATGTATCTCTGTGGTGTGAGGATTCTTTTGAGCTAAAGGCAGCTTTACCTGCCCACTCAGTAGAAACTTCAATTCTTCCTTAAACTACCTTGAAGAACTTGAATTAGGGGTCTGGTCCATAATGAAAAAGATTTACACAGATAACTTTTTTGACCTATGTATAAGAAAGGGCAAACTTTTATTTACTAAACATCTGCTCTTCCAATCTCTCTATATAAAAGCCTAAGCAACCGTCTGACCATCTGACCATCCAACCGGCAGACACTCAAATCAGGAGCTGCTGAGCTGCGGTGACTTGGCAGCTGCGGTTCTTGAGTGACACACCTGGAACCAGAGAGGAGGGAACCTGATTCTGGAGTGCGACACCTAAGAACTGCCCTCTCACAATCTGGGACCCCTTGGGGGATGTCAGAGACTTGGTTTTGGCCCAATCCCTATAGGCCAGGCTGAGGGACCCTACTAATGCACAAATCCATGCACCAGGCCTCTAGTAATTCTAAAATAACCCTTTGAAGCCCCCAAGGTGCATCACCTCCCCTGGCTCAGAATGTTTTGTCTATTTCAATCCTCCTTTCTATCTCTGAACCTCTCCAACTGTATGTGTGGTCTCCAACTCTCATGTATACAGGGTTCCCATACATATTATGTATTGAATTTGACTTTTTTTTGTTAATCCATTTCATGTCTATTTAATTATTAGACCAGCTGAAAGAACCTCGAGGGTAGAGGAACATTTTTTCTTCCCACACAATAAACTAATCAATGGCGTGCCATAGCTTATGTATTTCTTGAAGTATATCATAAGTGAAATCACCAACCCTTTTTATTTTTTTAAATATGTTTTCATGATTTCAGAGAAGAAAGGAGAGGGAGAGATAAAATACATCAATAATGACAGAGAACCATTGACTGGCTGCCTCCTACATACACCACACTGGGAATCGAGTCCTCCCTCAACCCAGGCATATGACTGGGAATTGAACCATGTCTTCCTGGTTCATAGGTGGAGACTCAACCACTGAATCATGTTAGCCAGGCATCATCAAATCTTTTTAAAATTAGACTAGACACTATGAAATTGCTGATATTCCACTTTTGAACTATATAAATGGGTATTTCACATGATTCAACTTAATAGTATGTTACATTTCCTTTTTGTTATCTTTTGCCTCCTTTGATCTCCTCAACTTCCATATTATCTCTGGTTTTTATTCCTCACACTCACCCAACACTTCTCAAGTTCACTGTCAAAATGAAGAACTGGCTTGGTCAGTGTATTTCATGATACTCTTTTTCAATGTTTTATTCAGAGTCTGATTTCTTTCCCACATCAGTTGCACATGGGAACTAAGCAGTAGGTATATTGTAGGAGTCAGAAGCATATGGAGATGAGGACCCTCCTCTTCTATTAATCTCTCTTGCATATTTCTGGAGATATACAACCAATTTCTAACTTGGCTGAAGAGCACAGTATTAATACTTTCTTCTACATACACTATCATTATCAAACTAGAGGGGCTCATTTGCCTGGGTGTATCAAAGCCCAATAAAACCTGAAGAGGAGTTTGCAGCACAGAAAGTAGAGGTATATTTAAGAAAATGGCACCAAACTGGGAGACAGAGGGGAGCTAGTGCTATAAAACTTGGCACCCCTGGCTCCCTCAGAGACAGATTATATATGGGAAAATTTATTGATTATAATGACTAAGGGAGTTGGTGTCCTGGGCTCTACTGATTGGTTGGAGCTGTGGTAGGGAGGAGTTTATTATTGTATCAAGTCCTCATGTCTACTATGGCACTGTTCTGTCTGGTTTTGTGAGGGTGTAGTCCATAGGGCCTTCTTTCATGGGACCTGGGCTGAAATATGACTGAGTTCAAGATACTATCTAGTCAACAAATCTGAGTCCTCATTCTTAAGACAGTTTTATGTTGATCAGAATCTAATGTCCTATGGGCCTAATTATTAAGGGAATGGATATGCAAGGAAAGAGGGAGACAAGTGAGTCATGGTGCTATTAGACTGGACAAGACCAGTTTGAATCTGGAGGAAAGAAAGGTCATATTACAGAAATGAAGTTTCTGCATGGTTACATTATGCACTGGTTATGTATAACAAGTGATCCATGCAGCTGTGATATGGCCATTTCAAACTGAATAATCATAAATAGGATAGGCCAAATTAAAAAAAAATAAAGGTACAGTTAGACCCTTTCTAATAACAGGAACTTGCTTTGGCCAGGTGGAGCGGTGGGGATTACAAAATCAATCTGCATCATCCAGTTCAAAGAAAAACACTTTCTAATCAGCCTGTGGGTGGATGGGTGAGCCAGTGAGGGCTGGGCTGGTTTTGTGTAGCTGGTATCTGTGTGTGGGGAGGTGGAAGAGTGGGGAGGACAGGGACATAAATGGAGGAGGTGGAAGACCTGGAAAGGTGGCTTTCCCTCTCTTCTTGACCCTGGAGAGGGTTGCCAGTTTCTGGGCCTGACCAGGGGTCCACTTTAGGTTTGGAATCTAGGGTGCCTTTAGATTCTCAGCCCCACCTGTGCCACCCCCTCTTAAACCATGGGCTCCATAAAGTTTGTTCTCCACAACTGACAAACACACAAAAAGCCTAACACACTTCCACCCTTATGCCATACCTGTGTAGACTGGACCTACTCTTTACACCTGCTTTCCTACTGTCTGAAGCAGCAAGGTGGACATCTCCTGGAACAAGAGTAGGGAAAGAACCACTGCCTCTGCTGATGATGTGGATAAGCTCCTTCTGACTGATAGGTTACTGGGGACAGTTTGAGGTAAATTCTTATGCAGAAGCATCTTTTACTTTTGCTTTGGTTAATTCTAAAAACTTTTTATACAAGACCCACAAGAAGTTGCGAAGGAGTTCTTATGTATCCTCCACCCAGCTTTTCCCAACAATAGCCTGTTGCATAACCATAATATATTAGTAAAATCAAGAAATATACACTGATCTACTACTGGTTTCAGACAGACTATCTTATTTTATAATGACAAAGGAAGAAATGCCACCTTAAATTACATTTGCTTTTGCCTAAGGTAAAATAAAGTGACCCTGAGCAGCACCTCTTTTCTGCATTTCCCCTTACTGAGGAAATACAATTATTAATAGGTGGATGGTTGGAAAGTGAGTTGTCAAGTCTAATCATGCCATCTCGTCTCGCCTCTCCGTGGGTGTTCAGGTTTGGTTGTGTCCTGGGTCTTTGCTGATCTCTGAGATACTTGACTTCCAAATCAATACATGTTATCAGACTGCAAACTCCCAGTACTCAGACACATGTAGGAGCAGCCCCAGCAACCACCTTTCCCAGGCTGATTATTAATAAGGAGACAGGCTGTGCTCTAGCTAATCAAGCTTCCATCTCTTTGAATCAATCCCATCTATTTGTAGGACTACATGCAGCTTCATCATTTGCTTTCTCCTAGCCATCCATCTAGGGCTTCATTATTGCAGTCTATACAATCCACAGATTTGATTTTCCATGTGAATTGGTTATTGATGGAAGTGTGTGATGATATTATACTTTCAGTATGGGTCAGACTCAGGTGGTATATATTCTTCTCTCTTCTTCACCATGTATGGTATTAAAATTTAATAGTTGCACATATATGCCATCCCGAGCAACCCAAAAGCTTTCTTGCACCAGCTGTTTTGAATAACTCTTCCAGGACTCCATGGAGGTTAATAAAATCCTCAAGTGGACTCCCTATGAGAAGTAACAGGGGACTTTTCTCCTGAAGGCTCCAACATCTTGCTTGCCTTGAAGGTATCCATAAACTGATACAGCTACCTTGGATTCACCTAAAAGACTTGAGTAAATTATTTCACCAGGTGCCATAATATCATAGTTTGCACTTCACTGTGACTTGGCAAATTTATGTTTTGTGGACTGAGGCTTGTATCCCCTTTCTAAGTCCACATTTCACTGTTGCTCTAAAAGAAAAAAAAAATCCTGACATTTAAAGAATGGTAAGGAAGTATTCAGAGAGACTATCATGATAGATGTAGGGACCACTGTAATTAGTGTCTTGTAGTGAAGAAGAGAAATTGACTCAAATACAAGAAAAATTATGAATGTTGAGTCAAGGAGTAGGGTGAGGGTCAGGGGATGGAAAATTGCTAAGAGAGCACTTCAGGGGTGGAGGTGAGTTTTAGTTAAATCAACCTAACAGGTTGACTTTGCTGAGGGTAGGTCAAGGTGATGAGACTTCACTTGGGGAGATGGTGAAGGATGAGATTAAATATTGAGGGTGAACAGTTTTAGAGGATAAGGGATTCTGCTTACATTGACTTTGAGGGTTCTTGCTAAAATTGAACAACGCAGAGATGAACAAAGAAGTCTAAAAGTTGAGGCCTAATTTAAAAGAGCTCAGTGGAGCCTGATTAGAGTTTGGTAGAAAAGAGACCCTGTTAATGTTTAAGAGGCAAAAAGATGCTTATTTTATTATTGCTAAACAGGTGGGTCAGTTTTGTTGGCAAGATATTAAAATACTTTCTTTATCTGATGCCCGGCTGGTGTGGTTCGGTGGTTAAGCGTCAAGCTATGAACCAGGAAGTCACGGTTTGATTCCTAATCTGGGCAGATGCCTGGGTTTCGGGCTCAATCTCCAAGTGCGGGGTGTGTAGGAGGCAACTTATCAATGATTCTCTTTCATCACTGATGTTTTAATCCCTCCCTCTTCCTTCCTCTCTGAAATCAATAAAGAAATATATTTTTGAAAATACATTTTATTGATATTTTACAGAGAGGAAAGGAGAGGGATAGAGAGTTAGAAACATCAATGAGAGAGAGACATCGATCAGCTGCCTCCTGCACACTCTTTACTGGTTATGTGCCTGCAACCAAGGTACATGCCCTGGATTGGAATCGAACCCGCAACCCTTTGGTCCGCAGGCCGACGCTCTAGCCACTGAGCCAAACGGGCTAGGGCAAAATTATATTTTTTAAAAAATAGAAGGGACAAGATCCTTAAGTTGTTTCTGGGCAAACTGAAATAGGAGAGCAAATTGACTTCATCCTCAAACAGAGCTTCTCTCGTAACACTGTAGTGATCAGAGAAGAAATTTCAGGCGTTTCCCCACAGCGTTGTCTTCAGAGACTGATATCTTTGTAGGAACCAAGATTCATAAGCATGCTATTGCTAAGAGACAATCTCATGCATACATAGGGCCTTGGAAATGACCTCTGTTATCAATCTGAGGAGAAGCAATTTTTGCAAGCATGGACAATCTGGGAGGATTATAAATTAATGCATTGGTTTTTTTCAACTAGAGCAAAACACAAACTATGTGTATCTCTGACAGTTTAGTGAAGAATATTTATGAGAGAAAGTATGGAATCTGTGTAGACAATAAAAGGATAATCTGATGACCATGTAAAAAATAAATAGGATTCTAGATGGTAACATTTTACATCTTTGGGAAAAGATGTAAAAAGAGAAAATACATTTAACATTTTGTAGGGTTAATTTTAGTCCTGGGTCTGTGACATTGACTAATGCTTTATTTGGTTTTGCTTTTAATTTTAGCCTTTCCCACCTGCCTCTGCCTGCCTCACTCTCAGAAGACAATCTTGCCTCCCAATTAATCAAAAATATTGAGGCCACAAGCATGACCTTTCTTAAATCCTGACCCACTATCTATAAGCTATTTGCATTCACACCTGCATTCAGTTTCCTTCGCTGTGTCTCAGAGGCTCAGGTGTTTTCTTCTCCTTTTTAAGGTCAAATCCTCCACCTGTCTCTTGAGCCAGTTACTTTCTGTATCTTCAGGTCCCTTTTTCATCTTTCAGGGTCTTCCTAGGATTCAAAATCTATGTACTAAACTCAAGAGTTTGGAAGAAATTTTATCTCTTCCATGTTGGTTAGTATTTCCCCATCTATTATTCTATACTGGATTGATATTTGAATTCTCTCTTAGTCAGGGCCAAGAAGACTTTGAGAGTGGCTGACATGTATACAAATGTTCACACTGCATTGATAACTTCTTTTTAAAACATTTTTATATGATGAACAAATTTGGAGCTTATAACATTAGCAATTAGAAACAATTTATTTTTTTCTGTATTTGAAAAGCACAATTCCACTCAAAGCCCCTATTGATTCAGGAGGGGTTTTATCTTATTTTAATATCTGGTTTTCACAATAGGGCACATATGCATCTATATGCTGGTGTTTTAATAATTTACACTAATTACCCTGAATTAATTTCTGTTTCAAGCATTTTTAATGCACATTTCCTCTTTCACAACAAAAATTTGCATGTCAATAAAATATAACATTTCATTTAAAAACTCGGCAGTAAAAAAAGTGAGCTTTTTATTTTCTCTAGCATGATGTTAAGTCTATACCAAAAAGCATCATATTGATTTCAAGCATAACCTTTCCCCCCTTTCCATGTTTTTGACTGAAGCATATTGGCAATATGACTATTAGTGACAAAAATAATACTAGTGACTATAAACTTAATGTTAATATAGTGTTTCACAAATTACAGAGTGCATCACATTATTTCATATCATCCTTTGGATGGCAACACAAGTGGTATATACTGTAGGTGTCATTAGCTCCTTTCCACAGGTAAGAGAATTGAGACTTGTGAATATTAAGTAACAGCTGGGAAGAGACAAAGTTGCATGTAAAACCATATCATCTGACATTTAAAATAGTAATTAAAGGCAATCACTTGGCTTGACACCAATATTTATACATAAGTACAAATAAATATTTTGAAGGGATGTGAGATGGTAAAACTATTTCTGGTTTAAATCAAAGGATTAAATATGCTCCTTCATTTTCACATTTTTAAAAAATATATATATTTTATTGATTTTTTTACAGAGCGGAAGGGAGAGGGATAGAAAGTCAGAAACATCGATGAGAGAGAAACATCGATCAGCTGCCTCTTGCATGCCCCCTACTGGGGATGTGCCCACAGCCAAGGTACATGCCCTTGACCGGAATCGAACCCAGGACCTTTCAGTCCGCAGTCCGACGCTCTATCCACTGAGCCAAACCAGTTTGGGCTCATATTTGCTTTTAAACATACTATACTCACAGCCCTTCGCACAAATCCAGGCACCAGTAGCTCTCTGTAGGGCCTGGCCGCTCTGCACCCACTGCCCAGAGGCTCTCTGTGGCCCAGAGGTCCATCTGCAGCTGGGTGTGGAACGCTTGCCTCGTTGCTGTGGCAACAACGCAAACATTCCGCCAGGCCCTCACACTCTCAGTGGCCGGCCCCTGGGACTGGGAGACTCCAGCGGGGCTGAGAGGACTGGGCACTGCCATCTTGTGGCTATGGGCACCACCATCTTTGCGATAGAGTGATGGTTAATATGCATATTACCCTTTTATTAAATAGGATAATAGTATATAATGATATATTTCTTAATCATTTGTATTAGTTATTTTCTTCCCAATATTTACTTTGTGCTATTTGTTTAATAGTTTCCCAAATACACAACCAGTATTTGAAAAGGGCTAAGATTTTCTTTGTTAGTTTCTATTAACTGCATCTCCATGAAACTTCTAAAAGAGAAACTCTGACCCTAGTAATATCCCTGATTGCCAGTAACTAATTTTCTATATTTCAGTTAAAATAAGACTGTGGTTTTCCAAAACTGTTTCTTCTGAGAGTTATATTCCAAACCACAGCATCTATTTAACTTTCCTATCTACACATTTGAACATGAAGGCTACAAACTCATTTATGCTTTAGATAATGTTACTGCTTTTTGCACATTATTCCTGTGTGTTCTCTCAGATGCACTTACTGCCTCCTTCAGAGAGCTAGTATTCCATCATCCTACAAATTTTCATAATGTTTGTGAGCAGATCCTTTATTCAATTCTCAGCTTTAGCTTTCTTTCTCATTGTTCAACGCCTTTGAAGTTCAGGCTGTAAACGTTGCCATCCCCCCCTCTCTCTTCTGTATCTTGTGCCTCTGGTACTTGTTATTCTTATCTCTGATTACTTCCTTCAAGTCCTATTCATTCACAGTGGCCCCTTTCCACTCTGGGGGCACCTACTGTTAGATCATTCACAGAACCCTGGGATAGCCAGTAATTGCTTCCTAAACACTCTCCATTTCTTTTTCTTATTTGCTCTCTTATCCTTCTGTAATGTACTCAACATGTCTCCGTTTTTTAAAATCGCTTTTTTCTCTTTTTTTCAGACTAACATACCCTAACCATTAAAATTATTTGAAAGAACTATGTCCTACTATCTTTATAACTCAGACCAACATGGAGACTTTTATAGTCTTCTTTTTGCATTTAAGCATTTCTCCAAATCCCTTGTGTGATATAGTTCTTTTTTAGGTGTGCTAAAAATATTTAAACCTAATTTACTCAAATTATTTTTTGACAACAGATCAAAGATAGACTGAAATTTTTCTTTATATTAATTTCTGAAAATGGACCAAATGAAGCAAAGCTGTAATGTAAATAAGATTGAGTAATATCTAAACTTCCTGAATTATACCACACATTTGATAACCCTACCTAAGGGAATATGCTAATTGACCATCATACCCTCACAAAGATGGTGGCACCCACAGTCAATAAGAAGGGAATATGCTGACTGCCATGCCCTCAAAGATGGTAGTACCCACAGCCACAAGATGGCGGCGCCCAGTCCCCTCAGCCCCGCCAGGGCAGCAGGCTTGCGGCACAGCCAGGCCCAACCCCAGGTGGGTCTGGCCACTCTGTATGCCTGCCTCTGGAGTCCCCCAGGCCCCTCAGACCCCCAGCCACCCAGGGCCTTCCTGAGGCACAGGCAAGCCTTGGATGGTGGCTGCCCAGCCACCCAGGGCTAGCTTGAGGTGCAGGCAAGCCTCAGATGATGTTTGCCTAGCCATCCAGGGCCTCCCGAGGCTCAGGTAACCAGGCTCAGGGTCGGCCAAGACTTGCACTGCCAGCAGTGGTGGCAGCAGAGGTGTGATGGGGATGTCATCTTTCCCTGATCACTGGGTTACCTCCTGCCCCTGAGGACTCCCAGACTGTGAAAGGGGGCAGGCTGGGCTGAAGGCCCCCCCTCCAGTGCATGAATTTTTGTGCACTGGGCCTCTAGTAATTATATAATTTAATAAGCTGTTAGTAAGTTACCAACCAAAACAATGGAATTAGTACCTTTCCTAGGTAATAGGTTCAATAATATAAATTTAAAAAAAAAAACACATATCTACTATTTATATTCCACTCACTGAAAAAGAGCTTCTGATTTTCTGGAGAACTTCAAGATGGCAGTGGAGTAGGTGGGTCTTGCACTCACTTCCTTCCACAACCAAACTGGGAATCTACATAACAAAATAGAAACATGCAAATTAACCATCACTCGGCTATACCCATCAGCCAATAAAGAGAGAGTATGCAAATTAACCCAGCAAAGATGGCAGTGGCCATGGAGCTGGAGTGAGCAGGAGGCTTGGGTTGCCCCTGGCAAAGTAGGAAGCCAAGCTTTCCCCCCACCCTAGCCATTCCTGGCCTCTGCTCAAGGCTACAAAGTTTCAATTATAGAAGGTAAATAAATCTCAGATACCTGCTTTCAGCTGTCCCTGGCCTCCACTCAAGGAGGTCCTGAAAAAAAAAGCCCCTCACCCAGGCTGGGCATACCCCTATAGGGAAGGGTCCCTATTGGGGGCCTTGACCAGCTTGCAAACAGTCATTCAGCCCCTCATTCAGGCACCCCAGCAGGACCCCCGACCCTGAAGGGGCCGTGGCCAGCTTGAAAACAGCCTTCAGCCCCTCACCCAGGCTGGTCATGGCCCCCAAGTGGAGACCCTTAACCCATGGGGGTGTGGCTGGTCAGCACACCACCACAGGCCCCTCATCCAGGTCGCTCCATGCCCCAAGTGAACCCCCACTCTGATCCGGGACACCCTTCAAGGCAAATCAGCCAGCCCCCACCTGTGCACCTGGCCTCTATCAATACTAATAAAAGGCTAATATACTAATTAAACTGGGAGACCTTCCAGGAGACCTTCCGGACATTCTTCTGGACAAAGCCGTGGTGGTGGGGCCAAGGTAGAGGCAGTTAGAGGCCAAGAGAATAGGGCAGTTGTGAGTGATTAGGCCAGAATGGGTTGGCAGTTGTGGGTGATCAGAGCAGCAGGGGGGCAATTGGGGCAAGCAGGCCAGTGTGGAGGGAAGGTGGGGGTGAGCATGCCAGCAGGGAGGGGCAGTTGGGGGCAAGCAAGCCAGCAGGCAGAATGGTTAGAGGCAATCAGGCAGGCAGATAGGCAGGCAGGTGAGTGGTTAGGAGCCAGCAGTCCTGGATTGTGAGAGGGATGTCTGACTGCCAGTTTAGGCCTGATCCCTGTAAACTGGCAGTAGGACATCTTTTGAGGGGTCCCAGATTAGAGGGTGCAGGCCGAGCTGAGAGACACCCCTCTCCCCATGCACAAATTTCATGCACTGGGCTTCTAGTACAATTATATTGGGGAATAATCACCCTGAATAACCACCTAAAGATTATATGAAGATGAGTTTTATAACCAAGGATTTGCAGAAGAAGCCCTGTTGAGATTGGTAAGAAGGGGCTGGTCCTGCTCCCCTGGGCAGGACTGAGGTGCTGGAGGGATATCTAATTTCTGAGGCTCACCCTGAGATTCATGGAGCCTGCATCCCTGGCTGGGCTTTCCAGCCCAGAGCACCAGAGCTGGGTAGAAGCAACCACATAGCATTTGTCTGTGAAAAGCATGGGGGTTTGTATCCACCAAGAAGAGGCAGAGTTCGCTGGAGACACAGGCACCCTCATACAGGGCCAGTGTACTAAATTTAATTCACAGCCACTCATGCTGAGCTCTGGTAAAAGTAGGGCGGTGTGGACTGGAGTCACCTGAGGAGAGTCTGGGGTTTATGGCTGTGGGGAGAAATGTGGAGGATAGTCACCAGCATATTTGGACTGAGTCATTCTCAGATATCACAATAACCATTTTCTTGGGCAGAGCAATCCCCTCTGAGTGGTATCAGCCTGAAGAAAAGTTAATACCATCTCCACACCCACCCCAATGAAAATTACTCTCACACTACCTGTAGATCTTAAGCCCTGATGAGGATTCAATGGCATAGGCTGGGGTGTAGAACTCTGGGCAGATTCAGGGAGTGTCAGTGACTGGCTTCACCCCACTTTCTTATGAATCTGACTGGTGTTTCCCCTCTTAAGAGATTTGATAGAAATATTCCCTCTGCTTCTGGGAGACCCAACCTCTGGGCTCTAGAGGCATCATTCACCTCACTACTATGGGCTTCGCTCTGCTGAGGTCAGGGCAAAATCTGAGGCAGTTTTAGTTGTGTGGCTCTGGGGTGGAGGATCACACCCACCACTTTCCTTTAAGTCTGGCACCTCCCCCGCCACAGGAGATTCGCCAACCCCATCTACTTGGTGGAGGCCCTGGGATCTGAGATTAATTTATGTTCTACAATTGGAACTTTGTAGCCTGAAGTGGAGCCAAGCCTTCTGCTCGCTCTGTGTCGACAGCCATTTCTGTTTGGGTTTATTTAAATTCTATAATTGAAACTTTGTAGTCTAGAATGGAGGCCTAGGTACTAGGACTACAGAAGCTTGGCTTCCTCCATTGCCAGGGCAACACTAGCTTCTGTTCTCTCCAGCTCTATGGCTGCCACCATTTTCATTGGGATATATCTTCTATAATTAAAACTTTGTAGCATTGAGTGGAGGCCTAGGCCGGCAAGGGCAGGCAGAAAGTTTGGCTTCCTCCATTGCGGGGGAAACCCAAGCTTCTGTCCTGCTCTCCGTGGACACAGCCATCTTGGTTGGGATTTATTTGCTCCTGATTGGCTGGTGGGCATGGCTTGTGGATATAGCAAAGGTATGGTCAATTTGCACATTACTCTTTTATTAGATAAGATTTCCTGTGGGAGTTATCTTCTTTGTAGGGAATTTAAATATCCAAATAAAAGCACCTTAAGTAATTTTAAAGGAAAAAAAAAAAACCATCTTTTATACTATTTGTCAATCTGGGTATTTACATTTATTATATATAGATAAACCATAGATGGGCCTTTATATTTAAATATTCTACTATTGTTTCTCAGTGGCAGGGAAAGTGCTGATGAAATTAATATCATTTTATGAGAGAATATTTCATCTAACCCCTTGCTGTTTTCAGTAATGTTTTAAGGAAAATTAAATAACCCTTGAGAATTGAAAAGCAAGGATGAAATTACATATTACTGTAGCCATGCTATGTCACATTTTCTTTTATTAAAAATGAATACATCAGTTTAGATTTATTTGACAATGGTTTATGCCTACAAAGTCCAGGCTTTAAAGGTTCATTCTGTACAGTAATACTTCAGCAAGATACATCTTTCTTGTCTGCAGAATCTCATTTATAAGCTAGGCTCACCTTCTGCTTCTTGCAGTAATAAACGTTCTTGCTGGAAAGATTTTAGATGAGATATTGTGTTCCCCTCTTATCCCCTTTTCAACCTATCGCCCTGTAAGAAGTGTGTTTCTTTTTTTGTGGTCTTTAGAGGAAAAAACTCACTTGACTCATTTTTCCAAAGCAGCTCTTTTAATGTGTTTAGAATTGCTTTCTGAATACTGTCTCTCATGTTACTATTGAGGTGTTTTGTTATATGTGAGAGAGAAAATAGGAAAATCCATTTAGATGCCTGCTTTCTCGATTAAAAAATATGGCTTCAATAAAAAATGTTTCTCTTGTGTCTCTGTGTCTTTGAGGCTTTTGATGTTGAAGCAACTTATGAAACAACTGGGGAAAATGTATTTAAATATGCATAAAAAGCAATGTGAAAAATCTACCACCCAACCCTTTAAAACCTACTTTAACAGGAGTAATTTTTAAGGTAGACGATGATATATGCTCTCGGAGCATGATTACTTGTGAGTGCAGGCCAGAGAGTCCTTCTATTGTCCTTCCACAGGCTTTCCTTGCCAGTAGTTTCACAAACTCATTTTTCAGCGGTGTTGGCTTAGAGGGCAAAGAAAAGCCTATCAGGACCCTGAGTATGGCTGGTCCACTCTGGGCTCAGCCTGTCTGGTCCATTTCCCTGCCACTTTTCTGGCCAGGCTATCTCTCCCTTGGCTCTCTGGTGAACCCCCCCCGCCCTCCGAAAAAGGCAGTTTTCTGGGGCCTTGCAAGTTTCAGAGGATTGTAGGACATCTTACTATTTACAGAGGATGGCCAAGCAAATGTGCACTCAGCCCAGTAATACTGCCGGAGGAAGTGTGTCTGGTGTCTAAGAACATGAGCTGAGGACCAAGGAGGAGCTGTCACATGAACACAGTGCCCTGGGAAATGGAAATTAATATCTGAAGTCTCTGTTTCCTCATCTATGAAATAGGGACAATAATATCTACATTGGAGCTGGTTATAAGATGAAAAGAGTTACTGAATGATTAATAATTGGTAGCTATTATTATTACTTTATTTTAAATATATCTTAAAAATTAAGAAACACCATTTTTAAAAGGAGGACTTTAAAACATTTTTATTGATTTAGTGAGAGGAAGGGATAGCTGGGGAGAGAAACATAGATCGGCTGCCTCCTATTCATCCCCTACTGAAGATCAAGCCTACAGCCCAGGCATAGGCCCTGACCTGAAATCCAACTGACAACCTCTCGCTGCATGGCCTGATGCTCAACCACTGAGCCACACTGGCCAGGGCAAGAAATGCCACTTAGAACCAAATTCAATTTCACAGACTACATAGAATTGAAACATATCTTTGAAGTTACAGTTCCCCAATTCCTCATATTCCAACATTATCAAACCAAACAATAGACATAACAAAAGCCTCCTGGAGGAGAACTTTAAAGAAATCTCAATTTGAAGTGAGGAGTGTGAAGCTGGGAGAAACATATTTTCATTTTCTTCTCAATGAATCTGTCTATTCCCCATTCCCAGTTTTCTAACTCTGTGCTGCTGTATGATGTCTAGAGGCCCTTAAAAGATTATTATTTTATTTTTCTTGAGATGATAAATATTTTGGCAAGACTAGTCATCAAATGATAAAAGACTAAAAATGTTGGAATAAAGTCAGGTCTTTCCACTTTTAACTGGAGGAAATATTGTTAGCTCTATTTCCTTAGTAATGCTTGATTTAACCATATAATTTAATTACCTATACTAATAAAAGGGTAATATTCTAATTAGACTGGGACACCTTCCGGGAGACTTTCCGGATGTCCTTCCAGACAAAGCAATGGTGGCAGGGCTGAAGCAGAGGCAGTTAGGGGCTATCAAGCCAGGAAGGGAGGACAGTTGTGGGCAAGAGGCTGGCAGGGGGGTAGTTGGGGCTGAGCAGGCCAGCAGGTAGAGTGGTTAGGGGCAATCAGGGAGGTAGGCAGGTGAGCAGTTAGGAGCCAGTGGTCCTGGATTGAAAGAGGGATGCCTCGGATTAGAGAGGGTGCAGGCTGGTGTTATAATATTACAGGGGTGAGTGCATATTTGCTTGGCCATCCTCCGTAAATAGTAAGATGTCTTACAATCCTCTGAAACTTGCAAGGCCCCAGAAAGCTGCTTCCTTCGGGGGAAGAGCTACCACAGAGAGCCAGGGGAGATATAGCCTGGCCATTATGAAAATAACCATGCCAAAGACTACATACAAAGAGAACACACTAATGTTTTTCCTTTTTTTGTTGTTTTGTTTTGTATAAGGTAATGATTTTCTACAACATAGAAGATAAAATATGTGGAAATCAATACTAAAATCTACAGTGGTCCTACTAAGTGTTCAGCATTGTATTAGATGATAGGTATTGTATTAAATGCATTGTTATGGTGTTTCAAAGACAAACTAGTCCTTGCTTTCTCAGGGCTGATAATCAATGGAAGAGAAATAAGACATTTTCACAAATATCAAAACTATAAATCATTTGGGAAGTGCAAGAAAGGTAAAAATAAGAAAAAATATTTATGAGAACAAAAAATAATGCAAGTGAATACTTTCTGCTGAGACCTTTAGGAAGGCTTTGCAGACAAGTGGCATTTAAACTGGGTAGAATTTCAACAGAATGGACAGATGAGGTTAGAATGATTCAAGAAAGCAAAAACTGTGAACAAAGGCACAGAAACAGCAAGTGGTCTAGTGCGGCAGTGAAAGAGAAGACATATATATATATATATATATATATATATATATATATATATATATACTGGTTGCATTGTGGGTCACATTGAGGCGGATGCACATATTTTAGGGATATTGACAGGACATCAGGGAGGAAGAGTAAGAAAGAGGGAGAGGTCTCAGAGGACATTAAGACCTACTCCCCAAGGAGCCATTCCAGAGAAACCAGGAAGAGTTGGTTTCTGATTTGCTGATAGAGTTGAGGAAGGCAGTGGGAAAAAGAAATAAAAGAACAATGATCAAGTATACCATTCTCTCCTCTTTTTTTTGTGTGTTTTGTTTTGTTTTTGTTAATCCTCACCCAAGGATATTTTCCCATTGATTATCAGAGTGAGAGGAAGGGAGGTGGAGAGACACACAGAGAGAAACATCAATGTGTCTCAATTGGTTACTTCCCACACAAGCCCCCATGAATATGAACCAAGGTACCAGTGGCCTTGACAGGAATAGGGGATGCTTCAGTATGGGCTGTGCTCTCTCAACTGAGCCAAACCAAGGTGGGGCCATTCTCTCCTTTTGACATGTAAATGTTTCTAGGATGATTTGGAAGAAAAAGAAGAGGTGTAAGAAGGGGTAACCAGGAAAGTTCATGTTGCTTAAAAATGACTTCTTCCAGGAAGCCTTCTTTGTCCTTGCCGCTTCTGTCTAAATTAGGTCAGATTCTCCAACCATCAGCTCTGAGTTAGTCAGGATTCCAACAGGGGATAGACAGCACACTCAGACTGAAAACTAATGAGTTCAATAAGGAATTGATTCAAAAGGGCTAAGAGAAACCAACAGGGATGATGAGGAATGCCAGGCTGGCACATGGGAGCTGAGTGATAAGCAAAGGAAGTGCTTCTCAGGACCTGACGGGAGCAATGCAACTGCCACCACACCATGGTCAGGCTGGGAGGGAGCAGAGAGGTAATTACCCTGACCTGGATCTCCTCTGTTTTCCTTTCTCCTGCTGAACCCAAAGGGAAGCCAGAAAGCAAGGAAATTTATGGAAGTCAGCCTTCCATAACACAGAGCGGAGCAGAGAAGGGACAGGGGGCAAGAGGAGATTATATCACACCTCATGTGCTCTCATAGTTTCTTGTGTTTCTTATTTATAGCTCTTGTTACAATGATAGCTAAAAAATGGATTGTAGCTCTAGCTGGCTTGGTTCAATGGATCAAACATTGACCTGAGGACTGAAGAATCCTAGGTTCGATACCAGTCAACCAATCAATGTGTCTCTCTCACATTGATGTTTCTCTCTCTGTCTCTCTCCTCCCTTCCACTCTTTCTAAAAATCAATGCTGAGGATTAACAAAAAATGAAAACTAAAAAATGGATTGTATAGTCAGTATAATGGATTGTATCTATCTTCCATGTATGCTCCATGAGGGCAGATACCTGGAGGGAATTTTCTTCTCTTTTGTATTTCTAGTACCCGGTCCAATGCCTTACACATAGAAGCTCTCAATTTATTAAATGAATAAACTAAATAACTAATGAAAACAATAAATTTTATATTTAATGTTAATTTATTTTAGATGTTTTGAAAAAAATAAAGATGAAAAGGACTAAAATGAGATACACTTTACATTGCACTTTGAATTAATTCTAAGCTATACCTAGAAGAAAAACTGTCAAGTTAAATGTTTTTACTTATAGTTGTGACTATAATTTTATTTTATTTTTTATTAATTATCTTTACTGGATATAGGCTATTGGAATAGATCTTTGTGTGATTAGCAACATAAAGCTGAAGGTCCTGAGTATCTATCACCATTGTACATATATTTATGATGGCTAAAACTATAGGAAAATATTTCTTTACTGAGACTTTTCATGTTTTGAGTGTTCTACAGACTACGAAAAAAAAAATCTTGCTTATCGTATTTGTCTTATTTTCATCAAATAAGGACTTAAAAATCTGTATTGACTAAAACATGTGCTTAAATCAGTAACATGCTTCCTTATCAATTACACGTGGGAAGAAGGATTTACCAGAGTAATGTTTGTTCAGTGTGAATATGGTGATTACAAGGGAGAGACACACATAGTAGGGAGAGCCATCATCTATTTTGTTAAAAAAACAAAATTTAACTGAGTAAATTTTAAAGATCTTATTGGCTTTATTCAATGACTCATGAATTAGCCAGTATCCCATGTAGCAGATAGAAGGAGCTTTGAAGAGCTGTACAAATGAAAGGCTTTTTATAGACAGAAAGAACAGGGAAAGGAAGTTTCTAGGAAAGAATGGATTGTTCCAGACAAGGTCACTTTCTTATGGGAGATAGAACGGTCAATTGGAGGATACCCTCACTAGTGTTGATCAGGTAATTACAGATTAACTGGTTAAAGGTTATGTTTCTGGGAAAGACTGAAACTGTTATTAAATTTAAGTCTTGGTTTGGTGACATGGGCTTAGCACAAGTTACTCCATTTGGAGCCTCTTGTTTCTTTTTAAAAAAAACACAAACAAAACCACAATATTATAATTAGTTATTAAGAATGGTCTGACAGTGTGCTAGAAGCTTGGGATATAATCATGAAGAGAAGCATATTGCCAGCTCTAAAAGAGTTTGCAGCATAATGAGAGAAGTAGACATCAAGGAAATAGTGAGATAGACTTATAGGGGAAGAACTATGTGGGAAGAGTAGGCTGCTCAGTGGCCTGGGGAGGGAAACCCTTATCACACTTAGGGGTGGAGTGAAAGAACATATATCTGGAAAAAAATGACATCTGGGCTTCAGCCTAAAGGAAGAGTAGGAGGTAAGGTGATTTGGAGTGTATTGTATGTATAATGGGATCCCATTAAAGAGTGTGCTAAAAGATCCAAATTGCATTTAAATATATTATACCTTCTGGCAGTTTTGTGCAAAATGGATTGAAGAGTGGCAGGAATGGAAGAATATACCCATTTAAGAAAAGATTGTCTGAAAGAGAATGGCAATAGTATATAGGAAGAGAAATGGACAGATTCTAGACATACAGATGCTCCTTGACTTACCACGAGGTTACCTCCTATAAGTTGAAAATATCCTAAATTGAAAATACATGTAATATACCCAACCTAGCTTAATCACAACTTAGCCAACCCTGAAATTGCTCAGAATGCCTAAATTAGCCTATGGTTAAGCCAAATCATCTAACTGAAAAACTGTTTTATAATAAAGTGTTGACTGTCTCATGAAATTTATTATGTTTATTGCATTCACTCTGTCTCATAGCCAAAACATCTATTGTAAGTTGAAAACCATCTATATTTTGAACAATAAATGCCAGGATTTACAAGGGGTTGGAGTGAGGAGGATGAGGAAATAAGATGAAACTAAATATTTGTTATTATTGGCTTGAGCCTCTGGGAAGATGATGGTTCTGTTCTCTGAACTGTGGAAGACTGGAAGGCAGATGATTTTAAGACTTGTCATGCTTTGGACAAGTGATTTTAAATGCACACTGAAGTAAGATGATGGGGGCAAAAGCCAGACTGAAATTATTTGAAGAGAGAATGGGGATGTAGAAATAGAAACAGTTAGTGTAGAACCATTTTGGAATATTTTTAAGGCAAGATAGTAAGAAACTAGGAAAATTCCTGGGCAAGTGGAATGAGGAAACTGAGATAAGAAAATTAAATAAAGCAAAACAGTGTGGGCAGCTTGCAGCCAGTCTATGCCTTGAAAGACCTTATCTTCCCAACCAAGGATACCTGAGAGCAAATGGTTTATACCTCTCTTCTCTCCCTAACTAGAGAATACATAGTTTAAGTCATCTGGGTCTGGGAAAATAGAGAACAAAGACCCAATTAATGCCATTTGTGCCAGCCAAACCCAAGATAGATATTACTTGGGAGATGTTAGACAGAAAAGATAGCTCCTAGGGCAGGAAATAAAGGAGGAAAGATGGGGGAATTTACCTTACCTACTTAACAAAGAAGTCAGCTGCCTTAGGACTTGCCAAACAAGATGACAAGGTTATGTACAAACATTCCAAGATAAAGTACAATAATGTAGAAGTGGACTTTGAAACCTTTAGGGGTAAGGATATAAAACCCCATGAATCCCCACTGGGAGTGTGTTCAGACTGGATGAGTTGCCTACTTTTGTTTTACACGAAGTGTATTTTTAGTAAATTTGCTTGCTTTGCTTCAACACTGCTTCCTGTCACTAATCTAAATTCCTTCTCAGGAGATTGAAAAGAGCCATGGAGGGGAGAGCCTCGCCTCCGACTCAGGGGGCTTTCTGGTAGCGTTTTGAAGTCAATAGCAAAAGAGAAGTAAGAGGAAAGATGGGAGAAAAATGTTGGGAAAGAGAAGGTGGTTATTTTAAATAGGATGCAGCAGAGTATGTTTCTTGTGCTGGTGGGAGGACATAATCAAAGGGATGAAATCTTTGAAAACGAGAGAGGAGATGGTAGCTAAGACACATGAAGAGGAAGATAGTAGGAGTAGGAGTAATATAGGAAAACAGAGAACACGAGAGGTAGATAAATTTTTCTATTTAAGAAGACGAGAAAGTTTTAAAGTTTTAAATTCTATTTTATTAATAAAGGGTGAAGAAAATTGGAATGAGGGAATAAGAAAGTATAGGAAGAGACAAGAAAGTGTGCAAGAGTAGTTTCAGATAGTGGAAAACTAACTTATTAGGGAAATGTACTTGGATTGTTTGGGATCCCATTATACATACATTAGATGCTTGTCTAGGACTTAAAATAATGATTTGGAGGCAGCAGGCACCGCATAAGTTCTGTGTGTCACTTTTTTAGCAATGATGATCAATGTTGCCACAGATAGGTATTCAAGCAGGTTGGAATTTTGACAGGTAAATGTGATGGAAGGAGAGAGGGGGAAGTTTGTTGAGGTTGGTTGCCTGGGAGTGATGGACCATGAAATCTAAACCAGAGAGCAGGGATGTGAAAACAGAAGAGGAATGATGAATAGTAGAAAGTGGCCACTTAAATATGTCAAGGGGGTTAAAGAGCTATAACAGTGTGTGTATTGGGATGAGTGAGCTGGGAAGATAGGAGGTGGTGTTTAAGAAGCAGCATAGTGAAACTGTGACTCAGAGAGGTGCCATTACTAGTGAGGACAAGGACTAGGCTAATGCATGGGTGTGGATGGTTGAGGCAGCGCAAACAAAAATCTTACTGGAACTAGGGGCCAAAACCAGAGAAGCTGGATGTATCATATTTGTGGATGTCAAATGTCACTGAGAATGGTGACAGTTTTAAAGGTGGAGAAGATAGTGAGCAAAAATCTTCAAAGAGAGGAGTCTAGGGAGGAGGTCAATAGGTAACTACTAAAAAGGGGAAAGAAATGCAGCAAATGAGAAGGCAGAAGAATAAAAGGATCTGGGCTTTTAAGGAAAAGAAATGGCTTAGGTTTGGAAATGAGCATTTTATGCTTTACTTGTAGTCCTGAGATACAAGGGGTATGTGAAGTTTTCCGGGGGGTGGTGTCCTCAGGGAACAGCCAGGTTTCAGTTAGACCAGAGGTGTTAGGTACATTCAAGAAATTAGAGGCATAGGGAAGTTTGCAAATCATGGACCTAGAATGTTTCAAGGTACAGAAAGGGCTAAGAGAGAACAGGAAAGACTGTGGGGTTGGGTAAGATCTGAGAGTATGAAAGAGAATCTGGAAAAAGGACCAAGAACAAAACCAATGGGTTGAGGGCTAAAAACGGAGGGGAGATAGTCTTGTGGCTTTCGATAAAATTAGGAGCCTGGGAACTGTTAATACTGGGCTGAGGGCAAAGGACTGCTTCTTTGGAGTTTCCAAAATAAATGGTATTTCCCCCATTTTGTTCTGAAATTAGTATTAGCTCTTTTTTTTTTTTTTTTTTAAGGGATGAAGGAAGTGCTAGAAGAGGTAAAAGAAAAGAGATGCTGAAGAAGAAAAAATATTTCTTTCGGTTATTTACAAAAGAGAGTTTGGTGTTTTTTTTAATCAAACTATTATTAACTGTCTTTTCTGGCAATTTGCAGAGGAAGAAAATTTTAAGAAGCATGTAGTGATCTCTTATAATTTTCCCACTAGGGAATACAACTGGTAGAATTTTTGCAAAATTTTTGCCTGCCTCCTCAATACAAATATATTTTCATCTTTACTGTGATGATACAGATACTTAAAATCACACTGGGGAGGAAGAAAGTTGAGAACACTTACCTTCTATAGGCCTGATTATCTAAAACCAGTGATGATATTAGCAGCAGAGTGAAAGGAGAAGTGTTGGAAGTATTAAGTAGATTGGTAAATACCCACAATGGTTGCGATAATGATATATCAACAGGAAATCAACATAGGGTGGATAATACTGAGAAACATTGAGCATGTCTATAACAATATCCTGTTGATTTTCCCCAGGATTGTAAAAGTGGGCATTCCTCCAACTCCCACTATTCCCCTATACCCAAGTTAGGGGAAAGGTCATTGGACAGTGTCATTTACTCTAGAAAACTCATAGTAATGTTTAAAAGATCTCATCAGCCAAAATGAGTTTCCAAATCTCCTGTGTAATTGCTTCAAATGTCATTGGTACATCTTATGGGGTAATTCTTCTTTCCCTCCATGTTGACTTCAGAAATGAAAGAAACAAAAGAAGAAACAAAAAAGAAATAGCCTTTAATTCAGATTTTGGCACATATAAAAAAGTAGCAATGCCTTTTGAAAGAATATGGTGATCAATTTCTTTTGTCAGATACCACACAGGGAGGTCAGTGGAGGCCTGACTCTCCAAGAAAATCTAAGTCATGCTGCATTCCCCCTGAATTAGATAACATAACTAAGACCTGTGTAAAAGTTTCTATTTTCTAAGAGTGTATTCTTTCAAACACCCCCTAAAATAATTCTAAGAGAATTTCATAGAATTATTTTCCAAAACAAAATTTGCACATTTAAAGAAATGAATATGTTGTGTTTTTTAAAAAAAAGTTATTCTTCTGTACTTGTCTCCCTTTTTAGTCTGTAATACAACTGCCAGTGATTCTGCTGCTGCTAAGTGTCTTAGTCTCTAAGGTCATGATTCATGCATGCTCTTTCTTCCTCTTGACAGCACCAAGGCATGAGGGGGCAGCATGTTCATGAACTGTTGACCTGGAGAGCAGAGAGGTGGACAGCGCAAGGCCAAGAAGGCTGCAGGACCTGAGCAAGTGGGCCAGTGGACAGGCAGGCAGAAGAACACTGGAAACTAAGGGGGACCCACACCAGGGCTCAGTCACCAGAGTGTCTGAGGTCCCTGAACAGTGGTGGAGGTTGGGCAGATACCAGGCCAGGCAACTGCAGATGAAGAGTGACTCGCCATGTCAATGAAACTTTATTCTTGGAAAGACATCCTGTCTGCTCTTGTTGCTGGGTCTTTCTCAAGCCATGGTGGCTATGGGGTAAAGAAGCAACACTGACACATGAGTGCAGTGAGGGGCTTGTCCCTGAGATGCAGCCTGAATTGCATTATCAAATCCTCATGGAGTCTTATGTCCTTCAGAAACCAGTACTCATGACATTATTTCCTTTGTCCTCATTATGATCGTTGATGTCTTTCCTCTTTCAGCTCAACTCTTCAGTATATGCAAATTTATCCTTTGGTTCAGTGTTTCTGTGCATTTTCCATGATAGCCAAATCAGAAAAATAATGGCTATGTGTTGAACACTATCTCACATACAGCAATTATCCAATAAATAATTGAATTAATTTATAAATGATTGTCATTATTACCTGAATAAGCACTTACTATGAGAGACTCTCCATTTAACATTTATGGTCTTATTCTATTTTTACAGTAGCTTAAAGATTGGCATTTTAATCTCTCCTTTACTGAAAAGTAAACTGAGTCACCTCTTTCAGCATGTACCAGTAACACATGCTATTAACTGGTGGAGACAAAAACGACAGTAGTTTGGACCAGATCCTACTCTCAATGCCTAGAATTTTATTTTATTTTATTTATTTTTATTTTTTATTTTTATTTTATTGTTTAAAATAGTAGTACATGTAGTAGTAGTACATGTTTCTGTTTTTTCTCCCCATTGACCTTCCCCAGCCTCCCCTACCCCCCAGCACATGTCCTCACCTGCCCCACCCCCCAATATCTTGTATTCATTGGTTATGCTTATATGCATGCGTACAAGTCCTTCGGTTGATCTCTTACAGCCCCCGCCCTCCACTCTCCCCTGCCTTCCCACTGTAGGTTGACAATCTGTTCAATGCCTCTTTGCCTCTGTATCTATTCCCCCCCCCCCATATCTTTTCTTTAAAAAATCTTGCATCTGCATACTAGAGATAAACATATAAGAACAAAAAATGTTTGAGTCCCAGTTTCAATGTCAAATAGTTCCTTTGTGTACATGTCAGCAATGACATCTGGATGGTGGACAAATGGTGGCAATGCAGGTCCCACACATTCTGGTTTAATACCTAGAATTTTAAGTGCAATGTGGTCAGCACTGTAACCTAAGATGGGGATGGGAGAAGGAAAGCTGGCATTTAGAATCTAGGAGGCTTTAAAGATATTTTGTAAGGATTCTTTTTAACTTTTCATTATTAAAAATTTAAACAAAAATAAGGAGAATAGTATAATGGACATCCAAGTGTCATCACCCAGCTTCAAAAATTATCTATTCGTTTTTTCTAAACCTGAAGCTCCCATCAACACCCTAAATCATTTGAAACAATTCCCAGGCAATATATTACATTTTCTCTAAGTATTAAAAGATACTGATTCTATAAAAAATCCCTCAATACTATTATTTCATCTAAAAAAATGAGACTATTCTGAATTTTTAAATACTTTTAAGCAATCAATTACTATCCCTTAAAATGGAATGAAACAGGGAGAAAGCTGTTCTCCAAAGCATATAGGTATTTCTGACATGTAGAAAGTCTAGGTGCCTCTTTTTAAAATTATTATAATTTCTTTCAGAGAGGAAGGGAGAGGGCGAGAGAGATAGAAACATCAATGATGAGAATCATTGATTGGCTGCCTCCTGCATACCTCCCCCTGGGGATTGAGCACACAACCTGGGCATGTGCCATTGACTGGAACTGAACCCAGGACCCTTCAGTCTGCAGGTAAATGATGCTCTATCCACTGAGTTAAGCTGGTTAGGGCTAGGTGCCTCTTTTAATGGTGGATAGAGAGTTGAAGGTAGAGTGAGGTATTATAATAAATAGAGAAATTTAGTATTAAGATATATGCTGCAGTTCAAGTATTGAGATTTGTTCTTTGGTCTTTGAATATGAGGCCAGGGAAAATGGGCCTTGCTGTACATTTTACCCCATCAACAGATCTGTCTTCTCTCAGAGCTACTGGTTTCCAAGGATGCCAATTTCCCCATGAATTTCTACCTATCGAAGTGACATTTGTTTTTGCCGTACAGATCCAGAGAGCCTTTGTTCCCATCTCTCTGGTATTTTTTAACTGTGTATTTTCTGTCAGGTAAGTAATCTGAAAATGGTAGTCTATTCTGAACTACACAGTATTTTAAATTTCTATATTTGTAGCAAATAGAGATGTCTATTTTTAGAGGGTTAATATAATTTAGAGACCAAATATGAGTATCTTCATTTTCCTGAAAGGACACTAGATTCTCCATTAGATAAACTACCGATATTGTTTAAGTCATCTCTAACATTGCATGCTTCCTTTGTACTTAAATGTTTTTTAAAATATATAGAACTAATGTTTTATAAAAACCTACTCAGCCAGTGTGGCTCAGTGGTTGAGTGTCAGCCTATTAACCAAGAGGTCTCAGTTTTATTCCCTCTAAGGGCACATGCTGGGGTTGTGGGCTCTATTCCCAGGGTGGAGCATGCAGGAGATGGCTGATCGAGGATTCTCATCATTGATGTTTCTATCTCTCTTAAATGTTGATGACCTTATCATTTGTATGGTCTTATATTATACTGACTAGAGGACCATTGCATGGATTTGTGTAATAACCCTTTCTTCCCCTGGCTCCTGGCACTGGTTTTCCTCCAGTACCCAGTACCCAGGCCGCAGCAGAGCCAAGCCTTTAGCCTTCAGTGGAACCAAGACTTCAGCCTTCAGGCTTGGCTCCAGTCACAGCGGAACCTTCAGTCTTCAGTCTTCACTCAGGTGGTGTCTTCAGTCTTTGCTCTGTGCTTGCGTGTGTAAATGAACCTGCCATCTTTGTTGGGTTAATTTGCATACCCACTCCTAATTGGTTGGTGGGTGACACAGAGGTATGGTCAATTTGCATCTTTCTCTTTTATTAGTGTAGATAACTGATAATATTGATTGAGCATTTACTAGTTGCCAAGTACTGTGCTAAGTGGTCACTTTGATGTCTTATATAATCTTCCCTCTGATCCTAGGTAGAGATCGTTAGAGATTAGGAAATGAAAATTTACAAAACTTAAATGACTTGTCCAGTCACATGGCTAATAAATAGATCTGGGACTCAATCTCTTCCCTCTAACTACAAATATTATGCTTTTAAATATAATGTCACATTGCTTTGACACACCAAGTACATAATGACATGGTAGACTCTTCTAAAATTGTACCAATGATTTCTACCTTCTGATGTTTTCTCCCTTATTGTTTTCCCTTCTCCTAGTGTGTAGGATGGACCTGGTGATTTGCTTCTAACAAATAGGACACAGTTATCTTACATTAGATTATAAAAGATTGTGACTTCATTCTTGATTGCACTCTTTCTTGCCTCTTGCTCTCTTGCTGCCCTGTGGAAAGGCCTGCAATGCAAGAAGCTGAGGGTGGCCTCCCGCCAACAGCCCAAGTGCAACTGAATCCTGCCAACAGCCATATGAGTGAGCATGGAAGTGCATCCTTCCCCATTTGAGCCTTGAGATGTCCGTAAACCAGCTAACACTTCGATTGTAGCCTATGAAAGACCCTGAGCAGAAGACCTAGTTGTGCCATGCTTAGATTCCTGACTTGCAGAAACTGTGACAAAATATTGTTTTAAATTACCAAGCTTTGGGAATAATTTGTTACACAAACAATTGATAATTAGCATAACTGATAATGTTAGTGTTAAAGAGTATTAATAGCTATCATAACATCTTGCATTTGTGTAATGCTTCAGCCTTTTTCAAAGAAAATCCAGTTTCAAAATAGTAAAATTAGAAAAATATTACCATTATCTTCTCTTAAAACATAGTAGTTGCACTTGAAAGTACAACCTGCATTTTTAACAAGAAAAAATAGTTTATTCACCCAGTTTTCGTTACTTTAATTCCCATCTCGAAAATCATTTGAAACATGCTATTTAGCAAGGAAGTTATTTTTTCTTTGTCTAAGTTATTAGTAAAGAACCACATTTAAACCATCTGGCCTGGGTGTTCTTTGAACTTCAAATTTGTAGCAGCCAGGTGGATTTCTCACCCTGTGCTGGGCTTTGTAATCCCTATATGAATTCCCACTCCAAGAGAGGGACATGGATTTTAAACTGTCAATCAGCATTTTTGCCAGTTAAGATGAAATATAGAGGGAAAAAAGTGTTTCAATTAACACAAGACCAGTGCTCAAATTGGGCAAGACCACAAAGAATTTTTTGAAAATGTTTTCCCAGAAGAAGCTAATTACTGTGGGAGAAAGTAATCTTCATGTTTGGCTTGAATAACCACAGAAACAACAAAACGCAAATATTTTTAAAATGATGGGAAAGTTAAAGGAAGAAAAACTTTTGATCGCACTCCTATGGGGACTTCTGTTTTGTGTGTGTGTTTGTGTGTGTGTGTGTGTGTGTGTGTGTGTGTGTGTGTGTGTATGTGTGTATGTGTTTGGAGCAGTGAATAGATGTATAAATGTATATACCCATACATCCTCATTAACAGCAAGAGAAATATAGGAAATATACTAAAAATTCATTCATTTCACAAATAGTTATTGAGCATCTAATGTGTGCCAGTCAAGTTTTTACTATAAGGGATACACTTCAGAATCGGACAAACACAGTCTTTATGCCTAAATTCTAGTGGGAGAGCTAGATAAGTAAAAGCAATAAATCAATAAATAATTACAGGTTGTGATAGTGATTGAAAGTAAAAAGAAGAAATTGCTTACACTGGATGTTCACAAAAGTCTTGTCTGGGAACTAATGGAAGGGTGGGGTCAGCTTTGTCAGGAGCGGGGCTAGGGGATGAGGGATGGTGAGGGAGAGCTTTATAGACAAAGGGAATAGCAAACATAAAAGCCCAGAAATAAGAAAGAATGTGGGACATTCTGGAAACTGTCAAAGGTCTGTTAGCTTGGTGGAGAATGGGGTTAGATGGTAGGGAGAGGGAGGTTGTCATGGGTCAGATCATTTAGGCCTTTGCAGGTCCAGGAAAGGAATGAGATTTTACTTTAAGTTCAAAGGGAATCCATTAACGGCTTTTAGGATCCAAATGGCATGATCTATGTTTCCAAATCATTACTCTTGTGGCTGTGTGAAGAACAGACTGTAAGTGAGCTAGAATGGGTGTCAGCAGCTGAGTTTTCCAGGCTAGAGAGCATGGTGGCTTGGAGCAGAGGGCAGCAACAGAGATGAAGAACAACAAACTTATTTGGGAGGTAGGATGAAAGGGACTTGAAAGGGATTTTATGTAGAGGCTGAAGAAAAGGGTGAGTCAAGGAATCCTCTTGAGTTTGGTGTTTGAATTAAGTGAACGTGGTGCCACCACATATTATGCTAAGAAATCTCTAAACAGATCTGTGTGCAGAGAGACTCAGGATATCTGTTTTGACCTAGCAAAGCTGGAGATGCCTATGAGATATTCAAGTAACAATACAGTTTAGGAAATAGTATATATAAGTTCGAGTTATATAAGATAAATATAAAGCCGATCATAGTCTATGATTAGTCTAAATGTGCAAATGTATACACCATGAAGAACTATGTTTGGAAATTAAATTCTAATTTTATTCTAGAGAATTGAAATAAAATGTCTTTTCAGTTTTTTCCACTTTTAGTAGCAGTCCAAACACAAACCAGTAGCAATATCTTTTTCTGTTTCATATTTTCTAATTTTTTAATATTTTCATTTCCATTATTAAAAGCTTTCTTATGTAGTTACAGAAAAAGGAAGAAGTCTATAATTTATAAAGTACTTACTATAAAACATGCAGGAGCAACTTAAGATTATTTCATTCAAATTTGTAACAGTCCTTATAGTATCCCCTTTTCGCAGGTGAAGAAACAGAGAATCAGAGCATTTAAAAAATTTGCCCAATGACATATGGTCAGGATTCAAAGCCAAGTCTTCTTTTGGTACTAAAAGCCTTGTCCCGTCTCTATACAAATATAAAGCACAGAACCTCTCCTGTTTCTCCTTCAGTTTCCATATTTCTTTGGAAAGTTCTTATATCTCTTTTATTATGAAACTCAATTGAGTTCAAGAAACATGGAAAGCCTCCCTGACACTTGTTTTGTTGTTGACTACATTTCTGCTGAATTTTGGATATGCACTGTTCCGCACCTCCATTTGATGGTATCCTGCCATTGTCTCAGCTGCTTAATGAAAATAAATTGCCAATAGCCTGTCTTCTCAGAATGTCATAAATAGCTGCTTTTTGGAACTCTGCATTCAGTGAGGATTGGCTGTAACCATTTTCTCCTGGCCATAATCCACAGGAAACTAGATTTATTAACTCTGAGGCTTGCTTACTGGAACAAACAACTTGGTTTTCTTCCTCTTTTCTCTTTCTTTTTCCATAATATATTTTCTTATTATATTTCCCATTCTGTTGTTTCACTTTTCATTTCATTATTTTCTTTTTATGCTGCTTTTTAGATAATTCAGTTCCCATTTCTAGTCTCAGTTTTTTCCTGCATTTTTACTTTTGGATTAGTAGTATTTCAACCTACTTATATATTCATGTAGTTAAACAAACTAATAGCACCGAACTTGATCATTCTACTTCAGAAAAAAAAATAGTATTGATCTTAATTAGATACACTGGTCAAAAGAATACTCACGTTATTATTTTTTTTAATTAATCCTCACCTGAGGATATTTTCTATTGACTTTTAGAAAGAGTGGAAGAGAGAGAGAAAGATAGAGAGAAATACTGATGTGAGAGAAACACTTTGCAAAATTGTTTAACAACTGATTGAAAGTCCTCAGTAAATTCTAAGATAAGTTTAATTTACTTTATGAATATTACATTTTAGTCATTCTGTCATAGTTAGTAATGCTTTGGGTTGTATTACTTATTTATTTATTTACTTATTTATTTTAGTTAATCCTCACCAAAGATATTTTTTCCATTGATTTTTAAAGAGGGTGAAAGGGAGAAAGACAGAAACATCAATGTGAGAGAGACACAATAATTGGTTGCTCCCCTAACTGGTTTTGCTCAGTGGGTAGAGCATCAGCCTGCAGACTGAAGGGTCCCAGGTTTGATTCTGGTCAAGGGCATGTACCTTGGTTGTGGACACATCTCCAGTAGGGAATGTGCAGGAGGCAGCTGGTCAATGTTTCTCTCTCATCTATGTTTCTAACTCTCTATCGCTCTCCTTTCCTCTCTGTGAAAAAGAAAGAAAAAATCAATAAGATATATATTTTAAAAATAATAATAATAATTGGTTGCCTCCCACACATGCTCTGACCTGGGCCAGAGATCAAACCTGCCACCCAGGTATGTGCCCTTGACTGGGAATGGAATGCTTCAGGCCAATGCTCTAACCGCTGAGACTACCGACCAGAAGTGGCCTAGATATTACCCAAAACTCCAGCTGACAGTGGCTTAAACCTTAAGAATACTGTTTATGCAACAAAAAGCCTGGATGCGTATACATTAGGAACTAAATCAATAGCTTCAAATTTTAGAGCCTTTGGTTGAGTTTCTATGAGTCTCTTGCTATTCCCTCCAGCACCAGGCATCATGCTCTCAGTCTTCAGAATTAAGACAAGAAGCAAGGGTGTGGCCAGGCTGATGTGAGAACTCTCACAAGCCTGTCTGATTTTATCAGGAAGGAAGAAGACTCTGCTGCAAGCCTACCCATGAGACCTTCTCTTATATCACATTGACCAGAACCAGTCCTATGGCATGTGAACTGCAAGGGAAATCAGGAAAATGAGTATATAGTTTTATTTTGTGTGTTGTTTTTTTTTGGTGGTGGTGGTGGAGGTTGTTTGTTTGTTTTAACCCTCCTGGGAGAGAGGTGGGCAAGGAAGAAGAAAGTTGGGAATGGCTCTTGGGTAGTTCATGAATAAGAGTTGGCTATATTTTCAATATTTGAAATTCTTTACTTTCTCTGGATTTCTTACAACATAGAGTCTGGTACAGGTCTTTCAGAGACGGGCCTCTGCCTGCTTCTCCAGCCTCATCCTTTATTTTATCCCACAGGCAACCTAGGTTCTGATAATCATGGACAATTGAAGTTTCTACACCTCAGCATCCTGTCTCATACTTCTGTTTTGGTTTCACTATTTGCCCTTTAAAGACACAGTCTGTGAAGTATTTTCCAGCCTTCTTGATGGCCTTAGGAAAGTTATTCTCTCCTCTAAGTTCCCACAGCATCCTGTATTCTACTGTAGCATATGATCACATTGTTTTGTGTCTGCTTTTTCATTTGTCAGTCTTCCTCATCAAACCCCAAGGAACAGAGATTTTATTGTGTCATCTTTGTGCAGCACCTTTCACAGTGCCAGGCATGTAATAGTAGCTCCATTAGCCCTACTTATGTGGCTCAGTAGTTGAGTGTCGACCTATGAACCAAAAGGTCACAGTTCGATTCCCAGGCAGAGTACATGCCTGGGTTGTTGGCTTGATTCCCAGTAGGGGGCATGCAAAAGGAGGCTGATCAATGATTCTCTCTCATCATTGATGTTTCTATCTCTCTCTTCCTCTCCCTTCCTCTCTGAAGTCAATAAAAAAATATTTTAAAAAATAGCTCCATTATACTTGCCGGAGGAATGAATGAATGAATGAATCATTGGAAATTACTTAGCCTTTGATGTCCTAGATAGAAATGTCCCAGATGTAGGCACATTTTTCTTTCCTCTTTCTTTTGTCTTCAGTAATTTTGCTCTTCTGCACATTTTTTCTTGGGTACACTTCTTACCTCTGCAGCCCAGATCCGAGGGCTGCGGCTTCTCCCAGAGGCTGCTGCTTTGTCTTCTTTTTAAGCCGCATGCTCAGCCTGACACCTGGCTGTGTTTCCTCTCACTGCATTTACAGAGGGTCCCTCTGTTGTCTGCTTCCAGTACCCGAGGCTGAACAATCTCAACAGGCAGCAAGAAGATCCTGCCTGCTAAAGTAAACTAACCTTAAGCTTCATCACGTTGTTACTGGATTTTACCAGTCATTTCCTTCCCTCTTTCCCACTCTGTTCTCTAATAGGAGGGATTGCCTATCCTCATGAGGTAATGATTTGTTAAATAATAGGTTGTTTTCCTGTTTGAAAATCTTTACCACATCTTTAACTTGCCTGGCTCAGTTATGCCTGGACTTGGGGGGCAGAGGAGAGGTCAGCAGGAAACATGTTATTCCTTTCTGCCTGTTTTTTATTTATAGTTTTGAAAATGCTCTGTCCCCTGGAGAAAAGTAAGGCTACTAATTTTTTGAATGACTTTCAAATGGGCTCATATACTGATTTTCCAGACATTTAACCTAATATATTCTATGCAATGGATTTCTAGGTGCAACTTTGGTGTATGGGTACGAGATTGAGGGGGCTTCGTACTCAAGACTCAGAATTAAAAACAAGTAAAATGCATCAGAGAAATGCAAATTAAAACCACAATGAGATATCACCAGAATGGCTATCAAAAATCAACAATGAGTGTTGTCCAGGATGTGGAGGAAATTGAACCCTTGTGCACTATTGGTGGGAATATAGATTGGTGCAGCCACTATGGAATCAATATGGAGTTACCAAAAAAATTAAAAATGTCTTATGAGCCAGAAATTCCACTTCTGGGAATACATCCAAATAAATATGAAACACTAATTTGAAAGAATATATGCATCTCTATGTTCATTGAAATGTTATTTACAATAGCTAAGCTATGGAAGCAACCCCCAAGTGCCCATAAGTAGATGAGTGGGTATTTATACAGTGGAAAAATACTTGGGAGTGAAAAAGAAGGAAATCTCATCCTTTGTGATAGCATGGATGGCCCTGAAGATTATTATGCTAGTAAAATAAGTCAGTCAGAGAAAGACTAATAGCACATGATTTCATTTATATGTGAAATCTAATGAAGAAAATAAACTAACAAAATAGAAGCAGATTCAGATATAGAGAACAGACTGACAGCTGTCAGAAGGAAAGTTGGTTTGGGGGCCTGGGTGCAAAGCATGAAGGGATTAAGTAACCCTCTACTCCCCCCATGCCCCCCCCCCCCCAAACAAAAAACCTGATAGACATAGTCAACAGTATGGTGATTACCAGAGGGAAAATGTGGTAGGAGGAGGTAGAAGAGAGTAAAGGGAGGGTGGTAAATGGTGACAGAAGGAGACTTCACTTGGAGTGGTGAACACACAATATAACATACAGATGATGTCCTATAGAATTGTGCACTGGAAACCTATATAATTTTATTAACCAACTAGAGGCCTGGTGCACAATATTCATGCATGGAGGAGGTTCCCTCAGCCTCGCCTGCATTCTCTCCAATCCGGGACCCCTTGGGGGATATCCAACTGCCCAGCAGTCGGACATGCCTCTCAAAATCCCGGACTGCTGGCTCCTATTCATTCACCTGTATGCCTGCCTAGTTGCCCCTAACTGCCCCCCTCCCCACAGGACTGATTGCCCCTCATTGCCTCTGTATGCTGCCTGATCGCCCCTAACTAAACCCCAATGCCAGTCTGGTAGCCCCTAACTGCCCCCTGCTACTGGCCAGGTTGCCCCCAACTGCCCCCTCCCTGCCAGCCTGGTCACTTCTAACTGTATCCTCACCAGGCTGGTCATCCCCAACTACCTCCCTCTGTCAGCCTGGTCACCCCTAACTGTCCCCTACTGCTGGCCTGGTTGCCCCCAACTGGCCCCTCTGCCAGCCTAGTCACCCCTCACTGCCCCTGTGCCAGCCAAATTGCCTCTTACTGCTCTCCCTGCCTGCCTAGTCACCCCATGCAGCCTGCTTGTTCAGTTGTGTGGTGGTCCCTTGGGCTAGACCTGGGCAGCTGGGGGGCTGAGGGGACTGGATGGTGCCATCTTGTGGCTGTGGGAGCCACCATCTTTTAGGATGTGGCAGTCCATTAGCATATTCCCTCTTTACTAGCTATGAGTGCCGCCATCTTTGTGAGGGTGTAATGGTCAATTAGCATATACCCTTTTTATTAGATAGGATGTCACCCCCAATACATTCAATTTTAAAAAAGAAATAAGCCGAAGCATTTGTCAATGGATGGGTACAGAAACTGCAGAGATGACAAGGGTGCAAGCCTTTTTGATTAAATCATCCTGCAATTTTATTATGCATTGATTTGTTTGTTTGTTTTCTATTTTTCTCAGAGTAATGTGCTTCTTTAGTCTGAGGTCTCATATCTTTACTCACTTCTGGAAATCTCTACTCATTTTCTCTTCATACCCATATATTTACATTCTACTGTTTCTCAAATCTTCTTTCATGTTTTCCATCTTTTGTATTTTCCTACCTGTGTTCTCAGTTACCTCCATAGATTTATATTTTAATTCACTGATTTCTTTTCTGCTGTATGTAAACCATTATTTAACAAACCTATTGAGTTTTTTTCTAAATGACTCTCTTATTTTTATGTGTTTTTTTTTTATGGTCCATCTTCTTTGAGCTTTAATGATCTGCTCTTATAAAAAAATACATATTTCATTTCTTTGAATATTTTAAATATGTTTATATTAAAGCGAAAGGATTTTAGGGATAAAATAGACATGTTTAGGGAGTCTTAGGAATAAATAGGGTCCATGGGGGAGGGATGCATAAGTGAGGTCTTGGAGCTGCCAGAGGCATACATTCACAGAGGATAGAAAGGTGCCACAGGATAAGGGGGGGAGGAAGACATATTTATAGAGGATAAAGAAGTCACAGAGTATCAAGAAGAAGGGAACAGAAAATGTCAACAAATGCTGGAAAAAGGGCAACATATGTTCACAGGAGATAGAGGAATGTTACAAGATAAGGGGGAGAGAAGAGCACTACGAGGGTTTTGGACTTTGAAGCTGATATTCTGCAAAAGGACTGACCAGTTAGAAAAGCACAGGGCCACAAAATGGGGAAGAGGTCCAATTAGAAGGGAGCTTGAAGAGACAAAGAACTACAGCCTTTATAAACCTTAGAAAAAAGGAGCTTAGTAGGTTACCCTCTTGGGACCCACTCCCTACATGGGAGTCTATATATGCTTCCAGTAAATTTCCACCCTTTTACTAACAAGTCCTTTTAGTCCTTGAATTTTATTCTTCAAACTTCATGAGACAAGAACCCACAAGGAGGAGATCCACTCACTGCACCCCACATTTCAAAAGTAACTCCTCAGATTGCTTAATTATTATACTTGTGAAATCTCTACTTCATTGAAACCAAGGATTCTCTTAGTGGCCACTCAACTTTCTCATGTATTTTCTGCTTATGAACTCATTTTTCATATGAGTTATCTTTCCTAGCAGTTTTACCTGGGCCTGGAAGGCAAATCTCACATCACCTCTCCTGAGGTTTGGACTATTATGTACTTTAGTGTGAGATTTCTGCATAATGTGGATAGTGTAAATTTATACCCTTGCACTTGAGCATAGATTTGATTCTTCCATGTGGACTATTTCCTGCTCACTCCCAGGCTGCCTTCGGGCTCTATTATAGGCCTGTTGGCCTCGTGGCAGGACAATTCTTTCTTGCCATCTCATGTTAGGTAGGAATAGAATGCCTGCTGTGTAAGGATGTGCACTTTAAATGATATATATATAATTGATTTATATATATTTATTATATTTATGAAATATATTTATGAAATATATATAGTTGATTTTAGAGAGGAAGGTGTTGTGGGGTGACTTCCATGACCAGTTGCAAATGACCATTGAGGTGGTTAAGTTGGTAATAAGCAGGCAAGGATTTATTGGAAAACTGGCCAGGACAGTCTAGAGGGAACCATGTGGAGACCAAACACCCACGGCCGTGCTGCCCCAGGTGCAGGCAGTCTTTTTTAAAGGGTCTGAACCATAAATTTTCATTGTTTTGAATTGCAAGAACAGCTGTCAAGATTGTATCCAAGGGAGTTGTCCGTGCACTATGATTGACCCTGTTGCCTGCACCTTATCTCTAACCATACCTCTGTTAGATGTGGGAAAGTGGTCCTATCTCGCAAAAGCAGGTGGTGCAGCTCAACAACTGGCACTGACTGGTCACTCCTCTGAGTTCTGGTCTGGTCTTCAAAGGGGTTTTTGTTTGTTTGTTTCTTTGTTTTGTGTTTTTTTTTTACAGCCCTCAAGGTCTCAATCTGGAAGCTAAAGTAACTACCTTATTGTTTTAAGCAAGCAAGCAGAATCAAAATTCAAACAGCATCCATCTCATTATCTGAGATGAATGTTACTATATTTCAAAGGGAGAGGGGAGGAGAGAGAGAAGTATTAATTATGAAAGAGAATCATTGATCGGCTGCCTCCTGTATATCCCACATTGAGGATCAAGCCCACAGCCTGGCCAGGTGCCCTGACAAGAAATTGAACCATAACCTCCTTGTTCATAGGTGGATGCTCAACCACGGAGCCACGCTGGGTAGGCCAGGATGTGCACTTTGAGTCTACTCTTCACAAAGTACTAAGGCCCTGATTTTGATATCCTGGCACCTTATGGGTAGTACAAATTTAATTTCTTTTTACTCTGAGTTTTAAATTCCTTCTTTATTTATGTAATCAAGTTTTTTTTCCTAATGTTGAGCTTGGCAACATACTACTAAAATAATTTAAAATGTTTTATTGAGATTTCTATTTTTTGTTGTTGTGGGAGGGCTAGAAGGACTTTTCCCTTCTTAGTTTACTGTCTCAGCTGGACGTCATTCCAGGCCTATTTTTACTCCAAAGTATTTTTTACTCTAGTACAGAATAGATATTCAAGAAATGGTTGTTCAATTGTTGTGTAATTGAAATATACAGTATATTCTGGCCAAGTTGAATCTTATTTTTTCTGTTTTTACTGATTTCAGAGAGAGGTAGAGAGAGGGATAGAAACCTCAGTGATGAAAGAGAATCATTGATTGGCTGCCTCCGGGAATGTGCCCTGACTAGAAAATGACCTGTGATCTCCTGATTCACAGGATGATGCTCAACCACTGAGCCACACCACTGGGCAAGTTTAATCTTGTATAAGAGAGACTTAAATATGGAAAGCACACAGAGCAAGAAGCTAATGCTGTTTCTGGTGGTATGTCAATTTGCTTACTCATTTTATAATGGAAATTTTTTCTCTTTGCACCACTTAATTGCCTGTTAAGCTTATCTGAGAAATTGATTCTTCATAGCTCTGTAATTAAGTGTAGGAATCTTGGGCTTTGGTCTCAGCAGATTCTGGATTTAATTCCAACTGAGCCATATCCAAAAGTTCAAGTCACATAGTAGGCACTCAATAATCATTTGCTTAAAGAAAAAGTGAGTGAATGAATAGTTCTACTGAATAGCAGTTCCTTCTACGTAAAACATGCATAATAATAGTAACCACCTCATAGGGCTTTGAAAATTCAGAGAGCTCATCAATGCCAAGAGTCCAGAATAGGATTTAGCACAGAGAAAGTTCAATAAATGTTCACTATTACTGCTCCTTAGAATTACATGAAACACCATATTTCAGAACCCGGACACAGAATTTAAATAGTTATGCGTTCATTACTTTTTCTTTCATTTCCCCATATAACTTACATTATCTAAATCTTCTTTCAAAAAATACCTACTCTTTATAGGGTTGTGCCCATAGATGGTAATAAGTTCCCAAGTTAAAATCATAGTTCTATTATTTGCTCACAGCCTAAATTTCTGGGAGTTTTTTGTTTTGTTTTGTTTTTTACTTTTTACACATTAATAACAGCAAAATAGTTGACATCCAGCTAACTATTTATTGCATTATTAGAAAAATTGAATCAAAGAAAGTAGAAACTAAATAGAGGTCTAGTGTCTTTGTATCAGTGGAAATACTATACTGATTATTCTAAAAGAAAAAAGGCTTTTCTTGATTTAATAGATGCTAAAAACAAAGAAAAAATAAAAATGTAAATTTCCTTGAGTTCATTCTGGTTTTCACTGAATACCTTTTTAAGGAAGTTAAAATATCTTAAAAGAAAATGAGATTATCATACAGTTTTGTGCTCTTATATTCCCTTTACTATTCATCAACAGTTTATGTAATTTAAACTATTAATTTAAGAATTTTGTTGTATTTCCCTGCTTGATAATAAATATAGAAAGTTATAGTGCCATCTTGTGTAAAAGATGCAAAACTGCATCATATTAACTCATTTGAAAAAATAAAACAGGCAGAAAGATATAGAGCTAAAAAGTTGTGTATAATAAAGATTAATCAGCATATTTCTATTAACTTAGCTAGATTTAATGTTAAAAAGATAGAATGCAGGTAGGTTTAACACCCTCCCAGATTTTTCTGTAGCAGAGATAATAACCAGAAAGGAAAGGTTAGCATACTGAATTGAAATCATGCAAGATAAACTACCAAGTTTTAGACAAATTTGATGACGAAGAGAGAAATAAGGATATAAATAAATTATGCCTGATGCTTTGAACTGCAAAACTGGGTACATGGCTGAGCTAAGATGTTGCTAAACTCAACTGAGAGGAGAGGTAATTGTTCACATCGCTGGCTAAACATCTGCCCTGTTTAGCCTCTACAAGATAGGGACACCCTCTAGTTGTCACAGAAAAAGAACGTTGGAAGCTGAGAGAGGTTATTGTAACTTACAGAGTTATCCTGTATGCATAAAAGTGACTCCAAAATGTTTAATTTGTTATAGGAAGAACCAGGAAACATTTGCTTTTAGAATTAATATAAAGCACATTATAGGTTAAGTTCAAAGTTCTCTGAATGACATGATGCTGCTGCTTGCTCACTGATTCAAGAACTCTGTTCTTGCCTGCTTATATTAGAACCCCCACATGCGTGCATGCTAAAACAGCTGACCATGGTTATCAAGACAGCACTATGATCTAGGGAAGACACCAACACAAGAAAAGGATTTGTATTTGAGATTTAAAAGGGAGCCAGATGGAAAGAACAAAGAGAGATAGTCCTTGTTAAGATAGCCCAACGGAGAGAAAGGAAAGGAAGACACAGAGGCAGAATCTGGGAAACAGCACGAGTTAGGGGTGGGAGGTGATTAGGTCAGGTGAAATGATGCTAATAGCACTTACAATGCTATCTCATTTTTTTGTGGTGTCATTTTGATGGTCAAAAATGCTTGTAAGAAGTATGCTGAAGAAAATACAAGAGAATAGTAATAATGAAAGGCTTTATTTGAAAAAAAATGGACCGTTCCCTTATGATCTTGCTCCTACTACCAATATGTTTTGTTCTTTCCCTGATCTAAAGGTTTATGGGAGTTGTCAGCTGCATAATTTCACTGTTTCGGCTCCCTCCTATGTGTTTAAGGAAGTGACCCTGTACATGCAGTGAGGCATGAAACTGAAGGAATTTTATTCCTAAAGCCTTGCTTTGAATTTTCTTGCCTTCGTGGATTTAACTTAGATCCTTTAATGCTATAATAATTTGGTTTCATATTGAATGTCCTTTGGGCTTTCATTTGTCATTTATTTTTTTAAAGGAGTTTTTCATGAATTCAAAATAATCCTTTTGGTGAAAAGGCAATTCAATTATAGTGACAGCATAAAAGGAACCCTACATGATACAATTCTCTAGTGAGATCAGATTTATTGCTAACCCAGGATGAGTTTATAAAACTAAAATTTGTATTTCCATTTTGAGACACTCAACTGAAAGGCTTGATCAGAACCTAAAGCATCAAATGAAAGTGAATCTCTCATCTATACAAAGCAGAGCTGAATTAAAAGTTTAGTGACTCATAAGTTGCCATAACACATCCATTTATCTAGGTTTGAAAGCATGATCATTGGATATCAGAGCTCCCCCAATGCGCTTTCACTCATACGAAGAGGAGAAAATGTGCATTTCCTTCCATTCATGGGGGAGATTTCCCATGCCTCAGGAGTAGTTAACACACATTCACAACCTTACCACAATGGTGAGTAGACTGTACTGTAACTAGTTTTACTTTTAACGACATTATTCCCTGAAGACCTAATTGCTGATACAACATTCACATCATGGCTCCACCAGTTAATGGCAATGTGGCCTTACCCTCTTTGTCTAAATTATATCCATTCTGCAAAATGAGGTGATTAGTACCTATCTCGTAGGCTTTTATGAGATTACAGTGCTGGGCATTTTTTAAGCTCTTCATAAAAGTTAGTTATTATTATTATACAAAGAATCAACATATAAATGTAAAGTTCCAATATGCACATGTTTACAAACTACTGATGTTTGTAAGGATGAGATAACAAAATTTGCATTGTATAAGGTTATAAAATCCAGCATTGTATGAAATCATAGAATTTGGCATTGTATGAGGTCATAGAATTTGTCATTGTATGATTGGAAAATTGAATCTCCTAAGAGGTGATTGTTGATCAAGAATAAGATGTTAGAAGCCAGAATGAGGAAATTCTGTAAGGTTTAAGTGGAACAGAGAAGGTATATTAAGGAAATAGCCATACAGAGAGATGCTTTTGTAGTCATAGAGAAAAATATTAGATGTAAGTGTTTAGCAAATGTTTACAGTAGTTGATGGCAGAGGTTTAGAGTAGGACCAGAAATACTGAAATGAATCAGGAGGTTACTGAGGAAGCAGCACAGACCAGAGAAATTTGGGGACTCCTATCTGTTCTCAGTTTTTCATATATTTATCATAACATCTATAAATCTTTGTTGCTTCAACTTAG
Organism: Antrozous pallidus; assembly: GCA_027563665.1. Classification (NCBI taxonomy): domain Eukaryota; kingdom Metazoa; phylum Chordata; class Mammalia; order Chiroptera; family Vespertilionidae; genus Antrozous; species Antrozous pallidus. The sequence goes on from CM050519.1 coordinate 24,462,452, forward strand.
TTGCTTATGTTCCCATCCTCCTTTATTGCTATTCAAAATGGATTCAGCTGGGAACAGCATTGGTCTCATCTGGGAGGCTCTTAGAAATGCAGACTCTTGGATCCTACCCCAGACCCACTGCAACAGTGTCTGCATTTTTTAAAGATATAGAACACTTCACAAATTTGCGTGTCATTCTTACACAGGGGCCATGGTAATCTTCTCTGTATTGTTCCCATTTTAGTATATGTGCTGTGAAGCAAGCACAGTGTCTGCTTTTTTAACAAGATGCCCAGGAATTTCCTGTGCATGTTAGAGTTTGAGAAGCACCACTTTCATTGACCTTAAGCTCCTAGCATTGGTAGTCAATGCTCAATGGAAGTTTATTAAATGAATTAAGTTAAATTCTTGGAGGCCACCAAATCATGCTTTGGGTAGAGATTAAAAAGTAATTTAGCCTCAAACCAATGCCTTGACCTAGAGCTAAACTTCTATGGTGACTATAGAAACTAAGAAAAACCATCTGCCTTGGCTGACAGGTAGAAGAAGTAAGGTTCTATAAGAGAAAAGATAGAGTGATTAAGGATTGGCGCAAGGGTGCAGATGAGCCCTGGGAAGGAAGCCTAGGAAACAGACCCAGAGACTTTATGAATATAGTTAATATCATGAGATGATATCCATAGCAGTGTATGTTGTGTTATTACAACAAATGATGCCTTGAGTCCTGTGTGGCAATGGCAGAGGCCTGAATGAGGACAGGCAACCCCACTCTATATGGAGGAAGGCAGAGTATCAGGGAACTTTATATAAAAGATTGCCTCAAGGGTCTTAAATGTCAAGAGGATGATGTAGAAGAGGTCCCATGCCATTCATTTTTCCTAGACCCCTCATTTTCAGAGGCACATAGAAAATACCACTTACATACATACTAGCTCATCTTAATATCTGCTTTCAGTGGACCCTTTCCTTAAATACACTAACAATGCTTTTGAAGTATTCACTCAAATAAACTTAAAATATTCTTATTTTCAGGCCTTCTGCTCAGTATTTGTTTGTTTGTTTGTTTATTTACTTATTTATTTTTCATTTTTTAATCTTTATTGTTCAGTTTGTTAATTACATTGTTCCCTTTTTTTCCCCCTATAGCTACCCTCCACAAGGTACCCATCCCACCCTCCGCCCTCAACCCGCCCCCCGCCCTCTCCCATAGTTGCATGATTTTTGTCCAGTCTCTTGCTGCACGTCCCAAACCCCTTTTCTCCCCAAGAATTGTCAGTCCATTCCCTCTCTATGTCCATGATTCTGTTACATTCACCAGTTTATCCTGTTCATCAGATTATTAATTCACTTGAATTTTAGATTCATTTGTTGATATATGTGTATTTGTCATTCATAATTTACACTTTTATCTTTTTCTTCTTCCTCTTCTTAAAGAATATCTTTCAGCATTTCATATAATATAGGTTTGGTGGTGATTATATATAATGTGTATCTAATAATAACTCCTTTAGCTTTTTCTTATCAGCGAAGCACTTTATCTGACCTTCAATTCTGAATGATAGCTTTGCTAGATAGAGTAATCTTGGTTGTAGATTCTTGCTATTCATCACTTTGAATATTTCTTGCCACTCCCGTCTGGCCTGTATTGTTTCTGTTGAGAAATCTGCTGACAATCGTATGGGTGCTCCCTTATAGGTAACCATCTGTTTTTCTCTTGCTGCTTTTAATATTCTCTCGTTGTCTTTTGCTTTTGGCATTTTAATTATGATATGCCTTGGTGTGGTCCTCTTAGGGTTCTTATATATTGGGGTTCAGTGCACTTCTTGGACTCCTAATTCAATTTCTTTCACCAGATGTGGGAAGTTTTCGGTCACTATTTCTTCAAATAGGTTTTCATTATGTTGCTCTCTCTCTTTTTCTGGCACCCCTATAATTCGGATGTTGGTATGCTTGAGGTTGTCCCAGAGGCCCCTTACACTATCTTCAATTTTTTGGATTCTTTGGGTTTCTTGCTTTTCCAGCTGAGTGGATTTTACCTCTTTGTATTTCAAATCTTTAACTTGGTTCTTGGGATACTCTAGAGTACTTTTAGGTCTTTGTATAATATTTTTTATTTCAGTCAGTGTATGCTTAATTTCTGGTTGGTCCTTTTTCATATCATTGAGGGTCTCATTCATATACTTGAGGGTCTTGTTCATTTCCTTGTAGGTCTCATTCATTTCCTTGTAGGTCTTGCTTATTTCCTTGTAGGTCTCGGCCTTTTCTAGGAGCCTCTTGAAAAGCCCTATAACCATGGTTTTGAATTCCATGTCCAGTCGTTTTTTTTTTCCCTCCATTTCTTTCACATCTGATTTCTTTCCATGTCTCTGCATGGTGGCTACTTTTCTGAGTTGGTCAATTAGATTTTTGTGGTAGATGTCCTACAAGGGACAGTGGCTCAGCCTCCCCAGTTACCTGAGGTGGATATGAGTTGCACAGTCTTGTTGAAGTTAAGCCCAGGTTAATCATTGTTAGCACTTGGAGGGGTTGACCTCCAGGTCAATTGTCTGTGACGTTCAGCTGTGCTCAGATTGGATGGGCGGAGTGTCTGGGCCAAGCAGATAGCGTCAGCTTTGCCCTATGCAGCCCCAGGGACTGTGTGCCAGTGCCAATGGCCGCCAGCACCTCTGAGAGAGAGCCGCTGCCGAGCTCCACCGGCTGCCGGGGAATTCAGACTCTCCCCAAATGAGTCTGCACACCCAACTTCTCACTCAGGGTCACAAAACAATGCAGTCTGATGGTTTTCTGAATCAGAGAGCAAGTCACGAGCGCTCTCTGCACGGTCATGCAGCTGCGCCGTTCCCAAGTTCACGTGCACTCCGCACAAGCTCGCCTTCTCCACAAGCCGGCAGCTCCCTGTAGCAACCAAGCTTTGGCCGTGCTCTCCCACTGTCCAGTTTTTACCCCCATATGATTGTGGGTTCCCTGGACTTCTTCCGGAGCTGGGGGATCAGTGCAGTGGGACGTCTTTCTTTCCCCAGTTCAAGAAAACCAGCCGGGTTTTCAGCCGCCTGCTCTATCCGCTGGCATGCGCTCCAAACCTCTCTCCGCACGTATCTTTAATGCTGTCCTCAGCCACTCCTCTGAGTCACAGTGTCCTATCTTCGTTTTTATTTGTGGAATTTTCACGCAGCCAGCTTTCTGGTGATTCTGGATGGTGTTTGTTCTTTTGTTAAGTTGTAGTTTTGAAATTGCTGTGTGAAGTAGCAAGATAGGTGTTTACTTATGCCGCCATCTTGGTTCTCTCTATTTATTTATTTTAAATGTATCTTTACTCAAAGTATTACATATGTCCCCCTTTATTTCCCTTTCACTGAGCCCCTGCCCACACTATTGTCTATGTCCATGGGTTTTATATATATATATCCTATCTAATAAAAGAGTAACATGCAAATGTGATCGTAATTTGGCTCCTGATTGGCTATGCTACCAGCCAATCAGGAGTGGGGGGCGTAACTGGGACTTGGCCATGGCTTACCTGGACACGAGTAAACACTTTCCTTCACCATGCTGGCGCCTCAAGTGCTCACACCTGTGGGGAACACTTCACTTCACACTGGCGCAGGCTGGGAAGGAAGCGCTTCAGGCCAGCGCCAGTTGGGAACGCTTAGCTTCACGCTGGTGGGGGTGGGAAACGAAGCAGGGACCACGCCTCTGCACAGGGTGTTTTCGAGGGCCTAGCGAGCCAGCGAGAGAGACTCGGTCCTTGAGGCGTCCGTGGTGCGGGGAGGGCTGGGCCAGGACACCACCATACTTTCCAAGAAAGTTGTTTCCCACTTAAATATCCTCTGATGAGTATCTTTAAAAAATAAGTAAATATTCAGCCATTGTCACACCTTGAAAAGTTAAGGTAATTCCTTAATATCACCTAATATCCACTGTAAGTTCAAATGTCTTTGTTTCTAAGATGCCTTTTACTGTTGGTTTGCCCCCTCCGGAGGCTACCCAAGGTCTTATTTCAGCCCTGATGTTGGACTGCTTCCCCCGACCATAAGTTCCCAATGCACTTCCAGCCAGAGTTAAAGGGAACTTCTTCTCCTTTTAAGGCATCACCATATCCAGTGCCTGCCAGGCCGCTGTGAAAGCACTACACCTTAGGTCCAGAGTGCTGGGAGCTGAAGCAGAGAGGCTGTGAGGCCCAGCTCACCCAGGATGCTGGCTCCCATCACTCCCTCCCAATTATCCTGGCCCAGCCTTCCCTATGCATACCTGCTCACCAGCGCGTGAGATGGTCATGGCGGCTGGATGGGAGGCCGGCGGGTGGGCGTGGCCACAGCACGAGGGAAGGGAGGCCTACACCCTATCCCAATCCAGAGAGGCTTGACAGGGGACCTCAGGCCACTCCCCCCACCCGGCAGGGCTTGACTGGGGACCTCAAGGTGTGCTTCTCATCCTGGTGTTGGGCTAGGGTACCTCAAGGCTGCTCTCCCCACCTCAGCTCCAGGTGAGGGACCTCAGGCCGTGCCTCCCACCTGTTGCGGCTTGACAGGGGACTACAGGCCATACTCCCAACCCAGCAGGGCTTGACAGGGCACCTCAAGGTGTGCTTCCCATCCTGTTGCTGGGTTAGGGGACCTCAGACTGTTCTCTCCACCTGCCAGGGCTTGAAAGGGGACCTCAGGCTGCGCCCCCACCTGGCAGGGCTTGATAGGGGACCTCAAGCTGCACCCCTACCCCGGCACTAGGCTGGGGGACCTCAGACCATACCCTCTGCCCCAGCACCAGGCCAGGTGTCCTCTGGCTGTGCCCCTCCTGCCTGGCTGGGTTTAACAGGGGACTTCAGGCTGTGCCCCCCACCCAGCGGGGCTTCACAGGGGACCTGAGCCTGTGTCCCTGTGCCAGTGGGGATTGACTGGGGACCTGAGGCTGCGTCTCCCTCCTGGTGCTGGGCTGGGGGACTTGAGGCTGTGCTCCTCTGCCTGGTCGGGCTTGACGGGGGACCTCAGGCCATGACCCCTACCCAGCAGGGCTTGACAGGGGATCTCAGGTCTTGTCTCCCACCTGGTAGGACTTGATGGGGACCTCAGATCACGCCCCCCATCCTGGTGGTGGGCCAGGGAACCTGAGGACACACCGTGCTCTGGTTGGCTAGACAAGAGTGGGACTGGCAGGGTCTGGATCTACCCCAATGTGGGTGGGGGGCGGCTGGGTCTCGGTCTCACGTGATTTTGAGGCATGTGGTGAGGGGGGACTTGACTCTGGGCCCCTTGGTGCACCCCAGACTCTGACAGGAGGAAGGTTTTCGTATACATTTCACTAATTTTCTTTAGTCTCTGATACTTCTATTATAGAGAAAGAGCAAATAGCAATATTAAATTATTTTCTCTAATTAATACCCTTTTATTGTGCATGAATTTTGTGTGCTGGGCCACTAGTGTGTGTGTGTGTGTGTATATGAGGCTAATATGCAAAGTGTCCCCTTGGGAGTTCGACTGCTTACTATAATGTGTGCTGACCACCAGGAGGTGGCACAGAACCAAGGAAGGCCCCTGCCAGCAGCCAGAGAAGGGAGGCCCTGGCAGGCATCCAGAAGGCCCCAACTGGCCCTGATTGTTGGCCAGGCCTAGGGACCCTACCCATGCATGAATTTCATGCACCGGGCTTCTAGTATGCATATAAGTTCTTTGATTAATCATTTCCCATTCTTCCCTCCCTGTTTCTGAGATCCCTCAGTCTGTCCCTTGCTTCCAGATCTCTGGATCTATTTTGTCCATCAGTATATATTTTTTCATTATATTCCACTTATAAGTGAAGCTATGTGATACTTATCTTTCTCTGACTGGCTTATTTCGCTTAACATCATACTCTCCAGGCCCCTCCTTACTGGTTCAAAGGGTAAGAGCTCCTTTGTTCTACAGTTGCATAGTATTCCATGGTATAAATGTACCACAGTATTTTTTATCCATTCATCTACTGATGGGTACTTGGGCTGTTTCTAAACTTTAGCTATTGTAAATAATGGTGTTATACTGTGGTGCATATATCCTTTCTGATTGGTGTTTCAGGATTCTTAGGAAGTGGGATAACTGGGTCAAATGGCAGTTCCATTTTTAATTTTTTGAGTTAACTCCACACTGTTTTCCATAGTGTTTGTACCAGTCTGCATTCCCAGCAGTACTGTACTAGGGTTTCTTTTTCTCCAAATCCTTGCTCTGGCCTGTTGTTTGTTGATTTATTGAGGGTAGCCATTCTGGCAAATGTGAGGTGGTACCTTATTGTTTTAATTTGCATCTGTCTGATGGTTATCTGAGCATTTTTTATATGTCTCTTGGCCATTTATATGTCATCTTTGGAAACTGTCTATTTAGATCCTTTGCCCACTTTTAATTGGATTGTTTTCCTTTTGTTGAGTTGTATGAGTACTTTATATATTTTGGAAATTAACCCCTTATCAGATGTATCATTGACAAATATGTTCTCCCATACAGCTGGTTTCTTTTGCTGTGAAGAAGCTTTTTAGTTTGATGTATTTCCATTTGTTTATTTTCTCCTTTGTTTCCTCTTGTCCTAGGTGATGTGTCAATGAAAATTCTGCTATGTCTGATATTTTGCTGCCTATGCTTTCTTCTAGGATTTTTATGGTTTCATGATTTACATTGAAGTCTTTAAGGCATTTTTAGTTTATTCTTATATATGAAATAAGTTGGTGGTCTAATTTCATTTCTTTGCTCATACCTATCCAATTTCCAACTAGCATTTATTGAAGAGGCTATCTTTACTTCATTGTATGTTCTTACCTCCTTTATCAAATATGAATTGAGTATAATAGCTTGGGTCAATTTCTGCATTCTCTGTATGCATGTTCTTATGCCAGTACAGGCTATTTTGATTACAGTGGCTTTGTAGTATAACTTTATATCTGGTATTGTGATTCCTCCAACTTTGTTCTTCTTTTTCAAGATTGCTGAGATTATTTGAGGTGTTTTTTTGGTTCAGTATAAATTTTTGGAGTATCTGTCTAGATCTGTGAAATATGCTTTGGGTATTTTATTAGGAATTGCATTGAATCTATAGATTGCTTTGGGTAGTGTGGACATTTAATTATGTTAATTCTACCAATCCATGAATATAGTATATTCTTCCACTTGTTTGTATCTTCCTCTATCTCTTTTTTCAAAGTCCTATAGTTTTCCAAGTACAGGTCTTTTATTTCCTTGGTTAAGTTTATTCCTGAGTATATTAGTTTTTTGTTGTTGTTGCAATGGTAAATGGGATTTTTGAAAAATTTTTCTTTCTGAGAATTCATTATTAGTGTATAAAAATGCCATAAATTTCTAGATGTTAATTTTGTATCCTGCTACATTGCCAAATTCATTTACTAAATCTGGTAGTTTTTTGGTAGAGTATTTAGGGTTTTCTATGTATAATATCATGCCACCTAAAAATAATGAGAGTTTTAATTCCTCTTTTCCTATTTGGATCCTTTTTATTTTTTTCTTCTTGTCTTATCACTCTGGCTAGCACTTCCAGAACTATGTTGAATAAGAGTGGTGGAAGCGGACATCCCTGTCTTGCTCCTGTTCTTAGGGGAAATGGTTTTAGTTTTTTCCCATTGAGTACAATGTTGGCTATAGGGTTGTCATATATGGCTTTCATTATATTAAGATATGATCCCTCTATTTCCACTTTGCTGAAAGTGTTTTATCAAAAATGGGTGTTGGGAAACTGGTTTGGCTCAGTGGATAGTGTTGGCCTGAGGACTAAAAGGTCCCAGGTTCGATTCCAGTCAAGGGTGTGTACCCTGGTTGCAGGCACATCCCCAGTAGGGGTTGTGCAGGAGGCAGCTGATTGATGTTTCTCTATCATCAATGTTTCTGACTTTCTATCCCTCTCCCTTCCTCTCTGTGAAAAGTCAATAAAATATATATTAAAAAACAAACAAACAAACAAAAAACAGCAACATCACAACACTTGTCTTTGCCGAGACCAGTTTGGCTCAGTGGATAGAGCATCGGACTGCAGACTGAAGGGTCCCAGGTTCGATTCCAGTCAAGGGCCTGTACCTTGGCTGCGGGCACATCCCCAGTAGAGGGTGTGCAAGAGGCAGCTGATCGATGTTTCTCTCTCATCGGTGTTTCTGACTTTCTATACCTCTCCCTTTTGCTCTGTAAAAAATCAATAAAATATATATTTTTTTAAAAATGGGTGTTGGATTTTGTTGAATGCTTTTTCAGCCTCTATTGATATGGTCATGTGATTTTTGTTTTTTAATCTGTTTATATCATATATCACTTTTATTAATTTGTGAATATTGTACCAGCCTTGCATCCATGAAATAAATCCCACTTGGTCATGGTGTATGATCTTTTTAATATATTGCTGGGTCTGATTTGCTAATATTTTTTTGAGGATTTTAGCATCTATGTTTAAAAGGGATATTGGTCTGTAATTCTCTTTCTTTGTAGTGTCTTTATTTCATTTTGGAATTAGGGTAATGCTGATCTTATAAAAAGAGCTTGGAAGTGTTCCTTCCTCTTGGATTTTTTGGTATAGTTTGAAGAGAATAGGTGCTAGTCCTGAGACCTGCCATTATTAAGTTGCTATACCCACCTAGCAACCACCTACTAATTGTTAAGGGAAATAATAGAAACCACTAAGTGTTTAAGCCACTTTCTGTTGAAGTGGTTAGATAGTGCCAAAACTATTGTGACTTATCATATTGCTTGACACATACAAGCAGTATATGCTTAATGAACACAGGTATTTGCTGCTATTGAATGAATGAAAGACTACATGGCTAAGGCAAAATGAGAAAAACTCAGGGAGCTATCCAGATATTTTTATCTATATCAAAGATACATTTTTTTTTGTTTCTTAGGTTTAAATTTAGGGAAAAAGAAGTGGATGTAGGGTGCCTGTTACATAGACTGGCTATTTTATTAGCCAATTTAAATAAATATATTTTTATTCATTTAGAATAAAATTTAATGAGGACTTACTACTTTGACCTCATGGTTAAGATATGGCTGCTGCAACTCTCAACTACATCACTAAACAACTTGCAGATTGTCTAGATTTCTCATTGTATTTCAGTGATTACCATTGTATACATGTTTCTCCCATCTTCCCTAAAATCAAGAATCTTAGAACATCTGAACTAAATTGGGATTCTGCTAGTAAGAAAGAATGAAAGGAAAAATGGTTTTGACTCTCCAATAAAAATGGGCTCTCTAGAGAAGTAATACAGAGATGAATAAAAGGAGCATGGCTCTTGTCCTGATAAAACTGACTCCTAGCAAGGGAAACAGATATTAAATTTAAAAATAAAATTGCCCTAGCTGGTTTGGTTCAGTGGATAGGGAGTTGGCCTGCGGACTGAAGGGTCCCAGGTTCGATTCTGGTCAAGGGCATGTACCTTGGCAGCTTATCGATGTTTCTCTCTCATCAATGTTTCTAACTCTATCCCTCTCAAAAATCCCTGTAAAATATCTATAAAATATATTTAAAAAATAAAATGATACATTGTGATGTATCAGTAGATTTGTGCAGTAGATTGATAATCTGCTTAACACCCTTCTACAGAGGTGTCATTTAAACTGAGACCAAAGAATAAGAATGAATCATCCATATGCAAAGAGGAGTGTGTTTGTATTAATCATGTTTTTTATTTTCTACATCTTACAATGTCTTGACATTTGGGGGTAGGGAAATTACAGACTCAGAAAAAAACTATCCCTCCCAGAGTTAGGCAATTCTTAGATTAAGCAGTGCCAGGCTGGAAGCATCCCTTTCATACGCAAACCACCCAACCTGAATCTATACTCTCAAATACCCACTTTACCTAGTACTCACACACCACGCCAACATTTCCCCTGCCCTAAATCATCCCACATCAGATACCAAAAAACTGGAGACTATCCCTATAGTCCAAAGCCTGCCAGAATAATTTAAACTAGCCAATCCTCAACTGTTTACTCTGCCTTGCTGTTCCTTTCCTGTGGCAATGTCAATGAAGGCTATCTCCTCACTCATGTTTTTGCCACCTGATCAAAACCTGTTACTTCTCCTTTGGCCTTGTGTGGTGTGGCCCATTTCTCTTGGGAAATGTAAATAATACAAATCTCCTTTAAATGGCATTAGATTCTCCATGCTGACATCCAGTCACTTCATAAATTGAGACCTGGGCACTGGACAGTGTGGAAGCAAGTGTACTCTTGGTTGACACTGGAGGAAACAAATAAAGCAAGTGTGACTACTGGCTAGCTGGTATAAGATTTTAGAGAAGCTGGTATAAGATTTAAAGTTCTTCTAGCTGTTCACCAAAACTCATTCTCCTCATGCTCAAGTTGGAAAGCCACTGTTATAAAACAAAGAGGAGACAGGAAATAGAATAAACATGAGTTCCTGAATGTCCACATGGAATAAAGCTGAAAATATGAATCTGGAGGTCAGGAGGAAAGTTTGTCTGGAAGATTATCAACCTAAGGTAATATTAAAAGCCATAAATATGAGTAAGAAAACTTAGAGAGAGATTTAGAGAAAGAAAAGGAGGCTCAAAAGTTGAGATCCAGATAACGCCAACGTTTAGAAGGAATGGGGGGAAGAGAAACCTGAAAAGCACTCTGAAAAGTGGGATCTAGAGAGCTAGAAGGCAAACTGAGAGTGCATCTCATGGAAGTCAGGAGGTAGAATGCTTCAGAGAAGGAGCTGGGGCCTCCCCTCAGTGCATAATTTTTCTCCTCCTCATAGAGCAGCAGCAATGCATTGTTGCAGAACTGGCCCCTGACTCAAGGGTGAGTGGTACTACCTTGAACGTAATCTCACCTCCTTGCCTATATTTGGTGCAAGAATGAATCTGAGGCCCAATTCTGTTCAAAGAGATGCAAGAAGTGTGCTAGAGACTTCTGTCACAATTCTTCCTTTCCCTTAATAGAGAGCAACAGGAAGCTAATGTCTGTCTCTTCCACTGGACGTCATTAATATAGCCTTGCTTGTTACTGGCAGGCATTTTATGACTATGAAGGGATTATGAGGGCATCATTTTAAGGCCATAAATTTTTTCATTTGTAAAATGGGGATAATGCTAACACCTACCTCATAGAGGATGAAGCTGGCATTTTGGATACTCCTGCACAGAGATTAAAGGAACTGAAGTCCTTGATGACATACTGGTTGAGCTGCTGAATCAACCAAAGCAAAATTTCTGTTTTGTGAGCTAATACAGTTTAATTTAAGATTTCTGTTGCTTGTAGCTGAAAGCAGCTTATCCAATACAGTGATATATGAAGGCTATTTTTATTTTTAATTATCAAAAAGTCACCGATTTATTACAAATTTTCAAGAAAGATTATTTATATGAAGTATTGTTGAGTGAGTATTGTAAAGCACTTTTCTAATAAAATGGAATCAGCCACCTAATCTTATAAGACAACAAAAAATCAGCTTAGGAATAATGGATTAAGCATTTAACTTATCTGAGAATGAATATATATTTCCTATTAATGTATTCTTCTACAATTCAAGGCATATTTTAATATTAAAATCTTACTGAAACTAATTTTTTGAACTCTCATTTTGCATAAAAGGGAGGCCATGTCTTATCCTTCACTCAACTGTGAATAATTGTAAGGATTGGATTTTAGGTCTATGGAAGGAACATCTTGAATATTAAATATGCAAAATATAATAAACAGGAAACTATATTCATATAAAGTCAATGGTTTGGCTAGTTGAAATACTGATATCTTAATTTCATTTAGAAAATTGATTTATTAAAATACAATGAAGGTTAATACTTCAAATTAATTTTATTTACTACTGGAATACTGAGGTCCACCCTTCTCACAGTTGTGTAGTCTCAAGGACATAATTAACCTCTTATTACCTTGTGAGGTAGAGGAGAGGTTGGCCTTGGTACTGTGTAAAGTTCTTCCAGTCATAGAGTTCCATAATTTAAATTGTGTCTTAAATTTTGAAAGTAAAACTAATGGAAGGCATAAATTTATAAACATGCTATATGAAATGTACTCTATTTCTAATTTCAAATTGGTAATTGTTTTCCATTCATAACTTAGTCTCTTTTAAAACATTTCTATTGGAATTATTTGCTAGAAGCAAGTAGGGAACTCTCATACAGATGAGTTTTAAACAAAATACCTGTCTACCACCCACCAGAAAGACATTTTAAAGACAGGTGTAAATAGAGTGCCACAATGAAAAAGTGAAATTTCCTCTTTGTGGAGGTTAGAAACAGGATTAAAATTAAACATGATTCTTAAGCCAGTAATGTATTTCATAAATCGTAAGACTATAATGACAATATTCTTTAAAAAATGCCATTGTTAAAATACCATTCTCACTTAGCGTGTGATAAATGTTGCATCAGTAGGATTGGTTGCGTGGTGTGATGTTTTAGCATTTGGTTGGTACTGCAGTGTCTCTTCTGTGACAAACATATTTCATTGGTTCAATGACCAAAGTCAGCCATATGTAAATGTGAGCAACAATGATGATTTCCTCTGTTTTTTTCCTACATCAGTAGAAAAATATTATAGTTATTTCCTTTGACCTATTTCTTTTCACTCGAGTATATGTTTTTATTGATTAATTGTGTGTATGTGTGTGCGTGCGTGTGTGTGTGTGTGTGTGTGTGTGTGTGAGAGAGAGAGAGAGAGAGAGAGAGAGAGAGAGAGAGAGAGATTGATCTGTTGTCTCCTGTTTGCACTCCAACTGGGGATCAAACCCAAAACCAGCTACTTGCCCTGACTGGAATAAAACCCACAACCTTTTATTTTAGTGCATGGATGATGCTCTAAACCCAGTGGTCGGCAAACTGCGGCTCGAGAGCCACATGAGGCTCTTTGGGCCCTTGAGTATGGCTCTTCCACAAAATACCATGACCTGGGCAAGTCTATTTTGAAGAAGTGGCGTTAGAATAAGTTTAAGTTTAAAAAATTAGGCTCTCAAAAGAAATTTCAATCGTTGTACTGTTGATATTTGGCTCTGTTGACTGATGAGTTTGCTGACCACTGCTATTATCCAATTGAGCCACCCAACCAAGGCTGTATGTTAATTCCTTTTACTTTTCTTCTCACTCCCTCCCCAGTAAAAGATGTGTATATTGCACATGATTGTCAATTTGGGGCATTTTCTTAATAAGTTCATTGTCATCTCAATCTTTTTTCACTTATTGATGAGAGAGAGAGAGAGAGAGAGAGAGAGAGAGAGAGAGAGAGAGAGAGAGAGAAACTGTTGTTCCACTTATTTATGCATTCATTGGTTGATTCTTGTATGTACCCTGATTGGGGATTGAACCCAAAATGTTGACGTGTCAGATGATGCTCTAACCAACTGAGCTATTCAGCCAGGGCCTGTCTTCTCTAATTTTTAAAGGCAGTAAAGCTTAACTGTAGGCTTGATAAAGTATGGTTTAATTGAGCTAAACCCTGTTCTTCTGGAACTTAAAAAGTAAAATGCTAATATAAATATGTGGTAATTATCACTAGAACTATTCATTTTTTACTATTAAATTTAAACAAAGAGCAATTGTTGTTTTTTCATGCAAAACAAACAGTGCCTATTTAAGATCTTTTTGATTAATCTGCTCCCCTGTGTGTAAATTCAGAAGAAAACACTGCCTCGGGCTCTGCACACACATCTATGACACAAAAAGCTTTGCTGTCCCAGTCAGGCTTTCCCAAAGCAGGGATTTAGTGGTAAACAATGCTGGATCAGCTGGGGGAGGAAGACCAAATCTCAGGGCACAGGCCAAGCAGATGCAGTCCAGTTCTAAAACAACTGTTGAAAACAAAGAGGGATGGCTTTGCTGTTGGGGAGAGGGTGGTTGAATGGGTAGGAAGTGGAGGAATTTTTAGAGAAGGAACCGTTTTTAGACAGAGTGCCAAGTCATACTAGAAAATGCACCCAAAACAAGTATGAGAAGGAGGAAACTTTTAAAACCAAAACTCTTGGCAGAAGTACTGTTGTATGAGGGCCAGGCACATACCCCTGGGGCTGTGCTCAGTGGGTAAGGTCACCTGGGGTGAAAAGACAAATAGAGTCAATAATAGAGGCTGTGTTGGAGACCCCCCCATTCTCTCAGAGCCTCCCAACTTGAATAAAAATCCATAAAAAATGACAAAATACATATTTTTTCATCCTCATCCGAGGATATGTTTTTATGTGTTTTTGTTGTTGTTTTTAGAGGGGGTGGGGAGGAGAGAGAAACATCATGTGAGAGATAAACATCAATCGGTTGCATGCATCCCAACTGGAAATCAAACATGCCACCTTTTTGGTGGACAGGATGATACTCCAATCAATTGAGCAATCCTGCTAGGGCCAAAATCTTTTATTTGGTTGGATTTCTTGTAGAAACTGGTGTAAAGATAGATATGAATGTTCAGGACATAATGAAGCAAAAGTGAAAGCCTTCCCAGAGGAGTTGAGCTGTGGGAAATTGCATGGTGCGTATGTGTGTGTGTGTGTGTGTGTGGGCGGGGGGGGGGGGGGGGGGGTCCTAGATGAGCTCTTGCTGCAGACAGAAATTTATACCAAAGCTCAGGGGAAAGAGAGCCGCAGGTGACCTCTAGGAAAGGTGAAATGATAACTGCTTACTATAATTTAGGCACTGGCTCCATTTTTTATATCACTTGAGTGACCTAATCTGAGAAGGGCAGGCTCAGCCCAATCACCTGGGAGTAAGGCTCCCAGAAACAAAGTAATGGGCAGACCCAGCTGCAACAGGAGACACTGCCTGAACTCCCATGTAGAGCTGGGGCTCTGATCATGTGATTAAGGTTGTGAGTGAAAGTGGGTATCTGTGAGGGGGAGAGGTTGGCCAGGACACAAGAATCCTAGACACACAAGCAGCATAAGCCAATTAGGTAGCCTAATCTCCAATTATTTATGGGGTTCTCCTAGGTGAATTCTTGGACTTGCTATCAGAGTATTGCATGGGTAAAATTCCCCCCTTGCTAGTGGAAGTGGGGTTCTTGTGAATTTTCTAAGATTCCCACAGGAGAATGAGATGTGGCTGAAAGGTTTATTTGTGTTGAAGTATTCCCCTTGGGTCACAAGTCCCATTTTCCTTAAACTGGTTCTGGAAAGAGTGCAGCTGGGCTTTCAGCAAAGCTAGAAGCAAAGCCATTGTCCAGAGATTCTGTTGCATCTTGGAATTGAATCGGGCAGAGCATCAGACTAGCTGTAGTCCATTGTGAGGAGTCCACATGGCTGTGAGCCACATGGGTGAATGCAGAGGTGGGCACCCATTGCAACAGAAGAGCTTGGTGCACAAGAGGGCCGAGTGAGTCAAGAGAGAGAACTTCATTTATTCAGGAGTTTATGTATCTCAGATTTCATGCCCTTGCAGTGGCCATGCCTATTCTGGCCAATGCTCTGTCCCCAGGTATGACTGACAGGTAAGCACCTTCCCATGTCACCCACACCTCACTGGGCATGTGTCTATTGTCCAGTTCCTTCTCCCAGTGACCTGCGGGATACAGACCTGGAGAGTGTTAAAACTGCAGCTTTCTGGCAAAGCTGTAGAAATGGTATGCCTTTATTATCTAGCCTTCCCTTTGTTCCTCTCCTGTTAATTAATACCCAAGTTATTACAGCGGTATCAGACTCACTTAGCAATTCTGTCTCAGGCATGAATATTTCACATCCTCCTAATTCCTTGGGTGAGAAAGTTGTTAAGCAGATTTAATTATCTTCTAATTTAATTTTAAGGCTGAGCAGAGTAGTCTGCAGATGTGAGCAGTTGTCAAGACCATCTGCAAAGGGGTTAACACAGTGAAAAGAATTGACACCAGTATGGACAGAGTTCATTTCTGAATGAGGGGATAGGACTTATAAATGCTAACTTATTCTAGAACAAGTCAAGGTCATATGTAATCAATTGCTATCATGTGACCAAGTTTGCATAAGAACTAAGGCATTGTAGAGCATTGATTCATATATTAAATACATATTGAGAGAATTCCATGGGACAAGAAGCATACTAGGTACGGAGGACACAAAGACAAATGACATGATCACTTATTTCAAGAAGATCCCTGCCTGGGGAAGAAACATATAAGTTAAAGAATGATTAAAGTCTCGTATGCTATATCAGAGGTAAGAACAAAGTTTAATGGGAGCCAACTCATCCTGGGAGCCACCGACACCCTCACAGAAAAAGAAAGACACATCAACTGTGATGTTGATGTATATTTATATAGAGAGAGTCAGCTAGCTGAGGCAGGTGTTCTGAATTTATTACCAAGTCCTTTTTAAACTAGTAGTCTCTTCTTTCCAAGTCCCACAGGGAAATGTATGCATAGAAACTAATGATTAGCCTTGGCCCAAAATCATTTGAAATGAGTGATTTCGGACAGACCACGAGGATTATGCAAGCCAAGTTGCCTGTGATAGAAATAGAAATAGAAATAGGTTCCTTCTGTCCTGTCCTTCACCTTTCTCCCACCTACCTCAGGCCACCTCAGGCTGAGGCGGCAGGAGCAATCTCTGAACGCATTGCACCTCTTCAGCAAAACATCAGGAAACCACAAGGACTGCCTTACTTGCAGTTACCTTTGTTCAGTCCAGGGAAAAGCTTCTTTCATCTTACAGTGAGAAATAAAATTGGCCAATCTTACTACTATTTCTCTACCTTGAAGGAGAATTTGAGGAGAAGGGCAGGGTGGAGAGGAGTTCTGACCTCCCTGGAGATTCTCAGAGTGCTTTTGACCTACATTTTAAAGCATGAGGAAACCTAGTCATGAGTATTTTTAGCCAAAGAAACCATCTGCCAAATTCACAAGAATGAGGAATCCTAGCAAGTCGAAGGAATGCCAAGGAATGCAGCAGGTTTGGGTTCCAGGGTGTGAGGAAGGATGGTGGGGGATAGTAGGAGACATGGAATCCTAAATAGCTGAAGCATCATTCAGTAGAGACCAGTGGGCCTCAGATGATTGAAAGTAGCAGTGACCTGATCAGATGCTTCATTTGCTCGTGTAAAAATCCTACTTTAGCCTATTCCATATTAGGCTACCATCCTGAGGTTGTAGGCAACAGGGAGGACAAGACCCCGGGTTGAAGGAGAATCCTTCCATGTAGACACTGGAAGCAGTGTGGGGAAGACAGCAGATTTGGCAGAGGATGCAAAGAAGAAATTCCTGATTTCTCAGGAAATATATGAGATATCTGCTGGCCAGAGAATTGTAAGATTAAAATTACACTTTGCTGTTAATGACTCATTATCAAAATTTTTCTGCATTTTGAAAAGTTAGGGGTTGAAAAGTCACAGCTGGATGCAGGCTTTCTCCATAAGCTGATAACTCATATTATGGCAACTGATAGTCTCAGACTCTCTATCCTCCTCTTTAGTAATCTGATTCTTCTGCCTTTAACATACTTCCATCCCATACAAGGACTGGTTGGCCCTGCTTATGTCACATGCCCAACTGGACCAATTGTTGTATCTAGGAGGGTACAGTATCACAATTAGCCTACCCTAAGAATGCCTATCTGTATATCTGGAGACAGGGAATATTTTGCAGTCATTAATACTGTTCACCAAATATTTTAATTTTCCTTCTTTGTACATGGTACAATTGCATTCCCTGTCCCATTGGAGAAACTTATGGACATGTAACATTGACCAATGAGTGAGCAAAGTGATGGATGTCACTTTAAAAAAATAGCTTTACTGAGATATAATTCACAATATAAAATCCACCCCTTTAAATTGTACAACTCAATGGGTTTTTAGTGTTTTTTATGTACTATCACCACTAACTAATTCCAGAACATTTTCATCACTCCAAAAAGAAACCCATATCCATTAGCAGTCACTCCTGATTTTCTTGTTCCCTGCCTCTTGGTAATCTATTTTCTGTCTCTATGGATTTTCCCATTCTGGATGTTTCATGTAATCTGAGGCCTTTGTGACTGGCTTTGTTTACTTAACATAATGTTTTCAAGGTGCATCTCAGTTGTAACATAAATCAGTACATCACTCTTTTTTATGGCTGAATAATATTTCACTGTAGAGATTTACCTCATTTTGTTTATCCATTCATCCTTTGATGAACATTTTGGTTGTGTCCACTTTTCAGCTATTGTGAATAATGTTGCCATAAACATTTGCTTACAGCATTTTGTGTGGACATGTGTTTTTATTTCTTTTGCATATACACTTAGGAGTGGGATTGCTGGATCTCATGATAACTCTATTTATCTCTTTGAGAAACTGCTGAACTGTTTTCCAAAGCAACTGCCTCATTTTGTACTTCTACCAGCAATGTACAATGGTTTCAGTTTCTCTACCAACATTTCTGATTTTCTGTTCTTTAAATGTAACTATCTTTGTGGGTACTTCATTGTGATTTTGGTTTCCATTTCCCTAATAACTAATGATGTTGAGCATCTTTTCAAGTGCTAATTGGTCATCGTATATCTTCTTTGGAGGAATATCTATTCAAGTCTTTGCCTATTTTTCCCCCATTGGATTGTTTTTATATTGTTGAGTTGCAACAGTCCTTTATGTTTCTGGATACATGTCCCTTGTCAGAGATATACTTTGCAAATATGTTCTCCAATTCCTTGGTTTGTCTTTTCACTTTCTTTCTTTTCATTTTTTAATTTATGTATATATTTTTTACATATGTGTCCTTATTCCTCCATTACCCCCCACCTCCCACTTATGCCCCACCCCCTGTTGTCTGGGTCCATTGATTAGACTCATATGCATGCACACAAGTCCCTTGGTTGATCTCTTCACTTTCTTGATAGCATCCTTTAATGCTTTACATTTTTTCATTATAACTTACCTATTTTTTCTTTTGTTTGTGTCATATATAAGAAACACAAGGTCATGAAGATTTAGTTCTATGTTAAAAATTTTATAATTTTAGTTTTAAAATTTAACATATATATTTTACATTTACATCTTACACTTATATTTCACAATTATTATTTACATTTAGGCATATGATGCATTTTGAATTAATTTTTGCATATGGTATCATGTAGTGGTTCAACTTATTTTTATATTTTTAATTGTCCCAACCCCATTTGCATATACCCATTTATTTTCTAGGCATCCTTGCAAAATAATAATTGGGCATAAAGGTAAAGACTTAATTCTGGGCTCTCAAATCTGTTTCATTGACCTATATATGTTTAGCCTTCTGTCAGTACATGTGTGTCACTTTTATGTGAACGTTTTAAAAGCCAGTGCACAGTTTGCCACACTTTATTCCTCTGCTTCTTCAGTGACAATATGCGAGATAGAGGCTGGGATCAAAGCCTGGTTCCAGAGTAAGAATAACATGGAGAAGAGCTCTGGACCAAAGCACACTGGACATAGTGGGAGGCAGAATTCACTTTTGGTTAGAACTTAATAATTAATATCCTGAGGTTGTTCACTGGGCTGTTCTGATCAATTGAGCATTAAAACTGACATCTTCATATAGAATAAGGATGGAGGCCCCCCAAAAGCCAGAGGAAGGGAAATGAGAAAGCATGTTGGACAAGCACACAAGCCTAACTGTGTTGTTTACCAACATCATGCTGCTGCTAGCACCCCTAAGTACTGGGGTGCCAGGAATTCAGTATGTAAAATGGCATCTCTAATCTCAGGACCTTACATTCTAATTGGGAGCTAAAATGTATGGAAAATAAAGAACAATATAAGCCACCCAGTAATAGTGGTGCTAGAGAGGCTTCAAAGAGAATAAATAGAGGGATTTGGGATAGTAAAGAAGGGTTTCACTATGTTATAATTTAAATTGAAACTGCAGGGAAAAGAAGGCTTTAAGGAGAGGAAAGCTACAGTGGTTCAGGTATACAAATGGGTAAACAAAGTAGTACTAACTTGCTTGGGAGACAATAAATAGACCAGTTTACCCATAACAGGAAGGTATGCTGAGAAGTGGTCTTAGAAAGAGTTTGGGGCAAAATTGAAATAGTATATGAATGATGAGTCTAGGTTTTATTCTGTAAGTAGTGGAAAACCATTGAACACTTCTTTGGAGGGAAAATGATGCTTTTGTGAAATTAATCTTATGGCAGCAACATTAGAAACAGTAATGGTAGTTCTTTATCACCTCTGAAATGACTGCTAAGGATGTCTTTTTCATGTTTCTGATTTATAATAGTTTATCGGTACAGTCCTGTAGAGATCTGGAAGTGCCAATCACCTCACTGTCATCTTTTAAACTAGCAGCAGTTCACACTGCTGGAACAAAATACCATAAACTGGGGGATTTATAAACAACAAATTTATTTCTCACAGTTCTAAAGGCTGGCCAGTCTAATATCAAGGTGCCAGAAGGTTCAGTGTCTGGTGCATTTTGGTTCATAGATGACATTTCTCAATGTGTCCTGACATGGGGAAGTGAAGAAAATGGTCTCTGGAGTCTCTTTTTGTAAAGACACGAATCCCACTCCCAAAGGCCACATCTCCAAATACCATCACATTGGGGGTTAGGATTCAACAGAGGACTTCTTGGGGAGCTCAAACTTTCAATTATAGCAATTATCATCTAATATTGGAGTTTTCTATATTGGATAGAAGAGTGCCAGTCACTAAGTGATAATATATATCAAAATGGTAATAAAAAAATACTAGATGTGGGCTTTAAATTGTTGGATCCATTAGGGTCTTGTAAATAGATTCCAAAAGGAAAGAGTAGACTTTTAAAGTGAAGGAAATTGAAGACTCAACCATCTGAATGTGGCAATTATGAGTCATTTTGAGTGAGAGTTGGAAAATATTTCCCCAACTGTCAATTCTAAGAAACATCCAGACACAGTCTGTGTAAGTGAATGCTGCAGTGAACCTGTGTCTCTGTTAAACCACAGAGAAACGAAATAAACTGATTTTAAATTTCTAAAGGGAACTTAAACCACCTGCTAAGTTGTAGAATTTAATTTGCAAGATGAATACTTGGCAATGTGACACTTCTTTCATAGCTTCATTTGCTGTTTTAATAAAAATGTTCACAATGTTTCGGTTCCATCTGTCAGGGAACGTGAAAACAGCTAACCACTATTCAAACAAGAAATACAGCTTTCTAGAAAACTATATCCAGTGCCGACAATATGTAAAGAGGTATTTATAAATTTCAAATGCCTGCCTCACTTCTAAAAATTGTTGTCGTGATCGCATTGCATCTTGGACACAACATATAAATAATTTATGCGAAAAATTTAAATTTAAATTATCCCCTCACATTCCCAATGCAAACAAATGCTTTCAAGGTTATCATGACCATGAATCTTACTGCAGCAGGCTACAGATTTTCATTACAACAATTTGGAAGCAAATATTTGGTTATTTTTATAAGCCACAAATCTGGCTGAAGGAGAAAATATGTAATAAACAAAAACTGTGCAGATCACAAAGTATGTTTGTTGTTATATTACCAGATTGGCGTTAACAATGAGCTATCGTATGACAGCCTCCCTGCTTTATTGGTTGAATTTCCATAGCTTTCCCCCTTCAAAATAGATCAAAATGTTATACCTTTCAATAAGAATTACTTCTCAAGCACTAATTTCAGGACTTAACTCCATGTTGCCATGTGGTAGGCACAAACTATGTGTTGGGCTAAAGAAATACAATAGTCAGCCGAGACCGGTTTGGCTCAGTGGATAGAGTGTCGGACTGTGGACTGAAGGGTCCCAGGTTCAATTCCGGTCAAGGGCATGTACCTTGGCTGCAGGCACATCCCCAGTGGGGGGCGTGCAGGAGGCAGCTGATCAATGTTTCTCTCTCATCCATGTTTCTGACTTTCTATCCCTCTCCCTTCCGCTCTGTAAAAAATCAGTAAAATATATTTTTAAAAAAGAAATACAATAGTCAATATTACACTAAAGAAAGGCAATGAGAGAAGAAACAGAGATGAAACAAAATGTAGGAAAAAAGGGAGGAAGAAGAGCTTTTTAAGTTTTCTGTACCATGGAATACTTCGGCCATTAGTTTCAGTTTGCCTTACAGTGAGATGCTGGGTAGAACTCTTGCAGAGGGAGAACTAAGACTGACAGTGGCACATTAGGGGGTCTGTAGGATGTCCTGTTTTCTTGCCCATGCTATTTCCTTCCATAAGGAAACTCCATATTTACATTTCCTGCAGAAAAATAAGGTTGTGAAATGTTATCTTATTATTTAATCTTGTGTTTGACTAAAGATGTCATGGTTTTGTCTCAGATTAGTAGATACTGAGAGTCTCTTTAAATGCGAGTTTTAGATATTTGAGTATAAGCCTAGGCACTTTAAAGGTAAAGAAGCAGAGATCCTTTCTAGCTAGTTTTGCTCAGTGGATAGAGCATCGGACTGTGGACCAAAGGGTTCCATGTTTGATTCTCGTCAAGGGTACATGTTCTGGTTGTGGGCTCAACCCACAGTAGGGGGTGTGCAAGAAGCAGCCAATCAGTGATTCTCATCATTGATGTTTCTATCTCTCTCTACCTCTCCCTTCCTCTCTGAAATCAATAAAAGAAAAAAGCAGCAGCAGAGACTCTTGAAGTTAAATAGCCAGCTGATAACCTATTGAATAGAAAATAGATGCAATATTTCCTTAAGATCATCTCAAAATCTAACTTAAGTTCAAATAAGAAGGAAATTAATAATATTCTTTATTTAGACATTTCATAGCAATAACAAAACTGATGTCTCATTGCCAATCTTAAGATGGTCTGGAAGCACCTAAAGGAAGATACCGATACAGAAAACTGTATTAGCATTGATATATTCGTAGTAAAGTCTAGACTTGTAAAACAGGTTCTAATCACCTACAACTAAGAAAGTTTTATTATCTGTTTGATTCCAAATCTTCTCATCTAAAAAATGGGTATAATAATTACCCTATGTAGTTCACAGAGTATTAATAGAGTGAAAATAAATATAAGAGCCTTGTGTCCAAGGTACTTTACTAATTGTGTTAAATAAAAGTAAGATATCTTGGACAGTGTAGTCACACTGATTTGAATAGCAATACTTTGAATCCTGCAGAACAAGAAAGTCTCATTCATTAAAAATCATTGATCAGAAAAAGAACCTGACACAGCATTAATAAGTAAGAAACTATGGGGAAAAAAAGATAAAAGTGAGAAGCAATATCAATCAAAAAGTGAACACTCTCCAAAAAAATGATGCCATGGATTAGTTGATATTTGGTATTAAACATTTTATAATTAATGTTTTAAGATGGTAGAAGAAACAATTATTCATGTATAAGAAACCACAAAGAAACTCTATATATGAGTATTTTGAAGTACAAAAATGACTAAAGTCTGAGATGAAACTAAATGTAGGAAAAAAAGAAGAAGAGGTAGCAGAACTAAAAAAGAAGAAAAGATAAAGCCATTACAGAAATTAAAATGAACTATAAGAGAACAATGGATAATATACACATGGAAAATTCATGAGAATATAATAGAGGAAAGAGAAATTGGAAAAGATTTAAAATTTTTTTAGGAGTTAAAAAGATTTAGAGAGAAAAATAATAGAGAAATCAGACAAAGAAGATTCAATGTATGCATAATTGAAGTCCTTAATTAAGAACAAATTAGTAGAAAACAATTTTTAAAAATTCTTTTAAGTTAATAAAAGCTTTCAATTCAGACTACTTAAAAGGTATGCACTTGATTCTTGAGAATGGTCAATTCATCACATATCCTAGAAACAGTTATTAAGCTAACAATTTTATATTCACCGAAATTCTCCTTCAAGGACTTGAAAAACATGTAAGAACTCAAGGAATAAGAATGGCCATAAGCCTTTATTGAGGAGATTATCCTATCTAATAAAAGAGTAATATACAAATTTGACCATATCTTTAGTATACCCACAAGCCATACCCACAACCACGCCCACCAGCCAATCAGGAGCAGATTATGCAAATAAACCCCAACCAAAATGGCTGCCACAACTGAGAGCAGGAGGAAGGCTTGGGTTTCCCCAGCAACAGAGGAAGCCAAGCTTTCTGCCTGCCATTGCCGGCCTAGGCCTCCATTCAATGCTACAAAGTTTCAATTATAAAAGATACAGAAATGGCGGCAGCCACTGAGCTGGAGAGAATGGAAACTTAGGTTTCCCTGGCAATGGAGAAAGTCAAGCTTTCCACCTGCCGTTGCCCACCTAGGCCTCCACTCTAGGCTACAGTTTCAAACAGAAATGGCTGCTGCCACAGAGTGAGCAGAAGGCTAGGCTCTGCTCCAGGCTACAAAGTTTCAATTGTAGACATAAATTAACCCCAGATCCCAGGGCCACCGCTTGGGTCACTGGAGGGTGTGGACAGCTTGCAAACCTCCACAGGCCCTTTGCCCCAAGGGAACCCCCACCCTGACTGGGGACACTCTTCAGGGCAAACCAACTGGCCCCCACTCATGCACCAGGCCTCTATCCTATCTAATAAAAGAGTAATACGCAGATTGACCATCACTCCAACACACAAGAGGGCTGCCCCCATGTGGACACAGGATGGCCACCACAAGATAGCCAGCAGGGGAGGGCTTTTGGGAGATTCCAGGCCCTGCAAGGGAGGACAGTTGTGGGTGACCAGACCAGCAGAGGAGGACAGTTGGGAGGGACCAGGCCTGCAGGGGAGGGCAGTTAGGGGTGACCATGCCAGCAGAGAATGGATCTTGAGGGCAAACAGGCTGGCAGGGGAGCACTTAGACATTAATTAGGCTGGCAGGGTAGTGGTTAGCGGGTGATCATGCTGCCAGGCAGAGGTAGTTAGGGGCAATCAGGGAGTCAGGCAGGTGAGCAGTTTGGAGTCAGCAGTCCTGGATTGTAAGAAGGATGTCTAACTGCCCGTTTAGGCCTGATCCTATCAGTCAGATATCCCTCAAGGGGTCCCAGATTGGAGAGGATGCAGGCTGGGCTAAGGGACATCCTCCACCCCCCAACCCCTGTGCATGAATTTTGTGCACTGGGCCTCTAGTCCTATATAATAAAAGGCTAATGTGCAAATTGTCTTCTCGACTGGGAGGTTGACCAGGAGTTCAACTGGGAGTTTGACCAGGGGGTGGAGCTGACTGGTCAACCACCAGTGGCCACTCCCCCTGTCCACACCCCCAGTCAGCCACCCCCACCTCATTAGGGTTGGGGTTGGCCTGCCAACTGCCTGCAGCCCCTCCCCCATGGCTGGGCAGGCCCAATCAGCCCTGATTGGGGTAGGCTGGCCAGACCCCATCCATGTCCGAATATGTGCACTAGGCCTCTAGCTGAAGGATAAACTTCATCTACAAGAATGACTAGGAAAGCAATAAAAAAATAACTTTCAATGCTATTTAAATATTTTTAACTATAGAAATAAGTCTGAGACAAGGAAGAAAACTAGGATGACAGAAATAAACCTTGCTGACCTCACAATTTAGAAATTAAGTAGTTAACTAAATTGGGAGAGTCAGGGGGATTGAGAGCAGTTGGTTCTGGAGGTAGCACCCTACTTTTATAAGGCCAAGGAGTTAGAAGAACCCATGCTAAGAAAATGTCCCCCAAAACAGGGAAGACATGTGAAGAGCTAGGGTAAAGAAAAGGGATGTAAACAGAACTTGACTCTAGCTCCTTTTCCTCCATGTTATTTGATATCCATTAATAAAAATAGTTTTGGAATAAAAATATATAAATAACCTTCTTGTTACTATCCAAATACACACAGCTGATGCCTGAGTTTTCAGTTCCAGCTGTGGCTGAAGCCTTTGGGCAGCTGGCACCATGGATCTATATCTCGACCAATGGTGTGAGCTGGGCCCTCTCTGGAGAAGAAACCTGGGTCCCCCGAGATATGGGATCAGTACTGGGACCCCTGCCAGCAGGCGAGGGGACCCCAAGGCAGGTACTGGACGTGGAGGCCACAGGGGGGCATAGACTACAAAGGAGACAGAACTGAACCTCACATCACCCTGTTTGGCCCTGGAGGATGGCTGGTTAGCCAGAGACGGGTAAGATTCCTCAGGGAAGGAACAACCTAAGACAGGCACAGTTGCAGAGGGGCCAACAGGAGAGAACTAAAAGGTCAACAGAGGTGGGGCACAGACCCTCATCCACAAACCTTGCAGGGGCTTGAATTCTCACCCCTCCTGAGGGAGGTCTCCTACCCCCACGGCTGCTTCGCCTCCCACACACAACTCATACGGGGACCCAGGTGGCAGACAGAGACTCGGCCAGCAATAGCTGCTCTATATCTAAATTCAGTCTATTACCAGGAATGCTTAGGACCTACTCAAAATTGCAAATATTTCTTTCCACTAGTATTTACAGGGTAAACTAAGATTTCTGCTTGAGTATTAAAATTGACAGGAAAATAGTAATCAAGTTTTCAGATTAATTTAAATTGGCCAAGTGAAATATGTGAATACTCAAGAAAATTATAGTGTACTGGACAAAAACTTTTCCTAAAACATTAACTAAAAAATCTATTAGTAGTTCATCTCACTGTAAAATTGCCTAACATCCAAAGAACCTAAAGCAGTCATATTTGTGTGCAAAAATTAAAATTTAAAATTACCAAGACTGCAAGATAAAATTTCCAAAAGTCCCCATTAATCAAAAAAGGGGAGGGGACAGCGGGGTAATATCATGTAAGGGAAAAAAAAATATCGAGTAAGTAAAATACATCTAGAAAATTCTTACTCCAGTAAAGTAAATTCCATTTGTAAAAACAATTGCAGGACACCCATGAAAAAACACACGTGGTGTCAAAATAAGCCAAAGGAAAATCATTTAGGCAAAAATTAAAAAGAATCCCAAGTCTATTTTGCATAGAGGATCCCTTTGTTAATTTTGGTCGAGAATGTGTTTGTGTGTTTTCAGAGAACAACTCCAAGACCATGTGGGTTCCTGCGACAGTGAGGAACTGATGGATCTGTTCCAGTCACGAGGATGGTCCAGAGATGGGGGACACTGACGACACCTTGCCATGCTAGCAGTTGGCAGCTGTGCATGTCTGCAGGCAGCCCAGGACCAAACCAGAGAGGATGGATCTTGCATTGACACGATGTGTCCACCATCTGGATACCATTGTTGACTTATACACATAAAGAATTATTTGACACTGAAACTGGGACTCAGAACAGTTGGACATTGAAACTGAGACTGAAACATTTTTTGTTCTTATACATTTATTTCTAGTATGCAGAGGCAAGATATTTTTGAAGAAAAGAAACAGGGGAGAGTGATTGATATAGAGGCAGGATGGCCTTGAACAGGCTGTCAAGCTACAGGGAGAGGCTTGGGTGGATGGGAGGCAGATGTGGGGGGAGATCAACTGAAGGACTTGTATGCATGCATATGAACATAACCAATGAATGAAAGACACTGGGGCTGGGAGGGGGGGAAGCTGGGGATATGTGCTGGGGGGTGGGGGAAGCTGGGGGGAGGATAAGGGGGAGGGGGAAAGGAAAACATGTACTACTATTATACTGCAAAAAATCAATAAAAAAATATATAAATAAATAAAATTATTCAGAGAAGCTCCAGGGAGCATGAAATTAGTCATTAAATAGCCTGTAGTCTGTACAAGGTACTAAGGGTATGTGGTAAATAAGACAGAAAACAGGTTCCAATTGTGGGACACTATAAATAAGAAGAGAGGTTCTAACTGTGGGAAACTGTAAATTAAGTTGGGAGGAGAGAGAGAGAAACAAAAAATTAAAACTAGATGAGGTGACTACCTAGTGGTGGAAAACTCAGAAGAGTAGAAATTTAAGCTAAATCTGTTGTGGCAAGAAGTGATTGGACACAGAGCGCAGAGTAGATTGACCAGCTGGGAAGGTACTGCAGCGATCTAGCTGCTAATAGATAATGATGTCTTGGATAAGGGTGGTAATAAGGGACATAGTGAGTGGACATGGAGCATGTTTTGATGGCACATTGACAAGTCTTATTAATTTGGAAGCTGAGGTACTGAGAGGAGTTAGGGATATTGCCTATATTTTTGATGGGTTGATGGTGTGGTATAATTTACTCATGTGGAAAAAGTTGAAAGGGAAACAAGTAGTTTAGGTTGGAGTGATGGGTAGAATGTGAAAATCAAACATTATGCTCCATTATGGTAGGTCTGATTCAAGAGATATCTAAGAGGGATGTCAAATAGGCAAATTGTGAGGCTGGACTTGGAGATAGAGATTTAGGTTCTACTGCCATACTAGAGGCCTGGTGCACAAAATTCATGCATGAGGGGGAGTCCCTCAGCCTGGCCTGCGCTCTCTTGCAATGTGGAACTACTGGCAGAAAATAGGTTCCAATTGTGGGACACTGTAAATAAGAAGAGAGGTTCTAACTGTGGGAACCTCTGTGTATACCCACAAGCCATACCTACAACCACGCCCACCAGCCAATCAGGAGCAGATTATGCAAATAAACCCCAACCAAAATGGCTGCCACAAAACCCCTGCCTGCCTGAAAACCCCTAACCACTTGTCTGCCTGCCTGATTGCCCCTAAACACCTTTGCCTGCATGTCTAATCACCCCTAACCACTCTGTCTGCCTTCCTGATGCCCCTAACCACTCTGCCTGCTGATGCCCCTAACTGCTTGCCTGTCTGCCTAATCACTCCTGTCTCTTCCTGCCTGCCTGATTGCCCCTAACTGCTCACCTGCCTGTCTTATTGCCTCTAACCATCTCTGCCTGCATGCCTAATTGCCCCTAACCACTCTGCATGACTTTCTGGATGCCCCTAACCACTCCGCCTGCCTGATTCCCCTAACTGCTTGCCTGCCTGCCTGATCACCCCTAATCACTCACCTGCCTGCCTGATCACCCCTTAAACACCTCTGCCTTGGCCCCCACTGCTGCAGCTTCATCCATAAGGATGTCCGAAATGATGTACAGAAGGTTGTTTGGCTGTCCGGTCTAATTAGCATATTATGCTTTTATTATTATAGATAGATGGTATTTAACCTAGGATCTAGATAAGAACTTTCAGGGCAAGAGTGTAGATAGAAAAGAGAAGGGTTCCAGGAAAGAATCCTAGAGTACTAAACATTTAGAGCAATTGAGAAGGAAGATGCAGCCATGAAGCCTTTATGTGGCATGGTTGGTGAAATATAGGAAAATCAAGAGAGTGTGTTGTCACAGAGAAAAGTTCCAAAGAAGATAAAGTTGTCAACTGGTAGACAAAGTGCTTCACTGCTTTGACTATTGTTGAGAGGTCAAGTAAGAGAAGGAGCAAAAAGTGACAATTATCTTTGACAACTAGAAATTATTGAATATCTTGACCAGGGCAGTTTAATGGCAGTGGAGGGAAGCACAACCCAAAGTTTACTTCCTCTTAGATTCATCATGAAGGAAGGAAACTTCATTTTTTGGGGAGGGTTTTGAAGGGCTCATCTTGAATAACTTGCCCATCTCCTGGGATCACTGTAGCAGGGAAGTGAGATGGCATTAGTACCCAGTTCAGGGTGAGTGCTCATGCCTGGCTCCAACACAGTGTCCAGGAAAGTCAATTCATGGAGCAGAAGTCCATAGCAAGATACCTCCCTGCACCCCAACATGCAAAGGTGAACAAATGTTCCTCTATTTATAAAACAAGTTAGGAGGAGCAAATATTTGAATAATGTGTAACTACTAGAGGCCAGCTGCATGGATTAGTGCATGAGTGGGGTCTGGTCAGAGAGAGGGGCTGTGGGAGGTTGGCTGTCCAGCTCTGCTCCAGATTGGGTGGGTTGGCCAGCTGCAGTGCAAATCATAGGGACTGGTCATTCTGGTCATTCCAGTCACTTGGCATATATATATTGATAGCCACGGTCAAGACTTATTCTGCCTTACTTATAGGTACAAATACTTTGTAAATGACAATGCAGAAAGTACTTAGTATTTACTTTTTTTTGTTTTTTGTTAATCCTTACCCAAGGATATTTTTCCACTGATTTTCAGAGTGGAGGGGAAGATCAGAGAGATAACATCAATTGGTTGCTTCCTGCATGAGCTCTGACTAGAGCCAGGGACAGAGCCTGCAACCAAGGTACGTGCCTTCACCAGAATTGAACCTGGAATTCTTCAGTCTAAGGGCCAATGCTCTATCCCCTGAAAAAAACAGACTAGGGCAGTATTTTACATTTTGATTCATCCTCTCTTTTGTAGGAATAATTTTCTTCCATTATCATTAATCTAGAGTCAATTTGATTTAGTGATCATATCATAAGCTTATCTAATTCTTATTTTGGGGTGTCACCCTTTAATACATTGTGAATCATGTATTCAAGTGTAGTCAATTATAAAAAATCAAGATGATAGGGTAATTAATTTGAAAGCAGTAAGTACAAGTTAAGTTTTAATAGTCGTATGGGATACAGAAATATTTCTCTGAATTATATCCAAAATTATAGACTGAACCAACTTAGTCATAACACATTTAACCCACCTTTAAATTAGTTAAGATCACTAACTTTTTAAATGTTGTTTTTAAAGTTTAGTAAATGTGTTTAAGAAGTTAATGCAATAAAATAGAAATTATTGTATTAGCCAGTCTATATGAAATTTAACTCTTCATGTCTGTACCTTACAAATGTTAATTGTTTTACCAATGAATTGTAGTTCTACTTAGCAACACTCCTCTCTTTCTATTAGTGATTTCTAAGAGAAGGTATATTTAAGTGATTACTAATAAATTGCTCTAAACTAAATTTAATGTTTGAAACATTTATTGGTTATATTCACAAAAACTAGTGGTAAAGAAAGTTAAAATTCAATAGCATCAAATAGGTCCTAAAAATTTTCACAATCCATCTGTTAGGCTAAAAAACTAAATGACAGCGGGGGGAGGAATGAAAGGCTATAAAACCATGCAATGGAACAAGTTGTGATTCCCCATGTACTGATGATTGTGCTGACATATGGCCATTGTGGGGAGCAATTATTCTTATACTGTAGGTCTAAATGGGAAAAGTATAATTGCCTTCTGTAGATGATTGAGTCACAGGTAAAGAATGAAATCACAAATTGGGCAAATCACTGTGGCCATCCTAGTCATTTGGGAAAACCCTCACAACTTACCCTCAGATGCTGGTGCAGGCTTCTACTTACTACCAGGTTCCCATCACTGTGCACTGCTGCATCATGGCACTCTCTATACTTTGACTCCACAAATATTCCCTCATCCTTCAGGGCCTTAAGGCAGACCCATTAATTTACCTTCTGCTCTTGCTCTCTGCTCGGCTCTATAGACTTGGATCAACTCATGTGAGCCTCAATCCTTGATTGGCACTCAGTTGAAGTCAATAAAGATTTATTTAATCAAATTTAATTTTAATAAAGAGATTTCATTCTAAGATAATTATTTAGTGTTTACAAATTTGTTATTGATATAATTAATTTTGTTGATTGACTAACTAGTTGACCACTTTTCTTTTGTCTTCTTCATGTGTAAAGTGGGCATCATAATAGTACCTATCTCATAGGGTGAGAGATAAATAATTTATAAGGCATCTACCATTTACTAATATTTAATAAACAACTGTATTTATGAAGAACTCCAGTAGATGTCCAAGGATTATCTTGTTGCATTTGCTCTATTTACCTTATTTGCTAGTAATTAGTCATTCCATTTTTATCTAATTTACATAATATGGAAGAAAAATTATTGACCTATAATTCTCAATGTTAGCACTGTGATCTTCCTTATGGGTAGTAACATCAAATATTCATTGAGTATTTATTGAATACTAGGCTCTGTGTTAATGTGCTCTTGTTGAATTAACTTTGTTGAGCTTCACCAAAACCTGTGAAGTAGGCTGTGTTATTGTGATCATTCTCATTTCAAGGGTGGCTAGCTAAGGATTAGAGAATGTGAATAACTTATTTAGCTAGTTAGGGACAAAATCAGGATTTGAACCCAGGCAATCTACGTCCAGTGCCCATTCACTTAATTACCAAGCTATAATTCCTTCTGAGGACAGTGTTTACTTTGGCATTTCACTAGTCCCTTATTCTTTCTTTTTAATATATATAGAAAAATAAGCATTTATTGAGTGTCTATTATGTGCCAGGTATTTTTTACAAGGAATATGTATACTAGTGGCTCACAGTGGCCAACAGCAACAAGTTATGAATTCTGAACTACCATAACTTAACTACTACTAACTTGAGGTTAGAACATGTAATTGCCAATATTTGAGGTAGTACCAGCTATCTTTCTCTTTCAAAGAACAATAGGGAATGAGAAGTTCCCTAATGTCTTTCTCTGAGTGAAGCAAACAACTCATTTATTCTCTCTGTTCTTTGCTGTACATGTTTTATACTGTGGTTAATAATACCTATATAACAAGATTCTAATCTTTCATAATTTAAAAATGTATTGATATTTTACATTTTTATGTAAAATTTGTTTTAAAATTTTATTGAGATAGTTGTAGATTCACATAGAGTTATAAAAAATAATATAGAGATCCTATATACTCCTCAATTTTTCTTATCCTACCATCTTATAAAACAATAGTACAATTTCATAGAATGGATATTAACACATTAACAATGACCAACCCATGAACTTATTCAGATTTATTTTACTGGTATTCGTGTGTGTGTGTGTTTCTATACATCATTGAGATAGCCCTGTATATTTTTTCCTCACATAATTTTATTTTCAGCTTATCTCCCCTATGAGTAATCTTTACATTTTTAAAAGAAATGCTCTATCCCTTTTGTGATAGCATCTTTGACTTTGCACTATTTTAGACATTGCAATCAACCATAAATTTTTTTCTTCCAAGAATTTGGTCTTTTTAATTCATGCCATACTTTTTTTGAGTTTCTGGTAAGATATTTTTAAATAATCTGCAGAAAGCCTATGACTTATTTCCTTTAAATTCATCTATGTGTTTTCTCCTAATAAATGCACTTATTTTATTACTAGAGACCCGCTGCATGAATTCACCTCCAGGGCATGTCTGACCTGATTCACTCAGTCTCAATCAGCTGGATCCCAGCAGCAAACTAACCTACTGGTTGGAGCATCTTCCCTTTGGTAGTCAGTGCATGTAATAGCAACTGGTTGAATGGTCGAATGAACAGTTGGACACTTAGCATATTAGGCTTTTATTATATAGGATATTTCTAAAATAAAGTATAAGTGCTATAGTTTTTTTGGTGTTCTCCCGTGAGTTAAGTCATATTGTGATAGCTCATGTGATAATATACCCATTGAACTTTTTATTCATACTTCCATATATAATATAATTTATTTTTTCTGGGTGCTAACATTACCTATTCTAAAAAGGTATTGAATAATTTATTCTACATAAAAACTTATCCTCAAAATATTCACATTAGCTATTGTCAATCTAAGTGTTTTCTAGCACTCCAATCTTTCGAGTTCTTTACAGTTTGCAACTTAACCTATATATCATTTTGGTTTTTCTTTTTCTACCCAGCTTTTGAGATGAAGTGAGAGTAAAATGATCACCTTCAATTTCAATCCAATGCAATATAATAATTATATTACTTTTAAATTCGAATACCTTCATTTTTAAAATTTTTTTAGAATCTACTACTTATTAAGAAGGCAGTGTTAGTTCCATTTCTGAGGCAAAGAGTTAGGAACCTCAAACCTCTTGATTCTTCAAACAACAACTTGCTGCCCCACAGAGTCCTGGGAACATTTAAGATCACATAACACATCGTACATACCTAGCAGAAACTACAAATAAGTGGCATACAAACCACATCTACTTTGCAGTTATTTTTGCTTGACCTGCATGGAATCAGTCAACATAATGTGTTTTTATTTTAAGTTTCAATTAATAGACAAAGCTTAAAAAATTAGGAGAGTCCACATAAAAATCCAATTTTCCTTGAAAAACTAGGATTTTTGGTAGCAATCAGCTGGAGTAGAGGGGGCAGCTGGTCACTTGGGATGGGTAAGTACTTCAGTTTTCCACAGCTGCACTACTTACTCCTGTCAGCCTGACCTTGAACATGAGCAGCATTGATCATCCTTCGTGGCACTCATGCCATTGTTCTTGGATCATGTTACCTGCCTGAGGCCACAGGCCCTGTAATGTGCAAGCCCCTATCAGGCTACCTACGTTAGTTGGACATGGAGATCCATGAGAATTCCCTCTGACTATGCCAAAAGCAGGCTGGGGCTTGCTCCTTGGTCTTCTTTAATTGGCTTGAACCATTGACCCTAGACCCCTGAGACTTCATCTATGAAGCTGAAGAGAGAAAAAGAGAGCTCTGTCTTTGAGGTCTAGAAAAGAGCTTGCATATATCTCCTCTTCTGGATCTCATCTTGCTATCCACTACATCTTTCAAAGTTAAGGCATCTTCAATAAGCATTCTTCTGATAAACACCATCTGTTTGTCCTTGGATATTCCGATACCCCAAAGGATTACACTATTTACATTGAGGTGGGATTTGAAGAAATACCCTCGGGCTGTGTCTTGGCATACTAGTCACAGGGGGAGTAATGAAGAAGCCAGTCCAGTGGCATAAGAAGGGAGGATGGTAATCACGTTAGAATTCTCAACTATATCTTTGCAATTTCCACTAAATTTTCCTCTCCTGAAATCAGACCTACACAGTGTATACTTGGGACTCCATTTTGCCATGACTCTTTTCGCTAGTTGGAGTAATGGGATCAGGGCAGAGCTCTGCTTTTCCAAGGCGGTTAGAAACACTCCATACTATTAAAATTGTCAAGGGTCAACGGCTGGCTGTTCTTCACTTCACATTGCTTGTGTATGTCTGGCTTAGGGTCCATTAAATACAGCAAACTTTGATTTTTAAACTGTCCTCAGGGTTTGAGAACCATTTGTTTAGTCTCACCATTTTGATACCCACCAGGGAAAACATCCAAGCTGCAATGGAACAGGACCGTTAACTGAAGCATCCACTATGAGAAGGAAGTGGCAAAATGTTATAAATAATACAGATGTGTTCTTTCAGTGACTTTTGTGCAAACACCCAGTCAAGCTGAGACTTCTCTGATTATGTACAGGGAATGTATTTCAGAAAATCACCAGCTGGGTTTTCCAGTGGTTTAAAAGCTGCTGTGCTGCAGCATTTCAAAACAAAATAAGAAAATACCACCTACCAACCAGTCAAGTCTTTTGATGCAGCATCCTTTTACTTCAAAGCTTATAATGAAATTGATTTTGAGTACTTTTTTTTTCATTTCAACTTGCAAGCCCCATGAATAACTGCTCTAAAATAACTGCATTTAGGAATGTTCAGGAACTGGTGAGCAATCGATAGCAACTGCTTTATGCTTAGCCAAAAGATACTAATTAAAAATGTAAAAGAAAAAGTTGTATGTTTAGATGAGAAGAACCATATAATAAGGTGGCAAGAGTCAGAACACAATTTTCCAGGATAACCAAAGTAATTTAAAACTTTAAAAATTTTTAGTGGGATTGCAACCTCAACAAATGATCTTTTATTGCCTGGGTAATTGACAGAGTCTGCAAATCAGATTCTAAAATGTTTCCTCCTGGAATGTCACTCATTGATTATGACTATTTGGTGCAATAGTCATTTTGAGTGGAGATTTTTTTTTAAATTTAGCAGATTATCTAGATATTTGGAAACCCTTAGATAATATTTTTTTTAACTTTTCATTCAAATAGAATTTATTGATAGTTATTGTGAAGGCATATGAATCCAGGTTTTTGTGTTTTGGAACTTACACAATTTGGGGAGATGAGCTTTTTCAAAGAAAATAATACAAAACTATGAATATAAAATTTGGTAAGAAAATGAGTATTTAGGAATATAGTAGAAATTACAACAAATTACAAATCTCCAAAGCCAACAATAACAGAGATCACAAAATCCAGAATATTAACAGAGTTCTTTTAATGAACTTGCTGCTACATCTCTGTAGTACTTTTTCCTTTATACCTTTTGGTTGAATTAATTGTCTCTTCACATAACAACAATTTCAGAATATAATTTCTTTCTATAGAATAGAAAGATAAGTCAGCCTTTCCTCTGGCATTTATTTTAAACATTTTTATTCTTATTGATATCTTAGAAAAGTGTAAGCTTCACAATTTCTTATTAAGTCTATGTACAATTTTAACATTGTTGGTAAATTTAGGAAAACTTCTATTAAGTTTATTTTATACTTGAGCTATTAGATGTCAGGACACTTTAAGATCTCTGGGCAGGAGAAACCAAGATGGCGGCATAGGTAAACACCTAAACTGCTGCCTCGCACAACAATTTCAAAACTATAATTAAAAGACAAAATGTCTATCACCCAGAACCACGGGAAAGCTAGCTGAGTGGAAGTTCTGCAACTAGAAGGAAAGAGAAAAGAGCATTGAGAGGTGACAAGTGCTAAAAAGCTGAGGTATGAAGATGCGCGAACCGGGCTGGTGGTGGGCAACTGGGTGTGCTGCTTTTTTCAACCTGAAGGGACACAAGCTCCTGATTACTCTGAAATCCAGTTTCTGGGGAGATGCTGGGGACCCAAACTCCTACGGGGAGAAGCTGGGCTGTCTGCCATCGGGTCAGAAAGTGAGGGTAGCTTGCTTGCAGAGGTGTGCACAGCAATCATTGTTTACTGTACTGGGGCATGGGACATGGGGAACTTGGAAAAACAGAGGTGCAGAGATGGCTGACTGGCAGCCATCACTGTTTGCCATGCCTTAGCCTAGTGACTCCCTGAGACCCCACCTCGCACAATCTACAAACCCATCCAAGCTTCACGAAGTGGCTTTTGCATATAAATGGCCTGCCTTATCGCAGCTTAACCTAACAAACTGAAGCTCTGGTGAGACAGCTCCAAAACCTCCAAACCCCAAACAAAGAGGAGAAAACTATAATTCCTGCTGTCTGGGTGGCCTCAGTCAATAGCTGACCTGCACTCCATTGGAGATCCAGAAGCTAGTATATTTAGAGGTCAGTGTAAGATGACACCAGATTTCAACTACTCACATGCATAAATGACACATTCAAGAGGCAAACTCAGTGAGCACCAAAGACTCACTGAAGCAAGTTCTGCCCCGTAATTGTGTCTCCAGCACACAGTTCTTCCACTCCATCAATACAGGGAAGCAGCAATATGCAGAGACAAAGAAACATGTCATGAATGAAAGAAATGGAGGAAAGCAAACTACTGGACATAGAGTTCAAAACTACATTTTTGAGGTTACTCAAAAATCTCCTAAAACTGCTGAGAAACTTGATGAGACCTCCGAGGAGCTTATTGAGAAAGTCAAAGACCTTAATGAGAATGCCAAGAAAATGGAAAAGGACCAGTCAGAAATTAAGCATACACTGTCTGAAATAAAGAATATACATAAATTCAACTGCAGATAAAAGGACCACAAAAAACAAACCAAAGATCTGAAATATGAAGAAACAAAAAACACCCAACAAGAAAAACAAAAAGAAAAAAGAATCCAAAAATATGAAGATAGTGTAAGGAACCTCTGGGATAACTTTAAGCACACCAACATTCAAATTATTGGGTTGCCAGAAGAAGAGAAAGAGCAAAATATGGAAAAGCTATTAGAAGAAATAATGGCAGAAAACTTCCCCTATCTGGTGAGAGAAATAGACTTACAAGTCCAGGAAGCACACAGACCCCCAAACAAGAGGAATCCAAAGAGGACCACATCGAGTTACATCATAATTAAAATACCAAGGGCAAAAGACAAAGAGAGAATCTTGAAAGCACCAAGAGAAAAATAGTTGGTTACCTACAAGGGAATACCCATATAACTGTCAGCTGATTACTCAACAGAAACTATGCAGGCCAGACGGGAGTGGCAAGAAATATTCAATGTGATGAACAGCAAGAACCTACAACCAAGATTAGTCTACCCAGCAAGGCTATTATTCAGAATTGAAAGTCAGATAAAGATCTTCACAGACAAGAAAAAGCTAAAGGAGTTCATCACCACCAAACCAGGATTATATGAAATGCTGAAGCGTATTCTTTGAGAAAGAAAAAGATAAAGATAAAAACTATGAGCAACAAAATGACAACAAATACATACCTACCAACAAGTGAATCTAAAAATCAAGTGAATAAAAAATCTGATGAAGACAGTTGACTGATGAATAGAATAGAATCAGGGACTTAGAAAGGGAGTGGACTGACAATTCTCAGGGGGAAGAGGGTGTGAGGGGTGCAAGAAGAGACTGGACAAAAATTTTACACCTATGAATGAAGACATTGGTGAGGGGTAAGGGCATGCGGTGGGGTGAGGCATCAGGTGGAGGG
This sequence comes from Antrozous pallidus, assembly GCA_027563665.1. Lineage (NCBI taxonomy): Eukaryota > Metazoa > Chordata > Mammalia > Chiroptera > Vespertilionidae > Antrozous > Antrozous pallidus. Next base: position 24,500,586 of record CM050519.1, read on the forward strand.
GAGCTAAGGGGGCAGGGAAAGAAGAACATCTGTAATAATGTGAACAAAAAGATTTATTTAAAAAATCCTATCTAATAAAATAGTAATATGCAAATTTGATCATACCTTCACCACACCAACCAGCCATGCCCACAGCCACGCCCACCAGCCAATCAGGAGCAGATTATGCAAATAAACCCCAATCAAGATGGCTGCCGCCACTGAGAGCAGGAGGAAGGCTTGGGTTTTCCCCGCAACAGAGGAAGCCAAGCTTTCGTTGCCTGCCTAGGCCTCCACTCAATGTTACAAAGTTTCAATTATGAAAGATACAGAAATGGCGGCAGCCACTGAGCTGGAGAGAACAGAGGCTTGAGTTTCCCTGGCAATGGAGGAAGCCAAACTTAGCTTTCAGCCTGCCGTTGTGGGCGTAGGCCTCCACTCTAGGCTATAAAGTTTCAAGCAGAAATGGCTGCCGCCACAGGAGCAGCAGAAGGCTTGGCTCCGCTCCAGGCTACAAAGTTTCAATTGTAGACATAGATTAATCCCAGATACCAGGGCCTCCAGCTTGGGTCTCTGGGGGGCATGGCCAGCCTGTAAACCTCCACAGGCCCCTTGCCCAGACCACCCCTCACCCCAAGGGAACCCCCACCCTGATCTGGGACACTCTTCAGGGCAAACCAGCTGGCCCCCACCCATGTACCAGGCCTCTATCCTATCTAATAAAAGAGTAATTTGCAGATTGACCCATCACTCCAATACACAAGAGGGCTGGCCCCATGTGGTCAAAGATCCTGCCCCCCATGTGGACACAAGAGGGCCACTACAAGATGGCCAGCAGGGGAGGGCCGTTGGGAGGTTCCAGGCTCTGCAAGGGAGGGCAGTTGTGGGCGATCAGGCCAGCAGGGGAGGGCAGTTAGGGGTGACCAGGCCAGCAGAGGAGGGAAGTTGGGGGCAAATAGCCTGGCAGGGGAGCAGTTAGGCATCAATCAGGCTGGCAGGGTAGTGGTTAGTGGGTGATCAGTCTGGCAGGCAGAAGCGTTTAGGGGCAATTAGGGAGGCGGGGAGGTGAGCAGTTTGGAGCCAGCAGTCCTGGATTGTGAGAAGGATGTCCGATTGCCTGTTTAAACCTGATCCTACCAGGATCAGGCCTAAACGGGCAGTCAGACATCCCTCGAGGGGTCCCAGATTGGAGAGGGTGCAGGCTGGCTAAGGGACATTCCCTGCCCCCCTGCATGAATTCCATGCACCGGACCTCTAGTAATAATAATAAAAAAGAAAGATCTCTAGGCAGTGACTTAATGAGTTAGCCCTCATTACCAATTTGCTATTGAGGTCCTTGTATCCTGATGCTGGTAGGGACTGCACAGTGGCCTGAGGGAAGATTCCTGGAAGTCGTGCTCCCATGGGACAGCTAGCAGTATCAATGTGTCGGAAGTGCCCACACTACGTAAATAGATCTGTACCTCCAACTCAATTTCCTCTGGCAAATCCCAAGATGCCTGCAGAGTAGAATTCCAGTTCAGAGTAAAGAGAGTGGTTTTAACGGATTGTGATTAAAATATCACTCTTTTGCAAATTTTATAAAATAGGCACAATAAATACATTCTTTCTCAAGTGGAAGAATTAGATGTAGTATTTTACTCAATTATATGTAATCTCTGAAAAGTGCCCCCTGAGCTCTGAATGAGTACTGGTCTATCCCAGCACAACAAATTTAGGACAAATGTTCCTAAGATTTCTATTAGCACATTTCTCCCTACATATATTTCTTAAGAGATAAAATTGGTGACTAACCTCCTCTGTTCAAACTATAGCGTTTCTGAGACCACCAACTGAGTTCTGATTGCTTAAGAAACAAACAAAACAAACATGTAGTTGAGGGAACAAAACATTCTTTACTAATGTAAGAATGGGAAGATTTGAAATGTTAAAGAAATGTTTTTGAGAAGAAGAAAAAGAAAGTGTAACATCTTTGTTCAACAAAAGATCAAATATATCATTTAATGTTATACATCATTATATGTAAAAACATATTAATTTATGTGTGGATTATAATTTACCTATATCAGATGATATTTAAATGCCTTGTGTAAGCAAAGCTTTGTCATAGTCAAAATTCCATGCTTTCTCAGGACATAGTTTAACTTCTGACTTAAAAAAAAATCATTGGGATTGCTGCAGTAATTTGGCAAAGTGGGAATTTCTAGTAAATTTTTTATTTGAAGGACACGAAAAGGTGGGTTTGTTCCAAAAAATTTCTGTATGTCATGGCAAAGGGGATATTTTACTACAGCATGTCCTTCTCTTATTATGATAATATAATTTATTAAATTATATGAGCTATTTATCATCTTGATTTCTATAGAGACAATAAATCTGACAGGTTGAGGGTCAATAAAATTGAATGGAATACAGCAAAGACAAGATCTTGAGGGCAGTGGAATTTTTGACCATAGATGACATGGCTGGGCCAATGTCACAGAAACCAACTACCGTGGAGATCTCAATCTTTCTATTTAATTTAGCAAACGTAAATTGTGTGTGTGTGTGTGTGTGTGTGTGTGTATTTACCATTAATTTTCTGGAGTTTTGAAAAGTTAGCAGAGAGGGAATTAAATCAGTATTCTACTTTTTCTAACTGTGATTTGGGTTTTTTTTTAATGGTAGCATTTCACTTAATTAAAAAAGTAGGTTGTGCCTAATGGAATCTGAGGAAGCCTGAGTATTATAAGATAAAACTATAATTCATTGTAGATCTCTCCTCTTTAGTTTGAAATAAACTAAGAGTAGTTCTTGAGACGGTTTTAAAAGGTAGAAAATCCAATTCAAACTGGCTAAAGAACTTACTGGCTCATGTAACCTAATCTCTTTATGATCCAGGAGCTAAAGTAAATTAATTTACCTCTTTCAACCCGACTGTCTATGGTGGGACATCATTTTAAGGCCCCAAATTGTGGCTTCTGGATCTTCAGGTTTATTATGTTCCAAGGTCAAGTCCTGTAGAAAAGAGAAAATATCTCTTGCCAGTAACTCCAGCAAATATCCTAGATTTTATTCTTCTTGGACCAACTAGGGTCACATGCCCAGTCTGGATTAAATTACTCTTTAGGGGAAAGTGGTAGCGTGACTGCACAGTCCTGATTCACACACTTTTTCCTGGAACAAAAGATGAAAGTGTACCTGAGAAAAAGGAATTCAGAAGAAATCCAAATGTAATACTGTTAACAAAATAGGGAGACTGACTGTTTGAGAAAATCAGTGGAGTCTACCCTTGGCCTTGGTAACTCAACATCAAAACACACCTTTCTTCATATATGTAAACTTCTAAAATGCCTTAGCTGGGCACATAATGCCACAAAGTTCCACATCCACTCCTCCCCTTCCTCAAGGGCCACAACTCAGTGTTTGGTTAATACTGCAACTAACTCTAAATGGAAGATGTCTGGAAGATGCATGTTTTTAAATAGGTCTGGACATAATGCTCATGATCTGAAAATCTATGGATAAATGCAAAACGTAATCACTCCCAATGTATTCAAAATGCAACTATAGGCTGAAATAGCTGATTTAAATTTAGAACTTATGGGAAAAAGAGAAGAGAATTTTTTCTTTGAAACAACTGAGAGTGGTCATTGATTCAATAGTATGTATCATATCCTGCTGATAAGAAACAATACCGATATTCACTTGGGAAATAAAATAAAATCCTTGGTCAGACAGTCTGGTGGCCTCTGGTCCTCTCTCTGAAAGGATCTCCCTAGTTGAGTATCCTCCACAGACAATGAGCATCAAGGAGCCCCTCTCTGATGGGTGAGTGTCTTTACAGCAGCATACTTCCTGTTGATGTAAAGAAGGCAGGGGTGTGAGAGCCAATTGTGTTTATCTCTTCCCAACTCTGAATTCCGTGACATACTCTGCAGCTTGAAATGGCCATGATGGGAGAGTAGTTACACCACAGAAATCAATAAGTGATGTGAATCAAGGTCCCCTTTCCTACAGCAGTTCTATTATTTATTAGACATCCTTGAGGGAAGGTCTAGAAATTAGGACTTGAAGTCTGAGCAATCAATCACTAAATTTTGTTTACAAAATTTTTGTTTACTAAATTTGATATTTCTGTAGCAATGCAATTTAAAAATTTAGTTTAGTATACAATACCATGTGTTAATCACAAATATGTTTTTCTTGTTAAATTAGAGTCTTTCAACTTAGAATCTGGGAAGGAGATTTGTACTTCTTAGCAACTACCTTCAGTTTCTTCATTATTTGCCTAGACCTCAGGGTCACGGCCATTATCTTGTCCTCTGTATCACAGCACAGAGAACATATGGTTTTCCAGTGAAGATGCAATAACTAAGCAGTTTTTAGCCTCCACGCTTCCAGCCCACTGAAAATGTACAATTAGAATATTTATCACCTTTTACAAGTGATAGGTATCCCCCCACCCCCAACTGGTGGGCGTAGTTATGATGTAATTGACAGAGACATTGAGCCACCAATCAATCACATACCAGAGTGCCCTGTGTTCCACCCCTTCCCATTCGGACCTGGGCCCAACCCCTGCCTGTCCTGGCCCTTAAAAATGTGTCTCGGTGCGCCGCATGGCACCTTTTCTCTCGGACTGTTCTCCCAGGCAGTTCGGAAGGCGGTCGGGCTGTGTCCCCTCTTTTCCCCTTCCCTGGACCCAGTCACAGGGCGTGGCTTCCCCGGCTCCATTCCCCCCGAGCCTGTGAACCCACCCGGAGACCCCCAATAAAGCCTGATTAATTCGCTCACTTATTCGGACTCCCTGCCTGCAGTTTCTCTCATGGCAGCGTAGACCCTTACAACAAGTAGAGAATTCACAACAAGGGATGGTAAATAGGAGCCTGAGCATCAGATTTTTTAAAGTGCCAATTTGATCTCATGCTCTTTCCCACCTTCTGCTTTGTTTGCATTTCTCTAGTTTGGTGCAGAGAATTTTGTTTTTAAATTCAGATCACCAGACCCTCAGGCATATAGTACATTGGCAAAAAAAAAAAAAAAAGTTTCTCTCTGGATACAGATACATTTTTAAAATATTCCAATGGGCCCATTTCTATAAAGGTTTTGTCTTTCTTGTAGAAGAAAAATCAAGAGGATAGTGTCCTGCAAACCAAGTGAAAAATGTGCATCTGGGAGGAAGAAGTGCTCAGCTATGCTCAATGTCAAGGCTGATAGATCAATGTGCTAATGTCAAGGCTGATAGCTCAAAAAGAATGAGGAGGGAAGACTGAGCACCAGCTTTGACAATATGGAGGTCTGTGAGCAGCTTGAGCCAAACAGTTTCGATAGTATAATGGGGACAAAATGGACTGGGTGTGACAACGGGATCAGAGGAATTGCAAAATGTATTTGGTGAAGTTTTGCTGCAAAATAAAAGCTTTGAAAATTGTTTTTACTCCTGTGAAGTTTTTTGAGAAAGCTAAAAGGCTAATTCCAATGTAACCCTGATATTTTGGAAAGGGGGGTAGGGTGGGTGGGTGGCTAGCAATCTGAATCTGTGCCAGCAAGCCCAGTGTACATTCGGTCTTGCAAGACCTGTTGCTGAAATGCTCATATTTTACAGAAGCCATAAACCATGACACAGTCCCTGGAGTGGCGTTATCAGCGCTGGCACCAGGCCACGCCCATAAGTATGGTCTCAAAACCCTCAACACCTGGGGCTTATTGCAAAGCCCGTGAAAAGTCCAGAAGTATAATTCATATTTGGGGGACAAAGACACCAAAAGGGAATAAAAGAGGGGCTTCCACCTTATTGATTTGCTCAGAATTTGAGAGGTAACCTTTTCTGAGTCTGTTGGTGTTATAAAGCTGTGTAACTCCATTTCTCTAAGCATTGCTTGGTTTTTCTCCAGTCTTCTATAACATTTTGACTGCCTGTCCCTGAATATATTTCCTTCCTGTAACTACTCCAGTGAGCCCTAACTTATTACCATTGATGGCAACTATTGATGTAACAGAATGAGTTAAAAAAAAGTCTACTTTTTTTTAGTTAGTTAATAGTATAACAAGGATCTTAACTATAGCCATTAGTTGAGACGTTGTGACAGCTAATGTATTTATTGATTTGAATTGCTTAAAATCCCTGAATTTTCCTTTTCACTCATTCTAGAAAATTACCAGAAGACAGCTAACTTCCAATATATATGTATATGTATATAGTTTATATAATATGTATATATAAATATGTATTATATATAAATATATATTGCATTTAAAGTTTTTTCATTACTAAAATTAAAAGAATACCAATATAATTCAGCAACAATAAAAATATACTTAATAAATACTTTGCGGTCTAATGAATAAATATGATATAAATTCAAGGCTACTATCTATACTTTTATCTATTACATTTAATTTTACTTATTAATATTTACTGGAAAATCTCATTTTATTTTGTTAAAGCCAGAATAAGCAATTTTTAAGCTATCATCTGCTGGAAGGTCTAAATTTGAGAATAAATGAATTTACTTAGGCTTTATTAAGAGCCTTGGATTTTAAAAGCCTTACAGTTTATATCTAATAAGGATCAAAACCCTCACTATTTGTAGATAGAGTGTGCACTTCAAAGCAATACCATATTGGCTATTTGCTGACGTTCCTGAAAATAGCTTAAGTACAAGAAGAAATGAAACACAATGATAATGGAGGGAAGTGGTGAACAGTATTATTTAGCTCAGTTCTTACCTCCTACTTCAGTATGCTGATTTTAGTAGTAGACACTGTTTTTAGTGTTACTTTGCACTTCCATGTGGAGGGGAGGAAAGTATGTATCTTCATTCCTTACAGGACAAAGAAGTTGGCATGATGGGAGAGGCAAGGGCCATCTTGCTCTGTTTCAGAAACACTCTCCAGTTCCCCTGAGAAGGACTTCGAATTCTCTGCTCTGCACATACATTTCCACTTTATTCAGCAACTGTCCCGCAGTCAGGACTGTAGCTTCAAGCAGTTGGCAGCTCATTACTATTTCTGTCAGGGTCATGAATAAGGTAAACTTATATCCAGTCAATTATCCAGATTGAATTCATCCTCAGGGTGAGTTTGATACTGAAAAATACACAATGCTTCAAGCTCCTGGCCCTGTACTAGGAGCACAATCAGATTCCACATCGAGTTCATCTCTCCTCCTGCACACTGAGTGGGTCACTCCTGACTATGGCCTTTCTGTGTTAACCCATAGGGGCATATTTACGAATACTGATTTTCACATTATTTAGTATAGGGCTAAGCAAAATGCCAGTACTATTACATAAGAAAAAAAAACAATAGAATAGTTAGTATTCCTTTAGGATTCCTACTTCTTTATTACTTATCACCATGCCTAAAGGTATTAAATAGTACATATATTTTGAATATTTCATATGTAATAGTAAGGCATATTGTCTTAAATGGTGATAACGTATTCATTTTAATACTTAAATTTTAACAAATTAAATGCACCCCCATATTAATAGAGAAAAGTTATGGGAAGTGAATTTGGTATAACTGAGTAACTATTATGGTGTTGGTGATCATTTTGTGGTTTTGATGATGTCCTAAAACAGGTGGCAGTATTGTGTCAGATAATATCTCTGGATTTCTTTTATTACTGCCCATGATGCAATGGAGATTTGTTGAATAAATTCATAAGTACATGAAGTTCTTTTAAACCAGAAAGAACAAATGGTGTTACTATACTAATTTCAGTCTATTAGTCTGATCTAACCCAGAGTAAACATTTCAAGTTAATCTGAGGACAGCAAACATTATGTTCGGTAACCAATGTTTATTTAGTACTTGCTGTGTAACAGGTACAGTATGTGTATTTTATCTCATTTACTCTTCCAAGTTATCTTGTTATGACAGTCCATTAGGAGATAATAAGGGTCAGAAGCTAAGTAGTGATTCCAGTACCACAGTGATAATAAGAGGTGGATTCGGAATTCAAACCTGGGCGCCTATCTACCAAGTCCATATGATTGACTACCAAGCTCTATGACCATGGATGAAATAATGGTTTAAGAACCACACACTGTGAAAAGATAAAGGGATGGATAAATACAGAAATGATATCAATATGGTACTGTGGGAACTGTAGAAAATGGATGTACAAAATGACATGTGAACAGAGAGGCAGGAGGCAGCAGTTGTGTCTGGGTAAATCAGGTTACCAGAAGTGAAATCTCAGGCACAAAGGGAAACAGAGGTATTCCAGGCTAAGAGCACAGTAAGAAAAGAGCCACCAAAGAGGAAAAGACATTAGTACATTGTGGAAATCCTGCAAAGTTTGCTATTGGGGTAGAGGTGGTTGGGGCAGGAGCACAAGAACTAAATGTGGCGGTGCTCTGAATTTATGTACTGAATAAGTGAATATTAAAACAGTCTGTAAGGATCAGGGAGCATAAGTTAGAGGTTAAGTGACTTAGACAGGACTTATGACTTGCTAAATTTTAAGCTAAGTCTATTTCTCTAGTTATTTTAATTACTTTGTCAGCATCCTTCAGAACACATTCTTTCTGTAGGTATTTTGTTTCAGGTCAACAACTCTGGGTGCATTTCAGCTAATGCCTCATTATTATGCTAACTATATTTTCTTTGTTGAAACTCTGTATTACAGTTTGTTACTATATATGGTAGGGTATGATTTGGCCTTGCCGAACTTTGGGCCATTTCCAATGGCTTCAGATTGAAAAGGGTTATTTTGAGGTTATACACTGACACCACAAAGGAATGAATTATTTATGACTTTAATATTCACCAGTGTTTTCTAGCTCAGGATCCAATATACTACTGAATAAAATCTGTCAACAAAACAGTGCATCTGTTCCATTTGTTGATGGCCGATAAAACAAAGCAATTTAAATTGCTTTGAACTCAATAGGGGTGGAATTTCTGCCCCTAGTATCTCAATAATAATAATATTTGTAATAAATATTTAAGATATTTATAACAAATAATATGTCCTTATATTAATTAACACCACTTATAATGGATGCATGAATTAACGTATACATCAATATCTATACTATATTACTATATTTATGAATTGTATTTTTGCATAAGAGAGACTGATTTAGGGAAATAGGTTTCTTCTTCAAACACTAACTACAAGCCCCAGCTGCATTTCATAAAAAATCAGGGTCTGATATAAAACGTATTTTTAAAAAGTTTTGAGTGAACAACACCTCTATCTCATTTGACCACTTTCCCCCTTAACTTTACCTTCAATAAAGATTAAGAAAAAATGAATATTAGTTATTATGAGAGAAAAGGTAAAATATTTTAAAATTCTTTTTAGAAGGTGTTAAAAATAAACATAATGATTAATTTACAGAATGAAACCAAATTGATGGAAAAGCAATTTAGAGTTCAATTTTAATCACTGAAAATATTTTTTTCAAAACTATCAACATCATAACCATCAACCCTAACATGGTTTTTTATGACCTTACAATGCAGCACAAGGCATTTCTGGGACTAGTGCTAGGAAATGAAACATCTTACAGTGTTAATTATTTTTCCCAAGAAATGGTGTTACATCTGGGAATTGTTTTACTGACCAACAATTCAACATAAAATAAATTACAAACATATGCAATACCATATTAAGTAAATGCTGAGTCATAGTTCAGAATAAATGAAATGATGCAAATCAGGTGCCTAGCACAGTGCCTGGCAGATTCATGCAGGCAATCTGTATATGTTAGTTTCTCATGTTCCAAGTTTTGGTTACTCTGGCTGCCTTACATTATCACCTCATAATTTAGTGGCTTAAAATAATAATGATCACTTATAGTCTCTCATGGTTCCTGTGGATCAGAAACCAGAAATCAGACAGGGCACTGCAGGCTCAACTGTTTTCTGTTCCACAATGAACAAAGAATGTCTTTGAAGAGACAAAGACTGAAGGCTGAATCATCCGAAGGGTCATTCACATGCCTGCTGGTCATTACCGTTTGGGTACCTAACTAAGGCTTGTTGGCTAGAACATATGGCTTCTCTTGTGGCCTGAGGTCCTTCACAATATGGTGGTTAATGTCTAATAAGGGCAAGTATAAGAAAGATACAGCACGAGCGCACTAGAGCTGCCACATACTACACCGAAGCTGTTTTGCCTTTTATGATCCCTAGTCTCAGATATCTAGCAGCCTTACTTCTGCCGTATTTAACTGGACAGGTAGTTACAGAAATCCAAAGGGAGAAAACAGCAGACTCACCTGTCAGTACAAGTGCGTCGCACTGCAAGAAGAGCATGTGGGATGTGGCACATATTGGTGCAGCCATCTTTAAAAATATGTTTTCCAACCTACCAATAACTTGAAATAATAAAATTACAACTGAAATTATAGAAATTAGGAGGGTCCAGGTGACTTTATAATGCAATTCTTTGGAAATCTAATCCTCTGAAGAAAAACAACAGAGTTTCAGAAAAGTAAATAATCATTCCATTAGCTAATCTAGTGTCAGGAGTTGAACTCATGTTTGCTGAATCTTACTTCTATAGTAATTTACCATATAAATATTCCAAAAAGTGTCTGAATTTGTTCACTGATTAGAAAAAGGGCTTAGCCCTAGCCAGTTTGGCTCAGGAAAAAGAGCGTCAACTTGCAGACTGAAGGATCCCAGGTTTGATTCCAGTCAAGGGCACATACCACGGTTGCATGCTCAATCCCTGGCCCTGGTCGGGGTGCATGAGTGAGGCAACCAATCAATGTGTCCCTCTATGTTTCTCTCTTTGTCTCTCCCCGTCCCTTCCAGTCTCTCAAAAATCAATGGAGCCCTAGCTGGATTGGCTCACTGGCTAGAGCATCGGGACTCTGGACTGAAGGGTCCTGGATTCAATTCCCAGTCAGGGCACATGCCCAGGTTGTGGGCTCAATCCCCAGTAGAGGGCTTGCAGGAGGCAGCCAATCAATGATTCTCTCTCATCATTGATGTTTCCATCTCTCTCTCCCTCTCTCTTCCTGAAAAGCAATAAAAATATATTTTTAAAAATCAATGGAAAAAATATTCTCAGGTGAGGATTAAGAGAAAAAAAATAGAAAAAGAGCTTAAAGTATTTAAAACTATCCTTGTTAAAAACTGTATATGAAAAATTTGAATTATTGAAACTAATATTGGGAGAGGATGCTTCCCAGCTGTGGTTAAAAATGTGTAGGCATGACTGATAAACAGGTTGGCTCATGACCTCCCTGACATTGACTTGCATGAGCTAGATGTATGGGGCAGTTTTCAGCAAGATGAAAGAGTGGAGAGGACAGTGCCATGTCTGTTCCTCAACCCTGTTTCATGCAGTTTCTTTTTTGAGCTTTAGAAATCTGAGAGCTGATGCAAAAGCTGTTTCAAAAGGAATCTGTGAGTCCAAATGATGTGGTTCAGTGGTTGAGCATTGACCTTGGAACCACAATTTGATTCTAGTCAGGATACATGACCAATAGCGGGCATGCAGGAATCAACTAATAGATGTTTCTCTCCCATGGATGTTTCTCTCTCTCTCTCTCTGAAAATTAATAAAAACATATATATATATATATATATATATATATACACACATATATATACATATATATGTATATATATATGTATATATATACACACACATATATACATAGTGTGTGTATATATATGTGTGTGTGTGTATATATATATATATATATATATATATATATATATATATTTAAATCTGTGAGATCCACAGAGTAAGCAGAGATGCTTTGGGTCCCAGGTGACCCAGTACATCCAGGATTTGGAGAGGGGCAATCCCCATTTTATGCACAGGACACAATTATTGCTTGACATATTGAGGTACTTTAGGTTTAGAGGCAGTAATAAACAATCTCCTAGACACAGAAACAGCATTTTTTAGAGAGTCATGGGGCAATTATAATATCTAAGTACTTTCCTAGTGGGTTGAATCAGTGGACAGAAATAAGAGGCCAGACAGAAGACAGTGGAGGGCTATTGCTGCTCATGTGTCACACAGCTCCTGAGAAATCCTTGCAAAACTAGGATTATTGTGGGAGGGGCAGAAGGGGCACTCAAATAATGCTTAAGTCCTATAGTTATGTTGTGAAGTGACAGTAAAATTGGCGCATAAATACTAATGCAGCCTCATTTGAACCCATAGGCAGATAAGCTCTGGGAAAATTTGGATCACATGAATTATGTATAATTAACATTTAATTAGCAATGATTTTACTTCTTAAAATTTTGAAGGCTATTTGGAGGAATGATTTGGATAGCTTATGTCTAAAACTGAACCCCTATCTTTTCTTCCCTTCATTCTGAGTCATGCAGAAGGATTATAAAATTACTCTATTCATTACCACCTTAAAAAAACATTACTGAAGCATCTAACTACTTGAAAACATCATTATAGGGTTTTTGTTCTTGAAATTTAGAGACCCATAGTCTCTTTGATCTGCTGTCCTGTTTATATTTATTTGTTGCTCTTCCCAGAATCCTAAACTCTCTTTTTTCACTTCCAATATGTCTTATTCCATACCAAATGGCAGCTTTATTATTATTATATTTTTTATTAATTTCAGAGGGGAAGGGAGAGGAAGAGATAGAAACATCAAAGATGAGAGAGAATCATTGACAGGTACCTCCTGCATGCCCCCAACTGGGGATCCAGCTCACAACCTGAGCATGTGCCCTTGACCATAATCGAACCTGAGACCCTTCAGTCCACTGGCCAGTGCTCTATTCACTGACCCAAACCAGCCAGGGCTGGCAGCTTTAGTTCATAAAAATCACAGACATACAGCTGCAATGGTGTGTGCAGATGGAGTGGGGTTAAGTAGGTAGTGGAGGACAGAAACTTCTTGTTAGAAATGTAGTCTCACACCCTGGCTCTGGCATTGACCAACTATGCAAATTTGGGTTTGAGTTTCTGCATCTGCAAAATAGGGATCACACACACACTATCCCTAATAGGTTGTTGTTAAGATTAGGTGCAACCACTGTGGAAAAACAGTATGGAGTTTCCTAAAAAAATAAAAATGGAACTCCCATTTGACCCAGTGATCCCACTTCTAAGAATATGTACTAAGAAATCAGAACGAATATAAGCACCCCTATATTCATAGCAGCACAAATTACAATTGCTAAGATTTGGAATAGCCCAAGTGGGTTTAAAAAACTGTGGGACATTTACACAATGGAATTCTATGCAGCTATAAAAAAGAAAGAACTCTTACCATTTGCAACAGCATGGTTGGACCTGAAGAGTATAATGCTAAGCAAAATACTAGGTGTACCAGTTAATAATGCGGATTTTGTAGTCCAAGAAAACACAGTAATTTTAAGAGAAATATCAAAAGTGCTTTATTCAAAGTAATGTCCATTGCTAGCTACACATTTCCTCATCTTTATGTAATGTGTTGATACCGTCCCAATAGAAGTTTTTTTCTTTTGAGGCAAACCATTCAGAAACCCAATTTCCCACTTCTTCATACGTTTTGAAGTGCTGCTCAGAAAGTGCATTTGCTATCGATGGGAACAAGTGGTAATCTGAAGGAGCAAGGTCTGGTGAATACAATGGGTGGATTAACTGGTTTTGAAGTGTGTGATGGTGTGTCATCATTAAGCAAAATTACTTTGCTGTGTCTTCTGGAACATTCTGGTCCTTTCATGATCAAAGCTTGGTTCAAATTGATTATTTGTTGTCGGTAGTGATCAGTATTAATGGTTTCACCTGGTTTTAGAAGTTCTTAATATACCGCACCTTGCTGATCCCACCAAATGCAGAGCATTGTCTCCTTTACAAAACTATTTGGCCTTGCAGTCCATGTTGATGGTTGACCTGGATCAACCCATGATTTTGTGCATTTGGGATTCTCAAAATAAATCCACTTTTCATCCCCAGTCACAATTCAATGTAAAAAAGCCTTTCTTTCGTGCTGTTGAAGCAACATTTTACTGATCACTTTTCAGTTTTTCATTTGTCTTTTGTTCAGTTGATGTGGCCCCCATTTTCCTTCCTTTAAAATCTTTCCCATTGCTTGGAAATGATCGGAAATTGTTTGCTGAGCAGTGTTTAATCTTTCTGCAAGTTTTTTTTTAAAATATATTTTATTGATTTTTTACAGAGCGGAAGGGAGAGGGATAGAAAGTCAGAAACATCGATGAGAGAGAGACATCGATCAGCTGCCTCTTGCACGCCCCCTACTGGGGATGTGCCCGCAGCCAAGGTACATGCCCTTGCCAGAATCGAACCCAGGACTCTTCAGTCCCCAGTCCGACGCTCTATCCACTGAGCCACACCGGTCTCGGCTGCAAGTTATTTTTTAATTTGACATGCATCTTCATCCAATAATGCTTGTAATTGTTGGTCTTCAAACTTTTTTGGTCAACCTGGACATTCTTTGTCTTTCACATCTAAATCATCACTTTTAAAGAGTTTAAACCAGAGCTCACAAGTATCTTGAGATGGAGCATGCTCATCATAAGCTTCCTGAAGTATAAGCAGCACTTTCCTTCAAAATAAAGTAATTAATTAAAACTTCCCACAAATGCTCTTTTTTTGGGGCATGAAATTTGACATTTTTAAGCATAAAAATATCTATGATGTTAACACCTTCAGAAAATTTTATATATGAAGTTTTGAAGCTTGCTGTCAATACAACAAAATAGCATACATATCAAATTGCATATATAGCATCATCTGTGTAACTCCATCTATTGAAAAAAAATCTGCATTATTAACTGGTACACCTAGTAAGCCAGTCAGAGAAAGGTATCACATGATCTCACTCATATGTGAAATCTACTGAAAAAAATAATGAACAAAATGGATCCAGAGACATAGAAGCATTGAACTTCAGAGGGAAGGTGGGTGGGAAGAGATCAATCAAAGAACTTGTATGCATATATGCATAGACAATAAGGTGGTGATGGCCTGGGTGGAGGTGGGGAGGAGGTTAATGGGGGGATGGGAAAGAGGGGTATATGTAATATTTTCAACAATAAAGATTTTTAAAAAAGATTAATTGAGCTAATACATATAAAGATACAAGGTACATTTAAGAACTCCCATACCTAGGTTGCAGGAGAGTTATGAGCCAATATTTTCAAAAAAATAGCACAAACTAGATAGAGCCCATCTGTTCACCACCTCCCTTAGTCCCTGTGCATAGGATCCTCTTCTGCTTGAGCTGGCCTATGTCTGAAGATCCTTCTCCAGAAGTATAGCACAGATGTTAATTGAATAGTTTTGAATAAGCAGAGGGGTAAAATATTCAAAGCTTTGAAAAGCAATAAGCAACCTTTATTTATTATTGAGATATTTAGGCATAAAAGTGAATGCAAACCAGTTTTACCTCCACTGGGCTTAGAAAATTCCACTTCTAAGTACTTTATAGCAGAAATTTTCAGGACTAACTTCTGGCTAGTAATTTAGTGCTCTCACTATTTTTACTAGTAGCCCTGGGAAGCCATTGAAGAGATCTGGGCTGTGAGAGCAAACTCTCAAAGTCCAGCTCAACTTTTTTGGCTGCTAACATTCTCAGATGAGTATTAACAACAAATAAATAGACTAGACAATACTACCATTCAAGAACATACAAAATATATAGCACAAACTCAAGTTAGTTAAAAATTAGTAATTTTACAGAAGTAAACAATTGTGTTAGAGCTGGGAGGGGAATTTCCATATTTTCTGGAGTGTTGACTCACGTTTAAATGATTTTGGCCTTGTCTTTTCTGGGTAAAGAAGTAGCATCATCATTTTCTTACATGTACAAATTACACATGGAATTGAACCAGTGACCTTTTGGTGCATGGGACGACATCCAATCAACTAAACCACACTGGCACGATGACTCTTTTCACTTTAAAAGCAATTTATCTCTATAGAATTCAGAACTCAGTTTGTGTATCTGTACATGTTTCCTAAAACCTGTTTTCTTATCCTGAAGTTCTCTCATTCTTGGAGGTGCACCTAGTTTAATAACCGGCACTCCAGAAAAGCAATAACAACAAAATAAACAAACCTATTATCACTTGCTGTGGTATAAATACACCATGGATAATTTCAAGCTAACAACATGATATGAATGCTGTGTTTTGGAAATGTGCCTGTTTGGCTTTCACGAGTGAGTAGGATCTGGTTCTATCATACCATTGCGTTAAAAAAAATTAGCTGTTTTTATCATGAAAATATGGATCCACAGTATCATTCATAAGAACTCAGGGGTTTGGTTGGACAGCACTTATTATTACAACTAACTAACTATATAAAAAGTAATTTAATGTTTTTATTCTCAGACAGACTATAAACTCACAGGCAGGGCTCGTGACTACTCATCTCACCTGCAGTGCCAGTCACAACGATTGGCTCACGGTGTGCACCAATAAATCCCTGTTGAACAAATGACTGGTTTATTCATCTAGTCTCACAATTTTAAAAGTATATTTTTATTGATGTGAGAGACAGAGGAAGGGAGAGGGAGAGAAAGAAACATCCATCAGCTGCCTCCTACATGCATCCTATGGGGATCACCCCGGGAATTGCCCTGACTGAGAATCAGACTGGCAACCTCTCAGCGCAAGGGATGGTACTTAATCAACTGAGCCACACTGGCCAGGGCTAGCTTCATAATTTTTAAACTTATTTTTATTTCTTGAGTCCTTTATTCAAATTAAATCATTCACCAAAATGCAAAGAATAAAGCAGATAAAAGGAGTGCTGTTTTGCTTTGAGTAGACTAGGGGGCTTGGCCTCCTGACGGTGACCCTTCTCTTTGTCCCCTACTATGGTTTTTGAGGCACAAAGTGGAGCCACTAGGCTCCTTAGGAAATCCTTTGAAAATCATTGCTTGGTCTAACTATTTGGTTTCCTTTCCATGATATTCATAACAATTGATCATCTAACAGAGGCTTGAATACCTCCACTGTCGAGGAACTCACTCTTCCAAAGGGTGCTATTACTTTGGACTGCCCCTTTATTAAAATTTTTATTATATTGAGCTAACATCATCTCTTTAGTCCCTAGCATTACCATCTGGGACTGACAAGAGAAGGTCTAAACTTCCTTCTACATGAGTCTTTCAATTTCTAAAGATCAATATAATAGTCCTATTTTTTGAACTCCTTTCCCTTTATTTCTTCTTCCAGGTTTCCCTCCCACCCCATATTGATTATATTTTGTTTGTGTTAACAATAGAACAATATACTGTAGAAAGTAAAAGTATATTATTATCAAGTATAATGTAATGCAATTGGGACACAACTTGCTTTTCTTAGGTATCTAAAATGTAATATAAAAATATAATATCCCACCTAATAAAAGAGTAATATGCAAATTGACTATATCTCCGATCAAGCTATGCCTACAGCCATGCCCATCAGCCAATCAGGAGCAAATTATGCAAATAAACCCCAACCAAGTTGGTTGCAGCCACTGAGAGCAGGAGGGAGGCGTGGGTTTCCCCGGCAACGGAAGAAGTCAAGCTTTCTGCCTGCCCTTGCTGGCCTATGCCTCCACTCAATGCTACAAAGTTTCAATTATAGAAGATATATCCCAACAGAAATGGCGACAGCCACAGAGCTGGAAAGAGCAGAGGCTAGGGTTGCCTAGACGATGGAGGAAGCCAAGCTTTCTGTAGCTCTGGCCTGCCTGGGTCTCTTCTTAAGGCTACAAAATTTCAGTTATAGAAGGTAAATATCCCAAGAGAAGTGGCTGCTGCCACGGAGGGAGTAGGAGGCTTGGCTCTGCTCCAGGCTACAAAGTTTCAATTGTAGAACATAAATAAATTCCAGATACCAGGAATAATATTTAAAAATCCATATTCTTACTTGTTAAGTGGTTGTATCAATTACACTCCAAACCACCACAGGCCCCTCACCCAGGCCACCCCACGCCCCAAGGGAACCCCAACCCTGATCCAGGACACTCTTCAAGGTAAACCACCTGGCCCCCACCCATGCACCAGGCCTCTAAACCTATCTAATAAAAGAGTAATTTGCAGATTGACCAACACTCCAACACATAAGAAGTCTGCCCCCATGTGGTCAAAGATCCTGCCCCCTTATGGACACAAAATGGCCACTACAAGATGGCCAGCAGGGGAGGGCCGTTGGGAAGAACCAGGCCTGTGGGGCGATCAAGACTGAAGAGGAGAGCAGTTAGGGGTGACCAGGCCAGCAGAGGAGGGAAGTTTGGGGCAATTAGGCTGGCAGAGTAGTGGTTAGGAGGTGATCAGGCTGGCAGGAGAAGCAGTTAGGGGCAATAAGGGAGGCAGGCAGGTGAGCAGTTTGGAGCCAGCAGTCCTGGATTGTGAGAAGGATGTCCTACTGCCTGGGCCTAAATGGGCAGTAGGACACCCCTCCAGAATTCCCAGATTGGAGAGGGTGCAGGCTGGACTGAGGGACATCCTCCATGCCCCATGCACGAATTTCATGCACTGATCCTCTAGTAAATAATAATATTTAAAAATCCATATTCTTACTTGTTAAGTGGTTGTATCAATTACACTCAATAAATAATATATTGTCATAATGCATTCTGTTCTTTTTAAAGAGGCATACTTTACTGATAAAGCAAATAATCCCATTTGGCAATGACCCAGATGCTTTACCTTTCTTCTCCACTTGAAGCAGGACTCTTGGTTTGTTGTGCATCCCTCAACTCTATTTTCATACTTCTACATGCGTATGTATGCTTCTATATATCCAGGCATAAATATATCTGTGCTGTCCAGTATGTGGCCACTAGCCATGTGGTTATTTAGATTTAAATTAATAAAATTAAAAAAATCAGTTCCTCCAATCCTCTAGCCATATTCCAAGTACTCAGTAGCCATCATCGCAGAGCTCTGTTGGGTGTTTCAATTATTTTAATGTTGTTTTTTAAATTTGGCATTATATTGTTGACATGCACCCAATAGATATATAGAGACGTCTGGTGTATTCCTTTAAACTGACATAGAATATTTTATTTTATGAATATGCTACATCATTATTACTTTTTATAACCAATTTCTCCACAATTGGATCTTGGAGTTGTGTTTATTTTTCTACTAGTGGCCTGGTGCACAAAATTTGTGCAATGGGGGGGGGGTGTCCCTCAGCCCGGCCTGCACCCTCTCCAATCTTGAACCCCTTGGGGGATGTCTGACTGCTGGTTTAGGCCTCATCCCACACCGGCAGTTGGACATCCCTCTCGCAATCTGGGACCCCTGGCTCATAACTGCTCACCTGCTTGCCTGTCTGATAGCTCATAACCACTCTGCCTGCTGGCCCCCAACTGCCCCTGCTGCCAGCCTGCTTTCCCCCAACTTCCCCTACCTGCCAGCCTGCTCACCCCCAACTGCCCCTGCCTGCCAGCCTGCTCTGCTCACCCCCAACTGTCTCTCTTCCCACCCCACCCCCCCCCCCCCCGCTTTTCTGGCCCACTTGCCCGCACTTGCCTCCCCTGCCAGCCTGATCACCCCTAACCACCTCTGCCTTGGCCCTGCCACCATGGTTTTGTCCGGAAGGATAGCCAGAAGGTCTCTTGGTCTAATTAGCATATTATCCTTTTATTAGTATACTAGTGGCCTGGTGCACAAAATTTGTGCACATTAAAAGGAGATTAAGTAGAGGAAATATCTTAATATTGCTATTTGCCTTTTCTCTATAATAGACATGTCAAAGATGAAAGAAAATTAGTAATTGTATATGAAAATCTTCCTCCTCTCAGAGTCTAGGGCACACTGCGGGACCCAGATTCAAATCCCTGCATGCCCGCGGCACCTCAAAATCACGTGAGACCCAGACCCAGCTGGCCCCAGCCTTGTCAAGCTCTACTGGGTGGGGGGGCATGGCCTCAGGCCTTGCTGGGCAAGGAGGAATGGGAGTGTGTGGCCTCAGGGCCCCTGTCAAGCCCCACTGGGCAGGGGGCATAGCCTGAGGGCCCCCAGACCAGCACTGGGGTGGGGGTATGTGGCTTGAGGTCCCCCAGCCCAGCAACGTGGCGGGAGGGTGTGCAGCTGAGGTCCTCCAACAAGAACCACCAGGCTGGGGGGTGCGGCCTCAGGTTTCTTGGCCCAGCACTGGGTTGGGGGGGGGTGCAGTCTCAGGTACCCTGGCCCAGTACTGGGGTGCAGGGCAAGCCTCGCTGGGCAGGGGTGTGGCCTGAGGTCCCCTGTCAAGCCCCAACGAGCTGGGGGCACAGGCTCAGGTCTCCTGCCCCGGCCTAGCACCATGTAGCCTCAGGTCCCTGCTGATTGCTTCTTAAGGCTCGTTAAGGGAACTCTACCTCTGCTGCAGGTGCAACTTTGTGATGGTGTGATGGTCAATTTGCATATTCCCTCTTTATTAGATAAGATAGATTTTAAACAATGCTTCAATGAACATCTTTCTCTAGAATAACTATCTAAAAGTGAAAATGCTATCATAAGCTATGCATGTTTTCAGTATTTCTAGATATTGCAAAAATTCTCTCCAAAGTGGATGTATCAACTTCACTTGTATGAATAGCATATTAAAAAATAAATTTTCTCATATCCTTTCCAACAACTGACATTATTAGTTTTTGCCAATTGGTTAGGTAAAAATGGTATTTTATGGAAATCTCATTGTTTTAATTTTTGATTAATGATGTGGTTTAAACATTGTCACATAGTCACTGAATACTACTTTTCTTTGTTTATTGCCTAATCATATACTATTTCTATTATTCTATGGGATTTTTGCCTTTTTCTTAATGACTTGAGGTAATTAATCATATTAAAACTTGCTTTTATTCTGCTATTCCACCCATTTATAGCAGAATAAAAGCAAGTTTTAATATGATTAATTACCTCAAGTCATTAAGAAAAAGGCAAAAATCCCATAGAATAATAGAAATAGTATATGATTAGGCAATATATATATATATATATATATGTAAATATATTTATCTATATGGATAGACATCTATGTAGAGATATTCTGAATCACCTGAAAATAAGTTATAGATTTCACAACGTAAATGCTTTAGTATACAATTTTATTTTTTAAGAAATCTTTATTGTTCAGATTATTACAGTTGTTCTTTCCCCCCCAGAGCTCCCCTCCACCTGGTTTCACCCCAACCTCTGCCCTTACCCTCCCACTGTCCTCATACAGAGGTGTACGATTTTTGTCCACTCTCTTTCCGCAACCCCCACTCCTTTTCCCCCAAGAATTGTCAGTCAATACAATTTTCAGAATTAAGAATGCCATCACATCTCTTTAAGATTGAGGACTGATGCCAAAAGTGGTTTGGCTCATTGGTTAGAGCGTCAGCCCGAGGACTGAAAGGTCCCAGGTTCGATTCTGGTCAAGGGCATGTACCTTGGTTGTGGGTACATCCCCAGTAGGGGGTGTGCAAGAGGCAGCTGATTGATGTTTCTGACTTTCTATCCCTCTCCCTTCCGCTCTGTAAAAACTCAATAAAATATATTTTAAAAAAAGATTGAGGATTGCATTTGTTAGGAAGATTTGCATGTCTCCTAAATCTCTTCAATCTGGAAGAATTCCATTCTTTTAAAAATTACAGTGGCTCATTTAAACAATCCGGGCCAGGTTTCTTGTAGAATATACCACATTCTGGGTTTATCTGCCTTTTCCCTCATGTTTAACTTGTTCTAATATCCCCTACAGATCTTTTACATTTGTGCTTACATCTAGACCAGGGCTTCTTAGAAACTCTGGCACTATTGACATTTGGGACTAGATAATTAATTGTTGTGGGAGGCTGTCCTGTGGGTTTTTAAATGTTTAGCAGCATCCCCAGCCTCTACTCATTAAATGCAGTAACAACCCTCTCCACACCCCTTTCCTGCAGCCCTTCTCTCTCATTATGACAAACAAAAATGTCTTCAGACATTGTCAAAGTGCTCAAGGGGTTAAGGGCATGGGGAGCAAGGAGGGAATCCACCCCCTGGTTGGGAACCACAGGATAGAAGTTTGATGAAAATCAAGTTAAACAATTTTGGCAAGAATAGTTCTTAGATGATCTTTATTCCTAATTGCATAACACCAGTAAATACATAATATCAGATTGTCCCATTATAGCAATTCTAGCTTTGGTCACTTGTTTAAGCAGTGATTTTTTTTTTTAAGGTACGCTTTCTATTTTATAAGTAAGTTATGGCCTAACACTTTGAAACCACGTGAAGATTCTATACCCATACAATCTTTCACCCAGTGGTTTTTGCATTCTCTGATGAACTTTGCCTGAATTACTTGTAGTTGATTTGAAAAATCGTGATTTTCTAATTCTTTTATTTGTTCTTCATTTAATCTCTACTGTTTATCTTAAAGAAAAATTTTCATTTTCCCTCCTTTATTTGTAGTCATACTCTAAACTCATGCATTTTCTTTATCCAATTTTTAAATTCAATTATTGTAATTACTATATTGTTTTTGATGCTCATATTGCCCCAACTTTTCCCAGTAGAAATCCTCAACCCATTCTTTAAAACATACTATAAAACAAGATAATTATTTTGTGGAGCTTTTAATTAAAGAAATTGTAAGTGGTAACTTCTTACTGTATTACATACACTGCACATGTGAACAAAAGTGCAAAGGCTTCACATTTAACCAGTGAAGAATTCTGATGATTTGAACAACCTATCATTTTCATAATTATCAAGTTACATTAAGATTCAACAACCAATAAAAATTAGCAATTTAATTTTGAGTCATCTATTTACTTCAGAATTGCAATCTTTTCCTGACTCCTAGATATGATGACTGGCGCCTATACATGGAAATATACTTTGTAGTATATATATGGCCTTGTGTATATATTATATATATATATACTACTGCAAATTGTAGGGAATAGGATGGGGTGACTTCTGTTCCTAAAAGTGCTTGGGAACGTATTACAGTAGCATTAAAGCTCAAGAAGCATCGCGACCTTAGAACTATGACTTTTGGGAAGCCGGAATGGCATATCCAGTTAAAGTGAAAAAAATGTCTATTAAGAATTTAACTCCTTGCTGAAACCGGTTTGGCTCAGTGGATAGGGCGTCAGCCTGCGGACTGAAAGGTCCTGGGTTCCATTCCGGTCAAGGCATGTACCTTGGCTGCGGGCACATCTCCAGAAGGGGGCATGCAAGAGGCAGCTGATCAGTGTTTCTCTCCCATGGATGTTTCTGACTTTCTATCCCTCTACCTTCCTCTCTGTAATAAATCAATAAAATATAAAAAAATAATAAATAAATAAAATCTTTAAAAAAAAGAATTTAACTCCACCTGGGTAATTATCACTTTCCTCCCGTCCCAGGAGCGGCTCGGACCAGATCGGCAGCCTGCTCTAAATCTGTAGAGGATGATGGCTTCAAAGGAAACCGCCTTGGTGATGGGATTTAAGTCTTTAACAGCGTCACCATGCGATTTAGCAGCTGAGGCCAGCGCCACTTCAATTTTTTCCCCCCCCCCCCCGATCCCTCTGAGGTGACTGCGGAGGGTGGAGTAAATTTTTAGGGTGCGGCTCCTGGGCCAGCGTGCCTCCTGATTGGCTGGCGTGGGCCTCGGCCGCCCAATCACACCAGCGTGTTTACCACGCCGCAACGTGCCGCCGCCGCGCATGCCCAATCTGGGACCAGCGCTTGCGCCACAGCATCCGGAGAGCTGAGGGCACAGGCTAGTGGGTGGCGGGAACCACGTCTGGGTGGTGCCTTTGGCAACGTCACCGAGCGGCGCTGGACCTCGGTCAGGCTCGGAGGGAGAGCGACAAGAAAATCGAGCACTGACCCAACTGTCTGATTTCCCCACGTCCCTTACGTGCAAGTTTTCTCGGGTTGACCACTCACTTTCGTTGTGGAATCCGATTTCCCCGAGGGGTCTGGAAAAAGATCCACTGCATTCTTTCTGGGCGTCCAGGCAGACCGAAAAGCGGGGTGAACGGGACGAGTCTTTAGAAGAAAGTAAACTTTTCCCCCATGCAGACAGGGCTTGGGAACACCTTTCCTTTGAGTGTTCCTGCAGGAAACGCAGCCTTATAAAAGCCGCCCTGGAAATGACCCCTCGCAACCGACCTGTCTGTCTCAGCGCTGGCGCCGTGCTGCTCTCCCTGAGCTGACCATCGGTGGGCGCTGGCCACGCGGAGGTCACTTTCTGCGCTAACTAGTTTCCAAGGTGCGCCGCTCGGAAAAGTAACCCACAACAACTACCACCAGCCTCTGGAGAGGCAGAGTCTCGTGGTCCTCGCTAACCAACCGGCCTCCCCAGGCCCCAGCCCGTTCCTGGCTGATCGCCGCCTCGGCGCGCACACACCGGCCCCACGCGGCCGCTCGCAAAACGCGGCGGGCGGAACCCGCACGCGGAAGCGCCGACCGCACTGAGCATGCCCAGTTGCAGGGCCGACCAGAGGAGTTTTCTTTCTTTCTTTCTTTTTCTTTTCTTTCTTTTTTCTTTTTTTTTAGTCTTAAGTAGGAGCCCATCCCCCCACCCCCACCGCAGCCCCCCAGCACCCCAGGCCTAAGCAGCTACCATGGCCGAGGTCCCCGGCGCGGCGTTGTCCCAGGCGGGTTGGTAAGTGGTGAGTCCCGCCGGCGGCGGGCGCGGACCGGGGCCCCGGGCGGGTTGGAGCTGGGGGCGGTGGGGTGCGTGGTGGGGTAGGTGGAGGCCGCCGCCCCCCCCCCCCCCCCCCGGCCTCTCCCTGGGCCCTCCGGGCCGGCCCCGCCCCCGACGCCACGCGGAACCGACCGAGACCCCCGGCTCCGCTCGGGGCGGCGGCGCGGCCTGGGCCCGGAGTGGTGGGCTGCGGGCCGGGGGGCAGCGGGGGCGCGGGCAGGGCGGCCAGGCCTGCGTCGGCCGCGGGGAGCACCTGCAGCGCCTCGCGCCTCTCCGGGGTCGCAGAGCGAGGGCTGGGAGCTCAAGGCGGCGGGGCGGCGGGGCGGCGGGCCCGCAGGAAGTTGAGGGCAGAGCGCGCGCAGCCCCTTCTTTCGCCTTATTTCTAAGTGCGGCACCGCCGGGTGAGCGGCCGAGCCCCCTGTCACACACGCAACTTCTGAAGCAAAAAATGACCGCCTTGTCCATGCCTGTGGGTGCTCCGCAGAACTTTTTTTTTTTTTTTGAAGGAATGGAAGTGTTGATATTTTAAAGACGTTTCATGCTAAGGTATTTAGGATCTGAAACCAATAAAACGTTATGTGCAAGTAAGCAGTTTCTGGAAGTGCGGCCATTACAGTTGTAAACATAAGAGTTAAGTTCAGTAATGCTTTTCCAGGCCTGCCTAGGCACAGTGTGAGGTGAGGGGTGGGAGGAGGATGAAAGAGACTTGCCTCTGCTCTCCAGAAGTTCACAATCCTCGTTAAAAGAGGAGAGGGAAGCATTAAAAAGGACAAGCACAAAACCGGAAAATAGTGGTTAATTGTATCAGGCAGATGTACAGTGTATTTGGAGGGGGAAGGAGTTAATTTCCTAGAGAGGTGGACTTTGAAAGAGAGTGGGGGGAAAGGCTTTTTGGACACTGAGACGCCGGAGATGAGGCACAGAAGGAAGAAAATGCTTATGGGTTTGCAGATCCGTATGCTTCCATGGAAGTAGGAGGATGTTTAGGGAGGATTAAGACCAGAAAGTTGGGAGCCAGGTTATGGAGACTACAAGTGAGTAAAAGATGTGGATTTGATATTGTGAATAAAGTTTTTGATTTGGAGTAACGTAACAGCCATATTTTGAAGAAGTTGCTCCTGGCTCTACAGCCGCCCCATTTTCCAGGTGGAGACTGAGGCACAGAACTGTTAAGTAACTTTCCAAATATGACAAAGCTAGAAAGTGGTAGAGGTGAGTGGTGATTGCAGAAGGGCCACTTCCAAATGTGGTGGGCACTTAACTATTATGTGTTATCGTCCCCACAGTTTTTGTGTAGAACTCCATTAGCATAACAAACTCATCCCATTTAGTATTGTTTTTGTTCTTTTAAGTGAAATCTCTTCCTTCAGTTCCTTCAACTGACAATGTTGTCTTGGATCATCTTGGGTCATTCTTCCATTTGAGTTGTTCCCCATTTTTCCTTAGACTGAGCCTTAATTCTTCAAACTAGTTTTATAATTTAATTACAAACTTAGTCTTCTGTTGCTTTGTAGCATGACCCCACCTCCTTTTTGATTCCACACACATGCTAAATGGTTCTTTGGTCTTCTTAAGAGTGGGGAACTACATTCTATTTTTCTGTGTATCTGTAGTGCCAGAGAGCACATTACACATTACATTTTAAGTCCTTAATAAAGTCTGATACAATTGACCTTAGAATGCCCTGCCAATTTCCTAACCAAGCCTAGGCAAGAGTTCCTTCACTTGTTACTTTGTTATAAATCCCCGCAATGTTGTAATGTAACACGTGCCACACCGTATTTTCTGGCATATAACCCAGGAAAATCTTCTCAAAGGTCGGGGGCTGTCTTATTCGCCGGGTGTGTAACTTGCAGTTACAGTGGGTGTTGCTAACTCGCCAGGCACTTGCCAGCACTTGCTCTCTCTTGTTTGTTATCTTCCTCCTATCTTCATCAGTTCATTTGGTTGACAGCTTAGAAAACAAACAGCGTGGCAGCTCCCATGGGTTTATTGTCTTATCCTTCCTTTCAGCTTTAGAGTGAATTAGGAAAAGTTTAATTCACTTGCACTGTTTTATGTTTATGTTTGATGATAAACAGCCTTAGGTTTATAAGTGACAATTTTCCTGCTAAGTACCTGCATGTCATAAGCGTTTGAATTAAAATTACCATATTGAAATCAAATCTGATGTTTTTTTAATTTTTATTTGGTTTGCATTGGAAGAGGGTTAGTCTTATACGGCGAGTATATCCCAAACTCTATATTTTAACTGGAAAAATCGGGGGTCATCTTACATGCCCAGTAGTCTTGTCTGCTGGAAAATATGGTATTTACTTGTTTTACTTCCTCCAAACTGTTGCTTTTATGATATTGACTCATAAAAAGGAGTAATATGTGGTTTGATAAAATTACTATCTTTCTAGGAGTTGGGAATATCGTATAATTTCTGATAGGTCTTTTTAAAAAGTTATTGATGAAAGAGATGGCATAGAAGAAACAGAAACATTGATTTGTTGTTTCACTTATTTATGCATTCATTGGTTGACTCTTGTATGTACCTTGATCATGGATTGAACCTGCCACCTTGGCTTATGGGAATGATACTAACTGAGCTTCCAGGCCAGGGCCTTTGATGGGTCTTGAACAGACCAAACTTGTTCCAAAGAAGATTAGGACCTCCTAGGCTTTCAGTGTCCTGTGTTGTAGAACTGTTATTTCAGTACAGACTTACTATGGTAAAATTCAGCATCTCAAAGGTTTAGGCAGAGAAGAGCACTGGAAGGAGAATTTCTGACCTTAGGTAGCTTTGACTAGCTAATTTCCAGTTCTGTCATGCTGAGTTTCACCTAATTCTTGGAATGCTCTGTTATTGTCACTGACAAAACCATTTTTTTTTTTTTTGTACTCAGCCTATTCATTTAATTACTTGTAGGACCTGAAAAGAAATAGATAGTAAAACACCTAAAATCTTATTAAATCTGTTCTCTCAGTTTAACTTAAAATAGTAGTTTAGGGAACTATTTAGCTCTGAAAATCTTGTTTCTGAAAAATGTCATTACTGGGATTACAGATGATCTAATAGAGTTTCGCTTTTTTTTTTATTGTTTTGTTTTTGTGGAGGTGCCAGAGTTAGAGGTGAAAGAGGATGAACACCTCTTGTCCCATTTGAATTTCACCTTCTCTGTTGGTTGGTCTCTCCTTGATTACTGGTGCTACCACCATAGTGATATCCTCTGGCCCAAGTGTATACCAAACTTCATTCTCTTTGTTTCATCTTTGAACAACTAAGAAAGGCTACAGCTTATGAAAGTCTTTATCAGAATTTAGTATTAGAGGAGAACAACCATGGGATAGAGAAAATAAAAAGCACAATGTCAGTATGGATTATAGGGTGGTTAATATTCTCTTGTCTTGAGGGTCCTGCCCTGTTATTCTTCCTGGAGATAGCTGTTCTAAAGAAGTGGAACTACTTCCAGACTTTTACTGGAATTTCTTATTCCTGGCTTTTGACTCATAGACAGATGGAGAGCTTCTTTTTATATCCTATTACTTCCCAAATACATTAATGGTCAAGACCAAAAAAGCCAGATTCCTGTTCTGCAATCCACCGAAGTGCTTTTCTTGTATGGTTTCAGTTTTCCGAGAGACACACCTGTTCACAGGAGATGGCTAGTGAATGAAATCAGTGTTCAAGTAAGAAAGTGTCTTTGCAGCATCCTTAATAACTACCATACCTTCACATAATACACTATTGCTTACCAGCCATACAGTAGGAGTTTATGCAAAGGATATTTCAGTGTAACTCTTAGGCATACTCATAGTTATAAAGAATATTAATAGTTCTTTGTAGGGCTGTATATTAAGTAGAGGGTTTTAAAAATTATCTGGAATTATAAAATACTTTATCATTACCACTTTGATATAAATGTACCTTTGGAACACTGTTTTGGAAGGAATCAGAACCATTAAAATACTTTTTGGGTGAAACATAATAATAGATCACGCTGAAAAACACTAGAAGAAACCAGTCGCTTTATACTTAGTTTTCAGGGGAGCTTACTGGCAGCATCCTTTTACTTTGAAATATTTCTTGTTTCTTTATTTTTATTATTATTTAAAAATATATTTATTATTGATTTTTTACAGAGAAGAAGGGAGAGGGATAGAGAGAGTCAGAAACATCAATCAGCTGCCTCCTGCAAACCTTCTACTGGGGATGTGCCTGCAACCAAGGTACATGCTCTTGACTGGAATCGAACCTGGGACCTTTCAGTCTGCAGACTGATACTCTATCCACTGAGCCAAACTGGTTAGGGATATTTCTTGTTTCTTTAATGGGCATTTGTAACTATCTCCTTGGTTTTTATTATTAGTGAAATTATAATGTTCAAGAGCAATAAGCCTTCTTGACCTTCTGTCTCAAAATGTGTTTATGTATTGTGCCTGGTTGCTTCTATAGATATTGTAAACTGCTAAAAATGACTGGATATTCTATTAAACTGTGCAAGTTTTCAGGTTTTAAGGTGCTGTTTGCAGTGATTTTTTTTTGTTGAATAACCTATAAATCTAGTTTCAACTGCTTGTACACTTCACTGCCTCCAGCATAAAAGGGTATAAAAAGACACTTGCTACCTCAGCAAGTTGAAAATAATTTTCTCCTCTCTCAGTAGCATTTGCTAAATCAAGTAAAAATTGCATAGTAACATTTAAAAAATCATAAAAGTACAATTAGATTACTTTTTAGAAGAAGCATATTGTATTCCCAGCAATACAGACATTTTTATGTGAAATTGAGAAACATTTGTGAAAACATAGAATGACAAAACAAAATAAAACAAAAAACAGAGAATGTGGTAATGTGATGGGGGTAAAAATGTGTTTTGATAATATAAAGGATTGTCAAATCAAAGATAACGGTGGCAGAAAAGATAATGGTGGCAGAAAAGATAATGGTGGCAGAAAAGAAGCTCATTGGTAATGTAGAGAATCAGGAAAGGAACAGAGCCTCTATGAACTTTAGTAGTGACCCTCTAACATATGCTCAGTGGGTGTGAGTATGTGCACATGTGAGTGCTTCTCACACATATTACAGTTGTACAGCCTTTAAAAATAGAGATAAATAGCTATCTTTCACCCCTCATCTTGTTGAGTACATCATATCTACCCAAGAAGATATCTTGTGGTGACAGGTGATTTCTTTAATATAATGTTACTGAAAGCATAACAATCTGCAACAGTAGTCAGTTATAATGAGTATTGTCTATACTGAAATATACATAGTAAATACATATTCCTCTTATGCACAAAAAGCACTGTGGTTTTTGTTGGGATGGTGTACAAGACAGGCACAATTTAAACATGCTATGTACTGATGTTTTACTTGCGGGTGTTGGTGAAAGTAGTTAACTCACTCTTAGGAAGTCTGGAAGGTTTTTTAGAACTAATGATGTACAAGCAGAGTATGTTGAAGATGCCATCTGATAATACGGTATCTTGTCTTTGTCTAAGGAAAACACATGGCAGATTCATTGATGTATTTATTCAACAAATAATTATTGAACATTTTGTTGTGGCAGGCTGTTTCTATAGTACAATTGGATGTAGTCTTATGGGTGAAAAGGAGAAGGGACATTGTTTTCTAAGAATTGATAAAGGAAATTTGATGTCTTCTTGGTGTTCAGGGAATGTTCCCTGAGATATGGAAGGTGAGTGGAAATTAACCTAAGTAAGGGGAAAGCCAAGGTCATGCAAAGGTGGGTCCAAGATCTGAAGGTTCAGGTTGGGAGGAGGGCAGAACAGAAAGGGAGTATAATGAGATGGAATTGGGAGATTCTCAGGAGCTAGATCATGTAGCTCAAGCATCAGAGATTATGGTAAATTTTGTTTTTGTTCTGGAGGCAATATAGAAGTTAGTTGAAAAGTTTTATCAGGGGAGGGTTGAAGTAGAGATGACATCATAGTTAAGTTTTGAGATATCCTAGTATTGAAGAAAAAGGATTGGAGGTAGACAGGAGTAGATGGATGGAGTGGGTGATGGTTGTGATGGAGAGTAAGTAGTAGGTTGAGTTGAGATATTTAGGAGGTAAAATGGACAGAACTTTTTGCTGGGTTGAATATGGAAATGAGAGAAAAGGAAGTGTCAAAGGGTTGATTTCTAGGTTTTTGGCTTGTATATATGACTTGGTTAGAGACTATTAGAAGAGGACCACCTTTTTGAGGGAGGGATCATGAATTGAAGTTAGGCATTATTTGTCAATGATATGCCTTTGAGTCATCTAAAATAAGATTGCCAGTTAGGCATTGGGGAGTACTAATCTTACACTCAAAAGAGAAGCCTGGAGATATGAATTCAGAGTTTTTTGAGAATAGCTGGTGATTGAAGCAGTGCATGGATGAGGTCAGTTAAGGCTGTACTGTCCAGTTTGGTAGACATTAGTCACATGTGGCTACTGAACGCTTGAAGTGTGTCTAGTCCAAATTTAGATGTGTCAAAAATGTAAAATACACACTGAGTTTGGAACAGTTAGTACAAAAAGGGAATGTAAATAGCTCTCATTAATTTTTAAATTGTTACATATTGAAATAATGTTTTCAATATATGTAGTAAAATATATTGTTAAGTTAGTTTTACCTATTTCTCTTTACTTTTTAAAATGTGACTACTAGAAAATTTTATGTTACATATGTGGCTTGCATTGTATTTCTGTTAGACAACACTGATCTATGATCCAGAGACTAAGCTTTGAGTAACAATAAGCTAGATTCAAGCACAAAGGAATTTTAGCATTTTTTAAATGGAGAATTAACTTTTAATGAGCTGCAGGAGGGCGGGGAGCATTAAAATGCATTATGACAAACAAATTTTTTTGTAAAAAGAGAAAATGGACAGGATTATTTGATTGGGTCAGTATTAGTTTGTTGACTTGCAGATATTAGAGATTCAGAGCAGTTTTTAAAACATTATTTATAAATTTAGATAACTGAAGACCCATTGTTTTAATTCCTCCCAAATCTCCCAAACTCCTTTAAATATAAAACCCAGTAGCAGCTTTTCAGAAGACACGCTGTCATGGATATAAAGTGAAGATGTTAAGAAAAATATTGTTATTTTACTAAATTCTAAGCAGGACCTTGCTAAGTTTGAAAATTAATAAAGGTAGATTTTTGTAAAATACCTAACATGAAACATTAAAGGTAAGTATGGATGAAAAACATGCTCTGGATTAAAGACTTTAAATGTTAGACTCAAGCCAAGACCGGTTTGGCTCAGTGGATAGAGTGTCGGTCTGCGGACCGAAGGATCCCAGGTTCGATTCTGGTCAAAGGGATGTACCTTGGTTGTGGGCACATTCCCAGTGGGGCATGTGCAGGAGGCAGCTGATTGATGTTTCTCTCTCATCGATGTTTCTGATTTTCTATCCCTCTCCATTTTTCTCTCCATAAAAAATCAATAAAGTATATTTTTAAAAAAAATGTTAGACTCAAAACCATAAAAATCCTAGAAGAAAACACTAACAGTAAAATCTCAGACATTTTTCTTAGCAATATTTTTTCTGATATAGCTCCTTGGGCAAGGGAAACAAACAAATATAAACATATGGAACGACATCAAACTAAAAAGTTTTTGCACAGCAAAGGAAACCATTAAAATGAAAAACAATCCACTGAATGGGAGAACACATTTGCCGGTGATACATCTGATAGACTTATAAAGAACTTATAAACTTCAACATCAAAAAACAACTAATCCAATTAAAAAATGGACAAAGGATCTGAATAGACACTTCTCCAAAGAGGACATACAAATGGCCAATAGACATGAAAAAATGCTCAATGTTACTAATCATCAGAGAAATGCAAATTAATGAGATATTACCTCACACCTGTCAGAATGGCTATCATCAATAAATCAACAGACAACAAGTGCTGGTGAGGGTGTGGAGAAAAGGGAACCCTTGTGCATTGTTGGTGGAATGTAGACTGATGCAGCCACTGTGGAAAGTAGTATGGAGTTAGTTAAAAAGTAAAAATAAAAAACAACTTCCTTATGACCCAGCAATTCCACGTCTGGGAGTTTATCCAATGAAACCCAAAACACTAATTTGAAGGAATATATGCACCACTATGTTCATTGCAGTGTTATTTACAAAAGCTATGGAAGCAGCCCAAGTGTCTTATCAATAGATGAATAAATAAACAACTGTGGTACATTTATATAATGAATATTACTTGGCCATAGAAAAATAAGGAAGTCTGCCCAGCTGCATGTCTCAGTGGTTAAGTGTCAACCTTTGAACCTGGAAGTCACGGTTTGATTCCCAATCAGGGCATATGCCCAGGTCGTGGGCTTGATCCTGAATGTGGGACATGCAGAAGGCAGCCGATCAGTGATTCTCATCGATGTTTCTATCCTCTCTCCCTCTCCCTTCCTCTTTCAAATCAATAAAAATATATGGTATTTAAAAAATAACTAAAAAGGAAATCTTACCTTTTATGACAACACGAGGGACCCGGTGCACGAAATTCGTGCACTGGGGGTGGGTGGTCCCTCAACCCAACCTGCCCCTTCTCACGTACTGGGATCCCTCAGGGGATGTCCAACTCATGGCTCACCCCCAGCCTGCCCGAGGCCTAAAGCCTCTGGTGAGGCTTTGGGCCTTGGGCACCCAGCCATCACCCTGCTCAGCTTAGCCCGGCTGCTTGTGACCACCTGGCACCAGAGGCTGGGTGCTCGCTGCCACTGCCACCATTGCTGCAGCCACCACCGCTTCCCCTCACAGCACCTGGGGGCTGGCGCTCGCAGCCACCACTGTTTCATCTCCACCCCCGGGCCCGGCGCTCCTGCCACTTGGCCCTGTCCCCGCTCCTGATTGGCTAGTAGCATAGACAATCAGGAGTGAAGGTACAGTCAAATTTGCATGTTTCTCTTTTATTATATAGGATATGTGGAATTGGAGAGTATTATGCTAAGTGAAATAAGCCAGAGAAAGACAAGTACCATTTAATTTCACTCATGTGGAATCGAACAAAAGGAACTGGCAAGCAAATAGAGAACAGGCTGATAGCAGGCAGCAGGTGGGGACAGTGGGGGGGCCGGGTAGTCCTGGATAGGAGTGGTGGAGGGATTGACCAGCAAAAAGAAAAAGTATGGTGATTGCCAGGGTTGGAGGTGGGAGGTGGAGGTATAGGAGGGGAAAATGATATGATGGATGGAGACTTGACTTGGGGTGGTGAACGCATAATACAGTGTATAGATGATGTGTTGTAGAATTGTGCAACTGAAACCTGTGTAATTTTGTTAAACAGTGTCACCCCAATAAATTTGATAAAAAGGAAAAAATTTAATTCCCAACCTGAAGAACCAACATTACAGTGTTCAGATAAGATGAAAAATATGCTCAAGCAGCCTGACTTTGTTTAAAGAGGAAGGAAGGAATGAATGGAAAGAGGGAGGGAGGGAGGGGGAAGGGAAAAGTGGGGAGGTGAGAAGAAAGGACAGACTTGCTAAATAAAGCCTATCTTTTATAATGGATTTCGAACTTGATTCAGTTTAAGTTTTGTTTTGAGAGAGAAATAGGGGTGAATGTAAGTTTAAAAGTCCAAAAAGTTGATAGGTACATAAGATACAGCTAATGAAATTCTTCTTTCTTTCGCCACAAATACACAGGTAGCCCTCATGTTACATCGGACTCGATATACTTCATTTTGTGGTTACATTGCCCTCTCCCATTTATTTATATATATAAAAAAGTTCTAATGTATGTACATATGTGCTTTATGTTTTTTATTACTTATTTACCACAAGTACAGGAATTGTTATCTTTAAAAACTTTTTTTTTTTTTTTTTTTTTTACTGTTTTACTTCATTACTGCTGTGTATGTGCTCCATGTGAGTGACATAGGTGCTTATGTAGGTGGGTTCCGCCTTACGGTGAAAATCTGCGAAAATTGCCTTATATTGCGCTGTAGAAACGGATCCGAGAAATAAATGAATATGTGGCTTTTCTAGTTAGTTAAAATAGTTTGATTGATGCCTTATTGTGTAAGCTCCTGTAAGGCAAAGATCAAATCTTTCCATATTTTTATAGTATTCCTTGCATTTAGCAGGATGCAAGATACATAGTAGACACTTAATATCATTGAGGAATAAATATTAGTGACATCTTAATTAGTGTCAATATCTTTCATTATATTATTTTAATATTCTCAAGGAACATGAAACTTGTTTAAGCTTTTTATTTCTGAAATGAATGTTATCAAGTTAAAAAAAATATTGGCCCTGGTTGGGTATCTCAGTTGGTTTGAGCGGTGTCTCCATATGCCAAGGTTGCAGGTTCCATCTCAGGCAGGGCACATATAAGAATCAGCCAATAAATGCATGAGTAAGTGGAACAACAAATTTATGTTTCTCTTCCTCCCTTCCTCCCTCCCTCCTGCCTGCCCTTCCTCCTGCCTGCCCTTCCTCTTTTCCTCCCTCCATCTTTCTCTAAAAAAATGGCTAAATAAAAATGTAATCTCTACAGAAATGTCAGAACCTGTCACACAAAGCTTTTCTATTTATTGATATTAACTTCTAACAATACAAACATGTGCTCACAGTATATGTATTTAATTAGATGTAAAATTTGAAATATAGTGGTAACATT
The DNA here is from genome assembly GCA_027563665.1 of Antrozous pallidus. NCBI lineage: Eukaryota > Metazoa > Chordata > Mammalia > Chiroptera > Vespertilionidae > Antrozous > Antrozous pallidus. Next base: position 24,535,733 of record CM050519.1, read on the forward strand.
TTATTTTCTTGGAACATTGCTTCTATAGGGAGATCTAAAGAACATAGCCCATTTTTCCTGTCATTAAACATCCAGAATGGTGATGACTTTTGCTTTGTGCTATCATTTAAGGACCCAGGTTCCTTCCATCTTACTGTCTTGTTTTCCAATAATCCCTGCTACTCCACGTGTGGTCCTTAGACCAGCAGCATTAGCATCCTGGTAGCTTGTTAGTAAAATAGAATCTCAATCTCCGCCATAGGTCTACTAAATCAGCATCTGCATTTTAACAAGATTCTCCCAGAGATTCCTTTCCAAATTAAAGTTTGGGAAGCACTACTCTGTGGCATTGTCATTTCTTCACAGTTATAGTAGAGGAGCTGCCACATGTGGGTTCAGCTAGTAGACGAGGAAAGGACAGCAAAGCCACACAATCCATTTCCTTACAGAAGAGGTGCACACAGCATGTCCTTGGTTTCTAAGAACTTAGTCTCACATCTACTTGAAAGGGGTACTGAGAAAGGTGGTCTAGCTCAGTGATTCCCAGTGTCAGTTTTAAAATTTCTAATTTTGTAAAAATTTTGTAAACTATAAAATCTTGCTGTAATGTCAGATTGCTCTAAATGTTTTTAAATGCTTACCTCAGTTTCTGTCCTTATCCCATCATGGAGCATTCACAAAGAGTTTGAGAATTGGCAGTGATCCATGGACCACACTTTAAGTAGTTCTCTTTTACCTGGACACATTTTAAAATTTTCATTCAGTGATGTTGTTTAAATTAGGATAAAGTTGCATGAATTGGTATGACTAAGATACTTTCCTTTGTCTTTTAATACTTTTTTATATCTACTTTTAATATTCTACATTAAAAATTATATTATTTTTTGTGATAATCTATGTCTGTAAAAGACTTCTCAGCTTGCAGCCCTCTTTCCCTAATTATACATTATTCCATAATAACAAGTAGCGTGTATGAATTTACTATATCCTATATAATCCTATATAATAAAAGCCTAATATGCAAATTGACTGAACAGCAGAATGACTGATAGAATGACATTGATGCGCATTGACCACTATGGGGAAGATATTCAATGCAGGAGCTGCCCCAAGCTCGCAGGCCCCAGGCCAGCCAAGGCAGGTGCCAGTAGGCACCCTCCCCACAACACCCCGCTGATTGCCCCACAGAGGGAGGTGACCAGCAGTGGTGGTGGGGCCAGCTATCCAGTGGGTGGGGCCAGCTGATGAGCAGGTAGCACTGCCCCCTAATCACCCCGCAGAGGGAAATGACTGGTGGCAGCGGTGGGGTGTGGGGCCGGTGGGTGGGCAGCATTAGGCCAGCCAAGGAGGGGGTGAGTGGGGCCCTCTGATTGCCCCACGGATCAGCCCTGATCACTGTTCAGGCCTAGGGACCCTACCCATGCACAAATTTCATGCACCGGCACTATATTTTGCTTATAAAAGGGGTTTGCAAACCTTAGTTTAAGGTATCTAGTATGGCACATCAAAGAACAGTCATGCTTTTTATGAGATAATACTTTTTAATCTATTTGAACATAATTTTAGTTACAAACTAATATGAACTAATATTAGATTACAATTTGTGTTATGAGGCTTATCTGTGCATTATTGTATTGGCCAACATTTTTTGACATGGTTTGCAATATTCCAGTTTCAACATATTTTCATGGAAAATAAAATTGAATGGGATGGTTGGTAGTCTTTTAAAATATATTATCTTATCACAATAATTTTCATGTGTAAATTGAATTGGTAATGCTTTGAAAAAAAGTATTCTTTTAAATGTATGATTAAAGATTTCTATATATCTAAGACAGGTAGTTTCAAAGTGGAAAAATAGGATAACTTTTGACTGAATTTTGTTGTGTTCAACATGCTTGTTGCTGTTTTGATCTACCTGGTATTGCCCTACAGCACCAGTTTCTTTTTCTTTGTCTAAATTCCCAGTATATATGAACTCATTCTATCTAATAAAAGAGTAATATGTAAATTTGACCATACCTTCGCCACATCCACAAGCCATGTCCACAGCCACGCCCACCAGTCAGTCAGGAGCAAATTATGCAAATAAACCCCAACCAAAATGGCTGCCGCCACTGAGAGCAGGGAAAGGCTTGGGTTTCCGCCTAGTGCCTAAGCCTCCACTCAATGTTTACAAAGTTTCAATTATAAAAGATACAGAAATGGTGGCAGCCACTGAGCTGGAGAGAACAGAGGCTTGGGTTTCCCTGGCAATGGAGGAAGCCTAGCTTTCAGTCTGCCATTGCTGGCCTCGGCCTCCACTCTAGGTTACAAAGTTTCAAACAGAAATGGCTGCCGCCCTGGAGCAAGCAGAAGGCTTGGCTCAGCTCAGCTCCAGGCTACAAAGTTTCAATTATAGACATAGATTAATTCCTGATCCCAGGGCCTCCGCTTGGGGGGTGTGGCTGGCCTGCAAACCTCCACAGGCCCCTCACCCAGGCTGCCCCTCATCCCAAGGGAACCCTCACCCTGATCTGGGACACTCTTCAGGACAAACCAACTGGCCCCCATCCATGCACCAGGCCTCTATCCTATCTAATAAAAGAGTAATTTGCAGATTGACCATCACTCCAACACACAAGAGGGCTGCCTCCATGTGGACACAAGATGGCCAGCAGGGGAGGGTCGTTGGGAGGTTCCAGGCTCTGCAAGGGAGGGCAGTTGTGGGCGATCAGGCCAGCAGGGGAAGGCAGTTGGGAGGGACCAGGCCAGCAGAGGAGGGAAGTTGGGGGCAAATAGCCTGGCAGGGGAGCAGTTAGACATCAATTAGGCTGGCAGGGTAGTGGTTAGTGGGTAATCAGGCTGGCAGGCAGAAGCGGTTAGGGACAATCAGGGAGACAGGCAGGTGAGCAGTTTGGAGTCAGCAGTCCTGGATTGTAAGAAGGATGTCCGATTGCCTGTCTAGGCCCGATCCTAGGATCGGGCAATTGGACATCTCTTGAGAGGTCCCAGATTGAAGAGGGTGCAGGCTGGGCTGAGGGACATCCTCCGCCGCCCCCCCCCCCTGTGCACGAATTTCGTGCACTGGGCCTCTAGTCTATAATAATAAAAGCATAATATGCAAATTGACCGAACGTCCGAACAGGGGAACGACCATCTGGATGACCTTTTGGATGAAGCTGGGGATGCAAGAGCTAAGGCAGCCGGGGCTGTGAGGCCCAAGTCTCTGGCATGAATTTTGTGCATCTGGCCTCTAGGAGGTCAATAAGAAGTCAGCATTGCCAAAGAACAAACTTGCAAGCTTGAATCAATTTGTGTTTGAGATGAATAAAGTGATGTGATTTTGCAGTTAAAATTTTATATTAGAACTAGAAGCCTGGTGCACAAATTCATGCATGGGGCCTGATCTTTCTTCTGCAAAGATCAGGCCCCAGCTTGCACCCCCAGCCTCCCAGCCCTGCAGCCTTGCTTGGCATCTCACCTTGGTCTGGCACCACCCCCTCACCTGCTCACCATCTCACCTGCAGGGTGATTGGTTGTGGCAGGACCCCCTGCCTGGCTCCCTCATTGCCTGGCAGCTGCGAGGCGGCCCTGCCCCCTGTTGCTGCAGCTGTTTGCCATCTGCTGAGTGATTGATTGGTGTAGACCCCTGCTGCCTCTGCTGGTTGCCTTCTGTGGGCCATTGGTCATGGCTGGGCTCCTCAACTGGCTCCCTCAGTGCCTGGGGCCAGGCGGCAGTTGCTGTCTGCGGGCAATTGGGCCCCCGCTCACACTCACCTTGTCCTGGCACTGCCTGCTCACCTGCTCCACCACACCGCCGCGATTCTGCTCTGATTGGGACCCATTGGGGCTGGCTGCGCCCCCACTGCTGCCCACTGCCAGCACCGCATTGCTGACGCCCACCATGTTCTGTGCTGCCGTCTGGTGGTCAGTGCATGTCATAGTGAGTGGTTAAACTCCCGGTCTCCTGGTTGAACTGCCGGTTGAATGACCACCCGAGGGGACAATTTGCATATTAGGCTTTTATTATATAGGATTAGTACTTAGAATTATGTCACAAAATTAGATTATAATGAGTGATACTGAGAAAATGAAAATAGTTATGAGACCCCACTATGTACCTTTGATCTTCAGTTAGATTTATACCTGCTTCTTGAGAAGCAATATGGTTGGTAGTTAAGAGCATGGGCTCTGAAGTCCAACTCTCTTGAGCCAGGGTCACTTGAGCACATTAACTGCTTACTGCTTCATTTTGCTCATTTGTTAAATGGTGCCAATTGTAACACCTAACCCATGTTATAGTTATGAAGATTAATGAGCTAATACACATAAAATGCTTAGAACACTACTTGCCATTTGTTCAGCACCCTGCAAATATTTGCAGTTCTAACTATTATATGTTAAGCCTGGATTCTCATAATTTATTGTTGCCAGTAAATATATTCATGCAATTTGCAAATATATGAATTTCTGGCATGTCACTTTTGAAAGAGTTGGTGTTATTTACTCTACTTTTGGCAATACCTTATATTGCCTCTAAAAGAGTTACTTTAATAAAGACAAAACCTTTATATTATATATATTTTGGTATCTTGCCTTTTGATAATCTTATTTCTCAAATGAAAGATAAAATTGTGCATATAAAATATTTATTTCATACAATATTAGTTATTTCAATTATACAAGAGGAATAGAAAGACATTTGAGAGAGGAAACTGTCACTATTCAGTCTGTTATCATGAATGTCTCAGAAGCAGAGGTAGGTAATTTCACATTCTTGTTGAAATGTTGTATACTATATAATAAGGAAGGAATATGCAAATTGACCATCATGCCATAACAAGATGGCTGTGCCCACAGTGGAGGCCGAGTTCCCATAACAGGCTTTAATGAGCAATCAGCAGGGACCTGAGGCTGCGTGGTGCTGGGCCAGGGCAGGGGACCTGGGGTTGCGCCCCACTTGCCCCCTGCCTGGTGGGACCTCAGGTTGCGTCCCCTGCACCAGGTTGGGGGACTTGAGGCTGTGCCCCTGTCATGCGGGGCTTGACAGGGGACCTCAGACCGTGTCCCCCACCCACGGGGCTTAATGGGGGACCTCAGTCTGCACCCCCTGGCGCCAGGCCGGGGGACTTGAGAGTGTGCCCCCCACCCAGCAGGACCTGATGGGGGTGGGGCTGGCCAGGTCTAGATCTCGCCCAATGGGGGTGGGGTCGGCTGGATCTGGGTCTCGTGTGATTCTGAAGTGCTCGTTGCTGGGCAGGGACTTGACTCTGGGTACCCGCTGTACCCTAGACTCTGACAGGAGGGAGATTTTCATTTTCTTTTATCTCTTGACACTTTTATTATAGTGAAAGGGCAAATAGCAATATTAAAATATTTCCTCTAATTCCCTTTTATTTTTATTTATTTTTAAAAAATGTATTTTATTGATTTTTTTACAGAGAGGAAGGGAGAGGGATAGAAAGTCAGAAACATCCATGAGAGAGAAACATTGATCAGCTGCCTCTTGCACACCCCCTACTAAGGATGTGCCTGCAACTAAGGTACATGCCCTTGACCGGAATTGAACCCTAAATCTTTCAGCCTGCAGGCCGATGCTCTATCAAAACCAGTTTTGGCTAATTAATTCCCTTTTAATGTGCACGAATTTTGTGCACCAGCCCACTAGTTGTTAATAAGTAACTGCCTTTTATTTTTGTAAATAAGGATTTCACTTAAAGATTAATAGATAATCCTCCTCATATATTAAATATTTGGAGCCAATTATGTAATAGGTAATTTTATGGGACAACATAAAAATTTTAAAAGATTTTAAAATTGATTTTAGAGTGTGGGGGGAGAGAGAAACATCCATGAGAGAGGAGTTCAAACCTGCAACCTGCCCTGACTAGGAATCAAACCAGTAGCCTTTTGGGGCATGGGATGATGCCCAACCTACTGAGCCATATCAGCAAGGGTGGCACAATATAACTTTTTAAAAAATATATTTTTATTGATTTTAGAGAGGAAGGCAGAGGGAGAGAGAGATAGAAACATCACTGATAAGAAAGAATCACTGATCTCTTGCATGCCCCCCACTCGGGATCTAGTCCACATCCCTGGCATGTGCCCTGATCTCGAATCGAACTATGACCTCCTGGCTCATAGGTCGATGTTCAATCACTGAGCCACACCAGCTTGACTGTTCCATGTTTTTGTAAATAAAGTTTTATGGGAATTTGGCCAGACCATGCTTTTGTACTCTGGGGCAGAGTTGAGTAGTTGTGACAGATCCTGTGGAAGGAAAAACCCGCAATTGTTACTATCTGGTCCTTTACAGAAAAAGTTTGCTGATTTCTGCTCTGAGTAATTAGTGAAATATATTTATCACTTAGAGAAAAACAGATTGGAATAAGTACTACATACTGCTTTTCCAATATTTGTCAAAAATAACTTCCCCAAACTATCTTAATTCTTGTTCTTATTCTTGTTCTTAATGACTGGTATGAATGGAGCTGCCTCACAGATCAGTAAATCCTAACTATTTGATAGGAATGTGCCAGTACTTGCAATGGGGCTTCCTATCAAATATAGAGTTGTCAGGTGTTTTTGAAATAGTCTACTGATTTTAATAGAACTTTTCCATTATGTCCGAGAGCAGATAAAAATCCTTCATTGATTTCAATTGAGAATTTCTATTACACTTGGACAACTTTTGTATTTTACAGAAAAACTAGACTACAGATAGTTTTTATCAAATCAGTGCTGCTTAAGGGAAGGAAGCAAAGTAGATTGAGGTTGAAAAACCTGTTCAGTTATATCAATCCTGAATAAAAGATAGAAGTTTGTTTTTAGATAACAAAATACATTTAATAGCCAATCATATTTTAATTAACCTAATTTATTGGTAACAAGCTGATTATTTTAGATTAGAAATTGAACTTATGGAAAATTATAACCATGCCTCAGTTAGACAAAGACTGGTGAAATTTAAGGGTGTTTAGAGGACTAGACTTTAAGGGTCTAATAAAATTCAGTTTTTCAATATGTATTGTCATGCTCATTCATATTTTTCCTTTTTGGATTTCTGTCCTCAAATTTGTAGAATGATCAGTCTTACCATGAGGAGATTCATAATCACTGGGACCTAATGCATACTTCTCACTTGTGACATTCTGATTATAGAAATTGCATTACTGTTTCATCAGAACTTTTACACTTCATCTACCCACTTTCGTGTACTGGGACTATAACTACCATAGAGATAAAAAACAAACATGCTATTTAACAAATGTAACCCAAAATAGACAAATGCCACCATTGAAAAAATCCGGCCCTGAATTTTATCTAAATTAAACAGACCAATGCAATCTTTATAGCTTATCCGCACACTTAAATAATATATTAATTTTGAAGAATACATTCATTTTTCTGTGAATGTTATAATTTACTTTACATATGAAATTGTGAGATATATGCAAATAAAACTGCTTTCTTTTCCCAAATGGCCAAACTTTGTATGGATGACTTGATGGACCTGCCCCTCCACACCCCACCTCCCACACCCTGACCCCCACCCAGTTTCAGAGATCCATTGAGAGATTTATAAATTAGGGACATGAAATTATCACATTTGCTGAATTTACAAAATGACTGGCTTTTATTTCAAAGATAGCTTAAGAGATCAATACTCAGCCAAGGACAATTTAAAGAAAAACATTCTTTAGAGACAAACTTAATCACTGAGCTGGATTTTTTTTTTAAGGGAAATTAAAGAAATGGGTAACTTTGGTTAGATCTTTGTGTCCTTGACTTGGCTCACCCTTAACCTTAACCCTATTTAAAACTAAAATCAGTTAATACTTTTGAATCCATTACTGTTAGTGCTGGTGGTTTCTAGGGCATGTGCTGGGGGAGAGAGCAGGCTGGGAGAGGTCAATGTGGGGAAAAGGAGACATATGTAATATTTTCAACAATAAAGAATTAAAAATAAAATTGGTAAGATTGTTGGACACCTCAAAGATTATGCTTTGTAAGTTGATGAGGTAAATGGTTACTTAAAATTTAACATGGTGTGATAACAAAAGATAGCAAAAATGACCTACTCTATTTCACCTACTCCCTTCAATAAATAAGGTCTCTCTAAGTGTAAGGATTTTTGAAGTAAGATGAGAAGTTCTCATAATATAGTTTTAAATCCAGGTTTCGGAAGAGTAGTAGGGACACTATTTTTAACTAATGAACTTTTAAGAACATATTGACAAAAAAGCAGTGATTACACCAGATGGAATATTCTCACTGTTCCCCTGATTGAGTTGATATGATCAAGTACAAATTTCGATCTTATTTTAGTTTCCAAGCCAGGATATGAATGAAGCTATATTTAAAGTCTTCATTTAATAAATAGATATTTATTAAGCAGGACATTTTTCTCCAAGATCTGAGTTCCCTTTTTAAGAAAATATTTTGGGTGCCTTTTCTGCTCTTTTCCTTTGGTTTGAGAATTGTAGTTTTAGTGTTGAGCACATGTATTACTGTGTTTATATGTAGAATTCTTTGCACTAGTTTTTATGTTACAGGTTATGGCAAAAGTGGATTTCTAGTTGTGAGTACATGAAACAAAGTTTATTATTGTATTGTTTATTAATTATTGTGCTATTTTCCATATAGAACTATAACCTTCCTCCTCCTCTTTTTTCTCCTCCTCCCTCTCCTCCTCTTCCTCCTTCTCTTTCTCTTTCCTCTTTTCCTCTCCCCCTCCTTCTTCACTCTTTAACATTTCATGTAATACTGGTTTGGTGGTGATGAACTTTTTTAGCTTTTTCTTCTCTGGGAAGCCATTTTTAAGTCCTTTGATCTAAATGATAGCTTTGCTGGGTGGAATAATCCTGGTTTTAAGTTCTTTCTTTTCATCACTTTGAATATTTCTTGCCAATCCCTGTTAGCCTGCAAAGTTTTTGTTGAGAAGTCAACTGACAATCTTATGGGAGCTCGCTTGTAAATAACTAACTGCTCTTCTCTTGCTGCTTTTAAGATTTTTTTTTCTTTAAACTTTGACATTTTAATTATGATATGTCTTGGTGTGGGCCTCTTCGTTTATTTGTTTGGAACTCTCTGCACTTCCTGGAGTTGTATGTCTATTTCCTTCACCACGTTAGGGAAGTTTTTCATCATTTTTAAAAAGTAGGCTTTCAAGTTCTTGCTCTCTCTTGTCTCTTTCTAGCACTTCCATGATGTGAATGCTGGTATGCTTTGAAATTGTCCCAGGGGCTTCTTATACTGTCTTCATTTTGTGTGTGTGTGTGTGTGTGTGTATTCTTTTTATCTCTTCTTTACTATTCTGATTGGGTGTTTTTTGCTTCCTTATATTCCAAATTGTTCCTTTGATTTTTGGCTTAATCTACTCTACTCTTGATTCTCTATCAGTTAATGTTCATTTCAGTTAGTGTATATTTCATTTATTTTTTAAAAATTTGATTTGAGAAAGAGGATGAGAAAGAGGAAGAGAGACAGGTGGGGAGAGAGAAACATGGATGTGAGAAAAAAACACATTGATTTGTTGCCTTCCATATGCACCATGACTGGGGACCAAACCCATAACCTGGGTATGTGCCTTGACTAGGAATCAAACCCGCACCTTTTGGTATATGGGGTGATGTTTCAATCAATTGAGCCACACTGGCCAGGGCTATTCCTCATTTCTGACTGGTTCTTTTTTATGATTTCCATGTTAGTTTTTCTGCTGTTGGAAGTTCTCTCTAAGTTCATTTACTCTTTCCATAAATTCATTGAGCACCTTTATAAACCAGTGTTTTGAATTCTGCATCTGGTAGATTGCTTGTCTCCATTTTGTTTAGATCTTTTTCTAGAGTTTTGTTCTGTTTTTTTCATTTGAGTCATGTTTCTTTGTCTCTTCATTTTAGCAGCTATGTGTCCAGGGCTTTGTAGAGTGACCATTTTTAGAGTAGGTGTCCTGTAGAGTCCAGTGGCATAACCTCCCCATTCACCAGACCTGGGCCTTCCAGGTGTACCTATCCCCTCCACTGTGTGGGCTGTGTACACCCTCCTGTTGTAGTTGAGCCTTGACTTCTTGTTGGCAAGGGATTTACCCTGAGACTGATTAACTGGAAGGACTAGCTATTGTCACTGTGGAAGATCAGCTGAGCAGGGACTCATAGCACAGGACTTACTTCAGTGAGGCTCTGGTGTTTGCTGAGCAGGCTCCTTGAGTGTGTTGCTTGTGGAGGTTGTTGGGTGGTGCTTATATGTGGTCTGAAGCTGTCCATTGGTTGTACTGGCTCTGGGATCTTCCAGAAGGTTCAGGCCAAGTCCTTCTGCCACCTGTGCTCTGCTTGGAGCCACCTGGCATGAGCTACAAAGCAATTTGCAGATGGCTGTTACTCTGTTGGGCTTTGAAGATACTAGGAGAGGCCAAGCTGTGAACCAAGGCCAGCTGCTGTTAGTGCCAGGCTTGGGGCAACCTTAGCAAGAGGTATAGGGCATGCCAAAGCCAGATGCTACTTGTTTGAGAGATTTTAGGAAAGTCTGAAGCATGAGCCAAGACAGACCATTTTTATGGAAAATCCACTGGAAACAGCTTGGCTGGTCCTGAAAGTTGGTGGGGCAGGGTCTCAGGGAATCACTAGGGCCTGGTGAACAGTGTTAGCCATATGGATGGAGACTCAGATATGGCTCCCTCCTGCCAACTCTTTGGGAAAAGGACTCAGAAAAGGAACAATGGTCTCTGCCAGCATTTCTCTCCAGCTCTTGTCTGATACTAAATAATCAATTTCCCCACTGTATGTCTCTGGTGCCATTTGAACTGCTGTTCCAGTGCTGGAGCTCAGACGGAGTGTGTCCAAGTAAGTCTTTGCTTGGGCCTTTTAAGAGGAACTCCTGGGACTCCAGCAGCCCTCTGTCTCATTCAGCCACAATCCCCACTGGATTTCACTGCCAGTATTATGGAGACTTCTCTTCCTGGCACTAGAACTCTGGGCTGGAGGGCCTTGCTCCTCAGGGGAAACTCTGCAACAGAGATATCTCTCTTGATTTTTATCCACCACACATGAGTATGGGACCAGTGTGTTCCTCATCTTTACCCTCCTACCAGACTTGTGGATTCTTCTTTATGTCCTTAGTTTGAGGACTTCTGTTCAGCTAGACTTTAGGCAATTCTGAATGATGGTTGTGCTGTATTTTAGATGTGGTTGTGGGAGGATAGTGAGTACCATGTCTACCTATGCTGCCATTTTGACCCAAAGTCTCTTGCTTATTATTTTAAAATATAGCCATCTCCTGTCATTGGAAATCTTCTCTGATAGGAATTATCCTCTCTCTGAACTCCTGTAATGTTCTAACTCTAGCTCATCCTATCTAATAAAAGAGTAATATGCAAATTGACCATCATTCCAACACACAAGATGGCTGCCCCCAGGTGGTCAAAGATGGTTGCCCCCACGTGGACACAAGATGGCCAGCAAGGCAGAGCAGTTGGGAGGGACCAGGCCTGCAAGGGAGGGCAGTTAGGGGCATCAAGCCTGCAGGGGAGGGCATTTAGGTGTGACCAGGCCTGCAGGGGAGGGCATTTAGGGGCAAACAAGCTGGCAGGGGAGCAGTTAGGCATCAATCAGACTGGCATGGGAGTGGTTAGGGGCAATCAGGCTGACAGGCAGAAGCGGTTAGGGACCCCTCGAGGGGTCCCAGATTGGAGAGGGTGCAGGCTGGGCTGAGGGACACACCCTTTCATGCATGGAATTTGTGCACTGGGCCTCGAGTTGTTCTATAATTATATGTCTCCCTCAACTCAGCAAAACTAAACTGGTACTGAACATGTTTGAGGATAATGACCATGTTTTTTTTTTTCATCTTGAATTTCCAAGATAGCACAGTGTGTGTCACAGAGTAGGAACTCAAGAATGTTTGCTGAATAAAGTGGTTACACTTCTCTTTTTAAATTGTGGCAAAATTGACATACATTAAAATGTGCAGCTCTTCTCAGTGTCAGCTCTCTCTCAGAGGTGCTTGCAGCCATTACCACCCGGCATAGAGACCCAGGTGCCGCATAGGGTGGAGCTGACACTGGCTGCTCAGCCCAGAGACTCTGCCCATCCAACCTGAGCACAGCTGACCCTCAGAGCCAATTGGCTTGGAGGTCAAACCCTCCTAGTGCTAACAACAATAATCTAGCCTTAACTTCAACAAGACTGTGCAACTCATAAAGGGCTGCAGCAAGAGTATCCACCTCAGGTAACTGGGGAGGCTGAGCCACTGTCCCTTAGAGGACATCTACCACACAAAGCTAATCGACCAACTCAGGAAGGCAGCCACCACACAGAGATATGGAAAGAAATCACATGTAAAAGAAATGGAGGGAAAAAAAATGACTGGACATAGATTTCAAAACCACGGTTATAAGGTTTTTCTTTTTCTTTTTTTTTTTTTTTGAATATATCATATTGATTTTTTTTACAAAGAGGAAGGGAGAGGGATAGAAAGTCAGAAACATTGATGAGAGAGAAACATCGACCAGCTGCCTCCTGCACACCTCCTACTGAGGATGTGGCCACAACCAAGGTACATGTCCTTGACCGGAATCGAACCCGGGACCTCTCAGTCTGCAGGCTGACGCTCTATCCACTGAGCCAAACTGGTTTCGGCTGTAAGGTTTTTCAAGAGGCTCCTAGAAAAGGCTGATGAACTTAATGAGACCTACAAGGAAATGAACAAGACCTACGAGGAAATGAACAAGACCTGAGAGGAAATGAACGAGACCTACGAGGATATGAATGAGACCCTCAAGGATATGAAAAAAGACCAACTAGAAATTAAGCATTTGACTGAAATAAAAATTGACTGAAATGAAAAATATTATATAAAGACCTAAAAGCAGTCTAGAGGACTGCAAGAACAAAGTCAAAGATTTGAAATACAAAGAGGCAAAATCCACTCAGTCGGAAAAGCAAGAAGCCAAAAGAATCCAAAAAATTGAAGATAGTGTAAGGGGCCTCTGGGACAACCTGAAGCGTACCAACATCCGAATTATAGGGGTGCCAGAAAAAGAGAGAGAGCAAGACAATGAAAACCTATTTGAAGAAATAGTGACCGAAAACTTCCCCAACTTGGTGAAAGAAATTGAATTAGGAGTCCAGAAAGCGCACAGAACCCCAAACTATAGGAATCCAAAGAGGACCACACCAAGGCACATCATAATTAAAATGCCAAGAGCAAAAGATAAAGAGAGAATATTAAAAGCAGCAAGAGAAAAACACTTAAGTTACCTGTAAGGGAGCCATACGATTGTCAGCAGATTTCTCAACAGAAACTATGCAGGCCAGACGGAAGTGGCAAGAAATATTCAAAGTCATGAATAGCAAGAATCTACAACTAAGATTACTCTACCCAGCAAAGCTATCATTTAGAATTGAAGGTCAGATAAAGTGCTTCACAGATAAGAAAAAGCAAAAGGACTTCATCGCACCAAACCAATATTATATGAAATGCTGAAAGATATTCTTTAAGAAGAGGAAGAAGAAAAAGGTAAAAATATAAATTATGAACAACAAATACACATCTATCAACAAATGAATATAAAAATCAAGTGAATTAATAATCTGATGAACAGGATAAACTGGTGAATATAACAGAATCATGGGCATAGAGAGGGAATGATCTGACAATTCTTGGGGAGATAAGGGGTGTGGGAGGTGCAGTAAGAGACTGGACAATAATCATGCAACTATGGGAGAGGACAGTGTGGGGGAGGTGAGGGTGGAGGGTGGGATGGGTACCGGGTGGGGGGAAGCTATAGGGGGGGAAAAAGAGTAATAATGTAATTAATAAACTGAACAATAAAGATTAAATTTAAAAAATGTGCAGGTCTTAGTTGTATACACTTATGTAACCACCATCTCAACAAGATGCAAGATATTTTATCACCTAAGAAAGTTTTCTCAGGCTCTGTCCCTTCCACTGGCCCCTTCCCTCAGGTCAGTGGTCGGCAAACTGTGGCTCGAGAGTCACATGTAGCTTTTTGACCCCTTGGGTGTGGCTCTTCCACAAAATACCACCTCCTGGGCGAGTCTATTTTGAAGAAGTGGCATTAGAAGAAGTTTATGTTTAAAGAATTTGGCTCTGAAAGGAAATTTCAGTTGTTGTACTGTTGATATTTGGCTCTGTTGACTAATGAGTTTGCCGAGCACTGCCTCAGGTCATCTTTTTCTAACATCTGTAATTTTTCCTACAATTGGACATTGTAAAAATTGAATCACTTTTTGTCTGACTTCTTAGACGTTTAACATGGTTTTGAAATTCATCTATATTCTTGCCTGTATCAATGGTTCATTTTTAAAAAATAGTTTTTTAAAAAATTGATTTTAGAAGAAGGGAGAAGGATAGAGAGATTGAAATATCACCGATTGGCTGCCTCCTGTATGCCCTCACTGGGGATTGTGCCTAAAACTGGGCATGTGCTCTGACTTAGAATCGAACTATGATCTCCTGGTTTGCCTCTCTGTTGACTAATGAGTTTTCTGACCAATGGGATAGGGGCTTAATCACAAGGAACAATAACAGCCTATAATTATTGCCGACCACTGACCTAGACTCTTTGGTAACTGAGAGTCTAGGTCAGTGGTCGGCAAACTCATTAGTCAACAGAGTGGCAAACTGCAGTTTGCCAACCACAGTCCTGGTTCCTGGCCTGATGCTCAACCACTGAGCAACACCGGCCTGTCAGTACATCTTTTTTCCCCTTCTTTTTGTTAAAATATGTTTTTATTGATTTCAGAGAGGAAAGGAGAGGGAGAGAGAGGGAGACCTAGAATGAACATAGGGAAGTTTAGACCGTGGCATGTGTGTATTCTTTAGACTGAGTCCAGCTATTCCTGAAACTTCTCTGAACTTCAGCACTAAACAGAGCATGACCTAGCAAACATCACCAAGGAAAATGCTGATATACTTAACTGTCTGTTTCCTGACTATTTGATCCTTGATTTTACAATCTTATTTCATAAGTTTTAAATCTCAGAATTAAGATTAGTCGATAAAAACCTAGTGTGGATGAAATCCTTTTTAATCTTAGTGTAGGGAAAGGCATTCTATCTCTGACTCAGGTTCAGAGGCAGCAAAAGATTGATAAATTTGCCTACATTAAAAAATTTACACAACAAAAACTCCATAAACAAATCAAAAGACAACTTATACATGAGAGACATAGCACATAAAACAGACACAGGGCTAAAATTTAACAGGAAAAGGACCAATAGCCTGATAGAAAATAGAGAAGGGACATGTAAGGGCAATCCATACACACAAAAATAGGTAAATGTAGCTCTTTAACATAGGAAAAATTGTTCACACTTACAATTAGAGAAATACAAATTAAAGTGACACCAAGATGTCTTTTCTTACCATATGAGTAGCAAAAAACTTAAAAAAAAATATGTTGACATTCTGTTGGCAAGGTTGTAATGAAATACTCTCATAAGTTACTGGTATGAATGCCTATTGTTAAAACTATTCTGGAGGAATATCTGGCCTTGCCTCTCCTTAATCTGCTTTGAAGGCCTGGGATACCTAGGAATTCTCCTCGTTCTTCTGAGAATTAAGAACTTTGTTAACTGAATGACTTGAGCATCTCAGGGTACTTCTCTCAATTCTCTTGGCCCACATCCTGTTTTTAATAGTTCAAAGCTTAGAGTGTTTAATTCATTACTTAATAGAATTATTACTATGGCTGTTTTTAGTCTTTCATTATTTGTTTTCTGTTTATTCTAGTTGTCCTGTGAACCTCCTTTTCTACTTTCTTTGTGGTGCAGCTTGTATTTTTTAGTACAGTTAGCCCTGACTCTGTATCCCTGGGTTCCACATCTATGGGTTCAACAACCAACATGGATAAAAAATGTTTAGGCTGTTTGCATCCTGGATGTGCTACCCACAGATATGGAAAGCTGATTAAGGACTTGAGCCTCCTTGGGTTTTAGTATTTTTGGAGAAGGCAGGGTCCTGGAACCAATCACCCATGGGTACTGAAGGATGCTTGGATACTGTTTTATCTACTGTATTGACTTCCAATTACTAGTATACCTCTTAGTGTCATTTTTTAAATAGCTACTCTTCTGGAGATTATAGCATAAATCTTGAAGTTATCATAGTTTAACTTCAAATAAAATACATCATGAATATCTAAGAATTTTACAACAGTGTAATTTTATTTATTCCTTAAATAGCTATTTAAATTATTTTCTCTTTTAGTACTTCTCTAAGATTTTCTTCTGGGATAGTTTTTGAAGAGAAATTACTGGAATCTTATATATTTTCTTAGTATGTAAACTGCCTTTATTCTCTCATTGCTATAAAATTTGTTCTTCATCATTTTCTCCCTAGCAGTTTGAGTATGATGTGCCTTGCTGTGGTTTTCTTTGTATTTTTTCACTGTGGGGTTTGTTGTGCCTTTTGCATCTTTAGTTTGGTATGTACCATCAATTTTGGAAATTATGGAGGTATTTTTTTTTGGTGAGTTTTTTCTTCCTCATTTTCACTCCTATTTCTTTCTACACCCTGTTATCTTAGATTTTCCATTTTGTTATCTACTTTTTTCTTTTTTTAGTTAGCTACTTTCATTTTATCTATGTTTAAGTTCACTAATCCTTTTTTCTTTTATGCCATGTTTGCTATAAAGTCTGTTAAGTTCTTTATTTCTGATCTTGTATTTTTTATTTTAAACATTTATACTTTTTATAATTTACCTACCCTTTGAAATTCCTTATCTCTCCCTGCTTCCTGTCCAATTTTTTAATGAGATTTTTTATTAATATCATAGCTTGTTTGAAGTGCCTACCAGTTTCAACATTGACTCATCTCTACTCTGTTTCTACTGTTTCATCTCTTGATTGTTATATATATTTTTGCTTTATGGTAATTTTTTATTGCATGCTAGACATTTTATATAAAATAACTGTAGAAAATTAAACATAATATTCATTTCCATGTCCTTCTAGATCAGGATGGTAGGCGTTGGTGGGGAGGGCTGAGTTAATCAGTTGTATATTTCTTGTAGCTTCTTTTCTGTTTTAGTTTGAGTCTGGTCATGTCACCACTGGGTCAGGTGCTTTGAAGGTATGATCACAACTTTCTCCAACAGGACGTGGGATCCGAGCATTGGCATATTTCAGAGCTCTGCTTTTGGTTCACAGCTAAGCTGCCAGCTTTGAAACTCTGAAAGATCTATTTTTTTTCTGTTTTACTGTCCAACTGTCAGATTCATGATTTGTGTTCTGCTTTGTATGTCTCTTTCAGTCCTGTTCCTCGGGGTTCCTTGGAGTAGTTTCTTTCACCTCTCTTACCTTGCTTCCTATGGCTGAAAGCTTGAGTGTCTGGTGATACAGGAGTAGGGAAGGTGGAGGGAGGTGAGAAAGTCTTTTCTCTCCTGCCCTGCCCCGCCTCTAGTCATTTGTAGCTGAAAACCTGATGTGTTCAGACAGTATCTCTGATCCCCTGCTCTGGACTCAACCTTCTGTAGCTAAAAATTCACAGTGCCTCTGATGGACTTCTCTCTCTCTCTCTCTTTTTTTCACCCCTTAATCCCAACTTTTGTCTTTTAATATCTAAGTACTTGGTGAAGACCTGTGTCAGAGTTAGCAAGTGGTTCCAAACTAGGTTGTGATTGGAAATCCTAGGGATTCTAATTTGTGAAGCCAGATTATATGTGACTGTAAAAAGTTTGTTAAAAGTCTGGCTGATTTATTCTTACTCCAAATGTGGTAAATTCCTCTTCCTTCAGCTGGGATGGAACAACTGTGGGTCTTTTCTCTTCTGTGAAGGACTTATCACTTTCTAGAGTTTAGTTTATATAAATTTCTTGTGACTTCAGCTTCTGATGGGTTTAAAAACCTATGTATTTGTAGTTTATCCAGTTTTGTTTGGTTGAGAGTGATGGTGTCTTCCTGCTTTGTGGAACTCCATGTTTCTCTCCTTGATATTTCTAACTCACCTTTTCTCTCTTAGGGAGAAAATATGAAAATCATAACCAGTGAATCATTCTCTTTTTAAAATTGCCCTTACAATTTAATTTTTAAATTAGTCTTACTATTTGCTTACCTATTACAGGTTTTGTACACTTAAGGTAGACTATTGGCTATGTCTAACTTTACTTTGAAATAACAAAAGCTAGCTCATTGACCTAGTGTTGCAGATAAACTGCCAGGTGGCTCGGGAGAATTATCAGCCAGGCCTCAAGAGGATATTCAGAAAAGTAGCCTTTCTTACATATTGCACTAGTGCTGTGACTCAGGGGAGTCAGTCTCCAAATCCTGAGTCATGAATACGGACGAAGCTTTCCCTTTACAACCTTAGTCTCTGTCCCCCAAATATGGATCAGGCTTTTGGACTTTTTGTGGGCTTTGCAGCCCCCTGTGAATTGGGATGGGTGAAGTGAGATCACATCCAGAGGCTTGCCAGCACTGGTGCCAGCCCCTCTGGGGTTGTATATGGTTCATGGTTTATGGCCTGTGTAAGTTGGGAATATTCTGAGAAATAGGTTCTGCAATGCAGGACAGGCATCACGGATAAGAATGGAATTTGATAAGATGGCAAGCAAGAGTGTGTGTCAGAGGGCAGGTTACTGGCACAGATTCAGATAGCTAGTCCTCACATGTCTTATTTTCTCTTTCACCAGAAGAGCAATTTTCAGTCCTTTTCAACTCAGGCCCATATAAACTAATTACTAAAATTCTGTGGTACACACAAAATACTTTTTTGCCAATCTGACAAAAGAAAAAATAGGTATAATTTTGACTCATTCACACCAGATGGCTTTTGCTATTTTGGCTGTTATCATTTTTGTTTGTTTGTTTGTTTGTTTGATAATCTAAGGGAAAGGAAGCCAGTGCCCCTTACTAAATAGGTATTGCATGTTTTAAAAATTCTTGCGGCACATCGGTTGAAATCGCTACCCTAGAATATCACTGAGCTAAGAAAGGTTCTTTTGTTATATCAAAATATGTCTCTTGATAATCATGACATGGAGTGTCTAAAAGGAAAACTACATAGTCATGTAGTCCAACGCCTCTATTTTACCCATGGGAAGATATCGTTATGTTCTAGCTTGTCATAATGAGGTTGAGTGTGCTCCCTTGATAACTGTAGCCATTGCACTTGCAGTTGTCTTTTGGCACAGTGTTTTTATGCTTTATATTTCCACTTTGTAAATTTTAGTCTGTGGTGGTTATCTTACTTTTTCAGACTTTAATTATAATTTTAAAATGCTTAGAAAGACAGATTATTTCTCCGGGGTTCTAATTATTTTTATTTGTTTCTCCTGTAACATAAATGGGATTATACATCTAAATGGATTTAATGTAAATGTTTTGCTGTCATTAACTACTACTGTTGATAATATTGTGAATGTAGTGGCTTACTTAATTAAAGTATAAATTAGTAGTCATGAATTATGTTTCCCTTAAATTGTTTTATGCAGCAAAATTTATTTTTTCTTTTTATAAAAATTTGGACTTTGATATTAATTTTTGAGGTATGGGATTTCAATGCAAACAATCTTAATTTATAAAAATAAGACGTTAACCTTCAATTTCAGATATGTAACAAGTAATAAGAGATGAGTGGCCACTTGTTTAATCAGAGAAAGATAAAAACATAAAGTTCAATCTTGCAGCAATAGGTCCTAGTAAAAGATTTGTTTGCTATTGGTATGATTGGAGAGTGGAAAACAGCAGGAAGATTCTTACTTTGCCTGAAGTGTCAAATTTTCCTAACTGGTAAGATTCTAAATTTATGAGATTAAAATGGAGAAGGATTTTTCAAAGATTATATATTTGTCATTAAAAGCTAAATTTTATTAAACATATATAAATGTATATATTTTAACAAAATATAGGCCTAGGAAATCTTTCTGACTTTACCTTTTCCTTTATCTTATAAATTTGTCTTTATTGTTGAAAGTATTAAGATATCTCCTTTCTTTGTTTGTTTTCCCCATTGACTCCCTCCACCCCTCACCCACCCCTCCCATGCTTTCATCAGCCTGTGTCCATGGGCGATTGTATAAGTTCCTGAGTTCATCACCCTCCCTGCTCCCCACCTCCACCTCACCCCTACCTTCCCTCTGAAATTCATCAGTCTGTTCCATGCTTCTATGCCTTTATTCATCAGTTTATTTTGTTCATTAGTTTTCACATATAAGTCAGATCATGTGGTACTTAATCTTTCTCTGACTGGTAATTTCTCTTAGGGGCTTAATCACAAGGAACAACAACAGTATGTAATTATTGGAATAGAGAGTCTTCAGTGGTTGGCAAACTCAGTCAACAGAGCGGCAAACCATGGCTCGTGAGCAACATGTGGCTCCAGAGCCGAAGTTTGCTGACCACTGACTTAGCGTAATACTTTCCAGGTTCTCATGCTGTTGGATAGCTGTAGAATTATAAGTGAAAGTATAATTTAATTTCTAGTGAATGGATGGATAAAAGTAATTTTCTGAGGCATTCCATGTCTGGAACTTATTTATTTTGGCCTCGCACCTGAATGATATATATATTTTATTTTTATTATTAACACTATTATAAATGTCCCCATGTCCCCCCTTGTGATATTTTGGATAGCTGTAGAATTATAAGTGGAAATAATTTTCCCCCATAATTTTTAGGGCATTAATCATAAAAAGTAATAGCCTTATTCTTCTTTTCTCCTTATTTTGTTTGTAATTTCTTTGAGAATTCACAATTATGTATCTGGGTATTTGTGAATTCTCCAGGCCCCTCTCCCTCACCATTTATCTTATTGGGAACTTTCCCTTTTTACTGGGTTCTTTCAGTGTACATATGTCTTCAGCTTTGGAAAATTCATGCTCCATCCTCACTTTCCCTCACTTTATCCAGGTGCTCTAGATTGTCTGTTTCTCCTTCTCTATATCCTCCCTCTCACTGCCTTAATCCAGGCCATCATCATCTCTGATTTCGATTGATGTTAATAGCCTCCTAATCAGTGTCTTAGCCGCCAATGTTGCTTTCTCCCAGTCTGGTTTTCTGTTGTACACAGCCTAAAATATTCCTGGCTGATCCACATAGTGGTTAAAGAAAAGAAGGAAGTTCCTTAGAGTTCTGAGGAAAGGATTATTTTTCAAAAGCAAAGCTTTTCTCAGTATTATCCTGAATGTTAAAATTCAAGTTTTACAGTGGTAAGATCAGATGCTTTCAAGGAAATGGCTGAAGAAACCAAGGAAAATGATCAGCAAGCCTGGAAGGTCGACCTCTAGTTGTTGGACATGCATAATACTAAGCCTTTCAAAGTCTTTGATGGCTCAGACCCAGATGGGTCATTAAAGATCATCTCTGCAGCTTTCTTATTTTACGCTAGAGGCCCATGCAATAGGCTTTCCTTCCCCTGGCTGCCAGGACCAGTTTTCCTCTGGAACCTGGGACCTATGCCTTCCCTCTGACTGTTGCCTTCCGATTTTGCTTTGACCGGCTGGAGGCTTCACTCCAGCCAGAGCCTTCAGTCTTCTCTGCTCTGGCTGGAGTGCCACGCTGCTGCTGCCTCGTCTCCACCCCCGAGGGCAGGCGCTCACCGACACCGCCTCTTCTCTGGGCCAGGTGCTCGTTGCCACCGCCACCGCAGCTTTGTCTCCGCCCCCAGGGCCAGGCGCTTGTGCAGCTTGGCCCTGTCCCTCCCCCCCCTGCTCCTAATTGGCTGGTAGCATAGCCAATCAGGAGCCAAGGTACGGTCACATTTGCATGTTACTCTTTTATTAGATAGGAAAAAAGGATACGAGAGGCTGTTGGCCTGGCCTCCGGGGATTGGGCTGAAACCGGCATCCAGCATCCCCTGAGGGATGTAGTAGTGCAAGAAGCAGCAGGCAGCTGGGGAGGAGCCACTCACAACTCATCCAGGTTAGCTGAGCAGTGCTCCCACTGTGGGAGCACACTGACCACCAGGGGGCAGCTCCTGCATTGAGTGTCTGCCCCCTGGTGGTCAGTGCGCATCACAGTGACTGGTCGCTTAGGCTATTATATCTATACTAATAAAAGGGTAATATGCTAATTAGACTGGATAGATCGGACATCTTCCAGACATTGTTCCAGATATCTTTTTGGCCAAAGCCATGGTTGCGGGGCTGGGGCAGAGGCTATTAGGGGCAATCAGGTTGGCAGGGGAGAGTGGTAAGGGGTGATCAGGCAGGCAGGCAGGCAGAGGAAGTTAGGGGGGATCAGGCAGGCAGGCAGAGGTTGTTAGGGATGATCAGGCAAGCAGGCAGGGGTGGTTAGGGGCAAGCAGGCAGGCAGGCAGCAGAGGGGGTTAGGGGTGATTAGGCCGGCAGGCAGAAGTGGTTAGGGGCAATCAGGCAGGCAGGCAGGTGAGCGGTTAGGAGTCAGCGGTCCCGAATTGCGAGAGGGATGTCCGACTGCTGGTTTAGGGTCCTGATTGGAGAGGGTGCAGGCCAGGCTGAGGGACCCCCTTCCCTCCGTGCATGGATTTCATGCTGTGGGTCTCTAGTATATAGATGAACCTGGAGCACATAAGTATGAGTTCTTTATCTCAGGTCACACTGTTACTCAGGACAAAATTCAGGTTTCAGACTCTGCATTTTCTTTTAATCCTGGGTTTAAGTGTGGTTACTGAGAATATACATTGGAACCAGACTCCTGGGGTTAGCATGCCTGCTCTGTCATTTGCAAGCTGTGTGTCCAAGAGCAAGTTAATTAAACATTTTATATCTGAGGTTCCTCATCTGTAAAATGCCTAATAGTACTACTTACCTGATAAAGTTGTTGTGAGGGTTAAATAAGTTAGTATACAGAAAGTACTTAGAATAGTGTATAGCACATAGTAAACATTGTTAGCTGTTGTTACTACTCTGAGTTTAGTTATATACATGGCCTAATTTACATATAATGTGATTTAATACTGATATTTTACAATATAGGGAAATAACCATAGTGCTTACAGTATGTTCTTCATGTGTTATAAGAATTAGATTAGACCCTGGCTGGTGTTGTTCAATCGTGAGAGTGTCAGCCCGCACACCAAAGGGTCATAGGTATTAGTCCCTGTCAAGGGTACCTACCTGGTTGTAGGGTTGATCCTCCCCCCAGTCATGGGGTGTGTTTGAGGCAACCAATTGATGTGTCTCTCTCCCCCATCCATGTTCCTCTCTCTCTCTCTCTCCCCTTCTCTCTCTCCTCCTTCCCTCCCCCCCCCCCCACTCTTCTTCTCCCTCCCTCTTTTCTACTTTCTCTAAAAATCAGTGCATAGCCTGTTTGACTAAGTGGATAGAGCATTGGCCTTCAGGGTTGAAGGGTCTCAGGTTTGATTCTGGTCAAATGCACATACATCAGTTGCAGGCCCCATCCAGCCCCAGGTGTGCATGGGGGAGACAACCAATAGATATATCTCTCTCATATCAATGTTTCCCTCTATGTCTCTTCCCTCTCTTGCACTCTCTCTAAGAATTGGTAAAATATCATCAGGTGAGGATTAAAAAAAAAAAATTAGATTAGACCACCGATTTTCAACTTGCATGCCTCAAGAATTTTTAAAACGTACAATACCTATTTAATCAAGGGCACTGAATTCTTTTTTCCTTAGATTGCCAAATAAAAAAAATTACTGCCAATACACCAGTTCAGTGTGAATGAATCAAAATTATACCTATATTTTATTGTATCTACTTATTTTGTCAGATAGGCAAAAAATATATATTTTGGTGTGCCACAGAATTTTATGTGTGCCACGAGATGAAAAAGCTTAAAAATCGCTAGATTAGACATTTGCTATTGGTGAAGCAATATGATACTTGGTGAAGGATATGGATGGCTTGATTTCTTTGTGAAGATTACAGTAGAGTACTGACAATCTGCACTGAGCTTTGAATATCTGATGGTTGCATAAGCTTTTCTGTGACTCATTCCCTCAAAACAGCCATTCAGCAGATGTGCTTCAAAATTTGTGATTTAGTGAAATTACACATTACTCTGTTGTGACTTTTGGACTACAAAAAATAGTGTTAAATCCTCAAATACTAATATACTAATCTAAACTATGTTCTGCAGATCTTAAATGAGAGATTAGGTTCCCTTGTCTAATCAACTGTATTTTAGAGAAAACAGACTGTTTATTGCAGGACCCCTCAGAGCATTTAATAGTTTATATTAGCTTATCTCATGACTTTCTTTAGGAGCAATATGATACTTGGTCTTGAGACTGGTTGTTTTGGCAAATGGTGATCTGCTAGGTTTTGTAAAATAAGCATCATCTGCCTTAATTGTATTAATATGCCTCACTTATAAGTGAGATTTTTTTTTTTATTAAGGCAGAGGATGTGAGAAATTCCATTATTTGTCAAACAAGAAAACTGCCAGTTGAAAAAGGTATAAAATTGACAAATGATACCTTTCTTACTTTTCATAGACTTTATGATGCCATATACCAGTTCAACATTGCAGTTATAGAATATATTATCGATGCTACAATGTGGACATAGAATATATGTTTGACTACTACAATTTGCATACCTGTTTCACAGCTCTGAGGTTTTTTCAATCATGCAAGGTTTGTCATTCACAGAGATGACTAATAGTTTTGTTGCCAATGAGAAGGAAAACAGGATTACCGTTTGGTGTCCTAGTTTCAGGGTGGTTTCTGGAGTCTACTCTAGTCTTTCTGTTCAGACTTCATGAAAAGAATTCATGAGATCTACTTATCCTTAAAGAACCTTAAAAATATTTTTTGTTTATGTTTTACCCTGTAAAAGGTTAAATTCTTATAACCTAATTGATGTATAAGTGCCATTTTGTACACTAGAATCTATCTATATATTGTATTTACAGCTGTTGGCAATGAAGTGTCAGGTTTTTTTTTGACAGGTAAAATATCAAAGTTTTTAATATTTAAAATTACCTGCACAGATGAATATACTGCCAAAATGTGAGTTGTATATTTTTCTAAATTATAAAAGTGAAAAAAAAATGGATTCACTAAATGAAGTTTTGTGGACAAGAAGAGGGCCTGCAGGAGGCAGCCAATAAATGATTGCCTCTCATTATTGATGTTTCTATCTCTAACTCCTTTCCTTTTGTATAGGTATACTTTAAATTAATACTTCCCCAACTATCATAAATATGTAATTGAAATGTAGATATTGTTTTTTTATTTTTTTATCTTTATTGTTCAGTTTATTAATTACATTGTTCCCCCTTTTTTATCCCCCTATAGCTCCCCTCCACCCTGTACTCATCCCACCCTCTACCCTCACCTCCCCCTCCCCACTGTCCTCTCCCATTGTTGCAAGATTTTTGTCCAGTCTGTTGCTGTACTTCCCACACCCTTTTTTCGCCCCCAAAATTGTCAGTCCATTCCCTATGTCCATGATTCTGTTATATTTACCAGTTTATCCTGTTCATCAGATTATAAATTCACTTGATTTTTAGATTTATTTGTTGATAGATGTGTATTTGTTGTTCATAATTTATATTTTCACCTTTTTCTTCTTCCTCTTCTTAAAGAATATCTTTCAGCATTTCATATAATACTGGTTTGGTGGTGATGAACTCCTTTAGCTTTTTCTTATCTGTGAAGCACTTTATCTGATCTTCAATTCTGAATGATAGCTTTGCTGGATAGAGTTATCTTAGTTGTAGATTCTTGCTATTCATGACTTTGAATATCTCTTGCCACTCCCGTCTGGCCTGCAACGTTTCTGTTGAGAAATCCGCTGACAATCGTATGGGTGCTCCCTTATAGGTAACTAACTGTTTTCTCTTGCTGCTTTTAATATTCTCTCTTTATCCTTTGCTCTTGGCATTTTAATTATGATGTGTCTTGGTATGGTCCTCTTTAGATTCCTATATTTTGGGGTTCTGTGTACTTCTTGGACTCCTAAGTCAATTTCTTAAACCAGGTGGAGGAAGTTTTCAGTCACTATTTCTTCAAGTAGGTTTTCATTACCTTGCTCTCTCTTTTTGGCACCCCATAATTCGGATGTTGGCATGCTTGAGGTTGTCCCAGAGGCCCCTTACACTATCTTCAATTATCTGGATTCTTGTTTCTTGCTTTTCCAGCCGAGTGGATTTTGCTTCTTTGTATTTCAAATCTTTGACTTGGTTCTTGTGGCCCTCTGGACTCCTTTTAGGACTTTGTGTAATATTTTTTATTTCAGTCAATGTATGCTTTATTTCTGGTTGGTCTGTTTTCATATCCTTGAGAGTCTTCTTCATATCCTTGAATGTCTCGTTCATTTCCTTGTAGGTCTCGTTCATTTCCTTGTAGGTATTGCTTATTTCCTTATAGGTCTCGACCTTTTCTAGGAGCCTCTTGAAAAGCCTTATAACCGTGGTTTTGAACTCTATGTCTAGTCGTCTTTTTTCCTCCATTTCTTTCACACTTGATTTCTTTCCATGTCTCTGCATGGTGGCTGCTTTATGTGGTAGATGACCTCTAAGGGACAGTGGCTCAGCCTCCTCAGTTACCTGAGGTGGGTACTGTTACTGCAATCCTTTATGGGTTGTACAGTATTTTTAAATTTAAGCCCAGCTTGTTGTTGTTAGCCCTAAGAGGATTTGACCTCCAGGCCAATTGGCTGTACAGGGAAACTGTGTTCAGGTTGGATGGGCGGAGTCTCTGAGCTGAGCAGGCAGCCTCAGCGTCAGCTACGTCCTATGCGGCGCTCACGCGCGGGTCTCTGTTGGGTGGTAATTGTTGCAGACACCTCCAAGAGAAAGCCGCTAGTCTCTACCCCTTGCCAGACAACTCTGCCTCTCCCCAAATGAGCCTGCACACCCAAAGTCTCGCTCAGGGTTGTAAAACAAAGCAGTCCGGTGGTCTCCGGGACCAGGGGGCAAGTCGCCAGGGAGCAGTTTACATGTGCAAACTGCTTTTCCAAGCAACCCGGTTTCTCCTCAGACTATGAGACCTCTGCCGCGTCTGGCTTCCAGGGTGGGTCCACCGGACCTCGGACCTCACCTGGCACTGGGGAATCCATGCAGTGGGATGTCTCCGCCCTCCCCGTTGGAGAAATCCAGCCGGGGTTGTTGCTGCCAGCCACAGCCCGCGTGCGCGACCATGACGGCTCCTAACCTCTGTTTCCTCGTGTATCTTCAAGGCTGCGCTCCCGCCGCTCTTCTGAGTCTCAGTGTCCCACCTTTACTTTTATTAGTGGAGTTTTCACTCAGCCAGCTGTCCTGTGATTCTGGGTGATGTTTGTTTTGTTGCTTTGTTGTAGTTTTTGAATTGTTGCGTGGGGCAGAACAATAGGTGTTTACCTATGCCGCCATCTTGGTTGCTCAGGAAACTTATTTTAGCTCACAGTCCTCTTGGTTCGTGCAGTAACTCGAAATGTAGATATTGTTATTTCTATTATTTGATTAAACATCGTATTTGTTCATATGTATATCTTTAAAGTAGGAAAATATGTTTATAGGAAAATGGTACTTATAAATGTTGAGAGTTTATTAATCTGTAACAGTTCCTAAATTTTATATGCCAGATATTTTATAGCACTTTAAAAAATATATATTTTTATTGATTTCAGAGAGGAAAGGAGATAGAGATAGAAACATCAATAATGAGAGATAATCATTGATTGGCTGCCTCCTGAAGGCCCTCTTCTGGGGATTGAGCTCACAACCCCGCATGGATTTCGTGGACCGGGCCTCTAGTTAAATAATAAAATTCTTAAAATCTTGTTGACATTTTCCCCTTCAGTTCTCAGTGAACTCCAGGTGGTTAGTATTATAAATATATGTAGTTCAGTCTTCCTATAATACATACATACACTTTTGACTATTAGTTGTAACCTTTGAGGAAATACCATTCATTCATTCATTCTCACTGAAGGATGTCATTCCATTTATTTTTAGAAAGAATGGAAGGGATGGGGAGAGACAGAGAGAAAGAAACATTGATATGAGAGAAACACATTGATTGTTGCTTCCTGCATGTGCCCAGGGCTGGGGATCAAGTCTGCAACTGATACATGCCCTTAACCAGAGTTGAACCCAGGACACTTTAGTCTGCCAGCCACTGAGCCAAACCGGTGAGGGCAGGAAATGCCCTTTATTATCAGACAATCATTCTTTTACTTTTTTCTAAGAACCCAGAAGACATCTTTGAGTATCATTATGTTTTGAAAATATTTTCTAGAATAAGCACTAAGGTTACAGCCTTTGAGGAAGAAAACCAATATTTATTTGGACTCTTCTTTTTAGCAAACATGTGCTAAGTATTTCATGCTGTCTCATTTATTCTTAAGAACAACTCTGTCAATATTTTCGGTATTGGCTCCATTTTTTTAGAGCAGGAAACTGAGGCACAGGAAGATAAGTTGCTTAGCATTCCACATGTATTAAAGGGTGAGGCTGAGATTTGTATCTGGTTCTAAACAGATTAGATGACAATCTCTCTGAGTTATTTATAAAAATGCCTTCTAAATTTTGTTATGATATCATGCATTTTTAAATAGCATTTCTTAACTGAGTATGCAGTCTCCTGGGGTTAACCCTGACAGGTCCTTGGCATGGACTCTGCAGGTACTGATGTATTGCAGGGGTCAGTGCACAGTGCATCAGGTCTGAAGTGACCTTTCCGCCTGACATATGCTTTTTTAGTTATCACCTCTGTGTTGAGGAAGATATGACAGAAATACATAATCTTACATGTTAAAAATGAGTTAAAAAATAACCTTAACTCTGCTTCTGAATTAAAGTATAAAAATGTTGAATTAAAGGAAGGACATAAATTATAACCTCTAATGAAAGTGAAAATATCCAAGCTTTCATTTTATACTTCTAAATTTATGGGAAAGTATGGTTTGCAAAAATGAATAATAACATAGGTAGGTGCCCATTGCCACAATACTTTGTAATATCTAAATTATGGAGTTTCAAGGGGCTTACAAATGTTTATTTGCTCAGCTATTATAATTTTTTATGCCAAATAAACATTCTAGGGATACTGTCTTCTTGAGTTGATATATGTATGGGAGAAATATTTTAATATCTGAACGTGAGTCATAAAAAAAAGTTGTGATTTATTATCACCTATCTTCTTATAGTTATTATCTGAAAATCATCATGCTTATTTATTTTAATGTCAGAGAAAAGCAGCTATTGAAATAATGTTGAAAATACTCTTGGTAGCTATTTCACTGCAAAAAAACCACCATTAACCTCTAATAAATTATGTGTACTTTTATAGTCTCTGTTTCCAAAGGATGAATGTGGGGGAGAATAGGAGAGGAAATAATCTTGTTGATATACTTCAATTTTTTTTTTCTTGTGAGGAGATAGATATCTCTTGAATGCTTATTCAATGAGTTTTTAAAAATCCTGTATGATCTTCATAGCAAACACAAATTCTAAAATTATAATAGCCTATTTTATTTCCTTTGCTATGTCTACTCCCCCAAAACAACAACAACAACAACAACAACAACACAAATGTCAGAAACTTAAAGCTAGTTTAGTACATATTTGGAGTCTTAGCTTCTGGTAATAGTATAATATTTTATTTGTGAAGCAAGGTTGTCATCTAGTGGTGGTTTCAAGTATTACATCCTTTAGGATGAGTAATAAATTAGCATTTTAAAGAAAGTGCTTAACAAAAGAAATATTGGTTTCAATTTTTCAGAATTCAGATACTTTTAAATGTTTTAAATTTGCTATAACTTTACAAAGGATTTTCCTTAGTACTTTAATTTCCATCTTTCAGTCTTTAATGTTGGGCGAAAAACATTTTTATCTGGTAACTGAACTGTTGGAAGTTTGAGTAGTATGGATGTTAATCATAATTAGGAAATGTAAACAATGCATTTTCTAATTCTTCCCATCTCTAGAAGTTGTTCTTTAGAAAAAAAATGTAGTACTAAGTAAAAAAATGTTTTTACTTTTTGCATATTCGTCCTTTCAGTGTTTGTGCAGGTTAATTTTATGAAACATTTGCATTTAAAATGTTAAGATTTTCGGCGAGGAACCAAGATGGCGGCATAGGTAAACACCTGTTGTGCTGCCCCGTGCAACAATTCCAAACTACAACATAACAACAAAATAAACATCATCCAGAATCACTGGAAAGCTGGCTGAGTGAAAATTCCACAAATAAAAGTAAAGGTGGGACACTGAGACTCAGAAGAGCGGCGGAGCGCAGCCTTGAAGATAAGTGTGGAGCCAGAGGTTTGGAGCCGTGAGGCACGCGCGGGCTGTAGGGCTGGCAGCAGCAATCCCGGCTGGATTTCTCCAACGGGGAGGGCAGAGACGTCACACTGCACAGATTCCCCAGTGCCAGGCAAGGTCCGAGGTCCAGAGTATGCACCCTAAAAGCCGGGCGCAGCAGAGGCCTCCAAGTTTGAGGAGAGTGCGCACCCTAAAAGTTGGGCGTGGCAGAGGCCTCTAAGTTTGAGGAGAGTGCGCACCATTAAAGCCGGGCAGGGCAGAGGCCTCCGAGTTTGAGGAAAGTGCGAGTAGCTTGGAACAGCAGTTTTGCGACAGTACAGATGCGTGACTTGCTCCCTGGTCCAGGAGACCATTCGGACTGCTTTGTTTTACAACCCTGGGTGAGACTTTGGGGGTGCAGACTCATTTGGGGAGAAGCAGAGTTGTCTGGCAACCGGTGGAGACCAGCGGCGGCTTTCTCTTGGAGGTACCTGCAGCCATTACTACCCAACACAGAGACCTGCACACCGCATAGGGCGTAGCTGACGCTGACGCTGCCTGCTCAGCTCAGAGACTCTGCCCATCCAACCTGAACACAGTTTCCCTGTACAGCCAATTGGCCTGGAGGTCAAACCCTCCTAGGGCTAACAACAACAAACTGGGCTCAAATTAAAAAATATTGTACAACCCATAAAGGATTGCAGTAAGAGTATCCACCACAGGTAACTGGGGAGGCTGAGTCACTGTCCCTTAGAGGTCATCTACCACATAAAGCTAATCGACCAACTCAGGAAAGCAGCCACCCTGCAGAGACATGGAAAGAAATCTGGTGTGAAAGAAATGGAGGAAAAAAGACCACTAGAAATAGAGTTCAAAACCATGGAAATGCATCTAGGAGCCTTTTCAAGAGGCTCCTAGAAAAGGCGGATGAACTTAATGAGAACTATGAGGAAATGAACAAGACCTATGAGGAAATGAATAAGACCTTCAAGGAAGGAAATGAATGAGACCTACAAGGAAATGAGTGAGACCTACGAGGAAATGAATGAGACCTACAAGGAAATGAACAAGACCTACGAGGATAAGAACAAGACCCTCAAGGATATGAAAAAGGACCAACTAGAAATCAAGCATTCACTGACTGAAATAAAAAATATTACACTAAGTCCTAAAAGGAGTCCAGAGGGCCACAAGAACCAAGTCAAAGATTTAAAATACAAAGAAGCAAAATCCACTCGGCTGGAAAAGCAAGAAACAAGAATCCAGATAATTGAAGATAGTGTAAGGGGCCTCTGGGACAACCTCAAGCATGCCAACATCCGAATTATGGGGGTGCCAAAAAGAGAGAGCAAGGTAATGAAAACCTACTTGAAGAAATAGTGACTGAAAACTTCCCCCATGTGGTGAAAGATACTGACTTAAAAGCCCAAGAAGTACACAGAACCCCAAAATATAGGAATCTAAAGAGGACCACACCAAGACACATCATAATTAAAATGCCAAGAGCAAAGGATAAAGAGAGACTATTAAAAGCAGCAAGAGAAAACAGTTAGTTACCTATAAGGGAGCACCCATACGATTGTCAGCGGATTTCTCAATAGAAACAATGTAGGCCAGACGGGAGTGGCAAGAGATATTCAAAATGATGAATAGTAAGAATCTACAACCAAGATTACTCTATCCAGCAAAGCTATCATTCAGAATTGAAGATCAGATAAATTGCTTCACAGATAAGAAAAAGCTAAAGGAGTTCATCACCACCAAACCAATATTATACGAAATGCTGAAAGATATTCTTTAAGAAGAGGAAGAAGAAAAAGGTAAAAATATAAATTATGAACAACAAATACACATCTATCAACAAATGAATCTAAAAACCAAGTGCATTTATAATCTGATGAACAGGATAAACTGGTGAATATAACAGAATCATGGACATAGATAGAGAATGGACTGACAATTCCTGGGGAGAAAAGGGGTGTGGGAAATGCATCAAGAGACTGGACAAAAATCTTCCAACAATGGGAGAGGACAATGGGGAGGGGGAGGTGAGGGCAGAGGGTGGGATGGGTACAGGTTGGAGGGGAGTTATAGGGGGATAAAAAAAGGGGAACAATGTAATTAATAAACTGAACAATAAATATTAAAAAAATCAAATAAAAAATACACACTAAAAAAATAAAAAAATAAATGTCAAAGTGGCAAAAAAAAATGTTGAGATTTTCATGATGATTTATTTGCTTTTGGTATTTTTATTTTTATACTGTCCCATTCAGAAAAGTTACTATAGAAGAAATTTAAATAGGTTTTATGTTGTGTGTGTTTAACTATATGTGTGCAGGAAAAAATTATATGTTAACTAAATGGTGGGCATAATAAACATTTTCACATGAAAAATCATAAAAGTGAAAACTGAAAATGTTTATTTTAAAGGATTTTATTTTTTAATAAAATAAGTCATTTATTGCAAACAGTTTATTAAGATCACAGTGATTTTACATAGAGGTACTTTAAATAATACATAATTTTATTCATGTTATTTATGTATACATCATGGAGGAGGTTAAATTTTAAGTTAATTTTTAGGTCTTGTTGTGATTGTTGGAAGAAAGATTTTGGTATTCATTTCTGCATAATCGGAAGCCACCTTGCCTGAAAACAAAGGAAATGATACTAATAGAAGTACTCAGTTGTTAAGGGAAAATGAAATAAAAAACCTTTTTAAAAAATACTTCACCAAGTGTATGTCATAGTACTCCCACTTCTGAATTACCTTTATGGGAATTCTGATCCTCCTGTTTGTTGTGCTTAATAGAGATACAGGCATGGATTCATTTAACTTCCTGATAGTGAGCCAGTTTATATTCTTTTTGGTGATTTTTTTAAGCTCATATATCTGTAAACTAATAAATATATTGATTTCATCTATACCAATTTTTCAGAAGCTGACTTTGTATCCAAGTCTTAGTAGCCCTGTTACCTTACTGATCTTGTTAATATAGTTAAATACTGTATTTTTTCAAATTGTATTCATCAGTGGGAACTTATAAGCCACTTCCTTTTTCTGTAGAGAAGGAAATTAGCAAGTTATTATTACAGTGTCTCTGGCTGAATATGAGAATAATAGCAAAACCAAATATGGGGGCAGGTTTATCATAATCCACTTATACTGTGGAGATAGAAATAGGATAGGGAAGGTAAATAGATCTTTATTCAGGTAATTTTTAAAAATTATTGTTTAATGTATTGGGAATTTTCAGTAAGTTGCCAACGTTCATATTTGTTAAGATTAAAGATACCTTTTCATATAAGCAATTTTCTGATTATATCTAATATATTATTCTCTCCTGTCTCCATATTAGCTTGGGTAATTTGGAGTTAGTTATCTGTATTTTCTTTGTAATTAAGGAGGAATTAATTTATTAAATTCCCATTTTGGTCTTTGGATAATATATATGGTTCAATAATCTCAGTGTGGTAGCAAATAATCACGTGTAGATCAGAGACCCCAAAAGTCATATGAAGCCATTTGATTTGGAGACAGTTAAGACCATCACTTACCAGTCATCCTCCAGATATCACCTTCATTTTTAATTTTAAATAATTATTTATTATTTCTATTTGGGAAAAATGTTTTCACTCTTGTTTTTTTCATTGGCATATTAAAGAGTTTTCATGTGTTGCCTTAGATGGTTTTGCTCAGTGGATAGAGCTCCCTTAGTTCGATTTCAGTCCAAGGCACATGCCCAAGTTGTGGGCTCCATCCTCAGTAGGGAGTGTGCAGGAGACAGCTGATCAATGATTCTCTCTTCTCTCTCTCCCTCTCCCTTCCTCCCTGAAATCAATAAAAATATACAAAAAGTTATTTAATTAAAAAAAAAGAATTTTCATTGTCATCAGCCTAATTTTAGATGCAGGAATAGATCTGTCTCTGATTATTTTAAGATTCAACTCTCAGTTCAGACTTGAATGGTCATTCATTGCTTGAATGTGTGGAGGTGGGTGGACGATAAAACTTTAGTGTTTGCTTTTTAGTGTTTCTGGCCAATTAGAACTCCTCCTTAAAAAAAAAAAAAAAATATATATATATATATATATATGAATTATCTGTAGACATTATATGTATGTAGAAATCTGAGGTAAGGTTGAAGTCTATATATTTTTAGTGCATAAAATATTTAGGCCAAACTAAATGATTTGACACCTTTTAGTCTGATGTAGATGACTCTGGTGAGAACATTTTTTACATGAATAATTCTGTTCACTGCTCTGCAGGAGTCATACAAAGTGACCTGAAACACATAGTCTTTCCTCCTTTGCTTGCAAAGAATGTCAGCTGTGAATAGTATATCATTTGAGAGACACTTAATGGCACAATCCTGCATGTCAGAGTTAACTTGGAAGTATACTAGAGCAAACAAGCAGGTATATTTAATAAACTGATCAAGTCTGTGTGCCACATGCAGGCTTGTCCATTGTTTTACAAAAAAACTAAAAGTTATAAATGAGGTCTGACAATAGCTGCTTTACCTGTTCTTGGGGAAAGCCACCAAAATCTAAATTTAGGATAAATTCCAAAGAACTCATACGGATTCTTATTCAAATTCGTAAGAGTTTTAATAGGAGAAGCTAACATACACGGGTAAAGCAGCTGCTCTAAGTGGTGACTGGCCTAGAAAAGATCAATACGTCCCAGGACAGGATCTTCTTTTTGTAGAGGGTTAATGGTAAAAACATAGGTAGTCACATAAACCATCAGAAACAATAATGCATTTCTAAGTTAATACAATATCAGGCAGTTATCTATACTACACATTCATTAACCTCTTTCCTTTGGGGAGAATTTTGGTTTTCTGGGTAGTCAGCTAACCCGAGGCTACAGAGAGTTAAACTGTCACAGAAGGTTAAACACAGAGTCCAACATTTTTCCCGACACCTTTACTGCTAGAGCCACATTGCATCTGCAAGTAAGTTCCTGACAGTCCCCGTTGAGCAGTCAGCCGGAGCTGAGTTATGTCTGTCCCCTTAAGTGGTCCATATATGCTTCAGTTTGTCTTCATCCTCTTCATTATGTTAAACTCCAGATTTAATCTGCTCTCAGAGATGGATCAAAGGAAAATTGGCTGTCTTTTCCTTACTGGTAGTAAGAGGTGGTAATAACAGTTCACTATCTGATCAAATAAATGAGATTTCAGTGATAGTATTTTTTTTATCACAGTTTCCTGTCAGTCAAGATTCTTAAACTATACAGGGTGTCTCCAAAAATGTATACACACTTTAACAACTGATAGATCAATTTTTATTTATTTTTTTGTTAATCCTCACCCTGAGGATATTTTTTCAATTGATTTTTAGAAAGAGTGGAAGGAAGTGGGAGAGAGACAGAAAAGATATCAGTGTGAGAGAGACACATTGATTGGTTGCCTCCTGCATGCACTCCTCTTACCTGGGCATTGAACCTGCCTGGTATGTCACCTTGACTGGAATTGAACCCATGACCTTCAGTTGAAGGAATGATAGCTACTTGTTTGATAGCTATTTTTATTTTTATGCCTCTGTTTCTTCTTCCCTTTCTATTTCTTCTTTTTACAATAGTCCCTTTAGCATTTTTTGCATTGCTGGCTTGGTAATGATAAACTTCCCTAGCCTTTTTTTTTTTTTTTTTCTGTGAAACTACTAATTTCCCCTTCAATTTTGAATGATAGTCTTGTTGGATACAGTATTCTTGGATTCAGGCCCTTTCTTTGCATCACTTTGTATACTTCCTTCCATTCCCTTCTGGCCTTGATGTGTTTCTGTTGAGAAATAATTTGATAATCTGATGGGAGATCTCTTGTAGGTAACTTTCTATCTCTCTCTTGAGGCCTTTAAGATTTTCTCTTTGTCATTGACGTTTGCCATTGTAATTACATCATGTCTTGGTGTGAATCTTTTGGGGTTCATTTTGTTTGGGATTCTCTGTGCTTGTGTGACTTTTCTTCCCAAAATCAGGGAAATTTTCTGTAACTATTTCTTCAAGTAGGTCTTCTAATCCTTGCTCCTCTTCTTGTCCTTCTGGTACCCTTATTATATTTATGTTACTTCTTTTTAAAAAAATATATATTTTATTAATTTTTTACAGAGCAGAAGGGAGAGGGATAGAAAGTCAGAAACATCGATGAGAGAAAGACAATGATCAGCTGCCTCTTGCATGCCCCCTACTGGGGATGTGCCCGCAGCCAAGGTACATGCCCTTGCCGGAATCGAACCCGGGACCCTTCAGCCTGCAGTTCGACACTCTATCCACTGAGCCAAACTGGTCTGTTACTTCTTTCATGTTGTCCCAAAGCTCCCTTAGGCTCTCCTCCTGCTTTCTAATTTTTTTCTTCAATAGCTGTTCAGACTGGGTGTGTTTCTCTGCCCTATATTCTAACTCACTAATTTGGTCATTCACTTTTGAAACCTTTCATTTTTTTTTTAATTGTAGCTATATAGTTCTTGATTTCTTCTTGGAACATATAAAAGTTGGTGATTTTCTTGTCCAGTTTATGAACTGTGAATTCTTTTTCTGTCATATTGCATGCCTCTGTTTCATTTAGCTCCTTTTCTGGCATTGCCTCCTTTTCTTTCCTTTGGGAATTGTAACTTTGTCTCCCCATTTTTGCTGTCTCTTTTTGGCCCTGGACACCCTGCTTGGGATCTGAGGGTTTGAAGACCCTGTCAGGGCAATGATCCGGAAATTGGTAGCCCAGGGGCTGGGTTTGCCTTGAGTCTCATGCCTTCATTGTCTCTACTCTGAGTTGTATTCTCTTCTCCAATGGATCTAGTCCCTCAGTTGTCTGCTTCAGATGCTTGGGGTGGTGGGAGCGCATGCACAGTTCCTCTGGTTTGGTACTCTCTGCGAGGACCCAAGGCCCTTCGGCTTGCAATTCGTTGTATTGCTATGGCACCCATGGCAGGGTGGCCCTTAGGTCTCTCTGGCAGCGCACTTGCCGTACGGTCCTTTGTCTCCTGGCTGGATATAGCAGGTTGCTCTGTATAGCCCCTTCAGGACTGTCCTAGGTGCCAGGGAGAAGTGTGGGTGGGTTGGTGTGGGTCACTTACTCAGAGCTACCCTGTGGCCTGTGTAGGGCACATGCTGAGTTACGCTAGATTGCTCCGGCAGCAAGACCTTGGGCTCAGGGTGGAGTGTATATGGGTTGCTCTGGGTCACAGAGTCCTTGCTTTCTTGTAGCCTGGAGTGAGGTGCATGTTGGCTTGCTCTGAATGGACCTGGCAGGACTGTCCGTGGAACCAGGGTGGAGTGGACCTGGCTTGTTGGTGTTCAGGGTGGAGTGGGTGCCAGGTGACTCCAGGTTAGGCTAGCAATATGAGTCTGGGGTCCAGGGCAGGGGTGGGGCAGATGGTTCCGCCTGACTTGCACTCACTGCAGGGTCTTGGAGCCAGATCCTATGATACTGGGTCTCAGCACGCTGGTGAGGATGCCTGGTGCGATAGCTCACTCCGGCAGTGCACTCCCTGCAGATGCCTGGGAGCCTGCTGGGAGGTCCTGCGCCACTCACTGCTGAGGCACAGTGGTGGTTCCACGCTGGTTATGGTTGGCAAATGGCATCCTCTGCCCTTTTTATTGAAAATTGTTTCCTCAGTTGTGTCTAATTTGTTAATTCAGGGTGGATGTTTTCTGGTTTAATTGCTTTTCTGGCCTGGCCCTAGGAGGCAATGCATGACAGTGCTGCCTATTCAGCTGCCATTTTTCTCTCAACATAATGAGTGGTTCTATAAAATTAATTTTTTTAAATCTTCACTAGAGAGAGAAAAAAAGTGCTTTTCCTGGATGTTTTAATAAGCAAGAGCTCTCTGGGGTTCATTTCTTCTTTAGAGTCCTTGCCCTTGAGTTTTACAAGCTCAAAGAAGGCCCATGGGAACTGATTATAATTATCTTCCCCTGAGGCCCACTGTACAGATAGATATCTACAGGGGTCAGATAGAGCATGCCCACTCCAGTTTCAGGACCTTTCTTTTTCAGTGACCACATTGAGGCTAATGAATTTTATGTTGCTTTGTTCTTTTGTAACTATGTTATTGTGGTACACTTTAAAGCCAATTTGGGCATTGGACTTACTTTTATCACCTGTTTTACTCATTGATAGTATTGGAGTTTTAATGTTTACAAAAACAAAAAATATTAATTTGTAAATCCGAAGTTATGGTTAATTTAGGTTTTGTCCTTCTAAGAAAATGACCCAGTAGATATAGAAAGATTGATGGGGCTCCTATTTCTGGGTCATTACAGAGTGAAGCTGCAAGGTTCATGTTCTTTTTCAAAATGTGAAGGATGAGTAAGGGAGACTTGTAAAACTTTAAATTGAGACTGAACTACATTTTAGAATTTGTTCTATTCAGGAGGTGTTTACAGGCTCTATTTGAAAGAAATCATATGATGTCGGATTTATACATGGGTAGTCAAATTTCCTTCTACTCCCTATGGCTGCTGCCTGTAAAATTCTTGTAGAAAGTTTCCCTTTTTATATTTTACTAGTGGCCTGGTGCACGAAATTCGTGCACAGGGGGGGGGTTCCCTCAGCCCAGCTTGCACCTGCTCCAATCAGGGACCCTTTCGGGGATGTGTGACCCCTAACCACCTCTGCCTACCTGCCTGATTGCCCCTAAGTGTTTCCCTGCTGGCCTGATTGCTCCTAACCGCCTCTGCCTTGCCCCACACCTGGGACCCAGGCTTCCCTCCCTCTGGCCAGCTATAGGCATCCAGGACCTGGGCCAGATTCACTCAGGCCGGCCGCAGCCACAGGCACCCACAGGCACCCACAGGCACCCAGGACCACAGGGCATGCTGCCTAACCCTAGGGCTGGAAAGGGCCCCAGTCCCTCTATGTGCCTGCCTGGCTGAGTCCCACTACTCTGACTGCCGTAGCTTAAAGAACTTTGCCACATATGTTCTCCCCAGGCTCCTGGGGAGAGGGCGTGAGCTGAGAAACTGGAGATGCTGCAGCCCCGCTGAGGGCGCGCCTTCCTCAGCATCTCCAGAGCTGGAGCACCTGGTTGGAAGGCTCCTGGCTCCGGTCCTGGCCTGAGGAGGCGGGGAGCCGCGGAGTGTGCATGGTGCTTGGGGAAAGGGTGACCTTACTGGACTCGCATACACTGCCACTGACAACGGCATGAGGTCATGGAGACTGAAGGAGCAGAGAAATGCATCCAGAACTGGGGGGGTCCCACACCAACCCAGCAGGCAGGCGCTTCTCCGACAGCACACCTCGCAGACAGCGTGCCCCGCAGTCCCAGGAGGGCCTCCTGCAGTTGTCCCGCCCTTCTGCGGGGCCCCCAACTGGGGAGCGCACACATGCTGTGCCGTTGCCTCCCGGCCCAAGGCGCCCACCTCATCCCGCCCCTCTGCAGAGCCCCGGCCTAGGGAGTGCATGCCACACCATGGCCATGCCCCCGCAGGCCTCGCTGGCCTCGCCTCCCGTCCTGCTGGCTATGCCCCCTGCTTCTGATTGGCTGGAAGCATAGCCAACCAGGAGCCAAGGGATGGTCAAATTTGCATGTTACTTTTTTTATTAGATAGGATAGGGGTTGGTATTTTTAATTATTAGTATTAGTTCCTTGATCTTTTACTTTGAAACTAGACTTCTTCTTTAATATAATTTGGAGCTCACTGATTGATTTTGCCTAATTGTGCTTTGTGTGTATTGAAATGCCTAGTTGATTAGGAAGCTGATTTGTATATATGTTGGCTTCTGTTTATGAGAAGCTCATATTCCTTGTATTAGCACTAGTTATCTATATTTAGCTATATCCACACTAAGAAAGTAACATGCAAATTGACCATAGCATGCTAATTGACTGTATGTTCATGATGCCCACCACCCAATCAGGAGGGAGTATGCAAATTAACCCAACAAAGATGGTGGGTTAATTTGCATATGTAGGTGCCCAGTGGCTGGTGCGGGCGGGATGCAGATGTTCCACTCCACCTCAGCTGCTCCGGGCCTCTGGGCAGTATGGGAAGGTGAAAAAGTGGCTCTGGGCCAGAGTGGAAAGGCAGCTCTGGCCAGAGCAAAGGTGGTGCCAGCAGCCAGGGAAAGGAAGGCCCATCTTGCATGAATCTTCATGCTTCAGGCCTCTAGAGTGTGTGTGTGTGTGTGTGTGTGTGTGTGTGTGCGCGTGCGCCTAAGCGAGCGTCACAACTGGACGGATAACCAAACAGGCTGCATGGGGCAACTGGCAGGGTAGTTAGTGAGGGCCAACATCCACCTAGGGGTCCCATATTGAAGACAGTGCAGATCAGGCTGAGGGACATGTCCTCCTCCTCCTGGGTACAAATTTTGTGCACTGGGCCCCTAGTTAATTGATATTTGTAGAACTGAATTTATAAGAAGATTAATGACAGATAGTAGCTATGAACAGTGAAAAACTAACGGTAACAAGGAAATTAACTTAGTCATTTTGAATTAAAGTATTTTAACCATCTATGCTAACAGCAAACATTTGTATTTCATGGTCTCTTATGTTTTATTATAAGTGCCTTCCATTCATTTATTCATACAGGCTCATCTACATACTTAACACTTCTATTTTTTTTTACTCTCTGTAATCTACTTAACTACTTGCCTTCATTCATCATTGTAGTTTAGCACTGCTTTGGTCTTAAACTTAATATCTAATTTTGTTAACACAATCTTGCTTTGTTTTATATCTATACTTTCCAGGCTTTATCTCCTTGATCTTGTTCATAGGCTTATCAGCTTTAATCTCCTGTTGTTCTTTTATACTCTTCAATTTACATTTCATTACACTTGGCTCTTTTCCTTAGAGAATTCTTTCATTTTATGTTTTCTAAAGGAATATGCCCTTTGGTTGCTGTCTCCAAATACAGTTTATATTTACAGTATCTTAGAATCAGTCTAATGCTGGGGGTTGAATTGCTGGCCATGAGGAATGAGCTTGAGTTAGCTGTCGGACTGGTACTCCTCTATTTTTATAATGGGAAAATACCTGCAGTGGCAGTGCTAGCTAGTACTAGGCATTTTGTGAAAGGAGTTGATATGGATTACAGAACATGGTAGATGCTAATGGGCCTTTTTATAAGTGAACTTTTGGGGAGATGAAACATGGGTTATAGAATTTGTCAAAGAATTTCAAAATGGGCATAAATGAATGAGTAGAAAGGATCCCCCTCCCTCAGATTCAGAAATCTTGAATTAATTATTGCCTGCAACAGATGCATGGTTGGTTTGGACTAGATAAAAGAACAAAGGGCAATACGACAATGAGTAAAACAACTGAAAAGAGACAGGGAAAGTAAAAGATATCCTATCTAATAAAAGAGTAATATGCAAATTGACCTACCTTCGATCAAGCCATGTCCACTAGCCATGGCCACCAATCAATCAAGATCTGGGGTAGAGCCAGCCAGGGCTAAGGACTTGACTGGAGGTGAGGCGGCCCTTGGGGCTGGGCGGTTGCTGGTGGCAAGGGCTGGGGCCAGGGCCGGGTCCGGGGGTAAGGGGGTCAGAACTGAGGAGGCGAGCACGCGGCCCCTGGGGCCAGGCAGTCGCTGGCACCCGGGGCTAAGGCCTGGGCTGAGCTGAGCAGAGTGATGGCTGGGTGCCGGCGGCCAGGGCAGGCCAGGGGTGAGAGGTCAGTAGGGACATCCCCTGAGGGCTTCCAGTACGTGTGAAAGGGCCGGTTGGGCTGAGGGATCACCCACCCCCAGTGCACGAATTTTGTGCACCAGGCCCCTAGTAAGATAATAATTGCCTAATTTGCCTGATTTTGTGCCACTTGGAGTCAGTAGTTGAAGTGTTGTTGGGAACATTATAGCAAAGAAAGAGGACTTGAGAAGATAATATGAGAACGTAGCACAGGAAATTTCTGTATGACTTAATTTAAAACTATGTTGTTTCTAGTTCTATTTTTACATTGCATCCCGATCTTTTAAAAGCTTACCATAATACCAAATATTTATATTATATTTGTATAATAGTAAAGAGTAGCTTTTACATTACTTAGGTATATTGATGTTTAATTATATAAACACATTATCCTTTTAAGGATACAAAAGAAGAAAAACCTCCCTATCCATTCTGTTGTATCAGACATACTAAATAAATAGGGAATATCCAGGATTCTTTCCCCAGTATTTGTAGAAGCATATCATAGTAGAGAACAAAATTGCATGCTAACTTAAAAAAATAATTTGGTTAATTTCAATTTTAGAAAATATTAAGCCATTTATTTTTATCTTAACAGGTATCTTTCAGATGAAGGCATTGAAGCTTGCACAAGTTCTCCTGATAAAGTCAATCTAAATGACATCATCTTGATTGCTCTCAATGTAGGTTCTCTTTATTAACCTTTTTAATATTCATGGAAAATATTACGTAGAACAAACGATTTTATAATTGATACGGAGTATTAAAACATCTTTTACTTTAATTGTCTATTTTTAGTTACAGTTAAATTTGTTAATCTCATATAAGCAAATTATTAGAAATATCTTTCTTTTAATATCTTATATGGAATCCAATAAATAGGGAAAAATGCAATTAAAACTTCTTTTTTAAACCCAGTGTTTAGTTATAGAATGCATAACCTTTACCTTATATGTATAATAGCAATAAAAACTGACCTTGCTCATTGATACAAATTACCATTTAATTAACATAGAAACACTGGTTAGATTGTAGCTTTTTGACAATTCCTTTTATTATTTCAAAGTAACTTTTCCTGTTGATAAAGTAATATATATTGCAGAAGACTTCATAAAACACAGAAAGTAAAATAAAAATATTAATATTACTTATAATTACTGTTAATGTTTTGATATGCGTTTCTTTCCAATCTTCCTCCCTCTACTCATCTGAATAGCTATATCTTTTCTATAATTGCAATTGGTTTTGGGATTTTTTTGGAAAGAGTTACAAAAATTATTCTAAAAGTAGATATAAGTAAACAACTATTCTTTTTTCATTCTTGCAGT
Source organism: Antrozous pallidus (assembly GCA_027563665.1). Classification (NCBI taxonomy): domain Eukaryota; kingdom Metazoa; phylum Chordata; class Mammalia; order Chiroptera; family Vespertilionidae; genus Antrozous; species Antrozous pallidus. The sequence continues at coordinate 24,578,804 of CM050519.1, forward strand.
TACCCCAGTGAAAATTTTCATGTTGCCATATTGATCAATTTTACCTATCCTATCTAATAAAAGAGTAATATGCAAATTAACCATTCCGCTATACCCACAGGCCATGCCCACAGCCAATCAGGATCAAATTACGCAAATTAACCCCAACCAAGATGGCTGCGGCCACAGATTAAGCAGGAGGGAGGCTTGCGTTTCCCTGGCGATGGAGGAAGCCAAGCTTTCCACACACCCTAGCAGAACCACTCAAGCCTACAAAGTTTCAATTATAGAAGATAAATAAATCCCAACAGAAATGGCAGCAGCCACAGAGCTGGAGAAAGCAGGAGGCTAGGGTTGCCCCCAGTGATAGAGGAAGCCAAGCTTTCCACACACCCTGACTGGCTTAGGCCTCCACTCAAGGCTACAAAGTTTCAATTGTAGAACATAAATAAATCCCAGATACCAGGGCCTCTGCTTGGATTGCCGGGGGAGTGGTAGGCCTGCAAACCACCTCAGGTCCCTCGCCCAGGCTGCCTGTGCACCAAGGGAACCCCCACCTTGATCTGGGACACCCTTCAGGGCAAACTAGCTGGCCCCTACCCATGTACCAGGCCTCTATCCTATCTAATAAAAAGAGTAATCCAACACACAAGATGACTGCCTCCATGTGGTCAAAGATCCTGCCCCCATGTGGACACAAGATGGCCACCACAAGATGTCCAGCAGGGGAGGGCAGTTGGGAGGGACAAGGCCTGCAAGGGAGGGCAGTTGGGGACAATCAAGCCTGCAGGAAGGGCAGTTAGGGGTGACCAGGCCAGCAAAGGAGGGAAGTTGGGGTGACCGGGCCTGCAGGGAAAAGCAGTTGGAGGGGACCCAGGCCTGCAGGGGAGAGCAGTTGGGGTGAACTGGGCCTGTAGGGGAGGGCAGTTAGGGGTGACCAGGCCTGCAGGGGAGGGCTGTTAGGGGTGACCAGGCCTGCAGAGGAGGGCAGTTGTGGGAAAACAGGCTGGCAGGGAGCAATTAGGCATCAATCAGACTGGAAGGGGAGTGGTTAGGGGGTGATCAGGCTGGCAGGCAGAAGTGGTTAGGGCCAATCAGGAAGGCAGGCAGGCAAGCATTTGGGAGGCAGCAATTCTGGATTGTGAGAGGGATGTCCGACTGGGATTGGGCCTAAAGGGGCAGTCAGACATCCCTCGAGGGGTCTCAGACTGGAGAGGGTGCAGGCTGGGCTGAGGGACCATCTCCCCCTCCCCCGTGCACGAATTTCATCCACTGGGCCTCTAGTTATACATAATCAATTAAGTTCATAAGAGAATCACATCATTGTCATAGGTTATTACAAAATAGGTATGGCAAAGCCGAAATGGCAGCAACTGATTCAATATATAAATAAATATGTACGACTGAATATAAATCTTTTCAAATCACCTAAATTTATCCTATCTAATAAAAGAGTAATATGCAAAATGACTGTACCTTTGCTACGCCCACCAGCCAATCAGGAGGGGGGGGCGGGCCAAGGCGGCCAGTGAGCGCGTGAGGCAGGGGGCTGCGCGATCGCCCTGGGCGGGGCTAAGGCCTGGGCTTGGAGAGCAGGGCCGAGCCGTCCGGAGAGCGTGGACCCCCGTGGCCAGGCGGCCACCGGGCAGTCGCCAGCGGCCAGGGCTAAGGCCAGCGCCAGGCAGGGGGGAGGCTGAGCCAGCCATCGACCCCATTGAGGGGCCAGGTTGGGCTGAGGGATCACCCACCCCCAAGGTACGAATTTCGTGCACCAGGCCCCTAGTATTTCTATAATGAAACTTGGATTTAAGCAAATAAAAATTATTTTGAAATCTCATTTTATCAACTTCTTTGAATTTTATCAATAAGGCTAATGAAATCTTTTTATTGTTTCTGAGCTAAGGAAGTTTTTAATAAACAAGACTGTTAGCCCTGGCCAGTGGTTAGAGCATTGGCCCATAGACCTGGCAAGAGTTGGAGACAACTAATAGACGTGTCTCATGTTGCTGTTTCTCTCTCTCCCCTTTCACTTCCTCACTTCTACTCTCTTTAAAAAATCAATGGAAAATATCCTTGGGTAAGGATTTAAAATTTTTAAAAAAAATTTTAAAAGTAAGCATTATTTTAGAAGTGTACAGGCTGTCTATGACTACAAATGGAAATACTCCCTAAACATTTTAACTTTCTTTGACTTGCTCCCAAATTAATTAATTCACCTTTCAAAAAATGTTGTAAAAAACTCTATTTTTTTGTTGTTGTTGTTTTAAGAAAAAATTCTAAAGCCGAAACCGGTTTGGCTCAGTGGATGGAGTGTTAGCCTGCGGACTGAAAGGTCCCGGGTTCGATTCAGGTCAAGGGCATGTATCTTGGTTGCGGGCCCATCCCCAGTTGGGGGTGTGCAGGAGGCAGCTGATCGATGTTTCTCTCTCATAGATGTTTCTAGCTCTCTATCCATCTCCCTTCCTCTCTGTAAAAAAATCAATAAAATATATTTTTTTAAAAAGAAGAAAAAATTCTAAAGATGACAGAAAAGAGATTTTGTGATAATCTTCTGCTTTTCTATATTATTATTTATATACTTAGGTAAATAGCAATGAACTATTCATAATTGGATGTGAAACTTTATGAAATAGGTCAAAATGGTTTTGTTCTGTATACATGAGAAGTGTACAATGACCATTATTTTAATGAGTTAATAGTCTATAATTTTCCCTGAAATACTAGGATGTAGTCAAACACTACAACTTAAGTATCATATCATATAAGGGAAAAAATACCTTTTTAAGAAAATACATTTTTATTGATTTCAGAGAGGAAGAGAGAGAGAGAGAGAGAAACATTCATGATGAGAGAGTATCATTGATTGGCAGCCTCCTGTACACACCCTACTGGTGATCGAGCCCATATCCCATGCATGTGCCCTTGACCAGAATTAAACCCTGGACCTTCAGTTCACGGGCCAAACAAAACTCTATCCACTGAGCCAAACCAACTAGGACCAGGAAAAAAAACCTTTTAATCAAGATAAAGTCTACACCAAATAATGTACTTCTCAACTTTATTTTTTTAAATAAAATCAGGCATTTACAGTATTTCTTTTGAATTATTTTTTTCAACTTTTGATCACTTGTTGTTATTACATATGCTGACAATAATCCATGCACAATTTTATTTTGTTCTCTTCCTCTTGTGGGGCACACACTGAGTTGGTTTCTTTTTCTTTTTTTAATGTAAAGAAAATGATTTTAGAGAGAGAGAGAGGAAGGGGGGGGGAGAGGGAGAAACATCAATTTGATGTTCCCCTTATTTATGTATTCATTAGCTACTTCTTGTATGTGCCACGACAGGGGATCAAACCTAAAAACTTGGAGTATCTGGGTGATGCTCTAACCAGCTGCTGAGGTGGTTCCTTTCACCAGCAATGAATAATGCAATAAGAGGTATACTACAGTGTTTTTTTACCCAGGGAAATCCATTAGAGGTATACTACATTGTTTTTTTACCCAGGGAAATCCATTAGAGACTAGTCCTCGAGGCTTTTACTAGACTGCTCATGAAGATACTTTCTGCCTAACATGAAACAAAATTCTAGACTCCACCCATACCATTTTCCCCCAAAAAGCAGGTATTTGCCATAAATCACATTGTTTATGCAAATAGCTTAGGAAACCTGGTGAAATGGGAGCCTCAGGACTGCTAAGTACTATCTTCTGTGCAGAGGTTTATGTTGAAAGAGAAGCAAAATAATCATTCTGTTGAACTGAACTTGAACAGTTAGGAATCTTGTACATGTGCCACATGAACATGTATTTAAAAGCTAAATACTTCTGCATAATTTTTTTATATAAGTGTATTTTTGGAACTATATGTCCTAGTGATCCTGATATAATGATATCTGAATCATAAACTTGTCTTTGTATTACAAATTGACTTTGAATTTAGGATGTTTAAAGATTTGGTAGGTCGTTTTTATTTTGCTAAAAGAACAATGAAATATATTAATTTTTTGTATGTATAGCACTTTGAAAGTTATGTAAACTTGAAATACATTGTCTTTTAGCCTGGCATCAACTTTGTGGGACAGGGTTGATGATTTTTCACACCTCCCCGACAGCACCCTGTTTTATAAAGGAATAAATTAACTGGATTTAGAGAATTTTGTGACAATATCCAAGATCATATTAGTTATTTACAGTTTTCAGTGAATCGAATTTTAGAATCTTAGTTTAATGCTCATTTCTACTTTATTTTGATGGCTCATTTAGTTTAGCTCATAATTATTGACAAAAACTAGAAATGAGGGACCATGGTGTTTCATAAAATTTGTATATATTCTTTTTCTCGTATATATATATTTAAATATTTCAGGCTAGGTGTTATTAAAAATAATACCTATGCTTTTATAAACTGTTAGTTGTATTATTGACTTAATATAAATTTTCAGATGACAAAATGTACATTCACGAGAATGTTTCATATTCACTAAAATAAACATGATAGCTAACATTAATTAAATGTTTATTCTTTGCAAGTTATTGTGTCAAGTGCTACACACGTATTAACATTTAATCCTCAAAAGAATCCTAATATAGGTAGGGGGTGTAAGAAAGTACTTTCCCCCTGTATGTTACTCAGTATATTCATAATAAGAAGGTTATAATTCTTTCACTGCTATTGGGTGGAGACTGCAAAAAGGATTGGCCTAAAGCCGTGTTCCAAAATATTTGGATTTGGGGCTTAGTTTGCCAGGCAGTTCTATTTGGTGAGATTTAGTTTAGGAGTGACCCCTGCATTATATTGAGAAGTAAATTATGAACCATGGTAGTAAAAGACTGGAAAGAGCTGTGGGGATTGTATAACATACACTTCTTTCTTAAGCTGACCACATTTACATATCCTATATAATAAAGAGGTAATATGCAAATTGACCATCACTCCAACACACAAGATGGCCTGCAGGAGAGGGCAGTTGGGGGTGACCAGGCTTACAGGGGAGGGCAGTTGGGGAGGACTAGGCCGGCAGGGGAGGGCAGTTGGGACTAGACTTATAGGGGAGGGCAGTTAGGGGGGACCATACCTGCATGGGAGGGGAGTTGGGGCGATCAGGCCTGCAGGGGAGAGCAGTTGGGAGGGATCAGGCCTGCAGGGGAGGACAGTTAGGGGAACCAGTCCTGCAGGGGAAGGCAGTTAGGGGTGACCAAGCCTGCAGGGGAGGGTAGCTGCGGGCAACCAGGCCTGCAGGGGAGAGCAGTTGGGAGGGATCAGGCCTGCAGGGGAGGGCAGTTAGGAGGACCAGGCCTGCAGGGAAGGGCAGTTGGGGTGACAAGGCCTGCAGGGGAGGGGAGTTGGGGCAACCAGACCTGCAGGGGAGGGTAGCTGGGGGCAACCAGGCCTGCAGGGGAGAGCAGTTGAGAGGGACCAGGCCTGAAGGGGAAGGCAGTTGGGGGGACTAGGCCTGCAGGAGAGGGCAGTTGGAGGGGACCAGGTCTGCAGGGGAGGGCAGTTAGGGGAAACCAGGCCAGCAGAGGAGCAGTTAGGCGTTGATCACACTGGCAGGGGAGTGGTTAGGGGGTGATCAGCCTGGCAGGCAAAAGCAGTTGGGAGCAAACAGACAGGCAGACAGACGAGTGGTTGGGAGCCAGCAGTCCTGGATTGTGAGAGGGATGTCTGGCTGCCCATTTAAGCCCAGTAGATCGGGCCTAAATGGGCAGTTGGACATCCCTTGAGGGGTCTCAGATTGTAGAGGGTGTAGGCTGGGCTGAGGGACACCCCCACCCATGAACAAATGTCATGCACTGGGCCTCTAGTCTATATATAGCTTGAACACCATGCAGGCTCTGATCCACTGAGCCAAACCAGCCTAGGGTTCATTATAGAAAGTTTAGTCACCTAGTATTTTCTCCTTATTGCTAACAAAATTTTCAGTTATAATTTTCTAGAGGCCTGGTGCATGAAATTCATGCACGGAGGGCAGGGGGTGTCCCTCTGCCCAGCCTGCACCCTCTCCAGTCTGGGACCCCTGGAGGGATGTCTTACTGCCCGTTTTGACCCAATCCCACCTAAACAGGCAGTCAGACATCCTTCTCACAATCCAGGACTGTTGGCTCCCAACTGCTCGCCTGCATGCCTTCCTGATTGCCCATAACTGCTTCTGCCTGCCAGCCTGATTACCCCCTAACTGCCAGCCTGATTGATGCCTGACTGCTCCCCTACCATCCTGTTTGCCCCTAACTGCCCTCCCTTGCAGGCCTAGTCACCCCTTACTGCCTTCCCCTGCAGGCCTGATACCCCCCAACTGCTCTCCCCTGCAGGCCTATTTGCCCCCAACTTCCTTCCTTTGCCAACCCGGTCACCCCCAACTGCCCTCCCTTGCAGGCCTCTTTCCTCCCAACTGCCCTCCCCTGTTGGCCATCTTGTGGTGGCCATCTTGTGTCCACCTGGGAGCAGGATCTTTGACTACATGGGGGCAGCCATCTTGTGTGTTGGAGTGATAGTCAATCTGCATATTACTCTTTTATTAGATGGGATAGAGGCCTGGTGCATGGGTGGGGGCTAGCTAGTTTGCCCTGAAGGGGGTCCTAGATCAGAGTTGGGGTTCCTTTGGGGCCATGGAGCCACCTAGACAAGGGGCCTGTGGTGGTTTGCAGCCTGCCACACCCTCCAGCGACCCAAGAAGAGGCCCTAGTATCTGGAATTTATTTATCTTCTACAATTGAAACTTTGGACCGGAGACAAGCCTCCCGCTTGCTCCATGGCTGCAGCCATTTCTCTTGGGATATTTACCTTCTGTAATTGAAACTTTGTAGCCTTAAGCAGAGGCCAAGGCAGGCCAAGGCTTGGGAAAGCTTGGCTTCCTCCATCACCAGTGGTAACCCTAGCCGCCTCCTCTCTCTAGCTCCATGTCTGCTGCCATTTCTGTTGGGATTCTATAATTGGAACTTTGTAGCATTGAGTGGGGGCCTGGGCCTGTCAGGGTGTGCGGAAAGCTTGGCTTCCTCCATCGCCGTGGAAACCCAAGCCTCCGTCCTGCTCTCTATGGCCTCAGCCATCTGGGTTGGAGGTTAATTTTTATATTGCTCCTGATTGACTGGTGGGCGTTGCTTGTTTGTGTTGTGGATGTACGGTCAATTTGCATATTACTCTTTTATTAGATAGGATTTGGTTAAAGGCACTCTATTTTCTTTCATTTTGCTCTTAAGGTAATGAAGAACTACCAATTTCTATACTTGAAGGAAGAGCAAACAATATGAATTTATTAATCTAACCTCAAACTCTCAGTCATCTGAACGAAAGTTTTTTATATATATATTTTATTGATTTTAGAGAGAGAGGAAAGAAGAGAGATAGAGAAACATCAAGGATGAGAGAGAATCATGGATTGGCTGCCTACTGCACACTCCACACTAAGGATTGAGCCTGCAACTTTGGCATGTGACCCAACTGGGAATTGAACCTGACCTCATGGTTCATGAGTCAATACTCAACCTCTGAGCCATGCTGGGTGGGCCTGAACAAATTTCTTATCATTTCTTTTGTTTTCACTTTCTAAAGTAGGCAAAAATTCTTTAAAGTTACGCTTTTTATGTTGACTGTGTAGTTGAAGTTCTGTTTTTATGTCAGAAATGTGATAACTTTTTATGTTTTGCTTTGAAGTTTGCTGAGTAATATGTATTTCTGCATTTTCATGCAGTTAGCTATTTATTTGCCAATTTCAGTTTTTATAATTTTTTAAGCAAATTAAATACATGGTTACTATGGAAGTCTTACTATAACTCTTTGCTGTTGCAGTGAAATTGTTCCCTGGCATATTTGTAGGTTACATAGCTTTGGTATGTTATGAGTGCTATAGCCTATAGAATAATGTGTTTTCATGTATCTGCATATCAAGGTTGTATCAAATTTAATTGTCAAGAATGTATACTTTTTATGAATTTATTTAGTTTTGGATTGTGGCATTAGTTTTTTTAGTTAAGAGTATAATATAGTTTTCATTAAATAAAGTTTTAGAATTCAATAGAGAAAATTTAGTAAGTTAAAAGATTACCTCAAGAAATCTGACCAGAGTTAAGGCTATCTATATATTAATGTTCATCCTACTGGTGCATTTTAAATAGCATATATATGGAACTGTGCTATTTGAAATTATTGATGACATCTATAGAAATCATAACTAGCTAACAAACATTTATTTAAAAATTTTCCCACAAATCTTAATTTCATATTTTGTGATTGAGATTAGATTTAAATCTATTTTTCTTTATAATTATATTTTAATAATAATATTTTTATTTTAGACAGACTTGAGAACAATTGGCAAGAAATTCCTCCCTAGTGACATCAACGGTGGAAAGGTAGAAAAGGTAAAGCAAAATATTAACTTCCTACATTATGCCAACTGAAATAACTATGAAAATCCACTAATTACTAAAGTTATGTTTTATCAGTACAAACTACAACTGCAAAATATTTAGAAGGCAAACAGGTCACAGAGTCATCATTACAGTATTTTCCTATGTATATGGAGAATTTTAGGACTTGAACTTTTAACTTTTTGGTGTCTTTTAAACATTAAAAAAACCTTTCGTTTTAACAATTATAAGAATGGCATATTTGCATATGAGACTTGCTAGATATTATCAGAGTTTAGGAAAAGGACCTTTTAATACCTTTTTATTTTAGTTACCTGGTATGTTTATACTAGAGGCCCAGTACATGAAATTTGTGCACGGGATTAGGGGTTGGGGGGTGTACCTCAGCCCAGCTGTCACCCTCTCCAATCTGGGACTCCTTGAGTGATGTCCGACTGCCCGTTTTAGGCCCGATCCTGTTAGGATCGAGCCTAAACAGGCAGTTGGACATCCTTCTCACAATTCAGGACTGCTGGCTCCCAACTGCTCACCTTCCTGTCTCCCTGATTGTACCTAACGGCTTCTGCCTGCCAGCCTGATTACCCCCTAACCACTACCCTGCCAGCCTAATTGATGTCTAACTGCTCTCCTGCCAGCCTGTTTGTCCCCAGTTTCCCTCCCTTGCAGGCCTGGTCCCTCCCAACTGCCCTCCCCTGCTGGTCATCTTGTGGTGGCCACATGGGGGCATCCCTCTTGTGTGTTGGAGTGATGGTCAATCTGCAAATTACTCTTTTATTAGATAGGATAGAGGTCTGGTGCATGGGTGGGGGCCATCTGGTATGCCCTGAAGGGTGTCCCAGATCAGGGTGGGGGTTCCCTTAGGGTGCGGGGCGGTCTGGGCGATGGGCCTATGGTGGTTTGCAGGCTGGCCACGCCCCCCAGCGACCCAAGTGGAGGCCCTGGGATCTGGGATTAATTTATGTTCTACAATTGAAACTTTGTAGCCTAGAGCAGAGCCAAGCCTTCTGCTAGCTCCGTGGTGACAGCTGTTTCTGTTTGAGATTATTTTAATTCTATAATTGAAACTTTGTGGCCTAGAGTGGAGGCCTAGGCTCTAGGGCTGCAGAAGTTTGGCTTCCTCCATCGCCCAGGCTACTGTAGCTTCTGCTCTCTTCAGCTTCGTGTCTGTTGCTATTTCTATTGGGATATCTCTTCTATAATTGAAACTTTGTAGCACTGAGTGGAGGCCTAGGCCGTTAAGGGCAGACGGAAAGCTTGGCTTCCTCCATTGCTGGGGAAACCCAAGCCTCCCTCCTACTCTCAGTGGCCGCAGCCATCTTGGTTGGGGTTTATTTGCATAATTTGATCCTGATTGGCTGATGGGTATGGCTGTGGGTGTGGCTTGATCAGAGGTATGGTCAATTTGTATATTACTCTTTTATTAGATGGGATAATGAACTTATTAATATGAAAGTATATGGATGTTAGAGAATATCAGGAGTAATTTGGCAAAGCCATGCTTTGGTTATTTCTATCATTTTGCATTTTACATATGTGTAAATATATATATTTGTGTTACAGTTTTTTTCAGTGATCTTTTTAAAACACAGGGATACAATTTTTAGATACCAACTATTTAGTCTTTTACTTCTTACCCGTTCATTTCTATTTAATTTCTTCTTTTTATTTGAAAATGCATGTAAATTGTGTCACTCATGAATTTTCTGTGTGCTTTTGGTCATATGCTCTTGGTCTATGTGTTATTGATCATTTTGTAAATTATTAAGGAACATCATTATCCTTAATTTAAATAAATATTTTCAATGTGTATGTTTTGTGTTTGAACATGTAGCCTTATTTAAACACTCAAATGTTTAAAATAGTTATTGCACATAGATATTTAAAATTTTAGGTAATTTGAAAGACTTATTATATAACAACATATTTGTCACATTTCTAAATACCAGTTCACTTATGTAATAGATGGTATTTATTTTTTCTGGGCCAAATTTCTTATTTTTAATTAAATATATTGAGATAAACATTGGTTAATAAGATCATATAGGTTTTAAGTGATCTTTATATGTATATATATAAAAGGCCAATATGCAAAGTGTCACCTCAGGAGTTCGACTTCATTGTTCTCAGGGTCTTCTCTAGTCTCTAACATTTCCTTTTTAGTTGTGGGAGTAGTTTTCAGTCTTCATTGTACACCAGGATCACCCTGAAACTCAGCTAAAATACAGACTGCTAGCCCACTCCTACTTCCACCCACACCCACAACCCACCCCAACCCCAGGAGTTTGAGTGCTCACAATGGCATGTGCTGACCATCAGAGGGCAGTGTGGAATGAAGGGAGGCCCTAGCCAAAGCTGGAAGGCCCAGATTGGCCCTGATTGCTGGCCAGGCCTAGGGGCTCTTCCTGTGCATGAATTTTGTGCACTGGGCTTGGTTAATAAGATCATATAGGTTTCATCTGTATATTGCATTGTGCGCCTGCCACCCAATGTCGAATCGTCTTCTGTCTCCATATATTTGGCCCTCATTACCTTTTACTACCTCCTAGTCCTCTTCCCTCTGATTACCTGTGTCTATGAGCTTCAGTTTTATATCCCACATGTAAGTTAAATCTTATGGTTCTTAGCTGTTTCTGACTGACTTATTTTGCTTAGCGTAATATTCTCAAGGTCCGTCCATGTGGTTACATATGGCAGTATTTCATCTTTTCTCATGGCAGAGTAGCCATGGTATTTGTTTAGAACCATAAGAGTTTCTAATCTACTTTAATTTTTGAGGCAGATGCTCAGAGGAGAGGTTTCTAGAAGTTCTTTAGCATTCATTTTAATGTTTAACAACACTTTATGTCAGCAAACTTTGATTATATTTTAATCTAAATTTCTTATGCTGCAACTTAAAGTCCACATGTCCTATACTCCCTCAGGGAAAATGGAGACCATCTGGGAATAATTCTTCATATACCTCAAGAATTGTAAAATCACTGCCTGCCACAGTTTTCTTTTTGCTAAAGCCATTTATCTTAGTTCCTTTGTTTATTCAGTCTCACGTTTTCGTTCAACTTCATTGTTCTCTGGGTCTTCTCTAGTCTCTTACATTTACTATTTGGTTGTGGGAGTGGTTCTCAGTCTTCATTGTACACCAGGATCACCCTGAAGCTCAGCTAAAATACAGACTGCCAGCCTACTCCTACCCGCTACTCCACCCCACCCCCGTTTTCTGATTAATTGAACTTGCATAAAGTCTGAGAATTAGTGTTTTTGAACAAGTTTCTATGGGCTGTTGATTCTGCTTTTTTTCTTAGCATAGGAAGCATACTTACCCTGTTTCCCCAAAAATAAGACAGTGTCTTATATTAATTTTTGCTCCCAAAGATGCGCTAGGTCTTATTTTCAGGGGATGTCTTATTTTTCCATGAAAAAGAATACGGTACACGTTTATTGTTGAACAAAAAAAAAAAAAAGGAAATTTATTACCTGTATACGGTACGGTAGTAGCTGTCATCACAAACCAGCATAACCAGACAAACTGAATCCTACGGTATCAAGAATTTCTTGTTACTACCATTATTCCCATGTACAACAATCTATGGTACATTTACTGATACTGATATTTACCGGTATGAATACAAAGTAAGATTTATTCAATGACAGTCATGTCATCATCTCCTGGAACATCATCATAACAATCCAAACCCTGAATTTCCTGGTGAATTTCTTGTGACTCCATTTTTTTCAGAATCAGTGGACCAAATCTCTCATGTTTAGCAATAGCACGGTCCTTAAATGAGTACTTCTTGTCAAGGTAGCCTGTTCGTAGTGCATTTGCAATGCAACTGTCAGTCATTTTCTCCCATGAATTCTTCACCCAAGTCACAACCTCTTGCAATTTAGGTTTCACAAAGTTTCCATGCTGACTTCTCTCCATTCTATTTTCAGTGTAGTCATTAATTCTCATGCACAAATTGTCTTTGAATGGCTTGTTTATTGCAATATCGAGAATCTGGAGATAGGCCGTCATTCCTGCGGGAATCATTATTTGGTCTACTTTTCTTTCGTGAAGAAATTTCTTCATGTCTTTAGCGCGGTTACTATTGGCTGCATCCCAGACTAGCAGACCTCTTTGGCTCCCTCGCATAACAAGTGGCAGCATTAAATCGACCCACTTTCTTATAACTGCTTGTGTGGTTTCAACACAAGGCTTTTTCAGTTTCAAGAATAAAAATATTATCGGGGAGGGATGCCTGATAGTTCAGCGAGAGGCAAAATTGGAAGTAGGTCTTATTTTCAGGGGATGTCTTACTTTCAGGGAAACAGGGTAGGAAAACGGCTGTCCTGTGGAACCCAGTTTAGTCAGCAATCTTGGACAAGTGTTATGAGTGTAAAACCCTTTCCAGTAAAAGTAACTAATATCAAAGCAGGTTTTATTCATCCCTGCACTACTACATTCAGGAAAAATGGGGAGGTTTCTGTATTTTTTGTTTTCCTTTTCCTCTTTAGGGATTCTGAGAACCTACTGCTGCTCTATGCTCCTGAAGATGATGAAGATAAGACTGCACCTTCCACTTTTTCAGAACAGTTTTTCCTTGAAAAAGTTTGACTCATGGTCTTTTTAGAACTTTTTTTGAATTTAGCTAATAACAGTAAAAAATACCACCTTTGAGTGTAGAACTGTCTGTGACAAACTTTATCTTTTAAAATATTTTTATTGCTAAGTGACTTTAGTTTTTTACATAAAATAAGTTATAAACCCTTTCGCATGAAACAGATTGAGTTGGATAACTACTTCCTGCTCTTTCTCTTGATTATATTTTTCCTGTCACTACCTACTTCTAATACTAAATATACTTCTCTTCACAATATTAGTGAAGATGATTTAAAAAATAATTTTAATAGAAATTTTAGAAGCTCAGTCACAGAGATTGCTCATTTTATCTGCCTTTAGTTAAAATTCATACATTATATAAAAATATAAGTATTTTAGGCCAAAGTAAATGTTTAAGAAATATATGTTGATATGAATTGAACTATTTATGCTTCTTTATAAAATAAGTAGTAAAAGCTACTTTATTTGAGCCTTTATTGGAATGCTTATTAACCAGTATTTTGCCAAGTTAATGGTGATTGAGTTATTATAAAGTCATGTCTTCAGTCACTAAATTATGTATGTTGTAGTTCTCATTTAAAATAAATTTTAAATAAAAAAAATAGATTTGTTTTAGTCTAAAAAAATAGATATAGGGCAACATTTAATAAGCAAAGTATTTGCATAAGTAATATGCGTATTCCTTAAACATGTCAGATTTTCATATTGAAAATGAAAGAAAGAGAGAGAAGAGAAGAGAAGAGAGGAGCAGGGTTGCATAGTGATGTTCCAAATAGATCAGACTGGAAATTAACTTTCCAAAAACTAATGTAGACAGAAAACTTAAAAATATGAGATAGACTAGTTGTCTCAGGAAGAAGAGGTATGGTTGTGATTTGTTTCAGATGCTATGTGGAGGGGGAGGATAAAAGGATAGGGACTAGTTATATAGTAGAAAGTAGAAGGTTTTAGCATCATTGGGCTGGACTTAAATCCAGATTCTCCTGCTTAGTAGTTTTTGTTACTTTGGCAAGTTACTTAATCCTGTTAGATTTTTGTTTTCTTATCATTCAAATGTTATGTCTCTTATGACACTGAAAAATGACATACTTAATGTGCACTGCGTATGGCAAGAATAGAGTATTATGAGCAGGTTAGGATGACATTTTTGTGCTGCAGATCTAAGAATGCATAAATCCTTATTACCTTGGTGGGTGTTATTGATAGATATCCAAGGAATGCAGTAATTGAAGTAGGCAAATGGATGCTTTGTCACTGACTGGATGTTGACCCCCACCCTAAAGCAGAACTCTATTGCTGGATTTAAGTTAATGTGAATATGATAAAATAAAAGCAGGCCAAAAGCCCTGCTCTGCTACTTCTACTAAATTCCAAGCCTGCCAGTGATAGTACCATTAAAAAAAAAAAAGTATGTGTATACACACACACACACACACACAAAAACATATATATATATTTCAGAGAGGAAGGGAGAGAGAGATAGAAACATCAATGATGAGAGAGAATCATTGATTGGCTACCTCCTGCACGCTCCACACTGGGGATCGAGCCTGTAATCCAAGCATGTGCCCTGATCAGGAATTTAATCCTGACCTCGTGGTTCATAGGTTGATGCCTAATCACTGAGCCATGCTGGTTGAGCTGATAATACCATTTTTAGGGGAGAGAAAAACAAAGGAAAAGGTGATGACTGGAGAACATTTGCCCCAATATTTAAGAACAAATACTTAAGAAGGAAGAGACAGGAAGAGGCCGTCTTAGGACCTGTCTCCATTAGTCTGTGTGGTCCCTTCAAGAAAGGACTTCAGCATGTGTCTGCCAACCCCATTGGAAGCTTATTTGTTAGGCCTCAGGGTCAATGCAGTGTGCTGTAGAGTCTCCAGGGCTAAGAGTAATTCTCTTTGGAGGAAAATTAAAGGAGTATAGAGAGAAGTATCCAAACTTCCTCTCTTGAGTGGCCAAAAATAAATGCTCAAATGGTATGTGTTATTTTTAATATAATTAATACAACTTAGATAACACAATTTTCAGCATTTAGAAATTTAAGAGGAAAGGAAGAATGGAAAGCTGATAGATCTGTAATGAGGTAAGAAAGATTGTAGGGCCCAAGGCTCAGTGGTTTAGAGTCGTCCTATGACCAGGAGGGCATTGTTTGATTCCTGGTCAGGGCATGTGCCCAGGTTGCCAGCTTGATCCCCAGGAAAGGGCATACAGAAGGCAGCTGATCAATGATTCTCTCTCATCATTGATGTTTCTAATTTTTTCTCCATCTCCTTGTCTCTCTGAAATCAATAAACACACATTTTACAAAAGAAAAAAAGATTGCAGGTCTGGTCATAGGGGAAAACAGTTAATCCTAGACACATTTAATTTATATCTCTCCTGTTCCAAGGCAAACCTGGGGTCTTCAGAAGGGTATGGTCACCTGGAGTTTGAAATTGGTCTTAATAACTGCTGCTACTACTAACTAATTTGGGAGAAAGTAGAATAGTAAAAAGATCAAGTAACTTTATTTTTAATACTAGAGACCCAGTGCACAAAATTCTTGCAGGATTGGGGGAGGGTTGTCCCTCAGCCCAGCCTGCACTCTCTCCAATCTGGGACCCCTCAAGGGATGTCTGACTGCCTGTTTCGGCCTGATGATGGGTAGTTGGACATGCCTCTCACAATTCAGGACTGCAGGCTCCCAACCGCTTGTCTGCCTGCCTGCCTGATTGCCCCTAACCACTTCTGCCTACCAGCCTGATCACCCCCTAATCACTCTGCTGCCAACCTGATTGATGCCTACCTTCTCCCCTGCTGCCCCTAACTGCCCTCCCCTGCAGACCTGGTTGCCCCCAACTGCCCTTCCCTGCAGGCCTGGTCACCCCTAACTGCCCTCCCTTACCAGCCTGGTCGCCCCCAACTGCCCTCAACTGACCTGCTGGCCTGGTCATCCCTAACTGCTCTCCCCTGCCATCCTGGTCACCCAAACTGCCCGCCCCTGCAAGGCCTGGTCACCCCCTACTGCCCTCTCCTGCAGGCCTGGTCACCCCCTACTGCCCTCTCCTGCAGGCCTGGTCACCCCCTACTGCCCTCTCCTGCAGGCCTGGTCACACCCAACTGTCCTTCCCTGCAGGCCTGGTCATCCCTAACTGCCCTCCTCTGCTGGCCCGGTCCCTCCCAACTGCCCTCCCCTGCTGGCCTGGTCACCTCTAACTGCCTTGCCAGCCTGGTCACCACTAACTGCCCTCCCCTGGCAGCTCGATTACCCCTAACTGCCCTCCCATGCTGGGCTGGTCACCTCTAACTGCCCTCCCCTGTCAGCCTGGTTGCCCTCAACTGCCCTTCCCTGCCGGCCTGGTCACCCCTAACTGCCTTCCCCTGCAGGCTTGATCATTCCCAACTGCCTTCCCTTGTAGGCCTGCTTCATCTCAGCTGCCCTCTCCTGCTGGCCTGATTGCCCACTACTGTTCTTCCTTGCAGGCCTGGAACCTCCCAACTGCCCTCCCCTGCTGGTCATCTTGTGGTGGCCATCTTGTGTCCACATGGAGGCAGGATCTTTGATCACATGGGGGCAGCCGTCTTGTGTGTTGGAGTGATGGTCAATTTGCATATTACCTTTTTATTATTTAAGATAGTTTTGCTCAGGTTCTTTTCTCTTTCCTCTTATTCACTTCTTAACATTATTTTGCTGTTTCTATATTTTCTTTACAACCTTAATTCAAAGTTTTCAGAAAAATTTAAAAAGTGGCAAATGTGGGAAGATGACCTTTTCTCTAGGCTTCCAAGCTGGAGAAATTTTCCCACAGGCAGTGTGTGCTTGGTGTTTAGGCCTTGAAGATGGTGAGAATGGAGGGGTGTGTGGTGGGGAAGCATCTTTTCTGAGTTTTTCAGGGTTGGCTTTGAATTTCTTAGGTACTATAAGGTCCTGAAACAAAGTAACTTGTTAGTTAAAAATCATGGGGGAAAATTATGACACAAAAGAAATAAAATTAGAATTCCTTTTAAAATATTTAATATTTAATATCATATTCTTCTCTAAAATTAGTAGTTTGGTGTAGTTACCTTTAGAGTTTTAATCTTTGAAGCAAAGTGCAGAAATCCGTTATAAAATATATGTTCATGTAAAAATACTTTGTTATCCATTCTATCTATGTGATTACCTTATGCATCACTGAGGAGTCCTATCAGGAAAAGCTTTCAATTTTGTGGGATTTTTTTTCATGTAAGTTCTAGGACTGACAGGTTGTATATCCATCCCAATGTGAAACTGTGATTAAAGACCCTCTGGACATGATCTGCTCAAAGTTTTGGCAATACTGACATCAAACACAAGATGGCATTACTGTCTTAAAATTCAGACCCTCAGTCTAAAAATTAGATTTTTTTTCCCTCACCCCTGCCCTGCCCCTCACCTCTGCACTGGCCTTAGGCCACAATCCCAAAATTAGATTTTTTTAAGAAGAAAAATAATTGAAAAATTGGTTTTAATTTAAATCAAATAGCATTGTTTCACATATTTGTGTGTTCTGTGGTAAATAATACAATTTACCAGTGGTCCTTTTAGTGAGTTATTAAAATTAAACATGTGCTTTTTAGAAATAGTAGATTACTGAAAGCCTGATATTACTATGCTTTATTTACAAGTACCTATTGGTAATTACTAGTAGAAATTCTGTGGACTTTAAGATAATTGCACAAAACAGTATATATTGGATAGATAGCCTTCTGATAATTAAAAACAAACTTTCAACCATACTTAAAAAAAAAAAATTCTCCCAGAGAACAAAAAGCTAAAAAGGTAAAGGATAGGGATGTGGAAATAAGCGAAGGAGAAGTGTTACTTTTCACTGGGAGCCCCACAGTGTTTTCCTTGTATTTTATTGGCTGTAAGTACTCTGAATGACTGAGAAAAGAAATTACTTGCTGTGCTGTTATTTTGATGTATAAATTGATGCTTTTTATAGGGTATTTCAAGTTTGGGAAAACCTAGCGATAATTATGTTGTTTATTTCTAAATTACCACACATACTGGTATCCTGTTTTAAAATTACCTAAGGTGTAGAGACTTTCAGATCTTTTGATAAATATATCACTATATTTGTGATTCAGAAATTTCTTTTATCACTGTTCATTAATTTTTTCTTTCTTTTTTTTTCCTTGCTATATATGAATATCACTTGAAAAATCTGAGATCGAGATTTGGGACTACTTTCCCAAAGCCTTTCCTTCCAGTATCCCTGTTTTCCTCTTGACCATTTCTCGTACAAGCCCCTAATTTATCTAGGAGAACACTGGTTTTCAGTAACCTCTTCTTCTTTTCATAGAGAGCCTACTCTGTGTCAGCCCCCATGTTAAGTAATTTATATGAATTATCTCTTCAGAACAGCACTGAAGATGAAATCATCACTGCCATCCTTTTACTTTAGAGATGAAGGAACTGCAGCTTCCTAAAGCCAGTCTTCTGTTGCTGCAGCACCTTAATAATTGCCCTGGGAATGGAAAGTCTGGCCTCAGTGCCAAGCAGCCTGCTGCTGATTCTTCAGCCAGCTCAAATGCCACTTCTCTTCTAATTTTCTTGACCTTTTTTGAGAAGAATTAATTTTTAACAATTAATGTTCCCATTGCTCTTTATAGTTATATCTGCTTTTAGCATGTACAAAAATTAGCATAGTTTTAGGATGTGTAATAGAAAGACAATGGACAGTATGAGACAGTGTGAGACAGAATTTGAATTCTAATTTTGCCTCTTACTAGCTGAGTGACCTCTGGCAAAGTATTTTACCCTCTGCTTTAGTTTCTCATTTAAGATACACAAATGACTCCCACATTAACATTATAGTTCTAGAAGTAAATAATTTATGTAAAGATCCCACCACACTTTTTAGCATATCTGTTAAGTGCTGATAAATTATAGTTAAAAACACAAGGGAATACTTTATTGTGCAGTTTTTGAATATATATTTAGGCTAAGTCCAAAGGATGCAGAGATAACAGGATAGCTCTGCCTTGTTGGAGCACATAGTCTAATATGAGATTGAGAAACCAACATTCATATAGTGAGACAACTGCAACATCACAGCTACATGCAGAGTAGGGGCAGCTGTCATCTTGGTGAGGTGGGAGAGGTTGCTTTTCGTGCTAGATGGATTTGCTGATGTAATTCTCAATGAGATAATAGTGGGAAGATCCCCATTTGAGGGCTACTTAAAATCTTAGGTAGCAGGGTATGTATGTGTATATAGGTATACAGTTGATCCTTGAACAGTGTGGGGGTTAGGGGTGTCAACACCCCTGCACAATTAAAAATTCTGCATATAGCAATTTTGACTCCCCAAATTCATATCTACTAGTAGCCAACTGTTAACCACAAGCCTTGCTGATAACATAGTCACTTAACACATGTTGTATAAGCTAGATGTGTTATATACTGTTTTCTTATAACAAATTAAACTAGAGGAAAAATGTTATTAAGAAAACCATAAGGAAGATAAAATAAATTTATAGTATTTACTGAAAAAAAACCCTACATATAGGTGAACCTGTGTAGCCATTTTTCAAGGGTCAACTGAATGTATGCATGCGCGCGTGCACACACACACACACACACACACACAGACACACACATATTCACAAACATACTATATGTGGTATTATTCTGTTTGGAAAATATAAAACTGAAACCAGCAATTTATTGTGCAAACTATAGAAAATAGAGCTTGACACTCAGGAATAATTCCTAGAACCTGAATTCTCTTCTTGTGTTTGAGGGTAATTTCCCATTTTCAGAGCCTTGGTAAAGAAGAAAATGCCAGATACTTTCCTCAGCCTCCTTTGCCACGCATATCTGTAACTCAGTTCTGCTAGTCAGATGTGCCTGTGCTGGACCTGGGCTAGTCACATGAACAAGCTGGAATTGTGGGGAATCCTCTCTGCTAGTAGCATAAGCTGCAGCTGGATGGAGCTTCCAGGGTGAGCATCCAGGGCCAATGAGATCCATGACACAAGGTGTAGAGCTGGAAACTTGCACTGTGCTGGATCTAGCTTTTCAGCATCTAGATGCTGATCCTCAGCAGCTCTTCCCAATTTAAAGTTCAGTAACATCTAGTTTGTAGTTGAAATCAGCCATGCAAACGGGCAAGTACTACAAATTAGGGTTTCTTCCTTCAGCTCCCCATCCCAGAACTGTTTTACCACCACACTATTTGATTTTGAGTGTTTTTCTTGCTGTGTAGGCTGTAGACCTGTTCTCTAATTCTTCCCACATTTCTGTGAACTGCCCAGTGTCTTAATTTCAAAACATTATGTAATTATTTGAATGTAATATCTGATATAAACAAATATATGTGTTTTTTTTTTTTAATTCTTCACCTGAGGACATGTTTTTATTGAGAGAGAGAGAGAGAGAGAGAGAGAGAGAGAGAGAGAGAGAGAGAGAGGAGAGAGAGAGAGACAGAGACAGAGACACTGATCGCTTGCCTCCTGTATGTGCCCTGACACGGCAATCAAACCCACCACCTTTTGGTGTAGGGGACGATGCTCTAACCAGCTGAGCCATACTGGCCAGGTACAAACATATAGTATGTTTTGAAGCTTAATGAAGTGAGTACCTGTGAAACCTCAGCCGATGTGAGAGCTAGAACATATATCTTTTTTTTTTGCCTACTTACGTGTCCTAACTCTCTGTCTTGCCATACTAAGAAATGATTGTTGTGAATTTAGAGTTTAGCTTTCCTTGACTTTCAAAAATATTTTAGTTATGTACATAATTATTCTTAAAAGATATGAAATTTTGTTTTTAAGCTTAACAAAATGATAGAAGATTGTCTACTATAACTTGCTTTTATCATTCAATGTTATGGCTCTAGCATGTGTCCAAGTTGCATATACCTGCTATTCATTCCTCTTTCCTTAATATTAAATTGTGAAAATATACCTCAGCTTATTTATTCATTCTCCTGTTGATGAATATTTAGATGCTTTATCTTTTATTGTTATACTAGATGCACTTCTAGAGAAAACTTGTATGTTTTCCTAATGCATGTGTGTAAGAATTTATCTAGGGAATACAATCAGGGTTGAATTATTATATGCTAGTTAAGCCAGTGTTCAACTTTACAAGATCATGCCAGGTTATTTCCCAGGTGGTTGTACCAGTTTATATTACCTTCAGTAGTGTACTCTGCTAGGTCCCAGTGACATACCTTTTGTGGTACTTGAGATTATAAAAATGTTTTAATTTTGTAGTTGTAAAAAAATGTTATTCTTCCTCAGGCTAGTCCCTCCCCATTCTCTCCATATACATTTTAGAGTCAAATGATGAAGTTTCTTAAAATATGTTGGAGTTTTCATTGAAATTGCATTGAATCTGCAGATCAGCTTAAAAACAATTGACATCTTTATGATGCCAATTACCAGTGAAATGCTGGTAAGCTGCCTCTCTTAAGTGAGAAAAAAACAACCACCCTGACATGTAGCATTTGCCACTATTTGCAGTATAAATGTTCCTACTTTGGCTGATTATAGGTTATAGCATATGGCCCTGTTTCTAGGGTTAATAGAGAATATTATGCTTACATTGTTAGGTATAGATTGAAATTTTTTTTCCTAAGGGAAATTGATAACATTATAAAAAGAAATGGCTGGTAGTTATTTTATAGAATGTCTAAATTTAGATGAGTTCTAGAGTCCTAAAAAACAATCTCAATTTTAAATATTAATCTATATATGACCATACTATAGTATTATATAACTGATTTCTTGTCATCAGAACTTTGGGGAGCCTGATTATAATAACAATGTTATTTAATATGGTCAATCAATAAACTAATATAGCCACTTAAATCTGATATTTCATGCCAGTTGTATGACTATATAGGAGTTCAAATGACAGAGGTGTCCATCTAAGGAGAGGAAGGAATGAAGCCTGGATGAAATTTTTGGCCTCACAGAATATTTCTGGCAGATACTTGATATCATTTATTAGAATTAGGGATCTTTACCTGGAGACACAATGACAAGTTACTTTTACCTACTTAAAATTTTTACAGTGATTCTTTTTATTTATTCCTTGTTACTCATGCAAAAGAGGAAACCACATATTAAAGAAATCTTGGGCAAAGATTAATCTTTGTTTTTTATATCTTTTTTTTAGTTTGTGGTTGCCTTTGATATTAGCTGAACAAAGATTTTTGAAGTTAACTTCATCCAATTTTGTGAATCCTTTTAGATGATTTTAGAATCAGGGTTAAAGTTAGGATTTAGGGTCTTAGAATCAGCATTTCTTTCTACTATTTGTGATCTATTTAGGCTCAGTACTTCTCTATTTTTTGACTACAGAGTATAATAAACTGAATATTACAAACATAATAATGAAAGAATTTATTATGTATGCTGGTTTACTTGTAGAATATTTCTGAATTGTGGAGTCACTAATTTTAAAGCTTGATAATTCAAATTGACAAATGACTATCCAAAGACTATTATCAACAAAACAACAAGAGAGCCCACTGCATTTGAGAACATATTTGCCACTGTTATATCCGATAAGGGTTTAATCTCCAAAATTTATAGGGAACTCATAGAACTTAGCAAAAAGAAGATAAGTAAAAAGTGGGCAAAGGGGCCTAACTAGACACTTTTCAAAAGTGGATATAAAGAAGGCCAAGAAACATATGAAAACTGCTCAAAGTCTCTAAACATCAGACAGATGCACATCAAAACAATGAGGTACCAACTCACACCTGTCAGAATGGTTATCAACAAATCAACAAACAACAAGTGCTGGCGAGGATATGGAGAAAGAGGAACCTTGTGCACTGCTGGTGGGAGTGCAGACTGGTGCAGCCTCTGTGGAAAACAGTATGGTGTTTCTTTAAAAATTAAAAGTGGAACTCCCATTTGACTCAATAATCCCACTTCTAAGAATATATCCCAAGAAACCAGAAACACCAATCAGAAAAAAACATATGTACCCCTATGTTCATAGCAGCACAGTTTATGATACCTATGATTTGGAAACAGCCTTAGGTGCCCATCAGCAGATGAGTGGGTTAAAAAACAGTGGTATATCTACACAATGGAATACTATGCTACTGTAAAAACAAAAGAACTCATATATCATTCACATCATCATGGATGGACCTGGAGAGCATTAATTTATGCTAAGCAAAATAAGCCATTTAGAGAAAGATAAATATCACATGATCTCACTCATTTGTGGGATATAATAAACAACATAAACTGATGAACAAATATATATCCAGAGACACAGAAGCATCAAACAGACTGTCAAACCTCAGAGGGGTGGCAGGGGAGGGTGAGGGGGGCGGTGTAAAAGATTAACCAAAGGACTTGTATGCATGCATATAAGTATAATCCATAGACACAGATAGTAGGGGGATGAGGGCATGTGCTGGGGGGGGGGGGTGGGAGTGGCTGGGGAGAGGTCAATGGGGGAGTTGGGAAGGGGGACATATGTAATACTTTAAACAATAAAGAATTGAAAAAAAAGATTATAATTTCGGAGTTTCTAATAAAGATTACCTTTTTAGTCTGCTTTGGCTTTGAATCACTTGAGAAGAAAAGGAATAGCAGGTCTGGGCCAAAATATCAACTTTACTATTGATAAAAATTGCTTTGAAAGATGTGGATTCACAGGAGAGCTGAATGGATCCATCAGCCAAACCACAAGGCAGGCACACTTGTAGACTTATGGCAGTGCCAATCAGGGAGAAGGATGAATTGCTACTTCCTCCCTCTGAGTACCTATAATTGACATCTTTATGATGTCTGTTACTATTGAAATGCTGGTAAGTTGTCTCCCCCCAAAAGAAGGGTGAGGATGAGCCCAATACATATAGTATATTCTTCCCTATCAGACAACTTAGTCCATAGGTGCGTGTGTTAGTTTCTTGAATCTGCTGTAACAAATTACCACAAACTTGGTGTACTAGTATAACACAACAGAAATTTATTCTTTCACAATTCTGTAGACCAGTAGTCTAAAAATCAAGGAGTCAGCAGGGTGGATTCTTTCTGGAGGCTTTGAAGGAGAATCTGTTTAATGGTCTGACTCTTAGCTTCTGGTAACTACAGGTAGTCTTCGTTGTCCTTGGCCTGAAGGTGTGCAACTCTGATTTCTATGTCCATTTTCACATGGCTTTATTCCCTGTGTCTTCATGATTAGTTTCCCTCCTCTTATAATGGAAAATCACCTTGCATTTCAGACCCATCCTTATCCAGGATCACCTGTTCTCTCGATGCTGACCGTATCTAATGTCTGCCAAGTCCCCTTTTAATTGTACTAGATAAAAAGCTGTTTCTAAAGTATTAACTAAAATTTCCAAAAGCCTTCAGGATGTCATTCCGGATGACCTTCCAGAAAAAGCTGGGGCTACAAGGGAAGCCCAGGTCGGGTGCTGCCAGTGGCCAGAGCCAGGGGGAAGCTGGTGCTGGCAGCTGAGGGAAGGCAGGCCTACTCTTACATGAATTTCATGCATCGGGCCTCTAGTATTTAATAATGTGAAAAGTATCACTTTATGTTAAATTTATTTTTCAGACATGCATGCAGAATTTGCTGTGATTTCCAATCATTCCATTATTGTTTTATTATATGAAATTTTTAACATAATATCATCTGTCCGTGAGTTAGATTTTTGCCTTTGATTGAAAATGTGACAAGAGAGAACAGTTTTCCCTCCACTGACAATGCCTGTAATATAGCATTAGATTTAATCTCATTTAAAAGGGAAATGTGAAAATAAGTTAAGTATAGCTCACACTTCTTAAACTTGAAATAGTTTAAATTTTAGAGTATTGTGTTCTTCATTTATGCCAGAAGAGGGTGTACTTTGAATTTGATGTTTTTGAACAGAAAACATTCCTTTAACTACTACTGAAAAGGTGATGTTTCTTTAAAAATTATAGTCTTTAATTCCAGAATGTCCCTTAATGTGCATGGGAAGAGAAGGCGGATCTATGTGAATATTTAGAGCACATAAGACTAAAAACATCTATTAATATAACTTTGACTCAGAAATATAATTTTGTCTTCCTAAAGTTTTCTTGTTACTTTCTGAAAATGAATCCAGAATAATTTTTAAAATGTTTTTCAGGAGACCCTTTATCTTAAAATATAACAAAACCAACCCTCATCTATGTAATATAATTTCAATTTTGATCTTATTTACTTGAAGTGATCATTATAAATCATAAAGCCTGATCATTAAGGAAAAGAGATGCACAATAAATGAAAACAAAACTGTGGCTAGAAAGTGATATTTATTTCTTTGTGTTTTGGCAGCTTGAAGGTCCGTGTGTTTTGCAAATTCAGAAAATTCGCAATGTTGCTGCGCCAAAGGATAATGAAGAGTCTCAGGCTGCACCAAGAATGTTGCGGCTGCAGATGACTGATGGTCATATAAGTTGCACAGCAGTAGAATACAGTTATATGTCAAAAATAAGGTGATTGGCACTTTATTTTGTATATTTGTTACAGTGTTTGAAGGTACTTTTCAAAATGGATTTTGTTTTAAGAACTTTGAGAAGAAGGAATGAATTCTTAAGTGCATGTTAGAATTTTTAAGAAGAAATCGAAATTTATATTTCTAATATATCTGTATAGAAAAATAGATAAGAGTGGAGTTAGTTACTCTTTGCTTCAGTATTAATTATAAAAACAGAAATTTAAGGTGTTTTTGCATGAAAAGAAGTCTTTTCAATCATACCAGTAAATTTGAGGGCATTCAAATTTCTTTAACTACATTATAATTCTTTCTGGAAAGTTAGCTGTGTCCATTACACTATTTTGTGTGCTAGGAAAGTTCATAGCAAATGAGTTTTCTAAGGAAATAATTGACATGAAGGAGGTTCATAGCCACCCTACTTTCTAAGAGAAATGGCAGAAGTTTCCAAATCCTTCTTTTGTTATTTTCCTGAGAGGCTTCATAATCATGCCTATTGTCATGGAGGAAAGCAATAAGGGAGGGGATCTCCTTTATCCTCAATGTCCCATTAGGTCACTTTGAGCTCTATTTTCTGAAATGAAAATTTTCATTAGGCATTTATTAAACCACCTTTTTTTGGTTATTTTATATGATTATGTTTGCTGCTCTGAGCTTTTCATTTCATACTTCTCTCTTAAGTAAGCATTTAACAAGCGTTTTAGCATCCATTGTCACCAGAAAAGGTATTATCCAGTGGAGGGAGAGGGCTGTCCTTTCCTTGGTGTTTGTCAGTCTTGCAGAAAAGACTTCAAACAAGTTACACTGGACAGTTGTGTTGTAATAAAGGGAATTTGTCAAAGAAGCATGACAAGCAAATTTATCAAAATATATCTTTCTTATTAAGCACAGACAGGCTTCTCAGCCTGGTGGAAGTTCAAGGGGTTTTATACTCTGTCTACAGGTTTCAAGGCTCCTCTTCCAGATATCTTAGGCACGGAGCAGAGTTCAAGGTTCCCCTTTTACCTTCTTGTGGCCTTTCCCTGAATTTATGACAAGATATGGCAAGTCCTAAGATAGCTGACTTTTTTGTTCAATGGGTGAGATAAAACTCCCCGTTTTTCCTCCCCCAAGACAGCTGACTTCTTTGTTTAGTGGTTGAGATAAAACTCTTCCTTCTTAATTTCTTCTCCTATCCTGCCTTAGCAATACCAGGGTGCTTTAAGCTATGTATTCTCTGGTTAGAGAGAAAAGGTATTAACCATTTATTCTCACATGTCCTGGGTTGGGAAAGATTAAGGGCTTGCTGCAAGCTGGCTGTAAGCTGTCCAGACATTTGGACATCTCTACAGGGTCCCAGGAGTCGGAGCTGACTCAATAGCAAGTAACACAATACGTCTTGCTCTGCGTGCAGACTCTGAAGCTTTAAAACAGGAATATTCTGTTTCTTCTTCTTAGTAACTCTTTTATCAACCTTTCTTCTTCTTCTTCTTCTTTTTAAATAGACAATGCTTTCACTGTCTTGCTTTTGTATATATCAGCCTATAGTGAATATCATGAGCTTTTGTGAGTAATGTGAAGCCATTTCGGCATGATTTTCTAATCCATTCGTAGTGTTTTAGGATCATCTTTACTCCTATTTGAGTGCTTTACCCTTTGCTAAATAGGCAAAGAGATGAGGTGGGGCTCAGTGTATGGGCTTTAACTTTAGAATAAACCTATGTGATGAAATGGATTCCTTCCATTGTTTCTTCTATAAAAAGGTTATTAGGAGGATAAACACCTTGTCTCTGGTCTTTGTAAAAGGGGTTATAGTGTGATGTTTACTGTTGTGGGGCAACTTCCACGACCAGTTGCAAATGACCACGGAGGCGGTTGAGTTGGAAATAAGCAAGCAAGGATTTATTGAACTGGCCAGGATGGTTGGAGGGCACCACGTGGAGACCAAACACTCATGGCCGTCCCGGGTGTAGGCAGTCCTTTTATAGGGTCTGAACCATAAATTTTCATTGTTTTAAATTCTGCGAATAAGCTGCAGGGTCGTATCTGGGGTAGGGAAATGCCAGTAGACTATGATTGACCCTGTTGCCTGCTTCTTATCTCTTACCATACATCGTGCTGTACATGGGAATGTAGTTCTATCTTGCAAAAGCTGAACTCCTGGCACCATTGGGTGACTCCTTTATGGTCTACAAAGAGATTTATGTAGCCTCAAGGACTCAATATGGAAGTTGGAGTAACTACCCTTTTGCTTTAAGCAAGGAAGTATGAACAGCGGCTAGAGTAGCAGGATCAAGTTTCACACTGCAGTTTTACCTGAGATAGATGCTACCATATTTCATTTTCCTGCAAACTGATAATATTAGTCCCATTATAGAAAAGTTCTTTTAGGTTAGTACACTTTAGAATAAATAACTCTCATTTGATCTTTAATTACATGAGTAACAAAAAAGAACATTATTGCCAGGAACTGATCATTGTCTCACTAATTAGAAAGGTCTGGACAAGGAATCCAGAAGGCTGGTGGTCATCCTTGGAAATTCTGAAAGGTCAGAGCCAACTACTCCCTGTCTAATTGAGACAATGGTAGCTGAAGCAACTTCCCCATCAAATAATCATGTAAATCCTTACTGATAAGATAATTTCCTTATCGTCTGCCTAAGGGCAATGGGTGTATCCTAAACCTGAATAAAAAGAATGGCAAGGCCAAAACAAGGCATAGTCCTCCCACTAGAGTTGGGCTAATGCCTGACCCCCATTTCCCCAATTAACACTTTTCTAGTCTCTTTTCATTTGTGGGTGGCCTTCTCCAGAACCCAAACGGTGAACTGGAACCTTAAACCACATGGGATGTGAAATGGGTTTCCACAGATAATTTTTTTGAATTACAGTAGCTCATCCTATCTAATGATCCTATCTAATAAAAGGGTAATATATAAATTAACTGTGACTCTGTCACAAAGCTGGCAGCGCCCATAGCCACAAGAAGGCAGCACCCAGTCCTCTCAGCCCCACTGGTGTCCCCCAGTCCCAGGGAGGGTGACTGCTGAGAGCAGGCAGCATGAGTGGCCTGGAGGAATGCTTGCTTTGTTGCCACAGCGACAAGGCAAGCGTTCTATGCCCAGCTGTGGTTGGGCCTTTGGCTAAGCTGGGGCTCAGAACGCTTGCATTATGGAGAGCCTCTAGGCAGCAGGCAGGGAGCGTCCAGGCCCTGCAGAGAGCTACTGGCGCATAGATTCATGCACAGGGCTACTAATCTACACTAATAAAAGAGTAAGATGCGAATTGACATCCAACAGCCAATCAGGAGTGAGTATGCAAATTAACCCAACAAAATGGTGGGTTAATATGCATTTACAGGTGCAAAGCGGCCAGGGGCGGGGCAGGATGCTGGCGTTGTCATCACCATGAAAACGGTGCAGGCATTCTGCATCTCCTCAGCAGCTCCGGGCCTCTGGGCATGTGGGAAGACAGAAAGGTGGCTTCAGGCCGGAGCGAAAAGGCAGTGCCAGCAGCCAGAGTAAGGAAAGCTCATTCTTGCATGAATCTTCATGCATCAGGCCTCTAGTATATATATAAAATTTCTAGGAATGTTACTGGTCAGATATATTTTCCTTTGCTAAAATTTAAATTTAAAATACAGTATATCATGGCAGTGCACAGCCAAAGCTCAGGAAAAAAAATGGCAAATCATATTTATATAATGGAATTATTGAGAAAGCGCATTTCATATATTTTATTCTATTTATCTATTGGTGAGGTGTGATTTTTATTTTACTCCTGAAAAACAGTTTTCATGTTAGTTCATTTTGAAGAACTTGACCAGCTCACAATATGAGACTGAATCAGTTTTGAGGAGGTGCTTTGGCATGTTTTAACTTTGTTTTTTCTTTGCTTTAGCCTGAACACACCTCCTGGAACTAAAGTTCAGCTCTCCGGCATTGTGGATATAAAAAATGGATTCCTGCTCCTGAATGACTCCAACACCACAATCCTGGGAGGCGAAGTGGAACACCTTATTGAGAAGTGGGAGCTACAGAGAGTAAGTGTAACTGAGAATAAAGGCTTCAACTTCTGAAACACTACACTCTTCTTATTGCAGTCTGTATTTTAAGGAGACCTTCCCATAGTGAATAATGTCAGAGTTGGATAGAATGGAATAGAGGAATATTTGTAGAAACTGTCTACCTTTGTTTAAGCATATTGTTCCTCATTTTTCAATATTTGCTATTTTTTGCATATTTTGAAAAGTCATGTTTTATTGGTAAGTTTTCAAAACTCTTAAGATACCAGTTATAACTCGTGTGCAATGTTTTTTCTTTGTTTCTGCAAAGCAAGTGTTTGTGCATATTATACAAATATATATATGAAAGCATATTGAATATTTGTTTTCATCTATATACATACATACTAGTGAATGCAAATTAGAATTTCATTATAATAAAGGGGTTCTTATGACTAGGTTCTTTCCAGTTACTTTGTTGATGTTTCCCCAATTTATGTTAACAATAGCTTCATCCTCATGGTCATCTAGGTTATCTAGTAATTGTTCCTCTACTTTCCAATTCTGATGATCCACTGCAGTCAGATCTTATGTCATTCTCTTGCTCCCCAGTTGCATTGCTGTTACTCTAGTTTAAGTCTTTAGTATCTCTTGTGTGGACTACTGTAGTAGCCTTTTAACTGATCTATATACATATTCTTTCTCTGTCTTTTAATCTGTTTTATTTACTTCTGCCCAGATTATCTTCCTTCAGCATAACTCAGAACATATCACACCCTGCTTTTATTTCTGATGCCTTAGTTTGGGATTCAGTGCCATTAATAATCTAGCCCTAGTTCAAGTTTATCTTTACAACTCCAAATTATTTCACATAGATTTTGATCTACCCAAATGGAATTGCTTACTTTTTTTTTTTTTTTTAACTCATCCTACTTCTGCTTTATTGCTAAGCACTTCAGGTAGACATGGACTACTTTAGCCTTACTTACCATCAGGCCCCTGGGCTGATTGATGTTGATTTGCATTCAAGGTCTTCAACCAGGTCACCAATTGCACTGTAGGGAGCTGTGGGTCTGGAGGTTCAGACTGAATTGGGGAGAGGAGCAAAAAATGAACATATTACAATGCTGAGGACAATGGTGAAGCTCAGGCTGAGACTGGATCCCAGACTATGCAGGCCTATTGGTTTGGGCAATCCCCTCAGCTTCACTCAGTGCCCAGTTCCTCTCGAAATGTGGCACATGGAGTACAAAAAATAGTTTCTTTCCAGCCTTGTACTTGATTCCAAAAGAGTGAAACTACTTACTCTTTCATTGACTCTCTATGCTTTTCTCAATTATACTTTTCGGGGGTGAAAGATTTTCCCACTTTTACATCATTCATCTTGTGTTCTCTCTCATAATGCCAAATTGACATGGCCAAATTGGCCTTATGCTTTCAGACTCAGATCAAATGCTTATTTCTTCACAAAGTGAAGTAGTTGCTCTTCTATTGAATTCTTGGGACACTTTATCCATTTTAAGAAGTGTATCGCTTTTTAGCACTAAAATTATATTTATTTCTTAACTCTGTTACGCCTCTTAAGGTCAGAATTCTTGTTTGTGTCATCTGTGTTCAGTTCTATAAATATTTGTTGTGTAGATATTGTGTTGAGCTCTTGCATCCTCCTAACACTCTTATGGGGAAGTTTTATGTTTATGTAGATCAGAAAGTGGACTCTAAGAACTGTTAGTTAACTAACTTATTTTTTAATTAGACAGTTGATAGGTGATGGGTCTGAGCTTTCCTATATCTCCAAAGTGGTTGCTCTGAGTCTTACAAGTAATAAACATCATAGCAAATAATTGTGAAGTGAATGAATTGCAAAGCACAAAAGATAATTACTCTTTGAGCTAAAATTAATGTTCTTGTGTTACTCTCAGTTCTTGCCTAAAGTGGGTCAAGGGGCCTAACAGTATTTCAAGCTCCTGGTATTTTATGATATATTACTTTTTTCTACTTTCTTAGTTTGAAAGTGCCTCTGTTGGGAGGTAAGTAGATAAGGTGAATTATGAACATATTTTACTTCTTGGTACTCATTCTTTATGATAATACTATGCTACGTTTGGGGCTGCTGTTTTAATTTCTTATAATAATAATGTGCTACATTTGGGGTTGCTGTGTTGTGCAGTATAAGGTAATGTTTCAAAACTTCATTGTTTAGTTGAAAATGTTGCTAAAGCAAGTAAGTGGAGGTTTGATAGTTTTAATAAAGAGCCAAATTTATGAACTGTGACTTTCCCAGCAAAACCCCACTCAATTTATGTGATACTTTCCTTTCACAAGTTGATATATTTTTATTCGATTTTTTAAAAAATGTGGTAAGATGTTCTCAAGTCAGACCAACATCTTATATAATTTTCCCAACCCAGCCTAAACTACTTCATTGACTGAAAAGTCAGTTAAACATTCTAAGAACTTCCTCATTACACACACACACACACACACACACACACACACACACACACACACACGGAGGAACACACACAGAGAGATTAGTAGTAGTTTCATAGTTGTCCTTGTAATGTTTTATTATGAATCTTTGCACTTTGTTTCCTGAAAGCCTGTTAGTATTTTTTGTTAGGAAGCAATAAAAGTTTACATTAAAAGTTTAAAAATATCTTACTGTAATTATAATTTTCTATCATTTTATAGTTTTTTGATTTGGTAACCATAGCAATGTAGAAACCATGGAGAGTTCAATTACTTGAACATCTGGCAGGTAATACACACAGAAACCAAATGCACACATAGAAATCATAATTCATAGAGAAAATTTTGGAATTAAAAAGGCCCTAAATATTCTTGTAAAATAAATAGGGGAAGAGAACATTGAGCAATATTTAAATCATATGCAGCTGGTGTAGTTGTAGCAAGTTGATTACATACAGATGAAGAAAAGAAGGAAAGTGGTTTGTATCTTCCCAAACTGGAATTCTGTACCATTAAACATTAACTTCTGATTCCCCACCTACTCCCAATCTTTGGCAACCATGATTCTTATTTTTCTCTCTATGAATTTGACTACTT
This sequence comes from Antrozous pallidus, assembly GCA_027563665.1. Classification (NCBI taxonomy): domain Eukaryota; kingdom Metazoa; phylum Chordata; class Mammalia; order Chiroptera; family Vespertilionidae; genus Antrozous; species Antrozous pallidus. The sequence continues at coordinate 24,611,249 of CM050519.1, forward strand.
TAGGTACTTTACATAAGTGGAATCATACAATATTTATCCTTTTTGGTCTGGCTTATTTCACTTAGCAAAATGTCTTTTAAGTTTTATAAATATTGTAGCATGTCAGAATTTCCTAACTTTAAGGCTAAATAGTGTGTGTGTGTGTGTGTGTGTGTGTGTGTGTGTGAGAGAGAGAGAGAGAGAGAGAGAGAGAGAGAGAGAGAGAGAGAGAGACTGTGTTCATTCATCCACTGATGGCATTAGGGTTGTTTTCACTTTTTGGCTATTGTGAATAATGCTATTATTATGAACATGGGCTTATAAATACCTGTTCAAGTTTCCACTTTCATTTCTTTTGGGCATATACCCAGAAGTAGAATTGAGTGATCATAAGTTATAGTTTAATTTTGTTTTTAGTAACTACCATATTCTTTTCAACAGTGATATCAGCACCATTTTACATCCCTATCAGTAATATACAAGTGATCCAATTTTTTCTACATCCTAGCCAAATCTTGTTATTTTTTTCATATGCTTACTAGTATTGTCTATTTGTGTATCTTCTTTGCAGAAGTATCTATGTAAGTCCTTTGCTAATTTTTAAATAAGTTTTCTTTTTTGCTGTGTGATTTCTCGGTATATTCTATATATCAATTCCTTCTCAGATATATAATTTGCAATTATTTTTTTCACATTTCAGGGATTGCCTTTTTACTCTATTGATAGTGTCCTTTGATGCACAAAAATTTTTATGAAGTTCAATTTTATCTGTTCTTTTTTTCTTTTGTTACTTCTGTGTTTGGTGTCATATCCAAGAAGTCATTACCAAATCCAAATCCAAGGTCATAAAGTTTTCTCCCTCTGTTTTCTTCTAGAAGTTTTTATGAGTTTAGTTCTTAATTTAGGTCTTTGATCCATTTTTAGTTAATTTTTGTATAATGGTATAAAAACATAGGTGACATTTTCTATAATGATAATTACTAAAAAGTGTATGGAAAAGCTTACAATTAAGAAGCTGTATTAAATGACAGCTGGTGCTTAACAGATATATGTTAACATCTCAAAATGAAACAGATAGGAGGAATGGGTGGCCGGAAAGAGCCCATCCTCTGAAGATTCCTTATGATATTCAAAGGAATTTATAATGTGAGGAATTACCCCTGCAAGGAGCAATTTTAAATATGAGAGCTAGGGAAAAAAGAAAGCAAAATTAATAGAGTTTGGAAGCTTGTTTTTATTAAGTAACATTCAATTATTTTAAATATTCATCAAAATATAAATTGATTTTTAAAACAAGTCTTTTGTTTGTCTTTTTTTCTTTTGTCTTTGGTTTTTTTGAACCATCAAATCTTCAATTTATTCCATATATCTGGCACAAGAAGGTATTCCAATGAAACCAAGTCTTTATTAAGGATATTTTTTGTAATTGAAAGTAACTGATCTCTTTAAGTAATTGGAAATCACTGTTATCAGTATTTTCATAAACTGTTTCTAGTTACAACACTTCTGAACTCTGTTGCAAGAATTGGGGACAAAGACCAAATATATATTTCTTATTATATTGCAATATGACCAGTATGTTGTTTGCTAATAGATTTTATGTCTAAAAAATTCATTTCAAGGATAATTTTCAGAGAATATTAGTCTATCAGATTATAGTCTTAACTAGAGGCCCAGTACACAAAATTTGTGCACAAGTGGGGTCCTTGGGTCTGACTTGTGATCAGGGCCAGTCAGGTTCCCTGCCTTCCCCTCCCTCCTTTCCTTGCCGCCTGCATCTGCCACCACCCACCCCCAGTTCCCTGTCCCAGCCTGAGACCTGGCCTTGACTGAGTGATTAGGACTTGCTAGCCAGGAGGAGGGGCCAACCGTCACCACAGCAGGAGGGCGGTGGGTCAATCAGGGCCTGCTGGCTGGGGGAAGGGACCAGGAGGGTGGCCAGCAGTCCCCATCAGCAATTGGACCTGGGGGCTGGGGGAAGCTCCTGTGTTGACCTACTGCATTGGTCATTCCATCTTAATGGTAGCTTAGACTTTTATATATATAGATATGCTTTAAAGTAAAAATTTTACCAAAGTCTTTTATTTTTGAATTTGCTTCTTGTTGAGGAGGGTTTTTTACTGTGTTTTTGTTCCTGTATGAGTAGCTTAGTAAATACTTCAAAAAACTGTCATGAATGTGTGTGTATGTTTGTTTTTTTATAGAAGTATTTTTTAATTTAATATATATTTTTTATTGATTTTAGAGAGGAAGAGAGAGGGAAAGAGAGAGTTAAAAACATCAATGATGAGAGAGAATCATTGATTAGCTGCCTCCTGCACCCCCTCTCCCCCACTGGGGATTGAGCCCACAACTGGACATGTGCCCTTGACCTGAATTGAACCCATGACCCTTCAGTGGATGCTCTATCCACTGAGCCAAACCAGATAGAGCGTCAGTATGTGTTTGGTATGGGGAGATTAGAGAGGGCCTTTGCCTAATTATTGAACTTAAGAATAAAGTATTTTATATAGTCTGAAATATTGTATAGAAAACTTTTTTTCTCTCTGTGTTCCTTTTTATTTTATTGTTTTTTTAAAATATATATTTTATTGATTTTTTACAGAGAGGAAGGGAGAGGGATAGAAAGTTAGAAACATCGATGAGAGAGAAACATTGATCAGGTGCCTCCTGCATACACCCCACTGAGGATGTGCCTGCCCGCAACCAAGGTACATGCTCCTGATCGGAATCGAACCCGGGACCCTTCAGTCCTCAGGCTCTATCCACTGAGCCAAACCAGTTTTGGCGTGTGTGTGGTTTTTTTTTTTTTCAATTTTTTTTTTTATTGTTTAAAGTATTACAAATAGTAGTACATATGTTTCATTTTTTCCCCCCATTTCCCTGGCCTCCCTTATCCCCCAGCACATGCCCTCATCTGCCCCCCCCCCCACCTCCCAGTGTCTTGTATCCATTGGTTATGCTTATATGCATGCATACAAGTCCTTCAGTTGATCTCTTATAGCCCCCGCCCCCCAACCTCCCCTGACTTCTCACTGTAGTTTGACAATCTGTTCAATGCTTCTTTGCCTCTGTATCTATTTTTCCTGTTTCTTTTCTTTAAAATATCTTGCTTCTGCACACTGGAAATGAACATATAAGAACAAAAAATGTTTGAGTCTCAATTTCAATGTCCAACAGTTCTGAGTCCCAGTTTCAATGTCAAATAGTTCCTTATGTGTACATGTCAGCAATGATATCTGTCTGGATGGTGGACAAATGGTGGCAATGCAGGTCCCACCCTCTCTGGTTTGGTCCTGGGCAACCTGCAGCAGCTCACAGCTGCTGACTGCTAGCATGGCAACATATCAACAGCCTCTTCCATCTCTGGACTGTCTTCGTGGTTAGAACAGGCCTGTCAATTTCTCTGTGTTGCAAGAATCCACATGGTCTTGGAGTTGTTTTCTGAAAATACACAAGCATATTCTCGACCAAAAATTAATAAAGGAATCTTTTCTGTGAATTAGACTTGGGATTCTTTTTATTTTTGCCCAATTGATTTTCCTTTGGTTTATTTTGACACCATGTGTTTTTTTCATGGGTGTCCTGCAGTTAGCATAACAAATGGAAATTAATGTTCTGAAGTAAGAATTTTCTAAATGTAATTTACTTACAGGATATTGTTCCTTACATGATATTACCCCACTATCCTCCCCCCCCTTTTTTGATTAATGGAGGGTTTTGGAAATTTTATAGTGCAGTCTTGGTAACTTTAAATTTTAATTTTTGCACAAAAATATGACTGCTTTAGGTTCTTTGCATGTTAAGCACTTTTACGATGAGATGAACTACTAATATAAATTTTAGTTAATATTTTAGGAACAGCTTTTCGTCTTTTTAATAAGGTGGTATTAAAATAAGTAGAGTCCTAGTGCACTATAAATACTGGAAATGTATTTTTTATATATAATTTCTGTTTTGTGATTCACTTTTCTCACAGAGCTTGTCAAAACACAATAGAAGCAATATTGGAACTGAAGGTGGACCACCTCCTTTTGTGCCTTTTGGACAGGTAATGACTTTTATGTTGGCAGGTGAATTTTAATCAGCAAAAAGTGTTTTTCATCTCTATTCAAACTGTGTTTAGTTTTGTGCTGAACTATTCATTCAGAGGTCATGGTGTTATATGGAAATATATTCAGTAAAGGAATTTAATAATTGTGTTTTTTTATTCACTGTAATTAAATTGATTTTCTCAAGAAGTTAATGCAAAGATTGAAAAAATTAAGAAGCATACCTGAAGAGCAACTAATAACTAATTAAGATAAGATGGTGATGGAGCTTTTTTTTTTTTTTTTTTTTTGAGAAAGAGAAACGCAAAAGAAGAAAAATATACTATAATTTCTCTCTCTCTCTCTCTCTCTCTCTCTCTCTCTCTCTCTCTCTCTCTCTCTCTCTCTCTCTCTCTCTCTCATTAAAAACAAAAGAGGGAGAGAGAAAACAAAAGTGTCAGCAGAAGGATGAAACAAAGAAGTGAGGGCCCCAGAGGGCAGAAGGGGCATCACTGCACTGTAGCAGAGCCTGCTGTCCCAGGCCTCCTGGTTAACATTCTATTCATCTGCTTTGATTCAAATTCCTTTCTTTTTCAGGGATTTAATTTTATTTTCAGTTGGTATTTTCCTTTCAACCACAGCATCACTGGTCTTTCTCTGATGTAAGCTAACGGTTTTCTGTCTACTTCCTATTTTTCAACCCCCTTGCTGTTACATATTACCCTGTATAGCCCCTCAACTGGTATCTTGTGTCTTCCTGGTTGTGTTCAGCATCAAACTGCATTCAGAACAGTCTCCTCTAGCCTATCCTTGCTTTATCCCTGGAGAGTCTGAAAATAATCTCTGTGACAGCTTGCTTTTTGCCACTGATGCCACCAAAATTTAGCTATCAGTATTCTTCCTTGTGTTTGCTCCTTATTTTTCTTTGACAGTACTGAAGATGATTTAGGGACACAACAGGTAGGAAACAAAAACCTATATCTCTGTAACAACTTTAAAAATTTTGTGTGTGTGAAAAAGATAACTAGCTGATCAAAAGATAAATAGGTAGGATCAGATGCACTCCTCTTCAAAAACCTTTATGTGGAGTCCACTCAAACTTAAATGGAAGTCATTCTTGCATCATGTCTATTTTGAAAGTAATTTTTAAAATATGTTAATTTTTATTGTGCTTTGTAACAAGAAACAGTCAAGATAAAAAGAGTCATGATGCCCTTTGGTGTGTCTATATTGATTATATTCTCACTTCTACCAGTGTAATAAAAAACAACCTAGAATCTAAACTGTATAAATATTCTAATTTGAATTTGAAAATGATAAATGCTATGTTTGTAAGAATTTGATTTTCTCTTAAATATTTTGGTGATAATATTTCTTTCAAAAATTGCTCATAGACTTGTGATTTAATTATTTTCAAGATCTTGAGTGTTCTATGATTTTTTTGTCTTAGAAAGTATAATAAAAGTTATAGTTTTAATAATACTTGTTTATATAATCCATTCTGAAAAATTCTTTTCAGCCTATCTTATTTAGACTTGTATATGGATTAAAGGTAGATAGTGCTGGCTGTATACTGGTATCAACAGGACATATTTATATTGCTAAAAATCTGTAATTGTATAACGTTTGTCTGAGAGCATGTTTTCTTACTGTTATTAATGAGTTGAGAAAAGGTTTATAGGATTTTTACTGTTAAGATTGGACTTATTTTTAGGCAATGATGACTTTCTGAATTTATGAAACCAAAAATAAAAAACTTTGCAGCTTGATTGAGGAAGAGGGTATGCTTTTAGCTTTCGGTTTATAAGTTCAGAGACATCTTTTTATATGTTAAAATAACTGCACTCTTTAATCCTCATAAGTTTATTGTGCCATAATGTATAAATCTAAATAAAAATCTGAATTTTACCTTTTCTTATGTAGTGGCCTAGACTGCTTGAAATTTAAATTATTTTAAGTTATTATCCTAAAAAAAACCTTAGGTCTTCTAGTTTGATGTATGTTTTAAATATGGGCCCTATTTGGCGGGGTGGAGTGGGGGAATACTTATTTAAAAGTTACTTTAGTCAGTTTTCTACCTTTATTTTTAAATAGAAAGAATTTTATTTTTATGGATTCTCGGTTATTAAGATACAAACTTTTTTTTGAAGAAGTAATACTTTATTATGTAAACCTTGAATCTGGGCACTACTGATGTGATTACTTTTTATTTATTGTTAACAGAAGTGTGTATCTAATGCCCAAATGGATAGCAGAGAACTTGATCGAAGGAAGACACTGCAAGTTACAATGCCTGTAAAACCCACAAATGATAATGATGAATTTGAAAAGCAAAGGACTGCTGCTATTGCAGAGGTTGCAAAGAGCAAAGAAGTAAGAAAACTAAATTATAATAAAATTTTCTTAATTCTTGTCATTCTACTTAAAAAGCAGTTAGCTAAGACTCATTACTGTTTGAATAAAGAAAACTATTTCAATCTCACTAGTTTTAAAAACCTATCTAAGCAACTAATTCATGAATTAAAATTTCTTACAGAAATCTAAAAATCATTAAGTAACCAGAGTAAACACCTATTTCAAATAAGCAAAAAATTAAAAATAATTAAAAAAACACATTTGACTATTAGTAGTAAATGATGGGGCCACAGGTACGCACACCTATAAACACACATATTATCCAAAGGAAAAAAACAGTTTTAACTATATATTAAATAGTTTTAAGGATGAAAACTGACAAAATTGTTAGTCCTGAGCCTCTGATTTTTACGTATATTCTCAGTTGCTGAGGAAAATTAGCCAAATCCAACTAATAACAGGAAACCCTCTACAGAAATATAAAGCATTGGGTTTAGCTCTTATACTGTTTTAAAAAAAGAAGAAAAGGAAGAGGGAGAAAAGAAGGGTGGTTTGCTAGCAAGAATAACTTAGTGGAATTGTCAAGAGGATTTAGAAAAAGAACATATGAGCAAAATGTGTAAGATTCAAAGGTCTTTTTCACTGATACATGGAGAAGGTCAAAAATTCATTGGATTTGTTACCGTATGTGAAAAGACAATAACAACATAAGAAATCTATTGAAATTCAGAGTTAAAGAGGAGACTCCTTGCATTTTGATTCTTCCTGGAGCATGTCTTTTTATCATCAGTCTAATGTAGACACCAAAAGCAAAACCTTGGAATCAGGCAGCCTCAAAGCATATCTGCTGACAACCTTGGATAGCTTACTTAAATTTTGTAACCTATTTTTGTTTGTCTATAAAAAGAAGGTAATAATAGCACCCAGTTTATGTGGTTTTGTGAGAATTAAAATTGATAATCTTTAAAACATTTAGAACACTACGTGGCACAGATCACAATATTCCTTTGCTAAAAAGCTCTTAATAATCATGACTATTGCTAGTCTTGAGTGTTTTTTTCTGTTCTAAAGCACATTAAAAATCATTTAAAAATTTTTTGAAATTAATCTATTTTTCACAGTTTACATGAAATATATTTCTTTTCCCCAAAAAGCTATTAAAATTATGGGGTTTCAGAAAAGGATACAGGTGTATATCAATTTCTTAATGACTATAGGAAAATCGTTCTTTTGATTTATACTTTTTTCAAACAAGCTTTTCTCCCAAAATTTTTGTTGATATCTTTACTGCTATCTATTTGCTAAAATATACTTAATACATTGTAATATATTTCATTTTAAAGTCATAATTGATCACATTATATTTTGCCGTAAGTATTTGATAAATAAAAGGCCATAGTTTTCTGAAGCAAACGTAAAACCTCAATTTATACATGACAGAGTTGATGGAGGCTTAAAGCTTGCCCAAGGTTACCCTATTACAATTCTAAGACTAAATCTATGTACATTACAGTAGATGATTATATCTACATCTATATATCTATGTATCTTTAACTCTACACACATATTTAATCTGTCTGAACATAAAAATGACAGTATTGTAATTGTTCTGAAAATATGTTTTACTAGAGGCCCGTTGCATGAGGATTTGTGCAATAGGCCTTCCTTCCTTCCTGTGGCTGCCAGCACCAGTTTTCCTCTGGCACCCGGGACCCAGGCCTTCGTTCTGGCCACCACCTTCAGTGTTTGCTCCAACCAACATGCCTACTCTGGTTGAACATCAGGAAGTATTTTAAATGCTTAGGTTAAATCGATGAACAAATACACAAAAGATCCCTATCTTTATCAAGTTTATATAATAGTGAGAGTGACAGACTAATCTACACTAATAAAAAGGAATCATGCAAATTGACCATCACTCTGCTACACCCTCAGATGCGAGTATGCAAATTAGCTCAACAAAGATGGCGGTGGCCATGGAGCTGGAACGGGCAGGAGGCTTGGATTGCCCCTAGCACTGGAGGAAGCCAAGCTTCCCACCCACCCTGGCTGGCCCTATCCTCCATTCAAGGCTACAAAGTTTCAATTATAGAAGATAAGATACCTGCTGCCAGCTGGCCCAGGCCTGCACTCAAGGAGGAGCTGAAAAAAAAGAAAGACAAGAAAAAAAGGAGGGGCTGGGAGCCTGGAATACTGGGGAGGTGTGTGTGTGGTGGGGGTAGTGGAGGGAAGTAGCCAGCTTGAAATCAGCCCTCAGCTCCTCACCCAGGCTGGCCATATTCCCATGGGATGAGGGTCCCCACTTGGGCTTCGCCAGCCTGCAAACAACCATCAGCCATTCACCCAAGCTGGCCAGGCACCCCAGTGGGGACCCCCACCCTGAAGGGAGTGTGGCCACCCTGGAAACCTTCCTCAGTCCCTCACCTTGTCAGTGGGGGTTAGTTAGAGATGATCAGGACAGCGGGGGTGCAGTTTTGCATGAGAAGGCTGGCAGGAGAGGCAGTTGGGGTGAGCATACTGGCATGGGGGGCAGTTGGGGGTGATCAGGCTGGCTGGGGACATTTAGGAGCTGCAGGCTGGCGACAGGGGGCAGTTGGAGGTGAGCAGGCTGGCAGGCAGAGTGGTTAGGGGAAATCAGGCAGGCAAGTGAGCAGTTAGGAGCCAACAGACCTAGATTGCGAGAGGGATGTCCAACTGCCGGTTTAGGCTCAATCCATGTAAACCGGCAGTAGGACATCCTTTGAGGAATCCCAGATTGGAGAGAGTGCAGGCTGGGTTGAGGGATGTCCCCACCCCTGTGACTAATTTCATACACTAGGCCTCTAGTATATGAATTATATGGTAGGTTAGAAGTTGGTAAATGCTATGAGGAAAAAAAAAGGAAAAGTAGAGTAAGATGGAGAGTTGGGAGTGCCATTTGTAGGGGGACAGTACAATTTAAAATAGGGTGGTCAGAAATTGAGAACTTTTAAAAACATTTTTATCGATTTCAAAGAGGCAAGGAGAGGGGGGAGAGAGATAGAAACATCAATGATGAGAGAGAATCACTGATTATCTGCCTCCTGCACTCCCCCTACTGGGGATTGAGCCTCAACCCAAGCATGTGCCCTTGACCGGAATCGAACTGAACCTGGGACCCTTTATTCCGTGGGCCAATGCTCTATCCACTGAGCCAAACCAGCTAGGGCGAGAATTTTTAAAAATTTTTGTGTCATTTATGTACTAGTAAGATCAGTAAATAATGTAAACATACTAAATAATCAAGTTATAGATTTCCATTTGAAATATAGTAGTTTGATTGAACCTCACTTAGGTGAGTTTTGAGCCAAGACTTGAGAGAGAGAAAAATAATTAGTTGTGTGGTTATATGAGAAGCTATTCTAGAGAGAAGGAAAAGCTTTTGCAAATGATCAAAAGCAGGAATATATACTGAGTGGCCAGATTATTATGATCTCTGAACGCAAAAGGCTAACATGTAAATTGTCCCCTTGACCAGGAGTTCAACCAGCTGGCAGGCCAGTCAACCGCCCATGTCCCCTCCCCCTGGCCAGGTTGGCCGGACCCCATCCATGCACGAATTCATGCACTGGGCCTCATGGTCATGTTGATCTCACAGATGCCTGATTCACATAATACAGACAAAATGATGTGACTAATAAAGGACATCAGTTGCCTTATGGGTAATGTTTAAGTTCTATTGTTTCTAGATATTTACATGTTTAGTGAGTAACAACTATTTTAAAACACTAAAAAGCAATACTGAGAATGATATTTATCTTATTCCTTAATCTATAAAATGGAAAGAAAATAGTAAGAAAATGTATTCAGAAGATGGGGCTATTTCACTGCCACCAAAAAGAAAAAACACTTTTAGAGTAATGGAATTTAAATTACAGAAATATATTTAATTTGGGACAGGTCAGGCTACAGAGTTTTCAGGTAACCATTAATATATTAATATTAAACAAACAGTAGTATTGCCATTTGTTATGAATGTTTAATATGTGCCAGTTACTGAATTTATCACTCCTATCTTTGATATCATTTAATCCTCAAAATGTCCCAATCAGGCAGGTTTTCTTATCCTTCTTTTAAGCCTGAGAATCTAAGGATCATGGAAGGAGGAAGTTAAATGACTTGCCTGAGGATAGGAGAAAGGAAGTGGCTTAGACAAGATTTACAGTGAGACTCTAGCCCCAAAGCCTATGTTCTTAACTATACAAATGTTGTCTTCTGTTCTAATAAACTTTGTATTACATTAATATAAACTCATGTTTTTATTTATGGTTATGTCAGTAGGTATTATCAGGACATTCCAGATCTGCTTTTTTGCTGGGATTGCATAAACCAAAAATTGAATGAATCCAGTAATACATCTGTGATTTTTAAAGATGTGATTTTATTTTTATTGCGATTAAATTTAGATATTGTGGTATTTCAATACCTAATAGAGATATTTAACATGTTCATTAATGCTTATCTAACATCACTTTTCTATATTTCAGGTTTTGTTTCTTTATATTTTTATCCAATGCAAAATAACTTTTCAATGTTATATGAATTTATATCTAGCATGTGTTATTTTCTTATGGTAGTAAGTTTAAAACACATTATATTGATCACTATCTCTAATAAAAGTCAAGTCTTGGCAACTGCCTTTCAATCTATTAGCTTATAAAAATATTATATAACTAGATGTTTAATTTGATATTATACAAGTAACAGTTGTGGTATACTTTTAAATTATGATTGATATCTTTCCAGATCAGTGTTCTTTATTGTCTAGTTTTTTAGAATAGTTTTGAAAAAACATAAGTGATATCAAATTAAATTTTCAAATTTTATTATACATATAACTAGAGGCCGGGTGCACGAAATTCGTGCACGGGGGGATGGGAGATGTCCTTTAGCCCAGCCTGCACCCTCTTTTTTTTTCTTTTTTTTTATTGTTCAGTTTATTAATTACATTGTTCCCCCTTTTTTATCCCCCTATAGCTCCCCTCCACCCTGTATCCATCCCACTCTCCGCCCTCACCTCCTCCCCCCACTGTCCTCTCCCATTGTTGCATGATTTTTGTCCAGTCTCTTGCTGCACTTCCCACACCCCTTTTCTCCCCAGGAATTGTCAGTCCATTCCCTCTCTATGTCCATAATTCTGTTATATTCATCAGTTTATCCTGTTCATCAGATTATTAATTCACTTGATTTTTATATTCATTTGTTGATAGATGTATATTTGTTTTTCATAATTTATATTTTTACCTTTTTCTTTTTCCTCTTCTTAAAGAATATCAGCATTTCATATAATATTGGTTTGGTGGTGATGAAGTCCTTTAGCTTTTTCTTATCTGCGAAGCACTTTATCTGACCTTCAGTTCTGCATGATAGCTTTGCTGGATAGAGTAATCTTGGTTGTAGATTCTTGCTATTCATCACTTGGAATATTTCTTGCCACTCCCGTCTGGCTTGCATCGTTTCTGTTGAGAAATCCACTGACAATCGTATGGTACTCCCTTATAGGTAACCATCTGTTTTTCTCTTGCTGCTTTTAATATTCTCTCTTTATCTTTTGCTCTTGGCATTTTAATTATGATGTGTCTTGGTGTGGTCCTCTTTAGATTCCTATATTTTGGGGTTCTCTGTACTTCTTGGGCTTTTAAGTCAGTATCTTTCACCAGGTGGGGGAAGTTTTCAGTCACTATTTCTTCAAGTAGGTTTTCATTACCTTGCTCTCTCCCTTTTTCTGGCACCTCTATAATTCGGATGTTGGCATGCTTGAGGTTGGCCCCAAGGGCCCTTACACTATCTTCAATTATCTGGATTCTTTTTGTTTCTTGCTTTTTGTTTCTTGCTTTTCCAGCCAAATGGATTTTGCTTCTTTGTATTTCAAATCTTTGACTTGGTTCTTGTGGCCCTCTGGACTGCTTTTAGGTCTTTGTGTAATATTTTTATTTCAGTCAGTGCATGCTTGATTTCTAGTTGGTCTTTTTTCATATCCTTGAGGGTCTCATTCATATCCTTGTAGGTCTTGTTCATTTCCTTGTAGGTCTCCTTCATTTCCTTGTAGGTCTTGTTCATTTCCTCATAGGTCTTGTTTATTTCCTTGTAGGTCTCGGCCTTTTCTAGGAGCCTCTTGAAAATCCCTATAACCGTGGTTTTGAACTCTATATGTCCAATCATTTTTTCCCCTCCATTTCTTTCACATCTGATTTCTTCCCATGTCTCTGCATGGTGGCTACTTTCATGAGTTAGTCCATTAGCTTTGTGTGGTAGATGTCCTCTAAGGGACAGCCTCCCCAGTTACCTGAGGTGGATACTGTTACTGCAATCCTATATGGGTTGTACAATATTGTTGGAGTTAAACCCAGCTAATTGTTGTTAGCACTAGGAGGGTTTGACCTCCAGGCCAATTGGTTGTGGAGGTGAGCTGTGTTCAGGTTGGATGGGCAGAGTCTGTGAGCTGAGCAGGCAGCGTCAGCGTCAGCTAAGTCCTATGCAGCGCGCGGGTCACTGTGTTGCGTGGTAATGGCTGCAGGCACCTCCAAGAGAAAGCCGCTGCTGGTCTCCACCCGTTGCCAGACCATGCTGCCGCTCCCCAAATGAGTCTGCACACCCAAAGTCTCGCCCAGGGTTGTAAAACAAAGCTGTCCGGTGGTCTCCCATACGAGGCAGCACATCGCATGTCTGTGTTGTCGCGCACTTTACACGCGCAAACTGCTGTTCTAAGCTATGCATACTCTCCTCAAACTCGGAGACCTCTGCTGCGCCCAGCTTTTAGCGTGTGTACCCAGGACCTCGGACCTCGCCTGGCACTGGGGAATCTGTGCAATGGGACATCTCCGTGTACCCCGGACCTCGGACCTCGCCTGGCACTGGGGAATCTGTGCAGTGGGACGTCTCCACCCTCTCCGTTGGAGAAATCCAGCTGGGATTGCTGCTGCCTGCCCTACAGCCCACGTGCGCTCAAGTCTCCTAACCTCTGTTTCTGCGCGTATCTTCAAGGATGCGCTCCACCGCTCTTCTGAGTCTCAGTGTCCCACCTTTACTTTTATTTGTGGAATTTTCACTAAGCCAGCTTTCTGGTGATTCTGGACGATGTTTATTTTGTTGTTATGTTGTAGTTTGGAATTGTTGCACGGGGCAGCACAATAGGTGTTTACCTATGCCGCCATCTTGGTTCTGCTTTCCATGCACCCTCTTTAATCTGGCACCCATCGAGGGATGTCCGACTGCCCGTTTATGCTCGGTCCTGGTAGGATTGGGCCTAAACGGGCAGTCAGACATCCTTCTCACAATCCAGGACTGCTGGCTCCAAATTGCTCACTTGCCTGCCTCTCTGATTGCCCCTAACCGCTTCTTCCTGCCAGCCTGAGCACTCCCTAACCACTACCCTGCCAGCCTAATTGATGTCTAACTGCTGTCCTGCCAGCCTGTTTACCCCCAACTTTCCTCCTCTGCCAGCCTGGTCACCCCTAACTGCCTTCCCCTGCAGGCTTGATCACCCTCAACTGCCCTCCTTTGAAGGCCTGGTCCCTCCCAACTGTCATCCCCTGCTGACCTGATGGTCCACAACTACCCTTCCTTGCAGGGCCTGGAACCTCCCAATGGCCCTCCCCTGCTGGCCATCTTGTGTCCACATGGGGGCAGGATCTTTGACCACATGGGGCAGCCCTCTTGTGTGTTGGAGTGATGGTCAATCTGCAAATTACTCTTTTATTAGATAGGATAGAGGCCTGGAGTGCAGGGGTGGGGGCCAGCTGGTTTGCCCTGAAGAGTGTCCCAGATCAGGGTGGGGGTTCCTTTGGGGTGAGGGGTGACCTGAGGGAGGGGCCTGTTGTGTTTTGCAGGCTGGCTACGCCCTCCAGCAACCCAAGCGGAGGCTCTGGTATCTGGGATTACAATGTCTACAATTGAAACTTTGTAGCCTGCAGGGGAGCCAAGCCTGCTGCTCACTCCAGAGCAGCAGCCATTTTTTTTGAAACTTTGTAGCCTATAGTGGAGGCCTAGGCCAGCAATGGCAGGTGGAAAGCTTGGCTTCCTCTGTTTCCAGGGAAACCCAAGCCTTTCTCCTGCTCTCAGTGGCGGCAGCCATCTTGGTTGCGGTTTATTTGCATAATCTGCTCCTGATTGGCTGGTGGGCGTGACTGTGGGCGTGGCTTGTGCTCGAAGGCATGGACAAATTTGCATATTACTTTTTTCTTAGGATTATTTCAAATAAGTCAGATAAAATAAGAACTGTGGACTTCAAAATTTTTATACATAGGTGATAAGACAGCATATGTAATTAATGTAAATAATAAATTAGTAATGAAAGTTTTAAAGCGGTGTTAAAATTTATATTATTTGTTTACCTTCTAAGATTATAGAATTATAGTATTGGATCATGGACATAATGTAACTAATTTCTAGACAGGTTTAGTGCCTTATTGAAGATAGCCTTGCCCTCTAACCCAGGCCTCATGATATTAGTCAAGTATTTTACCCTAGAATTATTTTTGACATCTAATCTCCATAGGGCTTATTATTTTCTACTATATTATTATCTACTTAAGTTTATTCTGATAACTTGCCTTGGAGACTTAAAGATTGTAGTTTTTAATTATCTTCTTGCCTTGCTTGAACTTATGGAAAAAAGAAGCTATGGCTAGTAGATATTTATTTAAAAAGGACTAGCTAACATTTGAATTTTTTTTTGTAAAACAGTGAAAACTACTTAAGTTTTACTAGATATTTTTAGTTGTAGCTTGGTCTTTAGGACTATTTTCAAATGCTATTAACCTACATCTCTGTTATCTTTCTCTTACCTAAAGACCAAGACATTTGGAGGAGGTGGTGGAAGTGCAAGAAGTAATCTTAATATGAGTGCTGCTGGTAACCGAAATAGGGAAATTTTACAGAAAGAAAAGCCAACCAAATCAGAAGGGAAACATGAAACTGTCTATAGAGAACTGGTAAGGCTAAGGAACCAACACGAAGTTCGTCTCTTCTTTCTTTAATAGCCTGGATGATTTTTTTATTCTTTCTCATAACCACCACTCGCTTTGTTCAATGTGTTATGGATAGATAGATATTATAACTCTATCAGGCCTTCATTGAAATTTATAATTAACTCATGGAAAATTTGGAATTAAATAATTTAAAACTTTTGTTTTATTTTAACTTATAATGTCTGAATAACATATTTTGGAATGTATTGATAAAAACTATCAAATTAAATACAAGACACTTAATGGAAATAATATCCTAAAAGTTGATGCATCAAAAACATAATTACCTGGCCTTTTCTACCCTTTCCCACATTTTCATTTTTTCTCAAATTTTGTCTAAAGTTATTATGTTTCTTTTTGATTTGCTGTTTGGAAAAAATATATTGCAATAAAGTTATGTATATTATAGACCACAGGAGGATAAATTCAGAGAGAGACACAGCAAAACACATTATAATCAAGTTGTTGAAAGCTCTAGATAGAGTTTCAAATTGTGAAAGAGAAACAACTTCATCAAGAATAGGGAACCTCAATAAGATAAACAGCCAATTTCTCACTAGAAACTATGGAAGCATGAAAACAGTGGAATGATATATTGAAAATAATGAAAGAAAAACTTAAACAAAAATTCTGTATCCAGGAAAACTATTAAATAAGAATGGAGAACATTAAAAGAATAACTTAAAATACTGTTATAAATTTGTGCATGAATTATTCTTATAACCAGGTATCAAGTTATTTTGTAGGTTGGATAGTTTTCAAATCCATATTTCAGCAATTGAAGGGAAGACTTGATTGCGATGTCAGCTGGTAGTTCCTTAAAATAACTTTTTATAATAGATCATATCATAGGTTGAATTGTGTTCTTTCCTGCAAGATATAGTGAAGTCCTAACCACCAATATCTTTAAATGTCACTTTACTTGGAAATAAAGTCTTTATAATGGTATCAAGTTACAAAGAGGGCATTAGAGGAGACTCTAATTCAATCTCTTTGTGAAGAGAGAGAATTTAGACAAAGAGAGAGGCACATATATATAGAGAAAATGACTTCAAGATACAAAGTGAGAGGATGATCATGTGACTGGATTGATGCATCTACAAATAAAAAATGCCAAGGATTACTAGCTAACAACAGAAGTTAGAAAAGAAAGGAAGTTCCCTCCTAGAGCTCTCATTGATTGAGAATTTAGTTAGTGCAATTCAGGTCAACAAGAAAGCTAGAATAAGTTATACCAAGATTTGGTAGTAATTGATTATTAAAAGTGTTATTGGCTTCCCAGCCATTGTGGCTCAGTGGTTGAGCGTCAACCTATGAACCAGGATGTCATGGTTTAATTCCCAGTTAGGACACCTGGCCAGATTGTGGGCACGACTCAGTAGGGGGCATGCGGGAGACAGCTGCTCAATATTCTCTCTCATCATTGATGTTTGTCTCTGAAATAAATAAAAATATATTTAACAAAAAAGTGTTACTGGTTGAATTCTATGTATGGAACAGTTTACTTTTCTTCTCTGTCTCTTTCTATCTCTCTCTCTCTCTTTTTTTTTTTTTTTTTTTTTTTTTTGATCCTCTCCTGATTCCATTGAAATTCAGAGTAGAAGGGAGGAGGAAGAAGACAAGGGGGAGGAGAAAAACATTGAGAGAGACAACGATTTATTGTCTCCCTCATGCACTTCAGCCGGGTTTGGGGAATGAACCTGGAACTCAGTCAGGTACATGCCCTTGACTCTCCAGTGCAAAACTGATGCTCTAACCACTGAGAATGCCATCCAGGGCCAGTTTCTTAATTAGATATTTACTTGGGAGATAATTAGGAGAGAAAAGAGTTTGGAAGTTTATTTTTTACATCCACATAAGTTTTTTTTAATAACAAGTTTTTTTGTTTTGTTTTTATTACGGAACTATCTTATGACCTCGTAATCCACTTCTAGGAATTTTATCTGAAGAAACCCTAAATACTGATTCAAAAGAATTTATGCATCCTTGTGTTCACGGCAGCATTATTTATAATAGCCAAAAACTTGGAAGGAGCCCAAGGGTCATTAGTAGATAAGTGGATTTAAAAATGTGGTACATTTAAACAACAGAATATTACTCAGCCATAAAAAAGAAGGAATGCTTGCCCTTTGCAACAGCATGAATGGAACTGGAGAGCATTATGCTAAGTGAAATAAGCCAGTCACAGAGAGACCATATGATTTCACTCACATGTGGAGTCTAATGAACAAAATGAACAAGCCAAATAGAGACAGACTCAGAAAGAGAAGGCTGATAGCTGTTGAGAGTGGAGTGGTGAGCTGATTTAGGGGCAGGACAGTGGAGGGATTGAGCAAAAAAGAATAAACTCATGGATACAACAATGTGGTGATTGTGGGGGTATGTAGATGGTGATGGATGGAGAGGGTGATAAAAACACAGTACAGTGCTTAGATGATGTGTTATAGAATTGAGACCTGAAACCTATATAATTTTGTTAACTAGTGTCACCCCAATAAATTCAATAAAAAATATTAATGTACGGTTGAAAAGTTACAGCTTGCTTTTTTTATTGCCTATCAACATAGCTTTTCTCTCCATTCCTTACAGGTTGATGAGAAGGCTCTGAAGCACATAACAGAAATGGGCTTCAGTAAGGAAGCGTCAAGGCAAGCTCTTATGGATAATGGCAACAACTTAGAAGCAGCACTGAATGTACTTCTTAACAGCAATAAACAAAAACCTGTTTCAGGTCCACCTCTGAGAGGTATAACTCATTAAGCAATGTGCCAGATAGCATTGTTTGCCTTTCAGAGGAATATATGTTGTTGACAGAGCCTAGTTTTTGTTGCTGTGATGACTATAACTTTATTTACCATTGGGATAAGTTCTTTTAATTTTGGAACTACAGAGTTCTGTGCAAATTATGCTGCATTTCATTGTCTTCGTCTTTATATAAAGTAGGTCTAACAATACTTTTGACAGGTTGATATAATACAGTAAACATAAAGTGGCTAGTTCTATTAACCTAATAGTCTGCCACTTGTATAAATGACTAGAGTCTGCAAACTTTTTAAATGAATAAGAACATGACTATTTAGTGTTATTTAATTGCATAGTTGAATGCATCATGTGATTTTTAAAAAAATCATGTATATTTTATTAATTTTTTTTACAGCGAGGAAGGGAGAGGGATAGAAAGTTAGAAACATCGATGAAAGAGAAAGATTGATCAGCTGCCTCCTGCACACCCCTCACTGGGGATGTGCTCGCAACCAAGGTACATGCCCTTTACTGGAATCGAACCTGAGACCCTTCCATCCACAGGATGATTCTCTATCCACTGAGCCAAACCAGTTAGGGACCATCATGCGATTTTTAATTGCATAGTCAAATGCATTGTGATTTTTTTTCTCATCCTTAATCCTATGTTCTTTTTAAAAATAAGTGTGTAAAGAAAAAATGTATGAAAATGATTTTTTAAAGATAATTTATATGAAAAAAATCAAATTTATAAAGGATTAAATGTACTAGTTAATATAGTCATTTAAAAATTATCTTATGAATGATGTGCACTGTACAAAAAGATGAAAAGAAATATATACAAAATCCTACTTAAGATATCTACTAGTTATATTTTAGTGTATTTTCTCCTTTTGTTTTTGCATGCACAATACATATGTCTGTCTTCTTAAGGTAAAGGAAAAGGCAGGGGGCGAATAAGATCTGAAGATGAAGAAGAACTGGGAAATGCAAGGCCATCAGCACCAAGCACATTATTTGATTTCTTGGAGTCTAAAATGGGGACTTTGAGTGTGGAAGGTAGGCTAACTTAACATAGATTGTCTTTTAAAAGATCAAACTTTATTTGTAATTGTACATAAAAGGTTATGAGAACAACTAACAATATGAAACTCAGTTCTGGGTGTTTATAAATTTATTTATCTACAAATTTTCTATTTGATAAAAGTACAGAAGACAATTTTAGTTGTTACGACTTGGAAATACTAGATGGCAGCTTATTTTGCCCCTCTCACTGTATGATCGATAATAATGCCAAACTCTTTTCCCCCAACTTTACTAGATGACAGATTGTTACGTGCGGGAAGTTATAATTATACGATCTTATATAATTAATTTTGATTGTGAAATTAGTCTCTTTTTTCCATATCCTATCTAATAAAAGAGTAACATGCAAATTGACCATACCTCCAATCAAGCCACGCCATCAAGCCACGCCCACAAGCCAATCAGGAGCAAATAAACCCCAACCAAGATGGCTATGGCCACTGAGAGCAGGAGGGAGGTTTGGGTTTCCCTGGCAATGGAGGAAACCAAACTTTCCGCCTGCCCTTGCTGGCCTACGCCTCCACTCAGTGCTACAAAGTTTCACTTATAGAAGATCTATCTCAACAGAAATGGTGGCAGCCATGGAACTGGAGAGAGCAGAGGTTAGGGTTGCCCGGGCGATGGAGGAAGCCAAGCTTCTGCAGCTCTAATGCCTAGGCCTCCACTCTAGGCTACAAAGTTTCAATTATAGAATTTAAATAAACCCAAACAGAAATGGATGTCGCCACAGAGCAAGCAGAAGGCTTGGCTCCACTCCAGGCTACAAATTTTCAATTGTAGAACATAAAGTAATCCCAGATCCCAGGGCCTCTGCTTGGGTCTCTGGGGGCGTGGCCAGCCTGCAAACCACCATAGGCCCCTCGCCCAGGCTGCCTCATGCTCTGAGGGAACCCCCACCATGATCCGGGACACACTTCAGTGTAAACCAGCTGACCCCCACCCATGCATCAGGCCTCTATCCTATCTAATAAAAGAATAATATGCAGATTGACCATCACTCCAACACACAAGAGGGCTGCCCTCATGTGGTCAAAGATCTTGCCCCAATGTGAACACAAGATGGCACCATAAGATGGCCAGCAGGGGAGGGCTGTTGGGAGGTTCAGGCTGCAAGGGAGGGCAGTTGTGGGCGATCAGGCCAGCAAGGGAGGGCAGTTGGGAGGGACCAGGCCTACAAGGGAGGGCAGTTGGGGGCGATCAAGCCTGCAGGGGAGGGCAGTTAGGGGTGACCAGGCTGGCAGAGGAGGGAAGTTGGGGGCAAACAGGCTGGCAGGGGAGCAGTTAGACATCAATTAGGCTGGCAGGTTAGTGGTTAGAGGGTGATCAGGCTGGCAGGCAGAAGTGGTTAGGAGCAATCAGGCAGGCAGACAGGTGAGCAGTTTGGAGCCAGCAGTCCTGGATTGTGAGAAGGATGTCGAACTGCACATTTAGGCCTGATCCTATGGGCAGTCGGACATCCCTTGAGGGGTCTCAGATTGTAGAGGGTGCAGGCTGGGCTGAGGGACATCCCCTGCCTCCTGTGCACGAATTTTGTGCATCAGGCCTCCAATGTTACATATTGTAATAAAATGTTCACACATGTGATGTATTTCATAATATATATATATTCTAATGATTAACATAAATACGGAGAGGAGAAATAAGTATGTTAGTGTGTATCTTTTTCTCTGATTATGGAATATGGTAAATATTTTCTAAAACAGTAAGTTTGCAAAATTTTAGGAAAATATACTTTTAATTTCAATTTTAGATATATTGTGTGTCAACTAAAGCTCAGAGATAAAATGTTTTATAACAAATTTAAAGTGTTCAGACTTTATGAAAATGGAAGCTTATTTGTTTCTAGATTACATAGGAAAGACAATATATTTGATCAAACAAATGTTTGATGTGGACAAAATCAAAAGCAAACATATCCATGAGCAATATTTTCTTGATTATAATACATGATGTATTGGTTTTCTATTGTTTAACAAATTCTCACAAAACCAATGACTTAAACAATGCAAATTTATTATGACCTCATTTCTGTGGGTCAGGAGTCCAGGCCTCATTTGGGGCCTTTGCCTATTGTCACATACTGAAATTAAGCGTTCAGTTGGTCTATGATCCTGTCTGAGGCTTCACGTCCTCTTACAAGTTCTCAGATTGTTAGCAAAACTCAAGTCACCTGGCTGGAGGGGCTCAGTTGGTGCACTGAAAGGGCATGTACCTGGGTTGTGGGTTTGATCCCATTCGGAGAGCATATGGAAGGCAACTGAACAATGTTTCTCTCTCTCCTCCTTTCTCATTCTAAGCATGCATTAAGGTGAGGATTAAAAACAAAAAAAACAGTTCCTTATGGATGCTGTACTGAATGCCCTTTTAATTTTTTTGCTTGATGTTGCCTGGGGAGTGCTTTCAACTGATAAAAAACCCCAGTTCTTTGCTATATGACCCCTCCACAGGCAATTCATTTTTGTTTGCTTCTGCAAGGCCGGCAGGAGAATCTTAGCTGCTTTTTCAAATTTCTCTGCCTCGCTGGTATTTTTGTCCCAGAGCTCCTTTGATTTCCTTTGTCCTTCTCACTACATTTGTTTTTTACTACTATGGTATCTTCTAAATCATGAAGAAGTTGAGTCTGAGAAAAGTGATTCCACTATGACTTGCGGGCCTGTAATGCTTCAGTTTTCACAACACACATCTTTAACCAGTAAAATGAAGTAATAGCATTTCACTTGAAAAAAAGTATCAAAGTTCATTAAGATGCATGATAAGAATAATACACTCAAAATGGAATCTCAGTTTTAGGGAAATTTACTTATGAGGGGACAGAAATTTATTAACACATTTATTAGTAGTTTATTGTTTTACTAGAGTATGTTGTATTTTTGTTACTGTTAATTATGACAGAGTCAGCAAGAGTGTATTGTCCCTCTTGATGGCCATTATTCTCAGAGAAGAAAATTTTTTTCTTTACTAAAAGTACCATGTGGGAAGGCTAGTGGACCAAGATGGGTCATGGGCAGAAGGCTTCTAGAGGAAGAGCATTTAGACAAGTATGAGGAAGAGTGTTGGGGGAAGGACAGCCCAAGTAGAGGGGGCTATGGAGTCCAGGCATGGAGACATCAGAATCCTACTTCTCTGTGCCTGTGAGGGTATGGAGACATAGAGATAGAAAGCCAGAGACAGAAGTGGTAGGCTGGAGCCAGATCAAGAAAATTTTGTCCTAAAGAGTTTTTATTTTATCTAGATGGCTGTGCAGACCCAATAAAAGGGTTTAGGAATGAGAGTAATGAGGTTTCTTTGATGCTTTCAGACAAAAATTCCTGTCTGCAAGGTAGAAAATGGGATTGAGCCTGAAGTGAAACTATAATTGCATGTGTCATGAGGAATCATTCATTCTATAAATGTAGTAGAACAAAGGGTACTGTCATTTTTTTCTGATGTGTTAAAACTTTTATCATAGGTAATTGATCATCACATGAACTTTTCTTAGAAGATTTTCTTTCTTGTTAATTTTTAAAATTTTATATCTTTAAATTGGAATCAAACATACCTTAATTGACATTTTAATAAATTTTCTTAGGGAAGGGGCTTGCATTACATTGTTTTATGGAAGTAACCACTAATTAAAGTTCCTTGTCATTTGTAATGACTTTATGTCAATTTGGAACTATTCATTTGATCATGTGATGGGATTGTGTTCTAAAAGGCTTTTTAAAAATTTTATTTTATTGTTTAAAGTATTACAAATAGTAGTGCATGTATCTCCTTTCCCCTCCCCCGCATTGACTTTCTCCAGCCTCCCTTACCCCATCACATGCCTTCATCTTGTGTCTTGTGTCTTGTGTCCATTGGTTGTGCTTATATGCATGCATATAAGTCCTTCAGTTTTTCTCTTTCGCCCCCTCCCCATACTCCCCAGCCTTCCTGCTGTAATTTGACAGTCTTCAATGCTTTACTACCTTTGTATCTATCTTTTTGTTCATCAGATAATAATGTTCTTTTTTTCCCCATAAATGAGTGAGATCATGTGCTGTTTTCTTTCATTGCCTGAGTTATTTCACTTAGCATAATGCTCTCCAGTTCTCCATCCATAGTGCTGTGAATGGTAAGAATTCCTTCTTTTTTATAGCAGTGTAGTATTCCATTGTGTAGATGTACCATAGTTTTCTAATCCACTCATCTGCTGATGGGCATTTAGGCTGTTTCCAAATCTTAGTTATGGTGAATTTTGCCCTATGAACATAGGAGTGCATATATCCTTTTTGATTGGTGTTTCTAGTTTCTTGGGATATATTCCTAGAAGTGGGATTACTGGGTAAAATGGGAGTTTAATTTTTAGTTTTTTGAGGAAACTCCAAACTGTTTTCCACAGTGGCTGTATCAGTCTGCATTCCCACCAGCAGTGCACAAGGGTTCCTTTTTCTCCGCATCCTCACCAGCACTTGTTATTTGTTGATGATAGCCATTCTGACAGGTGTGAGATGGTACTGCATTGTCGTTTTGGTTTGCATCTCTCGGATAAGTAGTGACTTTGAGCATGTTGTCATATGTCTCTGGGCCTTCTGTCTTCTTTCAAAAAGTATCTACTTAGGTCCACTGCCCATTTTTTTTATTGGACCATTTATCTTCCTTTTATTGTGTTGTATAAGTTCCTTGTAAATATTGGAGATTAAACTTTTATCGGTGATAATATTGGCAAATATGTTCTCCCATACAGTGGACATTCTTGTTTTGTTGATGGTTTCTTTTGCTGTGCAAAAGCTTTTTATTTTGATGTAGTCCCATTTGTTTATTTTCTCTTTAGTTTCCATTGCCCTAGGAGTGGAATTGGTGAAGAAATTGCTTTGGCATATGTCTGTGATTTCTCTGTCTGTGGATCCCTCTAGTATTTTTATGTTTTCCCATCTTATGTTTAAGTCCTTTATCCATTTTCAGTTTATTTTTTAGTATGGTATAAGTTGGTGGTCTAGTTTCTTCCTCCTCCTCCTCCTCCTCCTCCTCCTCCTCCTCCTCCTCTTCTTCCTCTTCCTCTTCTTCTTCCTCTTCTTCCTCTTCCTCTTCTTCCTCTTCCTCCTCCTCTTCTTCTTCCTCTTCTTCTTCCTCTTCTTCTTCCTCTTCTTCTTCTTCCTCTTCTTCCTCTTCTCTTCCTTTTCCTCTTCCTCCTCTTCCTCTTCTTCCTCTTCCTCTTCTTCCTCTTCCTCCTCTTCCTCCTCTTCTTCCTCTTCCTCCTCCTCCTCCCCCTCCTCTTCTTCTTCTTCTTCTTCTCCTTCTTCTCCTTCTTCTTCTTCTCCTTCTCCTTCTCCTTCTCCTTCTCCTCCCTCCTCCCTCCTCCCTCCTCCTCCTCCTCCTCCTCCTCCTCGTTCCTGTCCAATTTTTTAAACGCCATTTATTGACGAGACTGTCTTGACTCCATTGTATGTTCATGCCTCCTTTGTCAAATATTAACTGAGCATAGTGGTTTGGGTCAATTTCTGGGTTCTCTGTTCTATTCCATTGGTCTGTATGTCTGTTCTTGTGCCAGTACCAGGCTGTTTTGAGAACAGTGGCTTTGTAATACAGCTTGAAATCTGATATTGAGATCCCTACTACTTTGTTATTTTTTTCTCAGGATTGCTGTGGCTATTCGGGATCTTTTTCTATTCCAGATGAATTTTTGAAGAGTTCTTTCTAGGTCTGTGAAATATGCTGTTGGTATTTTATTGGGGAGTGCATTGAATCTATAGATTGCTTTGGATAGCAAATGATGTTGATTCTCCCAATCCATGAACATGGTATATTCTTCCATCTGTTTATGTTTTCCTCTATCCTTTTTTTCAATGTCCTGTAGTTTTCTGTGTATAGGTCTTTTACCTCCTTAGTTAAGTTTATTCCTAGGTATCTTAATTTTTTTGTGTGATAGCAAAAGGGATTGCTTTTTTAGTCTCTTTCTGTAAGGTTACTATTGGTATATAGAAATGCCATAGGTTTCTTGGCGTTAATTTTGTATTCTACATTGCTGAATTCATTTATTAAGTCTAATAGTGTTTTTGATGGAGTCTTTCGGGTTTTTTATGTACAGTACCATGTCATCTGCAAATAAGGACAGTTTTACTTCTTTTTTTCCAATTTGGATGCCTTTTATTTCTTCTTGTCTAATCTCAATGGTTAATACTTCCAGTACCATGTCAAATAGGAGTGGTGAAAGTGGGCATCCTTGTCTTGTTCCTGTTCTTAGGAGAAATGGTTTTAATTTTTGCCCATTGAATATGATGTTTGCTGTGGTTTTATCAGATATAGCTTTTATTATGTTGTGGTATGATCCTTCTATTCCCACCTTGCTGAGAGTTTTTATCAAGAAAGGGTGTTGGATTTTGTCAAATGCTTTTTCTTCATCAATTGATATGACTATGTGATTTTTATCTCTGTTTGTTTATGTGATGTATCACATTTATTGATTTGTGGATATTGTACTATCCTTGCATCCTTAGTGTAAATCCTAGTTGGTCATGGTATATGATGTTTCTGATGTACTGCTGGATCCAGTTTGCTAGAATTTTGTTGAGAATATTGGCATGTATGTTCATGAGGGATATTGGCCTGTAACTCTCTTTCATTGTGTTGTCTTTATCTGGTTTTATTATTATTTTACATGGTATATTCTGAAGTATTAATTTACATGGTATATTCACCATTTACATGGTGATGCTGGCTTCATAGAATGAACTTGAAAGTTTTCCTTTTTCTTGAATTTCTTGGAATAGTCTGAGGAGGAAAGGTTTTTGTTCTTCCTTTAATATTTTGTAAAACTCCTCTGTGAAGCTGTCTTGCCCTGGGCTTTTGTTTCCTGGAAGCTTTTTCATGACTACCTCAATTTATTCCATAGTTTTTGGCCTATGAAGATGTTTAGATTCTTCCTGATTGAGTTTTGGAAGGTGGTATTTTTCTAGGATTATGTCCATTTCTTCCCAGTTGTCCAGTTTGTTGGAATAGAGTTGTTCATAGTACTTTTTTTAACAATCCTTTGTATTTCTGTGGAGTCTGTTGTTATTTCTTCTCTTTCATTTCTGATTTTTTTTTGGGGGGGTCCTCTCTGTTTGCTTCTTGTTGAGCTTGGCTAGAGGTTCATCAATCTTGTTTATCCTTTCAAAGAAACAGCTCTTGGTTTTGTTGATCTTTTGTATTGTTTTTTTGGTCTCTATGTCATTCATCTCTGCTCTGATCTTTATTATTTTTTTCCTTCTGCTTACTCTGGGCTGTTCTAGTTGCTCTCTTTCTAACTCTTTGAGTTGTAGGGTTAGGTAATTTATTGTTTCTTGTATTTTTTGCAGTAGACT
This sequence comes from Antrozous pallidus, assembly GCA_027563665.1. Taxonomy (NCBI): domain Eukaryota; kingdom Metazoa; phylum Chordata; class Mammalia; order Chiroptera; family Vespertilionidae; genus Antrozous; species Antrozous pallidus. Next base: position 24,637,730 of record CM050519.1, read on the forward strand.
TGTAGAGCTATGAACTTCCCTCCTAAGACAGCTTTGGCTTTGTCCCATAGATTTTGCATTGTGGTGTTTTCATTGTTGTTTGTTGCCATGATGTTTTTTATTTCTTCTTTGATCTCTCTGGTAACTCAGTCATTGTTTAGTAGCATGCTATTTAATCACCAGTTATTTGATATGTTGGGGATTTTTTTTATTGTAGTTGATATCCATGTTTATGCCATTGTGATCTGAGAAGATGCTTGATATGATTTCTATCTTCTTGAATTTGAAGAGACTTAGACTATGACCCAATATATGGTTTGTCTTTGAAAATGACTTATATGCACTTGAGAAGAATGTATATTCTGTGTCTTTGGGGTAAGATGTTCTGAAGATGTCAATTAATTCTCTCTGATTTAGTGAGTTATTTACGATTGATATTTCTCTGTTGATTTTTTGTTTAGAGGATTTGTCCAATTGTGATAGAGGGGTATTAAAGTCCCCTACTATGGCCGAAACTGGTTTGGCTCAGTGGATAAAGCATCAGCCTGTGGACTGAAAGGTCCCAGGTTCAATTCCTGTCAAGGGCATGTACCTTGGTTGCAGGCACATTCCCAGTAGGGGGTTTGTAGGAGGCAGCTGATCAATGTTTCTCTCTCATTGATGTTTCTAACTTTCTATCCCTCTCCCTTCCTCTCTGTAAAAAAATCAATAAAATATATTTTTAAGAAATAATAAAATAAAGTCCCCTACCATGATTCTATTGCTATCAGTCTCTCCCTTAATATCCTCCAGAAGATTTTTTATGTATTTGGATTCTCCTATAATGGGTGCATATATGTTTTTCAGAGTTATTTCTTCTTGTTGGATCACTCCCTTTAGTACTATGAAGTGGCCTTCCTTATCTCTTGTTGTGCCCTTCACTTTGAGATCTAATTTGTCAGATGTAAGTATTGCTACCCCAGCTTTTTCTATCATTTTAATTCACCTGAAAAACCTTTTTCCATCCCTTTACCCTCTGTCTGTGTGCGTCTTTTTTTCTGAGGTGGGAGGTGGGTTTCTTGTAGAGAACAGATAAATGGGTCATGTTTTTTTATCCACTCAGATACCTTATGCCTTTGAATGGGGCATTTAATCCATTTACATTTAAAGTTATTGATAGGTACTTGTTTATCGCCATTTTTATTCTTTACCCCTGTGTTCCTTCTTTGCTTCCTATTTCTTCTTTTTATAGCAGACCCTTTAGCTTTCTTGCATTACTGGTTTGGTGGCAATAAACTCCCTTAGTCCTTTTTTGTCTGTGAAGCTCTTGATTTCACCCTCAATTTTGATTGATAGTCTTGCTGGGTACAGTATTCTTGGATTCAGACCCTTCCTTTGCATGACTTTGTGTATTTCATTTTGTGCCCTTCTGGCCTGTTGTGTTTCTGTTGAGAAATCAGTTGCTAGTCTGATGGGGGATCCTTTGTAGGTAACTTTCTGTCTCTCTCTGGCCGCTTTTAAGATTCTTACTTTGTCGTTGTTATTTGCCAGTTTAATTATAATGTGTCTTGGCATCAGTCTTTTGGGATTCAGTTTGTTTGGGACTCTGAGCTTCTTAGATTTGTGTGTGTGTGTGTGTGGGGGGGTCTTCCCTATATCAGGGAAGTTTTTTGTCATTATTTCTTCAAACAGATTTTCTGTTCCTTGCTCAGTTTCCTCTCCTTCTGGTATGCCTATTGTGTGGATGTTGTTTTGTTTCATGCTGTCCCAAAGTTCCCTTAGGCTCTCCTTCTGCTTTTTAATTTTTTTTCTAGAAGCTGCTCTGCTTGGGTATTTTTTCCTACCTTATCTCCTCGTTCACTGATGCAGTCCTCTGTTTCCTCTAGTCTACTGTTGATGCTTTCTATTGAGTTATTTATAGCAGGGATGTCATTTTCATTTCTTCGTGGTTCTTCATTTCCTCTTTGTTCTTACACATATTGTTGAATTTGTCTTCCATTCTTTTCAGCAACCTTATGACCATTTCTCTGAGTTCTTTTTCTGATAGGTTGCTTGCATCCATTTCATTTACTTCCTTTTCTGGTGATGCCTTCTTTTCTTTCATATGTGGGCTGTTTCTGTCTCCCCATGATCAGTCTTCTCCAGGTGTCTGGTTATGTAGTTCTCTCTCTTCTCTGTTCTCTCTTCTCTGCACAAAATACAACACAACAAGGCACAATGCACAAGGCACTGAACACAAATGTATTCATGATACTAATAACCCCAAATAAAGAGAAAAGAGAATTAGGGGGTAAAAAAGAACGAAGAAAAAAGAAAAAGAAAAAGGAGTTCAAAAATGAAATTGGGAAAAGGAAAAAAATAATAAGAGAGAATAAAAAGAGAATGAAAAAGAAGAGGGGAAAAACTACTTATATGGGGAGAAAACTACAAAAGAACAGCCACTAATCCCAACAAATGCAAGTTACAAATACATAGAGATGAATGCAAACTACAAGCAAGGTGAGGGAAAACAGAAGCAAAAAAAAAACCAACAAAAATAAAGAAAAAGCGAAACATTCTGACAAACAAGTATAAAATAATAACCAATATAATCAACAATCAAGTAAACAACACTAAAAGGACAGAGAGAGAAAAACTTTGGATAATGAAGAAAGAGAAGAGAGAGATGTGTATGGACTTAAAGCAGGGGATTGGAAATTAGATATATAAATAGGGTGAAATTTTAACAGGGGGTAAAAAGAAGGAATAGGGAAAATCTAAAGCAGGAATAGGGTAAGAGAAACAGGACAACAAAAGGGGAAAAGTGAGAAAGAATGTTGGCATAAAGGTAAAGTTGAGATAGAGTAAAATGATGCTAAAGGAAAGATGAAAATGGATGTACAACACTAATCCCAAAATAAAATAAAGAGAAAATAAAATGACACTTAAAAAAAAAGTCAAATAGTAGGAGTAGTAAGATTGAGTAAAAATAAAAATGTAATAATGAAAAAGGTAAAATCAAGTGAGGAAAAAAGAAAAAAAATTTAGTTTCTTAAGTAAGTGATGAAAATAAAGTAAAAATAAAAATGTGCAGTAGTGAAGATCATTCACTTCCTCTACTGTTCTGTTTGGCATGCCTATTCCCTGGTTAGGACAGTATTGAAGTTCCCTGCATTTCACTGTTTCTCAGTGTTGTAAGCCACAGTCCTGATTTTTAAGCAAGCAATACTTCTTTGTTTGTTATTTTTACTCCTTTATTTGTTTACAGAAGTGTCAATTTTTAATTCAACCCCTGGGTGGCAGTGTTTTTGTTCTGACCTCTGGGTTTATAGGTCCTCTTTAGTTAGTGCTTAGATTTGTTTTCCCTGTGGCCCTTAATACTGGTTTAGGTGAATGGGCTGCTCCAGAGCTGGTTCTCTGATCATTATTCACTGCTCTGTTCCCTAGGTTCCACAAAAAAAACCCTTTCCCCTGCAGTCTCTTAGAGTGTCCCCAATTAGGTGATCCTATATATTGGGCTTAGTAATCAAAAGTAAGCATTTAAAGAGGAAAAAAAAAAAAGGATGAAAAGAAAAAAGAGTCAGAGTAAGTGCTCAAACTCCAGTGCTGAGCGAAAGTCTGTGTAGTCTTTTTCCCTTTGGTTCTAAGCAGCCAACACACTTAAAATTATTAGGCTGCCTTTTTGTGCCCAGTTCAGCTATGAGTTGCCTTTTAGAGTTCCCTCTGTTAGCAGCCCTACATATCCCCTTCACATTATCAGATCATGCTAGCCCCAATGGCTGCATATCTTTTTTTTGGCGCAGACTTCCCCAGATCCTCTAGCTCCCATTGTGTACATTTCTTCTTCCTGGATCAAGGACTCAACTTATCCTAGGTGAAATCTCACCTTTCTGTGATAAGGTACAGAGCTCCTCTGAATCTGCATGTTTGCGCTGCTGCTTGGGAACCCATGTTCCTGGATTCGCAATTATTCCCTGGGTATTGTTGTTGTAGACGCCTGGGATTTTTAGGCTTCTGATAACATCCACTCTCCGCTTCAAGATGGCACCATCCCAAAAGACTCATATATGTAGATTTTTTAAAATTTTTAGTTTTATATTTAGGTATTATAATTGTTGGCTAGATTATTAAGCCAACTCTAAAAGGTCAATTTTATGTCATATGCTTTAACTTTATTACTATATCACTTTAGTAATACATAGCTGTTGTGTAAAACAATGCCCACTGGGAATGTATATTTTAAGTTTCAACTTGGGAACAAAATAGGTTTGATTCTTTCCACTATTATGGAAGAAATCTGGGTTGGTCAGAGGTGGAGAAAGGGATGCCTTGAGGGAGTAACTTTACTGTTTTTATTTCTCACATCTAAATAAAACTAGGCTAACCTTAATTTGTTCTAAATGAGGAACAAGGACATTGTGATAAATATGTGCAGAATAACTTTCATAAATTCATACTTATCTACTATCCCCTTGTTTGTGTAGCTTATTTTATAAATTAAGTATATATTGTCTTTTTATTTATGCTTCATATTTTGTGTCAAAATTTTAGAAAGTAGATTTCAGAACATTTCCCACTTATATAAAGGGTAAACACTTAAAAGAATATGAACAGAATTCAAATAGATATACTTATGAAACACTCTAAGAGACTGCAGGGGAAAGGGATAAAATTTAAATAAATATAGGAACTAAGAACTCATTCAACATTCAGAAATGTTGGAATGGTCATAAGTGGTCAAACTTCTCCTGGATCCAGTCTTTTCTTCCACTTTCCCTCTTTTGTTCCTTGGTTCATAGAACTCTGTAATCCCTCAAGAAGCTGGATTACCTCATTCTCAGTCTTCTGGGCTGGTTGTCAATAACTGAGGAGAACACCTTTCTAGTTGTATCTGTGTCCTTTCTATCTTTAAACTTGCCAGCTTGTGTCTTTCTTGTAGGACTCCTGAAGGCAGTAAGAAGTAACCAACACAATCCATTATCCTGATATTTATATTAAGTTTTTAAAACATCAGTTCATTGGTTAAATGGTCTTAGTTCCAAGACAGTAGGATTCACTGCACAATGAGAAGAGCCATCTTTATCTTAGGAGATGAGGAGACTTTTCCTATCTTGACCTCTTTCTTTACTAAATATGTTTAAATTTTAGGTTCTGTTTCCCTGTTTCCTGAAACCAATTTCTAAATTAGTTTGCTTGAAGATGTAAGCCACAGAATTCAAATTTATTGGCTCAAATTGTTGGAAAGTTTTCTCTGTTTCTGAATTTTACTTTTTTGTGTGTTGACAGATTGTCTTCATGTGGTAGCAAAGATTGCCTAGGTAGCTCTAGGTATAGCATCCAGCTGACATAAAAGGTGGCATAACACATAAAGATATGCAGGTAAAAAGGCTTATCTTAATTTTGCAATCACATTGTTTTTTGTTTTTTTCTGGGAAAAGGTTAATATCTTCATCATAAAATTATTGATTCCCCAAGCTCATCTGAGTCTCACCAATGTTGGCATTGGTTTGAGGGGCTGGAATACAAGTCCAAAGAGACATAGAGAAGGAGTAATTATCGCATGGTGTCAAATCTGTTCATTATATGAGATAAAAGGTGATAAAAAATATCTCTTTGGAACCAGCAAATGATCCTTATCCCTAGGAGATCAGGTAGAGAATTTTCTATCTCCTAAGTCTGTATCTGCCCCCCTTTTAGTCAGGAAGCACAGGACATCTTAATTGATTCCATCAAGAATGCGAAGTTCCCCCCATTATCTGTCTCCTCCAAACAGGGCTCTAGTACCAAAAGAATGGGAGAATTGCACATGGTGCTGGGGCAGATATAAACAATAGATTATACCACTAATTTAACTCACAATTCTTGTATTTACTAGTTCTATGTCTTTGAGAAATAGTAAGACCTACATTATACAGTTGTTGAGAAGATCACATTAAATAATGCATATAAAGTGCTAAGCATGGTGTGGTAGTTTCTGCCACCACCATCACCACCACCACGATTATCATCATTGTCATGATTAGCAATAGCAGCAAAAGCATCCTCCCCTTATCATCTCCATCCCCACTATCTCCACTTTAGGTCCTAAACCTTACTTACACTGACACTTTGAAGAAATTTATCATTTCATCCTCCATATTGCAATCAGTGATGTGTCAAAATGCAGATTTGATCCCACTAGCCCCTTGCTCAAAATAATTCATTGACTTTTCTCATTGGCAAAATAAAAGTCAGACTATTCTATATACACTGTTTTTTATGGAATGCCATTACTCTATTTACTGTGGATTTTGTGAAAAGTAGCATTTAGTTAACAGTGCTGCATAATTACAAATTCTGTAAAATATTCATATATAAATAATATATTAGATCTTAGAAGATAAGATGCTAATGTTGGCCATTTTTGTTTTATTTTATTTTAATCAGTTTTCAAGTCAATTAAATAGTTTTGCTATGGATTTACAGTTTGAATTTCGAAGGCTAAATAATAGGAACTGTAGGAAGGAAATCCTATCTAATAAAAGAGTAATATGTGCCAAAACCAGTTTGGCTCAGTGGATAGAGCGTCGGCCTGCGGACTGAAAGGTCCCAGGTTCGATTCCAGTCAAGGGCATGTACTGTGGCTGCAGGCACATCCCCAGCAAGGGATGTGCAAGAGGCAGCTGATCGATGTTTCTCTCTCATCGATGTTTCTGACTTTCTATCCCTCTGTGAAAAATCAATAAAATATATTTAAAAAATAATAAAAGAGTAATAAGCAAACTGACTGTACTTCCGATTAAGCCACGCCCACCAGCCAATCAGGAGAGAATTATGCAAATAAACCCCAACCAAGATGGCTGCCGCCACTGAGAGCAGGAGGGAGGCTTGGGTTTCCCTGGCAATGGAAGAAGCCAAGCTTTCCACCTGCCCTTGCCGGCCTAGGCTTCCACTCAATGCTACAAAGTTTCAATTATAGAAGATAGATAATCCCAACAGAAATGGCGGCAGCCATGAAGCTGGAGAGAGCAGAGGCTAGGGTTGTAGGGATGATGGAGGAAGCCAAACTTCTGCAGCCCTAGCCTAGGTCTCCACTCTAGGCTACAAAGTTTCAAAAAAAAATGGCTTGGCTCCGCTCTAGGGTACAAAGTTTCAATTGTAAAACATAAATTAATCCCAGATCCCAGGGCCTCTGCTTGGGTCACTGGAGGGCATGGCCGGCCCGCAGACAACCATAGGCCCCTCACCCAGGCTGCCCCACACCCCAAGGAAACCCCCACCCTGATCCAGGACATCCTTCAGGGCAAACCAGCCGGTCCCCATCCATGCACCAGGCCTCTATCGTATCTAATAAAAGAGTGATACACAGATTGACCATCACTCCAACACACAAGAGGACTGTCCCCATGTGGACACAAGATGGCCAGCAGGGGAGGGCTGTTGGGAGGGACCAAGCCTGCAAGGGAGAGCAGTTGGGGCAAACAGGCTGGCAGGGAGCAGTTAGACATCAATTAGTCTGGCAGGGTAGTGGTTAGGGGGTGAGCAGGCTGGCAGGCAGAAGCGGTTAGGGTCAATCAGGAAGGCAGGCAGGCAAGCAGTTTGAAGCTAGCACTCCTGGATTGTGAGAAGGATGTTTGACTGCCTAAACGGACAGTCAGACATCCTTCAGGGGTCTCAGATTGTAGAGGGTGCAGGCTGGGCTGAGGGAACCCCTCCCCTTAGCCCCCCGTGCATGAAATTCATGCACCCGGCCTCTAGTATAATATAATGTAATAGTTTAATTGGATAGGCAGGAAACTGATTAAGAACAGAGAGAATATGTAGGTGGTTGGCTAGCTGTTCTTCTGAAGGGATTCCTCAAGAAAGGAATTGACTATTGTGTATATTTACATCTGATTGCATCAAACAGTATTACTCCTCGTTGCCTTGTGCAGCTGATTGAAATTGATGGCGAAGTACCGTTTTTGGAAGCCAGGAATTAGTGCTTGCTGTATGAGTAGTCATAAACTATCAGCACAAGAGAGAACCTACACACTGCTTGTCACTTTCTACCATCCCTATGGCCTTCCCTGTCCTTTTTTTTTTTTTCTTATAGGACTGATATCTTTTTATCATTTCAATTTTTAAATCCAAATTTTTAGCTAATGCTTTAAGTTTAACTTGCATTAATTGTTTTCAATTCTGTTTTGTGGATTTGTTACCTTATCAGTGAGTAGTCTGTACCTACTTGTTTGGTCACAAGTAGGTACAGATAAGTACTGAAATTGAGAATAAGGATTAAAAACTCCTTCAGTGCCCTGGCCGGTTTGGCTCCGTGGATAGAGCATCGGCCTATGGACTGAGGATCCCAGGTCCAATTCTGGTCAAGGGCATATGCCTGGGTTTTGGGCTCTATCCCCAGTGGCGGGCATGCAGGAGACAGCCAACCAATGATTCTCTCTCACCATTGATATTTTTCTCTCCCACTTCTTTCCTCTCAAATCAATAAAAATATATTAAAAAGAAAAAGAAGAACTCCTTTAGCAATGTGACAGTGCCTCAGCATTTGTTACTATATTTTATAAAGTAACAGTCAACAATTGAAAATAATCAACAGAAAACTCATATACCCAAGGCCTGAAAGTGGAGACTGCATAGAGACTGGTAGGAGGGGCAGAGGTGCGAAAGGGCTGACTAGGCATCCATAGTTAGCAACTGAAGTCCTGGAAAGATATATCATTTGAGGGGAGTGGGAGGGTCGGGTGCCATCTGAGAATTTGAGATCTAATCCCAAAGCTGGGATCCCTAGCAGAGAGCACCAAAACTGAGGAGGATACCTTCATAGCATCTAGTTGTGAAAAGCAGTGGGGTGCTGTCTGTCAGTGAATGGCAGCTGAAAGGTCAGGCACCCTCTTGAAGGGCCAATGCACAAAAATCCCCTGTGGAGCCACCTACCTTCTGCTCTGGCAGAAGAAGGGTTAAGTGGAGTGGAGCTGTGAGAGCAAAACCCAGGACTGGAGACTTGTGGGATAGACCTCAGAAGGCAGACACCCCAAGTTTTCTGGGCTGAGTCATTCCCTCACACAGAGAAGGACATCTTTCCACACAGACATCTGCCTTGCCTGGGGGGAAGACAGTTGACACACCCTATTGAAAAACACGTTGCCCTGAGGCCACTTAAAAGATTAAAAGTAACAGCCTGCGGGCAGAAGCAACTGCCCCACCCTGTTGAAAAAAACTCTCACCATACCTGAGGATGATTGCCTGGGGGCAATCCTATTAGTCTGTAGACAGAGGTGGTCTCTGGAGGCTTTGGCTCTTTGCCTGATCCAGTTAGTCAGAAACAGCCTTTAACACTGTCCTGCATTAGATTGAGAGTATCTGCCCACATTATCAACAAACCCAGACAACCAAAATGAGGAAATAACCACCAAATGAAAGAACTAGCAAATTCTCCAGAAGAAGAGATAAATGAAGCAGAGATAAGAAATTTATCTCAGAGTTCAGAGTAATGATATTAAAAATGCTCAACAGTATGAAAAAAAGATATAGTAACTATGAAAAAAGAACATTCTGAGATAAAGAATGACAAAACACAGAAAACACAATGGAAGGAACAGACAGCAGATTAAGGGAAGCTAAGGATCAAATCAGTGAATTAGAAGACAGAGTTGAAAAGTATCATTCAATTAATTAGAGATCTAAAATTAAAAAATGGGAGGACAACTTAAGGAAGCTGTGGGTCAATGTAAAATGTAACAATATTAGAGTAGTAGGTGTGCCAGAAGAGGAAGAAAAGAATAGAGAAGATGTTTGAAAAAATAATAGTAGAAAACTTCTCAGACTTGAAAAAGTCACACAAGTTCAGGAGGAACAGAGAACCCTAAATTAGAAGAACCCAAACAGATCCACGCTCAGGCACATCATAATTATTAAAATGCCAAAAATTAAAGACAGAGAATCTTAAAAGCAGCAAGAGAAAAGAAAACTGTTACCTAACAAGGAGTTCCCATAAGGCTAGCACCTGATCTCTCATTAGGAACTCTACAGGCCAGAAGGAAATGGCATGAAGTACTCAAGGTAATGGAAAGCAAGGATCTGAGACCAAAATTACCTTATCCACCAAGGCTGTCTTTCAAAATAGACAGTCAAATAAAGAGCTTCCCAGACAAAAATAAAAAAGGCTATAGGAGTTCCTCACCACCTGTTATGCCCAGATTTCAAGATCCCCGGACACCACCAGGGAGCCGAGTCCGATGCAAAAGCCAAAAAGCCTTTATTACAAGCTAGCTTGGCCCTCTGCCTCCACCGACACAGCGGCAGGATGCAAAAGAGGGCTAGTTTCAAAAGCACAATGATTTTATAGGGCTATGGGTTGGGAGGTGGGGCATATTCCGATTGGTTGGGTGAGGGCTGGGGCTAGTGACGCAAATAATCCCTGACGCACGTGATCCGTCCTTTGCTCTTGAATGGAGCTCAGGCGCACAGTCTTTCGCGATTGGCTAATTCAAAGGGAGGGGTTGGTCTTTGTGATTTCAAGATGGCAGCCCCCGGGTAAGTTTACACATCATGCGGCCAACATGGTGGCTGCCTAGTCACACAATTCAAAATGGCAGCTATCTAAATTGTTCTTTGCAGTCCTGCTCTGCCCTTTCACACCAAGTCAGCATTATAAGAAATGCTAAAGGGATTATTGTAAGGGATTACTGAGAAGAAGAAACAGAGAAACCTAGCCATATAGAATTAAATGGCTATACATAAGCGCCTCTCAATAATAACCCTAAATGTAAATGGATTAAATGCTCCAATCAAATGTATAGGGTAGCTGAATGGATACAAAAACATAAATCAACTATACGCTGTCTATAAGAGACCCACCTCAAAACAAAAGATATACACAGGATGAATGTGAAGGGATGGATAAATTTTTTCAAGCAAATGGGAAAGAAGAAAAAGCTTGAGGAGCAATAATTATATCTGACAAATGGACTAAAATGAAAGCCATTACAAGAGACAACAAAGGTCACTACATAATTTTAATGGGATCAATCAAACAAGAGGATATAACCCTGGTAAACATTTATGCACCCAATATAGGAGCACCTAAATATATTTTTTTAAAAATTCTAGAGGACTTTAACAGAGAGATTGACAACAATATAGTCAGAGTAGGGGACTTTTAACACCCCTTTGACTTCACTGGACAGATCTTCCAGACAAAAACCTAACAAGGAAACAGAGACTCTAAAGTATCGGTTGCCAACCGGTCTGTGGACCACTGGTGGTCCATGAGGTCCGAAAGGTTGGCGACTGCTGCTCTAAAAGACACACAGGATCAAATGGATTTAAACATTTATAGAACATTTCTCCCCAACACAGCAGAATATCTATTCTTCTCAAGTTCATATGGATCATTCACAACTGTATGGAGTTTCCTCAAAAATTAAAAATGGAACTCCTATTTGACCCAATAATTCCACGTCCAGGAATATATCCCAGGAAATCAGAAACACCAGTCAGAAAGGATATATGCACCACTATGTTCATAGCAGCACAATTTCCAATAGCTAAGGTTTGGAAACATCCTAAGTGCCCATCAGCAGATGAGTGGATCAGAAAACTATGGTACATCTACATAATGGAATACTATGCTGCAGAAAAAAGAAGGAACACTTAACATTTGCAACAGCATGGATGAAACTGGAGAGCATTATGCTAAGTGAAATAAGCCAGTCAGAGAAATATAAATATATGATATCACTTATTTGTGGAATATAATGAACAACATAAACTGATGAACAAAAATAGAGCGGTGGGGGGGGGTATACTAGAATATAATAGAAGCAATCCTATTATTTGCAGATTTTTATTATTTTCTACAACTTTTGTGATAACATGCTATGTTAGTACAGTTTTGGTAATATTATACTTAAAATTCTTTTATTCTTAAAATTTTAATGTTTATTGCATGTAATATTATATGTAGGATCATCTTGAATAATTGGTGTTCATTGCATGTAACATCATATTTAAAATAATTGTCTTGAGATATTAAAAAATAAGAAAAAAAATAACCAACAATTACAACAAAAACCCTGTCCTTTACTAGAGTTAGTTTGAAATTCTCTGGTCTAGGTTGTTATGACACCAGAGTTCCTGGATTTGCAAGCATTCTGACAGGATGATACCTGACATTATACTTTTGTCTGGGCAATGAGGCCAGTAGTTTAAAGGTGTTAGAGAAAATACCAAGTGAGAAGTGAAAATATGCTACATGCTGCACATGTAATGTTCTAATTATGATTATAAATTTAATAGTTATTTGTATTTACTAATTACATATAGAAAACTTTATATAGATTAGGAACAATTTAATGAAATATTTTAAAGATAATATATAAAAAGTTGGTTAAGATTAGTTACAAATTTGAAATAAACTTTTAAAATCATGTTTACAGCAAAAAAGACACTTTAAAGATTAAAATTTGAGAATGGGGTTAATTTTTTGATCAAGTACCATGGAAGTATATTTTTTCAGTTGCATTATTATTAATTGATGAATTTGTAAAAATTAAAAATATAAGTAACAAATAAAACAGCCTGTAATCTCATCATCATATTATTTTCATTTCCATTTATGAGACTATATTTACATAATCTGCTTTTTGTCCTAGCAATATAACCATATTTCCATGTAATTATATATTTCTCTCAACATAATTTTTTTTTTTAAATATATTTTATTGATTTTTTACAGAACGGAAGGAGAGGGATAGAAAGTCAGAAACATCGATGAGAGAGAGACATCGATCAGCTGCCTCTTGCACGCCCCCCACTAGGGATGTGCCCGCAGCCAAGGTACATGCCCTTGCCGGAATCGAACCCGGGACCCTTCAGTCCGCAGTCCGACGCTCTATCCACTGAGCCAAACCGTCTCGGCTCAACATAATTTTTAATGGCTAAAAAGTAATTATAATTACATTTATGTTAGTGATTTGAAAGTTGTTTCCGAATTTAGCTATATAACAACTTTCAAAGTAGTTTTTTAGCTGAATTATTTACATATTGATGGGTTTTTTTAGATAAATGTATGGAAGTTAAATTACTTGGCATTCTTTTTTTTTTTTTTTTCTTTTGTTAGTCCTCACTTGAGGATATTTTTTCCATTAAATTTTAGAGAGCATAGAAGGAAAGAGGGTGAGGGAGATAAAGAGAAAGAGAGAAACATCAATGTGATTGAAACACATCAGTTGGTTGCCTCTCACAGCACCCCAACTGAGGTGGGGATCAAGCTTGCAACCCAGGTATGTACCCTTGACTGGGAATTGAACCGGAGACCCTTCGGTGTGGGGCTGATGCTTTAACCACTGAGATACTGGCCAGGGCTTGTCACTTATATTTTTAAGATTTGTTAATCATGGCTGTCAGTTACAATATATAATTATTTTTCTTTGGTTCTTAGGTATGTAGAAGGTGGGTATAGCTTTTCTCAGAATACTAGAACATACAAGCCTCTTTTTTATTTTTTTCATTGTTTTATTTTTCTCCTCCTCAATTAATGGTCTGTTCATTTAAACATTTTTTGATGATAAGATAAAATAATAATTGACATTTATTGAGAACCTATATGCCAGTAATGGTACTGAATGCTTTGCATGCTATTAATTCATATAATCAACTACAAATGCAAATACATGTTGTTATTTCCATTTGACAGATGAGTAAATAGATTTGAAGAGATAAAACATCTTACTCATAAGAAGTACAGAACTAGGATTTGGACCCTTATCTATGTGATTTGCAACTGAGAACTCTTTCTACGTGATGCATTTCTAAGTACCTATTAGTTATTTTGGAGGAAAGAGCAATCAATAGACTAATTTTAAGATATATTAAGTTTTAAAAATCAAGGGAGGAATCCAGCAGGCATTTGAAGATCAAATAGAGATGGAGAGATCAGGCAAAGACATGGAGAACACAGCTACCAAAGTAGGAAGAGCGTGTGAGAATCCTGAAAGATAAGGATGGGAAGTGTTTGTTAAGTTCCTGTAACATCAGCAGTGCTTTGGTGAATTTTTAACAGCTGGTTCTGAGAGCAGAGGTAGGGGGTAAGGGAGAGATGCCCTCATTTTTAGCTTTTGCTGATTTCTGTGGTGTACAGGTTTATGCAGTGGCTGACTCCTAGCTATCAACAGTTTTCATCCAGCTTGCAGATTTTCTGAAAATTTAATAATCAGGTCTTATAAGATGTTAAAGCTGTCACTAGCACACCACTGATTGGAGATTTTGACAGAAATAGTTTCAGTGAGTGGTGGGGTTAGAAGACAAGCTGCAAGATATCTAGTAGATGATGAATGCTATGCAACATTAAAATAATAATTTTGAACAGAGTGGTAAGAAACAACATATTTAGTATAGAGTGAAAAAATTTGTGCTGTAGTTTTGGGATTAAGGGCGAGTTATCTTCCTTCCTTCTCATCATCTTTTTAAAGGGCTGCATTTTATTTTATACTATCTAATAAAAGAGTAATATGCAAATTGACTGTACCTCTGCTACGCCCACCAGCCAATAAGGAAGCAAGTGTGCAAATTAACTCAACCAAGATGGCTGTGGCCACAGAGCAAACAGGAGGCTTGGGTTTCCCTGGCAATGGAGGAAGCCAAGTTTCCTACACACCCTGTCTGGCCCAGGCCTCCACTCAGGGCTACAAAGTTTCAATTATAGAAGATAAATAAATCCCAACAAAAATGGATACAGCCACAGAGCGAATAGGAGGCTTGGCTTTCCCTGGCAATGGAGGAAGCCAAGATTTCCGCCCGCTCTGGCCAGTCGAGACCTCTGCTCAAGGCTACGAAGTTTTGATTATAGAAGATAAATAAATCCCAGATCCCAGGGCCTCCACTTGGGTTGCTGGGAGGTATGGCTGGCCAGCAAACCACCACAGGCCCCTCATCCAGGCTGCCCCACACCCCAAGGGAACTCCCACCTTGATCCAGGACACCCTTCAGGGCAAACCAGCTGGCCCCCACTTATGCACCAGGCCTCTGTCCTATCTAATAAAAGAGTAATATGCAAATTGGCTATCACTCCAACACACAAGATGGTTTCTCCCACGTGGTCAAAGATGGCTGCCCCATGTGGACACAAGATGGCCAGCAAGGGAGGGCAGTTGGGAGGGATCAGGCCAGCAGGGGAGGGCAGTTAGGGTTGTCCAGGCTGTCAGAGGAGGGAAGTTGGGGGCAACCAGGCCTGCAGGGAAGGGCATTTCGGGCGGGGGGGGGGGGAACCTAGGCCTGAAGGGGAGAGCAGTTGGAGGGAACCAGGCCTGCAAGGTTGGGAAGTTAGGAGCAATCAAGCTGGCAGGGTAATGGTTAGGGGGTGATCAGGCTGGCAGGCAGAAGCAGTTAGGGGCATCAGGAAGGCAGGCAGGCGAGCAGTTGGGAGCCAGCAGTCCTGGATTGTGAGAGCCGACTGCCTGTTTAGGGCAGTCGGACATCCCTGAAGGCATCCCAGATTGGAGAGGGTGCAGGCTGGGATGAGGGACAACCCCCCCCACATGCACATATTTTGTGCACCAGGCATCTAGTAATATATAAAAACATCATCTTTTAATAACTATATTTGTTTAGATGCATCTAAATGAATGAGACATAGTCCCTGGGTGAAAAAACATTATGTATGAACGGGTTATATGTAGACATGGCAATATTACAAAGTGTTAGTCTTCTGTTATAATGTGAATTCACGTACTAATCAGTTAGTACCATCTTTTTTTGCAACAAATATATTTAATGATTTTTTGTTGTTGTTTGTTTACTTGTTGAATGACTTAGCAGTAATCTCAGCTCTTCTACTTGGATCAGTTTTTACGTCAGTAGGTAACCTGTTGTACCATGATACTATGACTTTTTTTTTTTTTAAGTACTTATTTCAGAAATGGGCATTCCTTTGGCTTTTCTTTTATTTTTTTAATCCTGTTCATTTTCATTTATCTGCCCCTTAACTTGGCTTTAAATGCCACTGGCATGTTTTGGCTTCAAATTATAAGAGGTCTCACTTTTGTTATGCTATAGTTTTGTATGAAATGTGCAAAACATGTGTTGCAAGATAATGTATTTAAAATGATCATACTTAGGATCCTGGAAAATATTAATCAGCTTTGAAGGAAAGATCACACAAGTTAAATTTAGCTTTCTGTACTTGACTTTCTGCACATGCTTCCTACATGACAATTCTGGTATATCTTCCTTTCAATTTTTACAGGTTTGATAATAAATTACAGTTAAGCCTGTTTAGTCAATTTTAAAATCCAGTATATTTCTTCAATAAGCAATATTTGATTTAAAGCAAAAATAACAAAGTTCTTTCTAAATAGTGTTTGACCCACGAGTTTAGTGCCTTCTGTATAAATGTCCAGTTTTTCAAGAGAGCTTTACTTGACTTAATTCAAAGGTCATCAATATATAATTGACCAATCCTAACCTCAATTTGATTAATGAGAAACCTCTATGGATTGAGTTGGGAAAGATGGCCATGGTATACTAGTATAGTCAGTTTAAAAGGTATCTTGCAGCCTGTAGGATGTACATGAATTCATTTTTTTTTGTAAAAAACAAATAAGTAAAGTATGCAGAAATGCCTGTATGAGTTATATAAAAACAAAGAACAATCTCTAAAAATGTTAATAGTGGCTCTCCGTAGAGATGGGGTTGGATAGGCAGAAGATAGAACTTCATACGTTTTTCTAATATAAGTAATTTTTACTTTTGAAAATATTTCTTAGCTTTTTTAATGTAAAGAAATGTAAAGGGTACATAAAAGAAGTTTTGTCTGGAAAATGTAATATATTTTAAATGAAAAACTACATTAGAATATGAATTTGATTTTCTAATGTATCTAAATTTTCTCTGTAATATGACTTTGATAATTTGGCAACAAACAAGTTTTTACTAAAGCATTCTTTCTACCCTGATTTCAACAAGAAGAAACAAAAACAAACAAAAAAGCTAAAGCAAGAAAGCTAAAGGAACTAACTAAAGGTGAGGCTGTTGGTAATGAAGATGTGTAAATAGAGAAGCACCTTATCATCTAAGAATTGGTGTGGTTTTTTTAAATGTAAATCATTATGTTTATTTGCATAATTATAATACTACTGATCATAATTACAATGACAGCTAAATTTATTATGTGCTTATTAAAGCCAGATAGGGTTCTACGTACTTATTTAATCCTCTGAGGAGGGTGCTACTGTTATCCCTATCTTAAAGGCTAAGAAAAGTTAAATAACTTGCTTGGGGTTACAGAACTACTAAATGGTAGAGCTGTGATGTAATGTAACTATTCAGTCCCTCTCTAGCAACTGCACCCTACACATTATGCTACCTATAAGTGCCAGTTGATGAGCTTCTAAGTAGCAATACAATTGTTAATAGAGGTTTTCGTTTTTTTTCTGCTTTAATAGAAAGATTATTAACTTTAGGTCAGTATCCTGGCAATCCTAGTATACAACTTTATTTTTTCAGTCCATCGGGGATTGTTAAAGAGCTTTTGTGATTTCTGCATCTCCCAGAAATGAACAGATGTAGCTGAAAAGCTGTAGCTAGCATGCTGTTAGTTACATTCTGTTTTGTTTCTCTGGTCAGACAGCTTGGCATGGTGGGAAAAGCGTGGGCTTTAGCTTCAGTAGATTTGGGTTTAAATTCTGGCCTTATTTCCTAGCTGCTAGCTTTGCTTTGTTTCTTCACTAGTAAAATAAGGATGATAACATGGCCCTTTAGGGTGGATAGGAGAATTACATGAAATAATATAGGCAAAAGACCTTTAAAGTAGAGTCAGGCAATAATAAAATCTTACTAAATATTAAGTCACTTTTTTAGGTACATTTCTCAAAATGAAATGAAGAAACAAAATGTACCCTTTTCTACTATAAAATGCAGGTATAACTGTCTGGAGTATGAATATTTGCAAAGAAGAATTCATATACTAAAATCCCAAAGCACTCATGGCAATTAATAAATTCACTCTTGATTCCTACATTTCAAATCATGGTGATGTAAAATATTGTAACCAATTACCTTGTAAACATTTTGAAATTCATGACGGGTGTAACAGGAACATGTTATCACTGGTCAAACTAAACTCATACAGCATTCACTGACCAGTTTTTTCATGTGAGCTTTCATCGCTGTGATCTTTTAGATGTTTTTACAAGTTTAGTTATTTTGTGGTTAAATTTTTCTATGATTTTTGCTAGTCTTCCTTTTTCTTTCTTCTATTATTTACTATTAAATGTTACAGTTTATGTTTATACTTTTGTTTCATTTTCCCCCTTCAGGTCATTTAAAAAAAAGTTGATTCATTTTATTCTGTTTTTTATACAGAAAAATATCTGGGTATATTTTTATTAGTGTGATTGTGTACCTGGCCTGTGGTTCTGATTACTATTTTTAATTTTGGAATCATACCTCCTCAGGAAGGGTGGCAGAGAGCAATTAGATTTTGGCTGGAGAATTGAGGAGCTTTCTATTTGACTTGGGGTCTATTTCTTAATTTACCTAAAATTACCTTTTCCACAGTTTAGTAATTGAGTATATTCTGTTATTTTTTAAATAGATTAGCTCATTTTCGAAATGTTTACTTTATATCTGACTTCATTACTCAGTTACCTAAGACAAAAGGAAATCTGAGAGCCATGAAGCATAGGACTTTATTTTCTTGGTTTATTGTTATTTCATTTTTAAATGAAATGGATATATGTGAAAACTATGTTCTTTTAAAAGCTTATCCTCTTTGTCATTGTATTTAATTTATTTCTTTTTAATTTTTATTTTAAAATTTTCTTGCCTTGGCCAGTGTGGTTCATTGGAATGTCAGCCTGTACACTGCAGAGTCTCAGGTTCCATTCCTGGTCTAGGGCATGTACCTAGGTTTCAGGTTCACTCTCTCCATCCCCCAATTTGGGCTCAAGCAGGAGGCAGCCAGTTGATGTGTCTCTTTCACATTGATATTTCTCTTTCTCACTCTCTCCCCCTCACCCCTCACCTTCTCTCTTCTACTATCTCTGAAAAGCAAATAGGGGAGAGGGCGGAAATATCCTTAAGTGAGGATTATTTTAAAAAGTAATTTTCTTTGTAGATACTTCTCTCACTGTATTATCTCAGCACATTATTGGAATTTAAGTATGCTAATTATTAGTAACATCACTTGTTTTATTCTATAATCTAATATATATTGTCAATTAAATAGATTAGGAATGTTTTACTTTGTTTTTTTTCCCTTCTAGAAAAACGGAAAACAAATTCTCCTACCCCTACCAAGCCTAGTTGAGGCCTTCCTTCTGTATACATGGTTATTCGGAACCCCATCTCTAGTTCAGGATTGGGTAGCTACTCCTGTGATGAACTAATATATTTCTACTTTCTGACCATCAGAGATATCAGTGTTCCTAACTGTGTAAAGGGATCAAGACACATTGATCCCTAAACATAGCCACTCTAAAATGCTTCCTTCTCAAATATCTGTTTAGTCTAACGATAGCAAATAAAGTATTTTCATCTCGATCTTCTTTTGGAAGCTGAAAATTTTCTTCAATTCACCATGCAAGGGACTTTATTTTTCCTTATTACATGAAACCCCATAACATTTGTATCTCAAGATAACTGCAGGGACTATTTGATAATAAAGTGCAAATGCAGATACCTAATACACTGCAGATAGAGGCAACTGCTGTGTTTTTTCTCTAATAATGACTGGAACAAATGGCAATATCTGCTTTCTGCTGAAAATACTTATTGGTGTACTGCTGATATTCACTACTATTCTTTCTTCCCTGAATCTTTACTCCTGGAAAATAAATAATGCCAGCAGAAACTAAAGATGACCATTTTTCTTGTCTCTAAAAAAAACCTTAATGTTGACGGCAGCTGTTAAAAACAAGATATTTGTGTTATATTTATAAGGCAGATCTTGGGAAAAGTAATTTTTTAAAAATGTCTCTATAAAAGGTCTTAGCTAGCATTTGCTACCTTGCTTACTCAAAAAGTCTTAATTCTTTATCACAATTAATGGGTGGTTTGGCTGGATGTTGAGTTGTACTTAGAAAATAGTTTTTCTTTCTTTTCAAAAACATTTAAAACTTGTTAGATTGATTTCTAGCTTCCAATGGTTCTGCTGAAAAAGGTTTGAATTTTTTTTTTTTTTTTTTTTGCCAATTTGAGTCTTGATCTTTAGTCTGTGACTTTTTTTTTTTTTTTTTTTTTTGTCACTCAGGAAATTTTAAAGATCTTCTCTTTCTTCCTCTTAATTTAAACATTTTACCTGGGTTTTTTTGTTTGTTTGTTTGTTTTTACCTCTATGGATGTTTGGAAGTATGGAGACACTGGAAATGCTGGGAGAGAGTGCTTTGGCATTTAGTTCTTAGAGGTCAGAGAGGTTAATTTTCTTGAAATGCAGGGAACAATCTCACCCAAAATGTCAATAGAAGGCCTGTTGAAAAGTACTGTGACCCTGGGGAAATCTTATACAATAAAAAGCTAATACACAAATGGACCAGATGGCGGAACAACCAGTAGCTATGATGCTCACTGACCACCAGGGGGCAGATGCTCAATGCAGCTCCTGCATTGAGACCCTGCTCCCTGGTTGTCAGTGTGTTTCCACAGGAGGAGCACTGCTCAGCCAAAAGCTGGCTTATGGCTGGCCAGTGTAGTGACAGTGGCAGGAGCCTCTCCCACCTCTGCAGCAGAGCTAAGCCATTAATTGGACATTCCCCAAGGGCTATCAGCTGCCAGAGGGATGTCTGACTGCCAGCTTAGGCCCGATCCCTTGGGGAGTTTGCCTAAGCTTACAGGTGGACATCCCACGAGAGGTCCCAGAATGCGAGAGGGTGGAGGCCGGGCTGAGGGACCTGCATAAATTTAGGAGTGCACAAGTTTTCATGCATCAGGCCTCTAGTATAAGAATAATCTTGACCTACATATTGATTATGGGGTATGACAAGAGAAGCAAGACCTGTATACCAAAGACCAACCAGTGTGTTTGGTAATAATGTTATAGACATGTGTGAAACAATGGGAGAAGAATGTGTACTGGTAAATTATATCGTACAAATGGAAATAAAATAAAAATCACTGTGTGAAAAACAGTCATTACATTATCTATAAGTATATATTTACCATGGTACTGCTTTTGGTATGTAGCTGGATATTATTTGATAATCAGATTGACAAATTCTGTATTTCCAAGTTGGACTTGCCTTTAATTACTTTGATAGGTCAAGAAAATGATTAACTCTTTTCTATAATGGGGTATCTATTTTATACTCCAAACACTTAGCAATTCCAAATCCAGAAAGATTTGAGAAATGACATTTTTGCGAAGGCTAGAGTTTGACTGACAATAATAGCCATACCTATCTAAATTGGAGTGTGTTTCAAAAAGAAGTTGAACGAGGGTTATACTTGTGCAGTTTTAAAACAGCTTCTGAGTTAGCAGTTTACAGTTCTATTTCATTAATATCTTGGGAAATGAATTACCAGAATTGCATGTCACTAATAATTTTATAAGAATATAAACATTCAATGGCAAAGACAAACTGTTTTTAAATTATCCACCATTGTTTTCATGGTTCATAGATATTATTGCTTTACTTCACTAATGTGGCTGACTCAGGACACTGTACATTAGAAATACAGGGACTCTAAGGAAGAAGAGAGGGATGAAGATAATGAGTGGGAAGATTGTGAAAGGTGTTAAAATAAGAGTTTAATCATTTTGTATTAATATAATTTTTAGGCATTTTAAAGTAAGTTAATTCAGAATCATCATTTTAATGTGCATATGATTTACTTTTCAGAGACTAAATCACAACCACAGCAGCTTCATCAGGGGCAACACAGATTGTTGAATACTGAGCAAAATGGAATAAAAGACAGTAATCAAACAAGATATCTTCCTCGGAATGATACCAGACAGCCAAGAAATGAAAAGCCTCCTCGTTTTCAAAGAGACACCCAAAATTCCAAGTCAGTTGTAGAAGGCAGTGGATTGCCTAGAAATAGAGGTACTGAAAGACCAAGTACTTCTTCAGGATCTGAAGGATGGGTTGAAGAGAGAATCAGATGTGATAAACCCTATTCCAGATATGATAGGACTAAAGACACCTCATACCCTTTAGGCTTTCAGTACAATGATGGTGCTTTTAAAAAAAGGGAAAACTCTATGCAAAGCAGATCAGGAAGAGGTCCAGCCTATGCAGAAGCAAAAGAAAATCCACTTCCTCAAGAATCCATAGATTATAATAATCAAAAACGTGGGAAAAGAGAAAACCAAACAGCAAATCTTGATCATTTTTATGATAGGAAACCACGAACAATAAATAATGAAGCTTTCAGTAGTATAAAAATTGAAAAACATTTTCCTGTAAATACTGATTACCAGAATCCCGTCAGAACTAATAGTTTCATTGGTGTTCCAAATGGAGAGACAGAAATGCCACTGAAGGGAAGGCGAGTAGGACCTATTAAGCCAATAGGACCCAACACAGCCACACCCTGTGATGATAAAGTATTTTACAGTAGTGGCCCCAAAAGAAGATGTGGGCCAATTAAACCAGAAAAAGTACTAGAACCATCTATTCCTGTGGAGTATTCAAAACTGTGGAAACCTGGAGATGAATGTTTTGCACTTTATTGGGAAGACAATAAGGTATGTATGCTATAATGGTATTATATACTAATACTAGGGGCCCGATGCACAAAATTTGTGCACTGGAGGTGAGTGGTCCCTCAACCCAACCTGCCCCCTCTCATATACCGGGAGCCCTCAGGGGATGTCCAAATGATGTCTCACCCCCACCCTGCCTAAGGCCTAAAGCTTCTAGTGAGGCTTTAGGCCTTGGGCACCCAGCCATCGCCCTGCTCAGCTCAGCCCTGGCTGCCTGTGACCATTCGGCCCCGGGGGCTGGGGGCTCGCTGCCACTTCCCCTCACAGCGCCCAGGAGCTGGGCGCTCGCCGCCACCATTTCATCTCCGCCCCCAGGGCCCCAGCATTCATGCCACTTGGCCCCCGCCCCCACTCCTGATTGGCTGGTAGCATAGCCAATCAGGAGCCAAGGCATGGTCAAATTTGCATGTTTCTCTTTTATTATATAGGATTACTAAATGTAACATTCAATTGAAACTGTACTTCTTCGAACAGATTTATAAATATCTTACCTAATAATAGACAAACATGTAAATTGACCATACCTCTGCTATGCCCACCAGCCAATCAGAAGTGATATGCAAATAAACCCAACAAATATGGCAGTTAATTTGCATACACAGGCGCCAAGCGCTGGGGTGGGCAGGACAGTTGTGTCATCGCCATGGTGACAATGCAGGTGTTCTGCCCCACCCCTGGTTTCTCAGGGCTTCTGGGCAGCATGGGAAGGCAGGGCCAGAGTGCAAAGAGGCAGCTCTGGGGCTGGGCCAGAGTGGAAAGGAAGGCCCATTCCAGCACAAATCTTTGTTCATCGGGCTTCTAGTATAATTTATAACAAGATAAATAAAATATTGATTGTATTTATTGTTTTTTTATGAATGCTTAGGGAGAATGAGTCCCATAGATTTGATTAGATTATATTTTATTTTAGCTTGTGAATTAGAATAGGATTATAAAAATGATTAAGTACAGTTGAGAAATAACTTCACTTGCCATTAACTGAACTGTTAATGTTTGGCTTTCTTTCTAGTGAGATTATACTAATTCACAAGGAAGAAAATCATTTGAGTGGTCCAAGGTTAAATTCTGCAGATTTCATCTAACTTAAATAAAATTTGGACAGACTACTTTTTTAAAAAATTAAGAGAATAGTTAATTATCTGATAATATATAATATAATACTTATCTAATAAAAGAATAATATGCAAATTGACTGCACCTGCACTACACCCACAAGCTACTCCCCAAGCCACACCCATCAGCCAATCAGGAGCAAATTATGCAAATAAACCCCAACCAAGATGGCTGTGGCCACTGAGAGCAGGAGGGAGGCTTGAGTTTTCCTGGCAATGGAGGAAGCCAAGCTTTCTGCCTGCCCTTGCTGGCCTACGCCTCCACTCAGTGCTACAAAGTTTCAATTATAGAAGATACATGATCCCAACAGAAATGGCAGCAGCCATGGAGCTGGAGAGAGCAGAGGTTAGGGTTGCCCAGGCAATGGAAGAAGCCAAGCTTCTGCAGCTCTGGCTGGCCTAGGCCTCCACTTAAGGCTTAAAGTTTCAATTATTGAAGTTAAATAAATTCAAACAGAAATGGCTGCTGCCACGGAGGAAGCAGAAGGCTTGGCTCTGCTCCAGGGTACAAAGTTTCAATTGTAGAACATAAATAAATCCCAGATACCAGGGCATCCACTTGGGTTGCCAAGGGGCGTGGCCAGCCTGCAAACCACCACAGGCCCCTCACCCAGGCTGCCCCATGCCCTGATCCGGGACACCCTTCAGGGCCAATCAAATGGCCCCCACACATGCACCAGGCCTCTATCCTATCTAAAAAAAGAGTAATATGCAGATTGACCATCATTCCAACATACAAGACGGCTGCCCCCACGTGGTCAAAGATCCTTCCCCCATGTGGACACAACATGGCCACCACAAGATGGGCAGCAGGGGAGGGCAGTTGGGAGCAATCAAGCCTGCAGGGGAGGGCAGTTAGGGTTGATCAGGTTGGCAGAGGAGGGAAGTTGTGGGTAAATAGGCTGGCAGGGGAGCAGTTAGGCATCAAATCAGGCTGGCAGGGGAGTGGTTAGGGGGTGATCAGGCTGGCAGGCAAAAGGGGTTAGGGGTAATCAGGAAGGCAGGCAGGCAAGTAGTTCGGAGCCAGCAGTCCTGGATTGTGAGTGATATGTCCGACTGCCCAGTTTAGGCCTGATCCCAGTGGGCAGTCAGACATCCCTTGAGGGGTCCCAGATCGGAGAGGGTACAGACTGGGCTGAGGGACAACCCCCACCTCCCGTGCATGAATTTTGTGCACCAGGCCTCTAGTTAAATAAATAATATACTTATTAAACCAAATAAATAAGTCATTCTTTTGTTCTATATCATGTGCTGACTAAAAAGAAAAGAGGGAAATTATGGAGAAAGGAGAAGGGAAATATAGAAGATGAGCTCAAGAAGAAATACAGTGGCTCAAAAAAGAGCCTGGCTGAGTGGGAGAAGACCACACAGTCAGAACAGGAAGGTGAGGAGGACAGAAGGAGCCTTTGAGAAAAGGGCCTTTGCACATGTTTGCCTTCTGCCCAACATTTTCTACCAACTACTCTTCCTTCTTATCTTTTAGGACTGGGCTCAAACATCACTTCCTAAAGGAAGCCTTCTTTAACCTGATCTCTTCTCCACATTCTTGCCTTTCTCAGTCAATGCCTTATGCACTTTAAGTTACCAGAATTTGTAAATTTATTTATTTTGGTTACTGGATTGATAGCTTTCCCCTATCATAATTTTAAATTCCTTAAAGGCAGGGTTTTGTCTAGTTTTATTTTTTTGTGTTTTTTTTCTTTATCCCTGCTTTTCCCACAATGTAGGAATTAATAATTATTTGTTGACTCTGTTAATTAGTTAATTTTGAATGGGGCACTATATAGGAAAAAAGCAGAGTGGTTAGAGGACTGGTGCTATCAGCAAGGTAATTAAAACTGAGGTAAGGGAGTTATAGTGACAGGGACATGCATGGATGTGAGGATCTGGTCAAAGAAAAAATATTTGAAGTAAATATTTCATAAGTTGAGTACTTTCAGTTGATCAAGTAAGGATGTGCCCATGGGAATGTGTATGTGACTAAAGTGGTGGAAGTAAAGTTAACTGAAGATTTCAAGGAATTCAAATTCAGGCTAGAAAATACGGATGGATCCTTTAAAAAGATGCTGTAGCCCTGGCCAGTGTTGCTCAGTTAGTTGAAAGTAGTCTGGTGCACCTAAAGGTCACCAATTCAATTCCCAGTCAGGGCACATACCCAGGTTGTGAGTTTGATCCCCAGTCAGGTTGCATACAGGAGGCAAGCAGTCAATGTTTCTCTCTTGCATCAATGTTTCTCTTTCCCTCTCCTTTCCTCTCTCTCTAAAAGAAAACACATACATACAAAGAAAGAAAAGATGCTGTAGGGCAACAGTGGTCAGCAAACTGCAGCTCACAAGCCACATGCAGTTCGCGGGCTGTGGTTTGCTGCTCTGTTGACTAATGAGTTTGTCGACCACTGACTAGACTCTCGATTCCAAAAATTACAGGTTGTTGTTGTTCCTTGTGATTAAGCCCCTATCCCAGTGGTCGGCAAACTCATTAGTCAACATAGCTGCAAACTGTGGCTCACGAGCCGCATATGGCTCTCCAGCCACAGTTTGCCGACCACTGCATTAGGGAACCAGGTCCCGTGGTGTTCATTGAGTGATGAGGCATAAACAGGTATTAGGTGTTACTTGATGATACCAGCAAGGAGAGTACAGGGTGGTATAACCAGGTGGCATAGTTGTTTGCATGTGGGATGATGCTAATCTAGAAGCAGCATCTCTACTGCCAAGTTTTTATTTAAGGCCAAAAGGAGGGGATGAGACAGCCCTAGCCATGTTGTGTTTCTAATAAAGCAAAAGCCTTCCCAGAAATATCAACAGACAAGCTCATTTTACATGGCTACTTCCTGGCTATTAGGAAGTCTTGGAAAGCAAGTACTATTCAGGCTGTTACTCTTTCAACTCAGACCACTTACTTGCCAAAATACAGGAACTGTTTGATTTGGGTAATGAGGGGTTACTTAATATTTACCTGTTTCTCTCTAATGCAGAGGTAAGAAAAGGTGAAGTAGTTGGAAATTATTGTTGGTTTGTAGAGCTTAGTGTCTACCTTAGAGTAGACTTTGTGTCAGGTGCTTCTGTTAAGATGAAGATGGAAAAATGTTTTTTCTATATTGGATAGTGTAGGGTTGTTGGTGACTTCTACAAGCAGAGGAGGTAAGTGATCTGAGTTGGTTTGAAAGGCTAAAACCTCACAGAGATCATGCACTAATAGTAAGTAAAAAACAATTATAAACCAGCCATTACAAAGCCTAAAACCAGCCCTTTACAGCAAGCATGTCAAAGTCAAAGGCTAACACAGGCCAAATAAACAAGGTTTAAGTTTATGTGGGCTGCAAAAAATGAAAAGCTTCAATTTTCATAGAAACATAGGTATATTTTGATAGAGACATGCTTAATACAAAGGGCTGAAATAAATGAGTAATTATTAACATAATAGAACATTTAATAAAAGTTAACATTTTTTTCTTGAACATTAACTTACCAGACACTGAATAACTGCACAAATTAATAAGCATAATGCAAATAAACCTATTTTTCTTTTCTCCAAAAGCAGAATATTTCCTGTTGCACATACCAAATAAGTCAGTCCAAGACTAATGATGTGGCTGCTAAAATATTTGCTGCTAGTATTAGTGGAGAGAAATAGTGTGCCTGCACATAAAGCATGAATGCAACACGATTATAATAATCAGTTATTAGTGAATGTTATAGTTTGCTGTTAATAGTTATGTATAACGGTATATTGTAGAAATTAGGGTACGAAATTTTTATTAAAATGTTTCTTACATGCTGTAATATTGGCTGGGCCACAAAAATATTTGTTGTGGGCCACATGCGGCCTGTGGCCTGGAGTTTCACATGCTTGCTTTACAGAATCAAGGAGGAAATCTAATCCTCTTTTTGGGGGGGAGGGGATATACATTTCTTAGAATCTTTTGAATATTTTACCTGCAATGCCTAACATCCTATAAAAAATTATGAGCCAAAGAGAGAGAGAGAAGGAAAGAAAGAGAAAGGGAGAGAGAATATGATAAACCAGAAACAAAGCAACAGTGAAAAATAAAAAGACCTACAGATTGAGGTATTAGACTTAGCAGGCAAGTTCTATAGCAAATATTGAGTATTCAACAAACCTAATTCAATGACTGCTAAGTGTCAGGTGCTTGGGATAGATCAGATAGTTCTGGCTGTGTTATTACTCACATGACTTCAAATATTACCTTATGAAAGACAGCACCTAGTAATTCCCAATTGTTTTGAACTTATAGAGTATTTTTAAAATTATTGGATGCTCTTTTAAAATGACTACTTTGATTTTAATTGGATATATCCTTTCAGTTTAGAGTGAGGGATTGAGGGCTCTATATAGATTATACAATTAAACAAATGAGATAAACAGTATTTACCCTCTGAAAGAGATGGGATTAGTTATATTCTGAAACCACCTCATTTAAGAGAGAGCTTTTATTTTTTTAAAAATATATTTTTATTTCAGAAAGGAAGGTGACAGAGGTAGAAACATCAGTGATGAGAGAGAATCATTTATGGGCTGCCTCCTGGGGATCAAACCTACAACCAGGCATATGTCCTGATTGGGAATTGAACCATGACCTTCTGGTTCATAGGTCAACATTCAACCACTGAGCCACATAGGCTGGGAGAGAGAGCTTTTAAATGTCTTGTCAAGAATATGCAACTTTCTAATTTTCTAGCCAGAGACCAAGGTGAAGATTTAAGAAAACCATTAGCTTTTAAGAAATCATAATCTTAATTGCATTGCAATGATGTTTTGGAGCTGATTGATCAATTAGTATAATTAATAATTTAAAAAATTATTCTCAATATCTTGCCTTCTCTCAAGTTTTATTTGCTTTGAAGGATTTTAGAATCTTGGACAATTCTTCTTCTAAACTGTCATAGCTAGTTCAGTGCTTTTTGCCCTCTCAACTGGAATACTCAAACCACCTCCAAGTTAGTCTCTTTGCCTTAAAGAGGAGGGGAGAGGGAGAGAGATAGAAACATCCATGATGAGAGAGAACATTGATTGGCTGCTTCCTGCACGCCCCCTAATGGGGATCGAGCCTGAAACCTGGGCATGTGCCCTTGACCGGAATCAAACTTGGGACCCTTCACTCCATAGGCTGATGCTCTGTCCATTGAGCCAAACCAGCTAGGGTGCCTTAAACAATATTCCTCTTAGACTTGTCATTGAAACTGCCACCACTGTGCTTTTGGGATTAGAACATATCATTCTTCCTAGTTTAAATCTTTTACCTATAAAATAAATACATATTCTAATATGCATGTAGAGCCTTAGTCATTTGGCTCTTACCTTCTTGTCCTATCTAATTTCCTATTGGTTTACCCTTTTTCTCACATCATGCCTTAATTTTAAACCCTTTATAGTTTTTTGCACTCATCTTCATGTTTTATGTCTGTAACCTTCCCTGAAACAAATACCCTTCTCCGTTCTTTACTTGGCTAAACCCTCTTCTGCCTTAAAGACTATATTAATTGTCATCTGCCCAGGAAGCTCTTCCCAAACTTCTTAGCTTTATCAAATGCCTTATCATTTATTACAGTGCTACACCTTTATTACAGTGCTTTCTACATTATATGGAAGTAATTTTTTACACAAGTTGTCTTGATGAAAGTGTTAAGTTCTAAAAAGATGTCAACTCATTTGTTTTTCTAGGCTCATGGTTGGCAAACTGTGGCTCACGAGCCACATGCGGCTCTTTGGCCCCTTGAGTGTGGCTCTTGCACAAAATACCATGGCCTGGGCAAGTCTATTTTGAAGAAGTGGTTTAGAAAAAAGTTTAAGTTTAAAAAATTTGGCTCTCAAAAGAAATTTCAATCGTATACTATTGATATTTGGCTCTGTTGACTAATGAGTTTGCCGACTAGGCTATCTGTCCTAGGCTATCTTGTGACTCATTGTTTGTTGAACTTACCTAATTATCTGAGAAGCTTACAATTGAAGCATAGATTCAAAAACACTCACAACAATTCACAAAACACAGAAGTATGAGGCTAAAGATATAAAAGAGGGATGGAGAGATGTGAATGTATATCAGAACTCCAAGATTTGGGAAATCTCCACATGATGTCTCTAGATTTCTTAGCATCCAGACTTGGGAAGGAAGCACTGTGGATTAACTTAATAACTTCATACTTTTGTAGTATGAAGTATACTAGTTACTGAGAAACATAGATTCTTTCCTGATAAGTCAAATTTTAGAAGGATATGAAAAATAAGAATTTCTGTTGCTTTTAGCATTTTCTGATTCTGGTGAGCTAAGAGATACTGTTAAGAATAGACAGCGTTATAGTAGAGTGTCCAACTAACCTAGTTTAAAGAAATTATTCCTTAAGAGAAAATATTTTTTTATGTTTACTAAGCAGCATTCTGACCAATAATTTAGGTCCTGAATGGGTTGACCAATTAGTGACCTACTCCTAGTTACCATAACAAGTAAATTTTAAAATTGTACTTGTTAAGTAAATTAGTTGCTTATGAGGTTGTTAATGAGCATTAGTTTCCAGAGTCAAGTAAAACTGAATAAACTGATAAAATAAAGGTATCTGGTCTTGCAGTGTCTTAAATCCTGTAACACCTGAATATAAATAATGTGCTTACTGACATCCCTACTTCCCCTCAGCTGCCTGTGATGTCAGCAGCAGTGAGCCTTTTCTTTGTATTTATTTTGTCATATGTTTGTTTATGTTTTTTTAAGTTGCCCCATCCTATATAATAAAAGGCTAATATGCAAATCGACTGAAATGGCGGAACGGCCAGTAGCTATTATGTGCACTGACCACCAGGGGCAGACACTCAATGCAGGAGCTGCCCCCTGGTAGTCAGTGTGCTCCTACAGGGGGATTGCTGCTTAGCCAGAAGCCGGGCTTACAGCTGGTGAGTGCAGCATCAGTGGTGGGACCCTCTCCTGCCTCTGTGGCATTGCTGAGATGTCTGACTACCAGCTTAGGCCTGCTCCCCAATATCCCCCGAGGGCTCCAGGACTACAGAGGGTGCAGGCCGGCCGGAGGTACCTCCTCCCTCGAGTGCAAAAATTTCGTGCTAATTGACCATCACTCCAACACAAAGATGGCTGCACCCACAGCTGAAGCCAAGTTTCCATAAGGAGTCTTACTAAGCAATCAGCAGGGATCTAAGGCTATGCCCTCTCCTCCCCCTATAGAGCTTGACAGGGACCTAAGGCTGAATCCCTCACCCAACAGGGCTTTACAGGGGACCTCAAGCCGCATCTCCCACCCGGCAGGCCTTAACAGGGGACCTGAGGCTGTGTCCCCACCCCAGTGCGAGTCCGGGGGACCTGAGGCTGCGCCACCCTCGTCCCCTGCCTGGTAGGGCTTGACGGGGGACCTCAGGCCATGTCCCCTGCCTGGCGGGGCTTGACAAGGGTGGTACTGGCCAGGTCTGGATCTAGCCCAATGGGGGTGGGGGCCGGCTGGTTCTTGGTCTCACACAATTTTGAGGCGCATATGGGTGGGCGGGGACTTGACTCTGGATTCCATAGTGCTCCCCAGACTCTGACAGGAAGGAGGTTTTCATATACATTTTACTAATTTTATTTCATCTCTGACACTTCTATAATAGAGAAAGGGCAAATAGCAATATTAATATTTCCCCTAATTAATCCCCTCTTAATTTGCATGAATTTCATGCACCGGGTCACTAGTAGTTATATATTATGATTAATACATAAAAAAATCTTCCTAATATTAGTTAAAGGACTTCAATGGCTGATAACAAAACATAATACTAGTTCTTTATATACCCACTGACATGAGAATATTCTCTTCTGACCATTGAGCTCTGTCCAAAAATATTACTACTATTCAGTGTTATGTCAGAACTCATATGGATGAGATAATTTATCTTTTTTTAGCCAATTTATGATTATTCAAAGGTAAGTGTTATTTCTTAAATACATTATTTTTTAACAATTATTTTCTTTAAAATATAGCATATTTGAAAGTTGCTAAGAGAATAAGTCTTAAAAGTTTTCATCACAAAGAAAAAAATTCTGTAACTGATGATGAACATTAAAACTATTGTGTTGATCATTTTCTGCAAATACAAATGTCAGATCACTATGTTATACATCTAAACCTATGTCATTTTATCCCAAAATATTAATTAAAAGAAGATTGAGCTTTCAAAGAAATAACACATTCTAGCACTTCGATTATTCACATTTCCATCTAATATTGCCCTTTGTAGACAAGGTTGTCATATTTAAAACTCCTTCTTTCTCCCCAGTTTTACCGAGCAGAAGTTGAAGCTCTCCATTCTTCAGGTATGACAGCAGTTGTTAAATTCACTGATTATGGAAACTATGAAGAGGTGCTACTAAGCAACATCAGGCCCATTCAAACAGAGTCATGGGTATGTGCTCCAAATTCTGTACACAGGCAGAAGCTAATTTGAAGAAAATACATAGCTTTGAAAGATTAGTTATAGTCATACAGAGTTTTCCAGTGGAAAAATATTTTGAGTTTGCTTAAAACTGGCCATCCCTAAAGAATGATTTTAATTTAATAATTACACTGAACTATAATAAAAATGAAAGCATTGCAATTACTCTTTTTGTATAATGCTTTGTTATATTATTCTTTAAAAATAGGTGCCCTTATTTTTGTTTACTAAAAATGTGTATATGTAAAATTAGTTTTTTATTCCTATTTTGTTACTTTAAATTTGACTAAATTATGTCCAGCAGTTGTCAAATTTAAATTTCTGTTGGATGCATGTATATTCTTTATTATTTTAGTTTCATGTAAAATTAAGAAAAATACTTTAAAGTATATATGAGTTCACACTGCATTTACTACACATGTTTATGTATGTATATGTACAGATTAACTATGAATATCTGTTTAATAATTATTTGATTACTTTTGTTTTTAAATGTTATGTCAAAGCTTTGTGATAAGTTTGATGATGTAATTTAGAATGTACTGTCCTCATGGAGTCCATTTTATTCAGGATTTATGTGACTTTATATACATAGTTTCTCAAGTACATTTAGGCAAAAACAGGAGGATAAGACATATTAAAATTAGTTTGATAACTTCATAAATTTTATTTCTTTTCTCCAATTTGTGGGTAGCTGTTAATAAACTTATCTTTAGAAGCCTAATTTGTTGCTATTTCCCTAAATTATCAAAATATATTAGAAAATTATGTCATCTAGACAGTAGCCATCATCATTGAAGCACACATTGTTTTCTCATGAACTGCCTTTAGTTTCGGTCTTTTTTTTACATTTTTCTGACACAACCTCAGTCATGTTCTTTGTCTCTCCAGAAAGATAAATAAATAACAAAAAACCTTGTAGCCATAATCATGTTTTCGGCCATGGATCTTGATTCTTTACATTTTTATTACAGAAAAATTATTTTCTAGATAATTTATCATTATATATTTTATAGTGTAATATTATTAATGCTTTATATGTTTAATTAAGAGATTATTTTTTTCTCTTTTTCTGAAAGTTAGCCACTTTTTCCCTAAAAAACTGAAATGCTATCAATATCTAATTTATACCTTTCTTTTCTTGGAGAAATTTGTTGTACTTAAATTTTTGCCTTTGTTGATTCTCATATGATGGCTATTTTTTATTTATATTAATTTTTATTTCTTTTTTTCCATTAATACATCTTAATCTAGTTTTTATAGCGAAAGTAATTATTTATTGAGTCTGTATCCTAGGAGTTGAGTCCTAGTTTGCTGTTCATTTTATACTCCCAAATGTGTTTAGCCATTACAGTCAGAGGTTAAAATAGAATTTTCACGATAGTTTTCTTTATATTTTTTAGAGATTTAATAAGATTTTAATTGTATCCTTTCCTCCCTAAAGGGAAATTTAGTTTTCTTACTTCATTGCTTCTCTACTTTCTTTTTCTGTTTCAGGGTAGCCATAAGTGACGAGTACATTTGTCTTTCCTCACTGTAGCTCTTCCATTCAAAGGTGTTTGGTACTGAAGTGGTCATTTTCTTTCCACAGTCGGTGGCTTTTCCTTCCCTTACTGCGAATTATCCTCATTGCTTTTAGAGCTATGTAAACTTAGCTGGACAATAACTTTACCAGATGTCACAGCCCATACAGTGATTCTATTCTGAACAGTAGTGCGTTCATATTCTTCCTACCCATTTATGAGTACTCATATATATGTTGCGCTGTTTTTTTCAGAAAGAAGCAGGATAGATTCACTAAATCGTTTGAAGATTCTGGTGCTTCTTTTCTCCTACCTACAAATAATCAAGTGATTGTTGATATTTTGTGATTTTGCAAAAATTAATATAAACAAATATTTTTGGATCATGAACATCATTATTGAAGATCAGAGCATCCTTCCTTCTTTATCTGAATGAATAATTGATTTAGTTGTAGAAGCATCTTATTCTTGATATAGAAGCCACCAGCTTTACATATCTTCATCCATCTCAATTTTAAAAAATACATTAAAAGCCCCTAAGAAAAAGTTATATGACTATCAATATGTTTAATGTAGTTAGTATAGAATTCTCTTAGACTCTGAGAGTATTAATGTTGGGGTGTATGAACACTTTTTTTTTTTTTGTAACTGGAAAATTGTAACAAGCTTTAAGTTAATCAAAACATAACATTATGCCAAAAACAAGAAAACTCTAATTGGTAAGTCTATTAGAAAAATTAAAGGGCTGTAAAAGTACAGTAAAGATGTTAGAAGCCTTAAAACAAATATTCACTCACACTATGGATTGTGTAATTTTTTATTTTCTAACTCTTGCACTATATATGTGCGTTATAGTTTTTAATTGTGAAATAATATCTTTTATTAAGGATTATGTTTGCTATTTGCAGAAGATTTTGGAAAACCTATTTTCCTAAATGTAGCTATGATTATGGATTAAAGATTTTTTTTATAGTTTTGCAGAAAAATAACTCAAAAAGCCTGTACATAAGACAAAAGCCTTTATAGAAATCAGTTGCCTGTATTGTCTCTTAAAGGTATAAAGATAAATCATTAAATAAAAAGCATGAAATATTAAGAGACTCAATGACTAAGTTAATAGTCCCTTGTATGGAAAATAAAAATAAAAATCTAGTTAGTAGTTTAAATCTAAGTGTTAATGTTTTTTTCATCAAGTTTAGGAATTATTTGCCTTAATTCTGTCTGAAGACCAAATGTCTGTTTTTTCTTTCCATCTGGATACACCCTTTTATTTCCAGAACATACTCAGTGATTATATTTTAGTTGGCAAAAATGTGGGTTCGGATTATGATTGAATACTTTATTTCCTCTAAAATGATTTACTAAGCCTTTTGATAAGTCATTTTAATTTTTTTTATTCTACCTAGATTTCACCTGGTTCTTTTAAGTATCCAAAAAATTCTGTCTTAAATTTAGTGTCCTTTTGATAGTGAACTCTCTAATTATAAATGTGAGATTCACCGCGTATTCTTAACTGAATAAATGCTCTAAAATTTTTTTCAATGGTCTTTAAACATTATAGGATTTTCCTTATTTTATTAAAGTAGTTGAAACACTAGGAGTCTCATTTTATCTGGAAAATTACATAGGGAGAAAACCATACTATGGGTTATTTTATACTTCTGACCACAGTATGAGAAAACAGTAGGGGCAAAGAAAACCTCCTATTGTCTTCCCTGCAGTCCCCTCCAAATTGGTTCCTTTTAACTCTAAAACTAATACCAGAAAACCAGTAAAAAGATGCCACAGGCAATTTGGAATTACTGAAAATACCCTGGTGCTGCTGCTCAGACAAATCTTTTGTGTTTTACAGTGTTGTTGCTTCTGAATTGCTTTTCTAAACCTGAAAAAACACTGTCAAGTCCTGATTCTCCAAGTATATTTATGACTTGAGTTCCATTGCGACTTATATCCAAAACAATGTTTTTAGAACATACTAGTTTCTAAACTTTCTTTTTAAAAGTTCATAATATTTGCTTCTTGGTATCAGGAAATTATCATTTTTTGGCTGTTGTTTTAACTAGAAAAAATATTGTATAGGTAATGGCTGTTCTAATACTTTAGCATACACAATATGGACAGGAGTTCTGGAAAATGATAGATGATTGTTACTGTCTTTTAGATGATTATTCTATCTTAACTGTTTTCTGTAAGGTATCCATTTATTCAACAAATACTCATTGCACATCTTTTAGTTGCCAAGCACTAGTCAAGGTCAGGGATACATATTTATAAGCAAAATACAAAATTCCTGCCCATTGCACAAAGTAAGAAGAAAGTCCCAGATCTGGTTATGTAAAGGACACTTACTAGTAACTATCTCATGAGAGTCATGATTTATGCTTTTTGAGACTTTAAAACAAAATACAAATGGTGAAAATCTTGTTTACTGAAGTTTTCATTTAAATAGTGTTTAGGTCTTTATTTGTTCCACCTTAGTTTAAAGGTAAAATTAATGAGAAAGTAGAAACTATTATTTAATGAATTTTACCTACTTAAAAAAGTTCTTTTTAGCTATTTAAAAAATAAAATTTGTCTTTAGGAAGTTTTGGATTTTTAAAAATATTATAATATATATTTCAGTATTAGCATACTTTAGGAAAAAAACTAACAATCTTAAGTTTTACTTTTGAAGTAACTTTGTATAAAATTTATTTTGTAATGACATCCTAGGAAGCACATTTGTAAGTTACCTTTTCAAATTCAGATATTCATAAAAATCCATAAATTATTCTACCACTAGTAAAAATATATTTTTTTAAATGTAGAAACAAACAAAAAAATCCTAACCTATTTACTGAGGAAGGAGATTGAGAGTTGTAATACAGAAAAAATGAGTTAAAATGAATCCTAAAAATATTAGAACAAGGTCAGATAAGTAATTTTAATGAAATAATGATAAAATTACACTTTACCTAGTTTGTATTTGATATCAAAAGATCATAATAGATATTAAAAGAAAACAATTGTTAAAAAAACATTAACTTCAAAGTTAAGTTACAATTACGTGACAGTGAAGTTCTGCCAATTAATATCCAGTAAAAAGTACAAGTACCTATTTCAAAAGTTTTTCATTCTAGATGACAAATTCTTAAATTAATTAGTGGATTAAATTTATCTTATTTAAATTTCTGCATTGAAAACCAATTTGAGCCCAGCTGGCTCAGTGGTTGAGTGGTGACCAGGAGTTGCAGTTCGATTCCCAGTCTGGGCACGTGCCTGGGTTGCAGGCTTCATCTGCTGTATGAGGCGTGTAGGAGGCAGCTGATCAATGATACTTTCTCATCGTTGATGTTTCTATCTCTCCTTTTCTCTCCTTGAAAAAAAAAAAATATATATATATATATATATATATATATTTTATACACACATATATATATTTATAAAATTATTTTTTTTAAGAAACACAATTTGATTAAGGTCACTGAAATACATTTTCTTCTACCATACATATTTTGGGAGACTTTTCTTTCAAGGGTGGCCATATGGGCATTGCTGATTTTCTTTTGCATTATAAATACAAAATAAATTAGAATGAAACTATATAGCTAGTTTATCCTCATTTAAAACATACTTTTCAAATTATGGAGAGTTGAATTTTGTTTTAATAAATTTGGCTGTATTTGTTGTGGTTTGTTTATTTCTTCATTTATTACTCAGACTTTCACAATTCCCACAGGAGGTTATAAATTACACAAAGCATTTTAACAATTCCCACAGGAGGTTATGAATCATACAATGGATTTTCATATTCCCACAGGAGATTGTGAATTACACAAAATAATTTTATACAAAAGGAGATATGAAAGCTGCTGACATAGAGGGAAAAATTATTTGTTCCTAAATGCATGCCATATATATAGATGTGTCTGCTTAAATACTGTTCATATCTACCTCCTAAGCCCAAATTCAGTTTGTGATGACTAAAACTAACAGATTATTATATCAAAATCTAGAGTTCTAGTTGTAAGCTGACTACATTACTCAATGAAGACATTTTATTTTACCATTTCTGTTAATAGTATGAGAATAATATGCTATTTTAGGATCTGTACAAAAGTATTGCTTGAATTTTGGTACCTGATAACTTAATATATTATAACCTATTCAAAGGAACTGTATATTAGAATATTTTTTAAAGTTTTCTGTATAATCTGAGTTTTCCTTTATTGCGCAATTAAAGTGCAGATTAAGATTATTATTTCATGTTCCTTTTTTCTGAAGATGACATAACTCCCAAAGTAAAATAACATATGGCAGGATATTACTATCTTAGATATGCTTTCTTTCTTTTAATGTTATTATAATGGTCACTCAGATTTGTTTCTAACTTTAATTACAGTTTTTATAAAAATAATTTAAATCTTAATTTAATATTGTGATCAAGTTAGCATAACTGTATGAAAAAGTCACAGCATTTTTTTTAATACATGAATAATACCAGAGCTATTATGCTAACTTTTATCTTCTAAGAGTCCCCTTTACTAATGGCAGCCTAAAGTATGGACTCCTAAATTACGGTGTTGATTAATTAAGAAGTAAATTCATGATGCTTTAGATTATGCTGAATATTATATGATTTTGATTTTTCTTTCAAAGTAGTGTTAAGGAGGCATCATGGGTGAGATCTATAGCCGAAAGGGGCTGGATTGTTAGATGAGCTTATTTTTCCCTTTGACGTCTTGGTTCAACAGACCCAGGGTTTGTTGTTCTCTTCTAAATGTGAACTTTGTTTTTTTTTCATTTACTTTACTTACCAGGACTCTTAAAGCTGTAATTTCAAACTGCACTGAATTTTACCATTCCTGTGTGTGTGTGTGTGTGTGTGTGTGTGTGTGTGTGTGTGTGTGTGTATGCATAGACTTGCTAATATACTCATTGCACAGGAAATAAAGTAGTAAAACAAATGAATCTGAGGAATATTTTTGTTTTGTTTATTTCTCTGTTCCCAAAGAAGTTAATTTTATATTGGATATGTGCCTTGACTAAACACTCATGTCATTATATTTTAAAGATTTGTATAAATCTGAAGAGGCAGCCTTCTTAAACTAAAAACAAAACAAAACAAAACAAAAAAAACCCACCAACTCTCTATTAGCTTCTAGTGAATTTCTGAGCCTCTTCCCTCTGCACCCGAAAAAGCAGAAAAACGTAGCTTATTGCATGTTAGATTTTATTTCCTTTCAGGTCCCACTTTCCCTTTCCTAAAGTCGAGGATTGTGAACCTTGTTGGTGAAGGACTAAAATTTGATTGCATACCATTCTCCTTTTTAATCTTACATGGCCATCTGTGTGTCTATACTTAGTACTACTTTTATATGTTCATACATTCTGTCATCTTATTTATTAGTTATCTCTCTCTGTTTTTATTCTATTTCCTGAACATCATTGTGTTCTGTTTGTGGTGTTTGTTTTTTTTTTTTTTTTCTTTTGCTTCATTTTTTTTTTTTACCTCTAGTGGGTGGTATCTCTTGATGTATATGGACTACCCTTCCTACTGATCCTAATATCCTGAACTTTATTGGACCTATGCTATTTATTCTAGAATAATGTGCAGTAGGATTACTATCACACCTCTAGGAAAAGGGTGGAGTTTCCCTGTCTCCTTGTGAGAAACATTCTGATGTTATAGAACTTACAGTTCTATTAAACTTGGAAATTATTGGGAAGAGTTTTATACTTTGGCTTGAAAAACTCCCTTAGTGGCCTGTCATTGGCTGAGAGCTCCATTCGGAAGGGAAGGAAGTGCATCAACAGTGAGTACATTTTATTTGCCTTAAAAACAACACACATATAGTTTATCAGGGGTTAACATAACAAAGAGGTTATAGTTAAGCAGCTTTGATCATCATAAGAATCCAAAATCATTACTTTTTTTGATATATTTTTCCATGCCTTGTCTACCTAGCTTAGTGCTTTGTAAAGTCTTGAGAACATTTTGAAAATGCTTGGTTAAAAAAGTTAAGTATGCTTTTGATTCCAGAAATAGATTAATATGTATTTTAAATCTCTGAGATATATAGTGTATATTGCTTCACAGACTTATTTGTTCATGGAACTCTTTTTCTTTTTTTTTCTATATAGAACCTGTTATAGAAAAACTATAAGAGGTACTTCAGAAAGTCTTATCTACTTTCTTGTTTTCAAATGTCCCATCTTTAAAATAGGGTGAAGATTTATCTGTAAAATGAATAGTTTTAGATGTTCCAAACTTCTTATTAATAACATAATAATGTCTTTTATGTTATAAATAGAGACTAAATACTAGTATATAAAGTTAATTTCTCATCACATATGTCCCAAGAGTCTTTATCTTTCTATGAATAGAGGACAAAATATATTCCTGAAATTTAATGTCCCTTCTGAGAACTTTTGCTACTAGTAATAGTGTTTTATTACAGAAACATAAAATTAAGACTTTATCTTATATGTCATTATATGCAACTCACTAGTCTTTTCATTTTAACTTAACTCTAATTCTGGAAACTTTGTATGTATTAACGTTTAGAAGACTCCCATCATAGCTTTTATAATATTGCTGCCTTCTTCTGAAATTCTCACCTCATAACCCATAGGATATTTTTATGGTTCAGCAATAAGATATTTTCATCATTTGTGGTTTTGTAGTTGTTAGGCTCCAATAATCTGGTCTAAGACAAAATCTGAAATCCCTTTTTCTGTTAAGCTGGCATTGACTACTAAATCAAAAGAAAATATCAAAGCAAGTTAATTCTTCTGGGTATATGGGAATTCTTAAATGAGGGGAAAAAAACCCAAGAAGACCAAAAGTACTATTTTATTTCATCATTAGCTCTTTTATTAATAGACTAGGGTATCCTGAATCTTATTTTAATTTGTTAAAGATATCCTAGAAACAAATTCTTATACTTACCTTCTCTGGATCTCCTGTTCTTGTTTTCCTGGCAAAATATAAGTTGTTATGTGACTTAACAGTTGTTAAGTCAAATGAATTGATAATCTCGGATCCAATTCTGGAGTTTATTTGAGAATTCCGGAGGGGGAAAACATTCTTATTTTAAGAAGCATGTCCTCTCCAAACACTTATATATAAACAGTAGCAAAATTTATGGCTGGATAATAGCCAATGAAAGTACAAAGAAGCTCTCTAAATAAGCAGTAAATACTATAAGTACCATCTGTTTTAGTACTTGAGAGAATCAGAATTTTAAGTGAGCACATGAACTGGTTTGGTAGCAGAAATAGTGGAAGAAGGTCAGTAATTAATGAATGATAGATGTAATCCTGGTGGTCACCATTAGTACTGAAGAGTTCTTCAGACAGCAAACTCTAGATTGGCAGTTTAATATGATGGTTTCAACAAATATTTTTTTAAAGCTTTTTGTAACAAAGTTACTTTGGAAAATAGATTGGCCTATATACCCAAGGAATTTAAAGCATATACGAGAAGTAGAAGATATATCTCCTTCCTTCTACAAGCCACCTAATCCATATCAGTAAGGCCTCCATGATACTGTGGTGGTTCCAGTCTGGAAACTATTGTTGGTGAGCTTCTTGATACAGTTTTATTATGCATGTTAAGTGAATGTGATAGTGTGAGTGAAGTAAGTGGGAAAGGCTAAATTAATTGACTTTTCAAAACTAGTATTAACTTTAACAACCTTTTATTGGCATTTTTCTCTTACCTAAATTATGCTCATTTTTCCCGGATCATGTGATTAGGAAATTAGGGTAAATCATTTTGGTTACGCTTAACAATAAGCTTATTGTTCAAAGTACAATATTAGAAATCAGTTTAATTCCTCTTCTATATGGTTCATATTCTAACATTTATGGATTTGTATTTTTTAAATGTTGATAACCATTTTTTTGTACCATTCAATGAGTTATTTACAAGAATATAAAGAGCATTTTATCTTGTAAAGATTTAATAAGCCTTAAATAATGTGAGGGAAAGTACACTAATAAATTGTTTTTTCCTAAGGTGATCAGATAATGTAAATTTTATTATTAGGTATTCCTGAATTTGAACATCAGTACCTAAAGAATGTTAGACTTAATTAGATTTTTAAAATATAGAATTAAAATCTTAAAGGGAAAAGAGAGACATATCAAAAGTTTGTATAAGTCCTTATTCAAAAATTTTTATCTGTTCTAGGTAAACTCTTTCTTCTGTTTTTTCCCCTTCTCTTCCTTTCTTCCTTGTTATCTAAGTTGCTCCTCTTTTTTCTTTTTCTCTTTTATTTGATTTTATTTTTTTGTCAGTTTACCTTCTCTTCATTGTAAAGGTTTCAATAGGCTTTTAGCTATAGTTAGACATGTCCCACTATCTGAATGCTTAAATGAAGTCTGGTTAAACAGAGCATCTTTTAAAGTTCAGAACTCTAAAAGCCTCTAAAAGCTTTTGGTGGAAATAAGTTGATATTCTGCTTGATTTTTTTATATGCCCTGATTAGTGTTAATGCTTACTTAGCAGTTGGCCCTATTGATAGTAGTTCTCATAAATGGAAAGACTATTAGAGACCGAGTAGTAATGGAACTGATTACAAAAAGATCTAGAAATGATAAAATTGCTGGTCATATGCTCAGTCTACTTAAATTGTATCTTCATATTTTTAGGAAATAAGCAAAGATAAGAAAAAAATTCTCATTAAACTTAGTTAAGATGAGAAATTGAAATATGTAATTCCCTAAGAAAAATTAAGGAACTGTTTAAGAAATGAGAGACTGAAAACTCTAAATTTTATTACAGAAAATTAATCATAGATGGTTACATTAAAAGCATTCTAGCCCTGGCTAGTATGACTCTGTGGATAGAGCATTGGGCTGCTCACCAAAAGCTATCAGATTCGATTCCCAGTGAAGGGCATGTACGTGGGTTACAAGTCCAATCCCTGGCCATGGTAGGGGTGCATGCAGGAGGCAACCAATTGATGTGTCTCACATCGATGTTTTTCTCTCTTTCCTTCCTTCTCCCTTCCTTCCATTATTCTCAAAATAATCAAAGAAAAAGTATCCTCAGGTGAGGATTAACAACAACAAAAAACAAACAAAAAAAGCATTTTAGATATACTTTAGAAATAAATATAAGATTTACATCTCAAAAAAGACTTCTTAAGAAAATGCATAAATTTTCCTTTAACTTGTTGAAAATACTTAAAATTGGCTATGAAAAGGCTGATTTTTTTCTGTCCATTTTAATGATTATAATAGCTTTAATGAAAATAATCACTGAGGGAAGATGATTCAGATAGAAAAAAAGGCCACAGAATAAGTAAAGGTTAGATTTAGTATTTTGGTTCTTAGACATTTTTCAAGATAAATTTTTAATAGTATAATTTCAAAGTTTCACCTGAAAATCTGTAAAAATATTTTTAAACAAACTGCTCTAAGTAATATCAATGATAAAAACAAGTTTAACTTTCTGAAATGAGAAATATTATACTTTGAGGTTCTAATAAATTTCACAAAAATGGCAAAGTACAGCCAGAATACTCTGGCATTGTTTACTACTTACTACCATTCTTGGGCCCAAGGCTGAGAAAAATTTCAGATTCTGTGTGTTTTATCCTAAAAAATTTGATGAAAGGGGTCACTGAGAGAGTTAAATGTCAGATCTGCTTGGCCTTTGAAAGAAGGGGAGAGGGCAGGGCTGGTCTTGGGCAATTACTTCCCCCTCCTTTTTGCCCTGCTTCAGCTCCAGCGGAGCTGGACATGCACAGGAAGAATCAGAAGAACCGGGTCGAGTCCTGGCTCTGCCACTTACTACCTGTTTGACTTTGGGTAAGTTACTTAATATCTCTGGTCTCAGTTTCAGTATAGGGTTGTTGTGAGGATTAAGGAATATGATTGGTAGAAATGTGCTTTGTAAATTCTTAAGGTCTATAAAAACATAAATTTTTATGACCTCTTTCTTCCCTATTTTCAGTAGTCTAGTGTCCTTAACTATGCATATTTAAAGCAACCCAAAATGACTTAACTCATTTTGCTTACCCCCCTGTGCCCTTTCTATATAGGAATTCTTATCTACATTCTTTGCATGCTTTAGAGTTAAGTATTTCAAGAGTATAAAACCGGGCTGGTAGTTTAATCATCGCTGTAGAGTGTGTGTGTGCGTGCTTTGTTGTTCTTTTTACTGTTACCCCTTCACACCCTTACCTTTCTTCTTTAATCTCAGAATTCTGTAACTAGAAATATCAAAGAATATCTGATTCATGAAAATTTAGACAATGTTGGAGAGAAGGATTTTGGGCAGAGGGAAGTGTCTTAAATCCTGTTACCAGATCATTTCTCCTTTAGTTAGTAAGGTTGACTGGAGA
Source organism: Antrozous pallidus (assembly GCA_027563665.1). Classification (NCBI taxonomy): domain Eukaryota; kingdom Metazoa; phylum Chordata; class Mammalia; order Chiroptera; family Vespertilionidae; genus Antrozous; species Antrozous pallidus. The sequence continues at coordinate 24,681,753 of CM050519.1, forward strand.
AATGATGGTGCCTCAAGTCCTTTCTTCTCTTGGAAAGGAGATGGCAGTAGATTAGAGTTAAAAGTTTTTCAGCAGCCTCACTGAAAACCTAGATTCTTAGCTGGAGGAATAATCATTGAGAGAAAAGACTAAGGATTTGGTGGCCATTTCTGTGAATACTGACTTGACCTAGCTTTTGATTCTCAGTAAAGTACGTTCTAGCCCACCCTCAGCCAAACCAAATTTACAATGTTTATTATCTTTACTGGGTGTTAAGTTTATAGAGGCTGTGCGGAGCTAAGAAAGAAAGAACACTTGCCTTCTGGATCACAACTGGTGTCAGATCAAGGGACCTTTATGAAAGTATAAGAAGAGTATATAGCTTTACTTGGTCCAACTCCTCCCTCCCTCAACCCCCCTCCTATAATCTAAGAATGCTTCATCTGGCTATGTCTAAGTAATAGTAATAATAGCCACTTACATGAACTGCTTGCCATTAATGCCTAATTACCATGGAGCACAATAACAGTTACTCATGTCATGATTGAATTAACTTTCTTAAAGCTTTTCTTTTTAATTTTATTTTTACAGCCTTGAACCATTGACTTATGCTCAGTATGGTTTCTTGCTGAAGTAGCAGTGTCATCTTTCTTAACTAAAAATTAGAAGTATTGAACTCTGGTAGTAATCAAATGCAAATTGAAACAATTAAGTGCAGTGTTAAGTTTGTGCATTAATAGAGGGAAATTAAATGGCAATGCTTATGCTGGCCAAGATGCAGTGATATGAGTACTCTTACACATTGCTGATGAGTACTCTTACAATTGCTGATCACATTGTAAATTGATGTGATGCTTCCAGTTTTTTCCAAGCCTTAAGTGTTCATACCCTTTAAACCAATAATCCCATAGTTGTTCATCTCTCCTAAGGAAAGAGCAAAGAAAATAAGTGAATTGCTGAGAAATGATTACTCAACACTATTATAATAATAAAAAGCGAGGAGCTACCTAAATGCCCACCAATAAGAGAATAGTAAAATAAATTATCATCCATCTGTGGGTGAAATATTACACAGCTGTGATAAAAATCATTATGAAAGCTGTAATATGGGAAATACTTATAAGTGAATAAAAGCAGTTTATAGATTTGAACAGAATTATACTTAGGGTAGTGGTTGTCTTGGAATAGTAGAGTTATGTATAATCTCTATGTATGCTATATATACACATATGTTTTTTCAATTTTTTAAACTTTCTGTAATTGTATTACATATTTTATTTGAAAAAGAAAAAAAAGCAAGCAAAATAAATTAGTAAGAAGAAATTTGATCATTAGTAGGGAACTTTAATTTTTTTAAAATCCCTAAAATTTGTGAAAAGAATCTGTAAACATGGGAGTTTAAAAAATAAGATAAATAAAAACATTACTTATCAATTCCTAATTTTGCCTTTTTTGCCTTTAGTGAAGTTAACAGAAACATGATTATGGTTTTTCGTGATAAAATGCCACCATCCTTAAACTTGTTTCTGTCTTTAATTAGTAAATGAAATACCTCAACAACTAAACCAATAGACCTACTTCTACAAAGTCTTATCATGTACTTTCTTTCACTCTATCCTAGCTATCTACTTCCCAGTTTCTTTGCAAAATTCTTATTGATACAGTCCCCAAAATACTTATACACCTTCACAATTCAGTCTCTCAAAAGTGCTTTCAAATGCAAAGCAAATAACATTGCTGATATGGAATGTTTATTTAGTCTGTACTTAACCTGTTATTCATAATTTAAGATTGGAGTTTCTTGAGAGTAAGTGGGAAATAAGAAAATGAAATGTAGGCTACTTTTAAGATCTTGGTTGTAAAGATAAAGATGATAGAAGATATAAATAAAGGCTAAAGGAGCTCAGGGTACAAACCCAATCACATGTACCTCAAAGGTACAGTGAAGCAAAGAGAGGAGAGGGTGTAAAAATAGGAGTAAGAATTAAAAAAAAAATCAGGCCATAGATAGTGGCTCATAATCACCTGTGACTTTGGGTGTGTTGAGAGACACTAGGGAGTGGCATAAATAAATAGAGGTGTGGGTGAGGGTAAGTTGTTGGGTTTCAGGGTAGGAAGTTGAATAATTCTGTACTAATGAACTCTCTTCTCTGTGAAGATAAAGCAGGTTATTTGTTGAAAGTAATAAGGTCAAGAATAGGAGAGGACTTTTTAAGAGATATGTAAAGATTTAGAAACTGTGCAGGAGAGTGGTAAAAGAAGCTGACCAAGAATGTATTTATTTTCATAGCAAAGTTTTCAACCCTTAGAAAAATCATGCACAAAGCATTCTGTGGCAGTTCATTCTAAGTTTCTAGTTTTTTATTAACTGCCAGAAAAGTTGAAGTGGATGTACAGGTGAAAAGAACTTTAAGTTTTTATTCAGAATCTAACAGTTAACCACTCAGCCAGTTTTAAGTGGAGGATTTCATAAGGGACCTGATGCTTGAAAGTCCACATAGTCACAATGACTATATTATTGCTCTGAAACCTCACAAATTCAGTATTGGAAAGGGCCCTGTTTGAGGCTTTTGCTAGTAACATTATTATAATCCTAGGAATGTTACATCAACAAAGTTTCAGGCCTTCTTGAGCTCACCTTCATGCCTGGTAGTGATATAACAATGAATGAATATGTTAAACTGCTGTTTGGTCTCAAAAGACTTCCCTATCTATTTACTTGTCCATCTGTTAACTAACCCATTCAGAGAGAGATGTTTTCCTAACATGGACACAGCTTTAAGTGAGGAAAACAATTTTGAATGCTCATCATAAAAAAAATTGTAGAATGACAATTACAGAAAGTTGTCCACCACTCATTAGCAATGGAATTAAAAAACAAAATCTAAATAAGAAATCAAGTAATCCTGTTAAGAACTTTTACAATCATAGAGTTAATTTACCAGCGACCATGGAATATTCTTGTTCTATCATTGAAGAGGATGGCCCATCACAGGCATGTGACCCCTTTTAATTGCTACCAAACCAAAATAGTGATAAAGGTCCTAAAAGAAGCCTAAATAATTTATACTCTCATTAAGACAGCTTGGAAGAAAAGTCTCTCTCAAAGTGTATGTCACTGAATGTGATAACATTCATTAAACAGAGAAACAAATACTACGAAGTTTATCAAATTATGAATAAACATCCCTTATTTAAAATATACGTTCTTAGGTAAATGTAGGACCTTGCCAATTAACTATACAAAATGGAATTATTTGTATTCATCTAAGCCTTGGAGCATGTAATAATGTTAAAAATCTGGTGGGAAAATACTTGTATTGGTGAATTTTACCAGTTTATTATACTTTCCTTCTCAGTAATCATGTTCTCAGAGGAATTCACTCTCCATGTTGTAGATACCAACGGGAGGGGCTTTAACTCAGATGAGTTTTATAAATGATATTACAGCATTTGGTAAGCTGGCAGGAGATGTCTCAGTAAAGAAGATTGCCTCTGGGTTCCTTTCTTCAATGGAAGAAAAATGAACATGTTGTTAATTGACCAGATTCTCAGCTTCGCTTTTTTGTTACATTTGTTATTAACGCTAATCATTGTAAAAGCACTTTGCAGAGTTCCACATAAAAGCTTGTTTAGCATTGTGTGCTAGGTTCTGAACCCCTGTAACTCACTGAGATGATACACTAGTCCAGTGGTTGGCAAACTCATTAGTCAACAGAGTGCCAAACCTCGGCTTGCGAGCCGCAGTCTGCCAACCACTGCACAAGTCAAATTGCTAAACTCAAACCAATAAAAGAAAAACTGGTATATATTGTATGTGGCATTATAAAAAAAATAGAACTTTACATTTGTGAGTAGTAATAATACCTCATTTTATTACTTAACTTTGTACCCAACATTATTCTATGTTCTCAACATTAAATCATTTAAAGTTTATAGCTGCTTATTGATAGTGTAGCCATTTCAGGGTGGATAATTTGTGTTTTACAGTAAGAACTATAGCATCTAAATGATATATCCATTTTGTGTTATTAATTTTATGATCCATTTAATATGTAAATGAGATGGAAAGCACTTGATTTTTATGTTTATATAATCCTTTTAAGAGTTTAACATTATTAGTCTGATTCTCTCCTTTAGTCTTTGCATTTATTGGGATGCATGGAAAGAGCATGGACTTTAGAGTCCAATATAACCTGGGCAAGATATATAATATTTTTTAACCTCAGTTTTGTTTTCTTTAAAAAACAGCAATAAAAATGGAAATAAGTTTGTCTCCCTTATACAATCTCATAGGGTTATTGTAAGGAACATAGTAGCTATTCAATAAACACTTTGTTCAGTCATTAAATGATTGAAATGCCTGGCACACATGTTCTTAATTCCATTTCTTTAGTTTTCCTTTAAGACTGTGGAAGTAGCAGCCTCCCTATGTTCACTTTCTCAAAGTCATGCTTGTTGACTGGATGGATTACAGCAGTCACTACTAGTTGAAACTTCCGAATCAGGAGGTTTGGGTATCTGTACCAAATTATCCCTCATGGAAAGAAACCCAAACTACTTCTTTGTACTGTCTTTGTCTTTATTTTAATTCCTTTTCCCTTTACATTTCCCGTGAAATTTTTCTATTTAAGTGTTACTAGTATAATGAACTTCTTTATCAGGATTCTTAAACTGTAGCTCTAATGTAAGAACCCACAAATCTTTTTACAAGTAAGCTAGTTTTTCTCACAAAATGAAAGAACCATGTTCCTCTAAGCTAATAGTATTGCCTGTGAAGTTATAAAAATTTCCATCGTTTTCTTTATGAAAAATCAATTTTCTTTACATTTTGAATTCCTGTGGTTTGACAGCCTTCATAAATCGGCGACTTCCGTCCCATCAACTCTGACACAGAGCTCTTCAACCATCCTGCTGTCTGTGTACTTCCTACCTGACACTGACAGGAGTCTTGTCTAAATCGTGCCACACAAAAATCAGTGTTTAACGCTGGGCAGGCTTTGCCTCCTCATTGCAGTTCAATTTTTTAAAGACTGTCATGCTCTTATTCATAGATGATGAAATTGGAATTTGGTGTGTGTCATACATTTATACTCTGAAGGAATTTATAAAACTGTTGAGAGTACCATAAACTTTTCTGGTCTTATTCGTTACTCATTAAGCCTTAATTACTAATCCTCAGTTTTACAGATTCCTGTACAATATAGACAATGTCACTGTTTACTATTCCTTCCTCTAGCTCAATTATCTTATTTGTCATACTTTTTCATTTTAATAAGCAGCTTACATTTTGGAGAGAAGGAGGTAGGAGGGAGAAGAGTTTTAAATTGCATATAGGAATATACTTTAATCTTATGGATAAATTTAGAATTTTTAAAAAAATATTTTTTTATCATAATACTTTTTAGAAAGGTACATATCAAGTATTTGAAAAACTGGAGGAAATCTTTTGGCTATGTAGTATAGAAACTTCAAACCTTCCTTATTTGTTCTTGCTGTTATTGTTAACACAATGGCTGAATGGAGGAGAAATAGCTTCATTCTTGAACCATAAGAAGAACATACTACATGTTCCTTTTAATAGGAACAAACATTTATCATATTATTCCTTTGTCTAAAATGATGAGCAGATTACTCTCCAAAGACTGTATTATCAGTTCCCCCAGCCTCTATTGATAGCTCCAATATTTCAGGTGTGGAATTACAGATGACTAAAACATAATTCCTGAATTTCAGTAAACCTAGAAATAGAATTATTACAGCAAAGTATACTATGTTTAATAGTCTTAACTAAATCAAGTGGCATATATTATCTAATTTTTCTTTACCTAAGTTGATGGAAATAAGTTTGTCTCCCTTATTAAGCTTCAAGAAAATCTTTGTGATACTTTTCTTTCTTCAACCATCTAACCATGAAAAAGTATTGAGAAGGTCTAACCTTGGAAAGAGAATTATTTTTTTAAAGAGCTAACTCCTTATATCTTGGATATTTTGAAATTTCAACATGAGGGAATAAAATTCATAAATTTAAGCACACAGCAGTAATTTATATTTATATTACAACAAGATTACAAATTATTATTTTTTTATTGTTTTGTTAATTCTCACCCGAGGATATTTTTCCATTGATTTTCAGAGACTGGCAGGGAGGGAGGGAGAGAGAAACATTGATCTGAGAGAGACACATCGATTGGTTGCTCCTGGATGTGGCCTGACCGGGCCAGGGATCAAACCTGCAACCCAGGTATATGCCCTTGACCAGGAATAAAATGTGACCCTTTGGTCTGTGATACTATAACCATTGAGCAACACCAGCCAGGGCTGTACTGACTTATTAAGTTAAAGTGGAATAAATGGTTGAGAATGTGAAGATTGGGGTTTCTTCTGTTCAAAATTGGTTATAATTGGAATACATATAGTACCAGGCACCATGTATAATCCTTGACCTGCATTAACTGAAATAATTTTTAGTATTCCCATTTTACACACAAGGAAAACTACAATACAGATTCAGAGTCATTAAATAACTTGCCTAAAATCATCAAGCCAATGGGCTGCAAAATTGATAGGCAAGTGTCAGAGTCGCTAATACCACAGTGTGTGATAGGACACTTTAACTATAAATGGAGATACATGATACCAGCCTACTTGAGGATTTTGTGGCAGGTTAATAAAAGAATGTATAAAAAATTTTCAGCCTAGGAGTAAGCTTGTGTTCAATATGTGATATACTGTTTTGATAAAATGTCTTCCAACCATTAGTTCATTCAATCTTAGTTCTCAAGAATTTAGAGAATTTTACATTGCGAACTGAAGATGTATATGAATAGAGGAATCAGCTAATATTTTTCAAGGGGCTAGAAAGAAAGTATTTTACATCGGGAAGAAAAACCAACCTCTTCTTTAACCTTCTATTGCTAAAAGAGTATAATTTTATACTGAGAATCTTCATTTTCTAAATTTCACTGGGATCTGCTTTCAAGATTAAACTACATTTTAGCCATCCATGTAGATGTTATCCTTTTAAATGGTAGTCCTCTAATTTCTGCTATGCAAATATAAAAATATAAATATATATGTGTATTGGCTCGGTGCATGAAATTCATGCACGGAGGGGGGTTCCCTCAGCAAAGCCTGCACCCTCTGCAATCAGGAACCCATTCGGGGATGTCTGACTGTTGGCAGTCGAACATCCCTCTTGCAATCTAGGAACACTGGCTCCTAACTACTCACTGGCCTGCCTGACTGGTCACCCCTAAGCACCTCTGCCTGCCTGCCTGATCACCCCTGAGTGCTCCCCTGATAGCCTGATTGCCCCTGACTACTTCTGCCTTGCCCCACACCTGGGACCCAGGCTTCCCTCCCTCTGGCCAGCTATAGGCACCCAGGACCTGGGCCAGATTCACTCAGGCCAGCCCCAGCCACAGGCAGCCACAGGCACCCAGGACCACAGGGCATGTGGCCTAACCCCAGGGCCAGAAAGGGCCCCCGCCCCTCGAGCTTCCGCCCCGCCCCTGTGCGCCACCACCCGAACCTTTGCATAGCTGCCGCTTGCACCGCCACCCCGTTCCTTGCGTTGCTGCATCTGTGTCACCCATTCCATGCAGAGCGGCATGGTGAGCAGATGCTGCGTGCCGGCGGTCCTGGCCAGCCCACCCCGCGGAGCGGCCTGGAGAGCGGATGCTGCGCTCCAGCATTCCCAGCCGCTCTGCGCGGCGCCAGCTCCGTCCCCTCGCGGGGCCCCATGGAGTGGCCTGGGGAGCGGATGCCATGCACCTGCAGTCCCAGCCTGTGGGGCAGCAGAGGCATGAGGGGTGGGACCATGCGGCTCATGGCCCCGCCCCCTGCTCCTGATTGGCTGGTAGTGTAGCAGAGGTACAGTCACATTAGCATATTACTCTTTTATTAGATAGGCTATATGGCCTAAGTGACCGGCCGACTGTCCGACCAGTAGCTGTGATGTGCACTGACCCCCAGGGGCAGATGCTCAACATAGGAGCTGTTTCCTGGTTGTCACTGTGCTCGCATAGTGGGAGCACCACTTAGCTGACAGTTGCGGCGTGAGCCTCTCTTGTGGACACTCCCCCTGCACACCCTTCCCCCATCCAGACCTGGACAGGGTTCAGGACCGGCATCGGGACTGACTGGGTGCCAGTCTGTGGCTGCTTCTCAGTGAAGTGGCAGCAAGCCTACCGAGCAGCAGTCATGGCAGGCACAGCAGGGCCAGGATGAGCAGGAGTGGCGTGGCACCCAGCCCAGACTCAGGCTTCTCCCCAGCCTCCTGCTGCTTCACGCACTGCTATATCCCTCGCGGGATGTTGAATTGTCAGTTTTGGCCTGATCCCCACAGGCCATGCTGAGGGACCCCACTGGTGCATGAATCTGTGCATCAGGCCTCTAGTAAGTAAGTAAGTAAATAAATAAATAAATAAATAAATGCTAACAGATCATCAAAGTAACTTGTCAGAAACTGACATCATGTCAGATAGTTATTCACAATACTATGGCTAATGATTATACATTGCCAAAATGATAAATTTTAATAATGTATGAGCTGTAATTGTGATTAAATTTAAAACTTTATATTGGGAAAATAATTCTCTTTAAATGAAGGATGAAAGCCCAGCCAGTGTGGTTCAGTGGTTGGACATAAACCTATGAACCAATAGGTCATCGTTAGATTTCCTGTAAGGGCACATGCTCCAGTTGTGAGCTCGATCTTCAGTAGCGGGTGTGCAGGAGACAACGGATCAATGATTCTCTGTCATCATTGATTTTTTAAATCTCTTTCTCCCTCTCCCTTCCTCTCTGAAATCAATGAAAGTATACTAGACCTGGGAGTAGGATGAAATTCTAGACCTGGGAGTAGGATGAAATTCTAGACCTGGGAGTAGGATGAAATTCTAGACCTGGGAGTAGGATGTAGGGGTATTGCTTAATGACATGCACAACATGAGCATGCAGTGACTGAGCAGCAGCTGGAAACATTAAAGCAAGGTGAGATTGTGCTGACAGATTGATGCAGAGTTTGTTTCTCATGGGAAATAATAGTACTATGCTCTAAGCAGACCATACTTAAATATTCTGAATAATAGGTTATATAGAAAAGTGATCATTAAAATATACAAAGGAAAAGATCAAGATGATGAAAGATTCTGGAAATAATGGTGTTTGACAAATGATTCCAGGAACTGAGACTAAGCCTAAAAAAATGGAAGACTAAAAAAAGGTGTATAATACTTGTTCTAAAATAATTTAAAATATTTTATATGACAAAGGAAACAGGCTCAACTAAGAAATGTGGAAGAAGTTCCAGGATGCAGATTTGTACTTTGTAGTTAAGGTTACAGAGCAGTGGAGTTGGCCACTTGAGGAAGTCTGTGCTCCCTTTGTCAGTTAGTTGAAGGCAAGGAGCCAGAACCATCCACCAGCTCTGTGAGATGTGGTGGATAAATTCCACACCGTGGAGATCAGGTCATTGACTCCTAGAGTACCTCACATTTCCAAAACTATGGCTATATTAACTATCCTGATAATTGACAAGGGTTCTTAAACATATGTTATCTTTATGTTTAACTACAGAGAAATAATTTTAGTTCATTATGCAGATGTTGTCAGTATGGGTTGTTGGGTATGAATGAGATTTAAATGTGAAAATGTTAGTTACTTTGGGCCACTATCTGCTTTTTTATTCTGTCTAAATTTTTTATTCTTTTCCTGTCAGTCCTATGTTTGTTAACTTTCACTAAGGGGTGAAAACATCAGCAAATGATTTTATCACTGTATTATTAGGTATTGTGATTTTTTTCTTATAGTTATATAAAGCATGTCAAGTCATGTCTCCCCTCCCCATTCCAACCCTCAGTACTTTTTAGTGGCAAAGATCTGTCCTGTTTTTATCAATTTGACATGGAGATTTGTTCTGATTTTTTCTTTTTTCTTACATCTGTATTTCAGGTCACTGTAGCATACCATAACTATTTGCCTCAGGTGGTCAGTTATATAAAATACATTGGATTGAATGCTTTAGAATGAAAATCGCTATATCATTACTGGCATTATATATAGTAATTATTACTTTTAGAGAAATAATTAGTTTAACCATCTTATATTAGCCTACCAATTTAAGATATAAGAATGATATAACTTATGAAAGTGAAATGATTAACCACTTGTGATTACTGCTCATATGTCTTAACCATAAAATATTCTAAAACGTATTTTCCCAATTAGCATACTGGAGAATGCAGTTTCTTTTGCAAATATAAACTATAGACATTGACCTGAAAACATCAACAGGCATAGATAGGTATTTTTCATTATTGATCATCATTGCTACACCTTTATTTTTCATATAGTGTTTCTAACTGGTTTCTCTTCACTGGATTTACTAAAGTTTTAAGGGTGGTCTAAAGGCAGGATTTTTCAAACGGGTTAATCATGATAATATAATTTACTTTTCTCTTAAAATATTAAGATTTTATGCAAATAGGATCTATACATTTTGATCAATTGTTTTCAGTAATTCTTTTTTGCTAATTTTCTCCCTCTTTCTGCTCTGTTTGCCCTTTTACTTTTTAATCAAAAAGAAGACTACCTCCCCAAAAAAACAAAATCAATGGTAATAATAGAGTTATTTATAATATGAAATGATTAGTGTTTGTGAAGGGAGATTTTTTTTTTAATTTCTGAAAAAATAAAAAGAAAGCAGGTAGCAAGAATCTTATTGCATTTGCTCTTTCAATTTCTTCAATGGATTTTTCAGTTTCCTTATCTGCCCAAAGTGGTTTGAGGAATATTCTCATAACACACTTCCTAATTTTTAGCAAAATCTTTAAGTTTAGATAGTTTAATTGAGGTGGGCATGTATATTTTATTTTTAAAGAGTTATTTAATTCAGAATAATGTGCAACATAGATGACTTATTTGCTAAAGTCTTTATAAATATTATATATATGTATATATATATATATATATGTATGCCTAAGCAACTGTCTGACTGTCTAACTGGTAGCTATGATGCATAGTGACCCCAGGGGCAAGATGCTCAACACAGGAGCTGCTGAGCTTGGGAATTGTGGTTCTCGGGTAACACACCTGGAACCAGAGAGGAAGGAGCCCAATTCCCTGGTACATCACCTGAGAACTGCCCTCTCACAATCCGGGACCCCATGCACTGAGCCTCTAGTCCTATATAATAAAAGAGAAACATGCAAATTTGACCTTACCTTCGCTCCTGATTGGCTATGCTACCAGCCAATCAGGAGCGGGGGCGGGGCCAAGTGGCTTGTTGCCGGGCCCAGGGGTGGAGATGAAACTGCAGTGGCGGTGAGCGCCCAGCCCCCAGGTGCTGTGAAGGGAAGCGGTGGTGACGGCAGCAGCGGTGGTGGCGGCAGGGAGTGCCCGGTCCCCGGGGGGCTGTGATCGGAAGTGGCTGTGAGCGCCCAGCCCCTGGGGCCGGGTGGTTACAGGCAGCCGGGGCTGAGCTGAGCAGGGCGATGGCTGGGTGCCCAAGGCCTAAATCCTCTGGTGAGGCTGGGGGTGAGCCATCAGTTGGACATCCCCTGAGGGCTCCCAATATGTCAGAGGGGGCAGGTTGGGTTGAGGGACCACCCACCCCCAGTACCCCTAGTTTTATATAATTTTTCTTGTAAACCTATGAAAAAGCATACAGAAGTTGAGGAAGTGGTGGATCTAAGATCTGACTTAGAGACAGGGGATTTATTATTTTTTTAAATGTATTTTTATTGATTTCAGAGAGAAAGGGAGAGGGAGAGATAGAAACATCAATGATAAGAGAGAATCATTGATTGGCTGCCTCCTACATGCCCCTTCTGAGGGATTGAGCCCAAAACCCAGGCTTATGCTCTTGAACCGAATCAAACCCAGGACCCTTTAGTCCACAGGTGCGATGTTCTATCCACTGAGTCAAATAAGTTAGGGCATGACTGAGGAATTAAATGCCAATGTCATGATCAAGTATCTCTCAAGGAAATCTTTGAGTAGAGTGGGATCTTTACAAGCAGGAATATTCTCCCTAATTTGACTTCTAAACAAGCTTTTGAAATCTATTTAATCTTTAGTTAAAATTGGCAGTGAGAGTTACACATTTTATAAGTCATGTATTCATCTTTGGACTTCACTATGGTATTTCAATAAAGAGGATGACTATTCAATGAAGTTTATACTAGCCTCAGGGCAGGAACCATCCATTTATTTAAAATTGATCTTAACCTAGCTATTAAAAAATAAATAAAACTATCTGAAGCAAGAAATGTTAATGCACTGCATAGGATGCAATGGAAAGAACTTCAGAGCCAACAGCCCAGGGGTCTCACTGGAGCTTGGCCACTCACAGAACTTTGGGGATGTTACTCTGAGCTTTAGTTGCTTCATCTATAGAATGGTGAGATTAAGTAAATCAGTTTTGTTGCAAGGATTAAATGAGATAAAATGAAAAGTACCAGGGACACAATGAAATAATCATTTTCTTTTTTTCATTTCCAAGTTATAAATAAACTTGGATGTGTTTTTGAATGGATAAGTGTATTTTTATCATTTGAAATTTGATAAGGGTGACATGTTTGCTACTCTCTTTTATACTGTATTTTCTTAGTTAAAATATGGAGGCAGCCTTTTGATATTTAATTGAATTTTCTTGAGCATCTAAACTGCCAAAAATAGCTTGTTTGTACTAAAGGGCAAACCTCAATGATGTTACAGGAAGGACACTGGTGAATAGTTCTGTATTTGCTTTTACTGTCATTTAAACATCCAGTTTTCTTTCATGTTGACGTTTAGCTGTCTTATTCAGGTTGTTCTTTAGTTGGCAAATCATAGAATAAAACCCTTGAGTTAGGAATTCAGATGATTTCCTAATATCTTACAGAATCATCAACAATTTCCATTCTTTTTTATTTTATTTTATTGATTTTTTTCTTTACAGAGAGGAAGGAAGAGGGATAGAAAGTCAGAAACATCGATGAGAGAGAAACATCGATCAGCTGCCTCCTGCATACCTCCTACTGGGGATGTGCCCGCAGCCAAGGTACATGCCCTAGACCAGAATCGAACCCGGGACCTTTCAGTCCGCAGGCCGACGCTCTATCCACTGAGCCAAACCGGTTTCGGCAACAATTTCCATTATTATATAATTTTAGAAAACCTATTCTTTTCTAAAAAGAGATGGTTACAACCACACTGAAATATCCCACACTTCTCTTGGAATTCTGCATGTGGGAATGCAAACATTGTTACCTCAGCCAGGCCTTTTGGAGCAGTTGTTCAGTAATTAGATTGTGAATCAGATTTTTTTTTTCTTGAGTTGGTGGTGTTTTTTATTTCTTTTCTGCCATAAACATTTGATTTAAATAAAATATTACTGGGCATGATATATATTATAGAGATATTCTTAGAGCTTCTTTGAAGGAAAGGGAGGCTATAATTCTCATTATATTTTATTCTAAAGTGATATTTTACTCAGACTTTTAACCTAAAACAGGCAGTGATACTGCTCACATGTATATGTAAAAACACACTTTAACCTGAGCCCATCTATTTTATATTAGAATTCTGTATACAAAATTTCATTTGAAAGAAAAGTACCTACCACATTTAACTCCCAAAATGGATAATGCTTTTTCAAGTTTACATTTACTCGGTTAGGTTCTCCCCAATTCCCCTGCCAATTCAGAAATTCATGGTTTCACACCTTTATTACTCGAAGCATAGTAAAGGGCAGACAGAACTGTGAATCAGAAGACCTTTGTTCTAGCTCAGGTGATGGTGCTAATTATTTGAGCAAATAATCGCATCTTAGTTATTTAGACTAACTGTGATTTACAAAAACTTCCTCTTTTATACTCTGTGGTTCCAGGTATCCATAGCCCAGATTATTTCGTAATATAGTTATAAATATTAAATTAGAATGTATTGCTTAAACAAGGATAATTGATAAGGTTCAGTGTTGATGCATGATTCCTATGGGCACAAATGTTATCCATTATCTTCATAGAAAATAAAGGCAGATTCACCCTTACTTTCAATTTTCAATTACTTTAATAGAAATTAATATATTTGAATTAAAATAGATCATTTAAAAATATTTTAAGTTTTATTTTTAGAGTCCATTACATTTTGTTGTTGTTGTTGTTGCTGCTACTGTTGTTTAATGGGACAGAGATATTTTGTTTCATTATTTGGACTGACAAATAAAATCAAAGGTCAAAGTTTTCCAGTGGGGACCAAGAGGAAATGTTACTAGTATCCAAGGTATGATCAAAATTAAACACAACCTAGAGCCAGTTCAGAAAGCTCAGTAATCTTCAAAGCTGTTTTCACACATTAATTAATGACATTCCAAGGATAAAAGAAATTTAATTCTCATACTCTGATTATGATATTACTGACAACCATAGGAAGAATCTGAATGATTAAGATGTGTCATTTTAATAAGGGGCAGGTCAACAAATATATCATCTCATATTAAGGATCTACCATTGGCACTATACAGGGCAAAAGTATCCCACTTTATTTTTTAATTTTTTTATAATTTCACAGAGGAAGGGAGAGAGAGATAGAAACTGTGAGTCATATCTATCAATGATGAGAGACAATCACTAATCAGCTGCCTGCCTCACACCCTCAACTGGGGACTGAGCCCGAAACCCGGGCTTGTGCCCTGAGCAATCGGGAATGGAACAGTTCATAAGTCAACACTCAACCATTGAGCCACGCTTGCCCAGACAAGACTTATTTTTAAAAAACACTTTTAGGTTCACAGCAAAACTGAGAGGACGGTGCAGAGAACTTCAATATACCCCCTGGCTTCACACATGCATGACCTTCCCCGTTATCAACACCCCTACTAAAGCCCTACATTTGTTATCATTGATGAACCTACATTGACACACAGTGATTGCCCAGAGTCCACAGATTACTTCAGGGTTCATTCTTTTTTTCTTTTTTTTTAATATATTTTATTGATTTTTTACAGAGCAGAAGGGAGAGGGATAGAAATCAGAAACATCGATCAGCCGCCTCTTGCACGCCCCCTACTGGGGATGTGCCTGCAGCCAAGGTACATGCCCTCGACCGGAATCGAACCCGGGACCCTTCAGTCCGCAGTCCGACGCTCTACCACTGAGCCAAACCGGTCTTGGCACTTCAGGGTTCATTCTTGGTGCTGTATGTTCTATGGGTTTGGAAAAAATATACTGACATAATAGTGCCCTACAAAAATAGTTTCTCTGCCTTAAAATCCTCTGTGCTCTGCCTTTCATCCCTTTGCTGCCACCTAGCCCTTGGCAACCACTGGTCTTTTTACTGTCCCCATAGTTGTGCCTTTATTACTTGACATTTTGGAAAAGCAAGTTTGTCTTTCAAATGATTGTTTGCTTAGGTTTTATATTAAAACTTGTTCATATTTTCTATAAATTGTCTACACAGACTATCCAGGCAAGCAAAGGGTGGCCTGGGAATTCATAGAGCAAGTAGTTTATATATGAATCACTAAAGGAGATATGTACTCATTAGTATTTCATTGTTCAAAATATCCTAAAGTTCAAGGACTCTTGTGGAGGGTATCTGGTATACACTTTATATGCTGGCTTATTTTTGTGTCTATTATATAAAATAAGTGAGAAGGAATTGACTTAGAGAAACTTGTTTAAATTACACACAAAATAGCTATTCAAGGATAGATGACAAAGTTTTCAATTTTTCTAAAGTTTTTTGTTTTTTTTTTAATGAAGAGAATTACCTTCTCCACTATCCACTTCCACCAACCAAATAATCTCTCTTTGTCTCCCCATGAGGTTATGGCTGTGGGAAAAAGCTGAAGAAATGGTAATTTAAGATGAGACTAATCAGTAAGTTAAGTAACTATGAACATGTAGCTGGGGCAGAAGAGAACCATATTCTCATCAGAGAGCCCTGCACAAAAGTTCCATAGAGAGAGGTCAGCATTTAGGCCTAGTGGCAAAAGCAAAAAAAAAAAAAAAATGTCCAAGGGGAAAAGGGGAAAGGGTGGCCAGCCCAAACTTTCACAATTTCAGAATTATTTTCCAGGCTGCCTTGGAACGTAGGAGTAAGAAGTTTTCTCGTCCTTCATTTGCCTAGTGCAGGGTTTCTCAGCCTGGGCACTATGGGCGTTAGGACTGGATAGTTCTTTGTTGGGAGGCTATCCTGGGCATTGCACAGTGTTTAGCAGCATCCTGGGCCTCTAACCATTGGATGTAGTAACAACTTCCCCAACCCTACCCCTTCAGTTCGTAAAAACCAAAAATGTCTCCAGTCCCACTACCATATAGCACCCCGCAGATGTGACAACCCCAAACATTTCAACATTGCCTAATGCCCCTTGGAATACAACTCCCAATTGAAAACCACTGATCTAACACCTTCATTAGGGTACTGGTTTGTACACATGCCTGCATTTGACCTTATTATTTGTAGAACAGAGAACTTGACCTCTAAATGTGTTTTGCACCTTCCACTGAAGTATGTCCCAGGGACTAAATGACTGATTTACAGTGAGCTTTTCTAACACGGCTCATTTATTAATGAGGAATGTGTATCTACCTGCGTTCTTACTCCAAAGACAGTATGCACTATGCAAGACCAAAGATGATAAGCAGGAAAGATGTGGTTGTGTCCTGCCAAACATGTTTTATACATGAAGTTGTATTGGTGAATTTTTTTCCCAAAATACCACTTCATTCATGCTTGCATTTTGTATGATTATTGCATTCTGTATCTTTTCATAAAAGGAACAATAAACCATTAAATATTGGCACAAAGAGAGGGCACATTTTGAACTTAAGTTATTTAGTATTTTTACCTGATAGTGTGGCTCAGGAGAGCAAAACTTTGAGTTCAATAAAATGGTTCTAGAAAATCATAAGGGAGGGAACTAAGATGGCGGCAAAGGTAAAACACCTATCTTGCCGTCATAATCAGCAATTTTAATACTACAACTTAACGAAAGAACAAACACCTTACAGAATCACCAGAAAGCTTACCGAGTGAAAATTCCACAAATAAAAGTGAAGATAAGACACTGTGACTCGGAGGAGCGGCGGCGAACAGAGTTGAAAGATTCGCACAGAGAGAGGTTTGGAGCGCACGCCAGCGAAGAGGGCGGGCGGCTGAAAACCGGCCAGATTTCTCGAACGGGGAGACAAAGGCGTCCCACTGGACTGATTCTCCAGCTCTGGGCGAAGTCCAGAGAACCCACTATCACACGGGGTGAAAACTGGACAGTGGGAGGGCACGCCGAAGCTCGGGTGCTGCCGGGTCTCCCGGCTTGTGGAGAAGGCAGCTTCCACGCGAACAGCTCTGCTGCGTGACGGCGCAGAGAGCGCACCGCAACTTGTCTCTCATTCAGAAAACCATCAGACTGCTTTGTTTTATGACCCTGGGTGAGACATTGCGCATGCAGACTCATTTTGGGAAAGTCTGAATTCCCCGGCAGCCGGTGGAGCTCCTCACCGGCTCTCTCTCAGAGGTGCTGGCGGCCATTGCCTCCGGCACAGAGTCCCCGGGGCCGCATAGGGTGGAGCTAACACTGTCTGCTTGGCCCGGAGACTCCGCCCACCCAACCTGAGCACAGCTGAGCTTCACAGACAATTGGCCCGGAGGTCAACCCTCCAAGTGCTAACAATGATTAACTGAGCTTAACTTCAGCAAGACTGTGCAGCCCATATCCACCTCAGGTAACCGGGGAGGCTGAGCCACTGTCCCTAGTAGGAAGTCTACCACACAAAGCTAATTGACCACCTCAGGGAAGCAGCCACCATGCAGCAACATGGAAAGAAATCAGATGTGAAAGAAATGGAGGAAAAAAAACGACTGGACATGGAATTCAAAACCACGGTTATAGGGTTTTTCAAGAGGCTCCAACAAAAGATCGAGGCCTATAAGGAAATAAGCAAGACCACAAAGGAAATGAATGAGTCCTACAAGAAAATGAACAAGACCCTCGAGGATATAAACAAGAGCTGCAAAGAAATGATCAAGACCAACGTGGAAATGAATGAGTCCTACAAGGAAATGAAAGAGACCCCCAAGGATATAAAGGAGACTCTCAAGGATATGAAAAAGGACCAACCAGAAATTAAGCATACACTGACTGAAGTGAAAAATATTATACAAAGACCTAAAAGTGCTCTGGAGCACCCCAAGAACCAAGTTAAAGATTTGAAATACAAAGAGGGAAAATCCACTCAGCTGAAAAAGCAAGAAACCAAAAGAATCCAAAAAATTGAAGATAGTGTAAGGGGCCTCTGGGACAACCTCAAGCATACCAACATCCGACTTATAGGGGTGCCAGAAAAAGCGAGAGGCCAAGACAATGAAAACCTATTTGAAGAAATAGTGACTGAAAACTTCCCACACCTGGTGAAAGAAATTGACTTAAGAGTCCAAGAAGCACACCGAACCCCAATATATAGGAACCCTAAGAGGACCACACCCAGGCACATCATAATTAAAATGCCAAGAGCAAAAGACAAAGAGAGAATATTAAAAGCAGCAAGAAAGAAACAGTTGGTTACCTATAAGGGAGCACCCATACGATTGTCAGGGGATTTCTCAACAGAAACGATGCAGGCCAGACGGGAGTGGCAAGAAATATTCAAAGTGATGAACAGCAAGAATCTACAACCAAGATTACTCTATCCAGCAAAGCTATCATGCAGAATTGAAGGTCAGATGAAGTGCTTCGCAGATAAGAAAAAGCTAAAGGAGTTCATCACCACCAAACCAACATTATATGAAATGCTGAAAGATATTCTTTAAGAAGAGGAAGAAGAAAAAGGTAAAGATGAAAATTATGAACAACAAATACACATCTATCAACAAATGAACATAAAAATCAAGTGAATTGATAGGCTGTTGAACAGGATAGACTGGTGAATATAACAGAGACATGGTCATAGAGAGGGAATGGACTGACAATTCTTGGGGAGAAAAGGGTTGTGGGAAGTGCAGCAAGAGACTGAACAAAAATCTTGCAACACTGGGAGAGGACAGTGGGGAGGGGGAGGTCAGGGTGGAGGGTGGGATAGGTACAGGGTGGAGGGAAGCTATAGGGGGATAAAAAGGGGAAACAATGTAATTAATAAACTGAACAATAAAGATAAAAAAATAAATGAAGAAAATTACTATAGAAAAAAATCATAAGAAAGAGAAAAAAAAATAAAATGGTTCTAAATCTCAAAAGCTTAGGGTGAAGATGACATTAGTCATTTCCATTTTATGAGATTTATCACAAGTTTTTAAAGAACCCTGCCTGAATCAGAGACAAAGTGGCTGTGGTCTGGACTTTTCCTCTGAGGAGCTCTGTGACTTGGGAAAATCACTCACCTCTCTGGGTTTAGAGATTCCTCATCTCTCAAATCTAGGGGACAGACTAGATGGCATCCCAGGACTGTGTCAACTCAAACATAGTGCTAAAATTTTAAATATGTTCATGAGCTAGGAAATTTAAATTCCTTTGAGTTTTAAATCTGTTACAGAGTAGTGAAACCTAATGGAAGAAGATAAACTAGAAGAACAAGGTTTAAATTTCATTCAAAGATGACTCCAAATAAACTGATCTATTAAATTGAATGGAAAGTGGCACTCATTCAATACTAAAACTTATTAGCTCGAGACTACAGGAGGTGGTTTTTGTGGGCAACCAGGCTTGCTATCAACTATTCTGCTGGAGGAATATTTAAAAGTTTAAAAAGCAAGATTGTGCCTTTGACAATCATTGAAAACCAACTGTCAGTATCATTTTTGCTTCCATTTTGTATAGAAAGATAGTGAAAACATCAAATAGTGTGAAGGAAATCTTATGGTACGTCATCTCTATAAAATCATTTAATTGGCTCTGGCTAGTTTAGTCTATAAATCTTTTTAAACACAGTAGAGACAGCATTTGAAATAGCAGTGTCATCTTTCTTATAAAATCCAGCTCAGCAAATGCAGTGTCCTATCTTTAACAGTGTATTTTATTGATAAAATGTAGATTTGTATGTTCTTTGGCCAGTTCCGCAGCTGGGTGTAGAGAAAAAATAACATTCCATTCTAATTCCTGAAATAATTACTTCATCTCTTACATTAGCAAATATATTTTCTCAGTTAATATGCAAAGCTTCAAATGTTATCATAATTCATAAAATTAAATAGCTCTTTTTCAAATTTAGCCATATTTGATAATCATCATTCAGAACAACAACTGGAATAATAAAAACTAATTCTCTATTTTCCTAAACACTTTTAACTTTTCTTCCTGCATTTTAATTGCTTTACTAAATTATAGACATAATATGTATGCTTCTAATCATTTTGAGATTGATTGTTAATGAAAGGAGCATAGAGAAAGAAGAGCTAATCTAGAGTTTCTCTCTAAAATATAGTTATTGAGTTATGCCAAATATAGGATGTCCCCAAAAATATATATACGTACTTTGAGTAATTATAAAGGCAGTGTTTATTAAAATACATTTCATTTTCAAAATTGAGCTATCAGCTACTAAAGTGTGTACGCATTTATGGGGAGATTTCTCTTTCCTTATTTCAGGATGATCATTAATTTTTGGCTATTGGTTTATCTCTTTTACATTCATACGTAGACTTAGGTTTAGTAGCAATCTTTGAATAAAAGCTGAGGTTTGCCTTAGAAGTGTTAGGGCAAAGTTCTACCAGTAAAGTTTGCCTAGGCTTCATTTTCCTTAATATAAAATGGAAATAGTGGCTCTTAAGAATGCAGTGGAGGAAGTCTAATGAGTTCATGCCAAATATTAAATATAAATTTGATTTAATCAAATTTTCTTAGCATCTTTCTGCTCCCATCAATTAAGACTGTAGTAGCTGGATGGGTAAAATGTAAAGCGTAGAACTCAGTCTTTCCTATAACTTCCTCTGTTATTAATAGGATGAAAGGAAACAATCGTTTGGGAAAGAGCTTTAGAGATACAGTGAGGAGGAGAAAGAAATCGTGCATGATTTTCCAAAATCATGCAAATTACTGTGCTCTGGTAATGCAGTTGGAATGGAAATTCTACTTTTGAAATAGATGTCGCTTTTTTCCATAAACAAAAGGAAGCACCAGTGGTTTCTTGTCTCTAAAAGGAATCATACTTCATAGCTCCATTAATTTGAAAACACTAAAACAACAGGGTGGCAGCACTCAGTAAGAAACCAGTGTGGCTTTCAGCTACATTTCTGTTGCTTCTAAGTGCTTTTCAAATATTATGATTAACTATATTCTTTCTGCTTATCCTAATTTCCCGTGCTATTCCTTAAGCTGGCTGATCTACCCCCTCATCAAGAAAGAAAATGAGAAGAAAATAGTTTTATGTCTTACTGTGGTGATTGCTGTGTCTTGCATGGAATTTTCTTTATATGTAAATTGTATTTTTCTCATTTCAATCCATTATTTTTTCCTGTCTCTGGATATAAAGTTTTTTAGCGATGGAGATTTTGTCAGATGAGGACAGACAGCTGGTGAATGTCTGTGGCTCTTTAACCCCTTTTCTATATCTTATTAAAGTCCCTCTCCATGCTATACACCTAGAAATATTTAGGTGTTTAGAATATAATATTCAAGAAAATTTAGGTGTTTAGAATATAATATTCAAGAAAATTTCTATTATAGTGCTTGGTTGTCTTTGTTTTCGCCATATTGTGTCATTTGGTGAGATAATAATAATATTTTGTAGAAATGGTTTTCTTTCTAGAATTAAATTTGATTCTAATGTTACCACTATACATTGTATTCTTCTGTTACCCAGGACCAAAAGAGGCTTTTCCCTTCTCCTTGCCTCCCTCTGTTATAAAAGTTGACAGATGAGAATCATAGGCAGCTAAAGAGGGTATGTCAAAATGGGGCCATAAAATGTGTTTAACTTAGGAGACTTGGAGCTATTTTGAACATGTTACATCACTATTCTTTGCAAATAGGAGGAAGAAGGAACCTATGACCAAACTCTTGAGTTCCGTAGAGGAGGTGATGGCCAGCCCAGGCGGTCCACTCGGCCAACCCAGCAGTTTTACCAACCTCCCCAGGCTCGGAACTAATATGAGAAGGTAAGGTTGACATTGTAAGGGGTTTCCATATTTAAAAAGGTGTTATTCATGTGGAATAAGTAAGTTCAATTATTAATATTTCATAACAATGTTTTAGGAAAAAAGCTGATGTTTTACAACTTTCATTTATAAAGTATGTACAATTAAACCGTAGTTATAAATTACTTTTCCACCAACCCTTTCTTCACCAATGCTATTCTTAATCCTCTTTTTTCTCCGTACTTACTCTGTTCTAATAGAGGTGGACAATCAGCGAAGTGACTATAAGTTTCAAAGCAGGAAGGTGAAAGAAAACAAAGTACTGGCTGGAATAATTGAGTATATTTTTTTCATTAATTTTGGTTCTTTTTAAGAAAAAAGATATATTTCACTCATGATCCATTTAGACAACCTGCTATTCTTGCTACAGTTTGCTGTGTAGAAGGCCATCCTATATAATAAAAGCACAGTGTGCAAATTGTCCCCTCTACCGGGAGTTCATCTGGGAGTTTGACGGGGGGACAGAGCCAGTCAAGGGAAGGGAGGGAGGCTCCAGCCAGCAGCTGCTAGGGACCCTACCAGTGCATGAGTTTTGTGGGCCTCTATAGTATTTCAATAAAGGCTGAGTTCAAGAAACTTACCATTTTAAAGGACATAGAGTAATGAGACATACAGATGAAAGAGAGCCAGTGGTCTCTACCCAGATCATCTGCTTAGTGATTTTCAACCTGGTTATGCTTTAGAACCTGGGATCTTCTAAAAACAATACCTGCGGTCCACCCTCAGACCATTTATTTTAGAAGTTGGGGTGATGGGGCCCAGGCAATGCAAACCACTGATCTAAATACCTCACAACAGGAGTCCCCAATAGTGGGTGGCCTTGCTTCCCCAGAGGACATGCCACTGTCAGAAGATCTGTCTGGTTATCACAACTGGGGGAAAGGAGGCGTTGCTACTGGCATCTAGTGGGTAGAGCCCAGGGATGCTGATTTAGTAAATGCACAGCACAGCGCCCCCAGGGCAGTGACCTGTCCCAAAATGTCAACAGTGCTGAGATTGAGAAATCCTCCTTTAAAATAAAAACCACTGCTGCTGAAGTCAGGGAGGGAGGGAGTGAGGAGGGAAGGGGGCGGGAGAGAGAGAGAGAGAGAAGGAGAGGAAATGTTTCATAGTATATCTTAAGGAATTGGGTGAAGACAACATGAATGCTTATTGAGATGTAATTTGGGGGTCCTAGGCCATCAAGCCAGAAACTTTCATCTTAGAGTTTTAGAAAGAAATTTGCTACCTGAATATCTTCAATAGGAAGGAAGAGAAATGTGACAAAAAAAAAAAAGTCAAGAAATTATAGGACTAATCTAAGGAATCTCATTGTGATGAACCTAATTAATGTGTTTTTACCACGTTTGGTAATATTTCTATTTTTTGCTTATGCCAGGGCTTTTGAATATTTTTTTTAATAATCAGAGTTTTCTCGTTACAATTTTTGTTATATTTCATCCTAAAGAGAATTTTAGACCTAACTGTATCTTTCTTCTCATGTATTTTCTTTTCAATAACTAGACCATTGAGAATTTTAAAGAAATTGTTTTCAATTCATCATTTTAGCTATTTATTCTGCTACAGCTGTTATCCACATTGTATCTTTCCCCTGTTAAGGGACTCCATTTTTCAAACCAGCTGTGGCTGTTTAGGACTGGAAGTGCAGCTAGCCTGAGCTGAGTGAGATGTGCTATCCATGAAAAATGCATATCAAATTGTAAAGACTCAGTTTAAAAAAAGTAAAATATCTCAATAATTTTTATTGATCATATTGAAATGACATTTTAAAGAGATTGGGTTAAGTAAAATGTGTTACTAAAATTAATTTTACTTATTTACTTTTACTTTTTTAATGTGGCTAACTAGAAAATTAAAAATGGCGCATGTCTCACTTTCTATTTCTGTTGGACAGCACTGGCCCAGAGTCTTATGTCTTCTTCAGCTTCCCCAAAGCTCCTCCATTGGTTAAAAATTAGTTCTGCCATCTCAAAGTGAAGAAACCTTTATTTCTTAGCTCTTAGTTCCTTATGTAGTCATCTGCCTGGAGAGGAAGCATGGCTTCTGATTTACCAGAGCAAGCCAGCATAGCAACTTTTTCTTTTATCATTGACTGGGATCTTCTAAAAACAATACCTTGTGGTATTTTCTTTGTGCTTAATACAAAGCCATTAAGTAAATAGATATAAACCGCTTAAATAAAAAGGTAGTAAAACACTTAAAATAAGTTTAGTGTACTTACAGTTAAATCTCTTTTCAGATGAAGGAAAACTGAGACTTCCCTCTTAGCTTTCTGAGGTCTTTTAAATTGTTTAAGACAAGATTTTAGTATAAGGCCAAAGGTCCCTTTCCTACCACTAGCATCCCCACATACACATATTCTTCCTCAAGGGTAGGGAGGGATTATATTCTATTTGAGCTTTGTGACTAACAAAAGCAGGAGGGCATGGGAGCCAGGGGTAGGTGAGAGAAGGGATGTCGTGGAGCCACTGGGGAAACAGGCCCATCTCTGAGAAAAAGTGGTGGCAAGTCAGGTCAAATCCTTCAGGGGAAATAAGGCACCAAATGTCAAACTTACAGTTTCTGGACTTCTCATAGTTGTTGGAGACAAGTTGGAAATATGAGCAAATATGGATAGAGAAATTATGCATAGGTCTGTAACCAATGAAACTGATCCAAAACTATGTGCATTTGTTGAGTTTTCTGATGTGATTGGGGTTATAGGAACTAGACTTAAGTAGTGGGAGTAGAGTTTAGAAATCAGTTTTAAGCTTCATTTTCTTGGCAGGGTGGAGTCGTCTGAAGAGATTCTAAAGGTGGAGGAAAGCTTAAAGAGGAGAAGAAGCATAGTGCACAGGAAGCAGTTTTCAGTGGCTACATAGAGTATATAAATCAAAACAGTTAGTGTTAAATATACAGTATATATTGATAATGGCTGAAGACTATGGCTTTAGACATCTTAAGAGTTCAGTGCTGTTATGAACTTCCAATTAAGAGTGATATGATCGAAATTACACTAATAAATATTACTATTGGATGTAAGATGGATTATAGCACCTGCAGGGAAAGCATTTAAGCAGCTAAATGCGGTGGCCTAGTGGAGGAGAAGGTTAGGGTTTCTGCCCTGCTGTGAAGGGGAAAGGGCTGGCCTGTATGGGAAGGTTTAAAAGACACCTCAGCATGAGGCCTCCAGTGCCATGAAGGTTCAAACTCAGCATAAAAAGCAGTTTAATAATTGTTGACTTACTTTGAACTTCAATTCTAGTTTCTTATTTGTTTTATGAAAGAATCATTTTTGCATTTTCCCATATCAGCTACAAACTTTGAAACCTATATCTAAGACTGCTACATAAATACCATGACTTTGTTTATTTCCTATGGTTTTAACACCATTTTTACCTGGTAAAACATCTATTTTTAGAAGTGAAAAATTGTTTTGACAATCTGGTCCAGCAAAATTTTTCAAATCAAGGCCAGGGAAGTGATCACTCTAAGAATAGCTATTACAGAACCCTCTGATGCCAGCAGCGTGGGCATCATGTGAGGATGATAGTACAGAGCTCTTTATTTTCTAAGCAGGAGACTGTTTACTCGGGAGACTTATGAGCTGTTAGTATGCAGCCATGGGAATTCTGCCCAAGCATGCTTTTATGCATGAAGCTCAAATAGGACCAGAACAATCACTGCTCATCTCTTCACTTCTCTCAGCTTTCTGTTGTCACCCACCACCCAAAGTGTTTGAACTAGAGAGGTACCTGATAAAGGTGGGGAGCAGGCAGAGGAGCTGACAGACTAAAATAAATGTCCTTTGTGGGCTGAACTACTTCGGAGGTATTCAGAGGGTAGGATGGAGGTAGCACTGGTTCACTGGCAGGCCAGTTCTTTTTTAAATCATTCCCTGTTAAAAACTATTCGGTTAATGGACATTGCTGAAATTGACTTGCTAGCAATAAAGGGGCTAATGATGACTGAGATGTACTTTAAGAGTTTAAGAGAAAAAAGTATTTAGAAAGATTTTGCTTTGGGGTTTACATATTTATATAAATTATGTTTATAAATGAAACAGTTTATTCTATTTGCAATCTATTGCAACTTACATTTACAGGTAAGTTTCAGCAGAATTGTATCCCGAGTATGAAAAAGTCAATTTGTTGGTCCAATTTCACTTTCTTCCTCTCTTTTTATTTTTAAACAGAGTTTTTGTGAAGAAAGGAGCCATTGACGGAAACATCCTGGTCAAAACCTCTTGATAGACCTTCTAGTTTCCCTTCAGAATAAGATGCAGCCATGGTGTATGTATATTATTATTTCAAGAATGAAAAAGCAGACTCGAGGGGGAAAAATACAAGTGAAAGAATTTTTTCTTCTGCCATCAATAAAATCGGTGTGCTATTATATACCTGTTTTACAGTATGTTTTATTTGCTGAATATTGTCTTTCTCCGTCACCTAGTATTAACACCACACTAATTGCCTTCTATCAACAGTGATAATATAGCATACTGGAGCCTCCCCTAATAATTACAGTATAAACTGACTTATACAGCTGGCCACATTTCTTGGCAAAAAACAACCTGAAGCCAAATTGCAATTCTTAGTATGGTAAGTACTTAGCTACTAAGTGCAGCAGCAAAAAGTATTTAAAATTCAAATATGTTGTTTTTAGCACACTATTAGCTTTTTCAAATGCAATTCAATTTTAAAAAGGCATTTCCTGGTAATGTGTGCAGTGGATCTTTCAGGATTCATCTAACTTGCAAATTACAGAAAACCCAACTCAAACTGCTTTGATATTTCATTTAAACACTAAAGAGAATTTACTGGCTTGTATATATCACTACCAGAAGCTCAGTAGGTTTCAGTTGGTTTCATTTAGTGACTCAGACTTGTGAAAGACCCTGATTCTCTGGTGTTTACTTGCTCTGTCATCAGCTTCATTCTCCTGGAGGCTTCCCCATATGGTCAGATGGTTATGCTTTCCAGAGCTGTTAAGTGTGAGGACCATTTCTAGAAGTACACTCAGAAGAGAAAAGAAGCTCCTCTCCTTACTTAGGCCACATTCACCTATATTGTGCTACTTTTGTGCTTAAGAACCAGTAAGTTCACAAGGTCTGTGGATTCCTTTAGGCCTAATCCAGCCTTACTAGTGGGGCTGGGCTGCTTCCTGGAAGCACTGGGAACATGTTTGATTCAGACAAAGGATATGCATCTGAAAGTCAGCAAACTTGTGAAAGACGAGGAAGGAGGTGTTGGAAAAGCAACCCAGATTGTCCATTGCAGAGAGCAGATATGTCTAAAACATATCTTCTTCATTAAATAGGTCAGAAATAATGGTCCCATAGTGTTAGTCCTATGAAGTCAGAAATGAAGTCTAAAACAAAGAATGAGAAGGTAGGAGGAATGGAGGAAGGGGAAAACAAAATCCTTCAGCCAAAATAAGTGACAAAATTTAGTGCTTTGCTTTAAAGGAGAAGGCCTAAGGCTCTCGGGAACTATTAACTCTTAAGTTTTCTTTTCTTATTAGCCCACAGTTGATTATTTATACAATATTTGTTGTTGTTGTTGTTAATCCTCACCTTAGGATATTTTTTCCATTGATTTTTTTTTTAGAATGGAAGGGCGGGTGGAGCATAGAGAGAGAGAAACACTGATTTGAGAGACCAGACCAAGGATCAAACCTGTAACCCAAATGTTTCCTTCATAGGGGATCAAACCCTCATGACCCTTTAGTGCATGGGCCAATACTCTCAAACACTGAGAAAGAGTGGCCAACGTGATTTCTACCATACCTTAATAGATAAAAGGGTGTAAGTGAAAAAGACGTTCTTACAATATTTGGTTTTTGTTTGTCCTTTATTATTGCTATATATCACAGGCAGTTTCTTTAAGATCTCCACATAATTCCATATGTATCTCAGGTTGAGAACCAGGAGAAGACCCCTGGAAATTTTTATGAATTTGATAGCTGATAAAATAAGGGAAGAGGCAGGAGAACTTAGGTTAATGTGCATTTGTGTCTGTTTTTAACACAAAAATTTAAAAAGTAAAAAGAATTAAATATTGTTTATATAGATAAAAGCTTGTAGCATCCTATAAAAAAGGAATATGCTAATTGACCCTCACACTGTTGCAAAGATGGCGATGCCCACAGCCAATAAGGAGGGAATATGCTAATAAACAGCCATGCCTTCAAAAATGGCAGCGCCCACAGCCACAAGATAGCAGCACCCAGTCCCCTCAGCTCCACCAGGGTGGTGGGCCTGGCCACTCCCCGCACATGCCTCCAGAGTCCCCCAGCCCCCTAAACCCCCAAGCATCCCAGGGCCAGCCCGAGGCACAGACAAGCCTCAGATGGTGGCTGCCCAGCCACCCAGGACTGCCCAAGGCTCAGGTAACCAGGGCCAGCTGAGGCTTGCACTCTCGGCAGTGGCAGCAGCAGAGGTGTGAGGGGGCGTTGCCTTCCCCTGATTGCCTTCCGTCCCTGAGGGCTTCCGGACTGTGAGAGGGGGCAGGCCAGGCTGAGGGACTCCCCCGTCCAATGCATGAATTTTCATGCACTGAGCCTCTAGTAAGAATATAAGGGAAGAAAATATTTTTGTATAGCTGTACAATGTGTTTTAAGCTAAATGTTATTACAAAAGAGTCAAAAAGTTAAAAAAAATTTTGAAGTTCATAAAGTTAAAAAATGGCAGTCAACTGAGATTAACTTATTACTGAAGAAAGAAAACTTTCAGCCTGGGTGCATAGTGTTCATAAAGTCTATAGTAGTGTATAGTAGTGTCCTAGGCCTTCACATTATCTCATCACTCACTCACTGACTCATGGAGCAACTTCCAGTCCTGCAAACTTCATTCATGGTAAGTGCCCCATAAAGGCGTGTCATGTTTTATCTTTTATACCATATTCACACTGAACCTTTTCCATGTTTAAATACGTTTAGATATATAAATACTTTTCACTGTGTTACAATTTCCTGTAGTATTTAGTGCAGTAACATGCTAGAACAGGTTTGTAGTGGAGGAGTAATAAATAGTCTTACCAAATAGCCTAGGTGTGTAGTAGGCCATACTCTAGTTTGTGTAGTGCACTCTCTGATGTTCACACAATAACAAATTGCCTAATAACACATATCTCAGAATGTGTCCCTGTTGTTTAGTAATGCATGACTCTATTTTCTTCAAAACTTGGTGCTTCACATTTAACTCATTTGGTCTTTGGACCATATTGTCCATTTTCCATAGGTTAAGCAAAGCCAACCTGTCAGCCAAATAAAAGCATAAGATTTTTTTAAAATTTATTTTTTAGGTCAGAAAACATCGTCTAAATCAAACAACCATGTTGGTACTTTTCTTTTAAATATTCATCTCACTCCTAAATCCTGAAGTAGATGGAGCCTTGCTATATGTTTGTCACAATGAAAGAAGATGTCTTTAGTACTTCTTGGCCAAGTTCTAATTACTTAGCTGCTCCAGGACTCCCCACAGGAGTTATTTCTTCTTGAATTGTCTTCACTTCAGTCCCTTCTCCCAATCAGGAAGAAGACATCATTTTAAGATTCATGGTTTTTAAGAGGCTTACCTTCTCTTTCTTCTCTCCTTTCTCCATTCCTCCTTTTCCTTCTCCTTCTTCTACTTGTACTGTTAAAGAAATAACTTGCCCAAAATGTAGTCATTTGTCCCTACAACAGCAAACCAGAAATGAATTGCAGTTTGTCTTTCTCAGAACTGTGATCTTTAAAAAGGCAATGTGAGTCGAAAGCGGTTTGGCTCAGTGGATAAGAGCATGGGCCTGTGAGCTGAAAGTTCCCGGGTTTGATTCCGGGCAAGGGCATGTACTTTGAGTGCTGGCACATCCCTGGTGGAGGTTGTGCAGGAGGCAGCTGATTGATGTTTCTCTCTCATCGATGTTTCTGACTTTCTATCCCTCTCCCTTCCTCTCTATAAAAAAATCAATAACATATATATTTTTTTAAAAGGCAATGTGAAATTTTCTGATTAGCACTAGTTCGGTAATCTGCGTGATCTGCAAGATAAAGCCCTGATGGTGAAAGGAATTTTTAGGGGTGAAATAGACAGGTTTAGGCCATTTTAAGAATTAAGGAGTCCATGGAAAAAGTACAGGTCTACAGAGCTGCAAAGGGTACATTTCCATAAAATAAAGGAGGTGGGAGTTGCAAAAGGTATATATTTACAGAATAAAGGGAAGGAAGTCCCTCATTCAAACAGAGAGGAAGAAAGCCCAGGGGAAATAGGGAAACAAATAAGGGAGAAGAAGGAGAGAGCCTCATGCACTTGGCTTGAGGTCTGAGCTCAGGAGTTGCTATAGTAACCAATGTAAGGTGGATAGTGAACAATCAGAGGGGATATCAAGGCACAAATATCTGCAGCCTTTATAAGCCATGGAAAAAAAGGGACTCAGTGGGACTCTTCCCCCTCCCCACGTGGGAGTCTGTGCTTGTTTCTCAATAAATTTTCACTTTTGCTATACCATCTTTTGTCCGTGGTTTTATTCTTTGACTCCACCGAACAAAGAATCCGGGAAATCGTCCTGCCCAGAGGAACACCATGCATTCCATTCCAATTTTCCCCTTTCACTGGTCTCTTCCGCCCTCCCCACAATATAAAATGACCTAGCCTGGCAAAAATAAGTTTTTTTCTTTTTTTGCTAATACCTTCTTGCCCCACACTTCTACCTATGAAAGCCTTCCATATTCTACAACCCTCTGGATCACCTTGCTCTCCAATTAATGAGTTGCTTGATAAGCCCGTTAGATATTTGAATTTATTTGATGGAATTTTTTTTCTTTCTTTTTTAAAAAAATATTTTAATCTTTATTGTTCAGTTTATTAATTACATTGTTCCCTCTTTTTTCCTCCCTATAGTTCCCCACCACCCGGTACCCATCTCGCCCTCCTCCCTCACCTCCCCCCTCACTGTCCTCTCCCATAGATGCATGATTTTTGTCCAGTCTCTTACTGCACCTCCCACACCCCTTTCATCCCCAAGAATTGTCAGTCCATTCCCTCTCTATGCCCATGATTCTATTATATTCACCAGTTTATCCTGTTCATCAGATTTTTAATTCACTTGATTTTTATATTCATTTGTTGATAGATGTGTATTTGTTGTTCATAATTTTTATTTTTACCTTTTTCTTCTTCCTCTTCTTAAATAATATCTTTCAGCATTTCGTATAATATTGGTTTGATGAACTCTTTTAGCTTTTTCTTATCAGCGAAGCACTTTATCCGACCTTCAATTCTGAATGATAGTTTTGCTGGGTAGAGTAATCTTGGTTGTAGATTCTTGCTATTCATCACTTTGAATATTCTTGCCACTCCCATCTGCATCGTTTCTGTTAAGAAATCCACTGACAATCGTATGGGTGCTCCCTTATAGGTAACTAACTGTTTTTCTCTTGCTGCTTTTAATATTCTCTCTTTGTCTTTTGCTCTTGGCATTTTAATTATGATGTGTCTTGGTGTGGTCCTCTTAGGGTTCCTATATATTGGGGTTAGGTGCGCTTCTTGGACTCCTAAGTCAATTTCAGCAGGTGTGGGAAGTTTTCGGTCACTATTTCTTCAAATAGGTTTTCATTGTCTTGCTCTCTCTCTTTTTCTGGCACCCCTATAATTCAGATGTCGGTATGCTTGAGGTTGTCCTAGAGGCCCCTTACACTATCTTCAATTTTTTGGATTCTTTTGGCTTCTTGCTTTTCCAGCTGAGTGGATTTTACCTCTTTGTATTTCAAATCTTTAACTTGGTTCTTGCGGTTCTCTAAAGTACTTTTAGGTCTTTGTGTAATATTTTTTATTTCAGTCAGTGTATGCTTAATTCCTAGTTGGTCCTTTTTCTTATCCTCGTAGGTCTTGTTCATTTTCTTGTAGATTTTGTTCATTTCCTTGTAGGTCTCGACCTTTTCTACGAGCCTCTTGAAAAGCCTTATAACCGTGGTTTTGAACTCTATGTGCAGTCTTTTTTTTCCCTCCATTTCTTTCACATCTGATTTCTTTCCATGTCTCTGCATGGTGGCTGCTTTCCTGAGTTGGTCGATTAGCTTTGTGTGGTAGATATCCTCTAAGGGACAGTGGCTCAGCCTCCCCAGTTACCTGAGGTGGATATGGGTTGCACAGTCTTGTTGAAGTTAAGCCTAGCTTATTGTTGCCAGCACCAGGAGAGTTTGACTTCCAGGCCAATTGGCTGTGAGGTTCAGCCGTGCTCAGGTTGGATGGGCAGAGTCTCCGGGCCGAGCAGGCAGCGTCAGCTCCTCCTATGCGGGACCTGGGACTCTGTGCCAGGTGGCAATGGCTGCAAGCACCTCTGAGAGAAAGCTGCCGCTGAGCTCCACCCGCTGCCGGACGATTCAGCCTCTCCCCAAATGAGTGCACACCCAACATCTCACCCAGGGTTGTAAAACAATGCAGTCTGGTGGTTTCCCAACGAGAGAGTAAGTCACAAGTCCTCTCTGCACGGTCACGCAGCTCTGCTGTTCCCAAGTTTATGTGCACTCTGCACAAGCTCTCCCTCTCCACAAGCTTGCAGACCCTTGCAGTGCCCGAGTTTCATCGTGCCTCTCCACTGTCCAGTTTTACCCCGTATGATTGTGGGTTCCCCAGACTTCACCCAGAGCTGGGGAATCAGTACAGTGGGACGTCTTTGTCTCCCCCGTTGGAGAAAACCGGCCTGATTTGCAGCCGCCCACCCTATCTGCTCTCGCGCACGACTCCAAACCTCCGACACCGCGCGTATCTTCAAAGCTGTCCGCCGCCGCTCCTCTGAGTCACAGTGTCCTATCTTCACTTTAATTTGTGGAATTTTCACTTAGCCAGCTTTCCAGTGATTCTGGACGATGTTTGTTCTTTCGTTAAGTTGTAGTTTTGAAATTGCTGTGTATGGCAGCAAGATAGATGTTTACCTATGCGGCCATCTTGGTTCTTCCCTGATGGAATTTTGTTTTTAACAGCACATATTTTTATTGAAAGCTTATTGGGTTAGGGAGGTACTGGACCATTGAAGTATAGTAACCTCCATCTTGTATAAAAAACTGCTGTTTGAAATTCTCTGGTATTGTTAGATAGTCCCTTGTAAACTCTATCACTTTAAGACAGTCTCTAGTTCTATAAAATGACTTTGTTTTTAGTTTGAATAATAGAAAAAGATAAACTTAACTGTCTGGCCTTGTAAGCTAGCCATCCAATATAATAGACTAATATAGACTAACTAGATAGAGGCCCAGTGCATGAAAATTCATGCACTAGATGGGGCATGGGGGAGGGAGGACAGAAGGGACCCTCAGCCTGGCCTGCCCTCTCTCATAGTCGTGGAACCCTAAAGGGCTAGAGGCCACCCGGTGATCAGGGGAAGGCTACATCCCCATCACACTTCTGCTGCTGCCACTGCTGAGAGCACAAGTCTCAGCAAGTCCTGGTTACCTGAGCCTCGAGCGGCCCTGGGCGGCTGGGAAACTGCCATCTAAGGCTTGCTGTGCCTCGAGCATCAGCTGGGCAGCCTCCATCGATGCTTGCCTGCGCCTTGGGCCAGCCCTGGGCGGCTGGGGGGTTGAGGGTGGGGCTGGCTGCACCATGCGCCTGCCATCATCCTGGCTGGACTGAAAGGACTGTGGGACTCTGGTGGGGCTAAGGGGACTGGGTGCTGCCATTTGTGGCTATGGGTGCCGCCATCTTTGTGACAGCATGACAGTTACTTTGCATAGTCTCTGTTTATTAGATAGGATACTGATAATAATTCCCATATTCTTAAGCCAAGTACTAGCTCATTATGTATTCAAGGTTACAATTGTCTGTAACAATAATCTACACAGAGCTCTTTGTAAAATCTGCAAAGAAGCTCAAAAGTTATAAATATGAGAAACTTCCTGTGTGACTTTGCTCAGAGATTTGGAAGAAACACTGTTGTGGTATACCCCATCTTACAGAGGATGCCTCAAAAGTCGAATTATGGAGTCATTTATTAAAAGCTAGCAGCATAGGAGGTCTGGAGCAAAAGCGCTCCAGACTTCACAGCTCTGAACAGCTCAACTGGCTTATACTGGCAGACTATCACAAAGGTATTGATTACATCTTTGGGTCTGGAATGAGGAACCTGCTTTGCAAAAAGCATTTTTACAGCAGCAAAAAATAGAGCAAGTTAGTATCTAAGAATTACTAAATCTACAGAAACACATTATCTGGGACCACCTGGGACAATTTGGAATGATTGTGTTATCCAGATTTTGTTATCACTGAGTCAACAGGAATGCACTATCAGTAGCTACTGAGGCAATTTGGGGGATGTTCTGATTCCAGGACAACTGAGTCAACTGAAACTCAGTTATCTAGCTACTGAGGCAATTTAGGATAATTGTCTTGTCCTGGTTCCCAGAGGAATGTGCTTCAATGACCAGTGAGATCACAATCAATGGGACATTCAAACCATCATCAATGGAGTATTGGATAGCATACAGTTCCAGAAAATCAAAATAATTTTCTATTGTTTTAGCAAACAAATAACTACAGAACCCAAACAGCAGTTTCTACCTGAGATGATTGTTACCATACTTCAATACCACCCTCTGGGCCATGTGCAATAAACAACTCCTAATTAATTGGTTCATTAAGGCATCTTGTATCTCACTTGCTGATAATGACACAACACCATCATAAATATACAGCCCTGCTTTTTATGATTTCCTTAGTTTAAAGGAGAAAGATGGCAGTGAACAGATGGGAGGAAGAGGGCGCAGAGACAACCACAGGCAATACTCTCAAAGAGATCAATTTTGGAAAGAGTAAAAATGAAAATGTGAGGATCAAAAAGATAATTTCTTCAAACTAATTAATTCTGTGGCCTGTGGAAAATTGTTATTCTGCCCTGGTGCCCAGGTATCCCCTGGTGAAAGTGGATGGCAGCCATTCTCGGTCTGAGGAGAGCACCAGAATCCTCCAGAGGCCTTCTTTAAATGACATGGCCAGCTCCACCTGTGATCTGGTTCTGTGATTCTCTGTTCAGCTTCTGGGAATATGCATTTTAATCAGTCTCTTCAGGTGTTTGCGTTGCTCATGACTGGCTGTCACTGTCATCTTCTGTTTTGAACAGAGAAGCAGAATCTCCTGCAGAGCCTTAAAACTGCAGATCCTGGCATCAGAATCAGAAAGCCCATGAAGCACGGAAGTAGGGTGTGTAAGGACAAAGATATGAAAAACAAGAGGCCTAATTCTCCCTGATGAGATTCCTCTCCCTCCTTTTACTTTAGAAAACTTGTAATTGTACATAGTTTCTTCTCTCTTTGCGATGTATGAAAATCCTTTTGAAAACTAGATAGGACTTTTGTTAGCTTGATGACCCATGAATGCCTTTCTCAAGGACCTTGATATTTACTCTTTGACATATAAGCATCAAGGAAAATAGCACTCCAAGCACCCAGTTTCTGTGGAATGGTAAGCACCTTGTTGCAAGTTGCAAAATTACCTCCTGTCATAAAGATATGAGTTGGTTTTTCAACTAGATAAAGCTAATAAGCTAACAGATAGTCACTCCATTTACCATGTGAGTCAAAGATGAACCATGTTATCATCAGTGTGACAAATGGTGCTGTCAAGTTCTCTTACTAGAGGGCTAGTAATTGTTTATCTTGAGAACATGTGTGTAATGGGTTTTATCTACTCGGCTCTATAAGGGAGGAGATTTTTTTTCTGTGTTGCAATCTCCTAGCAGACTGGCTGTGATATTGATCACATTCTGGTTTAATTTATATTCACTAGCAAACAAACAATTTTTTTTTTTGTTTCTACTACCTTAGTTTGGAGGAAGATTTTGTTTTTAATGCTCTTTCCCCACGTGGAGGAGGAAAAATTAATTTTTCTTCTTCCCTTCTAAAAATTCTGGTTTGACTAATAATCAGATTAACAAATGGCAGATTAAGAGGAGAAAATGATCAAATTATTATATATGTACATTCAGGGGTTCTGCAAAGATATAGGACCCAAAACAAATTAAGCAGTTGAAGCTTCCATGCCATCTTGACCATAGGAGGAGGGGGTTGTGATTTGGAACTACAAAAGGCAGGAAGGCAATTCATATAAAGATGAAAAAGTGAATGTATAGTAAATTAATGTTTGCTGGACTATTTTAATAATGGGACACACAAACTGTTAGCAATGAACTGGCAGCAAAAGTCAACCAGCAGAATTGGACCTCAATTCAGCAACCTTGGTTCTTGAGTTTGGCTGGGGAAGAATTCGGATCCAAGAACTCAAATTATAAGCGAAATTTTTAGAAAGTCACAGAGGTAAAAAAAATTGAGCTAGCTTAGTTGTGCAGGCTCAGGAGACAGGTAAAGGGGGGGGGGGGGGGAAGGTCCCTTGGAACTTAGGGGAAAGAAAGCAAGGATATATGTGTGTGGGGAAAGAGGTGGAGAAAAAGGTCTGGCCAGGGAAGAAAGAGGGTGGGGTAAGGCATGAGCTTGAGAGGGGGGGATAAAGGGGGAAGGGCAAGAGAAGGAGAGAGAGGGAAAGAGAGGGAGAGAGAGGGAGAGACAGAGAGATAGAGAGACAGAGAGAGAAGAGAGAGATTGTCCTGAGTCCTTTGTCTTGAGGGATTTTATCTAGAAGTCTCAGGTGAGGATCTTAATAGAATATTCAACTGCTTTCCAGGTGTGTCTCCTCAAAGTCCTGGTTTCCACTGATTGGTCAGAGGCACCAGGACGGGGTCCTTAGTTATCATAGCTGGTCCTGATGCCAACTATGGCATAGTCCCAACCTGGCCCTGCTGCTTTGTTGGGCCTAGAGCTGAAACACAACTGAGACTTCACTGTTATCTCTAGAGCTTAATGCTTAAGGGAGCCGATGTGCAAAGGCTTGTATGGGAGTTGTAGGAGGCTATTCTCTGGTCTCCTTGTTTCTCCTCCAAGGGGATACACCACATGACTAGTAACATGCCATGGGAAGAAAGGTCAGGGCAGGGTCTGAACCATATTGCTATGTGCAATAACATGGATGGACCTTGAGAATATTATGCCAAGTGAAATGTAGATAAAGCTAAGAACCATATGATTTCACTCGTATGTGGGATGTAAAACTGAAACTCATGGACACAAACAGCAATGTGGTGGTTGTTGGAAGGAAGGGGTGGGGGGAGAAGGGGGTCCTAATATACAGTGACAGGAGAAGATTTGACTTTGGTAGTAGGCACACCGATACTCAGATCTTGTAACAGAAACCCACACTTGAAAAGTGGTTCCTCTCACATGTCCAATGTCAATGGTTCCTCCCTATGTGACAACTATTCTACACTCAGGACCACAGGGTTCACTCTTTCCCCCGGAAACCATTGTTGGTCATACTTTGTTCTCTAAGAAATCACTTTTTGCCACTTACTCCCAGTGCTTTTCTGTTTGTTTTGTTTGTTTGTTTGTTTGTTTGTTTTAAACCTTGACTGTTAAGAGTTTCACTCTACCTTGTTCTTGGCAACAATGGCCCATTTATTTATTTTTTAAAATATATTTTATTGATTTTTTTACAGAGAGGAAGGGAGAGGGATAGAAAATCAGAAACATTGATGAGAGAGAAACATCAACCAGCTGCCTCTTGCACACCCCCCACTGGGGATGTGCCTGTAGCCAGGATACATGCCCTTGCCTGGAAATGAATCTGGGACCTTTCAGTCTGCAGGCCGACACTCTATCCACTAAACCAAACCGGTTTCGGCAACAATGGCCCATTTAAACTGGACCTGTCCTCAGTGATGCATCTTCTTCACATCTAATATATTTAAAACAGTATTTTTATTATTTCAGAGAGGAAGGGAGCGGAAGGGAAAGACAGGAATTTCAACAAAGAGAGAGAATTATCAATGAGCTGTCTCCTACATGTCCCCTACCAGAGACCGAACCCACAACTCAGGCATGTGCTCTGAGCAGAAATCAAACCATGACTTCCATGTTCATAGGTTGACACTCAACCACTGGGCCATGCTGGCTGGGTATGATCAGTTTGTTTTCTATTGTCAATGTCAATTCTCAGTCCATGTTTGATCACTGAGTGGTTTTTATCTTCTCCCTCATAGCGGTTGGAGGAAGATCTAGTAAAATCTGCTGAACAAATTTTAGGAGAAAAGTCTTAACACTGCTTTACAAACCAAAGTTTATTGTGTATTCTAAAGTACAAGTTAATGAATAGCAGGACAGAAGTTGCCAGGTTTGTTTGTTTTGTTTTTTTTGAGTACTAAATTGCAGTTTATTTTCTTCTGAGAATTCCTTTAACATGGCATTTGCTAATAGAATATATGAAAATTTGGTTTTTATTATGAAACTCAGTTGCAATTTCAGTTCTAAGTATGACATATTAAGTGCACTGTTTTAAAGTGGTTAAATGTGCAATTTAAATTTCTTATAAACACTACATTTTAAAGAGTAGAGGCATAAATTTTAACTTCCATCCTCACTGTAAAATCAATTAATGAGTCTAAAAAATGCTAATGAAAATCTTGCAGATATTATACTTCTGCTCTACAGCAGAATGTTTAAATCCTTAGTTTTCATACTAACATTGTATTAGTAAAGATTAGAAGTGTTAATAAACCAATATATCCATCCTTTTCCTTTTACTAATTCAGTCAATCATGATTTCAACTCAGCATCACCTATTTCTGAGCCTCTGATAGGTTCTAAAAGGATTAACATATGTGACTATCCTTACAAAGTTTAAGAGAGAAAGTGAGATATGTAATTGAAGAAGAATAGTTTGTTGTTGTTTTTTTTTTAAGTTGGAGATAGCATTTGGAAAGCTATAGATCATCTTTAAAAATAGAAGGACAGATGCTTTTGTAAGCTTGGGCTTGGAAACCAACCTATGTTAATTCTGGTGTTACTCCTTACTAGCTATTTGACTCATGCATGACACCCTGCTTAAGCCTTCCAAGCTTTAATTACCTTGTCTGTAAAATGGGAAGTGTTATAGTAATACAACTTTGTTCTGAGGGTTAGTTGAATTAAAATAAGTAAATCATAATACCTTGCATATCGTAGGTCTTAATAAATTCTAGTTTTACCCAACTCATCTGATTTTATATATGTAACTATCCAAGTCTCTGGATTAATTGAATACATATGCTAAACCTGCACTGTGAAAGATGCTGAAGATCCAAGAATGAGCAATTCAAAATCCCTGCTGCCTATAATCATTTACTAGAGGAGAAAGGCCAATAAATAAATCAATGCAGTAGAGGATAACAGCAGAGTAGAATGGTTATTTCCTATTATACACTAGAGGCCCGGTGCATGACATTAGTGCACAGGGGATGGGGGATATCCCTTAGCCCAGTCTGTAGTCTCTCCAATCTGGGACCCATCGAGGGATGTCCGACTGCCTGTTTAGGCCTGATCCTGTAGGTAGGATCAGGCCTAAATGGGCAGTCAGACATCCTTCTCACAATCCAGGACTGCTGGCTCCAAACTGCTCACCTGCCTGCCTCCCTGACTGCTCCTAACCTCTTCTGCCTGCCAGCCTGATCATCCCCTAACCACTACCCTGCCAGCCTAATTGATGCCTAATGCTCCCCTGCCAGCCTGTTGGCCCCTAACTTCCCTCCTTTACCGGCCTGGTCACCCCTAACTGCCCTCCCCTGCAGGCTTGATCACCCCCAATTGCCCTTCCTTGCAGGGTTGGTCCCTCTCAACTGCCCTCCCCTGCCAGCCTAATCGCCCACAACTGCCCTCCCTTGCAGGGCCTGGAACCTCCCAACGGCCCTCCCCTGTTGGCCATCTTGTGGTGGCCATCTTGTGTCCACATGGGGGCAGGATCTTTGACCACATGGGGGCAACCTTCTTGTGTATTGGAGTAATGGTCAATCTGCAAATTACTCTTTTATTAGATAGGATAGAGGTCTGGTGCATGGGTGGGGGCCAGCTGGTTTGCCCTGAAGAGTGTCCCAGATCAGGGTGGGGGTTCCCTTGGGGTAAGGGTTGGCCTGGGCGAAGGGCTTATGGTGGTTTGTGTAAGGTTCTATGCCGCCGTGAGAGAAACTGCAGGCAGGAGTCCGAATAAGTGAACGAATTAATCAGGCTTTATTGGGGGTCTCCGGGCAGGTTCACAGGCTCGGGGGGAATGGAGCCGGAGAAGCCACGCCATGAGACTGGGGCCAGGGGACGAGGGAAAGAGAGAGGGGAAACCCAGCCGGACCTCCTCCCGGACTGCCTGGGAGGACAGTCTGGGAGAAAAGGGTCCCATGTGGCACACTGAGGCACATTTTAAAGGCAAGGGTTGGGCCCAGGGCAGAACGGGAAGGGGTGGGACACAGGGCACTCTGGTATGTGATTGATTGGTGGCTCAATGTCTCTGTCAATTACATCATAACTACGCCCACCAGTTGGGGGGTGGGTACCTATCAGTTTGCAGACTGGCCACGCCCCCCAGCGACCCAAGTGGAGGCCCTGGAATCTGGGATTAATTTATGTTCTACAATGTATAAAACTTTGTAGCCTGGAGGGGAGCCAAACCTTCTGCTTGCTCCATGGTGGCAGCCATTTCTGTTTGAAACTTTGTAGCCTAAAGTGGAGGCCTAGGCCCGCAACAGCAGGCAGAAAGCTTGGCTTCCTCTGTTGCCAGGGAAACCCAAGCCTCTGTTCTCTCCAGCTCAGTGGCTGCCACATTTATGTATCTTTTATAATTGAAACTTTGTAGCATTGAGTGGAGGCCTAGAACTAGGCCTAGCAATGGCAGGCAGAAAGTTGGCTTCCTCTGTTGCCGGGGAAACCCAAGCCTTCCTCCTGCTCTCAGTGGTGGCAGCCATCTTGGTTGGGGTTTATTTGCATAATCTTCTCCTGATTGGCTGGTGGGCGTGGCTGTGGGCGTTCCTTGTGGGTGTAGCAAAGATATGGTCAAATTTGCATATTACTCTTTTATTAGATAGGACTGCTAGGGGCCTGGTGCACAAAATTTGTGCACTGGGGGTAGGTGATCCCTTAGCCCAATCTGCCCTCACACATACTGGGAGCCGTCAGGGGATGTCCTACTAAGCACTCACCACCGCCAGCTCTTGGGCATTCAGCCATCACCCTGCAATGGGGCCGATGGCTGGCTCCATTCCTGCCACCCCTCCCCCACCTTTCTGGCCAGTCGGCAGGGAGGGGACAGTTTGTGGCAACCAGACAGGCAGGCAAGGGAGCATTTAGGAGCCAGCGGTCCACGATTGTAAGAGGAATGTCCAACTACTGGATTGGAGAGGGTACAGGCTGGGCTCAGGGAACCTCTGCTGTCCCCACATACATGAATTTCGTGCACCAGGCCTCTAGTACAATATAAAAGAAGACAAAAGACCTGAAAAGACATTTCCACAAAGAGGATATGCCAATGGCCAATAGACATATGAAAAAATGTTCAAAGTCACTGATCATCAGAGTTCAAATTAATGCTTCAATGAGTTATCAACTCACAACTGCCAGAATGGCTACTATCAACAAATCAACAAACAATAAGTATTGGCAAAGATGTGCAGAAAAGGGAACCCTAGTACACTGCTGGTGGAAATGCAGATTTGTGCAGCCACTGTGGAAAACAATATGGAAGTTCCTCAAAAAACTAAATATGGGATTGCCTTTGACCCAGTGATCCCACTTTTATGAATATATTCTAAGAATGCTGAAACACAGTCAGAAAGAATATATGCACCCTTAAGTTCATAGCAATATCATTTACAATAGCTAAGATCTGGAAGCAGCTTCAGTGTCCATTAGTAGATGAGAGGACAGGAAAGCTGTGGTTCATTTACACAGTGGACTACTATGCAGCTATAAAAAAGAAAGATCTTACCTTTGGAATAGCATGGATGGACCTAGAGATTATTATGCTTATAGAAATAAGCCAGTCAGAGAAAGATAAGTACCACATCATCTCATGCATATGTGGAATCTAATGAACAAAATAAACTAAAGATCAAAATAGGTCCAGCAGCATGGATACATGGAACAGACTGACTGATCTTGGAGAGGAATTGGGTTGGGGAGATAGGAAGAGATAAACCAAAGAACATATACACATACTAGGGGCCCAGTGCACAAATTTGTGCACCTTGAAAAGGACTGTGACCTGTGAGGCTGCACAGGGGCAGCTCTTGGCCCATCCTCCACATCCCTGCCCAGCCCTTCTGCCACAACACCTTGTCCTCTGTCTGCCGGCAGCTCTCACCATCGCAGCTCCCATGTGCTGCTGGCACCAGCCCAACTTACACCCACTGACAATGCAAAGCAATTGGGGCCAACACCAGCAGCCGGTGTGACTGGCAGCTGCTGCCTCAATTGCCCCTCAGGAACAGGGGGAGGTAGAGAAGCTCTCAGGGGCAATCAGGGCCAGCAGCCACTGGGAGTACCTGCTGATAGTGCCGAGCAATTGGGAATGGCACTGAGTACCAGTAGTGGGTACAAGCAGCGGCTCTGATGCCAGCAGCAGGTACGAGTGCCAGGCGGGACCACAGCATATGAGAGCAAAGAATTTTCAGTAACCACCAGAGGCTTGTCCTGATGACAGCAGCTGGCACCCCACCTTGGTCTAGCACCCCCACTCACCTGCTCCACCAACCCACTGTGGCTGACACCTGCCATGTTCTGCACTCTGCCATCTGCTGCTGATGCCCACCATGTTCCATGCATGTTCCCTGGTGGTCAACACATGTTATAGTGACTGGTTGTTCCACTGTTCATTCTATTTGCATATTAAGGTTATATATATATAGACTAGAAGCCTGTTGCATGAAAATTCATGCACTGGAGGGGGCGTTCCTCAGCCCGGCCTGCCCCCTCTCACAGTCTGGGAACCCTCAGGGGCAGGAGGTGACCCAGCGGTAAAGGGAAGGCAATGCCCCCATCACACCTCTGCTGCTGCCAATGCCGGCAGCGTAAATCTTGGCTGGCCCTGGTTACCTGAGCCTTGGGTGGCCCTGGGCAGCTGGGCAGATACCATCCAAGGCTTGCCTGTGCCTCAGGCCAGCCCTGGATGGCTGGGCAGCCACCATCTGAGGCTTGCTTGTGCCTCGGGCCAGCTCTGGGTGGCTGGGGGCTGAAGGGACTGGAGTGCTTCAGAGGCAGGCGTGTGGAGCGGCCAGACCTGTCTGGGGGTAGGCCTGGCCGTACCACACACCTGCCACCCCAGCGGGGCTGAGGAGACTGGGCACCACCATCTTGTAGCTATGAGTGCCGCCATCTTTGTGAGGGTGTGACAATCAATTAGCATATTCCTTCTTTATTAGATAGGACTAGAGGCCTGGCATATGAAATTTGTACACGGGTATGGTTCCTAGGCCTGGCCTGTGATCAGGGCCATCTTTCCAGCCCTGCCCCCCACAGCCACCCACCCCCAGTTCCCTGTTCACCATTGGGCAATTGGAGCCTGTTAGCTGGGGAAAGGAACTGAGAGGTGGTTACTGTGCCTCATAGTGACTGGTTGAGTGGTCATTCTGGTCATTCCATTGTTAGGGTTAATTTAAATATTACCTTTTTATTATATAGGATAGAGGCCTGGTGTAAGGGTGGGGGGCCAGCAGGTCTGCCCTGATGGGGGCCCTGGGTTAGGGTGGGGGGGTCCCTGCTGGGGGATGAGGCCAGCCAGAGCGAGGGGTCACTGGGCAGTTTGTAGGCCAGCCACCGTCCCTATCAGGGTGGGGGTTGGGACCGGCTGGGAGAGGGGGCAGCAGTTGTTCTGGTCTCTGGTCTTTTTGCTGTTTGAGTCACAGGGCTTTTATTATGTAGGATATGCATCACTCATGGACACAGACAATAGTGTGGTGAAGGCCTAGGGAAAGGCAGGGATGGGGTGGAGGGGCCAGGGGGAAGGAAATGGGGACATCTGTAATACTGACAACAATACCGTACATATA
Organism: Antrozous pallidus; assembly: GCA_027563665.1. Lineage (NCBI taxonomy): Eukaryota > Metazoa > Chordata > Mammalia > Chiroptera > Vespertilionidae > Antrozous > Antrozous pallidus. The sequence continues at coordinate 24,725,690 of CM050519.1, forward strand.
TTTAAAAAAAAAATAGTGGTAAAGAGTCCAATTAGATGATAACAGGAGGTAGAATTGCACAGTCCACATGTGTGTTCCACCCTTTGTTAACTGTGTGCCTTTAGGTAGGTTATATCTCCTCTCTGAACATGTGTTTTGAGGATACTACTTACACCTACCACACTGACTCTTAAATAAAAAATATTTATGTAAAACATTGAATATGTTAAATATTCAATATTATCTGATATTATTTGTGTAAGAACTTTTGCAAACATTAGAATAGGTATATAACTTTCCCTTTAAAATGCCAAAACTAAAAGGCCCATTTAATCCTGTATTAATGAGATCTCCCTGTTACCTGGTCTCCTTCTGGTATAACATGTTGCTACTTTGGAAGGTGTGCCGGGGGTAGCAGCCAGAGAAACCAGCAGCAGAGCTCTACTACTCTCTCATCATAACTTCACACAGGCAGAAACAGGGACCTCTCTGTAAAGTGGGAGACTGGTCAGGCTCAGGGACATCCTGAGCATAGAGGCGATTCTGTGAAAGTGCCTCTCTGAGGGAAATATTTTTCACTCAAAGTTTAATTATGTTCATTCTGAGCACAACAATTTCCCAGGGTTCCCTACAATGTTAGCTCTTTTCAGCTTAAATTTACTTACTTTTTATCCTCCAGTAGCACATAAAAGATGTCACCAAATAATGGTTAACTTTAAAAAGAAAATTATGGCCATGCCAGTGGCTCAGTTGTTGAGCATCGATGGGTGAACCTCGATGTCACAGAGGTCAGTTCCATTCCCGGTCAGGGAACATGCCTGGGTAGCTGGCTTCGATCCCCAGTGTAGGGCGTGCAGGAGGCAGCCAATCAATGATTCTCTCTAATCATTGATATTTTTTTCTCTCTCTCCCTGCCTGTTTATCCCTGAAATAAAAAAAAAAAAAAAATCTTTAAAATAATAAAATAAAATAAAAACAAAATTATGTATAACTAATGCAACCTGCACTGAAGCTACATTCAGGAATAATTTTAAAAAATTTTAAGTCACTTTTTAAGTTGAACTACTTAAATGCAAGCATATCAATCAGTCTTTGGTGCCAAATGTGTATTTGATTCCCTTGCTTTGTTTTCATATTCCCAGTAATCCAGACATGGACACAAACACACACACACACTTGTTCTTTGTTATTCAAACAGCACCTGGTCTCCTGGTGAGGTTTGGCTTGGGGCTTAGCTGTCACGGAGCAGGCTGTGAACTGCAGTACGACTCTAGGAGCTCAGGGGCAATGGGGAAGCTGCCAAAGTCTTAACTTCTGCATAATCGTCTGCTTCCTCCTCACCAGAGCACCTAATTCAGGGCGTTGGCACCACCTGCCACACCTTTGGGCTGTCCTTCATCTCGGAGCCAAGGGATTGCAGATGCCAAGGTCACACCGCTCAGAAGCCTGGGATCTAGCCGGATGTCTAGGTCCCAGGGCATCTACCCGCCCTCCACGTGGGCCGAACGACCCGAATGCAATTTCACCTCCACTCTCCCAAATGGTAGGGAACCCTATACCTGCTTACAGCCACCAGTGCCGGCTCGACTCCACGCTCGAAGAGGAGGGAGGACGTGACTCAGTAAGTATTGGATCTAACACCCTCCTCCTGCCCCAAACCCTCCATGCGTGGGACCCAGGTCGGTCCCTGGCTGCACAAGCTTTTCTTGGCAGGGACAGCAAAGGCTTCGGGGCGTTTCCATTTGTCACTTGGCAAAGCGTGGCGGCCAGTGTGCAGTCCAAGTGCGCGGCTTGGGAGCGGTCCAGCGAGGTGCTCTGTGGGTTTGATGTTCGCCTGCACCTGCCCGCGACGTGTGTGGGAGCTCCCCGGGCAGCGGGCGGCTTGGCAGGCCAGCTACCAGGGACCTTCCTGCTCCGAGGCCACCCCGCAGCCAAGGCACGGCGGGCCTCTCCCAGGAGCCCCTGACTTGCCAATTATTTTCAGATGCACTTCGGAGTGTTGCTTTCTTCCTATTTTCAAGTCTTGAATGTGGCTGGTTGTTTCTCACTTACTTCATTTTTCTTTGTTAGGCCACCGAATTGTAAGCCCCAATGTTGTATTCCTGATCAGATTGCCTTTGTAAAATGTGCCACAATCTTTTAGAAACGGCAGCATAACCTGTTAGGAATCTTTCTGATGAGTAAATCCTTGTTAACAAACTCCCATCCCTGATCCCTGTTCAGGGTTTTATTTCTATTTAGCATCCAGCCTATAATGTCATTTATTAAGATCAGAAATTTAATTATGTGCATATTTGAAACCCAAGCCCATTAAGTCTATTGGTCCCTTGAAAATGCTGTTTGCCAGGTGTGCAGTCACAGAAAATATGCCAAAATGTCGCACAGTTAATTTTTAAAGCTTAACTTAAAAAAGACTGAAGGACTAGCTTTTTACGTAGAGAAAAATGGCTGTTTGGACTTTAGAAACCATAGGAAAATGCCAGAAATGAGGAAGAAATGAAATTAAGATGATCCTATTCATAGGAAAGATGCTGGGAAGGAGGCTCTGAGAGGAAGGGCATGGCTTGGGCCTTGACCAGGGTCACAAGGCCCTGCTGGGTACGGCCATCTCCACTGCCTAGGGCTGGCCACCTTTGGCCTGGATGGCGTAGGGCAACTCTGAAGGGCCCCTCTAGCTTCAGAGCTTCTCCATGGCTTGGCCTAGCTTGCAGGGGCTTGTAGGGCCACTCGACTTTTCTCTCTATCCATTCCTGTTTTCTCCTTTTGCTTTCACAGGTGTTTGTCCCAAGGGTGCTCGCTGCTGAATGCTCTGCACACAGAATTCCATCTGAGTCTGCTTCTTGGAGAACCCTATCTGCAACACCGTTCAACTGAGGACAAAGAAGTAATTAGGTAGTAAAGGTAGAGAATTTAGTAGGAAATATTTTAATATCTTAAATACTGTGGAGTTCTAAAGGAGAAAAAGCAAATATAAAGACTGAGGAAACAATATAGCAGACAGGTGGTGCTGATGCACCGCAGCCTCTGCTCCTTTTGAATGTGACCATGGAACGGTCACAGAGACCTCTGGGCCTCCCTCCTCTTCCTTTGTCCTTCTGTCAGGCTGGATTAGCAACAACTTGCCTGTGACCAAAAAGTTTCCAAAGATGATCTCAAAACTATAAATCTGGGAGACAGACCTGAAGGCAAAGAAAATGTACCATTTAGAATTCGAAATGGTGATTCTACATCCCTGAGAGACTGTCATGCTGACAGCTCACGGAGGTGTGAGGAAGATTCCTGTGATGGCTGCTTGTCTAGAGATAACTGATACCTATCGAGGGAATGAGGTGAGAGGATGCAGAGGTCAGGAAGTGGAAATTAAGATAGAAACACCATGGGAGAGTACATCAGATAAAAAAAAACCGTAGTCATTGACATTTACAAGGAAGAGATTGACAAAGAGGAACATTGTAGTCACAAAAGTAAACCTTACTGGAAATTAAGAAGTTGGGCCCACAATGAGAAGTTGGAATCTTACTTAATTTACTTTATTTTGGTATCAGCTAAACTACTCTGGAAATTTACCTTTGGTTAAAATAATAATCACTCAACAAATAATTAAATGTCTACTTTAATTAGTTATGCTTCTTTGATGCAGTAAAAAAAAAAGGAAAGAAATGATAAAAGAATTTGTGTTCAGGGTAAAAGGAGGCTAACAGAATAGATAACAAAGCTGAACCAGGGACACTACAGGGGTCTATTGGCCTGTTGTTAAAGAGAGCTTTCCCTAACATCCCCACTTCCAACCTTTTCATCCTGAAGGTTTCATTTTTCCAGAGGGAAGAGAAAGTGACTTCTCACACCTTAGCTGGAAGGATAGGACCCCTTGACTGACAGGACAATTGGGGACAGGACATTCACCAAAGAAATTGAGGTTCTGTAGCCAAAAGAAGAGTCAAAGAATGGGCCTACCGAGATTTCGGAAGCCCCGCCCCCTCAGGTATTGCTCTAGGAATGACATGTTGGTGGGAGGCATGAGCCCTGTTTACAGGGAGCAGGTAGTCTAGTAAGACAGTCTAATGGTATAGGACGGATGCTGTTAGTTGGCTACGTACAGCCATTCCCAGCCTAATTTTTTCTTGCCTACTTCTACTACACAGTGTGGCTAAGGAACTTTGTATACTTAGGACCTAACATAATATCTGGCACATGGTAGGTGCTCAAAAAATGTTGACCAACCAAGTGATCAAATGAATAAATGTTTAAAATTGGCATAATTATGTTAGCTTAGTATATCTCAAGAAACTATTCTCCAATCATATATGTAGAAATTCAGTAATATATATGTAATTATTGAACTTTTCAAGATGAATTGAAATTGCAAATTATTAGTTGGTCTTGAGTTTGAATGCCCACTAATAGTGAGTCATTTCACACCCTTAAAATTGGATTAGTTCTTCTTAAAACATGGAATCATGAAAACACATTAAAAAAAGTATTAGTGATGATTTGATCCAACCATTTTATTTTATTTTCAAGGAAATTGAGAAAGAACAACTGTGCTCCCCTACTCCCTCCCCGACACATAGCCCACTCTTACCAGAGCCAAGATTCTTGATTACCTGTCTGATGCACTTATACTGCCCTTGATGGAAACAGAAACACTGCAGCTAGATTGGTTTGAGACAGAGGGAATTTAAATGTAATTCCACAAAGGAAAAAAAAGCCACCAAATTTACATTTATAAAAGTAATAGAAAGGCTCTGACTCTTAAATTGTTTCTAAATAAAATACTGTGAATGAACTTCATCCAATAATGATATATCCTTTGGCACTGGGGCATTTTGGAGTATTTATTTGTTATTGTGAAAAATTGCACTTGAATAATGTATAACAGGATGTATGTTCAAATTGCCTTTGAATAATGTATAACAAGAAAGGTTTTCTTTATTCATTTAGTGTCTTTCTTTCAGGGAACTAGAATACTTCAGGTTGGGTGCCTGGTTGAGTACATGCTTTTCCACTTAAAACTTAACATTTTGGAGACCAGAGTCAATGTTTTGAGCCCAAAGGAGTAGCACTCAATAACCTGAAAGACAACATCATGACAAAGTATTAAGTTTACGTTGTCCTACCCATCCATCAGCACAACTCGGAAGCATCACCTTGGAAGTGAAGAATGGTAAACTTGAAATTGCCTATTAGTGAAAATCAGACATTCCTAAGCTCTTGGAGGAAATTGTAGGGATAGCACCGGAAAGCCTTTTTATTCAGACCTGTTGTAGCACCCCAGGTATCACGTGACCTCATGAGCAGACTACACTATCTCCACTGTTTCAAGTACACAATGTTCCATTCAGCGTGGCTGCAGGGAATGTCATACAGATTTGCTGCTATGGCACTTCAGGAGGCCTTGTCCTGGGCACAGGCAGAAGGAAGTTATAGTGTTTGTGAGGCTGGTAGCAGGGGTGGATGGGAGATAGTCTCAAGAATCATCATAAATTGTAGCCATCAACAGGACAAAGTTCTGAGAGGGCTATCTTGAACTCCAAGGAGACTCTCCAAAAGACTACCCCAAATTACTAGGCAAACGTTTGAGGGGGTGCAGAAGGTGCTATACTGGTATAGTGGGATAGAATTCAATAATTAACAATCCTGTGCCATATATTTCTCTTAGAACTGGAAATATAGCAGTGAGCAAAACAAAACAAAAAATTCTTGTTTTTGTGGACTTACACCAAGTGGGGTGAAGGGGTAATAAATGCTGTGGACTGAATCATGTCCCTTTAAAATGTATATGTTAAAGCCCTACCCCCCATAGAGATGGTATTTGGAGATGGCCTTTGGTGGGTGATTAGGTTTAGAGGAGGCCATGATGGTGAGGCCCTCAGTATGATATTCGAGGCCTTTAGGAAGGGACATGAGAGAGATTGGGTCATGTTGAGGACACAGTGAGAGACAGCTGTCTGTAAACCAGGAAGAGGACCCTCACCAGGGACTAAAATTGATCAGTGTCATGATCTTAGAATTCTCAGCCTCCAGAAATGTGAGAAGTAAATTTTGTTTAATCTCCCAGTCTATGTGACATTTTGTTATGGCAGTTCAACTGACAAACACAATAAATAAGACACATAATGCATAAGTAAATTGCCTAGTATATTAGAAAGTGATACATGCTATAATTTTTTTTAAAAAGCAGAATAAGTGACATTAGGAAAGTAGATATGGGAAAGAAGATGGTCAGATTAGGTCTCATTAAGAAGGTGATATATAAACAAAGAATTGAAGGAACTGAGGGAATTAGCCAATCAGGTAACTGAAGGAAAATGTGTTCTAGGTGGACACTAAAGCTAGAGCAATGATCCCAAGATGGAAATGTGGTTGGCATATTCTAGCAGCCCCAAGGAGGCCAGTATGGCTGGAGGGGAATACACTAGGGAGAGAAATAAGAATTAGGTAAAAAAAAAAAAAAAAAAAAAAAAAAAAAAAAGATCTGGGGTCAGATCACAAGGGCCATGGAGATCTGTGAGTGAATGAGGAGATACAGTGAGATCTTGATTAGGAAATGACATAATTACATTTAAGTTTAAAGGTCTTTGGGGCTGCTGTGTTGAAGATAGTGTGCAACCTGGAAGGCCAACTATGATAATATTGCAGTAATGTAGACCAAGGCTTAGACCAGATGGTAGTAGTGGAAGTGGGAAGAAGTGGTTAGGTTTTGAATACATTTTGCAAATAAAGCTAGCAAGATTTGCTGTGTTATAGAGAGGGAGGTATAAAGGATGGTGGACTTGTACAATAGGAAGAAGAGTTGCCATCAAATGAGGGACCCGGCCAGTATGGCTCAATGGGTGATTGTCAACCTATGAACTAGAAGGAGGTCATGATTCTATTCCTGGTCAGGGCACATGCCAGGGTTATGGGCTTGATCCCTGTTAGAGGGCGTGCAGGAGGCAGCCCATCAATGATTCTCTCTCATCATTGATGTTTCTCTCTCTCCTTTTCCCGTCCTCTCTAAAATCAATAAAAAAATTTTTTTTTCAATGAGGGAAAAGGGTTGGGGTGGTGCCTATTTGGGGGCTCAGGAGATTTCCCATATTGATTTTGGGATGTGTGTTGGTCATTCAGGTGGAGATGTTAAGACTTAAATCATTTCAGTTATGTGAAACCATGAGTATCTGAAGTGATGAATCCTGGGGAAATCTGGGTTACATTCACTACATGCCCTTAAGGAAGCAAGTTTTGAAGTAACCATTGTGACTTGATAGAAGTTGAAGGTAACCATGACAGAGTTTGGTAAGTGGCTGGAATTTCAGCATCGGACAGTGGCTTCGCTCTCTAAAATCTGAAAACTTTATTAAAAAAAACTGAATGCCTCCAGGAAAAATATTTTTGGATCTATGTATTTCTTTTAATAAAATGAATTATCTCTGTGTGCTTGCATCTTCCACATTATTATAGATTCCTTAAAGGCAGGGACTGTGTTTTCTCTCTCCCAGTATTCTAAGCAATTGGCAACTTAGTGTCTAGAGGCAATAAAGGCTTATTGAGTGAATAAATAAGTGAATTTTTGTCTACATAAAAGTCAATAATCATATTGTGAAAATCAACTATCTTAAATATTTAAAGCCATATATTTCCCACTTAAAATCCTTAATTATGTCCCTAACCAGTTTGGCTCAGTGGATGGAGCGTTGGCCTGCAGAATGAAAGGTCCCAGGTTTAATTTTGGTCAAGGGCATGTACCTTGGTTCCAGGCACATCCCCTGTAGGAGGTGTGCAGGAGGCAGCTGATCAATGTTTCTCTCTCATCAATGTTTCTAACTCTCTATCCCTCTCCCTTCCTCTCTGTAAAAAATCAATAAAATATATCTAAAAAACCAAAATTCTTAATTAGTTCCAATAAAACAGGGTATATGGTAAAAAAAATAAAGCAAAATGTTATTACTATAAAATGTATTGTGAGTGAACATAATGTATTTTTGTCTCTTAGTGAGGTTTCTCCCATGAGTCTTTAATTTATATATTATGTGGCTAGTAAAATAAGTGTTCTGCCTTGTTATTCAAAATGTTATCCTCAGACCAGTAGCAGTGGCATCACACAAGAGCTAATAAGAAATGCAGATGCTCAGACTGCAGTGTATACCTACTGAATCCCAATCTGTTTTACAGCCAAATCCCCAGGTGACTTATATGCATGTTAAAATGTGAGCTGCCCTGCTCTAGTGCAGGGGTTGGTAAGCTACCACCTTGTTTTGTGAATAATGTTTTATTAGAACACAGCCCTGCCCATTTGTTTACATACTGCCTATGGCTGCTGTGGTGCTACAACAGCAGAGCTGAGTAGTGGTGACAGAGACCAAACGGCCTGCAAAGTCTAAAATATTTGCTGTCTGGCCCTTTAAAAATTAGTTTGTAGACTCTCGTTGTGGGTTCCAGTGTTAGGCCAAGGCCAAGTGTGAATGTTGTGATCTAGATATAAATGTAAGAATTTTTTTTTCCTTTGGTGTTTTTTTTCCTTTTAAATTGAATTCAGAGAGGAAGGGAGAGGGAGAAAGAGAGGGAAGAAACATCAATGATGAGAGAGAATCATTGATCGGCTGCCTCCTGCATGCCCCCACGGGGGGCTGAGCCTGCAACACGGGCATGTGCCCCAACAGGGAATTGGACCTCGACCTCTGGTTCACAGGTTGATGCTCAACTACTGAGTCCTGTGGCTGGGCTTTATTATTTTTTCACTGGGAAAAAAATGTTCAACGATTTTGAATGTAAATATGAATTCTTCTAAGGTAGTATTGTAAAATTGGATAATGTGAATACTGTTTATGTCCCAATTTTTTTTTAGTTTATCATTTTCTGATAATATGTGCTTATTGAAAATTTGAAAAGCAAAGAGAGGTTTTAACCTAGATTTTAACATATTTTTTAAAATATAACTAGAACAATACTATTATTATATAATATATTCTGACTTGATTTGTTAAAGTTTCCTGAAACTTCTGTGGGTACAGAAACCACAAACTGATTGACAAAGAAAAGGGAAGTCAATTTTCTAATGGGATTGTGAGTTGTATTTTCACTTATATTTCAAATATTTCCTCAAGATAGAAAAAAATATTTTTAAGCAACATAATTAGTGCCACCTCATCTTTGATTATGTGGCAATTATTTAATTTTTTATGATTCTCTTATGGTTGGCTATTTAGATAAATAATTATTTAAGAGTGAAAATTGGTGCTTATAAAACTGACTCACAAATGATGTGCTCTCGCCATTTTAGTAAAAGGACAGGGAAGCAATACAGCACAAAAGTCCAAATTAATTAGCCCTTTAGTATTGATATGCTTTAAAAGAAGTGATGTAGAAAACCTGTACTATTTAAACATGATAGAAAATAAAGATACAGTGAAAAAGTATGTGATCTGTGGAAAATAAAGCATAACAAACACAATGCAATGACAGTTTTGACACAACAGAAATGAGAAGACATTAAGCTGTGAATTGTAAGATGAAAAGAAAGACTGTATAACCAGCTGGCAACTGAAACATCATCTTCCCAAACAGCATGGCATATTTACAGACAAAATGTGCTATTTCTTGCTGCTGACAATGCCGCATCTTTGAGGTTAGTGAGTTTCTCTCCGTGGTTTAGGTGCTGGACTCAGATAGATGCATGCATCTCAGTTTGATTGGTGTGAACTTCTTTTGAGGAAGCACTGAGGGATGGCACCAAGTGCCAGAGACCCTCTGTGGGCGTGATCCCTCGGCCTCCCCAGAGCTGCCTGGTCTTGTCAAGCCATCCCTCCTCTCAGCTAAGACCAACCAGATACATGCCTGCAGAGGGAAGCTGATCTCTGTCTAGAATAAACTGTCATCCCTGTGGTGCTCCTTCAGTGGATTTACTGGGTTCTGAGCCTGAGACACTCCCCATCCTCTCTTCCGGAATGATGTTTTGCCTTACTTTGGAATTTAACCCTAGCTGGCAATTTAACTCTTGTTCCAATCTAGCTGCTTAGAACTCTCAACTCTGACCTTAGCTTGCCCCAGTGATGAGCAGTGCTCACATACCTCTCCTTGGAGAAGACAATTTTCTAACGGGATTGTGGCTTGCATAGCACTTAGTCTAGAAAGTCTGCCATCTCACACCCACATAAACTAGCTGGGGATGAATTGCTCATGCCTGGCTGACTGACACTATCAGGACCAGGATGATTTCTGTGGTCTGCTCTGTCGCCATTAAAAATGCAATGAAAGAAGGGAGTCTTCATTCAAAGAGATAAATGCAGAACTTGAGAGAGAAGTTTTGTGGTTTTCTCTCTCAGTCCTGTTATTCAGAAATGCTCTAAATTGGAACTAAGGGGGCTTGGTCCTATAAGGGTTCAGAAGTGTATTACTTTCCTGGGGTTGCTGTAACAAAGTACCACAATTGGCGTGGTGTTAAAAAACCAGAATTTACTCCCTCACGGTTCTAGGGGCTAAAAGTTCAAAATCAAGGTGTTGGCAAAGGAGAATTTTTCTCTACCGGTTCTAGTTTCTGGTGCCTCAGGTATGCACTGGCTTGAGCAACATAAATGCAAGCCATGTTAAAACGGTGCTGTCTCCCAGTGTCTCTTTTTTATGTTCTTTTAAGGACCAGTTACATTGGAGTAAGGGCCCACCCTACTGCAGGATGAACTCATCTCAACACCTCAGGAACCCTATTTCCAAATAAGGTCACATTCTGAGGTTTATGGGTTAAGATTTCAGTGTATTTGGGGACACATAACTCAAATGAAATCAGAAAGATAAAGTAAATGAATGTACAAGAAAGCATGTGTTATTTGCAGACGAAATTCAGAGATGTGCTCTTCACTTGTCTGATAAAATATGATTCATTCCATTTATCTTGAAACAATGAATGCTTTTGATCTACATTTTTTCTTCCATGGGTACAGAACAATATTTTATTAATTTCTCTTGCTTCTATTAAAAATACTATACTATAAAAAAAATCACAAGTGCAATAATGAATGGCAAATGATACTGGTCTCCATGTCAGAAACATTAGGGTGGAGATTTTAGCTAATTTAAGTGCACTTAAGGAAATTAAAGGAATAATTGCTACTCAGCTCCTGCAGATTTCCTCTAAAACTAAACATGGGCCCAGTGACATTCTCCCTGTAAATGGTTTACATAATCCTATTTGAGTCAACTCAGGCATCTGACATGTGTCACTTCCAGGCAGAAGATTTAAGAAGTGATGCATGGTTCTATATATTCTCTCCTTGCTTTCCTTTCAAATCATGGAGCCTGTTTGGATATAGACCTTCTGTCAGTCTCGTTGAAGGACATGGTAAAAAGAGCTGTTTCCACTCCATTAAAGACATAAAGCATGAGTAAGAATTAAATGTTGTTTTTTTAATATTGAGTTCGGAATCATTGTGTCTCAAATTAGTCCTTTTTTGACTGATACAAACCATAAGTCTTGATTAGAAAAAAAAATTTACCCAAGGATATGATTATTGATTTTAGAGAGAGAAAGGGAGAAAGAGAGAAAGGGAGAGAGAAACATTGATATGAAAGAGAAACAACCAGGACTGCACACACAACCTAGGTATGGACCAGCAATCCAACCCTAAAACTCTTGGTGTACGGGATGACATTCCAACCAACTGAGCCACACCAGCCAGGGCCCACAAATATTGATTTTTATGTGAAATCTCCAAATAAAAGTTGTTTTAAATGATATTTATTGTCCATCCAGATACCATTGCTGACATGTACACATCAGGAACTATTTGACATTGAAACTGGAACTCAGAACTGTTGGACGTTGAAACTGAGACGCAAACATTTTTTTGTTCTTATATATTTATTTCCAGTATGCAGATGCAAGATTTTTTTAAAGAAAAGAAACGGGGGGAAAAGATTGATACAGAGGCAAAGAAGCACTGAACAGACTGTCAAACTACAGTGGGAAGACAGGGGAAGGTGCAGGGCGGGGGCTGTAAGAGATCAACCGAAGGACTTGTATGCATGCATATAAGCATAACCAATTGATACAAGACACTGGGGCTGGGGGTGGGGCAGCTGAGGGCATGTGCTGGTGGGTAGGGGAGGCTGGGGGGAGGTCAATGGGAGGAAAAAAAGGAAACATATGTACTACTATTTGTAATACTTTAAAAAAATTTTTTAAAGTGATATTTATTTATTTTTTAATCAAAGTAACACATACTAGGTAAGAAATCACATGATATAGAAAATCTTATCTAATAAAAGAGTAATATGCAAATTGACCACATTTCTGCTACACCCACAAGCCGTGCCCACAAGCCAATCAGGAGCAAATAAACCCCAACCAAGATGCCTGTGGCCTGCCGGGGCAGCAAGCTCAGCGTCCACACCCCCAGCCAGCCAGCCTGGCCGTGCGAAAGGAGGGAGGGGGCGGGCTGGTCTGCCCCTGGCCGCAGGGACGCTATGCTCGCGCCTCCCTGGCGGCCCACCCCCGGCCACACAGAAGCTGAGCTCAAGCCGCCCAGGAGGGCTCGCCTCTGGCCACTGGCCACGGTGCTCGCCCATTCCTGCTGGCAGGGCTGAGGGACATCACTCCCCCTTCGCACCCTGCACTCCCTGTGCACGTATTTCATACACCAGGCCTCTAGTTTATAATAAAATAGAGAAAAGTCTTGCCCAGCCCTTCCCACTCCTGAGTCCGAGTTCCTGGAGTGGATCATTCACAACACATGGAGTGTATGCTGTGCTTCTAGGATGCCCTTGACAATGTCCTGTGTGGTTGAGCCCCTCTGTCCTGGATGCTTTTTCATCCTGTGTCTAGTTACCTCATTTGTTGTGAAGGGCAGCTGCCACTAGTTTCTGAAAAAAAGAGTGTATGAAAGGTATATATTTTGTCTTTGCATGTTTAGAGATTTCTACTGTTACATTTATTTAATAGCAGTGTTTTAGGTGGTGGGGAGGGCACCAGGTGTTAGACTGCAGGGTTTGGACGGAACTGGGTTCAGAATCTCAGTACTTGAGTTCTGGCTCGGAAAGAATTCAAAGCCAACAAACTATGAGAGAACATTTATTCATAAAATCACAGAAATAGGAAAGGTAATTCCTTTAAAAAAATGGGCTTAGTAAATAAGTTATAGAAAGAAAGGAAGGGCCCTTGGAGGTTGGGAGTGAGGAAGCTAATGGTAACATGAGTAGGGGGATAGGGAAGGAGAGGGGTGAGGGAAAGGTGAGGGGGGTCTTTGGGGAGGGAGAGTAAGATATTTTAGGGGAGATCACAGAGGAAGATCTCATTATAACATTTAGCAGCTTTCCAGGTGTGTTCTTTCAAGGTCTAGGTCTACACTGATTGATTGGTTGGTGCCAGGTCAAGAGTTCATTATCCAATGCTGGTCCTGAGGTCACCCTTGGGGTTGATTATTTTTTGGGGATGGAAGGGGGCTGGAGCTTAAATACAATTAAGGCCTAGATGTTACCTCTAGGGAGGAAAGGTAAGGGAAGCAATATACAAGGGGAGGAAAGGTCACCATGGGGGCAAGTCCCACCCTATACTTATTCATTACTAGGCACCTAGTGCTTTCTACTCTGGTAATCTCCTGAACCTGGTTTATCATCCTTGCTCTGTTTCTGTTTCTGTCTAACTGTTTGGCTGGATAAAAAACTTGAATGTGAAAAATAATTTATACTCAGAATTTTGAAGGCATTTCTCCACTTGATTTTAGCATCTAATAATGTTATTAAGAATTTCAAAGCAATTCTGATATCTGATTCCCAGTTCTTTGAATAGTTTTAGTGTCTTCTCTCTATAGCTCTCTATTCTAGGCTAGAGGCCTGATGCATGAAATTCATGCATGGGGAGGGTGGAAGGGGAGTGTCCCTTAGCCCAGCCTGCACCCTCTCCAATCTGGGACTCCTTAAGGATGTCTGACTGCCCATTTAGGCCCGATCCCAGTAGGATTGGGCCTAAATGGGCAGTTGGACATCCTTCTGACAATCCAGGACTGCTAGCTCCAAACTGCTCTCCTGCCTGCCTCACTGATTTCCCCTAACCATTTCTGCTTGCCAGCCTGATCACCCCCTAACCACTACCTTGCCAGCCTAATTGATGTCTAACTGCTCCATTGCCAGCCTATTTTCCCCCAACTTCCCTCCTTTGCCGGCCTAGTCACCCCTAACTGCCCTCCCCTGCAGGCTTGATCGCCCCCAAGTGCCCTCCCTTGTAGGCCTGGTTCCTCCCAACTTCCCTCCCCTGCTGGCCTGATGGCCTACAACTGCCCTCCCTTGCAGACCTGGAACCTCCCACTGTCCTCCTCTGCTGGCCATCTTGTGGTGGCCATTTTGCGTCCACATGGGGGCAGAATCTTTGACCAAATGGGGGCAGCCCTCTTGTGTGTTGAAGTGATGGTCAATCTGCAAATTACTTTTTTATTAGATAGGATAGAGTCCTGGTGCATGGGTGGGTACCAGCTGGTTTGCCCTGAAGGGTGTCCTGGTTCAAGGTGGGGGTTCCCTTGGGGTGTGGGGAGGCCTGGGACAGGGGCCTTTGGTGGTTTTCAGGCTGACCATGCCCCCCAGTGACCCAAGCAGAGGCCCTGGGATCTGGGATTAATTTATGTTCTACAATTGAAACTTTGTAGCCTGGAGTGGAGCCAAGCCTTCTGCTTGCTCTGTGGTGAGAGCCATTTCTTTTGAAACTTTGTAGCCTAGAGTGGAGGCCTAGGCTAGGGCTGCATAACCAATGTTGGCTTCCTACATTGCCCTGGCAACCTTAGCCTCTTCTCTCTCCAGCTTTGTGACTGCCACCATTTCTGTTGGGATTATGTATCTTCTATCATTGAAACATGTAGCATTGAGTGGAGGCCTACGCTGGCAAGGGCAGGTGGAAAGCTTGGCTTTCTCTATTTCCAGAGAAACCCAAGCCTCCCTGCTGCTCTCAGTGGCGGCAGGCATCTTGGTTGGGATTTATTTGCATAATTTGCTCCTGATTGGCTAGTGGGCATGGCTGTGGGCATGGCTTGATCAGAGATACAGTCAATTTGCATACTACTTTTATTAGATAGGATTAGAGGCCCGGTGCACAAAATTCATGCACGGGAAGGGGGTTGCCTCTGCCTGGCAGGCACTGTCTCCAATCTGGGGCCTCTGGCTCCTAACCACACACCTGCTTGCCAGCCTAATCCCCTTAACTGCTCTCTCCTGACAGTCTGTTTGCCCTAACTGCTCTCCCCTCCCTGCCTGATTGCCTCTAACCTCCTCTGCTTTGGCCCTGCCAATGTGACTTTGTTGGGAAAGATGTCCAGAAGGACATCCGGAAGGTCATCCAAAAGATGTTCAGTCTAATTAGCACATTACCCTTTTATTAGTATAGATGACACCTTGTCTTAAAATGCAGGTTGTTCCCAGGTTTTCCTATTGTGGAAGGGGAGCCCACAGTACCATCCTGGGTTCTGACCAGGGCTATGTGCTTGTGCTTTATCTCAGCAGATGTGATTCCTAGAAGATGATTCTTGAACATTTCTATCGAATTTGCCAAATCATCCTCCAAAAATGTTGAACCATTTTAAACTCCCACCAGCAACCACGTATGTGCCCTCCATCCCACTTTTGTAGCAATATCATTAATTTCTCCTTAGAATCTTCCCTCCTGTCAGCTAGGACTGCTTGGTACTTGAGTCAACCTCATTGTTCAGCTGGGGACTTGATTTCCTGAGATAGAATTATGGAAAAGGAAAAGTAGTTTTCCTCTATTTTTCTGAGTTCTTAGTGGAGGCCCTTGAAATGAAAGACAGATCACCAAGAGAAAAACAAAAGTTCATTAACATATATACTTTGTGTATATGTGGGAGATCCCAGGGGAGAATGAGTAACTCCCCAAGGTGGCTTAGAATGCAGATTTAAATACCTTCTTCCTAGGGAAAGAGGCCTAATATATGCCTCTTAGAGGAAAGTAAATGATATTTAGGAAAGATGAATGGGGTGGGGGGAAATAGTTTGTAACAAAGTTTGGGTGTGATGTCTACTTCTACTCTCCTGTCCAGTGACAGGAGTCAGTCTTCTCTGCCTGATGACACTTCTCCCATCAAGGGGACTTATGACATTTAAGCTTCTTTAGGGGGGTCTGATTTTAGGGAGATCAGGAGACTTCAGTGAAATCCTCTGCGTGCATTTGCAAGAATCTGCAGCTCAAGATCATCAATATAACAACACAGCATATGTTGGGGTGGCATGTTCTCTGACCTTCAGAATAAATCCATCAAAAGCTTGTTTCCTCTCTTAGTTGATTTGCCACAGTAGCGTTATTCCCTGAAGACAGTATTCTGATCAGACCTTCCTGGGAGTGATCAAAACATTACCCTGTGTTTGTAGAAAGGTGTTAGCCACAGCACTAAGTAATCCAGGGGCAGTTTTCTCCCTTGTGGAAAGGGAAATAAAGTTATGATAGTTTATCTCCCTTTCCACAGGTTTCTTGTGTGTTTGTGTCCCTGCTGCCCCAACCCAAGCACCTCCTCCTCAGGCCTTGGGGCTGCTGGATGCCAGGCCTGCAGGTTTGTGTCTCCAATCCACCCCCCAACTCCCTATCCCCAGCCCCAGGTTTGCCATGGCAGGGCTTGAGGTTGCTGGGTGTTGACCTCGCTGCTGGTTTGTGTCTCTGATATGGCCCCCGCAGCCCCAGTGTGGCCATGGTGAGGCTTGGGGCTGCTGGATGCTGGCCTCCCTGATGGTTTGTGTCTCTGATATGACCCCCGCAGCCCCAGTGTGGCCATGGTGAGGCTTGGGGCTGCTGGATGCTGGCCTCCCTGCTGGTTTGTGTCTCTGATCTGGCACCTGGGTGTTGGCCTCCCTATAGCTTCGTGGCTACGATCATCCGGGGCTTGGGCTGGCCTCTCTGCTGCTTCGTGGCTGTGATCATCCAGGACTTGGGGCGGCGGGGGTGGGGGGTTCCCTGTTGCTTCCTGGCTGTGATCCAGACTCTGCCTCCCCAGTGCCTCCATGGCAAGGCTTGGGGCTGCTGGATGATGACCTCCCTTTGGGTTTGTGTCTCCCATGCGCCGGGGCAGCCCCAGCACCACCTGGCTGCTATGAGCCTCGCCACCTTGGTTGGGTTAATTTGCATACTCACTCCTATTGGCTGGTAGCATAGTGAAGGTACGGTCAATTTGCATGTTCCTATTTTATTAGATAGGATGTTTTAAAGTTTATGATTTCTGGGAATTTTTCATTTTTTGTTCTGGGTACATAATGGGTTCTTTATCTAAAGACTCTTGAATTGAAAATTTTCCTATATTAATTCCTTGATAGTAATCTATTTCCTCACATCCTACACACACTCCCCCTCTCCCCCACCGAATATTAATTGATTGACTGTGGAAACCCCTAGCCTGATTTTCTGAAAATTTATTTATTTATTTTTATTGGTTTGAGAGAGAGAGAGGGGAAAGGAGAGAAAGAAACATTGATTTGTTCTACTTATTTATGTATTCATTGGTTAATTCTTATATGTGCCCTGACCAGGGTCAAACCCCCAACTTTGGCATATTAGGATGACACCTTAAGCAAATGAGCTACCTGCCCTAAGGACTCTTTAAATTTTTGACTTCTTTCTTGATCTCTTAATTTAATTTCTTACAGAATACTCACCTTTCTCTGTTTCTTAAAGTTTCCTTCTGCTCCTTCCAATGAATTTGTTTTTTAGAGTTTAAAAAAAATTCTTTTATATTTTTGTTTGTTTTGGTCTCTTGAACACTGGGAGATTTTTTCAAGTGCTTGGTGCTCTTTGGCTGACTAATGATACTGAAAGTGAAGCATTTAGCAGTTGTTTGTGAGTGTTTATAAAGGAGTGGGATGATGACTGGTGGATTTCCTGTGGAGTTACTGGAAAACACCTGATTTTTTAATTTTGAGCTCCCAACTGTTATCATTATCAGGTCTTACCTGTGAGGTGGTTCGGGTTTTCAGAGAAGACTTTCTAGTTTTATGAATCTGGTTGCTGGTGCTCTAGGGCTAGATGGAATAAGAGAAGAAGGCTTTGGGTTTCTCAATAATTCTGTGTGCAGATTTTAGGTTAATCCCCTGCCTCAATTCTATATGAGATGTTCTTGAGTCTACAGTGGCTCAGATTCAAATCCTCAAAAGAGTAAACAAAATTTTAGCAAATCAAAGTCAGCATTACATTAGAGATCATACACCATGACCAAGTGTAATTTATTCCAGGGGTGCAAAGATGGTACAATATCTGCAAATCAATAAATGTGGTACATCACATAAACAATTGAGAGACAAAAATCACATAATCATATCAATTGATGCAGAAAAAGCATTTGACAAAATACATACTTTCTTGATAAAAACTCTCAGCAAAGTGAGGATAGAGGGATCATACCTCAACATAATAAAAGCCTTATATGATAAGCCTACACCTAATATCACATTTAATGGGCAAAAACCAAAACCATTTTCCCTAATAACAGAAACAAGATAGGGATGCCCACTTTCACCACTCCTGTTTGACAGTACTGGAAATGCTAGCCATAGTGATCAAACAAGGAGAAATAAAAGGCATCCAAATTGGAAAAGAAGTAAAACTGTAATTACTCACAGATGACAAGATATTATACATAGAAAATCCTAAAGATTCCTTAAAAAAATTACTAGACTTAATAAATGAATTCAGCAATGTAGCAGGATACTAAATTAACAACCAAAAATCTGTGGTGTTTTTATACACTAATAATGAACACACAGAGAAACTAATAAAGCAATTCAATTTACCATTGCAACAAAAAAATTAAGAACCTAGGAATAAACTTAACTAATGAAGTAAAAGACCTATACTTGGAAAACTACAGAACATTAAAAAAAGAAATAGAGGCAGACATAAACAAATGGAAGAATATACCATGTTCATAGATTGGTAGAATCAACAACATTAAAATGTCCATAATATCAAAACCAATCTATAGATTCAATGCAATCCCCATTAAAATACTAATGGCATATCTCCCAAACCTAGAACAAACTCTCCAAAAATTCATTTGGAATAAAAAAAGACCCTGAATAGCCATAGCAATCCTGAGAAAAAAGAACGAAGTTGGAGGGATCACAATACCAGATATGAAGCTGTATTACAAAGCCACTGTTCTCAAAACTGCTGGTATTGACACAAGAACAGACATATAGACCAATGGAATAGAACAGAGAACCCAGAAACAGACTCAAGCCATTATGCTCAATTAATATTTGACAAAGGAAGCAAGTGCATACAATGGAATCAAGATAGTCTCTTCAATAAATAGTGTTTGGAAAATTGAATAGATACAAAAAAAAAAAAAGAAACAAGACCACAAACTTACACCATACACAAAAATAAACACAAAATGGATAAAGGACTTAATAGTAAGATGGGAAACCATAAAAATCTTATAAGGTGCCATAGGCAGCAAAATATCAGACATATAGCATAACAATATCTTTACCGATACAGCTTCTACAGCAATGGAGACTAAGGAGAAAAGAAAAAAATGGGACTACATAAAAATCTTTGCACAGCAAAAGAAACCATCAACAAAACAAGAAAGCCCACTCCATGGGAGAACATATTTGTCAATATTATCACCAATAAGGGTTTAATCACCAATGTTTATAGGGAACATACACATCTTAACAAAAGGAAGATAAACAATAGAATCAAAAAATGGGCAAAGGATTTAAACAGACACTTTTTGAAAGTGGACATACAGAAGGCTAAGAGACATATGAAAACACGCTCAAAGTCACTAATCATCCAAAAGATGCAAATCAAAACAACGAGGTACCATCTCACAGCTGTCAGAATGACTATCATCAACAAATCAACAAACAAGTACTGGCAAGGATGTGAAGAAAAAGAAACCCTCATGCACTGCTGATTGGAATGCAGACTGGTGCAGCCACAGTGGAAAACAATATGGAGTTTTCTCAAAAAATTAAAAATGGAACTCCCATTTGACTCAGTAATCCCACTTCTAGGAATTTACCCCAAGAAATCAAAGACACCAATCAGAAAGTATATATGCACTCCCATGTTCATAGCAGCACAATTTACCATAGCTAAGCTTTGAAACAGCCTAAGTGCTAAACACCAGATGAGTGGATTAAAAAATAGTGGTATAGCTACACAAGGAAATACTATGCTGCTGTAAAAAAGAAAGAACTCTTACATTCACAGCATCATGGATGGACCTGAAAAGCATTATGCTAAGCAAAATAAGCCAGTTGGAGAAATATAAATATCATGTGATCTAACTCATTTGTGGAATATAATGAACATAAACTAATGAATAAGAATAGATCCAGAGACTTAGAAGCATCGAACAGACTGTCAAACCTCAGAGCGAAGGCAGGGGTGGGGTAAGAGATCAACCAAAGGACTTGTATGCATGCATATAAACATAACCAATGGACACAGACAGTAGGGGGGTGAGGGCATGTGCTGGGGGATGGGAGTGGCTGGGACAGGTCAATGGGAGAAAAAGGAGACATATGTAATACAGTACTTTAAACAATAAAGATTTTAAAACAAGAATAAACATTTGGTCTCTGTGAGTGAGAGTAGAAGAATTGCCAGACCACAGAGACTGGTAACGGGGCTTTGAGAATCCAACAGCAGTTAAAGAGTCTTTCGACCCATCCTAGTAGTGAGCCTTTAAGTTGCACTCTGAATTCTGTGTTACTTCTGAGTTTTGAGTTTCTAGTGTTCCAAAGAGGAGATTGCATAGCTTTTTGTTAGTATGAGGGCAGGAACAAAATTACCTTAGCAAGAGAAAATAACCAAACTTAATACATAAATGAGAGAGTCAATAGCCCCTATGCAGGAGAGGTTCAGAGATGGAAACGGGGGTTGGCGTACATAAGACAACCTGAGCTAGGGCTGAGGTAGTGCGCCATGGGAGCTTCAGTAATGACTGGAAGAGCAGATGATTAGTGAACAAAAGTTTTCCCTGTCCTCTAGGTGTGCCAAAAGGAGAGTGTAGCTGATGATCTTATTATGAAAATGGCCCCTAATTCAAGTTCTTCTAGGTAGTTAAAGGGGAGAGTAGAAGTTTCGCTTGAACTGAAGCTAAAAATGGCTTTAACTCAGAACATACCGTAGAGCACATCTTGGAGTGAAAAGCTTTGAACCCCCACATTACTATTTCTCTGGAAGGCTCTTGAGTTTTAACTTGTCTTTTCTAAATTTGTTACCATTCCTTAATTCCCTTTCTGTCTTCCAAAATTCAATTTGCATTGCTTGCACTCTACCATCTCTCTTCTTTTTATTTATTTTAGAGAGAAAGGGAGAGGGTGAGATAAATACATCAATGATGAGAGAGAATCATTGTTTGCCTGC
This sequence comes from Antrozous pallidus, assembly GCA_027563665.1. Taxonomy (NCBI): domain Eukaryota; kingdom Metazoa; phylum Chordata; class Mammalia; order Chiroptera; family Vespertilionidae; genus Antrozous; species Antrozous pallidus. The sequence goes on from CM050519.1 coordinate 24,747,006, forward strand.
CTTCTGCATGCCTCCCAACTAGCAATTGAGCCTCATACCTGGGCGTATGCCCTTGACCAGAATTGAACCTGGGACCTTTCAGTCCACAGACAGACGTTTTATCCACTGAGCCAAACCAGCTAGGGCCCACCTCTCTTCTTATCTTCTTCATCATGGAGCGGGGAGGGTGGTTTACTATTTTTATTACTTTACTATCATTTAAGTGACATTTTCTGAGGAAGTGGAGACAAACACAAGTGTTCATTCTGCAATATTTAACCCTAATTGAAATGAAAAGCAGGAAGTGCGGAGGGGGCTCGGGCCGGCGGGGAGTCGGCGGGCGGCGTGGGCACGGGGAGGCCAGCTCGGCCCGCCGCCTTCCGAGGCCGGGCCCCCTGTGAGGAGCCGGGCTGCGACGTGGTGACGGGGTCGCGCCTGCAGATGGAGTAACGGAGTGGATTTATCTTCTTGCCCAAACAACTCAACAACAAAAAGGCAAAGTAATGAAACAATTGTTTGAAGACACTGGATGTCAGACAATGCAGGACAGTCACCCCTGTGAGATGGAAAACCAGCGAGGCATTAGTGATCTTCAAGGATGTACTTGTGAACTTCACCAGGGAGGAGTGGAAGCTCCTGGACGCTGCCCAGCAGGTCTTGTACAGAGAAGTGATGTTGGAGAACTACAGGAATCTGGTTTCCTTGGCCTTACCTTATTTGCTCTTCAGAATTCCCCATGGCTGGGGATGGTATTGAATCTGAGATGCTTCCCTGGGTCCATCTTAGAGTTCTCCAACTCTTGCCCAATTCGGTATCTTTCACTGTGAACGGGACATCAGCTTCCCAAGCCAGATGTAATCCTCTGGTTGGAAAAAGGGGAAGAGCCATGGCTGTTGGAGAGAGGGATTCACCAAGATGCCCATCCAGGTTGGGATACTGCAGTTGAAATTATATCAATTTCCAAGAAGAGCATTTCTAATGATAAACAATCCCATGACATTAAAAAGGAAGGAATAGCAAAGAGTGATCTGTGGTATCTGTCATTAGAAGAAGTCTGGAAATGTGAAGATCAGTTGGACAAGTGTCAGAAAAAGCAGGAGAGACATTTGAGGAAAGTGGCATTTACCCAAAAGAAAGTATTTTCTCCAGAAAGAGTGAACGTAGTAAATTCAAGGGAAACTGCCTTCTTCCTGGTCAGCTAGTACTGAGAGAGCATTTCCATAAACAAGATTCATGTACTAAAAGTTCAAAAGGTGATTTAGTTATTAGTGGTCACCAGGAAAGCTCTGCAAGTAACAGTAGTGAATGTGGACAAACCTGTCGGAATATTCACCGTATTCAGTTTGCAAAAACTCAAACAGGAGAAAAATCCTACAAATGCCCCGAGAATGATAATTCTCATAGGCATGGCACATCCCATGGTATATCCAAGAGCTTACATAGATAGAAACCTTATGAATGTAAGGAATGCGGAAAGTTCTTCAGCTGGTGTTCTAATCTTACCAGGCACCAGCTTATTCATACTGGAGAAAAACCCTATGAATGTAAAGAATGTGGAAAATCTTTCAGCCGTAGTTCTCACCTCATTGGACATCAAAAGACTCACACTGGTGAGGAACCCTATGAATGTAAAGAATGTGGAAAATCCTTCAGCTGGTTCTCTCACCTTGTTACCCATCAGAGAACTCATATGGGAGACAAACTCTACACATGTAATCACTGTGGAAAGTCTTTTGTTCATAGCTCCAGGCTTATTAGGCACCAGAGAACTCATACTGGAGAGGCACCTTATGAATGTTCTGAATGTGGGAAATCTTTCAGACAGAGCACACATCTCATTTTGCATCAGAGAACGCATGTTCGAGTGAGGCCCTATGAATGTAAATTAATGGGGGAAGTCTTATAGCCAGAGATCTCATCTTGTTGTTCATCATAGAACTCACACCGGACTGAAACCCTTTGAGTGTAAAGATGGTGGAAAATGCTTTAGTCGAAGTTCTCACCTTTTCTCACACCAGAGAACCCACACTGGCGAGAAGCCATATGAATGTTATGATTGTGGAAAATCCTTCAGTCAGAGTTGTGCCCTCATTGTGCATCAGAGGATTCATACTGGGGAGACACCATATGAATGTTGTCAGTGTAGGAAAGCCTTTATTCGGAAGAATGACCTTATTAAGCATCAAAGGATCCATATTGGAGAAGTGACTTATAAATGTAATGGGTGCCGATTACCTTCGTTGAGTACTCTCCATTTATAGTACATCAAATACCTCACACTGGACAGCAGTTCCTAACCTGTAATCGGTGTGGGACAGCACTTTCTTAATAGCCCTACCCTTATTAGATACCAGACAAGTGATATTAGAGAAAGTACACACTAATATAATATGAAAAACTTTTCTCAAAGAAGAGTAACAGCTTTGGAGAACTCTGGAGAGAAGCTGTGCAGATGTAATCCATGTGGAAAGGCTTTCGGTCTTGTACTATTCTTTAATTTTTTTTTTTTTGCACTAGAGAATTGGTCTTGGACAGGGGGAAATGCTTGCAGATTTTACTTTCATATACTAATACTTGATGTCTTTTTTCTTTCCACAAAGTTCTAAGTAAGTAATTAGCTTGGGAGTATTTTTTGACAAGTCTTAAGTGTTAAAATCTGAGAAGGTGTCATTAAGTAGGTGTGTTGTTGAGAGATGATCCTGCTTGCTTCTTTTTAAAAAATAAATAATGATCCTTGCTGGTGAGGCTCAGTGGTTGAGCATTGACCCATGAACCAGGAAGTCACTGGTTCAATTCTTGGCCCAGCCTGTGTTGAGCTTGTGGTCTAGATCACCAGTTTGGGGGTGGGGGTATGGTGGGGGTAGCTGATTGGTATTTCATCAATATTTCTGTCTCTCCCTTTCCTTTCTCTAAAATATGTATATATAATAAGTACATAAAAATACAATGATAACACAGAAAATGAGAGTTGTTGCTGAGAATAGAATATGGATAGTTATTGTACAATAATGGACAATAATGTTTCAATTAATTAAATAATTTTCAATGTATACTTAAATGTTGTTTAGTCTGTTTTATGTGTCTGATACAATCACGTTTTGCTTAGCCAGGAAAATGCTTATAATGGAAACAACACATTTACTTCTAGTAGTACCCAGTTTTAAAAACATTTGCATGTGTACAATAATTAAAAAAAAGATTTCTATGGATTCAATGGATATAATTTATTTGCTATCTAATTCTGCTTTATTGTACAAATTGTATCCTGATGGGATAATGAGTGAGTTTTATAGTTTATTAAGTGTTAATATAACAATTTCTGAAGAAACATTTTTAAATACTAAAAATCGATGTCTAGCTTTTCTATTTCATCTTCAAGGAAGCTTGAGAAGCATCTCCTAGCAAAAATTCCCATTGATTCAGTTATTTGGATCATAGAGTTGTACTCTTTGAGACAGGGTGCTCAAATTTTCTGGAATTTAAAAACTGATTCTGCCGAGACCGGTTTGGCTCAGTGGATAGAGCATCGGACTGCGGACTGAGGGGTCCCGGGTTTGATTCCTGCAAGGGCATGTGCCTTGGCTGCGGGCACATCCCCAGTGGGGGGCGTGCAGGAGGCGGCTGATCGATGTCTCTCTCTCATCGATGTTTCTGACTTTCTATCCCTCTCCCTTCCACTCTGTAAAAAATCAATAAAATGTATTTAAAAAAAAAAAAAAAAAAAAAAAAAAAAAAAAAAAAAAAAAAAAAAGAAATGAAAAGCAAACCAGAACCATATACTGTCTGGTACTTCTTATCTTGAGTATGGTATATCAATTTGTAATATCAGATTTAACTTAATCTTTTGTTTTGACTGATAAACACAACTCTAGGCAAGTAAAACAAATTTGAATATAGAAATTTTAATATTCTTAAAATATTTGTTTATATGGGTTGCTTGTCTATTTTCTCCACTGGCTTTATTTTAATGTCTTATACAAATATATCTACCAGGTAACAAATCTTCAGTCCTGACATTAACACCTTTGGCATTCAGAAAGAAATCAACTATGTATCAGTATCTATAATAATAAAAGGATGATATCTAATTAGACTGGACGGCCTTCTGGGCATCATTCTGGACATCCTTTCGGATGAAGCTGGGCCAGAGGGAAGCCAGTGCCAGCAGCCAGGGGAAGGACAGCTTACTCTTGCACCAATTGTCATGCATTGGTGACAATGCATGATATAATTAGGACCAATTGGATCCTATAACAATGGATGCCTTCATGTTGAAATTCTCCATACACCTAAATGATTAACAAGGCTTAGCTAATGTCCACCTTGCTTCTGTGTTAGTGGAAGTTCACAGTAATGGAATCTGACTGCTTTAATGTTAACAAGTTATGTAGCCACCTTTGTCCTTAAACAATAAAATCAGACTTACAGCTGCTTATCATTAAGCAGATGCTTTGCCTCACCACTTGTCTTCCAGTTACAGAAAATACCTGTTTCATTGCAAAATTAGTATGGTTGTCTAATTAACTGAAGATCTGAACAAATTCTTTCCCTTTCTTCTTTTATTCCATAATCCGATTCAAAACCAGATCTCAGAAAGTGAAACAGCATGTCCTCACCAGCTCAACAAGCCTTTTATGGGGCAATGCTTCTTCCACTCCAGGCTTTGCTACATTAACAAAGAGGCAAGAATGTGAATGGTGACTTCAGCGCCTCGGGGAGTCTGATCTGCTCTCACTTTCCCACAGGTGTGGCCGCAGGAATCCCACTTCATCAGGAGTCTGTCTTATGAAAGGTACTTGAGTACACTATGTTGTGTAGTATGACCAACCATCCCAGTTTTCCTGGGATTGAGGGGTTTCGCAGGACACAGGTTGCTTAGTCTGGGAAAGGCCCCAGGCAAACAGGAGTTAAGCCTAGCTGTTTCAGGCCAGTGATAACATGAAACCTCATGGCTGTGCTACCTATGAGACGAGGAGACCTCGGTGCTTGTCTTCTTGAAGGCAAGATTTCAGTCAAGAGACAAAGTGTGGCCCTGCACTGGATCTGGGCAGGTGGGCAGCCCAGACTGTGGATAAGTCCAGCAGTCCCTACACTGAGAGAGCTCCTCATCCCAACAGTTCTTGCTCACTTCAGTTTCCCACCATTAGCTCCCTGTGTGTTCATAGGATGTGCTGAACGGGCTGTGGTTACATTTCCTACAAAGAGCAATAGCATTCTGAATAAGGGCAAAGAATTTAAGATAAACTATTATGAATTATCATTTATATGTTTTGGTAGATTTGAATTCTTGGAGAACCATGTACTTAGTGAATGTAGTTAATAAAAAAGAAAGGAAAAAAGACAATGAAAATTATGGCATGGATCTCCTGCCCTTGACTTCTTCCTCTGTAATCCCAATTCTGTCCACTATCCCACGTCCCAAATCAGAAAGTTCTGTCAGTCCATCAAGAAATGCTTTCCTCAGGATGGATGCTCCTCACTACCAAACTCATGTCATTGACCACTTGGGGTTCCATTTTCAGGAGCTTGTTCGGGTGCAGGGGAAGTCCTAGAGATTAAGTAGGGGCTGGAAGTACATTCTAGGCAAGCAGTCCTACCTGGGGCCAGGGCTGTATGTCATGTATCACCTGCTTCTCTTCATCAGAGCAGGGTATCACTTCTGAGGTGGAAGTTTTGCTCTCATTAAATTAGTTTCTCCTAGGACCCAGATACACAAACTTTATTATTGACTCAATTACACTCTTACCTAGGAGTTAAAACATTCTTATGACTAATCATGTTAACCAGTTCAAAATGCTAATATATTGTAATAATGCACAACATAATAATAAAAGTATAATAAATGAGTTTCATTCTTTTTTTTTTTTTGCCTGGGTTTGATACTCACAAAGAGAACTTTAAGATATCATCTTTATAGAAATAAATCCTAGACTCTTTGCTATATTATTGTCATGAAAGCATTTTTTATTATTTATTTCTTAGATTAAAGGGGCGAATAGAACAAACATTTATCGAGCACCGTTTACATGCCAAGGACTATTATTATAACAATATAACTGTTCAGTAAAGTTGAAATTCACATATTCATCTATGAGTGGTTGAGTACTTCATCTAGGACTACAGACCTAGTAATAGAAGACAGATGTGCTTCCATAGGCCTGACTGCAAGGTCATGACTGCAAGGACCTGGTCTTTCACTTAGAGCAGTAGTCGGCAAACTCATTGGTCAACAGAGCCAAATATCAACAGTACAACGATTGAAATTTCTTTTGAGAGTCAAATTTTTGAAACTTAAACTTCTTCTAATGCCACTTCTTCAAAACAGACTCGTCCAGGCCGTGGTATTTTGTGGACGAGTGACACTCAAAGGGCCAAAGAGCATGTGGCTCACAAGCTGCAGTTTGCTGACCACGGACCTAGAGCATTCTGAATGGTGCTAGACCTCCTCCTTTGTATCTTTTTGCATGGCTGTATCACAAGGTATCTGAGGAGGACAGTGTCCTTCTCAAACAAAAGCATATGAGAAAGGGGGAAGGAGTGGAAGGAAGATAGCAATTGGGATGGTTAATTTTATGTTTCCCGCTTGATTGAAATAAGAATTGCCAGATAGCTGGTAAAAATTATTTCTGGATGTGACTTGAAGGATGTCTGCAGAAGAGATTAGCAATTGAACCAGTGGATTCAGTTGAGTGTCATCTAATCCAGCGGTCGCCAACCGGTGGTCCTCTGACCTCTGATGGTCCGTGAGGTCTGAAAGGTTGGCAACTGCTGATGGGGTTGAATAGAAGTAATATATTCATGTTCTCCTGCACTTGGACATCAGAACTCCTGGTTCTTGGACTTGCAAACTCAGACTAGGGCTTACACTCTTTGACAATCTCCCCTCCCACCGAGCCTCCAATTCTCAAGCCTGTAGACTGAATTACCACCTGCTTCACTAGCTTGCAGATGGCAGGTACTGGTGCTTCTTAGCTCCATAACTGTGGCAGCCAATTCCTATAATAAATTTCTCTATCTCCCTTTTTCTTTTTCTGAGGTTTAAATCTTTTTTCTGTATTATCCAAAGTCAAGCTTTCCAAATTTAGTGTGAAACCTAATTAGACCATAATATTTATCTCTTTTAATCCCTTCACATTTATTTAACCTTTTCCCTTGCTCATCTGTGTTATGCAGGTTTGTCCACTTTTCTCTAGGTGGAGCTACCAGTTGGGAGTTTTGGCTTTCCTTGGAATCTCTAACAAATGCTCTGGACCCTTCCTTATTGGTTTATTTTTTTATTGGTATACATATCAACTGTATTATAATTTTGTTAGTGTACTATACTATATATTCTACCCAAACTTACATTCAAGAGAACTCTCTTTTACCTGGGGCCCAACTAATATATTGTTTGGATCACGGGGCCTTTTCAGCATTTCTTTCTGAGTTCCTGGTTTTTAAAGTAGCCTGATGGCTACTCTTTCATATTTAAAGTTTTTTAATCTAATTTGGTCTTTGTTACTATGCAGTTCTCATTTTACTATTTTCTTTTTTTTTTTTTTACAGTAGGATATGTTCATTCATGTATATGTAATTTGGATGTAATTTTATTATTTGGATCTATATGACTGCCATTTTCCTTCTGTCTGTCTGAGGTCTTTGCATATTTTCCCAGTTTATTATAATCTAAAGTTTCATCAGATGTGTTATATGCTCCTTTTCCATTATTAGTGTTCAGTGTTTATGGATCTTTCAGAGGCTACAGGCCAGGAAAGTCCCAGGGGAAGACATAAGGCATGTATTCAGTAAGACTTGTTGAAAATGATTCCACATAATTAAAAGAGTTTTAAAAAAGAGTTGCCATTTTCATTTTTTCTACTGCTTCCTTAGCCCTGTTGTCAAGAAAACAGATAAAATCTTATTTCTTCTTATGATCTTTGGCCAATTCTTAGTACATAGGTAACAAGTGTCAAAGTCTCCAATTTCAAGTGTCAGCTTCCTCAATATATTTGGAAAAGCAGGTATTTGTCCTGTAATTATAAGTTGTTCACTTGGCAGTTAATTCTCTGAATTGCAAGTTCCTCTGTAACTCCTCAGCAGTGAACAATATTCTTTGCTGTTGGGTCACTACCTGGCTTTGTGGGACTAGGTCCTGCTTTGTGTACCTCTGCTACCACATTGCATTTATGCCCAATAGACTGTAAGCTCTGTGAGGGCAGGGCTGAGTTCTTATTTTCTGATCATCAAATTCTAAGCAGTTAACACATTGTATATCCACAGTAGGTTTACTAGAAATATGCTTTGAGTGAATTAATTTATTAATCAACTGCTATTTGTCAAGCACCACGATGCTGGGCACTGTAAGCCAATGATTATTAAGAAGTCTCTGTTTCTCATAAGCTATATCTCCCAGGGAAGATAAGAAGACAATTAGAATAACACGTGATAAGTGATATGTCAGATTGGTGAAGCTAAAGGAAAATGTAGTAATAGGTTAAGTAAGAAGCTAAGAACTGTAGCTGGGTGTAAAAATACATGATGATAGAGCATGGTGATAGAGAATAGACGGATCTGCAACCTGGAGGAAGTTATGAATGAAAGAGTTAGGAAAATTGATATTGTGCTCAGAGACTGGGTATATTCAGCTACAGAAGTTCCAGGCAAAGTGTAAGCTCAACATATGCTATAGGAAAGGATGGCCTGAGGAAGATAATCAGTATTCAGGAATAAGTGAAAGAACTGAGAGGCTACATAGAGGCTGGGGTGGCACTGATGTTACGTAGAATAATTAGAGAGTCTACATTAAAAATTAAACCGAACACCTCAAACTCTTCTCCCTCTAGGACACAGATTACCTCCTTTGAGTTAAGTTGCTGTCCTAGGAGCTCTGTCATGCCTCAGCATTGATCAAACTGAATGGTCATTGCCATTTGACATGTTGAAGCTTTTGAGAGCAGGGACTGCAATGTATCTCCAGCTTTAGCAGAAAGCAAGATACATAGAAGGACTAAAAATATTTTTCAGTGAATTAATGAATAAATGAATTCAGTTAGTGCAAGTAGGCTTGGTTTTATGTTTGTCTTAATGAAAGAGCTCAAGGTCACCAGAACCCATTTTTCTTCTCTCCATGTTTAGACTCTCTTTCCTTTGTTTTGGCCCTATTCTTAGACATCTTTCTTGTTCTTCTAAAGAAATAGAATAAGACCTGATATTTCTTAGTCCATTGTCTCCAGATTTGGGGACATGCACCTCACAACATGCAAAATGTGATCAAGTCCTAGCTGGTTTTGCTCAGTGGATAGAGCGTTAGCCTGTAGACTGAAGTCTTGGGTTCAATTCTGGTCAAGAGCACGTACCTTGGTTGTAAGTTCCCTGGCACTGTTGGAGTGTGTGCAGAAGGCAACCAATTAATCTGTCTCTCTCATGTTGATGTTTCTCTCTATCTCTTCCTCTCCCTTCCACTCTCTCTAAAAATCAATGGAAAAATATCCTCGGTTGAGGATAAACCAAACCAAACCAAACCAAAACAAACCAAACCAAAACAAAACAAAACAAAACAAAACAAAACAAAACAAAACAAAACAGTGATCAAAAGCATATAGGTTGAAATAAGGAAAAGCAAGAGAAGTCAAAATGAACTAGTCAAAGAAGAGTGAATGGGTTTTGGGTGACAGTAATCACAGTTATCTACCACAAAGGGTAACAATAGTTATTTCTCTTATGAAACAAAAAGGTGCCAACAACACTTTCAAGAAGTGCAGAGTTGGAGGCCCTGGCTGGGTAGCTCAGTTGGTTAGAGCATCGTCCTGATAAACTAAGGTTGCAGGTTTGATCCCCTGTACATACAAGAATCAACCAATGAATGCCTAAATAAGTGGAACAAAAAATCTGTATTGTTCTCTCTCTCTCTCTCCCTTCTTCTCTCTCTAAAATCAATAAATAAAAGTGTGCAGAGTTGGATCTCTTCTGCTTCTCAGGTTGGGAGTCATAAAATGCTGACTTTGACTTTCTGGAATCTCAGTGTAGTTGAACTTGTAGAGTTTGGAGATTATTGGCTGTTGGTCATATTCCAAGACCCCCTTTGAGCCATCGAGGCAGGAGCACCATGCCTACCCTCAGGCAGCTTCCTTTTTGGGAATTCCTTTAAGATATACTGATGGAGACTTAGTGACTTCTTTTAAAGTTAGACCTGCAAGGCTTCCAGTAAATAACCTCATTGTAGAAAACAGCTCTGTCTTGGAGAAAAAAGAAGGATAAAGACATGGAGAGTTGGGGGGGGGGGGGCTGGTGTGTATAGAAGTGAAATTGAGAAGCACCAATAGCTGTGGGCAAAGAGAAGAGTCCACAACAGGTTTCAAGATGACAGGAAAAAGAGAAGGGTTTGCTGGTTAGTGTTACATCTTGGAAGCCAGAGGCTAAAATCTGCTCATGGCATTTAGCCACACATAGTAATCTAGTAACCAGAATCTTTTACAAAATATAGCAAGCCTCAGTAGCAGAAAAAGTAACAGAATCCATTTTAGAAGAACTTAAGCAAATTTTAGGAAGAGAAAAAAATTGACAGATAAGTTATTATATGGAACAAATATGAGCACATTATCTTAATCTCCTGGCTGATATTCTCCCAGGCTTTGGACCATTTTAATTCTCTTCTGACTTAAAAATTACTTTAACATTTCTAAGGGACAAAGATGTGTCTTCAATTATAAGTGGAATGTCAAGCATCACTTGCAGTAACAGAAAAAGAATCCACAGTCTTTAATTTTTACATCTAACTTACTTCAGTTGAGATGTAGTCAAATGTATATTATTTCTTAATTTGGCACCTTGCATTTAGGAGATCTTATTTTATATGTATCAGAGTTACAGGTGTGAAATTAGTCACTGGGAAGACTAACTGTTCCAGATTCTTTTGACCTTACAGCTGAAAGGAATTTAATTGTAGCCTCATAAAAAGAAATTCTGGCCACTAGGGAAGATGATTACATGGTCATTGACAATGTGAACTTGAATGGCTAAATTAGCTCTTTAATTATAATGAATCAGAAAGAAACTGTCAAGGTTGTAACGGAGGCATTTGATAAGGGATAATGGCAAGTACTTATTCAAATGATATCAATACAGATAAAGCCAAGGGGCTGGAGCTTCCTTCCACCTACTTGAAATTTCAGCCAGAAGGGAGAGGCTCATGACCTACCAAAGTTTCAGCATTTGTCATGAAAACTGCCATGCAAATCTAAAGGTAGAGTTTTTCTTTGTTAGGATGGTGGTCTTATTGCATTTTCCTGCCTTGAATTTTTAATTCTTATAGTCTGTGAATTCCCCTAAATGCAAATGAAGGGAGTAGAGAGAGAAGAGGAAAAAAATACCTGGACCAACATGGCAAAAGTTCCTGGTAACCAAATTTTCTTTATATAGTTTCTCATTAGTAACTATTTTTTTTTTTAAGTTTGTGGATTGTTTTGTTTGTTCATTTATTTTTCCTAGCTCTGGCTTCAACGTTTATCATCTCAAAGCACCCAGGACATTTCTTAAAGTACAGAACGTACTCACTAAGCTAGATAGATATGCCCTGCTGGTGTGCTCAGTTGGTTGGGCATACATAGGTCACAGGTTTGATTCCCTGTCAGAGCACATACCCAGGTTTCAGGTTCAATCTGAGGTCAGGGTGCATATGGGAGGCCACCGATGTTTCCCTCGCACATTGATGTTTATGTCTCTCTCCTCCCTCTTCCTCTCTCTCTTTCTCTCAAAAGTAAATAAAATCACACTAAAAAGAAGGCTAGATAAATAAATTAGGGATTGAATGAATGGATGATTATAGGGACTTGAATGTTGTAAAAGAGAAATGAAGAAACTAAACTAAAAACTGAATTAAAGGAAACAGCTTCAACAGTGGTTCTCAATTTACTTACCTTTTATAAGACTGAAAATAGATGTATTTCTTGGAATTCCTTTAAGAAAGTCTGTTGAGAACACTTAGGAGACAATCATTTTTTAGTCAGAGACTACTTAATCAAGGAAAGGATATATAAACAGTGTTTACTACCCACTGGCGAAGTACTGTTACTTGTCTGGATAATAAAACTGAGACTGTTTATAGAAAACCAGGCACTCCTCATTGGAGCTTCTCAGCAATGGAAAAAAGTCATTACAAATAATATGTTTTCTTAGGATGTCCAATCATTATCTTGGAGGGTTTGTTTATGGGGGGGAGACAGTTATTCCTCAGTCCTAATTCATTCTTCCATGTGAATTGAACTTCTGTTACAACAATCTCCCTCTCCTTCCCTTTTTACTTTTCTCCAGGAAAAGAGACCTTATTTGAAATGTCATGTTGGAAGAAAGAAGAAAACTGAACCTTACCATCTTTTTCAGAACTACCCTGCCCACAAGAAACCTACATGGTCTGTTCCTCTAGGTCAATGGCTCTTGAAGAATATTCTTTGACCAACAGCATCAGGATACTTTGGAGACTTGTGAGAATTTATTATATGAATGAGCTACAGGTGGCTTTTCTATATTCGCCCTAAGTTGTTTACATCTCCACAGTCTGGGATTAGTTAGCTCAAAAGCCCAATGGCACCAAACAATTTTTATATTAGCACATACTTTTCTTTTTTTTTTTTTAAAGCACAGCCCTAAATAAGCAGATTTTTGGCCATGTATATCTTTCCCACTTTGCATACCCAATTAACCATAAACAAGATAAAACAGATAAGTCCTGGAGCTATAAATAAGACTCCATGCTGCTAGAGACTCCTCTATGGGCAACAGAGGGACTTCACATAGACACTGCCCCTCCCCCTTGGGAGTCCCTTTGCCTTCCTCTTTTCTGGGTGGTGGTTTCTGGATGGTCTCATTCTGTGAGAGACTTCCCCCCACATGAAAGCATGTCAAAATGTCACCCCAACAAAGCTTGCTCTGTGTTACTACTGTCATCTCCTAGCCATATCGTTTTCTTTGATCAGCTCCCAAATTCCTGAACACAAGCAGAATTGCAAAATTTCAGGCCCTGTTTCAGACCCACTGAATCAGAAATTCCTGGGTGGGGCCTAGGAATCCATATTTTAATAAGCCCTTGGAGTGATTGTGCTTCATGCTAAAGTTTAAGAACCACTGCCTTAAGTTTTACAGGGAATGACCCTCTTGCTGAGGCCTACAGTTCTCCGGCATATGTGCTAAGATCTGGTAAGTTTCCATATTATTTACCTGCTGCTGTGTAAGAAACTACTCCACAATTTAGTGGCTTCGAACAATGAACATTTATTATCCCACAGTTCTGTGGGTCAAGAATTTAGAAGCAGCCTAGCTGGGTGGCTCTGGCTGAGGATGCCTCAGGTAATCACAGTCAGGATGCTGGTTGGGGGGCTACAGCCACCTGTGAGCTCCACCAGGAGAGTCTGCTTCTGAGATGGCTCGCTGCAGTGGTTGCTGGCAAGAGGCCTCAGTTCCTACTCAGTGGGTCTCTCTGTAATGCATGGCAGCTGGCTTCTCCAGAGTGAGAGACCCAAAAGAAAGCAAGATAAAAGTTGTAATGTCTTTTATAACCTAGCCTCAAAAGCACATCTGTCATTTTCACAGTATCATATTGGTCATGTGAGTCAGCCCTGTTCCGTGTGGGAGAGGGCTACCCAAAGACATGAATAGCAGGTGGCAGGGAGCACTAGGGGCCATCTTGGAGACTGACTACCAAGTTTTCTTTAAATGAGCAATGAAACATTGGCAGTGCAAGTTTCTTAAAGGTCACTGTAAATAAAGAAGTAGACTGAGGCAAGTTGGCCTGGCCAGAGTGGCTCAGTGGTTGAGCATAGACCTATGAAGGTCAGGGTTCGATTCCCAGTCAGGGCACATGCCTGGGTTGCAGCTTGTTCGATCTCATGCAAGAGGCAGCAGATCAATGATTCTCTCTCATCGTTGATGTTTTTATCTCTTCCTCTCCCTTTCTTTCTGAAATCAATAAATATATATTTAAAAAAAACTGAGGCAAGCTCAAATGACAAGAAATTCAGTTTATTTTGGGAATATGAAAGGAATTGCAATTCAGAAAACACATGCTGTGGCAAGCTATAGGTGAATTCATTAAGGATTTGGGGCTGGCTATATACATGAGCAAGGAGTACAAGGAGAGGTAAGTCTAGCTGGAGTCTGAGCAGTAAGTTTGCTGGCTTAAGAATGGGAGAGATTCTTGGCAGATGTTCATTGGTCAGGAGATAAGTCTCAGTCTTCCGTAAGTCAGACTTTTAATGGAAATCAGCCTCTCATTTCTTAAGTACTGTTCTTCTGAGGGCATATGCGTGAGATTCTCTGTTTCATATACTTCAATTCCATTTTATTTGTTTAAAATATATTTTTATTGATTTCAGAGATGACGGGAGGAAGAGAGATAAGAATTATTGATCAGATGCATGCACCACACTGGGGATTGAGCCCACAACCCAGGCATGTACCCTGACCAGGAATCAAACCTTGACCTTCTGGTTCATAGGTCAATGTTCAACCACTGAGCCACACTAGCCAGGCTATAAATTCTTGATTATAGATTTAAGAGAAGAAAAGCTTTTTATATCAGTGAAGAGCTCTTTCACAATATCAACTTCCAATTGGCTAGAGGTTTTCAAAGTATCTTTCCTGTAGCCCTAGGTCTGCCTTTCCAAGCTGTCCTTAGGGGCTGGAAGGATGAGAACAGTGGGCAAAGTTTCAGGCTCCAATGGTAACATCCACCAGAGCAGGTCTGAGTTTATCTACTTTAAATGTTTTTGCTCTGCATGCAACGAAGTGCAGAATCTCCAGGGAAGGGGGGCGTGAGGGGGTGGGAGGGAAGGGGCAGTGGGAGATGATCATATATGCATAACCCATGAAGGCCTGGGGCGGGGTGGGTTGGTGGGGGGATTGGAGGCCAGCTGAAGGGGGTCAATGGGGAAAAAAAGGGACATATGTAATACTTTCAACAATAAAAAAATAATAAATGCTTTTGTTCTATTTATGATTTAATTTACACAACCGTTGGCCTTGCTGAAGCCTTAGGTGCAATTGTAGAGTTGACTTCAGAGTCCTTAGTGCTCCCTTCCTGCTGGGCTCTCCTCTCAGACATCTGTGGCCCTGCACACTTTCCATTCAATCATCGATCACTGCAACTCATGGTAAAGGGACAGGGAACTTAGAACACATTTCTGATTGCCTCTCTGAAACTGTAGTCCTTAATGATGTTTAGCTAATACTTCTCTTTCTTGGCTCAAAATTTAGAATATTTTCTAATAGACCCACCAATCTCTAATGGTGGTGACTCATCAAATTACTGCATTAGTAAGATAACAGGAAGATGGGCATGTGAATTTGAAAACAACAAAACGCTAGAGGACACTCCTGAGCATAATCATTTCTATATGTTTGTAAGGCACCATGCTCAGTAGAGAAAGTCAAAGTTGTAGAGTATACCTTGACTGAGAAGTTCTGACATACAGTGTGCTTCAAGTGGCTTAAAATACAGCCCTTGAAGCCCAGTTGGTGTGGCTCAGTGGTTGAGCTTCAATCTATGAACAAGGAGGTCATGGTTTGGTTCCTGTTCAGGGCACATGTCCAGGTTGTGGGCTTGATCACCAGCGTAGGGTGTGCAGGGGGCAGCCAATCAGTGATTTTCCCTCATCATTGGTGTTTCTGTTTCTGTTTCTCCTTCTCACTTCTTCTCTGAAATCAATAAAATTATTTATAAAATAAAAATAAAATGCAGCCCGGTTTGACTCAGTGGATAGAGCATCGGTCTGTGGACTAAAAGGTTCAATTCCAGTCAAGGGTATGTACCTTGGTTGTGTGCATACCCCCAGTAGAAGGTGTGCAGGATGCAGCTGATGGATCTTTCTCTCTCATTGATCTTTCTAACTCGCTATCCCTCTCGCTTCCTCTTTGTAAAAAATCAATAAAGTATGTATTTTAAAAATAAACTAATTTAATAAAAAAATAAAATACAGTCCTTAGGAATATTCAGGAGAGGAGCTAGTGTAACATTTTCTACAGGTGTACAAAATTCAGAAATTAACTTTACTCTTCGGCTTTTTTTTTTTTGAGGTGGGGGGCTTAGAAATGTAATTACATTTAATAGGATTTTGTACTGAGCACATCCACTTTTAATATATTCACACATAGCCCCTAGATTTTATTGTGTGTAACATAATTAACACAATATTGAATAGGTTTTCAACTAGTGCTGTAAGGGAAATTGCTAATTGAATACTCAAGTTTTAGAGAAAAACAGAAAAGGTGATTTGATTTTAAAATAAATATGTAATATAAAATATCTTGCACTCTTTCTTTTTTATATTTCTTGTTTATTTATGGTTTTCATAGGATCATTTAGCTCTGACATCATGCTATAGGCTTTCTTTGCAGATAATCACTCTTACTCAATTGGACAATTTACATATGGCTAATTTTAATAAAAATTTCTCTCTGATATCTATCTTTATTTGCCTATCTCAAATTTATTGGCTAAATTTTGTTCAATTAACAATCGTTATTTATTTTTCTCACTTTTTTCTTAGGTAAGGTTTTCTTTCAGATTTTCTTTTACAGTTTTATTTAATGTCAGTGTTATCTGGTGCTTCAATTTGATCTTTTATGAAGCTTTTTGCAGTGATAGGACTTTCTACCACTGCTTTGCTTTTATCATTCTCTCTCTTTTTCTGCCACTAAGTGCCATTTGATTATACATAGGTAACTAAACTTTTAAGAACTTGACACCTCCTTTCGTAAGACTTTGGAAAGCTACTAGAACTAAGATTATCTAACATGTAAAATGTTTGCACTGATCAGAGCTATATTTTTTAGAAGTTCAACAAACAAAGACATTGACTAACTATTGGTTACCCTTCCTGCCCACACTTCTGGGATGAAAATAGCTACCCAAATAACCTGAAATGGAGCATTTGCTGAATATTCATTAAATGTTAACTGCCAAGATAAAAAAAAAACACATTGGCATATTTTTTTGGTCTTTATAACAAATACATATTTGGAATTGTAATATCCTTAATTTACCCACAAGACAGCTTAAGTGTAGATCAAGCAGATCACACAGATTTTATGGTGCTGGGCATTTTTTTTTCTTGTATGTTTTTCTATCTATTTTAAAGATTGTCTTAGGGAGATGCAGGCTTTAGGAAGTATCAAACAGCATTTCTGACATCCTGATGTCTTTGCTGCTACACTATTTCTAAAATTTCATCTGAACATTGGTGGTACCTTTGACTTGGTCTTTTGTCTTTGTGAAAGGGACTGGAGTAATTTCAATTCAGAGTAATATTTTATAGATAGCTGCTATTTCTTAACATTTCCAAACCTATTTTTTTTTAGTAGAGATTCTGGATCCACTGGTGTTGCATTACAGGAAAATTAACTATTTCTTCATTTAGTAAATATTTAGAGAGCACTTACTGTGTGCATGTGAGGTTGTTAGTTATTTCTAACTTTTAAAAAATACATATTTTTATTGATTTCAGAGAGGAAGGGAGAGATAGAAACATCAATGATGAGAGAGAATCATTGATTGGCTGTCTCCTGCATGTCACCCACTGGGGATTGAGCCCACAACCTGGGCATGTGCCCTTGACCAGAATCAAACCTGGGACCCTTCAGTCTGCAGGCCAATGCTCTATCCACTGAGCCAAACCAGCTCGGACTGTTATTTATAACTTTGCTGTCATCTAAAGCGATTAGATCCCAACTGGACGTAGAAGATGGACATAGAATGATGGGGGTATACCCAGCCAGTGTGGCTCAGTGTTTGAGCATCAACCTATGAATCAGGTGATCAGAGTTTAATTCCTGGTCAGGGCATATACCAGGGTTTTGGGCTCAATCCCTAGTAGGGGGTGTGCAGGAGGCAACCAGTGATGATTTTCTCTCCTCATTGATGTTCTCTCTCTCTCCCTCTCCTTTCCTCTCTGAAATCAATAAAAATATATTTTAAAAAGATGAGGGTATGGGTGAGGCTGGTAAGATAGAGGTTGGAGGGCCCTGATCAGTGTGGTTCAGTTGGTTGGAGAGTTGTCTGGTACACCAGAAGGTTGTGAGTTCAATCCCTATTGGGGTATATGTGGAAGCAACTGATTGATATCTCTCTCTCACATTGATGGTTCCCTCTCTCTCTTTCTCTCTCCCTGATCAATAAAATAAAAATAAAAAAGCCTGACATAAAAATAGAGTTTAAGGGATGCACAGAGACACCTGGTCTAGAGAGGAGACATGCAGTAGGGGTTGTTAGGGACTTTTGAAGAAAGATGTGCTTAATATTCATGAAAAACTCCTAAGGAAGGTATCAGGCTGCCTGAGGGGTACACTTATATCTGGGTAAAGAACTGTGCTAACATAGTGCATATGTGTGTCTGGGAAGGAGGAATAAAGTTGAACATTAGAAAGAGATGTCCTCTTCTGTACCACAACAAGACATGTTTAAGAAGGATTTATGACATTTTATTGTATCAAGTACAATATAAACTCTTGTGTGTTTGACCATAAAATTAATAGTGAAATATCTCATTGTTTGAATGAAAACAGCTCTTGCATGGTATTTATGGATATATTTCTTGTTAATGATTTGGAGTTTGGATAATTTGGGGTTGATCAAAGTTATGGGTCTGGCTTTAGGGTGGTATTGCACAAGGTGGTATCTCACAAGGTAGGACATCTCAACACAAAAAGAAAACCCTAGAAAATACACTTGAATTTTGTGTTGAGAGCTTAGAAGTAAAATATTATCAAAGGCTTGAACTAAGGTCTGGTGACACTGAGGTTGATATTCTTTAAAAAAAATTTTTTTATTGATTTTAGAGAGAGGAAGGGAGAAGGATAGAGAGATAGAAATACCAATGAGAGAGAGACATTGATTGGCTGCCTCCTGCATCTCCCCTCCCCACCACTGCGGATTGAGCTTAGAACACAGGCATGTACCCTGACTGGGAATCAAACATGTGACCTTCTGGTTGCTGGGTCGATGCTCAATCACTGACCACACTGGTCAGGCAAGGCTGATGTTCTTAATGATTGTGTTTTCCCCAGAGAATGCCAATAAAGTTAGCCATAGGCTTCCCATCAGAAGTAGCCGAATTACTCTGGCATCCCCAAGGATGTCGTGTCCCCACACTATGTGTTCCAGCTCTAACAAGAACATGGTAAGAAGGGTATGCTGTCTTATTTTTCAACCCGCTGATTAACCAGCTAATTTTCTTAAGAAATTCAAGTGTATTTTCTAGGTGTTTTCTTTTTGTGTTGAGATGTCCTACCTATCAACAAATCAATCGAAGATGAATGAAAAGGGAATGACTTTAGACAGTCTTGTTAGGATAATGAAACATCTTTTTTTTTTTAGAAATGAAATATGTGATGAAATATAATTTACCAAACCACACCCACAGATGCTTGATCTAAAGTACAGTTTAAGAAACCCATTTATTTGGAACAATGAAGTTCTTACTGCTCAGTCTGTGATTCTCTCACCAGCAGCATTGGCATCCCTGGCAGTTTGTCAGGAACACAGGGTCTCAAGTCCACTCAGAACTTCTGGGTTAAAACCTGTTTTTTTTTTTTTTGTGTGTGTGTGTGTGTGTGTGTGTGTGTGTGTGTGTGTGTGTGTGTTTAACAAGGTTCATAAGTGATTCATAAGTGCATTACACTTTGAGAAGCACTGCTGTTAGGCAATTTTAAGCTTTCAGGTGGATTAAAAATATCAAGAATCATCTTCGCCCTGCCTGAGCTTGCTTGTAAGGGCAATGAACTGAAAGTGCCTAAGCTGGCAATTAACCAAAAGTGGTAAGAGTTAAATGCCAAGCCAGTGGAAACCAACAAAAAAAGGCACTAACTATTCTGAGGAAAAGAGCAATCAGGGCCAATTAGGTCCACCAGGGAAGATTTCAAACTCACTGCCTTCTGGTATTTCAAGTTTTAACTTCCAGTACTTGTCATGCACTCCTGCAGCCGTAAAGGGCAGTGTGGTATAGCAAAAATCAGATTGGGTCACTTCATCAGGGTTTCTCTCAGTAACCCCATCACCTCGAGAAATTGCTAAATAATTCCCCAGAGCCTCAGTTTCTTCATGGAAAGACTAAAATAAATAATACCTTCCTTTAGGCTTGTTGTACGAATTAAAAGAAGCTCTAACTGGTTTGGCTCAGCGGATAGACATTTGGTCTGCCTATTGAAGAGTCCCAGGTTCAATTCCAGTCAAGGGCATGTACCTTGGTTGCAGGCACATCCCCAGTAGGTGGTGTGCAGGAGACAGCTGATCGATGTTTCTCTCTCATTGATGTTTCTAACTCTCTATCCCTCTCCCTTCCTCTCTGTAAAAAAAAAATCAATAAAATATATTAAACAAAAAGAATTAAAAGGAAAAGAAAATAAATGTCTCATTCTATATCTCCACTCGGTGCATTCTCCTTGTCTAATTCATACTTACCTAATTGATAGATACAATGAGGAAAGCTCCACTGTTTATTGAATCTCAACGAGTGTTCCCATGTTATCCTGAAATAAATCTAGAAAAAGTTGACAGCAATGGCCAGCTTGACTGACAACTAAGTCTCCCAGAGGGTTTTTACATGTAAGCAGTTTCTCTAACTGGGAGCTCAGGGAGGGCAGACTGAGGTCTAACCACTGTACCATAGTGCCTGTAGGAATTCAAAAGATAGCTTCAATTTCTTGCTGATTTTCTTACCTTTAGAGGAACTGATAAGCCCAAGAGCATGGCTTTGTTGCAGCTGTGAGAAACCCCATAGGCTTAGGTCAATCTTTGGCTATATTTTAGAACCTCCTAGGGATTTGTAAAAACTACTGGTTCCTAAGGCCCACTTGAGAACAGATAAAAAGAATCTCTGGGGTGAAAGATATGTTAAGAAAGCAAGCCAGGTGATTTTAAAGTGTAGCCAAGGCTCAGAACCACTAAACTCTGTGTATTACAGATGTAGCACCACTAGAAACCATTCACGACAGGCTCAGTACTTCAGCGCAAGTGAGTGACTTCCACCCCAAAGCCTGGGCTCTGCTGGCTGTGACTACACTCACTTGGATTTATGGTTCCTGAGAAAGTTGCAAGTTTAATCTGTTTTAGAGTGTGACAAACACAACACAACAAAACAAATAAAAGCTAAGTTGTACATATCCAAATATTCTATTTTTTTCTTTTCAGTTTTATGTGAGAGTTTGGGTCTTGGCTAGTTTCATTATATATATTCTATAACATTTGGAATATTTAGTAATAAAAAATCCATTTCCTGGAGAGAACCAAGATGGTAGCAGATTAGGTACAAGCTAACCTCTTCTCAGGACCAAACTGGAATTACAACTAAATTATAGAAAAAATCATCCTTAATAACCTTATAACTAGTGACTGACAAAGAAGCCACATCGAGACTGGAGGGAAGTGAAGAAGAGTAAGCTCACTTTGGCCTGAGTCACTTGGGCAGCAGCGAAGTTCCAGAGGGATATCTCAGCTATGGGGGGTTCACTCTGAGACCCCAAGCTGAGCTCTCCTGCCTAAAGCATCAGAGCTGGAAAGAACATTGCATCTGGCTAGGAAAAGCAGCAGGATTTCTGTCTGCTAGGGAGAGACAGATAGAAATTCAGGCACTGACTTAAATGGCCAATGCACAAAATTGCACATGCAGCCCACTCACCCTGTGCTCCAGTGGAGGCGGGAGGAGCAGAGTACAATCATGAGAGGAGAGTCTGAGGTTGATGGCTCTGGAGAGATTGCTGAAGGGTAAGCCACCAGGATTCCTGTGCTGAGTCATTCCCTGACACTGCAGAAGACATCTTTCTGGGGCAAAGCACTCCCTTCCACATGGCATCAGCCTGGGTGAGAACAATAGCCCCACCCTCTGGAACCTCACTTTCCCCAGACTATGAAGCTTATATATGCTGCAGAATACAACCAGGGCTGATAAAAGCTGGCCTTAGTGCCCAGCTTGGTCCTTTCTGCATGCACCCAGGCCCATCAGAGGGAGTCAGAAACTCTGAATCACTGACAGCTCCAAACAGGTTTCCCAGGACAAGTCACAGACAAAGTCTGACACTGGCCTGCATCAGGGTCCCTTCCAAGAGGCCCAAATCCAATACACCCAGTGACCAGTTTCAGACAACAACACAGCAGGATCCAATAAGCTTCCTGAACAGCATATCCACAGGGAGATCTCATCAGGCACCAAACACTGTGGAGGCAAACTTTATGTGATCAGTACCTGCACAGCAACTTGAATGCTGTATTAAATGTTGAACCTCAGAGTCAGCCAGCCTGAGGGTGATCCTTCAGAGGAATGAGCCAATAGTAATCAAGATTAAATTATAAAAAGAAGGCCCACATAATGCACACAAGGGACATTTTTGGAGCACCCAGTTCAGGAGGTCAGGGAGACTGTACCACTGGGTGCCAAGGACACCCTACAAAGACTGAGAACCTTAGCATATCTACTTAATACATAGGAGCATATACAAAGAGGCAACCAAAATGAGGAGACAAAGAAATAGACCCCAAATGAAAGAACAAGAGAATTCTCCAGAAGAGCCAAATAAAATGGAGGCAAGCAGTTTATCAGTTCTTGAGTTCAAAATAATGATTACGAGGATTCTCAAAGGCATGAAAAAGGACATATAAAACCTTTAAAAATAGAAATGAAGAGTGCAGTATTTGAATAAAAAATACACTAGAAGGAATAAACATAGGTTGAATGAAGCAGAGGACTGAATTAGCAATTTGGAAGAAAGGTAGAAAAAAACATCCAATCAGAGCAGCAAAAAGAAAAAAATAATTTAAAAGCATGAGGATAGCTTAAGGACTCTTTGGAACAACATGAAGCATAAATACATCTGTATTATAGGGAAGAAGAAAAGAGAGCAAGGGATTGAGAATCTATCTGATGAAATAATAACCAAAAACTTCCCTAACCTGGTGAAAGAAAAAGTCACACAAGTCCTGAAAGCACAGAGTCCCAAACAAAATTAACCCAAAGATGCCCACGCCAAGATGTATCATAATTGAAATGGCAAAAGTTAAGGACAAAGAGAATCTTGACAGCCACAAAAGAAAGGCAGTTAGTTAACTACAAGGAGCTGCCATAGGCTGTCAGCTGGTTTCTAATGGAAACAATTCAAGCCAGAAGGGATTGGCATGAAATATTCAAAGTGATGAATAACAATAGCTTAGAAGCAAGCTACTGTACCCAGCAAGACTGTCATTTAAAATGGAAGGAGAAACAAAAAGCTTCCCATACAAGAATAAGCTAAAGGAGTTTGTTACTACCAGACAAGCATTACCAGAAATGTTAAAGGGCTTGCTTTAAGAAGACAAAGAAAAAGAAGGAGGAGGAGGAGGAGGAGGAGGAGGAGGAGGAGGAGGAGGAGGAGGAGGAGGAGGAGGGGGAGGGGGAGGGAAACAACAGGAACATAGAAAAAATAAAAAGGCAATAAATACATACTTTTCAATAATCATTTGAAATGTAAATAGTTTAAGTGCTCTAATCAAAAGACATAGAGTAGCTGATTTGATAAGAAAATAATACCCATATATATGCTGTCTTCTAGAGACCTACCTCAGACTAAAACATACACACAGAACAAAAGTAAAGGGATGGAAAAGATATTTCATGCAATTGAAAAGGAAAAAAGAAGCTGGGTTGCCATACTTATAGTTAACAAAGTAGACTTTAAAACCAAGGCCATAATAAGGACAAAGAAGGACATTACATAATGATAAAGGGATCAATTTAACAAGAGGATACAACCTTTGTAAATATTTATGAATGTAATATAAGAGCACCTAAACATGTAAAGCAAATTTGATGGACATAAAAATAAAGATTGACAGTAACACAATTATAGTAGGGGATTTTAACATCCCATTGACATCAGTGAATAGATCTTCCAGACATAAAATCAACAAGGAAATGGTGGCCTGAAACCTGGGAATTGGTGGCATTTATAAACACTAATAATGAATTATCAGAAAGAGAAACCAGGAAAACAATCTCATTTACTATGGCAACAACAACAAAAAATAGTGCCTAGGAATAAATTTAACTAAGGAGGCAAAATACCTCCACTCAAAAAATTATAGGACATTGAAGAAACAAACTGAGGAAGACACAAATAAGTAGAAGCATACATCATGTCCACGGATTGGAAGAATTAACATAATTAAAATGTTCATACTACCCAAAGCAAAATATAGATTCCACGCAATTCCTATTAAAACATCAATGGCATATATCACTGATATAGAATAAATATTCCGACAACTTATACTGAACCAAAAAAGACCCCCAGTAGCCTCAGTACTCTTTGAGAAAGAAGAACAAAATTGTAAGGATTACAATGCCTATATCAAGGCCATTGTAATAAAAACATCCTGGTACTGGCATAAGAACAGGCATATAGATCAATGGAACAGAACATAGAGATTAGAAATCAACCCATATTAATGGTCAATTAATATTTGGAGGAAAGATAGTTTCTTTGATAAATGGTGCTAGAAATTGTATAGGTACTTGCAAAAAAAAATGAAACTAGATCACCAACTTACTCCATACACAATAACTCACAATGGGTAAAAGACTTAAATGTACTTCATGAAACCATAAAAATCCTAGAACAAAACATAGGCAGTAAAACTAAATACCTCTTATAGCAATACTTTTGCTGATACATCTCCTAGGAAAAGAGAAACAATGGAAAAATAAAAAATGGAACTACATCAAACCAAAAAGTTCTTGCACTGTAAATATAAACTATCAACAAAATGAAAAGGGAACCCCACTGTATGGGAGAACATATTTGCCAATAATACATCTGATAACAAGTTAATTTAAAAAAAAATCTGTAAAGAATTTATACAACTTAACATCAGTAAGACAAATAATCCAATTAAAAAATGGGAAAAACACCTGAATAGACACTTCTCTGAAGAGTACATACAGATGGTCAATAGACATAAGAAAAATGCTCAACATTACTAATCATCAGAGAGATGCAAATTAAAACCACAATGAGATATCACCTCACACCTGTCAGAATGGTCACTATCAACACATCAACAAACAAGTGTGGTGAGGATATGGAGAAAAGGGAACCCTAATGCACTGTTGATGGAAATATAATTTGGTGCAACCACTGTGGGAACAATATGGAGTTTCCTAAAATAATTAAAAAAGGAACTTCCATTTGACCCAGGGATCTCACTTCTGGGAATATATCCTAAGAATCCTGAAATACCAATCAGAAACAATATATGCATCCCTGTGTTCATAGCAGTCTTATTTACAATAGCCAAGATCTGGAAACAGCCCATCAGTATAATAGTGGATAAAAAAAAAGCAGCAGTACATTTACACAAAGCAATACTATATAGATATAAAATAGAAGGAACTCAGAGAAATGCAATGTTGCTGTCTCTGAAGATAGAGAAGGTGGGCATGAACCAAGGAACATGGGTAACCTCTTGAAGCTGGAAAAAACAAGGCAACATTCTCCCTTAGAGCTTCCAGAAAGAAACAGCATCCTGCTGACACTTTGATTTGGGCTCAGTGACATGCATATTGGACTTTGGACCTATAGCAGAATCCTATATAATAAAAGAGTAATATGCAAATTTGACCATACCTTCGCCACACCCACAAGCCATGCCCACAGCCACGCCCCCCCCA
This sequence comes from Antrozous pallidus, assembly GCA_027563665.1. NCBI lineage: Eukaryota > Metazoa > Chordata > Mammalia > Chiroptera > Vespertilionidae > Antrozous > Antrozous pallidus. The sequence continues at coordinate 24,772,646 of CM050519.1, forward strand.
GCCAATCAGGAGCAAATTACGCAAATAAACCCCAACCAAGATGGCTGCCACCACTGAGAGCAGGAGAAAGGCTTGAGTTTCCCTGGCAACAGAGGAAGCCAAGCTTTCTGCCTCCCTAGGCCTCCACTCAATGTTACAGTTTCAATTATAAAAGATACAGAAATGGCGTCAGCCACTGAGCTGGAGAGAACAGAGGCGTGGATTTCCCTGACAATGGAGGAAGCCAAGCTTTCAGTCTGCTGTTGCTGGCCTAGGCCTCCACTCTAGGTTACAAAGTTTCAAACAGAAATGAATGCCGCCACAGAGCTAGCAGAAGGCTTGACTCCGCTCCAGGCTACAAAGTTTCAATTGTAGACATAGATTAATACCAGATTCCAGGGCCTTTGCTTGGCTCGCTGGGAGGCATGGCCAGCCTGCAAACCTCCACAGGCCCCTCACCCAGGCCGCCCCTCACCCCAAGGGAATGCCCACCTTAACCTGGGGGCAAACCAGCTGGCCCCCACCCATTCACCAGGCCTCTATCCTATATAATAAAAGTAATTTACAGATTGACCATCACTCCAACATACAAGAGGGCTGCCTTTTTGTGGTCAAAGATCCTGCCCCCATGTGGACACAAGATAGCCACCACAAGATGGCCAGCAGGGGAGGGCAGTTGGGAGGGACCAGGCCTGCAAGGGAGGGCAGTTGGGGGCAATCAAGCCTGCAGGGGAGGGCAGTTAGTGGTGACCAGGCCAGCAGAGGAGAGAAGTTGGGGGCAAATAGGCTGACAGGGGAGCAGTTAAACATCAATTAGGCTGGCAGGGTAGTGGTTAGTGGGTGATCAGGCTGGCAGGCAGAAGCAGTTAGGGGCAATCAGGGTGGCAGGCAGGTGCACAGTTTGGAGCCAGCAGTCCTGGATTGTGAGAAAGATGTCCGATTGCCCATTTATGCCTGATCCTACCAGAATCGGGCCTAGATGGATCATCGGACATACCTTGAGGGGTATATCTGGACATATCTGGAGAGGGTGCAAGCTGGGCTAAGGGACATCCCCTGCCCCCCATGCACGAATTTCATGCACCGGGCCTCTAGTCTATACTAATAAAAGGGTAATATGTAAATTGGTTGGGACGCCGTCATGCAACCACTGAACAGCAAGCAGGCTGTGTGGGTAGCCAGGCCAGCAGGTGGGCAGTGAGAGGCAACCAGACTGACATGGGAGGGCAGTTGGGGGTGACCAGGCTGGCAGAGGAGAGCAGTGAGGGATGATCAGGCCAGCAGGGGGGACAGTTTGCGGCAACCAGGCCAGATGGGGGGCATTGAAGGGTGACCAGGCTGGTGGTAGTGGGGGGGACAGTTAGGGGTGATCAAGCAGGCAGGAAGGTGATCTCAACCTAAATCAGCAGTTGGACATCCCCTGAGAGGTCCCTGATGGGAGAGGGTGCAGGCTGGGCTGAGGGGACCCTTCTCCCCAATGCACAAATTTTGTGCACTGGGCCTCTAGTAAGATAATAAATTTGTGTCATTTTAAGCCATAAAATTTGCAACAAGTTATTACAACAGCAATGAAAATGACTAAAGATCTTGGGATTTCAATATTAATAAGCAATGATGCCTATTGACACACTTTTATTTTATTTTTTTACTATAACCTACTTTATTTTAAACACAATTATAACAAATGCAAGTGATTCCATACCTGACCAGTAGGAATTGCCAGATGATGCATATAAGAAAGGTAAGTAATTCCAACCACAGAACCTCTACACAGGGAACAAGCTTTTGTTTAATATGAAAATAGCCAACAAAATATGTTTATATGTTTTATTCAAATAAAAAATTATTGTATATTTATTTTTAAAAAGCTGTGGGACATTTACACAATGGAATACTATGCAGCTGTAAAAAAGAAGGATCTCTTACCTTTTGCAACAACATGGATGGACCTGGAGATTATTATGCTAAGTGAAATAAGCCAGTCAGAAGAAGACAAATACCATATTATCTCACTTGTATGTGGAATTTAATGAACAAAATAAACTGACAAACATAATAGAACCAGGGACATGGATCCATAGAACATACTGATAGAGGTCAGAGGGGAGAGGGTTGGGGACTGGATTAAAGAAGGTGAAGAGATTAGTCAAAGAACATATATGCATAGCCTATGGACACAGACAATAATGTGGTAAAGACAACAGTGTGGAGAGGGGTTGGTACTGGGTGGAGGGGGGTATCGGAGAGAAATGGGGGACATCTCTAATAGTATTAACAATAAATAAAAAAATTTAAATTTATTTTTAATTTTAAAAAAATTTATTTTAGAATTATGGTTGACATAAAATATTATATTCATTTCAGGTGCTATGCCATTCCTTTTGATTTGGGATTTGTTGAGCTCTCCCTATATACCAGGAACTATTTTACAGTTTAATGTAGCTGAGAGACTAACAGTAGAAACAGCATGTTTGTAGAACTGCTGACTTCACTAACACCCACCATCCATAAAAGAACATGACTGGTATTATCTGTTTTTAAAAACTCAAGCTAGCCCTAGCGGGCTTGGCTTCAGTGGATAAAGCATCGGCCTATGGACTGAAGGGTCCTGTGTTTGATTCTGGTCAAGGGCACATGCCCAGGTTTCAGGCTCAATTCCCAATAGGGGGCGTGCAGGAGGCAGCCGATCAATTATTCTCTCTCATCATTGATATTTCTATCTCTCTCTCCCTCTTCCTTCCTCTCTGAAATCAATAAAAATGTACAAAAAAAAACAAAAAACAACTAACTCAAACTATTATAAATAACTAGTAGTCCTGCACATGATTCATGCACAAGTAGCTCTCTGTGGGAATGGCCGCTCCACGTCCACTGCCCAGAGGCTCTCCGCAGCCCAGAGGTCCATCTATGACTGGGCACGGAACACTTGCCTCCTTGCTGAGGCGATGAGGCAAGCATTCCATGCCCTGGCATGGCCAGAGGCCTATCCACGGTGGGGGGAGTGGAATGCTTGCCTTTTCGCCATGGTGATGAAGCAAGAATTACGCCAAGCCACTCAGCAGTTGCCCCACCAGGACTGGGTGACTCCAGCGGGGCTGAGAGGATTAGGTGCCACCATCCGTGGCTATGGGCGCCGCCATCTTTGTGACAAAGTGATGGTGAATTTGCATATTACCCTTTTATTAGATAGGATTATGGACATACAAATAAAATACTAAAGTATATTTATTAGATGAAAATATATTTAGATATTTATGGGTTTCACATATAAAATAAATGTTATTTAGAAAACATTTAATTTGTGCATCTCTACAGTTACTTGTGCCTAACTCTGTCTGCACCCATGGGTGCACGGGTGGGGAAGCAAAGCTGGTGGACCCGGAGGGGAGAGGTGGTGATGGAGAGGTGGGCTGAGTTTCCTTGGGGCTGTAGATGAGAGATGAAGGCTAAGGAGGAGCATGTGGTCGCTGGAGTCAGGCTCTGCAAACTGCTTACTTCAACACACCTGCTCTCAGGTTCTGTTGATTGGTATTGAGGTGTGTGGGATATTGATCAGAGATGATGTCTGCAGTAGAATTTAGACTGTCTTTAATAAATTGCTTTTGTTCTATTTCTGAAATCTATTCCTACATTTATATTATCTTTCCTTTCTAAGAACCTCCTGTCAATGCACTGACTACTATTAGAGTGTTCAAGTTTTGAAAGAAAAGCAAGCATTGCCACTTTCAAAATCAATTTCTTCTATGACAAATCAGTGCTTACTGATGGTGATCTGGTATGTTGGTTCCACTCTTTATTTGTTATGTTCTTAAGTCTTTATACTCATACTTGGACAGGAATTCATTATTTACCTCGTCTTCAGTAATATTTGTCTGCCTTTTACCTCTCTTATCATCTTCATAATCCATACATTTATTACACAGATGCAAAGGAAGACATATTTGGTGTCAGGGATGAAGTGAAGAAACCCAACATAACTGCTGAAATCAACCACAAATTGGCGGTTTTATTTCATGCAATGTTCAACTTTTTGACAATAACTATCTCTATATTATCTCCAGACTCTCCTCATTATAAGGTGTTTTGCTGAATAATATAAATGTAATCTTTCTTTAAAAAAACTTGGTAATGTCTATAATCTTTTCTATTATAGATCTCAAATTTGTCAGAGAGATAACAAATACTATTGTACCAATAAATGCATTCTTTTAAAAAAGTATATTTTTATTGATTTCAGAGAGGAAGGGAGAGGGAGAGATAGAAAAATTAATGATGAGAGAGAATCATTTATTGGCTGCCTCCTGCACATCCCTACTGAGGATGGAGCCGCAACCCAGGCTTGTGCCCTTGACTGGAATCAAACCTGGGATCTTTCAGTCCACAGGCCCACACTCTATCAATTGAGCAAAACTGGCTAGGGCAAGAAATGCATTTTAAAAATTGTCTAAGGTTTTACATATGTCTCCTTTCCCCCCCAAAAAATGTATTCTTAATCATATTCTTATTTCATTTTTAAGCAAAATGGATGGATTCAAAGTATTGGCCCAAGTTTAGACCTGAAACAGATTAACACAGAAAACCCACAAGGCATTCCAGATATTCTGCAAACAAGTGAGCAGTAAAACATCATCATAAAAGAATGAGGAAACAAGAAGGATTGAGAAAACATTTATTTAGATTATATTCATGTAGAAACCAGTGGGCTCTATGAAAGGTAAGATTAATATATGCTTTTCGGTGGGGAGGGTCAGGTGAGCCTCTGGAGAAAAGTGGTTCCTTAGGACCCCAGTTACCATTTAGTAGAACCAGATCAGGGAAACACCAACCTGTCAGCTCCATGTTATAACCATCCATCTGTTGTAGAGTGGGAATTTTTGAGCACTACTGAGGCTGTGGACTATGCCCCAGATAGAGTAGTCAGTGTTGACACCAGACCAGGCCTTGAGATACGGTCTCATGGCCCCTTCCCAGCATGTAGGCCTTGCAAAATAGAACACTGTCAGCTTTCTGAAGAACAGGATGACCCTGTGGGTGGCATGGTCATCAATGGCATGACTCTGACATAGCTTGGGAAAAACTGTTTTGTCTTGGGTTGCTTGTTGTGCAAAAACAGGATGTGGTTAATGTGCTTAAAAGTGGTCTTGCACAAAGGGTTGAGGCTGCTCTCTGGTCTCCCTGCGTCAGGATGGCAGAGCATTCTCCAGGCCGGCTAATAAAGGCTCCCTAAATTTTAATTTGGTCTGGGCTCCAGTGGTCTTTCATTCGCCTCCACTCCACCACACATCCTGTGAAGGGAAGTTAAAATAGATGGTGGACTCACAGCAAGGCTTTTATTCTCATTGAATGCAGAGCATAGAAGAGAGGATGGTAGAGAGCAGGGAGAGAAAATATAAACAAGCCACTGCTATTCAGTTTTTGAATGTTTGAAGAACAAGTTGGGAGCTCAGAGAGGATAAGAATATGGAATTTAATAGAGAAGTTCATAGGACTCAGTCCTTTCCCAAGAATTGGCATATTATTTCAGTCCATGGAGTTGAAGGAAGGAAGCTCAGTATTGAATATTTGCTCTGCTGCTTAATGGCTCTGATACTGAATGATTGATAAGAAAATATGAACCTTGGCTTTCTTGTATAAAATATGGGGTTATTGATATCTATCATAGAGCTGTTTTAAAGATTAATGCAATGAGCAAAAGTTGACCATGACATCAGACGTAGGCCAGGTATATAATATTGGTATCTATGTGTTAAATGTGCAACCTCTTAGTGTGTTTGGTCTGTAATATTCTGTGTCCTCCTGTCAAAATCATACTTGACTGGTGCACAGTTAGGAGACTAGGAAGGTGTCTTCTGGAAGCTCATGAATAGTCTCTGTGTCTTTCCCCTCCAGTTCTATAGGTGCCATCGTCTGGACACAGCTGCCATGGAGTCCCAGTGTGACCCAGCAGGGATGGCAGTGTCCAGAGTCCTGCCTCTGTGTCCAGCACAGCCCTGCATGTCCTGGCTTCCTCACTGAGTTACAGACATGGTGCTTCCACACAGAAGGGCTCAAAGACCACCCCCCTTCCCACACCGAATCTCCCTCTAGCATGGCACCCAAGCGATGTCACTCACATCATTTCTCAGGTTCCATCTATAGCTCCCTCTCCTGGGGTGCTTCAGCAGGTCTCTGAGCTCTCACAGGAGACATCCCTGTCTCCCACAATCATCATCCTACCAGATCATGGGGAAAGCCCATCCACATAGACCTCTTCCCAAAGGAAATCAGCTCTTGAGGAAAGAGTCTCCTTAGGGTGGAAACAACCTAGGAGCAAAGCTCCCTCTGAGCTGAGGGCCCATTATTCTTAATTGCAACTCCTTTTCTTCTTCTCTGTTCTCTCCTGGTTTCAAAATGACCCTATATGTTAGTTTATTGCTTATTTTCTATCTCCCTACCTAGACTGTAAGCACATTGAGGGCAAGGACCATGTCTTCAAAAAAAATTTCTTCACTATTCCTAATACCAAGCACAGTCCCTGACATAAACCTTTGGATGAAGAAAGGAGTGAATCTTCTCTACTCCTGTGCTTCATTTGGGTCGCTTACTTTGGTACTGTCACTTCTTTCAATCAATAAGAGCAGAGCTCCTATTTTGACCTGCACAATCCCCAGCCACTGTAAAGATGCTGTGTGGGCACCCAGGCAGAGCAGGCTTAAGAGAGCCAGCACAGTGCCTGCAAGGTGACACCCAGCATAGTCTGGATCTACTCTTCTCTCCTGTTAACAGAGCAGGTAGCCTAGCTTCAGTGACTTCCCTCATGTTGGCAAGGGAACAGAATGAACTATTTCCTAGTCACTTTCAGCTCCAATCTCTGTGTTTGTATTAACAGATTAATTGTTTTACACCTGCATATCCTCTGCCTGGGTTCTCCAAGAGAAAAAAAAATAGTGGTAATGACAGCCACCTTTCACTCTAATATTATTCCCTGCATCATGTACACAGAATATCTTTATCTGGGGCCAAGTGCACATTCCCATGTGTGAGAGAGAGTTACTGTTGGCAGTGAGTAGTGGCTAGCTGGAAAGCAGCTTGTATAGAAGCCCTTGGAGATATTGCTTGGTCTTTCTGTTTACTGTGGTTTGGTGGAGAATGATTCCTTATTTTCTGAGGGCAGCCTTTAATGAACACCCGACAGCTTTTTGATGCCTCCCTCCCACAGAGTGTGGGTAAAGGCAGTCCTAGGAATCATACATTTTCATTTGTAGAAGTATCTTATATTGAACCCTGTCAAAAATAACACTGCCTTTGAGACGCAGAAAATCCAATTTGAAAGTAATGTTTCTCCTTTTTTTTTCTTCCCCCCAATCTTGGACACATTGAATCGGATAGGATATAGTCTTTGGACTGCAGCTATTTTTCACTTGGAAAGTAATTTCGGACAGAACTCTGTGCTGTTATAAGCAGACTTGTCCTAAAATCACCAAAATTAATACCTAGCAGTGTAAAGGGGAGGGAGAAGAAAGGAGGAAAATTGTCCACATACTTTCCTTGGGAACTCCCCATGTACATAAAGTTCTTGGGAGTGTCATGAGGACACTGCTTCCCAAACTACTCAGTATCCAAAACGTCCTGCAGAGAGAGAAAGAAAAATTTGGGGGCTGACAGAGGAAGTTCAGGGACCTGGAATTTCTATTCTTTAAACTGGAGACAAGCATTGAGTGGTGGATTACTTCCCCCAATACACAGAAGACTATTACTCGGAAGTACACTGCAGACAACTTAACTGTGTTGAATATATTAATGAACAAACTCATATGATTAGGGCTAAAAGAAATAAGACTTTGATCTTGTCTTCCAGGTCTTCTAGTCTAGTAAGGGATAGAGACAGGTAAGTCAACAAATGCAATAATCCATTAGAATTGTTGTAAATGGGAAGTTCTTCTCATCCCCACAGGTTGCTCTTGGGAGTGGAGATCTTGGGGTGCTTCTGGAATAAGGATTTCTGGAGGCCCTCAGAGGAGGATGAAATATTGTAGAAGCTTTATTTCTGTGGAATTCCCCCCCGAGTTTCCAAGGTTCCATTTCCCATTGTCCGGCTAAGGAAGAAGCCCCATTTTTACCTAGCTTTCAGCAGAGGTAGGATCAAAGCCAGGGTCCAGAGTTTTCAATCTATGTGGGAGCACAGCTCTCGTCCAGCATGGAGCTGGCTTAGTTTGTGTTCCCACTGTAGTTCAGCAGTCCACTGTGTGTGGGGTCCACAGGTCCACGTGACTATGGGGGCAACAGGTGCAGGAGCAAAGTCAAAGGAACCAGAGAGCCCCACAAGCTAAGAGTCAAGAGGGCCAAAAGGGGTACTTCTTTGTGTAGGGGATTAAGTATTCCCAAATTTTAGTGGGTTTGTAGTGGCCCCATTCTCTTTGCTCAATGATCTCTGCTCCCAGGTTTAACTGGCAGGCAAACACCTTCCCTGTGTCACCTTGACTCACTGTGCATGTGCCCATCTTCCCCTTTGTCCAGTCCCTTCTCTCAGCAACCTGCAGGGAATGGAGCAGTGATTCCTTGGGGAGTATAAAGTTGTAGCTTCCTGGCGAAGCTATCCAAATAACATGTCTATAATGTCTAGCCTTCCCTTCCACCCTTAACTATCCTATAATAAAAGAGAAACATGCAAATTTGACCGTACCTTCGCTCCTGATTGGATATGCTACCAGCCAATCAGGAGCGGAGGTAGGGCCAAGTGGTGCGAGCATCCGGGCCCTAGGGGTGGAGATGAAATGGTGGCAGTGGCAGCAAGTGCCCAGCCTCCCAGTGCTATGAGGGGAAGCGGCGGCAGCAGCAGTGGTGGTGTTGGAAGTGTCCCCGGGCACTGTGAGCAGAAGTGGTGTCGAGTGCCCAGCCCCTGGGGCTGGGTGGTTGCAGGCAGCTGGGGCTGAGCTGAGCAGGGCGATGGCTGGGTGCCCAAGGCCTAAAGCCTCACGAAAGCTTTAGGCCTTGGGCAGCCTGGGGGTGAGCCATCAGTTGGACATCCCATGAGGGCTCCCAGTATGTGAGAGGGGGCAGGGTGGGTTGAGGGACTATCCACCCCCATTGCACGAATTTCATGCACTGGGCCCTTAGTTATTAATAACTAGGTAATTACAAAGGTAAAAGGAGGGCTAGAATTCAGATATGTAAAATGCAATGTCAGCTTAGACATGTATTTCTCAACATCTTTTTTTTTTTGCTATTGCATCCTTAGATAGGCCCCTTCAATTACTCATTTCTATATTAAATTTTAATAGCACACATATATATCTGTTTATATAGTATATGCATATCTGTGCTTTATATACACAGAAAAATACCAACAAGACGTTTTTGCCTTCCAAAACAAGTGTTTGCCTACTTAGGTGGCATGTCAGGTCTCCTGAGAATGCATGGCTTAAAAAGAAGTCACTTCTCACTCAGGAGAGTCCAGTAGGACCTTATAGGGGAGAGTAGTGTTAACAAAAGTATTAAAAGATAATGAGGCATCTTCATAGTAGGAAAAAGAGATAAGAAATGTCAGAATAGAAGCAACATGTGCAAAAGTGCAGAAACATGAAGGGGAGAGTTTAGCATGTAGCATGTAGCATGTAGCATGTAGAAATATACCTCTTTTAAGATCAAGTCTGTTCAAGTGCTACTTACCTGATTTGCCTATCATGTGTTGTAGATATTGATTATAATAGGCAAGTTCTGCCTAGTTTAGGTAAGTAACTACACTACTAAAAGAGAAACATGCAAATTGATCGTCACTCTGCTACGCCCACCAGGAGTGAGTATACTCAGGAGTGAGTATACAAACTAACTCAACAAAGATGGTGGTGGCTATGGAGCTGGAAGGAGCAGGAGGCTTGGGTTGGCCCCAGCAACAGAGGAAGCCAAGTTTCCAGCTCACCCTGGCTCCCACTGAAGGAGGGGCTGAGAGCCTGGGTTGCCGGGAGGCGTTGCCCACCTGACAATAGCCCTCAACCCCTAATACAGGCTGGTCACATCCACATGGGGTGAGGGTCCCTGCTGGAGGGCTTGGCCATCCTGCAAACAGCCATAAGCCCCTCACCCAGGCTGGCCAGGCACTCCAGTGAGGACCCTACCCTGAAAGGGTTGTGGCCAACCTGAAAATAGCCCCTTACCCAGGCTGGCCACAGGCCCATGGATTAAGAGTCCAGGCTGGGGGGCATGGCCAGCCTGCAAACAGCAATCAGCCCCTCACCTAGGCTGGCCAAGCATCCCAGCAGGGACCCTCACCCCCTGGGGGTGTGGCTAGCCTGCAAACCACCACAAGCCCCTTGCCCAAGCCATTCCATGCCCCAAGAGAACTCCCACCCTGATCCGGGATGCCCTTCATGGCAAACCAGCCGGCCCCCACCGTGCACCAGGCCTCTATCCTATCTAATAAAAGGGTACTTTACTAATTAGACTGGGAGATCTTCTGGACGTTCTTCTGGACAAAGCCATGGTGTCAGGGCCAAGGTAGAGGCAGTTAGAGGCCAAGAGGGGATGGCAGTTGTGGTTGATCAGACCAGTGGGATGGGGCTGTTGGGGTGATCAGGCCATCAGTGGGGGTCAGTTGGGGATGATCAGGACAGTGGGGGGGCAGTTTGGAGTGAGCAGGCCAGCAGGGGGACAGTTGGGGGTGAGCATGCTGGCATGGGGGAAGTTGGGAGTGATGAGGCTGAAAGGGGGGCCATTTGAGGGTGAGCAGGCAGACAGCTGGGGGCAGTTGGAATCAAGCAGGCTGGCAGGCAGGTGAATGGTTAGGAGCCAGCAGTCCCGGATTGTGAAAGGGTTGCCTGACTGCCAGTTTAGGCCCAATCCCTGTAAACCGGCAGTAGGACATCCTTCAAGGGGTCCTATATTGGAGAGAGTGTAGGCTGGGCTGAGGGACACCTCCCCCCTCCTCCCGTGTACTAATTTTGGGCCACTAATCTATAATAAACTTATTACGTCTAAAAATATTCTTCTTCATGTAACTTTTTTGGGACAATAAAAAACTTGTCCGGAATGTTTGAGCTCATATTACTATCCTATATAATAAAATGCTAATGTGCAAATTGACCAAATGGCAGAATGACCAGTCACTTTGATGCGCACTGATCACCAGAGGGCAGATAGTCAACACAGGAGCTGCCCCCTGGTGCTCAGCGAGCTCCCACAGGGGGAGCACCACTCAGCCAGAAGCTGGGCTCACAGCTGATGACCACAGCAGTGATGGCTGGAGCCTCTCCTGCCTCCACAGCAGAGCTAACGATCTATGGGGAGTGAGCCTAAGTCGGCAGTCATACATCTCCCTGAGGGGTCCCAGATTGCGAGAGGGCACAGCCTGGTCTGAGAGAATGCCCCCCACCCCAAGTGCATGAATGTTGTACAACAGGCCTCTAGTGTTATATAAAAATCTATAAATGGCTGAGGGTGTGGTGAGAGATGAATAGGAAGAGCACAGGATTTTGGGGGCAGTGACAATGGTCTTTATGATAGATACTAAAATTGTGGATACATGCATTGATGTAATAAATGTCCAAACCTGTAAGAATTTTTATGATTTTAGTTGGGCCAAACTGAAGACAATTGTTAGGAAGCAAAATCTCAATGAATTGAGAAAATGCTTCAGAGAGGGGCAGTTTTACCATTTATTTCATACACGAGAATATAAATGTCAGAATAAAGGGGAAGACATTAAAGGGTTACAAGAAATTCATTAATAATAGGTTAGAGAGGAAGGAGAAAGCAAAGTGGGGGGAATCTCTCAGATTGGATAAAAAGCAGAACGAATAGATACATAACTTTTTTTACTTTGGTGAGTATAGGATAATGAACAGTTAACAATGCCTTAACAACAACAATGAAGGTTTTGTGGTCTCTGCTCTGGTGAAGTGACTATGTGGTGAGAGATCTAAAATAAAAAAATTATCCTACTATCTCAAAGGTATGTTATTGTAGATGCAAAAAGACAATAGACAGGCTCAGTTAAAGTAAAGATTGACCTTTGCAAAAGAAGCTATGGGCCTAGGACATGAATACCTGCCATGACTTGCTTTTAGATAGGAAGTTTTAACTTCAGACCATCCTATGTAGTTACTTTCAACCTCTGAGTTTGTAAGACCTCCATGCAGACCTCTCCTGAGCTTGCATGTGATCCCCTTTTCATCCCCACATGTCATTACACATTTGTTCAAACTCATTGAATGTTTAACACTAAGAGTGAACCCTATTATAAACTATGGACTAGAGATAATGATGTGTCAATGTAGGTTGATCAGTCGAAACAAATGTACCACTCTAGTGGGGAATGTTGATAATGGGGAAGGATTATGCTCATGTGGAGGCAGAGGGTATGTGGGAAATCTTTGTACTTTCTGCTCAATTTCACTGTAAACCTACAAATGCCCTAAAAAATAAAGGTTTTTTTTTTTAATTCTTAAAAGGTATAGCTTGAGTAAACATTTTGTATGGCTTGGGATCTAATTATGAGAATCATGAGTTTGGAGTCAAAAGAGTTAGGGTTCAAATTCTGAGTCCACCAATTAATTGAATAACCTCGAGTAAACAGTATCCCTCAATTTCCTCATTTTATCTATATCATAGTTATACCATAAAGACATGTTCACTTATCCTTTGAAAATGCCACTTGGGAGATTGTCCAGAAGGCACACTCCATCTACCAGGGCATTAAGAACACATTAGTAAGTGGCAAGCCAGCATCTTTGAAGAGCTCTGTGGTGGTTATTCTCTGTAGGTCAGAAAGGGAAATGGTAAAGGAGATGATAGAGATAATAGGAGTTCAAGATAATGGCACTTTAATGGCAATAATGGGAGTGTAATGGTGATAATAGGACAGGGGTCAGACGGTAGAATGAGACAAAGTGGGCATGGTTACTGTAATGAAAAGAAGAGCTAAAATAGAAAAAGAATGGTTTGCTCCTTAGACATTTTTGGCATTGGCTAATTAATCACAGTGCCCCTAAGACTTAAGTAGATGGACATGCTACTAAAATTTTACTTGATTTAAATAAGTGGAAGAGCTCTAGGTCTTGCAAAAAGTAGTCCGACTTTAGTCACCACCAAAGTGTGTTGCAGATCTTCAATTTTTCCCCCAGATTGAGCCAGTTTACAGATCTAGAGCTCTTTAAATAAAGGGGAACTGGGTCCCTTTGAAGAACCATCTTGCTACAATGCCAAATTTATACTGTAATGGTTCTCCTAGCCTTCACTAAAAGGACTGTGGATACTTACCTGGTGTCTGTGCACTGGGGGAGGAGAACTAATGAGACTCTATGTCTCTGAACTAATTCTTGGAGACTCAAAACACCTCTAAGATTAAGGGCTTAAGGAGTTCAGATAATTAATGTAAGTTTGGCTTTTGTGCATCTCAAGGTGGTTCAGTTGGTCCCCAAACCTATCCCTTCATTACTTCCTCAAGTCTTGAAATTTAGAATTGAAGCAGACATACTTAGGCACTTGGAGAATCATCACACTGATCCTCTGACTCATGGATAGAGGGCTGTTATGGTATGAAGGATTGTCTGGCAACTAATAGTAAACTAAAAGCTACACTGCATTCCTGGAGGGATTGTAGAAATTTGTGCCATTATCAAGATCAAGGCCTTGAAGGATATAGGAGTTATGATTCTTATCACATCTCGATTCAACTCATCTATATGGCCTTTGTAGAGGATAGATGAGTCCTAGATCTTAGAGAATGACAGTGGGATTTTTGTAAACTTAATCAAGGGATGAGTCAAATTTCAACTGCTATTCCAGATATAGATTCTTCACTGGATAAAAGCAATACCCCCTGGTATGTAACTTTGGTAGGCTATTATTCCTAGTTATTCACTAAACATGAATATAGGCATTGCTATGAAAGCATTTTTTAAAAATGCAATTAAAGTCCATAACCATTTGAGTTTTAATAAGGGAGTTTGTAGTAGATAATCTGGGTTATCCAGATTTCATCAGTTGGGAGACTTTAAGAACAGAGGTGAGTCTTCACTGATTAAGAAAAAATTCTTCCTGAGGACAGCAGCATTAACCCATACCTGAGAGTTCTAATCTGCCGTTTTTATAGCATGCCCTATGGATTTTAGACTTGCCTAGCCAGCCTCCATTATTGTATAAGCTAATTACTTTTAGTGTATATCTCTTAATAGTTCTGTTTCTCTAGTTCAACACTGACTTACAGCAATTAATGTGGTGAGTACTTTTTATTTGTATGTGTTAATAAGTATTATCAGAATCTGTTTGCTTTCAAAAGGCAAAGCCAGCGATCTGCCTTCAGTGTACTATCTCAGGGTTAAAATTCCTCTCCAATTCTCTGTTTATAATCTGTCCATGGGGATCTTGATTATCTCTTTATTTTATAAGACATCATACTGTTCTACTAATTTGATGATATCATTTAATTGGACTAGTGAGCAGAAAGCAGCAACTACTCTAGACATCTTGGTAAAACATACGTAAAACAAATTGTAGAAAATAACTCCTGCCTTCTCCCTTGTGAGAATTCTAGGCATCTAGTGGGACACTGATATATTCCTTCCAGATTAAATAAATTGCTGCATTTTGACCCTCCTATTTCCTATAACAAAGATAGTAGCATAGCATTTGATGAGTCTCTTTAGATTTTGAAGGCAAAATTTACTTCATGCTACTCAGCCTTGCTGGTCAAATAACATGAAAAGCTGTCAGTTTTGAGGAGCTCCAGACCAAGAAAAGCTCTACAGCTGGTTGAATGACCCAACAAGTCAATCTGATGGTGCTTGAAGTGAATGTGGTAGGTAGGAATACTCCAAGGAGCCTTTGGCAGAACACTGTAGGTGAATCACATCTCAGACTTTTAGAATTTTGGATCAAAGTTATCCCATCTTTTGCAGATAAGTATACTTCTATCGAGAAACAACTTCTGGCTTGCTACCAGGCCCTACACTTGACTATGGACCAAGAAGATAACCATTATACACTGAACACTGTCTGATTCAATAAAATGTAATGTTGGGCCTTAGCTTATTTGGCTCAGTGGATAGAGTATCGGCCTGCAGACTAAAGGGTCCCAGGTTCCATTCTGGTCAAGGGCACATGCCTGGGTTGCAGGATTGATCCCCATTAGGGGACATGCAAGAGGCACATCTCTCATCATTGATGTTGCTATCTTTCTTTTCCTCTCCTGTCCTCTCTGAAAGCAATAAAGATATATTTTTAAAAAATGTAATGTTGGGTGTGTTTAGCAGATTCCATCATTAAGTATATGTGATATATATGAGTTCAGACTTAAACAGATCTTGAAGGCTTAAGTACGTTACATGGATAAATAGCCCAGTTGTGCATGTTCACTATTCCTGTCACATTGTCTCTTCCCTCTCCATATGCACTTATGGGTTTCATAGGAAGTTCCCTATAATGATTGAGGAAGAAAATATTAAGGCCTAGTTTGCAGATGGTTCTGCACAGTTGCTCAAAATAGACAATGACAACACTAGAACTCCACTCTGGGGTGTCCTTGAAAAATAGTGATGAAGAGAAATCCCCCATTATGTAAAACTTAGAGTAAAAAACACACACAGACACACACACACCACTTTTGAAGGAGAGATCATCAGAGGTTGGTCAGGAATGCATTATTTCATGGCAAGGGCCTAATAGTTTAGCTTCATATCAGGAACTTGGAACATGACTAAAAAATTGGTAACTAGGAGGTCTGGGAAGAGGATCTCGCCAATAGGGAATGATTTGTGTTCCATGTGAACATCAAACAAAGAAAAACCTGAGCAAAGAAGGAGTTTAATTAGTAGGAGAAGAAAATGGCCTATTTTGTGGATGTTGGTCATACTCTTTCCCCAGACACCATTATTCTTTCCAGTGAGCTCAGGAACAAATGGCGATGGTGGCAGGGATGGAGCTATTGCCTCTACTCAGAAGCATTGGATGATTTGTTTATAGCCATCCCTAAGTGTCCAACAGGCCAGCAGAAGAGCATATTTGTCACCTCTTTCTGAGGGAAATGAAGCAGTCATTTGGTGACACATTGATTACACTGGACCATATCTATAGGGCTCAGCTACAGTGTTTGGACAGGTTCAAGCCTTGGACTGACGAGAGGACACAGTCCTCTCGTGGCCAGGTGCCAGTCCCATCTTGGAGGGCAGAGCCCTCCCAGCACAATTATAGCCAACAGCTAGAGTTGTAAGTTTGAAACTATGGTCCAAACACATGGCCCCACAGTGCCTAAGTGATACAGGCTGCAAGTAAAACAAAGCTTGATCATGTGCATGTAATTGAGTGGGACTGAAACCCATGAGAATGTTGTAAACATCTTGACCACGCCCTTACTTTGCCTCGTAGCATCAGCTGTAAAATAAAGACATGGCTTGTAGTCCTTGGCGCTGCTGATCTCCCCCCTTTTGTAAAAGAATGTCATATAGTTGGAATTATACAGTAGGCAGCCTTTTCAAATTGGCTTTTCCCCCTAGTAATATGCATGAAAAGTCCCTCCATGTCTTTTTATGAGCTGATAGCTCATTTCTTTTTACGGTTGAATAATATCCCATTGTCTGGATATACCATTGTTTATTTTGCCATTCACCTACTGAGGGTGTAGTTTTGTTCAATGTTGTAAGGTTAGTTTCTAAAACACAACCTGGCCCATTGTAGGTATTCAATATATGTTCCTTATCCTCATCATTAATTTATTTTCTCTCTTAAGTGTAACACTCTTCAGTATTTTGCCTGATTCTATTGAAAACCAAAACCAAATTTTCAGAAATTTGAGATTCTTCCATTTGCCCTTTCACTCTCACCCTTTCAAATCAAGTTCTTGACTATCACTTGAATTCATCCTTTCCTCTTCATTCCCACCATCAGTGATGTAACTTCTCCCAAAATAACACTTTACCCTTCTGACTTTTTTTTCTGACTTCTGTGTATTTTATATGCTCCTAAAACACATTATTGTATTGATCTCTTGCTGAAACTATCTAGCAGATTAAAGTTTAAACTCCTTTACATGAATTCAATGATCTGATCTTTACTATGTGTAATTTGTTCAGCCTCTCTTTTCCTTTTTACATTTTTATTAATTTTAGAAAGGAAGGGACAGAGAGAGAGGGAGGGATGAGTGGAGGGAGAAAGAGAGAGAGAGAGAGAGAGAGAGAGAGAGAGAGAGAGAGAGAGAGAGAGAGAGAGAGAGAAACACCAATGATGAGAGAGAATCATTGATGGATTGATTAGCTGCTTTCTGTACTCCCCACACTGAGGATCGAGCCTGCAACCAGGGCATATGCCTTGACTGGGAATCAAACTGTGACCTCCTGGTTCATAGGTCATTGCTCAACCAGTGAGCCATGCCATCTAGGCCAGCTTCTCTTTTCTTAAACTTTCACCTCCTACTCTGTGGGCTCTGAATTACATGGAATACCCAAAACAAGGCATGGCTGCTCCTCAAATTCAAGAGCATTTGTGTGAGTCCTAAACAATTTTCTGCCATATTGAGAATCTCCCCCTGCCTTATTCTGGCTATTTTTTAAATAATCAATTAATTCCATTATCAATTGCATATTTAGGAGATGAATTTAATGAATCCTAGAAAAATATGTGGAGCTCTTGAAATCTAAGGTTGGTGATGTTAACTTCTGTATTTCTGCAGATAGTAGCTTATTGACCATTTCACTAGGTCATAGGTAGAGAATAAAATTCCTGGAAACCCATGGAAGCTTTGTGGCTGGTATCTACAGAAGAAATGCACAAAGAACTACTTCAAATTCTGCAATGGAATAGCAGTAAGCACTTAAAAACAGGGCTGATCAGTCCTTCAAATCAATCTCTACTTTAAAATACTTATATTGATTACTTTCCATTATTATAACACCCACTATCCCAGTGTCAGATTTTTATTTTTGAAACAGAAAGAAACTTTTTGAAAAAATATATTGAAAAAGGACTGAAATTCTTGATCATTATATCTAAGAAGGTTTGGAATAAAAAAGAATCAAATCTATGATGTAATGCAAAATGAAGGGAAGAATATCTGGTTGTCTTCTAAACAGGCAGGATAATATGTTTTATTTTTATTTTTTGTAACTAAAGGATATGATTTAATAAGACACAGCACAGCTTTGGGAAATTTCATCAACCATTTCATTTCAGGTTATTTTATTCAATCCTTAACTCACGGAACTGGGCTTTGACATTGAAATAGAAATAGAACATTGAATCAGATATTTTTCCTTCCAGTACTTACCATTTCAAAGAATTTTATATTATTAGCACATCCCCAAGAAGCAGGTAGAATTAATATCCGTATAAAGCACTTTGACTTTTTATTGTTAGAATATGAGGAATCCTAAAATGATAAATGACTTGGATGTTAGCATAGAGCAAATCAGAGCCAGAATGGTTTGAAAATTCAGATTTATCAGTTTCCAGGATTATAGTCACTCAACTGATCTATTTTCCTTTATGGTTTCCTGAGGTATTACACTTTGTGTTCTCTATAGTTGAATTTAAAGTCCAGGTAAATTCCTCTTTTACCGAGAGTCAGGAATTTTAAATTCTAATTCCCATTACATCTCCTAAATTCCATTAAGACTAACATTTCTGAATTTAGTTGAATGATCTTTAAACCTATTAAAATTAATTTGATTATAAAGTTAGGAGACTATTGCAAATGACTCCTTAACCTTAAGGTTTTAATATCTATATATCTATATTTATATCTATATCTATATCTATATCTATCTCTATCTATCTATCTATCTATCTATCTATCTATCTATATTGATTTCAAAGAAGAAGGGAGAGGGAGAGAGAGATAGGAACATCAATGATGAGAGAGAATCATTGATCAGCTGCTTCCTGCACCCTCCCCCCGCCCCCCTACTCTGGGATTGAACCTGCAACCCAGGCATGTGCCCTGACCTGGAATTGAACAATGACCTTTCGGTTCATAGGTCAATTCTCAACCACCGAGTCTCACTGGCTGGGCAACTTTAAGGTTTTTTAACTAATATTTCTTATTCAGGTGCAAAACAACCAATATTTCTTATTTAGGTGCCCCATAGATGGTACCTCTCAGAGATACAGATTTGACAGAATATTGATGTCACATTCTTCTCAATAGCACCTTTGTACTTAAATAGGCAAAGTACTGAATCCCTTTTTACAAATGAGATGCAGAGCCACTGACTGAATTTCTCTTATGTTTAGTACCATAGCTGCTCAATTTCATTCTGTTACCTCTTTTGAAAAACTGCTAGGAAAGTATTTCTTTAGTTTATTAGTATCATCAAATAACTATTGTCTTTAATATCTTATACTGCTCAAGCATTTAACTTTGTTATTTCATTTTTTGGCCTTATTCCCATACAAGAGTAAGTGTCTAATTTTAGGATGGAGCTATATAAATTCCAACTAAAAACTCCTCTACAGAGTTAACATCAACAACAATATTCATCATAATAACTACTCATTAAACACTTAATGTTATCAGTGGAATATATACACATATCAACTTGTTCAATTCTCATAACAGTAGATTTCATTATAATTTTCTCTCAGATGAGGAAACAGAAACACATTGATTTTAGCTACTTGCTTATGGTCACACAATTAGTTCAAGCCAGGGTTAGGATTAGGAATGCTGGCTTCAAAACTCAAGTTCTTGGCCACTATACTAAATCGTTGAACCATACATCCATCATGGGAATATAACCAATACAAAGGAAAACAAATATGGAATGGAGGCATACGTGTAAATGTGCAGAGGAAGACTATCTTTAGGGTAAATGCATATTGTTGAACAAACTCAAAAAGAGTGTAGAGGCTTTCCTAGCAAGCATTGGTCACTTGGCGTTGCCTACTGTAAAGGGGCAGGGAAATGTGGGAGACAACAGTTGGAAGTGTCTCTGGCCCCCCCCCCCCCCCCCGGAAGAAAGAGCAAAATGAGATCCCGAGATCAATGTATTTTTTTTTACATTGTTAAAAAATACATTTTTATTGATTTCAGAGTGGAAGGGAGAGGGAGAGAGAGATAAAAACATCAATGATGATAGAGAATCATTGATTGGTTGCCTCCAGCACACCCCTCACTGGGGATAGAGCTGAAACCCGGGCATGTGCCTGACCAGGAATGGAACTGTGACCTCCTTATTCGTACATAGGTTGATGCTCAACCACTGAGCCAGGCCATCTGGCCCATACTATATACTTTTTTTTTTTTTTTTTTTTTGTGGTTGGTTGTTTGTCTGGCTGATTATACTTAGCATAATTACTTTGATACTCATCCAGATTCTTATGTATAGACGTAATTCATTCCTTTTTATGGCTGAGAAGGGTTCCACTGTAAGGAACACATTTGTTTATTCATTCACCTGATGGTGAGCACTTGGGTTGTCTCTGCTTCTTTGTTGTAACAAAGCTGCCAGAAATATGTGTGCGAACGTTTTTATACGGACATAGAGTGGGTTGAATGGCAGTCCCCAAAGATACGTCCAAGCCCTCATCCCTGCAACCTGTGAGTGCGACCTTATTTGGAAATAGACGTTTGGCAGGTGTAATTAAGTTGGGGATCTTGATAGGAGATCATCATGGAAGTAGGGTGGACCCTACTGTCCAGGGCCTGGTGTCCTTATAAGGAAAGGACGATTTGATACACAGAGAAGGGCAAGGCCACCTGAAGACTGAGTTCGAGAGTCCAGTGATGAGCCTACAAGCTGAGGGCGAAGGTCATCTCATTCTGATGGAGGAGCCCAATCATTTAAGACAGCGTCTCCATCCCACACATGTATGCCACGGGGAGCTGAGCTTAAAACGCCAGTTTTTAGAAGAGAAAACAGCTGCAAGAAGACCACCAATCCATGATTACAGACAGATGTTTCAATACCCCGCGATAGTATTTACATTTGGTTTCCAGCCTGATGTGTTCAGTTTTAAAAAATGCAAATGAATTTTTTGAATAAAGAATATATTATTTCAAAAGAACTTGTGACCCCGAAGAGCAGAAAATACCCGCTTCGTTCCCACCGCTGTTTATTTACTTATTTTTTTTTTTAAGTTGGCAAACGAAGCAGTTGGAGATTATAGCGTGTGGTAGGTGCCCTCGAGTGTCAGGGAGAGGAGCGGCTGGGCCTGGGCCGCACTGAACCGTGAGGGCAGCTCAGACCGGGCTCAGCGAGGCCTGGAGGCCACAGCTGCAACTGTTCTGCTCCCAGGAAGTCACGGGACCTCCGAGATTCTCGCGAGATTTCCGGGACCTTGGGGGTTCTATAGGGCTAGTGAGTGCCCAGGGACCTGGCAGACACCGCCTATCACGCAAGCCTTGCCTCACCCAAGGCTCTGAGTGTCATAGTGCTGCCTGCAGTGCCTTCTCCCAGAGGCCCGGCCAGGGGTGCTGGATCGGGCTCTGCCCCGAAGCTGAGCTTAGGCCTGGCCGGGAGGCGGGGCCCGCGAACCTCGAGCCTTCTGGAAGCCGGCCGGGCGGGCTGCTGTGTGGGCTCCCGGTATGGAGAGGTCTCCATTTGGGAAGGCCAAGGCTACTGGCAACGCCAGCGCTTCCTTTCACTGCCCATCTTCGGGTCCATTTGCTCCTCCCAGCAGCAGTGAGGTGTCGCAAATTTGCTTCAGGAGACCTTCGCTGCCTGTTAGTGCCTCGAGCCTGGTCCCTCCATAGCGTGTCTCCGGCTTACTCTGACCCAACTCGGCTGGCAGCACCCTGCGATGTGGGAGGTGCCCCTTCGCCCCCCTGGGAGTGTGCAGTTGTCAGTGAGATGGCCGCAGTCTGCAATCTTTAAAAAAGGTAACATAATTGACAGTACCCAATTAATAGCGTCCAAAGGAATAGTTTTTTAAGTGGCTTAGAAATGGAAGAGACAGACATCTGTTAGGATTTTGTGGTTCCAAGGCTTTGCTTTAAAGATAATATTAGGAAATCCAAGGATATTGTCCATGCCTGTTCTTAGCCCCCAATGAGGTTCCTCTCCAAGCAGAGATTTGTGACCTCGCTCCTGTTTTCAGAGCCCTGGGAGAATTGCCAAAAGAAGCTTATCCATGGACAAGTGGTATCATTAGAACTGGATCACGCTGCTCTCTAATGGGGTGTCCTGCCTTCCTTTTTTCCTACTTTAGAAAATTGCTAGTGAAAGCATCTAATTGCAGCTTAAACGTTCTCATTTGGAGTGCTGGAGGTGAGGTTTCTCAACTCTTGAATAGAGCTATTAAACTAGGAAAGCACACAAAAAGCTCTTTGAGAGAGTGTAAGATATAAAGACTGAAGAAATCCTAAGCGGTAATTATTCTTATTTGTTGTATCTTGATATATATACATATATATATATATATATATATATATATATATCTCATTCTTTTATAGAGACAGGTTCCTAAATCTGTATGTTCACTGTTAAAGGAAACATTTTAAGCCCAGCCAGTGCCACTCAGTGTTGAGCATTGGCCTAGAAACCAGGAGGTCTCTGTTCCATTCCCTTGAGGGCATGTGCTTGGGTTGCAGTGATCTCCAGAAGCGGGTGTGCACGAGGCAGTGATCACTGATTCCCTCTCTTATTGGGAGGGAATATCTTATTGATGTTTCTCTCTCTCCCTCTAATTTTCTTTCTGAAGTCAATAAAATTTTTAAAAAAGGAAACAATTAAGATGGCAAATGCCCAAATAAGTACCTTCCAGCCTGTTCTTCCTGATTGTCAGAGTTCCCAGGACATCATGGGGAAGCTCAAGTATTCATGACATTTAATTTCTGAGAGCACATGGCTGAAGGACATTTCCTGGTACCTAGCGGACGAAGCAGTCCAGATTCTTGTGGAGAAGCTACAGACAGTAAACCTCTTGGTCCCCATCAGTCCCTGATGTCAGTAGAAATTTCAAGGCTAATTGATCACAGCATTATTGCAAGCTAGCCTGCTAATTCAACAGACATGATATAGTATGCATATAGGACATATAGGTGACAAAATCAAAATTCAAGAGGTATATATAACAGGCCTCACAAACACCTTTGCCAGAGGCAGAGGAGATTATTAATTTCTTCTGTGTCTTTTAGTAATGTTTTGTGCTAATAACAAAAACAGTAATAATTATGGTAATGGCAGTAAATACTAAACAAAAGCTCACTGTAACAACCTAAAAGTTATTATTTTTCAAATCCACCAGAAAGTGATATAAGCCATCAATATATATGTAGCTGTGTGTGATGAGAGGAGTCTCTGCATTTAGGGATCCTGGTGGATTGAGGCCTTGCAGTCTTCAATATGTATTTTTGAGACTGACCCAGCCATCAATATCTAGCTGGCAAAAGGGTAAATGAGAGGCTTTTATGGGCCGAGTCTGCTAATCATTGGCTAGGATTCAGTCACATGCCTACCTTGTTTTCCCGGAAATAAGACAGTGTCTTATATTAATTATTGCTCCCAAAGATGCACTAGATTTTATTTTCGGGGGGATGCCTTATATTACAGCGAGTAGGTCTTATTTTTGGGGGATGTCTTACTTTCGGGGAAATGGGGGGTCCATCTTACTGCAAAAGAGACTGGCAAAAAGTGTAATGTATACTAGGAAGAGAGGAAATGTATTTGATTATCAGCCAGCGGTTTTTGCCTTACTTGTGTATAAATTTACTTAATAGTTACAACAACAGCTCTTTTACCTGGGGACTACTAGTATGCCCACCTTTCAGACTGATAAACTGAGGAACTGGAAAAGTTAGTCCATTTGTTGAAGATCAGCTAGTAAGTGAAGAGCTTGGAAGTGTCTGGAACCAGAACTGAGCTTAACCACTCTTCCATCTCTTTTCTTTATACAATGTAGTATATTATGCAGATTGTTCTTGACCTTGTTACTATTTTTCCCCCTTAAGGATATTTAGTCCTAGTACATATAACCCTACTTATTTCTTTTTAACAGCCATATACTGTATTATATAAATGAGTCATAATTTATTTAACGATTCATTAAGGTGATTGTTTTAATTTTTTTCTCAGTTCAAATAGTGATGAAGTGAATGACATCACGTATTTGCATATATATACATGTATATGAGAACAGTAATCTCTTATAAGTAAAATTCTTCAACCAAAATAGTACATAATAGTTATTTTTAATAAATATTTCCAAATTTTCCTAGATGAGAGTATAAAAATACAAATAGTACAATTTAAATTCCCATGAACAAAGTTTGCAAGTATAAATTTCTTCACATTCACACCACACAAAGGTTTTTAACTTTTTTGACATTTCTAAGTTATAAGTAAAAATTTTATTAGTTTGAGCTTTAATAAAATACATTAGATGGTAAATTATAATTTATATAATTATAATATTTTATAATTAATATTATATAATATATAATTAATGTAATAGATGGTAAATATTATTTATAGATATTATAAATTAATATGATAGATTATATTATATAATTAATTAATATACTAGAGGGTAAATATCTTTAGATATACTTAAGTATCATTTATATATCTTTTGGCTGTAGAGAGTACCTGGGAAGGCACATGAGAATTTCTTTAATTATTGTCAGCTAAATCCAGTGGTGAAGTCGGCAAAGCCAGGTTCTGGAAACAGGCTTTGCCAAAAGGCAGGAGTGTTGTCAGCATGATCTTCAGTCCAGGTGTTAGGGAGTAGGTTTTGTTATTAAATCCAGCCAAGTACCAAGAATGAATATGACTCGGGCCCATCCAAGAATGATCTCCTTTGTCTTAGCCTACTAAGCAGTGGCAGCGACAGGCAAAGTAGAACTGGGATGAGTGGGAGCAGCATAGCACCTGGCCTGCGTTTGGGCTTGGGCTTGGGCTCCTCCTCAGCTGCCTGCCGCTTTGTGTACTACTACATCCCTTGGGGAATGTTGACTGCCGGTTTTGGCTGATCCCTGCAGGCCAGGCCTTGGGACCGCACCAGTGCATGAATCTGTGCACCGGCCTCTAGTCCTATCTAATAAAAGAGTAACATGCAAATGTGACCATACCTTGGCTCCTGACTGACTATGCTACCAGCCAGTTGGAGCAAGGGGTGGGCTCGAGAGGCGTGAGCGCCAGGCCCCAGGAGCGGAGATAAAGTGGTGAAGGCATCAAGCACTCGGCCCAGGCACGGAGACCAAGTGGAGGCAGCGACGGCGGCCAGAACTCACCACAGCTGATTCTGAAGCCCCGGGGTGTGGAGAATGAGGCAGCGACGGTGGCTGCAGGAAGAAATCACCACAGCTGTGGCTAACTGTGGCCCCGGGCAAGGCTCAGGTGTGGAGAACAAGGCAGTGGCGGTGGTGGCAGTGAGAATTCACCACATTTGCATCTGAGGCCCCTGCATTGCTAATGTTTTACGTGTAGCTTCAGCTGTATGCCAGCAAAAACGGAAGGCAACCACCAGAGGGAAGGCCCCCGAGTCCCAGCTTCAGCATCCCATCTGAAACTGACAACAGGCAGGAGGAAGTCCCACCCCCACAGAATCTGTCCAAATCAGCCTTTGGTCACACTGCTGAAAGGCCTGTCATTCTCCTCTATCTCAGAACGTGGCAATAGAGAGGTGGGACTATGTCCAAAGAAAAACTGTTGATACAACAGAGCTGTATAGCAGAAAGGTGGCGACGTCATCGACAGAAAATGTCTGAAGAGTAACGTGCATCTGATCTTGGAAGAAGGCGATGCCTGCGACAGAATGTATCTGAAGAGCAGCTATTGGAAAAACGTCACTGAAGCCGAAAAACACTGGCATCTTCGACAAGAAATGTCTAAAGAACAACGTGCCTTTGAAGTTGAAAGAAGGTGGTGGCGAACATAGAATATGTCTAAAGAACAGTCATCAATCAACAAGTACTACCAATAGTGGTAAGAACTGCCTTCTCAGCAAAAATGGAGTACATGAGGATGCAATTCTTGAACATAGTTGTGGTGAAATGACAGTTAGATGTGAATTTTGCCTATCACTAAATTTCTCTGATGAAAAACCATCTGATGGGAAATTTACTCGATGTTGTAGCAAAGGGGAAGTCTGTCCAAATGATATACATTTTCCAGATTACCTGCCATATTTTAAAAGATTAATGACAAACGAAGATTCTGACAGTAAAAATTTCATGGAAAACGTTCAATATATAAATAGTTCTTTTGCTTTTGCTTCCATGGGTGCAAACGCTGCATCACCATCAGGTTATGGGCCATACTGTTTTAGAATACAGGGACAAGTTTATCATCGTACTGGAACTTTACATCCTTCTGATGGTGTTTCTCGGAAGTTTGCTCAACTCTATATTTTGGATACAGCCGAAGCTACACGTAAAAGATTAGCAATCCCAGCAAACCAGGCCTGCTCAGAAAGACTCATAATCAACAACCTCATGCATGAAATAAATGAATTAATAAAATCGTACAAGATGCTACTTGAGGTAGAAAAGAAAGCCCAATCTGAAGCAGCAGCAAAAGGTATAGCTCCCACGAAGTAACTATGGCAATTAAATATGATCATAATAGTGACCCAGGTAGATATAATTCTCCTCGTATAACCGAGGTTGCTGTCATATTCAGAAATGAAGATGGAGAACCTCCTTTTGAAAGGGACTTGCTCATTCATTGAAAACCAGATCCCAATAATCCAAATGGCACTAAAGTGAAACGAATCAGTATCCTGTTTCCTACATTAGATGCAATGACATATCCTATTCTTTTTCCACATGGTGCAAAATGTTAGAGAACAGATATTGCATTAAGACTCAGAGACAACAGTGTACTCAACAATGATACTAGTCAAAATATAAGAACACGAGTCACCCAAATGTAGTATTATGGATTTCATCTCTCTGTGAGGGACACATTCAATCCTATTTTAAATGCAGGAAAGTTAACTCAACAGTTTATTATGGATTCGTATTAAAATATGGAGGCCAATCAGATAAATTTTATTAAAGCAAACCAATCTAAGTTGAGAGTTGGAAAATATAGCGGTTTGATGGATTATCTCAAATCTAGATCTGAAAATGACAATGTACCCATTGGTAAAATGGCCCTGGGGCTGCAGCATCTCCAGTTTCTCAGCTCATGCCCTCTCTCCAAGAGGCTGGGGAGAACATATATGTTAAAGTTCTTTATACCACGGCAGTCAGAGTAGTGGGACTTGGCCAGGCCGGCACATAGAAGGGCTGGGGCCCTTTCCGGCCCTGAGGTTAGGCAGCATGCCCTGTGGTCCTGGGTGCCTGTGGGTGCCTGTGGGTGCCTGTGGCTGAGGCCAGCCTGAGTGAAGTTGGCCCAGGTCCTGGGTGCCTATAGCTGGTCAGAGGGAGGGAAGCCTGGGTCCCAGGTGTGGGGCAAGGCAGAGGCAGTTAGGAGCAATCAGGCCAGCAGGGGAGCACTTAGGGATGATCAGGTAGGTAGGCAGAGGTGGTTAGGGGTCACATATCCCCAAAGGGATCCCTGATTGGAGCGGGTGCAGGCTGGACTCAGGGAACACCCCCCCCCCCCCCTGCACGAATTTCATGCACCGGGCCACTAGTAAGTATATAAGTTTTTTGGTTTCTCTTTCCTGGTCTCCCCACCCCTACATTGAAGTATGTCAGTCTGTTCCATGTCCCTGTGCTTCAATTCATTTTATTTTGTTCATTAAATTCCACAAATAAGTGAGATATGTGATATTCTCAGATTGACTTATTTCACTTAGCATAATAGTCTCCAGATCCATCCATGCTCTATTACCACATATTTTTACTTACTGCAGATTTAAAGGTGTTTCAATATCTTATTGTAAATTCCCCTATCATTCAGGATTTTCTTGGTTTTTCTTTCCCTTTTGTTTTTTCATATGCGCTTTGAACATCAGTTTGAGTGGTCTTTAGTAAAAAAGCCCATTGTTATTTTTCCAGAGATCATATACATTTATAAATTAACATAGAATTTATTTTTACACCCAAGAACATGCTATACCTTTTATTTTATTAGGAAGGAGATCTTCTTTTCAGGTTTTTTATTTTTAAGTTGCATGTTAATGCTTTCGTTTTCTAAACTTTTTTTTTTAATTTGTCTTTATTGTTGAAGGTATTACAGATGTCTCTTCCCTCCCATTGGCTCTCTCCACCCTGCACTGGACAACACCCTTTCCCCTACCACACTATTGTCTGTGTCCAGGGGTTATGCATATTCTAAATTTCTATTAATTAATTATTTTAATCCTCACCAAGGATATATATTTTTACATTAGATAGAATAGAGGAGAGGGAAGGAGTGGGGGGAGAGGGGGAGAAGAGGTTGAGGAAGGAGAGAAACATCAATGTGAGAGACATATTAATTGGTTCCCTCACCCATGTGCTTTGACCAGGGATGGGGAATGAACCTGCATCCCAGGTATGTGCACTTGACCAGCAATAGAACCTACTACCTTTAGAGGCAATGGGGAGGAACCAAGATGGCGGTATAGGTAAACATCTATCTTGCTGCCATACACAGCAATTTCAAAACTACAATTTAAAGAAAGAACAAACATCATCCAGAATCACCGGAAAGCTGGCTGAGTGAATATTTCACAAATAAAAGTGAAGATAGGGCACTGTGACTCAGAGGAGCGGCGGAGGACAGTGTTGCAGATACGCGTGGTATTGGAGGTTCGGAGCCATGTGCGCAAGCAGATAGGGTGGGAGGCTACAAACCAGGCCAGTTTTCTAGAACGGGGGAGACAAAGATGTCCCACTGCACTGATTCCCCAGCTCCGGGAAAAATCCGGGGAACCCACAATCATATGGGCTAAAACTGGACAGTAGGGAGGCACACTGAAACTCGGGCGCTGCAAGGGTCTGCAAGCTTGTGGAGAGGGCGAGCTTGTGCAGAGTACGTGCAAACTTGGGAACAGCAGAGCTGCGTGACCGCACAGAGAGGACGTGTGACTTACTCTTTCATTGGGAAACCACCAGACTGCATTGTTTTACAACCCTGGGTGAGATGTTGGGTGTGCAGACTCCTTTGGGGAGAGGCTGAATCATCCGGCAGTGAGTGGAGCTCAATGGCAGCTCTCTCTCAGAGGTGCTTGCAGCAATTGCCACCCGGCACAGAGTCCTAGGTGCTGGATAGGCAGATCTGACACTGCCTGCTCGGCCCGGAGACTGCCCATCCAACCTGAGCATGGCTGAACCTCACAGCCAATTGGCCTGGAGGTCAAACTCTCCTGGTGCTGGCAACAATAGCTAGGCATAACTTCAACAAGACTGTGCAACCCATATCCACCTCAGGTAACTGGGGACGCTGAGCCACTGTCCCTTAGAGGACATCTACCACACAAAGCTAATTGACCAATTCAGGAAAGCAGTCACCATGCAGAGACATAGAAAGAAATCGAGGAAAAAAAAACGACTGGACATAGAGTTCAAAACCACAGTTATAAGGCTTTTCAAGAGGCTCCTAGAAAAGGCTGAGATCTACAAGGAAATGAACAAGACCTATGAGGAAATGAACAAGACCTGTAAGGGTATGAAAAAGGACCAACTAGAAATTAAGCATCTACTGACTGAAATAAAAAATATTATACAAAGACCTAAAAGTACTCTAGAGGATGGCAAGAACCAAGTTAAAGATTTGAAATACCAAGAGGTAAAATCCACTCAGCTGGAAAAGTAAGAAGCCAAAAGAATCCAAAAAATTGAAGATAGTGTAAGGGGCCTCTGGGACAACCTCAAGCATACCAACATCTGAATTATAGTGGTGCCAGAAAAAGAGAGAGAGCAAGACAATGAAAACCTATTTGAAGAAATAGTGACCAAAAACTTCCCACACCTGGTGAAAGAAATTGACTTAGGAGTCCAAGAAGCGCACCGAACCCCAATATATAGGAACCCTAAGAGGACCACACTGAGGCACATCATAATCAAAATGCCAAGAGCAAAAGATAAAGACAGAATATTAAAAGCAGCAAGAGAAAAACAGATGGTTACCTATAAGGGATCACCCATACGATTGTCAGCAGATTTCTCAACAGAAACGATGCAGGCCAGACGGGAGTGGCAAGAAATATTCAAAATAATGAATAGCAAGAATCTACAACCAAGATTACTCTACCCAGCAAAGCTATCATTCAGAATTGAAGATCAGATAAAGTGCTTCACAGCTAAGAAAAAGCTAAAGGAGTTCATCACCACCAAACCAATATTATATGAAATGCTGAAAGATATTCTTTCAGAAGAGGAAGAAGAAAAAGGTAAAAATATAAATTATGAACAACAAATACACATCTATCAACAAATGAACATAAAAAGCAAGTGAATTAATAAGCTGATGAACAGGATAAACTGGTGAATGTAACAGAATCACGGACATAGAGGGAATGGACTGACAATTCTTGGGGAGAAAAGGGTTGTGGCAGGTGCAGCAAGAGATTGGACAAAAATCATGCACCTATGGGAGAAGACAGTGGGAGGAGGTGTGGGTGGAGGGTGGGATGGGTACTGGGTGGTGGGGAAGGATAGGGGGAAAAAAAGGGAACAATGTAATTAATAAATTGAACAATAAAGATTAAAATATTTTTTTTTAAAAAAAGAACCTACTACCTTTCTATGTGCAGGCTGATGCTTTAACCACTGAGAAATACCAGCCAGCACTCTAAATTTTTAAAAATTATATTAGACATTGTATCTTTTTATCTTCCTTTTTTTGACATCCTTCCAGTAAAGTTTTAATTGGTTGTTATTTTTATATAGAAAGGCTACTGATATTTTGTATATGAATTTTGTCCCAGTCACATTAAAATGATTATTGTTAAAAGGCTATGAATATAATAAGTTTACATGGGTCAGTTACAGATAATCAGTGTTTGATTCCCAGTTCTACCAATACTGGCTGTTGTGAGGATTAAAATGAATTTTAAAAAAATACTTAGAATAATACTTAACCTTTAACCTTTGTTTTAAATTAGATGTTGGTATCAAAGTTTACTTGCTTTTGAAAAAGAATTTTGATACTTTATTGTTTCTATACTATGGAAAAGTTTAAAATGAGTGGGACACATGCTTTTCCTTGACGGGAAACTAGTATCTATGTATCCATCCTATCTAATAAAAGAGTAATATGCTAATTGACTGTATCTTCACTATGCCCACAGCCAATCAGGAGTGATATGCCCAGAGCCAATCAGGAGTGATATGCAAATTAACCCAGCAAAGATGGTGGTATATTTGCAAATGCAGGGGTGGGGGCAGTACCCTATGCCTCCTTGAGGGTATCCAAGGGGACATGAGTTGGTGGCAGTTGGCAGTGCCCTAAGCCTCCAGCAGGGTCCACGCTACCTATCACCCCAGGAAGAGGCCAGGCTGAGCAGAGACTCGCCATGGCGATCATGGGGCTGGGTGAACAGGACAGGCAGAGCTGAGACCCACGAGATCACAATCACAGTGCGAACTGGACAGGCAGAGCCGAGAGAGCCACGGCAATCACAGGGGAACTGGAGAGGCAGAGCCCAGACCAGCAATGGCAATCACAGGGGAACTGGAGAGGCAGAGCCCAGACCAGCAATGGCAATCACAGGGGAACTGGAGAGGCAGAGCTGAGACCCATGATGGCGATCATGGAGGAACTGGACGGAGGTGAGACCCACGATTGTGGGGAATCGCAATCACAGGGAACTGGACAGGCAGAGCCAATCACAGGGCGAACCCAACAGGCAGAGCCCAGACCAGCGATGGCGATCACAGAATTAACTTGACAGGCAGAGCCCAGACCAGCGATGGCAATCACAGGGGAACTGGAGAGGCAGAGCTCAGACCTGCCATCGTGATCATGGAGCCAACTGGACAGGCAAAGCCCAGGCCCACAATCACTGGGGAACAGGAGAGGCAGCCCCACAATTCCAGGCAAAGAAGCCACTTTATTGACCAACCTGTGCCTGGGACCTCTTTGGGTACGTAGTACGGAGTCCAGGGCTTCTAGCTTGCAGCCATGGGAAGTCTCCCTCTCCCTAGAGTTAGGAGCACCGACCTAGGTCTACTCAGTGGCCTGGTCCTGACTGCTGGGGTGAGTTCCTGCAGGCTGGCGTTTGATCCCCATGCATTAGCAGTAGAAAATCAATGCCTTTGTTATTTCTCTGTTTCTGGATTTTAATTGGACAAATGCCCTGTGATCCCTGTGGTCAGCTTAGCAAAAGATTTTAGGAGGAGAATTCTGTCTGGGTTTCCTCAAATTCCCTCAACCTCTACTCACCCCTCTGTAAAGACACAGAACAAATGAGGCCCTTAAATAGAAATCAGAGCTCGGCCGAAACCAGTTTGGCTCAGTGGATAGAGCATCAGCCTATGGCCTGAAGGGTCCTGGGTTTGATTATGGTCAAGGGCATGTACCTTGGCTGTGGGCACATCCCCCGTAGGGGGTGTGCAAGAGGCATCTGATCTATGTGTCTCTCTCATCGATGTTTCTGGCTTTCTATCCCTCTCCCTTCCTCTCTGTAAAAAATCAATAAAATATATTAAAAAAATAGAAATCAGAGGTCTCCAGCAAGGGTGGGCCTCTCTCATCACAAGTGATTTAGACTGGATGGCCTTTAAGTATTTATCTAGGCACTATAACAGAGAATCACAAGCTCAAGTCATGATCTCTGCCCTTAAAATCTTATTAGCGTGAGTGGATGATAAAGGCTCAGTAATAACATCAGAATGTAAGGCAACAATACAGAGAGGAACAGAGGCAATTGCTAGGATGATTTTCTAATAATCTGTATAAAGAGTATTTGCTATGAATTAAATAAAAAATATGTGTGAAAGTAGCTGCTTCATGAGTATGACATCCTTCCCATTTTAAAGGAAGCTGAGTTCCATGTGACTTGTGTACTATGCTATGATATCTGAGGCACAGGACAAGGGAGGCCTTAAGTATACTATGCTTTGATATTTGAGTCATTCTTCATTGTTCAATGTAACTTATTTCTGTGTGCCCCAGTTTTATAATAGTTAAATTACTAGA
Source organism: Antrozous pallidus (assembly GCA_027563665.1). NCBI lineage: Eukaryota > Metazoa > Chordata > Mammalia > Chiroptera > Vespertilionidae > Antrozous > Antrozous pallidus. The sequence goes on from CM050519.1 coordinate 24,805,546, forward strand.
ATAATACATCCTGCTATAAAGTATTACTAGAAGATCAAATGATCAGGTGACATTTATTGTTATTTTCTATAAATGAACACAATCTCTGGTATGCTAAAGTGATAGGTATTATAACAATATTTAGATAGGAGATCTACAGGCTTGATTACAAGTGAGGCTTACTATCACAACCTGTATTTATTGCTTAAAGAAAAAAAGCAGCGAGCCAGCTAGAAACTGAACCAAATATAAGCTCTTGAAGGGCAAATGTAAATTGGATAAGCTTTGCTATTACAAGAGCAAGAAGGAAAAATTCAAGAATGAAAACCACATTGCATCCACTCTAAGTAGTTGTTAAAGAAAAAGAATGGTATACTATGACATTACTTAATACAGATTGTAAAGACATTTGTTCAAAGAGGGTTTCCTAGAGTAGATGATATTTAAGTTAAATTTTTTTTAAATGTGAAGAGGTTAGCTAGATAAGAAAAAGGTGTAGGGGTCCCGAATTACAGAGGGTGCAGGCAGGGCTGAGGGGACACCCCCTCCCCTCTGTGCACGAATTTTGTGCACCAGGCCTCTAATATATCTATAAAAGCCTAAGTGACCATTACAAATGAACAACCGGTTGACCAGTCGATATGAGAGTGAAGGGGCGGGGGTGTGGGGAGAGGCAGAGAACCGCACAGTGACAGGACACTGATGCAGCTCAGCATTGGGTGTCCATTCCTTCTGCACCTGGCCTGGTGACCATTACTTCCTCTCTCAATCTCAGGCTGGGATGGAAAACTGGGGGTGGGTGGCAAGTGACGCTGCCCCTTTCTCAGGAGGGCCAAGGGCCAGCACCCTCGTTGGTGGCTGGCAGCCAAGCTCCCATGGTCCCTCCCCCAGTCCCACACCCCAGCCAGTAGTCTCCGATTGGCCATGATCACTGGTCAGACATAGGGACCCTACCTGTGCACAAATTGGTCCACTGAGCCTCTAGTATATGTATAGTTCCCTTGCTTTTCAGAGAGACTGGAAAGAAGAGAGGAAGGGAGGGAGAGAAGGATGGAGGGAGGAAGGGAGAGAGAGAGATTGATGTAAGAGAGACAAATTGACTGGTGGCCTCTCGCATGCATCGTGATTGGGTCAGGGAGCGAATCTGAAACCAAGGTATTTGCCCTTAGCTGGGAATCAAACCCATGACCCTTTGGTGAGCTGGGCCAATGCTCTCACCATGAGCTACATGGGCCAGGGCAGTACTGCCAATTCCAACACTTCTATGTCTTCTGCTCTTTTGTATCTATCTTTCCTTTCCTATTCCTGTTACTTCTCATAATTCTAACTCATATAATACTGAGTTATTACAACAGCCTGTAAAATGGTCTCTTAGGCTCCAATTTCGTCTGCACTGTCAACAGAGTCATTGTCTGCATTGTCAACAGAGCCATCTAATTGCCAATCTGATCACATTTCCCCCTCACCCCAAGTTAGATTTCTCTTACTTCTCCAGCCTGGAATCTTGTTAGAATGCTCTAGCAATATGAAATGCTCAAAATTCTCCCAAAAACAAACAGTGTTTTCTTATTTGCAAATTTAACTACTTATTGCCTCACTGTCTTCATCTGTCCCTAGTTACTAGTACTGTGTCTGATATATGGGAGATTCTAAATAGGTATTTGCTTCTTAAAAGAATAAACAAATGTTCTCTTCTTCTTTGTTCAATTATTCAGAAAAGCAGTTTGTATTGTAGGAAATCTTGAGATTAGTTAAATGTCAGGAATCCTGGCTTTTATATAATTCTGGTTCTGTCTTTGACTTAATATGGGACCCTGATTATGGATCTGTAGATTGGGGTATATAAGTCTCAAAGTACATTTTGGGCTTGAGACTGCTCAGTATTGAGCTAAAATTAGGAGAGCACTGAATAGGCAAGAAGCTTTGTAAATATTTTAATTCAATTCTTACAGCAACCTGTGAGATATGAATTAATATTTTATAGTACCAATAGAGAATGGTGACAAATAAATATTGTGTCTAAAGGGAAGAAGGGCCTGAGTGGTATGGCTCAGTGGTTGGGCCTATTCATCGACCTATGAATCAGGAGGTCACAGTTCTCAATCAGGGCACATGCCTGGGTTTTAGGCTCGATCCCCAGTACAGGGCATGCAGGAGGCAGCCAATCAGTGATTATCTCTCATCATTGATGTGTCTCTCCTGTCTTTTCCTTTCTGAAATCAATGAAAATATATTTAAAAAGAACAAAGGGAAGAAGGAAAATTCTTCTGCTACATGGGCCTAATGGAGGGAAGTGGAGAAAAGCCAAAAATTAGATTGAACATCTTTATTTCTGAGTCTGTTTCCCCATAATCAAACTTTTGGAAAGGATGCAAAGGGTAGGGAGGGTCAGAAAGATTTGGGGATTCCTAGAGTAAGGGGGCTTCCTTGTACCTCAGGGCACAGCCTGGGAAAACTGCAAACCTCTTTAGTGAAGTCACACATTCAGTGTATTCAATATGCAGAATAGCTATCTGTGATTGATTTGAAATGCCTGTAGAAAGGATCTAGGCAGGGAGGAGAACCAAGATGGCGACATAGGTGAACACCCATTGTTCTGCCCTGCACAACAATTCAGAGACTACAACATAACAAAACAAACATCACCCAGAATCACCAGAAAGCTGGCTGAGTGAAAACTCCACAAATAAAAGTAAAGATGGGACACCGAGACTCAGAAGAGCGGCGGGACCGCAGCCTTGAAGACGGAAACAGGTTAGAAGCCGTCCTGGTGGCTCACGCGGGCTGTAGGGCTGGAGCAGCAACCCCGGCTGGATTTCACCAACGGGGAGGGAGGAGACGTCCCACTACACGGATTCCCCAGTGCCAGGCGAGGTCCGAGAACCCGGGTACGTGGAGTCGTCCCACTGCACAGACTCCCCAGTGCCAGGCGAGGTCCGAGGTCCGGGGGACGCACCCTGGAAGCCAGGCGTGGTGGAGGACTCCTAGTCTGCAGAGAAACCGGGTAGCTGGGAAAATAAGTTTGCAAGCAAGTAAACTGTGCGACAGCACAGACGCGCGACTTGCTCCCTGGAAACTCGTCTCCTGGTCCCGGAAATCACGTGTTTTACAACCCTGGGCGAGACTTTGGGTGTGCAGATTCATTTGGGGAGAGGCAGAGTTGTCTGGCAAGGGGAAGAGACTAGCGGCTTTCTCTTGGAGGTGCCTGCAGCCATCCCCATCCAACAGAGACCCGCGCACGCAAGCTCTGCATAGGACATGGCTGACACTGAGGCTGCCTGCGCAGTTCAGAAACTCCGCCCATCCAACCTGAACACAGTCTCCCTTCACAGCCAATTGGCCTGGAGGTCAAACTCTCCTAGGGCTAACAACAACAAGCTGGGCTTAAATTCAAAAATACTGTACAACCCATAAAGGACTGCAGTAAGAGTACCCACCTCAAGTAACTGGGGAGGCTGTGCCACTGACCCTTAGAGGACATCTACCACATAAAGCAGCCACCATGCAGAGATATGGAAAGAAATCGGGTGTGAAAGAAATGGAGGAAAAAAGACGACTAGACATAGACTTCAAAACCACGGTTATAAGGCTTTTCAAGAGGCTCCTAGAAAAGGCCGATCAACTTAATGACAACTACAAGGAAATAAATAAGACCAACCAGGAAATGAATGAGACTTAGAAGGAAATGAATGAGACCCTCAAGGAAATGAACAAGACCTCTGAGGACACGAATGAGACCCTCACAGATATGAAAAAGGACCAACTAGAAATTAAGCATACACAGACTGAAATAAAAAATATTACACAAAGTCCTAAAGCAGTCTAGAGGGCCATAAGAACTAAGTCAAAGATTTGAAATACAAAGAAGCGAAATCCACTCAGCTGGAAAAGCAAGAAACAAAAAGAATCCAGATAATAGAAGATAGTGTAAGGGGCCTCTGGGACAACCTCAAGCATGCCAACATCCGAATTATTGGGGTGCCAGAAAAAGAGAGAGAGCAAGATAATGAAAACCTACTTGAAGAAATAGTGGCTGAAAACTTCCCTCACCTGGTGAAAGAAACTGACTTAAAAGCCCAAGAAGTACACAGAACCCCAAAATATAGGAATCTAAAGAGGACCACACCAAGACATATCATAATTAAAATGCCAAGAGCAAAAGATAAAGAGAGAATATTAAAAGCAGCAAGAGAAAAACAGTTGGTTACCTACAGGGGAGCACCCATACGATTGTCAGTGGATTTCTCAACAGAAACGATGCAGGTCAGTGGGGAATGGCAAGAAATATTCAAAATAATGAATAGCAAGAATCTACAACCAAGATTACTCTATCCAGCAAAGCTATCATTCAGAATTGAAGATCAGATAAAGTGCTTCGCAGATAAGAAAAAGCTGAAGGAGTTCATCACCACCAAACCAATATTATATGAAATGCTGAAAGATATTCTTTCAGAAGAGGAAGAAGAAAAAGGTAAAAATATAAATTATGAACAACAAATACACATCTATCAACAAATGAACATAAAAATCAAGTGAATTGATAGGCTGATGAATAGGATAAACTGGTGAATATAACAGAAACATGGACATAGAGAGGGAATGGACTGACAATTCTTGGGGAGAAAAGTGTTGTGGGAAGTATAGCAAGAGACTGGACAAAAGTCTTGCAACAATGGGAGAGGACAGTGGGGAGGGGGAGGTGATGGTGGAGAGTGGGATAGGTACAGGGTGGAGGGAAGATATAGGGGAATAAAAAAGGGGAAACAATGTAATTAATAAACTGAACAATAAAGATTAAAAAAATAATAATAATAAAAAGAAAGGATCTAGGCAAATGAGCCTATGCTAGCACCTCATGGCATGTGTGTGTCATGTAGAAAATCTAGAAAGTTTTTGTAGCACTTATATGCAATGCACAAAGGCATAGGATTAGGGCAAGGAGCCTACAGAATGTGGGGAATGTGTGGAGTTTATAGTATGGTCTACCCATTTTAGCAGTGTGTGCAAGTTGGAAACAGGTGGGACTGGTATCAGTTCAGCAGGATGTCCTGCCAATGGGACAAGCTAGATTGGAGCACATCAATACCAAAACATCTTTTTCTCAAGTCTTTAAAAAAAAACAACGTAGAAAGTCCCTGGGAATGAGATCATCAGAATTAGGGGGAGAAAAACATAAAAGCCACTGAGATTAAATTTTGAAGCACCCGATAATACCTGAAAAACAATAGCTGAAACTGGAAGAGACAGAATTATATTCATTGACGAGTTGAAGACAGTTGTTTCTGTTGAATGGGCTCAAAAGCAAGCTGAGATTCCTTGCTTTTAATAATAACCAGGTCTTTTCCACAATTCAATTGTGATAATTGTCATCAACCCTACTATATTTTTAATAATTCGTTCAGTCTTTGAATAACTATTTATTGGTCATTTACTATATACTAGTTATTCTGTTCATAGCACTTGATGGTCTTTTCAAAGCCCTATTTCAAACAACTCTCCCTGTGACCCCCTGCTCTCTTGGAGACTCATGTAGGCCTCCTAAAGTTCAGATGATGGAAATCCAATCCTGCTTTTTCTTATAGCAGATGTCCCTTATCCTTTATAGTCCCCCACTTTTTGTTGTTGTTGTTAATCCTCATCCAAGGATATTTTTTTCCATTGATTTTTAGATAGAGTGGAAGGGATGGAGAGAGACAGAGACAGAGAAACATAGACATGAGAGACACACATTGATTGGTTGCCTCCTGCATGAACCCTGACCTGCCCAGGCTGTAATCCAGGTATGAGACCTGACTGGAATCAAACCCTTGGGCTGACACTTCAAACACTGAGCCAAACCAGCCAGGGAAACTGTGGTAGGTCTATATATGTATACAAGCCTCCTGCTCACTCAGGTCTGTGGCTGCCACCATCTTTGTTGGGTTAATTTGCATACTTGTTCCTGATTGGCTGGTGGGTGTAGCAGAGGAATGGTCAATTTACATGTTTCTCTTTTATTAGTGTAGATGATCTTCTCTCTCTATAAAAGCCTAATTGTAAATTGTCCCCTTGCTATGATGTGGGCTGACCACCAGAGGGTGGCTCAGAATGTAGGAAAGCCCCTGCCAGCAGCCAGGGAAGGGAGGCCCCAATCTGCCCTGATTGCCATCCAGGCCTAGGGACCCTACCCATGCATGAATTTTGTGCACTGGACCTCTAGTATGTATATAAGTTTGAAACTTTTATTAAATCACATACACAAGGGCCCATCCTTTTTGCATTAGCTCAGTGGTGATTCCACCTCCTTTTCTGAGTATTAAGGCTAACACACTGAACAGAGGTTTTTGTATGTAACCCATGTGCTTCATGGCCTAAGTATGTGATAGATGCTCTTTCCTCTGTCCAGCTAATGTCCAGAATCCGTCTGAGAAGAAGGCTGAAAGACTTTGTGGGACACCATTAGACCATGGTAGATAGATGATTTTGGTTGCTAACTATGACATTGCTCCCTTCCACAATAAGAAGTTTAGTGTTCATGCTGCACTGTGGAAAGCAGCAGAAGTGTAATGCCAACAACATGGTTTATGATTCAACTCAAGAAATTGGCTTTCTCCTCTCCCATCTTGCTCTGTCTTATGTTAGCATTTGTAGTAACTTCAGGCCTCAAAATTGTCATTTCATCAAATTATACTTTCATATATTGTTAGAGAATACATAACAATGTATTGCTTTGCCAAAGTTATTTTATTGTTATGGAAGTTAGGAATATAGAAAGAAAGGAAAACCAATAAAAAAATAAAGTCATCTGAAACATTTCAATTCCAACTTTTTCTTTTTTATATAAGATGATGAAGCATTGAAGCTAATTCTTTTCTTCGTGTCAATATAAAGTGTAATTTTCCTAGGGCAGTTTTTCTATTACTTGATCACAGAATTTACAGTGAGTTCTGTAACCTACTTCTGCAAAAATACTGTGAGGAAAAATCTGAACACACTGAGATTTGTGGGAAATGGGGCACTTGCTATTAAAGGCCTGCTGCTGGCCTTCGCTTAGATATCCTTTCACTGGATGTGGAAGGTGGGTGTTTTGAGGGTCTTATTTCAGTTCCTTTCTGACTAACAAGACAGAACGAACCTATACAGGTCCTATCATCTTCTGACTGCATGGGTTTGCTGTTGCTTTTCTTTGCTTTCCTTTTTCCCCCATTCTTTTTCTTAATACTGTTTTCAGCTAATGAATTATTATTTTTAAAAATATATTTTTATTGATTTTAGAGGAAGGGAAAGGGAGAGAGCGATAGAAACATCAATGATGAAAGAGAATCATTGATTGGCTGCCTCCTGCATGCCCTCTAGTGGAGATTTAGCCCACAACCCTAGCATGTACCCTGATGAAATTGAATCATAACTTCCTGGTTTATGGGTCAACGCTCAACCAATGAGCCGTACCTGCTGGGCTGACTCCTTCCAGTTACAAACACCCTGCCGTCAGAGTAACCGTTATCCTGACTTTTATAACGATAACATCTATGAATTTTTTTTTTACAGTTTTACCACCCAGGAGTGATTCTTTATATACTGTATCTCAGTCCTTTCCTTTAAAAAAAAAAAAAAAATATATATATATATATATATATATATATATATATATTTTTTTTTTTTTAGATTGTTTTTAAACTGCCGGTCTTCTCTCTACCCTTACCTCATCCCTTTCTTTTCCTTATAAATTTCTTGTTGAATGACCTAGAGAATCTGACCTGTCAAATTTCCTATCATCTGCCCTGGCCTGTGTGATTCTGCGGTAGAATGCTGGCCCTCACACTGAAGGGTATTGGGTTCAATTCCCAGTCAAGGGAACATATGTGGGTTGCAGGTTGATCCAGTCCCTGCTCAGGGATTCTCTCACACTGATATTTCTCTTTTCTCTCCCCCTGCATTCCCACTCCCTTCCACTCTCTCTAAAAATCAATATAACAAATATCCTCAGTGAGGATTTTAAAAAGTTTCCTATTGTCTGGATTTTGCTCATTGTAAATTCTTGAATAATTTAACATGTTCTCCTATCTATTTCCTGGAAATTGGGAGTAGGATTCAGAGAATCAATCAGCCTCATGTTTGACATTTTGGGAAGAATACAGAAGGGACATGTGTCTGGTTGTCTGCTTTTGCTTGCAAACACTGATACTCAACATAGTAAATATTCATTGAGTGGAGGATAGTTGCAAGTGATAATATTCTCTCATTTAAAAATATGTTTTCTGGATTATTTTTGTAAATAGACACTTTATGTCATTGATTATTTATTTACCTAGTGGTATAGTTAGCTAAGAAAGGCAGAATAAATGCTTGATTCTTTCTCTTTATTCATCATACTTTAAAGGTGATAACTTAATTTTAAATTATTTTAAATATCATTAATAAATGAAAGTATACGTATTTGTTGATTTTGTTGTGCCCAGATTTCATGATCTCCAAAGACCACCAGGGAGCCGAGTCTGATGCAAAGCAAAAGAGCCTTTATTATAAGCTAGCTTGGCCCTCTGCCTCCATCAACGCAGTGGCAGAATACAGAAGAGAAAGAGTTTCAAAAGCACAATGATTTTATAGGGTTGGAAGGTGGTGCATATTCCTATTGGTTGAGTGAGGGCTTGGGCTAGTGATGCAAATAATCTCTGATGCATGTGACCTGTCCTTTGCTCTTGATTGGAGCTCAGGCGCACAGTCTTTCACGATTGGCTAATGCAAAGGGAGGAGTTGGTCTTTGTGATTTCAAAATGGCAGCCCCCAGGTAAGTTTACACATCATGTGGTCAACATGGTGGCTGCCAATCACACAGTCCAAAATGGCAGCTGTAAGAGGGGACACAATTACACAAGATGGGGGACACGGTACAAAGTGGAGTCAGTCCCGCCCTGCCCTTTCAATTTCAATCATGAGAATTATTTTTTCTTACTGAAACTAAATTATCTCATCTTGGTCAGTAGAAATCTCATAAAGTTGGCTACTGAGTACTTTCAACATGGTTCTAATTGTCTTTGATTATTTTTTGAGAAGATATATAGGGCTTATCTTATTCATATCCTGCCTCAGACAAGAAATCAACCATTTATCTAAGAAGCCCTGTTTTCATTTTCTTTTAAATAGGAAAGGGCAACTCAAAACGATAGTTTTATTGCTAATAATATTTTTCTAACTTCACAGCTCTCCATGTTTCATTGTTTTAGAGTATTGTTAAAAATTGGTGGCTTTCTGTATCTATTTTATTCCTTCATTTTCATATAGACATTTATTTTCCTTCATCTCTATTTTCCTTCCTCTGTCAAATTTTGATTCAATTCCCACTCCCTCTTTTACCTCCTTCCCCTGCCCCCCACCTGGAGTTTTGTTTCAGAAGAAACTGATAAGTTTTATAGTGTCTAGACTACTCTACCTCCTTTGGTTCTTTTTTGTTGTTGTTGTTAATCCTCACCCAATGATATCTTTTCATTGATTTTTAGAGAGAGTGGGAGAGAGCGGGAGAGACAGAAAACATTGAAGTGAGAGAGACACATTGATTGGTTCCTGCATGCACCCTGACCAGGGCCATGCATCCCAGGCACATGTCCTTGACTGGAATCAAACCCAAGACCCTTCAGCACTCTATCCGCTGAGCCAAATTGGTTGGTGCCCTCCTTCAAGTCTTAATGTGATTTCCTTGTACTCTCCTATTATTGGATTGGACAAAATCCCTTTTACTTTCAGGTAGTATTTTCAATTTTTTTTTTGGTCATGATTTCCAGTGAGCATATGTTGATTATATTGGTATTTCTTATGCTCAGGACCATCAGACATCCTGCTTCCCTCTGCTTTTTTTCCTCATAAGCACTGGTACAACACATCTTGTGGTTGTTGATGATTTGTCCCTATTTGTATTGCAATTTAGGGTTTGTGGTGATACCTTGTCACTTACAACACTTGTTATATAAATGCTGTCCATGAGTTATTATTATTTTTTTTTTGCTGTGTAGTTACTTTATATGAAGATTTAGGAAGACTCAAAATCTATGTGGCCATCATCTTCCTGGAATAATATTTTCCGATATAGTGAGAATAGGAAGAGAAATAGTTCCATTAATTTTGCTCCTTTTCTTCTAGGCATTTTAGAATTTATGCTTGAGTTCACTAGTTCGTTTTATGACTCGTATAACTAGTGTTTGATGCGTAGTCATAGCATAACTGACAATATGATCACTTGAAAATAGAGTTTTTTAAATTATAAGATTACCATTAGTGATATTACTGTAATGTTGTTATTCTTTAGTTTACTTTTCTGTGCTCATTTTCTGTTTCTAGATAATGTCTTACTACATTCAGGGTTGTCTATACCTCTTTTGGTGCTTTATAGCTGTCTTGGAGCCAGCTTATATAGAACTTACTGATGAACTTCTGGTGCTTCTCCCTAATTCAACCGAACCTGTCTTTATATAGATAGTTAAGATGCCTTGTAGTGTAAAATAGTGACTTTATTTAATCAGTCCTGTCAGAGATAATTAAGCAAAATTAGTTTGGTCTATAAATATAGACATCAATTTACTTTGCTTCTTCTTCCAGTTTAAATTTTAAGTTTAGTCATTAAATGTTTGGGATTAGATTAGAGAATTATGGCCAAAGGAAATATCTGAGGAAGATTGTTTCTCTTGGCCTTTATAAATAACTCGACAAAAAGAGTTGTTGGTTAACCAATGCCTAATATGTTCATTTGGAATGCTCAGTTTTATCAGACATTTACAAAACAAAGGCTGTTTTCCTCCTGTATTGTAATTAATTTAATTAGAGTTTATGTGTCAAGTATCATATATCTACTGTGGAGCTTTTGTAGGGGAACAAGGATACAGAATTACCTCACTAAGATTTTGGTTTAAATAATTAGTTTATATAATATGTTAATAATATTTCACATTAGAAAATTAAATTCATTCCAATCAAAATAGCATTGAGCAATTTGGAAGAAGAATATATTTTTGCTTACTCTTCCTGCTACTCAGGGTGACTGAACATAATATTTATATATGAAATGAAAAACAGACCAGAGCAAGATTATAGGATGATCTCCCTACCGCTGCCCCTCCCTCCCCACCTCTCCTCATCCCTGTGAGGCTAACCAGAATAAGCAAAGCACCATGCAATGTTCATCCAGGGAACAAAACTGTAAATGTAGAGAGGAGAAATAGGTTTCCAAGTTTATGTTGCTGCTATCTTAAAGGGATCAGCTTCTGTTGTTGCCATGTGTTATGTTAAAAAGTGCAGAGAAGGTGGCTGAGCGGCTGGTTGAAGAGTACCTAAGAGATTACCCAGGAATCTTAGTTACAGCCCATATTAGAGCAGCTTCACAAATGAAAATAAATTAGATTCACATCTTTTATATATATATATATATATATATATATATATATGCACACACACACACACATACACACACACACATATATATATATACATATATATTTTTTTGCAGTATAACTTATATTTAATAGTAGTATATAAATTTTCCTTTTTCCACCCCAATATCCTCCCCCCAGCCTCCCTTACCCCCCAGCACATGTCCCCACCTGCCCCCTCCCTGCCCCAGTGTCTTTCATTCATTGGTTATGCTCATATGTATGCATACAAGTCCTTCGGTTGATCTCCCTCAGCATCCACCTCCCATCCACCCCAGCCTTCCCCCTGTAGTTTGACAGCCTGTTCTGTGCCTCCCTGCCTCTATATCAATCACTCCCCCCTGTTTCTTTTCTTCAAAAATATCTTGCCTCTGCATACTAGAAATAAATGTATAAGAACAAAAAATGTTTGAGTGTCAGTTTCAATGTCCACCTGTTCTGAGTCCCAGTTTCAATGTCAAATAATTCTTTATTTGTACATGTCAGCACTGGTATCCAGATGGTGGACACATCGTGGCAGTACAAGATCCATCCTCTCTGGTTTGGTCCTGGGCCACCTGGAGCCATGCACAGCTGCCGACTGCTAGCACGGCAAGGTGTTGTTAGTGTCCCCCCACCGTCCTTGTGACTGGAACAGACCCATCAGTTCTTCACTGTCACAGGAACCCACATGGTCTTGGAGTTGTTCTCTGAAAACACACAAACACATTCTCGACCAAAAGTTAACAAAGGGATCCTCTCTGCAAAATAGACTTGGGATTCTTTTTATTTTTGCCTAAATGATTTTCCTTTGGCTTATTTTGACACCATGTGTGTTTTTTCATGGGTGTCCTGCTGTTGGCTTTACAAATGGAAGATACTTTTCTGGAGTAAGAATTTTCTAGATGTATTTTACTGATAGGATATTTTTCCTTACATGATATTACCCCACTGTCCCCCCTCCCCCTTTTTGATTAATGGAGGCATTTGGAAATTTTATATTGCAGTCTTGGTAATTTTAAATTTTACTTTTTGCACACAAATATGACTGCTTTAGGTTCTTTGGATGTTAGGCAATTTTACAGTGAGATGAACTACTAATAGATATTTTAGTTAATGTTTTAGGAAAAGCTTTTTGTCCAGTACACTTAGATTTTCTTGAGTATTCACTTATTTCACTGGGCCAATTTACATTAATCTGAAAACTTGATTACTATGTGTGTTTTTTCATGGGTATCCTGCTGTTGGCTTTACAATTTTAATACTCAAGCACATCTTTGAGAGTACTTGTTTTTCACTGCATAGTTCATCTGCATGGAATATCAGGGTATTCTCTTTCAAATCACAAAATGCAATATGGGAAATGTTATGTTTTGTGTAGGCCAGCATGATTCTCCATTTTTCTAAAATTGATGTAAAAGTAGAGTCTGTCCGTAGTAGCCAAGACCTGTATTGACCTTTAAGAAATCACATTTTAAAATATTTTTATTGATTTCATGGAAGAAGGAAGAGGGGGAGAGAGAGATATATAGAAATATCAATGATGAGAGTGAATCATTGATCAACTGCCTCCTATATGGCCCACACTGGGGATCGAGTCTGCAACCTGGGCATGTGCCCAGACTGGGTGGGAATTGAACCAAGACTTCCTTGTCCATAGGTTGATGCTCAATGACTGAACCATGCCAGCTGGGCAGAAATCACATTTTTCAAACGTAGTTGAGTTTCATCTGAAGGGGCTCCTGTTATTTCAGACCAATTTTTAATTGCTATGTTCAGTCTATTTCTTCTTTAGTTCCAAGCACTATTGCTGATCAGAAGGTAAACTGGACCAAGTTGCTGTGCACAGCATATTGTCAGCTCAGTTAACACAATTTTTCTTTTTCCAGTGTGATGCCCTTAATTATACTTAACCGAATCTCTGTTAAATTAAATTCACGTAAAGTTGGAGTTCATATGTAGATTTCTTGCTGTTGTGAATTTCAGAGAGAAGTACTTTGAAAGATTATGCATATAATTCAGGTGAGTGGGTAGAACATATTGCAGAAGCAGTTATGTGTGTTGTATGGAGAAGTGAGAAGTTTTCTGTATCCTTTTGTTCTGTCCTAAATGGGTAAGGTGTTGCATGACATATAAAGAAGGTTAAATGGTTATAACTTTTAATCTGACTCTAGAAATTTAACTCTTAGTTATTTTATAATTTACCAGGACAAATTCTTTTACCCCCAATTGGACATTACTTTGTTCTTTTAATTTTGTTCAATATCTGCCCTGGCTGGCAGAAGAAGCTGCATAGTATCTGTATTTTTTTTTCCTGTGGCAAATGATTTTCATTAAATGGAGATTGAACTACTACTTCTACTCATTAATTCTTGTTTTATTTTGGTTATTAGGTAAATCTTCCTAACATCTGCAGTTGCAAGTGTCATGTAAGTTAGTAAATCCCACTGTTGTTTGCTCTTATAATTGTAGTTCTTTATGAATATTAAGTGGTTTTAGTTAGGGGCCCTTCTGAAGGGGGAATATTGTACCTGAATTTCTTTGGTCCTTTCTCTTGGTTCTAGTTTGGTTCTGACAGCAGAATAAATAATAACTGCTGTTAAAATGTGCAGGGTTCAATATTTAAAAGGAATTCAATTTGGATACATGATAAAATATCCAGATTATCTTAAGATTTGGGGCCACTATTGTCAATTGAAAGAATATTGAAAGAATTCCAGCAGGCTAAATTAACTGACAAGTTGTGGGGTTTTATGTGCTGTGTTATATTAGAGTATTTGTTTTGCTTCATTGGGTACTTAATTATTTGTTTCTTCTTGACCGCATACTAGCATTAATTCATAGCATTATAAAGCTGCATTAAACATACCCTTGAGAGCAAAGGCTGGATCTTGAGACACTGGTGCATTATCTGAATGGTTAGCTAACAGTTTAAATATATTAAATTAGGATTATGAATTACTTTTAAAAGGAGAGAAATTATATTTTTTTCATCCTAAATGAGATTTCAAGGATGCAAGATGACAGGACACACTGTAGGAAATGTTGACTGTTATCACAATCCAATTTATGACAAGCTCATGGGCACATGGCTCTCAGTGGAACATAGTATGACTAAAGGCCCATTTCTTACTCATTAGTAATTACAATTTATGGTTTGCACAAATAAAGCTAAGTTTTGGCCAAAGCTCTTGTTTTGAAAAACACAAAAAGTATAGAATGAGTTGATCCAAGGTTTTATAAATTTTTAATGTGCTAGATTTCCATTAGTAGTAGCCTATGGGTCAGGTGTGAATTAATATATTTATATATCGTATTAGTATATTAATACTTAAAGCTTGTAGCAAGTAAAAACCCATTAAATTAACTTTAAATGTTAATGTTATTTATTTAGAGCTGAAATGACAACATTTTTTGTTTTTCTTTTATCTAGAAGGTAATCCTATATAATAAAAGTCCAGTATGCAAATTGTCCCCTTAGATGGCTGTCCAACCGGGAGACATGTGCACCTGCATGTGGTATTTTGTGGAAGAGCCACATTCACTATGACATGCACTAACCATCGGGGCGCGGTGCAGAACATAGCAGGCATTGGTGATCCAGTGCTGGCAGCAAGTGTCAGTGGAGGTTCTGCTGGGCCCGATGGGACCTGCGGGATGGTGGAGAAGGTAAGCGGGCAGCACCAGGCCAAGGCGGGTGCAAGCAGGGGCTGATTATCCTGCTGACCACCCCACAGACAGCGACCAGCAGTAGTGACAGAGAGCAGAGCTGCTGCCTGGCTCCCTGATGCTGAGGGAGCCAGGCAGGGGTCCCAGCCCTGATCCATCACCCCACAGGAGGTATGGTAGAGCAGATAAAGGGATGGCGCCAGGCCAAGGTGGGGTGCCAGGCAGGGCTGCAAGGCTGGGGGACATGAGCTGGGGCTATGAGAGGCTGGGAGTGTAAGCTGGGGCCTGATCTCTGCAGGCCACCCTAAGGAACCCCTTTCTCTGTGCACAAATTTATGCACTGGGCTTCTAGTTGAGGAATAACTTCCTTTAGTTATTCATTTGAGTGTCTTTTCTCTGAAGAAAATAAAATGCTACATATAGGGAGAGTTTACTTCCTCTTCCAGAAATGTGATCCTTTACTGGGTAAGCAATATTTCTATTCAAAATGATACTGATGGGTCAATTTTCATGGTCAGAAATTTGAAAGCCTAAGTAAAGGGCCATTCTTTCATAGAATTATATTAGCAATTTTGAAAGGCATTGGTGGTCTTGCTAATTTAGGTTTTGTTGGAACTTCTAAAGTGCATTGAAATGTGATTCTAATAATGATACTCTCCTTTTACTAAGGATCTCAGCAGAGGCTGGATTGTGGGAAAACACTTGTATGAATAAGTATGTGCAAATTTCTGAATGGGTATTCAGTAGACACTTATGGAAAGGAAAGCAAAGGTATTCATACATTCATATGAGGCATGAATGTTTTCCCCCTAGTACAGTGGTTGGCAAACTCATTAGTCAACAGAGCCAAATATCAACAGTACAATGATTGAAGTTTCTTTTGAGAGCCGAAAAACGACTTATGCACATGGGCCACAGTTTCATTCGCACTGTACATGTGCAGCCGCATGTGGTATTTTGCGGAAGAGCCACACTCAAGGGGCCAAAGATCTGCATGTGGCTCGTGAGCTGCAGTTTGCCGACCACTGCCCTAGTATAATAGCAGCAGAATCAAGCTGGTGATGGGTCAAGAAGGATAAGAAAGAAAAATGTTACAAAATTGAAGCAAAAATTCAGCCTTTGTTTTGGTGCTCTATTGTAGTGCTAGCATTCTATATATTTTATGATGGTAACAATTGTCATGACAATAATTATACATGAAACTATGACCCCAGCTTCCCCATGTGTGCCCTATTTTCTAAGCTTGTTCATTTTGTGAAGTGGGCTTGGACAAAATATTGACAATATCTAAACCTAGCTCATGCTGTGTTTGGAGGAAGTGATTCTACATTAGTTCTGTAATTTTATATGTAGTTGAAAAAAGAACTTCTGAACATGGAAAAGCCTATTCAGAATTGTTATCTATCTATCTATCTATCTATCTATCTATCTATCTATCTATCATCTATATATATATATATATATATATTTTCGCCAAAAAAGGTTAACTAATATCATTTTTTCCATGCTTTATTGATTAAGGTATTACATAGGTGTCCTTATTCCTCCATTCCTTCCCTCCACCCCCACTTATGCCCTCACCTCCCTTGGTGTCTGTGTCCATTGGTTAGGCTTATATGCATGCATACAAGTCCTTTGGTTGATCTCTCCCCCTTGTCCCCACCTCCTCTACCTTCCCTCTGAGTTTTGAGCATCTGATTGATGCTTCTCTGTCTCTCTCTCTTTTTTTTTTTTCAATTTTCTCCATAGTTATCTGCCTATTGTGATTTTTCAGATTCTCTCTGATTGAGTTTTGGAAGTTTGTATTTTTCTAGGAATATGTCCATTTCTTCCAGGTTGTCCAGTTTGTTGGAATAAAATTGCTGATAGTATTTTTTAATAATCCTTTGTATTTCTTTGGAGTCTGTTGTTATTTTGCCTCTTTCATTTCTGATTTTATTTATTTGTATCCTCTCTCTTCGCTTCTTGGTGAACCTGGCTAGAGGTTCATCAATCTTGTTTATCCTTTCAAAGTTCTTGGACTGATTGATCTTTTGAATTTTTTTGTTTGTTTGTTTTTTTGTTTCTATGTCATTTATTTCTGCTCTGATCTTTATTATCTCCTTTCTTTTGTTAACTCTGGGCTTTTCTTGTTACTCTCTTTCTAATTCTTTAAGTTGTAGAGTTAGATGATTTATTACCAATTTTTTGTGTTATTTTTCTAGGAAGGCCTGTAGAGCTATAAACTTCACCCTCAGGACTGCTTTCACTGTGTCCCATAGATTTTGGATTGTTGTGTTTTCATTATCACTTGTTTCCAGGATGTTTTTAATTTCTTCTTTGATCTGTTTGGTAACCCAAGCATTGTTTAATAGCATACTATTTAGCTTTCAATTTTTAAATTGTTTTTATTGTAGTTTATTTCTAATATTATGCCATTGTTATCTAGGTAGATGCTTGATATGATTTCATTCTTCTTGAATTTGGAGAGACTTTGCCTGTGAGGATGTGTGGTCTATCTTTGAAAATGTCCCATGTGCACTTGAGAAGAATGTATATTTTGTGATTTTGGGGTGAAATGTTCTGAAGATGTCAATTAAGTCCATCTGATCTAGAGAGAGAGTCATTTAGGATTTCTGTTTCTTTGCTGATTTTTTGTCTAGACGATTTACCCAGTGATTTCAGTGGTCTACTAAAGTCCCCTACTATGATTGTATTATTGTCAATTTCTCCCTTGATATCTTCAAGGAGTTTATTTATGCATTTGGGTCCTCCTGCTTTGGATGCATGTATATTTACCAGGGTTATATCCTCTTGTTGTGTTGACCCATTTAGTATTATGAAATGGCCTTCCCTATCTCCTGTTACGGCCTTCACTATGAAATCTATTTTGTCAGATGTAAGTATTGCTACCCCAGCTTTCTTTTTATTTCCATTTACCTGGAAGATATTTTTCTATCCCTTCACTTTCAGTCTGTGTAAGTCCTTTGTTCTAAGGTGGGTCTCTTGTAGACAGCATATACAGTGTATGGCTCATGTTTTCTTATCCATTAGGCCACTTGATGTCTTTTGATTGGAGCATTTAGTCCGTACTTTTAAAATTATTATTGATAGGTATTTGTTTGTAGTGATTTTTATTTTTTTGTGCCTGTGTTCTTTCTTCCCTGTTCATTTCTTCTTTTTTCACCATCCCTTTAGCATTTCTGGCATCGCTGGCTTGGTGTTGATAAACTCTCTGGGCCTTTTTTTTTTTAACATCTGTGAAGCTCCTTATTTCCCTTTCAATTTTGAATGATAGCCTTGTTGGATAAAATCCCTTGCTTTGCATCTCTTTGTAAACTTCCTTCCATTCCTTTCTGGCCTGTTGTGTTTCTGTTGAGAAATCATTTGATAATCTAATGGGAGATCCCTTGTACATTACTTTCTGTCTCCCTCTTGCAGCTGTTAAGATTTTCTCTTTGTCCTAAATGTTTGCCATCATAATTATGATGTGTCTTGGTGTGGGTCTTTTTGGATTCATCTTGTTTGGAACTCTGTGCTTGTGTGACTTTTTTCTTCCCCACATGAGGGAAGTTTTCTGAAAATTATTTCTTCAAATAGGCTTTCTAACCCTTGTTCCTCCTCCTGTCATTCTGGCACCCCTATTTATTCAAACATTTCATGTTTTTCCAAAGCTACCCAAGACTCTCCTGCTGTCTTTTAGTTTTTTTTCCTCCAATTGCAGTTCAATTTGGGTATGTTTTGCTTCCCTGTCTTCTAATTCACTAATTTAGTCCTCTGCTTCTCCTAGTCTACTGTTGAAACTTTTCATAGTGTTTTTTATTGTAGCTATATCACTCTTTATTTCTTCTTGATTCTTACATAAGTTGTTGATTTTTTCATCCATCTGGTTTATGAACTATATGACCCTTATTCTGAATTTTTTTCCATTTCACTTAGCTCCTTTTTTTTTTTTTTTTTTTTTTTTTTTTGCGATTTCTCCTTTTCTTTCTTTGTCTCCCAATTTTTGCTCTCACTGAAGGATCTAGGTATGGAGTCATGCAAGGGCTGCTCCTTAGGTGGCAGTGGCTCCTTAGGTGGTGGCTGCTTCTCAGGTGATCACGGCAGCAGTTACTCTTCGGTTGGTGGTGGCTCCTCTGGTGGGCACTGTTCCCAGGATTGATGGCTCCTCTGGCTAGTGGTCGTGGGCTGCTTGCCCGTATGATGCTCCTCACATGGGGGTGGGCTCCTCACAAGGCTGATGCTCCTTGAACTTGGGTGAGCTGTGCACAGCTGCTGTTTCTTGGATGGGGACTGGCTGCATAGGACTGCTGCTCCTCAGATGAGGGTAGGCCACATGAGGCTGCTGCTCCTTGGACATGGGCAGGCTGCTTGTGGGGCTGCTACTTCTTAGATCAGGGTGGAATGCCTGCTGCTCTTGTATGGGGGCAGGCTATGTGGGATGCTGCTCCTATGACGAAGGCAAGCCATTTGAGGCTGCTGCTCCTTGGGTGGTGGTGGGCTGGTTGCACTGCTGCTGATCACATGGTCGCGGTGCCCTGGGCTAAAGTGTTGGGCCCACTGGAGGGGAGCATGCTTTGGAACTCACAGGAGCCTGTGGCTTGGGTGGCTGTAGTCCCAGTGACTATGGGACTGTGGGTCAAGGCAGCAGGTCCCTGGCAGAAGTGGCTGTAGAATCCTAGGTTGTGTCTGGCTGGTATCCCAGTTATAGCAACTCTCCTCTTCAAGAAGATACAGCCTCTGCAGTAGAACTGGCCACTCTAGGACTGCTTGCAATGGTAACAGAGGCTACCCAGCTAGGTGAGCCCGACCTGCCTGCCCCTGAAGGTCCTGTGGGATTTAACTGTCCCTCATGTACACATGCACACACCCCACACATTCACATACTCCCCTTTTGCTCCTTCATTCGCACTACTGCCACCATCTTCTTGCCTCTATAGTTGGGTCTGGAGTGTTATTGACCCATTCTTAGATGTAGTCTCCTCTCTGAGTATCTGGTTATGTGGCTTGCTTTCTACCACATTGACCAAAGAGGACAAAATGCAACTTGACAAGACATGACACAAAGGGAGCCAAACATGAATGTACTTACAACACCAATAACCCTAATATAAGTGACCACCAGAAAAAAGAGAATTAGGGGACAGAAAAGAGAGCACAAATGATATCAAGGAGAGAAAAAAATGCATTATAGAGGAAATAGAAAGCAGATGAATGGATAAGAAGAAAGAGGAAGAGAAATAAGAAAAAATTAAAAAATAATTAAAAATAGGATAAAATAAAAATAAAAATAGAATAATGAAAAAATATGTGAGAAGAAATAAAAAGAAACAAATGAAAAAAGGAAATGCAGAAAAAAAAGAGGAAGAAAGTAGAAATAACAAAATAATAATAAAATGAAGTAAAAATAAAAATGAAAAAGTGAAGTGTCCACCAAGTTGTAGTGCCCCATGGAGGCTGGTTTAAAATCCCATTCTTCTATTCTGTCTGCCATTTCTCTGTTTCCTGTTAGATTGTTGAACTTACAAGTGGACCACTGCTCTTCTGTTTGTGACTATCTCCACAGCCTTGACTGCCAGCAGGTGGGATCAATCTCCCACTTAGCCTGTTTGCTCACTGTCAATCTTAATCTCTCAAACGGCTGTTTCTTACAGTGCTATACTTGTGGGGAGGTTGGGGAGGTTGCCATATTGCTTTCCAGGACTGAATGGCCTCTCTTAAGGACAGTCCCTGAGGGCTCCATATCCTTTTTTTTTGTATCCTTTGTAACAATCAGGGTGTAGGCTGGGGTGGCTGTATTGGTTGCCTGGAGACTGCAGTAAGGGGCTATATCTTCAGGGAAAAATGGCTGTGTAGGTCCAGCGTGTCAGATATATCTCAGTGCCAGACTTCTGGCCACCTCTTCCCAAGCTGCCCTTCCTCAGGCTCTCCACAGAATCCAGAAGTCCGCAAGTCATCAATGAGTGAGAGTTTGTATTTGAAAGGTCCTATGAACTAGGTTTAGTGAATAAAAGCAAAGACCAAAAAAGGGGAAAGAGCTGCCCCACTGCAAACTCCTCTCCCCTGGGCACATTGTGGCTTGGGCACGTGTTCAGGCTGCCCCCTCTGGGCTCAGCCTCTTGTGGCTGTGGGCTTAGATCTAGAGTCCCCTGCCACCAGCATCCTTGTGGACTTCCTTTCCACTGTCAGATGTTACATCTATCCCAAGAGATGCAGCCTTGGTGCCATGCGGCTTCCTTCTGACCCTCTGGGCTTGGAGGTCTCAATTCTCTCCAACCTGCATCCCTGATTTTACCATTCTCCAGGTATCCTCTCCCTTACTGGGTGTGAATTGTCTCACCAGCTGTGTCTACTTCACCAATTCAGGATGGGTGTTATTCAGTTTAGTTGCTCCTTCTGTCTGTTCCAGGACAAAGCTTGGGACATGTCTATTTTGCCAACATTTTGTTTCTCTCTGATGCCATTTTTGTAGAGAAGAAAAGATGAAGGGAGCACATAGGATAGTCTATCAACACCACAAATTTCTGGTACTAATTTATATGTTCTTTCCTAAGTTCAGGCATTCTTACCCTATGTAATAAAACCCTAACCTGCAAATCGGCCAAATGGCAGAATGACCAGTGGAAAGACCAGTCACTATGACATGCACTGACCACCAAGGGGCAGATGCTCAGCACAAGAGCTTCCCCCTTGTCGTCACTGTGCTCCTACAGGGGGAGCGCTGCTCAGCCAGAAGCCAGTTTCACAGCTGGCGAGCACAGCAGTGGTGGTGGGAGCCTCTCCCACCTCTGCTGTAGCATTAAGGACCCCTTGGGGGATGTCCACCTGCTGCCTTATGCCTGCTCCCTTCGGGACATCCTCTGAGAGGTCACAGATTGTAAGAGGGCACAGGCTGGGCTAAGAGACCCACCTAGTAAACAAATATCATGCATCGGGCCTCTAGTTGTTGGAAAATAAACAAGAAACTTGTCAAATAATATATTATTAACATACTAAGAAGTAGTACTGAAGTGAAAGTAATAAACAATTTAGATAAAGCACTATTTTATATATTTGCTTAGATTGAATGCAATTTTTAGAATGTTCATATAAAAGCTTATGTTTTGTTTATATTTCTCAATGGTACATTTGAGATAAAAGACAGAAGTCTGTTCTGGTATTATGTAGAAATTAGTGAATAAGATATACTATATAATAAAAGTAATATGCAAATTGACCATCACTCCAACATACAAGATGGCCACCCCCATGTGGACACATGATGACCACCACAAGATGATGGGCAGGGGAGGGAAGTTGTGGGGGATCAGACCAGCAGGGGAGGACAGTTGGAGGGACCAGGCCTACAAGGGAGGGCATTTGTGGGGGGGACCAGGCCTACAAGAGAGGGCAGTTGTGGGGAGGAGCAGGCCTTAAGGGAAGGGCATTTGGGGGGGAACCAGCCTGCAGGGGAGGGCAGTTGGGGGCAACCAGGCCTGCATGGGAGGGCAGTTGTGGGGGACCAGGCCTGCAGGGGAGGACATTTGGGGACAACCAGGCTGGCAGGGAAGGGCAGTTATGGGTGACCAGGCTGGCAGGGGCGGGCAATTAGGGGCAATTGGGCTGGCAAGGGAGCAATTAGGCATCAACCAGGCTGACAGGAGAGTGGTTAGGGCATGATCAGACTGGTAGACAGAACCAGTTAGGGGCAATCAGGTAGGCAGGCATGCAAGTGGTTGGGAGCCAGCAGTCCTGGATTGTGAGAGGGATGTTCTGACTGTCCAAACGGGCAGTCAGAACATCCCTCAAGGAGTTCCAGATTGGAGAGGGTACAGGCTGGGCTGAGGGACACCTCCACCCCCCCGAGCACAAATTTCATGCACCAGGCCTCTAGTTACTAAATGAAATAAGTAGTTCTATTTGATAAATTTTGACATTTTTTTCAGATATTCTCTCAGTTTCAGATATTATATAAAAATAAGGAAACAAAATAAGTATGGTATAAAAATTACTAATTGAGTAACTTCTTATACTATTCTACCTGGCAGTTGCTGTAGGACTATTCTCAGAAGGATTGTTTATATACTGAAATTAATTATATGCCTCATTTTTGTATATTGAATCCTTCTGCATTCAGAAAAAACATGAATGTGTTTTCTTCTCAAAATAGTACGTTGTAGTATAATCTTTTATATTAATAAGAAATAATCCAAAATAAGAAATCTTATACTATTTTGGGGATTAGGTTATAGAACTATCTTCTGGTTACAAACCTATATAAAGAATTTTATCCTTGCCCTAACTGGTTTGGCTCAGTGCATAGAGTGTCAGCCTGCAGACTGAAGAGTCCCAGGTTCAATTCAGGTCAAGGGCATGTACCTTGTTTGCGGGCACATTCCCAGGAAGGAGTGTGCAGGATGCAGCTGAAGCAATGTTTCTCTCTCATTGATATTTCTAACTCTCTATCCCTCTTCCTTCTTCTTTTTAAAATATCAATAAAATATATTAGAAAGAAAAAAGAATATCATCCTATACAGGCAATTCTCAGGTTACACTCGACTCGATGTATACCATTTCGTGGTTACGTCACCATCTCCCATTTACTTATTTAAAAAGTTACATCATTTTGACATACGTACACATGTACTTTATGTTTTTTTTTTATTATTTACTGTATTTACCACAAATAAAGATCAGGAATTGTTATCTTCCTTTAAAATTTTTTTTACTGTTTCACTTCACTACTGATGTGCTGGTGCTCCACGTGAGTGACCTAGGTGCTTATATAGTGGGTTCTGACTTCTGGGAAAATTGCATTATGTCACGACATAGGAACAGATCTCCAACGTAACCTGATGACCTACTGTATAGTAAACCAGTGGAACTACCAGTCACTATGATGCACACTAACCACTAGGGGGAAGACACTCAATGCAAGAGCTGCCATCTGGTGGCCATTGTGCTCCTATAGGGGGAGCTTCACTCAGCCAGAGCCAGGCTCATGGCTGGCAAGGGCAGTGGCAGTGGAGGGAGCCTCTCCCACCTCTGCAGCAGTGCTAAGGACCCCTCAGCGGATGTCTGCCTGCCAGGGTAGGACATCCCTAAGGGGTCTTGGATTGTGAGAGGGCACAGCCAGGCTGAGGGACCTACCCTGCAGTGCACAAATGCTGTGCACCAGGCCTCCAATTAAATCGACAAAGGAACTTGGTTAATTTACAAGTTGGAAATTGGTCAAATTAATATGCAATATTTATTTTATTGCATTTGCATTTCTCTAGTATTAATGTACTTTTTAATGGATTATTCTCTTAGGAGCTGTATAAACAGCTGGACAGTGAAAAATTTTGTGAGAAATAATAAGGCAGGATTTTGCCTTACATAATTCATATATCAAAAATGCCTGTTGGCAAAAGGGAGAAGTTTTATTCTGAAAGGAAAGTTTTATTAAGAGAAAGTAAAAATCAGCAACAGACAAATTATTATAGAATCTTTAAATTCCATAGAAGCCCTGTTTCTTAACATCCACCAATGAATTTTCTCTAGTGATATGGTCTGTGTTGGACAAACTTTTCATTTTGAAGATCCCATGTTGTCCTGAGTTTGATTCTCAAAGCTATGCTCTGAGTGTACCACCCTCCTGTTCATCAATCTTTAAACGATCCTCATTGCTTATGGAATAGAATTTAAATAGGAAATACAACTTGGAGTCAATTAAGGAGGACATTTTGCAAAACCAAATATTTTATTTTCTCCAACATGTCTTCATGTGAGGTTCAGCGAAAATGAATTCATTGTCATTTTCTTCAAAGTTTGGATCTTGCCTACTTTTCATGAGTTTTCTCCTGTGGTCAGTCCCAGTGGATTACCTGGGAGAAACAAAACAAAAAACAAAACTTTGCCTATTTGAATTCATTAGCTATTGTTAAATTATTCTACAGAGTACCAATTAACTCTCAATAATAGTGTATAAGAGTTCCTATTACTCCATAATGTTCTCAAAACATGCTGATATTAGGTATATGTGAAATGTTAACTTGTTTTAGTTTTCTTATTCATTTCCTTGATTTCTTGTAAAGTTGAACATTTTTTCATATGTTGATTGGTATTTGAGTTTTCTCTTTCAGGATTGTGTTTGAATGTCATGTTCATGTTCTTCTATTGGCTTGCTTGTTCTAGATATTGGTCTCTTCCAGGTTCGACTGGTTACAGGATTCTTCCTTTAGTTTAACATTTTTTTTCTCTTTTTCTCTTACTATTTCCATTTGCTTTGCTAAAGTTCCTAATTTGAATTTAGTATAACTTATTAGTTTTTTCCTTTATGATTCATTTTTATGTCTTTTATGTTTTAAGGTTTGCTGTTCATATTTAAATCTTTAAACTACTTGGAATTTATTTTTGTTTATGAGATGAGGCAAGGTATTCTGTTCCCTCCCCTCCCCATGTCTAAACTGTTGTATGAGCACCATTTATTGAATTGTCCAAGGTTTTCTTTGTGTTTTTTGGCTGATATGCTTCAGTATTATACTGTCTTAAATACTATACTTTATAGTAAGACTTACTATATGGCAGGGTGACTTCCTGTTCTCTTCAAATTATTATTTTTTCTTCAATACAGATTTTAGAATTAGATTATCAAGATTGAAATCAATACAAACCATGGCAATTGCAATTGCATTTGTATTGAATTTATAGATTTCCCTTTTCAAAAAAGAAAAAAAATTGGTCTGATTGATTTATTTTCTACCTACACTCCTAGAAATAACTTTACATTTTGCATTTAGAGAGCCCCATCCATTCTTTTCAGACAAGCTGCCTTCAGTGTATCAAAAGATATTTGCTCCATTAGAATGACCAATGGGGACCAATTTTAGCATCCCCTCTAACTAGCTTAAAGGAGAGAAGCCAAGCAAATTTATTCTCTGGACAGGTACCCCAATATGAGATTAACTGAAAACTGGGAAAAAGAACAAATTAGCACAATTCAGTCCAGTTAGGAGAGAGATAATGTTGAGATTTATTTCTATTTTTTTTGCAAGCCTCCTTGCATCCTACTTTTCCCAATTTTAACATTCTTTTTTAAAAAAAAATATATTTTATTGATTTTTTACAAAGAGGAAGAGAGAGGGATAGAGAGTTAGAAACATCGATGAGAGAGAAATATCGATCCAGCTGCCTCTTGCAATGTACACTCCCTATTGGGAATGTGCTTGCAACCAAGATACATGCCCTTGACCAGAATTGAACCTGAGGCCCTTCAGTCCGCAGGCTGATGTTCTGTCCACTGAGTCAAACCGGGGGCCATATATTTTACCATAGGAAGAGGGAGGGAGGGTTGAAAAATGGGCTGTAACTTTAAGAGGGAAAGGAGTGAGGTATAAAATTGATTCATGGAGGATTATATTAGATACTAGAGGTTTGGTGCATGAATTTGTGCATGGGGGTTAGGGGTGTCCCTCAGCCCAACCTGCACCCTCTCCAATCTGGAACTCTTCGAGGAATGTTTGATTGCCAGCCAACCCCCCTGGTGACCCAAGTGGTGGCCCTGGTATCTGTGATTTATTTATCTTCTACAATTGAAACTTTATAGCCTGGAGTGGAGCCAAGCCTTCTGCTCACTCTGTGTTGGCAGCCATTTCTGTTGGGTTTTATTTATCTTCTATCATTGAAACTTTGTAGCATTGAGTGGAGGCCTAGGCTGGCAAGGTTGGCATTGAGTGGAGGCCTAGGTAGCATTGAGTGGAGGCCTAGGCTGGCAAGCTTACTCTTGAGTAAGCTTGACTTCCTCTATCACTGGGGGCAACCCTACCCTCCTGCTCTCTCCAGCTCCATGGCTGCTGTCATTTTTTTTTTTTTTTGAGGATTTATTTAACTTCTGTCATTGAATTTTTGTAGCATTGAGTGAAGGCCTCGGCTGGCAAGGGCAGGCGGAAAGCTTGGCTTCCTCCATTGCCAGAGAAACCCAAGCCTCCCTCCTGCTCTCTGTGGCCACAGCCATCTTGGTTGGGTTTATTTGCATATTCGCTCCTGAATGTCTTGTGGTTGTGGCTGGTAGGCATGGCTTGTGGGTGTAGCAGAGTAATGGTCAATTTACATATTACTCTTTTATTAGATAGGATAGGTGGTATAATTTTTTTCATAAGTGTTTTAGTAAATTATCATTTTTACCTACTTTTCTGTTTCCTGGTTAAAAATTTCTGAAAAACATCTTTTTAAAAAAAATGACTGTTATTAGTTTTTCAGATATTTTCAGAATGCAGAACAATCATTTTGTATTTCTATTACAAATTATAGTATATTTTATTTGAATGTGCTTTGAAATTGTTACATTAGTATAAGGTGGAATTAAAATGAAATTATTTGGTCTAGGAAGATGGAAATCTGGGCAAACATGCTAAGTAGAAGAAATGACATATCAAAGGAAGCTGCACTTGTGAGGAGCAAAGCTTGATACTGAGAGGGCAAGTGTGCTTTTTTAGGGTAGACTCTTGAGTAAGGTTCTTTTTAAGCTAGTTATTATTTTTTTTTTAGATTGTGGCAGATCCATAACTTTTCCAGTTTCATGTATTACTATGACCAATCCCACTTGTCTAATTAAGATTTCTTCTTTCCCCAGGCTCAGAAACATGCAGTGGGGAGGGGTTAGGTATTTTTTTCCTCCTTACTCTATAATTTCTGGGACCTGTATGGTCTGAGAGGAGTGAGAACTGGAGGAAAAGGATAAAAGGTTATTCAGTTGTTGTGATCTGTTATAGGTGTCTTCTGTGGACGAAGCTGACCCTCTCTTCTGGGGCACTTCTGGGTTCTATGGTGATACCTTAGGGATCTGGTAGCAATACATTGTTCCCTGATTCACTTTCCTCAAACCTTCCTTCTTCCTTTTTTATTTAAATAAAACTTTTTAGATATATATTTTTATTGATTTCAGAGAGGAAGGAAGAAGGAGAGAGAGATAGGAACATCAATGATGAGAGAGAATCATTGATCTGTTGCCTCCTGCATGCTTCCTACTCAGGATTGAGCCTGCAACATGGGTATGTGCTCTCACCAAGAATTGAACTGCGACCTCCTAACTCATACATAGGTCAATGTTCAGTCATTGAGACACACTGACAGGGCAAACCTTATTTCTTGCTTGAACCCTACCCTGCTCTTGCTGTAGGTGACTCTATACCTACCAGGTAGATTTCTTTGTCAAAATTATTCAAGATGACTCATTCCTGACCACCTTGTGCAGCACTCATTTAGCTTAGGTGGAAAATTTTACCCCCATATCTTACTAAATTGTGGAAATGCAGACCATTATTAATGCATTTCTCTTCTCTTCACTTTGTCTTGGTTACCTGCTCACTTTTGACTTTTTATGGTCCCAGCCCTTGTACCTTTCAAGTACTAGGGTTCTGAGTCAAACTCACTAAATGGTTCTCTTGGGGAATCATCTGATGTGAGATAGCAGTGGAGGTGGTAGAAACGTCCCATCCCCAACATACAGCACTTCTACAGCTCTTCTTTATGTGTTCTTGACTACAGTCTTTACTCATCCATCTATTGGTGGCTTTTATATATAATATGAATGACCTAGAGGTGAGGAATGAGTTAAAGGTTGCCTGACTAGCTCTGGATCAGCTGTTAGCAAATTTTACCAAATCTTCCATATTTGTTTTAGAATATCTCTATGGAATTCTTTATAATGTTTGTCCTTAGCTTCAGGGCTCCTGCTAGACCTTTGAGGGAACAGGAGATTTTCCACTCAGTATGCTAGTACTGTTACATGTGCAAAGGTTATTTCAGTATCCAGCATTGGAAGAAGTCAAATTCATTTCTTGGATCATAGATAGCAATTTTTTTTATTCTAGAGAGAGAGAGATGAAAGAGAAACATTGAAGGGTTGCCTCTTGTACATGCCCTGACAAAGGATTGAACCCACAACTTTGGTGTTTTATGACGATAGCTCTAAGCAGAGTTAGACAGCATTTTGATGTTTGGGGTTTATAGCCATGGGGTGTGTTTGTGTTTAGGATCCATGAGTGGTATTGGGAGAAGGCGAGTGCATTAGTTGGGTTCTCCAGAATAACAGAATCCTGTTCTGGAATTGGTTCCTTAATAATTGTTGCAGGAGAAGTTGGCTTTTGTAATCATGGGAGCTGAAAAATCCTTAAGACAAGTTAGCAAGCTAGAAATTTAAAGAGTTTATCTCATCACAAGTCTGATGTTTTCAGGACAGATCAGCAGGCTGAAACTCAGGCAGGATTTCTGTGTTGCATTGTAGAGACAGAATTTCATCTTCTTTGGGAAACCTCTCTTTACTCTAAAGATCTTCAGTTGTTGGATGAGGTTCATCCATCCAAGGTAATCATTACTTAAAGCCAAATGATTAGAAATATGAATCACATGTAAAAACACCTTCACAGCAGCATCTAGGCTAGTATTTTACTAAACAACTAATCACCCACTATAGCCTAATTGGCCCATGGAATTACTATCAATGTTGTTTCCTCTTTTCTTCTTTATTCTACATCTCAACAGTGACTGAGGCCAAGGTCTAATATTCCAAGCACCCAATTTTCTGTTATCTCCCCCCTCCCCACCCCTGCCATGGACAATGGGATATCATATTACAGTCTGAAACTACACATTTATTATTGGCTCTTTGGTTAACATCTGCCTTTCACTGGACTATGAGCTACTTAAGAGCAGATAATGTATCTGCTGTTACTTGCT
The DNA here is from genome assembly GCA_027563665.1 of Antrozous pallidus. Taxonomy (NCBI): domain Eukaryota; kingdom Metazoa; phylum Chordata; class Mammalia; order Chiroptera; family Vespertilionidae; genus Antrozous; species Antrozous pallidus. The sequence goes on from CM050519.1 coordinate 24,835,245, forward strand.
GCTGTATCTGCAGTGCCAAAAGTTATTATTTTTGAAGAATAAATGAGAACTAAATGCAGTGGTCTAGCCTGTTTCATTGGGATAGGGAAGCAGACAGGAGCAGACACCTAGGAAAAGACAAAGAATAGGCATTTGGTATAATGTGACTCCCATTTCATTCTCCATCAAGTAAGGCAGCTAGTTATTAGATCAAGTAAAGATTTGCAGAATGAGAGGGCCCCTAACAAGTTGCTCTAGGACATTTTTCATGTTTGCCTGGTCATTATATGTTAAAAGAAGCAGAGAAATTATGGTGAACAAGCAAGGGACTGTACTCTCTTATAAATTATAAGCTGAGGATTAAAGTTCACTTGTTAAAACCTGAAGTGGAAGAACATTTCAAAAGGCTTTTAAGTTAAGCTCTTTTGAACTGAGAAGTCAAGGAATTAAGAAACATGGAGAAAGCAATGTATATATGCCCTAAAGTGGTTGGTGTACTGATCTGAAGGCTTTTATGTGCTCTGTGTGGTCATTGCATGAGAGGAAATAATAAGCTTATGGGAAACAAATCACAGTTTTCCTGTCCTTTCTGTTTCTAAATATTAATTCCTTGAGTCCCATTTTATTCATTTTCCTTTAAATACCCTCTTATTGCTGCCTAACACAGAAACAATAATAATACAAGTTAGAACCAAAGTGACAAAACAGACTGCTTGGGTTTTATGGAATCAGTATTTTAGTGCCTCAGACTTAGCCCCAGGCCACTTACATCTTTTAAATTCTCCAACAGTCTTCTCAGGCAGACTGTGTTCATGGAGAGTGAACACATGTGGTTATAGTGGAGCCTGCAGTTGAGTTCAAAGAGAGGTAGGAGCAAAGATCATACCTACTCATTGCTGGCTGGGTGCAAATACCATAGTGGTGCTCTATTGTGCAATGCCTCACTTAATCCATTGAAAGTAGGTGTTGCTATTTACTTGAGAAAACTTATGTTCAGAAAGGTTTAGTGACTTGTCAGGGTTCTCAGAAAGTGGTGGATTCAGCATTAAAACCTTTTTTTATCTGAATTTCAAAGCCCAGGCTTTTCTTGCTCCTCCACACTGGCTCCTGTCCAACACATGACAATACATATTCCTTCTTAAATAAAGAATTCTCTCTCTCATTCCAAAGAAAAAAGTTCCAGCAATCACATAGCTGTACTATATCTCCTAGGAAAAGGCAACTGATTCCATGATATAAAAAGAAATGGTGTCATTACCCAAAATAATATCTTTAGCTGTTAATCTATTGCTAGAACATGCACACACTTCTAAGCACTTTGCATACTTTGCATGCATTATCACTGGTAATTCTGCCAATAATCTTGTAAGGTAGGTAGTATTGTTCCTATTTTTAAAGAAATTGAGACTTGGAAAGTTTATTTGTTCAAGGTCCCACAAGTAGTGGAGCTGGGACAGACCCACATATCTGTGACTAAGAGCTAAGTGCTCTTAACAACTATATTGTCCTCATTTATTTATTAATTCACTCAACAAGTATTTATTGAGTGCTTGCTCTATTCTTGATAATGTGGTTACAACAATAAAAATTACCTAGCTTCTAACCTAAAGGACTTCATTTAGGTGCGGGAAACAGACACATAGTAAACAAACAGTAATAACTGAATTTAGTAAGGCAGAGTCACCATATGTAGATAAGTATAGAATCTGTACATATCTCCATTATGGAAGCTAAGCAGAAAGATATCCAACATATCCTTTTTCTTGAGGGGTGGTTACAGGTGTTGAGGATTATTTCAGGGAAGGAAGCTTTGGGGAAGAGGGAACATTTCATGCAAGTCTTAATCAATGAGAAATAATTTACTAGAGAAAACTGAAGGGAAGAGGGTACTATAGATAGAAAAAATTATGCAATGAAAATCACAGAAGAGACAAGGGCAAAAATGGGGTAGTTGAGATGATTTATTTTTTTTTTCAAAGAATAGTTTTCTGTGTTTCTGTTTATTAGAGGTTCTTTAGTCACATCTAATTTTCTTCCACTTATTTGGAAGTTATTCATAGTCATGAATTGATATCTGAAAGAAGAGAATGAAATAGACAGACAGAAAGAAAGGCACCACCATCTCTTTAGTACCAACTAAATCCCAGATGCTTGCCAAATCTTACCTCATTGTCCACAAAATATATCTTCAAAGTAGAATTATCCTTATTTTATAGAAAAGAAAACTGAAGTAAACCTAAAAGACCTTGTTTGACTTAGAGGAAGAGCCAGATGCAGCCCCATGTGTTAGTCACCCAGTTACTCTGGAATGAGAAGAATATACTTGTTTATATGACAGTTTTTTCTCTACTCTTACTTAAGGTGTTGACCAGAGAAAACCTCATAATCATCATTATTAAATGTGTGTGTAAGGAAAGTTTTGTACTTTAATTTGTCCTCTGCATTTGCAGTTTTATTTACTGGGTGAGTTTTATATAAGTTCATAAAAGTCAATAAGCTCAACATTCCAGAAATCACTAGCAATTTAACATCTAGATAATTAGGGTAACAAAAAGGAAGTTAATTCAGTGTGGATTTATGATGATTAACTTAGTCCAATTTCTTTCCCTGAAGAGATGAAGTATTGAGGAATAAAGTAAAGTGTGTCTGCTGCATCCAACCAGATAAATGTAGAAACAAAAGATTTATTATGAAACCCTTAAAATCACAGTGCCCTTTCAGCTAATTATGGTAGCTTAATTAAAGTTATTTTAAGTAATAGTTAATTATGTTTAATGAAGGTAATTATGGAATTAGCCAGGGGAATTTGAATGAACGGTAATGCAGACATGTTTGGCCTCTGAGGATCAAGTATTCTAGTTTATAAAGATCCAAAAACATCTCCATGTGTGTATATAGGATAAAGTATGAAATAAAGCTAGATTTATTTGATTATACAAAACTACTACCAGCAGTGAATAAAGTTATACACATGATGTTATGGATTAAACTAGTATATTTTCAAAAAGTTTAACACATGGGATTGTATTGGATTTGATTTATTTTAATGTAGGATTAATTTTGGGAGGCAAATAAAGAGTAAAGTTCTAATAATCAATGCTATTTATGTTTTGAAAGTCTTCTCTTTCCATGCAGTGTTCAAATTTACCAGATGCTTTGGGGACTTTGGCTGACTTGAGGAAAGGTCTAGCATTTTTTACTTTAGATTGAAATATCTAGGTCTCACATTGTTACCATCCTGTTCTTGATTCAATAAGGGCACAGGATGTATAGGCAAATGTATAATCTTTCCTGAGCATTGGTGATGTTTGTTAAAAACCTCCCTACTGCCTTCTTGGCTTTGCTGTGGCTGTAATGTATCACTCTGTTGGGAGAGTTCCCAGTGAATTATTATTAGGTCAATTGTGCATAAAGTACAATCTTCTAGAGTCTTCCAAAGTGTCATGCCTTTAGAATAATTTTAGTTTGTCTAGGTTAAGTAGCTATTTTCTTCTAGACTAGGTGATAGTCTTAAGAACATTTGTGCTGATCCAAGCTTCCACCTAGATTTTCAGGCTCCTCAAGTTTCTTATTAGGTTTTCTGCTGGATAATTGTTACTCTTTCTTTTTATTTAAAAAATCAGTGATTTCTACCTATAACTGAATGTTAAGTAGATAGTGGAAGCTTTTCCCTGCTTTCTTTCTTGAGGGTAAATCATACTGGGATGGAGGAGATGGATGGAGGTCTCACAGGATTAAGCAGTGAAGATCTCAAATCTCAGGCTCCATGCTGTTGGAAGTGCTGACATTCACCATCACCTCTCAGAGATGGCATTTCAGAGGTGACTGCATTGATAGTTCCCAGCAAAAGAACAGAGCAATAGGGACTCCTAATAGAATCTCTTATTTCCTCAAAGACCATCAAACTATTTATGAGATTCTTGTAGACCCACTAAGGTAAGTGAAAAGCATTGATGAGCTTTTATAATGAACATTTTTTTCATTTAAAATACATTTATTTTACTTAATACCATTTAATAAAAATGTACTTTAAAAATAATGTATATTTATTGCAAAAGATAAAAAAACAAAGAAGCACAAATAAAAACCATCTAACAGATTATAGTATTCCATAGGCCATAGAGATTGCAAAGACCAAATAGAATAGCCAAACAGAATCATTTCCTGAACTAATATATGGATATCCAGAAATGGAAATGCCTTTATCCATAGGGGTTCTAGGTTGGCTGGTGTGAATCTGGAGCTCTTGGTCATATTCTACCCCAGGTGGAGACAGACTGCAGAATGAAATGAATGTGAAGAGAGAGGCTGAGTTGAGAGGAGAAAGAGAAAGCCTTAATGGTATTGAGATTTGACAGTTCCTGAACAAATCCACTACTGGCTTCTCAGTTATGTGAGCCAATAAATTCGCTTTTTTACTTAAGCAAGTTTGACTGGGACTTCTGTACTTTGCAGTTAAAATAGTTTAGACAGTACTTGCATTGTGAGGAACCTTACCTGGACCCCTGTGACCTGGGGAATGACTGTTGTGAAGTCCTGGTTAAGTCTTATTATAAAATGCTCCTGGAAGTACAGATGAAACAGAGAGAATTTATAATATAAGAAATAAAAAATAAGGTTACCCATCTAAATATTCATTAAATGCAGAAGGGAAAATAAAACTTTACAGTGAAGACACCTGAACCAAGTGAACAGGATTAACATTACCAATTAATATATCAACATTACATAGTCCTGAATATGAAGCACTGAGGAGGGCATGCCATCTCTGTTGTGTCATTTCCAATAATGCATAACTGCAATCTAATTATGAGAAAATATTGGATAAATCCAAACTGAGGAACATATTATAAACTAAGTGACTACTACTCTTCAAGTGTTAAGGTAATAAAAGACAGAGTAATTGCTATAGGTTAAAGAAAACTAGGAGAATGGCAACTAAATGTAATATGAATTGTAATATCAGTTATCAAATTTAATAAAATTGATGCAGTGTCAATTAGGTCCTTAAGCAGAAAAAGGACATTAGTAAAAAATGGTAAAAACTGAATAAAGTCTGTAGTAATGATATTGTACCAATGCTAATTTCTTAGTTTTAACATTTATATTATTCTATCTAATAAAGAGGGGATATGCTAATTGACCCTCACACTATTGCAAAGATGGCGGTGCCCACAGCCAATAAGGAGAGAATATGCTAATCGACTGCCCTGCCCTCAAAAATGGCCATACCCACAACCAGAATTGATGGTGCCCAGTCCCCTCAGCCCTGCTGGGACACCTACATCTGGCCCCCTCAACCCCCAGCCACCCAGGGCCAGCCTGAGGCACAGGCAAGCCTTGGATGGCAGCTGCTCAGCTGCCCAGGGCTATCCGAGACTCAGGTAACCAGGGTGGGCCGAGGTTTGTGCTGCTGGCAGTGGCAGCAGCAGAGGTGTGATGGGGGCATTTCCTTCCCTGATCTCTGGGTCGCCTCCCACACCTAAGGGCTCTCATACTGTGAGAGGAGGCAGGCTGGGCTAGGGACCTCCACCTTCAGTGCATGAATTGTCATGCACCAGGCCTGTAGTATAAGATATTAACTGAAGGGAAGCTGGTTGTAGAATAATGTGGAACTAGAGGCCCAGTGCATGAAATTCATGCATGGGGTGGGGTGTGTATCCCTCAGTTCAGCCTGCACCCTCTCCAATCTGGGAATCCTCTCACAAGTTGACTCCCAATAACTTGCCCGCCTGCCTGATTGCCCCTAACTGCTTCTGCCTGCAAGCCTGATCATCTCCTAACCTCTCCCCTGCCAGTCTGATTGATGCCTAACTGCTCCCCTGCTGGCCCAATTTCCCCTAACTGCCTTCCCCTGCTAGCCTGGTCACCCCTAACTGCCTTCCCCTGCCAGCCTGGTTGCCCATAACTATCCTTCCCTGTAGGCTTGGTCACCCCAAACTGCCCTTCCTGCTGGCCCAGTCACTCCTAACTGCCCTCCCTTGCCAGTCTAGTCACCCCCAAATGCTCTCCCCTGCAGCCTTGTCCCTCCTGACTGCCCTCCCCTGCAGGCCTGGCACCCCCAACTGCCCTCTGCTGCAGGCCTGGTCCCCCCCAACTTCTCTCCCTTGCAGGCCTGTTTTCCCCCAACTGCTCTCCTCTGTCAGCCTGGTCCCCCCAACTGCCCTCTCCTACAGGCCTGGTTCCCCCCAACTGCCCTCTTCTGCCAGCCCAGTCACCCTTAACTGCCTGCCTCTGCAGGCCTGATCGCCCCTAATTATCCTCCCCTGTTGGCCATCTTGTGGCGGCCATGTTGTGTCCACATGGGGGTTGCCATCTTGTGTATTGTAGTGATGATCAATTTGCATATTATCTCTTTATTATACTTTATACTATGTAACTCTTCTGTAGTTCTAAAATTATTTCATGATAAAAAGCTTAGAAAAACAGTGTGCATACCAAGAAAAAAGTGTGGAGGAGATGATGAGAGTCATAGAAATAGCATCAGCCAATCGAGAACACCCCTGTGTGGGGATGCATTATTTCCCTTGATTTTACAGAAAAGAAGAGCTACCCTTTGCGGGTTGTTGGATAGACTCTATCCCTCTACCTCCTCCATTCTTTCAAGGTCCCACTTTCTGACTCATAGCATCATAGATTTAGCTTATGTTTGATAGATTTCTGGCCAATATTCTTAGTTTCAGAAACTATTGAAACTCTTCATTTCTCTGTCTGTGCATTAGTATTTAAATGGGAAGTTGTGGGAAGAAAAGCCAGGCATTCTTATTTTTTCACTTTTTTCTTAGTATTTTTTAAAATTTAACTATAGTTGGTAAACAATCTGATATTGGTATATATTAATTTCAGGTATATAATACAGTGTTTTAATATTTTCAGTCCTTACAATGTGATCACCCCACTAATTATAGTAATAATTTGTCATTATGTAAACTTATTGCAATATTATGACTATATTCACCTTCTCCTTTTTACCCTTTTTGCTACCCCTCTCTCTTCTGGTAACCATCCCTTTGGTCTGTGTTTCTGAATTTGTTTTTGTTTCGTTGTTTGTTACATTTTTTAAAGATTGCACATATAAGTGAAACCATATATATTTGTCTTCCTCTGCCTGACTTACTTCACTTAGCATAATACATTCATGTTTTTGCAAATGGCAAGATTTCATTCATTTTTATTGCTGTGTAATGTTTCTTTTAAAAAATTTGTTTATTTATGAGAGAGAGAGAGAGAGAGAGAGAGAGAGAGAGAGAGAGAGAGAGAGAGAGAGAAGAAAGGAAAGAAAGAAACACTGATTTGTTGTTCTACTTATGTATTTCTTGTATGTGCCCTTACCGAGATCAAACCTGCAATCTTGGAATATCTGGAAGATGCTCTAACCAACTGAGCTACCTGAACAGTGTTTTTGCATAATATTTTATGTATGGTATACACATATCACACCTTTATCCATTCTTCTATCTGTGGACCTATCTTTGGACATGTAGGTTGCTTCCATGTCTTGGATATATTGTAAATATATACAGTGAACATAGGACTGCATATATCTTTACAAATTAGTGTTTTTGTTTTGTTTCGATTAAATACCTGGAAGTGGAATTGCTGGTCCTATGGTGTATCTCTTTCTAGTTTTTTGAGGAGTCTCCATACTAAAGGCTATACCAGTTTTCAGTTCCACCAATAGTGCACAAGGTTTCTTTCCCTTTTCTCCACATTCTCACCAACACAGATTCTTTGTTGACTTTTTGATAGTAGCCATCATGATGGGTGCGAGGTGGTATCTCATTGCGGTTTTGATTTTCATTTTCCTGATGATGAGTGGTGTTGAACATCTTTTTATATCTGTATGTCTTCTTTGTAGAAATATATTTTTATTTCCTCTCCCCATTTAAAAAATGTTTTTACTGATTTTTAGAGAAAGAGGGAAGGAGAGCGATAGATATAAACATTAATGAGAGAGAAACATCATTGATTGGAGAGATGAACATCATTGATTGGATGCTTCCTTCATGGCACCTCACTGGGTTCGAGCCTGCAACCTGGCATGTGCCCTGAATGGGGATCAAACTGGCGGCCTTTTTGTTTCTGGATCACCACTCAACTGCTGAGCCACACACTGGTGGGGCTTCTCTGCACATTTTTTATTGGATTGTTTATTTTGTATTGTTTAGTTGTATTAATTTTTATATGTTTTGAATATCTACCCTTTATCAGATATATCATTTGCAGATATGTTCTCTGTTACAATAGGTTGTCTTTTTTGTTTTGTTGAAGGTTTTCTTTACTGTGCAGAAGGTTTGTAGTTTGATGTAGTCTTCATTGTTTATTTTTGCTTTTGTTTTCCTTGCTTGAAGGGACTTGTCTAAAAAGATATTACTGAGACTATATCAAGTAGTTTACTTTCTATGTTTTCTGCTAGGAATTTTACTGTTTCAGGTGTTACACTTGTATCTTTAACTCATTTTGAGTTTATTTTTTCAAATATGGTATAAGGGAGTAGTCCAGTTTCATTTTTTTACATGTATCTGTCCAGCTTTCCTGCCACTCTACTTGTTGAAGAGACTATTGTTATTCTAGTGTATCTTTTTACCTCTTTTGTCACAGACTAGTTGACCATATAGGTGAGGGTTTATTTCTGGGCTCTCAATTCTATTGCATTGATTTGTGTCTGTTTTAATGCCAGAATCATACTGCTTTCATTATTATAAGGTCTGTAATGTATTTTGATATAAGGGAGCATGATACCTCCAATTTTACCCTTCTTTCTCAACGCTGCTATGGTTATTCAGGGTCTTTGTGGTTCCTTATAAATTTTAGGATTATTTGTTCTACTTCTGAGAAGAATGAGGTTGGAATTTTGATAAGAATTGACTTTGTATGTTGTTTTGGGTAGTATGATTATTTTTACAATATTAATCCTTCCAATCCATGAACATAGTATGTATACTTCTATTTATTTATGTTCTCTTTCTTCAATGTCTTATAGCTTTTTACCTATTTGGTTAAGTTTATTCATAGGTATTTTATTCTTTTTAATGCTATTGTGAATGGTATTGTTTTCTTCATTTTTCCTTCTGATTATTAGTTATTGGCATACTAAAGGCCCGATGCATGAAATTCGTGCAGGTGGCTTGGCCCTCACAGCCACAGCAGCTGCCTCTGCCTAGGCCCTTGCAGCCATGGTGGATGCCTCTGTCTTGGCCCTCGCAGCTCTGACTTCATCTAGAAGGACATCTGGAAGAACGTTGGGCTGTCCAGTCTAATTTGCGTATTACACTTTTATTATTATAGATAGGAATGAAGTGATTTCTCTATATTAATTTTATAACCTCAGAAATCCATATTTCTCATCATTATTTAGTAGGAATATTTTTATTATAATTCAAGCAGCTCTTTACATAGATAATAATTTCATTGGGAGCAAGGGGCTTGCATTATTTTTCATATTTCCCATAATTAAAATAGCACTTGGAATACAGCAGGTTCTCAATAAATGTCCATCAATATCACTAAAATATATATATTTTGATGTCAGCCACACATTTAAAATTTTACTAATTATAAAATGTAGTGAACTTTACAAATTATATATTTTTATTAAGCATGTAACATAAGTGCCAGCCATTATGCTAAGTGGTTTATGTATGTCCTCTTATTTAGTACTCACAACACCAATGGGGCAGGTATTATTGTTATCATTAAAGATGAGAAAAATGGGGCCCAAAGAGTTTAAATAACTTGTCTCAGGTCACAAAGTTACTAAGTTGCCAGTCTAGAATTCTAACTGTTCTATGTTTAACTCCCATCTTCATATTTCTGACTATGATGCTGTACTGCTCCTCTGAAAAGATGAGATACCTTCTCAACCAATTACAAGATTTATATATTAAAATGAATATTTATATGATTTTTGTTTAAAAATATAAATGTGAGACTATCATATCCTAATTTTTAAAATTAGAAGTAGTATTTAAATTTAGTATACAAAGGCTTTGCTACTCTTATACTTGCTTTAAGCACATTGGAACAAGTGTATCCTTTATAACATATTCCACATCTTTAGAGTAAAAAGACAGTATGTCACTGCTGTTCAGTCTTGGGTACAGTGCTAAGATCCTTATTAGCTCTAGTGTTGTACACAACACTAAATTAGGTATATTCAGGTTTAATGTAATTTTTAAGTATATTTAATCAATTGTTGAATTCTCAAACACATTGGAAAATGCAGCATAGAGTCAGGAAAATTTCTACAAAACTAAAAGAGAAGGTTAAAATAGGGCTGTGTTTTGATAATTTGTTTTCTTCGTGCCCATTTTTATATATCATAAACACTTAAAGGAACCAAGTAGAGGTCCTTTTCCTTGCAGTATGTTATTTCCTTCCTAATTGGTCAATGACAGATAAACATCATTAAACACACAGTAGTCTTACTATGGCATAAAATTTGGTATGAGGCAGATTCATCTCAAGCACTGAGAGCAGTTTGTTCATTTAAGTGCCAGAAGGACCTTGCAATAGATTTGCTCTACTTATTATAGAGCCCCTCAACAAGGGCAGCCTTAAGGGACCTCTGCAGGATGTCAGTAGATGAAAATGATAAGAGAATTTCTTCAACCTCCAGTAGTCTTGTGATATTGCTAAAGAATTAGATTTTCTTTGCTGCAACAAACTGGTATCCATTGAAAGGATTTTCTACTCATTTCAAAATGATAAATGAATTATATTATTCGGAATCTCCCCCTTAAGAAGCTAGGGTGTAAATGTACCACAGTATTTTAATCCACTCATCTGCTAATGGACCTTTAAGCTGTTCCCAAATCTTAGCTATTGTAAATTGTACTGCTATGAACATAAGGGTGCATATGTCCTTTCTGATTGGTGTTTCTGACTTCTTGGTATATATTCCTAGAAGTGAGATTACTGGATCCAATGGGAGCTCCATTTTTAATTTTTTGAGGAAACTCCATACTATTTTCCACAGTGCCTGCACCAGTCTGTAGTCCCACCAGCAGTGCACTAGGGTTCCTTTGTCTCCATATCCTTGCCAGCACTTGTCGTTTGTTGATTTGTTGATGACAGCCATTCTGATAGGTGTGAGATGGAAACTCATTGTTGTTTTGGTTTGCATCTTAGATGATTAGTGACTTTGAACATATACATGAATTGACATGTGTATGTAAGAGAAACATGCAAATTGACCGTACCTTTGTGATGCCCACTAGCCAGTCAGGAGTGAATATGCAAATTTACCCAACAAAGATGGTGGGTTAATTTGCATTTGCAAGCGCTGAGTGGCCCCAGCAACTCTGGGCCTCTGGGCAGTGTGGGAAGGCAGAAAGGCGGCTCTAGGCAGGTAAGAAGGCAGAAAGGTGGCTTTGGGCCAGAGCGAAGGTGGTGCCAACAGCCAGGGGAAGGAAGGCCCATTCTTGCACGAAACTTAGTCCATTAGGCCTCTAGTGTTTTCATGTGTCTCTTGGCCTTCTGTATGTCCTCTTTCAAAAAGTGTCAATTGTGGTACATCTACATAATACTACGCTGCTCTTACCATTTGCAACAGCATGGATGGACCTGGGGAGCATTATACTAAGCAAAATAAGCCAGCTGGAGAAAGATAAATATCACATGATCTCATTTATGTGTGGAATATAATGAACAACATAAACAGATGAGCAAAAATAGATCCAGAGACATAGAAGCATTAAACAGACTGTCAAACCTCAGAGGGAAGGCTGGGGTCGGGGGTTGGGGGGATGGGTAAGAGATCAACCACAGGACTTGTATGCATGTATATAAGCATAACCCATGGACACAGACAGTAGGGGTGTGAGGGCATGTGCTGGGGGGAACGGCCAGGGAGAGGACAATGGAGGAAAAAAGGAGACATATGTAACAATAAAGAATTTAAATAATAAAAAAAGAAGTTAGGGTGCTTTGGTGCCATTGGCATAACTAGAAGTTTGAGTGCCTTTGGCATGATGTAAAGTTAGAGCCACCTGAGCAGGGCTTAATGGCATCTTGTACTACTGAGACTGATCCAGTGATCAGAGCAGCAAATGAGCAGGAATCACTGAAATGGAAACAGCATGCTGCTGGCCCAGAACCATGAGGTTCAGAGTTATTTTGCAGAAAGTGAATTATTTTCAATGCGTGACTCTCTGAATGGAACATAGTAACAGAAAGTGAAAAGGAAATACTCTAACAGAATTTGGCTAAATTATAGGGCAGGTGTGCGCACTTAGAAGACCTGGTATTGGTACATTGGAATACAATTTGATCCCTGGTCCAGCTTGGTTCAGAGCACCACAAAGCTATTTGTTAGAGCTCAACCTTGCATAACTGTTAGTCTCCTCTAGGAAAAGACTTTGGGTAGAAGTTCAAACTTGTAGATGCATAGAGGAAGTTCAGGAAAAACACCCACTTTCAGAAGAAAAATTAAATAAACTAACCACTGGTGTTTAACAGATTTTTAATATCAACATGGTCATGCACAAAGGGATAGGGAAGGTCAGAAATTTTTCACAATTAAGCATTTTTCCAAAGAGGAATATGACTTGATCAGAATTATGAATTATGTCCTCTATCATTTTATAGTGTGGGAATTTTTAGAAATGGGGATAAAAGTTTCTCAAGTGAAATTGGATGCTCAGATTTATGTTAAGACAAGATATTTCCTGCATGGGTTAGATCAGAGAGAGTTCAGGGTTTCTTGTGACCCAGTTTAAGTGTAAGGAATATGGAAGAGTGCTCCCAAAGGCTATGTGTGTGACATAGAAGATATGGATGGTTTAAGCCTTTTTGTTTTGTACTTATAATTCTCAATAAAGGAGTATTCTAGATGATCTCTTAGAAATTTTATAGGTATGAAAATGTTATAGCTCTTCTTTTCCTCTAAGACACCTCATTTATTTTTTTATAGTAAAATACTTCCTGGTATATTTTTCTAACTGTACCCCCACCACACCACCGTAAACAGAGGACACACTCTTAGTCCAGCATGGGGCTCAATAAACATTCGTTGAATGTCTGAAAGAAGAATATAAGAAACATGAGAACATGAATCTAGTGAGAATATCATAGGCACATAATAAAACCTAGAACTTTTGCACTGTGTTCCTCCTTCTCCTTCTAACATGTAATCCTTTGTAACATATTTTTAAATTCAATTCATTCTCCAATTCCAACTTGAAACATTTTCTCAAGTGTAGTCTCATTTCTTCAGAGAATAAGTTACTTTTATTAGGATTTAGTAATCCTTTTGGGCTTGATAGATTCTACTATCTCCAGTCCCTGTAGATGAGACTGAAGGTCTGGGAGAGCTGGAGATATGCTAGGAGCTTGGTGTAGATAAGGTGGACTGTGGCCATGTGTAGAAATCGATAAGATCACGGACATGCTGAAACTAGTTACGGAAATGTTTAAGGCAGGATAGGATGGAAGAACAAGTCAGAATGGTGAAGTAAATCAAGTTGAGCATAGACTAATTTTAATAATTTGTAACTATTGCAGTTATCTATAACTCACTTTGTAATTTGATTGTATTCAGTGCTCTCAGGGCATAAGAAGTCTGTTGATATGAGACATATAAAAAAGGAAAAAAAAATGGAGCAGCCTATGTCATGAGCTGACCTTTTGTGTCTAGTTCTTTCACTGAAGAGGGATATTCCTGTGAATATAGCTATATTTACCCTGGGATAGATAAGGATTATGGGAAATGTGGCTTCAATTATACCTTCCGGACCATAGTTGAGCAGCACAGGTGTTTAACATCATAGGTAAGGCCAGAGGATTAGAATTAAGATACAGTGCTAGACTGAACAATTGTCCTGTTTTTCCCAGGACTGAAGAGGGTTTCCAGGATATGGGTTTGGGTATTAGAATTGAGAAGGTGTGGGGAAGATGACCCTGTTTTTTTCTCTAGAATGATGAGTTTTGGGGTGAACTGACCAGACTGGTAAAGGATATTTCAACAAACCAGGGATATGACTTTGTAGACTTTGTATTAACATTGTATAGGAACTTCCCATTTCAATTTTGTCCATCAAAGCAGAAAAGCCTTTCTCTAACCCCTCTCTCATGAAGCTGTTCTGTTGGAGGGGCTTATTCCATCTTAAGACAACGGCAGAGGAAGCAGGATCTGTATTATTGGCTTAACCAATTCATCTTATGCAGGAAAGTAACATTAATACATTAGGACACACTTCTGGCTGGGTTTCATTTTCCAGGACAAAATTACTTTTTGATTCATGATACCTTTTGATCTAAAGCACACCCCGTATCTAACTTTTGATCAGTGCTGCGGCTTCAGTGCTTCTCTCAACAAAGGGAGAAGATATACCTGTGTAAGAAAATTTCACACATCTGCTTCACCTTTCTGATCCCAAATTCAGGTTTCGATAATCAACAATATAGCTTTAAGAAATAACCTCTAAAGTTGTCATGTAATAAGGGGGAATTCAGAATCAGGAACAAGAATGCCAAGGCAGGAACAAAACTGAGGGAGAATTGAAAGTGGCAATCAGAACAAACCTGAGTAGTCCACAGATTCTGCTGAGCATCATTGCTGTGTGCCATGGTTTCTGCTATGTTTTATTTTACTTGCTCCATAAGTGGCTCTTGGGAGATCCTGCTGTGTGCAGAGTGGCTTTCTAGAAGGACTTGATATTTTCTTATAGAATAGAGTTCTGGTAACCTTGAGTTAAGTCTTGAAATTCTTACATGGACATTCTGAATTACTCTTTTAGCAAGGATTTGAAGATAGTGGTAGCAGCAGAGAGAATACTTAGAATGTGGACATATCACAATTATAGTTTAAGGCTGTTACCTGATTTCTGCCCTGAGAATTTATGTAATCATGCAAGTTAATAACAAAGATAATATTTCCTTCTGAATAGTAGCTTGGCAAGTATTTATTTATTTGTTTGTTTGCTCCTCAACTTTCCAAGTTAACTAAATTAACTTCAGAAGGCCTTATGGGATGAAGGCATTCTGTACTTAGATATCACAATGTGGTTATGAGATCCTGAGAATATTTACCAGAGTTTTTTGTGTGCTCATCATGCAATCCTGCAGTAATTACAACTTAAGTGTGGTCAGAGTCAGCATCTGTATCACTTGGGAGCTTATTAGAATTGCAACCTTGAGCTTAGTCTCAGACCTGTTGACTCAGAATATGCATGTTGATATGATCCCCGGGAAACTAGTAAGCACATTAAAGTTTGAAAAGTCTTACTGTAGAGAATTTGGAGAGAAATTGAAGACATGGCTCCAGCAATAATATATGAGTCCAAGCAATCTGTCCTGCAATCATAGGGCCCCTCCTCCTTGGAATGTCCACCCAAACCTGGATGTATTTGTAATAGAACACAAATCCTGGTATAGAAGAGAATGTCTCCAAGCATCAATGTCCCATGTTTTATGAATGTTGGTGCCACTTTTACTGTTCTTGCTAACACATTACTGCATTTGGAAGTTGGCTTTGGTCTACTCGAGCAAAATGACAGCTGTAATCCATTTTCCAAGCTTTTAGTGCTTTGGGTAAAGTACTTGTTTTGTTATTTTTGGAAGAGACATGTCATTAAGGAACAGGGTTTTGAAGGGAATTGGGCTGCAGTTTTCTCAGGGAAGGTCCCAATAAACCCACAGGATGGAAATAGTAACCATTAGATAGGCAATTAGGACTTACAGGCTCTTAGCAGCAAAAGATGTGATGTCTTAGACTTATGCTGCAGATACTTGGTTAGGCAGTGGCAACTGTGAAGGGAGAATTGGAGATGAGAGATAGTTCTCTCTTTATTTTTCATGGCAAGTTTTTCTTTTTATCTATAACTAAGCCCTCTCATTGTAAGTTTTTGAAGCGGCAGAGACTGAAGACATGGAGGCATCAGCCAATTTTTCCCCTTGATTTTTTGTGTCAAGGACCTTTGTATATCTTCCAAAGCTACTGGGTCACTTAACTCCAGGGGGTTTCATCTACATTGTAATTTATGTGGGGGGGCCTTCTAGAGTTGTGCTAGTTCCACAACTCTGTTTACATTTCCTAGTTTAGAGGTAGGTAAAAAGGACATAAGCAGAGCTATTTCTTTCACTCAACATCTATCTGATATAATTATTATCAACTTATGCTGCATATGCATCCCTAGCGCTATTAGACATATAGCTGTTCAGGCCATAATTATATAGGTATTAATTTAATAGGTCTTGAGCAAGACTTGGATTTCTGTTTTTTAAAATATATTTTTATTGAATTCAGAGAAGAAGAGAGATGTAAACATCAGTGATGAGAGGGAATCATAGATCAGCTACCTCCTGCACTCCTCACATTGAGGATCAAGCCCACAACCAGGGCATATGCCCTGACCAGGAATTGAGCTGTGGATTTCTGTGTTTTTATAAAACTAAGTAATTTTGGTGTGCTGTCATCTCTGTATTTTGTGCTAAGGCACTGTCTATTCCTTTAAGGTATCTGTAGTGCTGTGAGAGAAATGTGAATGTAAATGACATGTGATAGTATAATATTTTAGGACTGTGACAGGGGCTAGGACCAAGAGTTCCTAAATGATTGTCATAGTGAATTGAGCTGAACTCTTATTTGAGCACTTCTTCGTGTGTTTGTGTGTTTATGCATCAGTAAGCAAAATCGAACCTATGTGTTAGTTAGTGTGTGCTAGCTTCCCTCCTGTCTGTCCTGTACTAACTTGTTGAACTCTCACCCATTCTTACTCCTACCTGCCTGGAGTCATCTGGTCTACCTCTTTAAACACTGTTGTTAAAACATGACCTACTTGTGTTCCCTTTCATGAAAGGTTTTTATTTTCATAGATCGACCAAGACCATTAATAATGGAACTTAGGGAGTGGCAGCTTGGGTTGGAGGTGTGTGTGTGTGTGTGTGTGCAAGCGTGTACTTGTGTGTGCACGTAAGCAGATAGTGGGAGTTGGAAGACTCCTTGTAATCTTATCAGGTAGCTATATCTTATTACTACATTAGAGGCCAACTGCAAAATTTAGGAATTGAGATAGGAAATGAGTGGAGAGAGGAATATCAACTGCTGCTAATATTTTACGGTGACCATTAGTCTGAAATGAAGCACTGATTTAGAGAAGTGCTAAATAAGAGAAGAAAAGGAAAATTAAAGGAAATGAAACTCCAGTGAACAGTTGATCATGTCTTAATGAGTAGCGAAAATTGATGAGGTGAAAAATGTCAACTGGCTCAAAAGATGTTTTCCTGGTTTTTAAACTAATCAGGAAAACATCTGCATTTTAAGTAATGATTATAATATTTATAGTTCCCTTATGTTTCTTCACCATTAAAATGGCTTTCAAATTATTATTTCCTTGAATTCTTGTTATGAAGATGACATTGCCTATTTTTATGTTATATATGAATGAATTCAGGAAAGATTATCACTTCCAGGCAAACCAGATTCTTGACCATCAAATTCAGCTTATGGCTTTTTTGAGTAGCAGAGCCAGAACTTCCATATTTTGACTTCACAGCTATAAGAACTGGGCAAGCAGTAGTGGTGGGAAGGTTATTAATATAATTCTCAGGCAAGCTTCTCTGAAAGTAAGTAGAGCGTTGAATTCTTTTGTATGGGTTGTAACAAGTCATAGAATCTAAGATCCTTTCACTTTTATATTTACAGTAGTTTTGATAGATTATGCATCTGTGCCTGTACCTGTAGATTCAAAGAGTGAAGCAAAGAAGCATGGCATTTTCCCTCTGAGACTTCTCTCCCCCAGAAGACAGCTTGCTCCTGGGTGATGGGATGTTGAGGATGTTCACAGCTGACTTTTTGAGTTGTCTTTAGGTTCACCATACCACTCCACAAGTAGCCACAAGTTTCCAGGCTGTAAGCTTTGTTGATAATGCTAGACAACTACATAAAGTTATTCCCAAATACTTCAAGATGTTTTTACCTCCGATGTGTGATGAACATGTTGCCTGTCCTAAGATTTAATTTGTAACAATTGCCATTCTTTCTTTTCTTGGAGATGCCACTGTAGCAGACAAAAAAACCCCAAAACACACCAATACAATTTCATGAGTAATAATCACATATGCTCTGAATAATCTGTTTCAGTTCTTCCAGATTTGAAATCACGGAACTTACACAAGGACATTGGTAGGTTTACTACTGTGTTGTTTTAGCTACCATGAAGGTCAACCACAGTTTAAATGTGATTCTGACTGATACTGCTGTTTAAAAGCTATGAGGAAAGTGCTGCATGACCTTATGATTTGTTGTCAAACTTGTCTGAGATGACTTGCATCTTTGCTTTTATGTGAGAGAATACAACACAGCTGGAATTCAAAACACTAAGAAAAGTACTCAGGCGAAATATTTGTTGATAGATTTTTTCCCTTCTTCTTAGTGCTTTGAAATGAACAAAGCCATCACTTTACAGTAATGTCAAGATTTTAAAATCCACAAAAAGAAGGATAGAAGTATACTAAATGGATCACCGATTTAGCAGCAGCAAATTCATCTGTAGACCACTTTATAGGAAATACAATAGTTCAGGATCTCTCATACTCTCCCAGTCTCTCAGAATCAGGGCATATCTTCAAATTAAAAACTTTAATTCCATGGCAAGGAATTATATACAAATCTAGGCTTTATGAAGATAAGACTAGAGTAGTGTAAAAATAAATCAAATCAATCTTCCAATAATATAGCCAACATACAAGAATTTTGCAATCTATCAGTGAAAACTAAGTATACATCAGTGCTAAACTCAGAAGTTTAGAGCGCTGACAGTCTATAGTGTGAGCTCAGTAAGAGTATGATTAGCTACCTCTTCACCATTTCCCAATGACCTGTATAATTAAGTGAATGATATATTCTTTTATTGCTCATGTGCTGGCCTGGAACTGAATCTCACAATTCATTGGCATGCATTGTTGGATGTTCCAGTTCCCAGCCATGGTAGTGACTAGAACAAACAGCCTCATGAGGGGCAGATAGATTATGAAACTATGGATTTTAGAGTATTTTTTAATTAAAAGTAGTAAGGAATTTATAATATCCCTTGATTTACCTAAGCCCTATTAATAAAATTTCTAGAGTAACAGGAAGATACTCCAGTATACTCTTTGGTAAAGACTTTTTAGCATTCATTCCTATCATCTCATTGACTCACAATCAGGGCCACTTTATTTCCATGTGAAGGTTTGGTATATGGGGGAATAACTTTATTCTAGAACAGGGTGAAATTAGCAGTTAGTTGTCAATTTCTTCTTCATAGGAAGACAATGTGATAATTGTGCATGGGGTGTTTGTGGTAATCCCTTTTCTTGACCACTTTAGAATCTCTTTGGTGAAGGAAGGCAAAACTCAGGAATGAGAAAAAAAAAAAAAAGGATGTAAGAATTGGACAAAACTAAAATAGTTGTGGAAAGAAGGGAATTAAAAGCTGAATTCTGCATTGACTGTTCACTGATACCATTTCAATTTTGGGAAAGGCTGATAGTGTCCATCCATAATTTCTTTGTAGTCACAGTTAGCTTTATTTTAATAATTTTCTTTTAGTAATAATAGTAGCTATAGTTTATACAGTATTTACTATGTGCCAGATACTGTGCTGTTTCATTTACATTATTCTTTTTTAAAAAAAATATATATTTTATTGATTTTTTTTACAGAGAGGAAAGGAGAGGTATAGAAAGTCAGAAACATCAATGAGAAAGAAACATCGATTAGCTGCCTCTTGCACACCTCCTACTGGGGGTATGCCCGCAGCCAAGGTATATGCCCTTGACCGGAATCGAACCTGGGACCTTTCAGTCTGCAGGCGGATGCTCTATCCACTGAGCCAAACTGGTTTTGGCTCATTTACATTATTCTTTAGTATTGAAATTAAATCTTTGAGATACAAACTCTAATTCCCATTTTACTCAGGTGAAAAGTGAATAGTTAACTGAATAGTATGTCCGAGGTCATTGTTAATAAGTGGTAGAGAATTTTTAATCCCATGTCAGCCTGACCTCAGCACCCATGCAATCCCAACTGCCATTTGCTCCTCCCCACCTACCTACCCAAGTTTATGAACTAGCTAAATGAGCAGGTGTGTTCTTTCTGAGCCCATCTTAGTACAGAGACATTTGTGTGTTTTTTTTTTGTGTGTGATAAAAATACATTTATATTCAAAATTCAGTGTTATGTATTACTAATTCTTAGAATAGATGACTTATTTTACTACTTTAAAACAGCTAGGATGCAAATGGCACAACAAATGGTTGCTGCTCATGTAGTTATTCTTAATTTGTGCAATGCTATTTTACTACGGGGTTGTATTTATGGATATAAGAAAAAATGTAAGACTAGATATGCTTAGTTTGAAATATGATAATTATTTATTCTGTGAATATGCATCAAAACTATACATAGTAACATTAAAGGAACCTTAATCCATCAATAAATAGCTGTCAATCTGTCAGTTAATTACAATCAATGCAGTTGGCAAGATGGAGCTCCAATGCATATTAACAACAGTTTGTATTCTCTAGTCATGGCATTTGAGTCATTATAGAGTGTGTAATGAATACACATTAAAAATAATGCATATTTTTCAGTTAAATAATTTTGACACAATGATGACATGTTTCTCCTAATTTTTCTAAAGTGCTTATATCATTTTTCTTCTTGCTCACAACCAAGTAAAGCAAAACAAAAAGAAACAACTTACAAAAGGACTAAGAAACTACTGACAATTTCCATTTACTTAATTGAACCATATCTGCAAAGAAGCCTGGGAAAACTTCCTTGTTTTATATTTGCTAATTATAAGGAAGATAATTCTGACATACTTGAAAGACAGAAATGACTTAAAACATATTGTATTTGACAAATATTTGTCTGTATAAGTTTTTTTAAATAATTATATCCACTTACCTTAACCTTGGATACTTACTGCATAATTCTGTGTCATCATGAATACATGGTCTATCTGCAAAGTGGTAGACATATGCAAATGGGATTATGAGAACTCATACTTGAGAAATCCCAAACACTCCCACAGTTGTCTCAGAAGCCTCCCTTACTTTAATAATGTAAAAACTCTCCATAAGATTCTTTTGGTCCTTTATAAAATGAACTGAGCCAAGATCTGTAGTGTCTCAGGTATCTTAATTGCCTCAGATCTGAACAACTGCTTCATCTGTAAGAAACCTTTTCTGTGACCACCCTGCATCACTGCTCAACATCATTGTTTCTCAGGAGAAAGTTACACTGAGAGAACTACCTATTCTATGGGTATCTACCTATAGGTTCTTCTAGGTTCACATGCTTCCCCAGTCATGCTCAGGGATATTAGCAGATGATTTTCAGTGAGCTGAAGGTTAATACATAGAAGTGCTGCTGTTGTATAATTGCTCAAGGTCACTGCATCTTGCAGCAATTGGATCATGTGCCTCAGAAGACATTGTTAGGTGTACCCTATGCCACTGAGCTGTCACTGTCTTAGTCACCTCCTAAAGAGCATGGCAGGGCTCCTCTAAGTATGTGCCAATTCTTCCCTTACATATAGGGAATGTCAGACCCTTTGAATAATGTTCTTTTTAGATAAAGCTCTGCTTCCCAAACCACTCAATTTCTATTCGCATGCTCTTCTCTTTCCTCACTTTCTTCACTCATTATTAAATTTTTATTAATAGGTTAAGCATGAAAAAAAGTATAAATGTAGGGCTAATGATTAAAGCACTTAAAAACCTCTACTTATGGAAAAAAGGAAATTGCGTGCTTGATTTGTCTCTTAGCCCATTGAGTAAGTCTTTTTTTTAGAGTTATACCAATGTATGCAAAAGAATTATCCTCTTTTTCCCCCCCATATTAAGAGCACTTTACAATTAAACAATTGCTTTCCACCAAGATCTCCTGTTAAGGGATATAATGTATTCTTCTGTTTTAATCATAGTATGTTTCACAATCTTTTCTGAGAATAAATTTTGTTTTCATGTAGTCAGATATTTTTGAAAAGATACATGTATGATTAAGAAGCCTACTGTGATTCCAAACTATTAAGAGTGAAATTATAATGGAAGGAAATATCTTTTTGTGTAGTGAATAAGTTTGTAGGAAAAGATTGAATTTCTTAAGCAGAGAAAAATGCTATTAAATATCACTTTTTCCTTAAAAAATGATATTGATACCCTACTAAAAATTCCTTCTAAGACATTTTTACACTATTTTTAACCATGATTCTAGAAATTGTTCATTTCATTAATGATAATTTTTTATTTGTCTAAATATAAAAACTGTGTCATGGGTCATAGGTCCTGAGAAATGACGATGTTTTAATTCAAAGTCTGTCTGATATTCTTTTTAATAGCAGGGTATGTGTTGCATTGCATAGCATGAATTATGGTGATCCCTTGGGCCATGTTTTCAGGCCAGAAAGAGCATAATTATTGACCATACAGGGCACCTACTCAATCCCTTAACTTTTATAACCATCTATTTATGTTATCTGTTACGTTGACATTTGTTTTTTTAAGGATAAAATAAAAACATTCAACTTGGCCGGTGTTGCTCAGTGGTTGAGCATCAACCTATGAACTAGGAGATTAAAATTCAGTTCCCAGTTAGGGTACAAGTCTGGGTTGTGGGCTCAATCTCCAGTGTAGGGCATGTAAGAGGCAGCCAATCAATTGATGTTCATCATTGATGTTTCTACCTTCCTCTCCTTCTCTTTTTCTCTCTGAAATATATATATATATATATATATATATATATATATATATATATGCTCAGTTTTAAGACTTAGTGATTTAATTTAGAATTATGTAGAAATTTTCACTCTTAGGTCACTGTCCTCAGAGAACTCATGAATTTTATCCATTCTACTAGAGGCCTGGTGCACAAAATTCATGCACTGGGCTGGATGTCCCTTAGCCCAGCCTGCACCCACTCCAATCTGGGGCATCCCTCTCACAATCGGGAACTGTTAGCTCCCAACTGCCTACCTGCCTGATTGCTCCTAACCATTTCTGCTTGCCAGCCTGATCACTCCCTAACAACTCCTCTGCCAGCCAAATTGATGCCTAACTGCTCTCCTGCCAGCCCAACTGCCCCCAACTGCCCTCCCCTGCTGGCCGTCTTGTGGTGGCCATCTTGTGCGAGGGTGTGATGGTCAATTTGCATATCACCTCTTTATTATATAGGGTAGGATGTGGAGTCAGAAAATCAGTTCAGTCATGGCCAATTTGGCATTTTTCAAATAGGTACGAAAAGGAAAACTAGCTTTTTCAAGGTCATTGGTCTGTGCCAAGTCTGTAATTTTTCCCACTTATTTTTCTATAATGATCATCTACACTAATAAAAATGAAACATGCAAATTGACTGACCCTCCACTATGCACACCAGCCAATCAGGAGCAAGTATGCAATTAACTCAATAAATATGGTGGCATCTATGGAGCTGGAGCTTCCCACCTTGAGCCCTGGCTGCTGCTCAAAAGGGATGGGGAAAAAAGGAGGGTCTGGGAGCCTGGGTCATGGGGAGGGGGCCTGGCCAGCCAGAAAACAGCCCTCAGCCTCTCACCCAGGCTGGTCAGGAAATCCAGCAGAAACCCTTACCCTGAAAGGGGTGTGGCTAGCCTCAAAACAGTCCTCAGCCCCTCAACCAGACTGGCCACACCCCCATAGGGACCCTCACCCCATGGGGCTGTGGCCATCCAGCAAAGCACCACAGGCCCCTTGCCCAGGCTGTCCATGCCCCAAGGGAACCCCCACCCTGATCTGGGACACCCTTCAGGGCAAACCAGCTGGCCCCCACCATGCACCAGGTCTCTATCTATACTAGTAAAAGAATAGTATGCTAAATAGACTAGGAGACCTTCCAGGAACCCTTCCAGACGTTATTCTGGACAAAGCCATGGTGGTGAGCCAAGGTAGAGGCAGTTAGAGGCCAAGAGGGGTGGGCAGTTGTGGGTGATCAGGACAGAATGGGAGAGCAGTTGTGGGTGATTGGGCTGTTGTCGGGGGGGGGGGGATTGGGATAATCAGGCCCGCAGGGGGGCAATTGGGGGTGAGAAAACCAGCAGGGGGGCCAGTTGGGTGTGAGAAGGCCATGAGTGGGGGTCAGTTGGGGGTGATCAGGACAGTGGGGGGGACAGTTTGGAGTGAGCAGGCCAGCAGAGGGGCAGTTGGGTGTGAGAAGGCCAGTGGAGAGGGAAAGTGGGGGTGAGCAGGCCAGCGGGGGGGTGGTGGGGGTGATCAGGTTGGTGGAGGTAATTTGAAGGTGAGCAGGCTGGTGGTGGGGAGCAGTTGGGGGCATGCAGGCTGGCAGGCAGAATGGTTAGGGGCAATCAGGCAGGCAGGCAGGTGAATGGTTAGGAGCCAGCAGTCCCAGATGTCTGACTGCTGGTTTAGTCCCAATCCCTATAAAGCAGCAGTAGGACATCCTTCAAGGGATCCCAGATTGGAGAAGGTACAGGCTGGGCTGAGGGACACCCCCCATGCATGACTTTTGTGCACCGGACCACTAGTTATAAATTAAAAAATATATTTTGTAGGAATATATCCCAAGAAACTAGAAGCACGAATCAGAAAGGATTTATGCACCCCTATGTTCATTGCAGCACAATTCACCATAGCTAAGATTTGGAAACAGCCTAAGTGCCCATTAGCAGATGATTGGATTAAAAAACTGTGGTATATCTACACAATGGAATACTACAGTGCAGTAGAAAAGAAGGAGTCCTTACCATTTGCTACAGCATGGATGGAACTGGAGAGCATTATGCTAAGTGAAATAAGCCAGTCAGAGAAAGACAAATACCACATGATCTCACTCATTTGTGGAATATAATGAACAACGTAAACTGATGAACAGGGACAGACCCAGAGGCATTGAAGCATTGACCAAAATGCTGGTCCTCAGGGGGAAGGTAAGGGAGGGAGGGGGGAAGGAGGAGAGATCAACCAAAGGACTGGGATGCACGAATATAAGCCTAACCAACAGACATAAACACCAGGAGGATGAGGGCATGAGTAGTGGGGGGGTTGGGGGTTAATAGAGGGATAAGGACACATATGTAATACCTTAATCAATAAAAAAATTGTGGGGAAAAATAAAATATGTATTTTGTAGTTTGGAGAATGTTTGTTTAAAACTCAATAGATACATACTTTCACAAAAACAGGCACTATAATATCAACCAAAAGAACCCTGACATCACCCTGCTTCCTGTGCCTTTGAGAATTTGGCGAGGGCTCAGATTCATTGTGCTTTGAACCAAATCATTTTTTTCTTTAAGGTACTTCAGATGTTTATTTTTTCATCCCACTAGAGTGTTTTGAAAACCCTAAATCTGATTGGGAGGTGGAGGAGATGGGCTGTCCACAGTCACTATTTAAAAATCCTTTGGGAAGATTTCATTCTAGAACATACACTTTGTGTTGATGCTTTTCCTTTAATGTGAATGAAATGCTCTGGAAAGAAAGATAAAGAAGCAAGTTTTATATAGTAGTTTTATCTACAAAGACTAAGAAGATAGAATAAAAGATGGCTAAATTATTGTGGTTGATAATGGTCATTGCTGATGAATCCATTGCATGGCCCAGGCTGGTTAACTCTTAATTCCACTGGAATGGGCAGATGAATTTACTGTGTGTTCATCTTGCCCAGGAAGATATAGTCAACATCTATTGGTCTTCTTGGAATGATGCAAATGAAAATTAGGACTAGCATGAAAATCTGCATATATGAAAAGTTATTTCTCTTTAGAGCTTAAATTGACATCAATGGTCTGTAAGATGTAACTTTATCTTCAAAAAGAATTATTTGTTTTTCTTTTTTATTGCTAACTGCTTACTATGGGAATTATGGTGACACTGCATTAACTTCCAATATTTGGTTAGAACATTGCTCTCTCCTCAATCCCCTACAGGTTAGTTCTTAGAGGCTTACCATAATCTTCATCACAGTAGCCCACCAAAAGACTTTAGGCTTTGGGAAAGTGACTTTAACTACAACTTTATTCTATGATGCTACAAAGCCACAGAAAAAAAGCCAGTGAAATTATCTTGTAGGCACACATGAAGAGAGGCAGCCATTAAGTTTCCCTAATGTCTGACTGAGCTACAAGTCAGTAAAGCGTAGTAGGCCAGTTCTCATTATCAAGAACCTCATGGACACCACAGTTCAATATAGTGGAATTTTGTTAGTTTCAAAGACTTGCTTAAATGGTTCCATTTTTTAGAACTAGGTACCATTTGTATAGTACCCAGTTTCTCTGCTGGTAACAATGAAGTAGAAAAGAAGTAATAAGAGTATAGCAAGGTTAATGGATGCAAAGATCAGCACACCAAAATCAATTACTTCCCTATATCCTCACAATAACCATATATAATAAAAGGCTAATATGCAAATCAACTGAATAGCTGGTCACTATGATGCACACTAATCACCAGGGGTCAGACGCTCAATGCATGAGCTGCCCCCCGGTGGTCAGTGTGCTCTCACAAGGGGAGTGTTGCTCAGCCAGAAGCCGGGCTCACAGCTGGTGAGCATAGTGGTGGTAGCGAGAGCCTCTCCTACTTCAAGGGCAGTGCTAAGGATTAAGGATGCCTGACTGCTGGCTTCAGATATTCCCTGAAAGCTCCAGGTCTGTGAGAGGGTGCAGGCTGGGCTGAGGGGACCACCCCCTCTGCTGAGTGCATGAATTTTATGTCCTGGGCCTCTAGTCCATTATAAAATGGAATTTAAAAAAGAATTCCATTCAAAATTGCAGTAATCCCTATACAATATCTGGGAGTGAACCTAACAAAGAGTGCAAGTACTTTAAGGAGAATCAGTGAAGAAGCCAACTGTAAATTAATACATTCACTATGACACATATATTTTCAAAGTCATTTACAACACACATATGTATTTATGTAAAAGTATAACAGTGGACTGGAAGGTTATTCACCAAACTCATAGTGTCTTGGAAATTGGGGTTGGAACTAGTGTTGGATGGATGGTCAGAGGGGACTTTAGTTTTACTTCTGTGCCCAAAACAATAATTTTAGTTTTATATATGATATTCACATTTTAAACAAATATTTTATTCATATATTACGTGCATATTTAAAAAAATTATACATGGAGACAATATTAGAATACTATAAGCATATAGATCAAAACACAAATTTGCATGGTAAAAATGAGTGACTCTTAATTTTCTTTTTACTTTAAAATGTTCCAAATATTATTTTCTGTGGTCTCAGGAAAAGAAGTGAACTTGTTATAAATGTAGTCAGATGATATTAAGGGCTAAATGCCGAATGACAGGCAGAGGAGAAGAGCCAGGTGCATCAATGACATGTTAGAAAACAAAACAAAACAAAACAAAACAGAATTTGAAGACATCAGGCCAGAGTTCGAACTCAGTGTCATTATTCTAGAAATTCAGGCAGAATTTTAGTTGCATTTCTCCCACCATCAATGGGAGATAATTCTAATATGTATGTTCTTTTAAGGATTAAAAATAATGGATTTAAAAAGCTTCATGGGGGACCTGTTACATATGAGGATTTAAAAGATGGAAATCTGAAAAAAAAGATGGAAATCTGAGGATGAGAATCTAAAAAGAGATGTAAAACATTCAACAATGTTAATCAAGTTATCAGCCTGGGTGAAGCTGAATAGCTAGGAAAAATGTCTATATCTATATCTGTATAAGCCTAAGTGACCAGCTGACTGGCCGAGCAGCCAACCAGCCAGTAGCTATGATGCACAATGACCACCAGAGGACGGATGCTCAACATAGGAGCTGCCAAACTGTGGTGACTGTGGTTCTCAGGTGACACACCCAGAACCAGAGAGCAGGGAGCCCGATTCTGGGGTGCATTACCCAAGAATTGCCCCCTTGCAATCTGGGACCCCTTGGGGGATGTTGGAGAGCTGGTTTTGGCCCAATCCTTACAGGCCAGTCTGAGGGACCCCACTGGTGCATGAATCCATGCGCTGAGCTTCTAGTCTATAATAATAAAGAGCTAGGGTCTGTTACATCCATAAAGACCAGACAGAAAACCAAACTGCAGGCTGGCAGTGGGAGGGTATGTGGACCCAGGGCTGCTGCAGCATGGCTGCAGGAAGGGTCTGTGTGCCCCAGGTCACTGGGAAATGGTGGGGGGAGTGGTCTGAGGACCCGGGGCCACTGGGACTTGGTGGCAGAAGTGGTCTTTGGGACCTGGGCCACCTCAGCGTGGTCACAGGAAGGGTATGTGTGCCATGGGCCACCGGGGAATGAGGGTAGGAGCGGTCTGTGAGTTCCGGGCTGCTGCAGTGTGTAGGGAAGGTTCTGTGGGCTCTGGCTGCCTGGGCCCAACAGAACTCTCGGTCTCATGGGATCAGGGGCATGGCCAGCCTTCAAACCAGACCCTGACAGGAGGGAGGAGGGAATATGTCTAAAGATCAACTATTGGCACAGAGTTCCTCTGAAGCCAAAAGAAGCCATTACAGAACGTATCTGAAGGCCAACTATTGGCACAAGGTATCTCTGCAGCCAAAGAAGGTATCGTCATCATCAACAGAATATGTCTGAAGAGCAAGTATTAGCACAACGTATCTCTGCAGCTGAAAGAAAGTGGTGGCATCAACAGAATATGTCTGAAGAGCAACTATTGGCACAACGTTCCTCTAAAGCCAAAAGAAGCTGGCGTCATTGACAGAAAATGTCTGAATACCAATGTGCCTCTGAAGTTGAAAGAAGGCAGCAGTGATGACAGAATATGTCTAAACAACAGTCATCAACAAGTACTACCAATACTGATAGGAACTGCCTTCACAGCAAAAATCGAGTAAATGAGGATGCAATTATCAAACATAGTTGTGGTGGAATGATTATTAAATGTCAATTTTGCCTATCACTAAATTTCTCTAATGAAAAACCATCTGATGGAAAATTTACTTGATGTTGTAGCACAGGTAAAGTTTGTCCAAATGATATACATTTTCCAGAGTACCCAGCATATTAAAAAAAAATTAATGATATACATTTTCCAGATTATCCGGCATATTTAAAAAATTTAATGATTACCCAGCATATTTAAAAATTTAATGACAGTAAAAATTTCATAGAAAATATTTGTTCAATAAATAGTTCTTTTACTTTTGCTTCAGTGGGTGCTAATATTCCATCACCAGCAGGTTATGGGCCATACTATTTTAGAATACACGGACAAGTTTATCACCGTACTGGAACTTTACATCCTTCAGATGGTATTTCTCAGAAGTTTGCTCAACTCTATATTTTAAATACAGCCAAAGCAATCAGTAAAAGATTAGCAATACCAGAAAACCAAGGCTGCTCAAAAAGACTCCTGATCAACATCAATAACCTCATGCATGAAATAAATGAATTAACAAAATCATACAAGATGCTACATGAGGTAGAAAAGGAAGCCCGATCTAAAGCAGCAGCAAAAGGTATTGCTCCCATGGAAGTAACAATGCCGATTAAATACCATTATAAAAGTGATCCGGGTAGATATAATTGTCCCTGTGTAACCGAGGTTGCTGTCATATTCAGAAAGGAAGATGGAAAACACCTTTTGAAAAGGACTTGCTCATATATTGTAAACCAGATCCCAATAATATGAATGCCACTAAAATGAAACAAGTCAGTATCTTGTTTCCTACATTAAATGCAATGAGATATTATATTCTTTTTCCACATGGTGAAAAAGGATGTGGAACAGATAATGCATTCAGACTCAGAGATAACAGTGTAATCAACAATAATACTAGACAAAGTATAAGGCACTAATCACACAAATGCAGTATTATGGATTTCATCTATTTGTGGGACATGTTCAATCCTTTGTTAAATACAGGAAAATTAACAGTTTATTGTCAATTCATATTAAAAATGGAAGCCAATCTAATAAATTTCATTAAAGCAAACCAATCTAAGTTGAGAGTTGAAAAATATAGTGGTTTTATCTATTATCTCACCTCTAGATTTGAAAATGACAATGTGCCAATTGGTAAAATGATAATACTTCCATCATCTTTTGAGGGTAGTCCCAGAAATATACAGCAGTGATATCAGGATGCTATAGCAATTATGATAAAGTTTGTCAAGCCTGATTTATTCATTACCGTGATGTGCTACCCCAAATATGCCGATATTACAATTTACAACACTTGGCAAAAAGTTGAAAACAGACCTAACTTGGTAGCTAGAATTTTTAATTAAGCTGAATGCTCTTTTAAATGATATATGTAAATTCCATTTACTTGGCAAAGTAATAGCAAAAATTCATGTCATTGAATTTCAGAAATGAGGACTGCCTCATGCTAACATATTATTGCTATTAGATAGTGAATCCAAATTATGAACAGAAGTTGACATTGTGTAGTTAAGGCAGAAATTCCAGATGAAAACCAGTGTCCTTGACTTTTTCAAATTGTAAAATCAAATATGGTACATGAGCCATGTGGAAAACAAAATCCAAATAGTCCATGTATGAAAAATGGAAAATGTTCAAAAGGATTTCCAAAAGAATTTCAAAATGTGACCATTGGAAATATTGATAGATATCCCAAATACAAACAAAGATCTGGTAGCACCATGTCTGTTACAAATAAAGTTGTCAATAACACTTGGATTGTCCCTTATAACCCATATTTATGCCTTAAATATAACTGTCATATAAACGTTGAAGTCTGTGCATCAATTAAAAATGTCAAATATTTATTTAAATACATATATAAAGGACATGATTGTGCAAATATTCAGATTTCTGAAAAAATATTATCAATCATGATGAAATACAGGACTTATTGACTCCTGGTATGTGAGCACTGCTGAGGCTGTTTGGAGACTTTTTGCAGTGAGAATGCATGACAAATCTCATGCAATCACAAGATTAGATATTCATTTGCTAAATGAACAAAATTTGTATTTTCATACTGATGATTTTGCGGAACTTATAGGTAAGCCTAAAAGGCAGAACTCAATTTTGATGGCTTGGTTTTTATTTAATAGAGAAGATACCAATGCACATAATTATTTTTATTGGGATATTCCACAACATTATGTGTTTAATAATTCTTTGTGGAGAAAATGCCGAAAGGACAGAAATAAAGTATTATTCACTATAAGTTTTAGAAAACCAGAATGATAGTATCTGAGACTTTTGCTTCTGCATGTGCAATAAGTTTTGATGATCTGCAAACTGTAAAAGGTATGATTTATGATACATTTCATGAAGCTGCTAAACATTGAGGATTATTAATTGACAACACTATCTGGAAAGATATGATTGACAATGCAATCATCCTTAATATGCCCAAACAACTAAGGCAACTGTTTGCATATATTCGTGTGTTTGCATGTCCTTCTGATGCAGACAAATTATGGAATGAGAATAAATTGCTTTTTATTGAAGATTTTTGTTGGGAATTGCACAGAAGAGAAGGTGCCTGTGTGAACTATGAAATGCATGACCTTCACGAAATTCAACAAGTATTCACATTGCAT
This sequence comes from Antrozous pallidus, assembly GCA_027563665.1. Lineage (NCBI taxonomy): Eukaryota > Metazoa > Chordata > Mammalia > Chiroptera > Vespertilionidae > Antrozous > Antrozous pallidus. The sequence goes on from CM050519.1 coordinate 24,866,696, forward strand.
GGAATGAAATTTTCACATTTTAAATTTCCAGACTATTCTTTATTAACGAATATAAATATTTGTGATGAATTGTATGAACGACAACAGGCAGAGGTTTTGCTAAATTCTCTGAATGATGAATAGTTGGCAGCCTTTCAGACTATAACTTCAGCCATTGAAGATCAAACTGTCCACCCCAAATGCTTTTTCTTGAATGATCCAAGTGGTAGTGGAAAAACATATCTTTATAAAGTTTTAATATATTATATTAGAAGTCGTGGTGGAACTGTTTTACCCAAAGCATCTACAGGAATTGCGAATTGTTGAAAATTTACTTCTTGGTGGAAGAACCTTTCATTTCCAATATAAATGACCAATTCTATTAAATTAAACTTTAATTTTTAGATTCTATATAAAGAGTGAAGTTGCTAAAATCATTAAAAAGGCCCAACTTCTTATTATCGATGAGTGCACCATGGCATTCAATCATGCTATAAATGCTGTAGACAGTTTACTAAGAGAAATTATGAATTTAAATGTTGCATTTGGTGGAAAAGTTCTCCTTCTTGGAGGGGATTTTCGACAATGTCTCAGTATTGTGCCACATGCTATGCAATCAGCCATAATACAAATGAGTCTAAAGTTCTGTAATGTTTGGGGATGATTCAGAAAGTTGTCTCTTAAAACAAATATGAAATCAGAGGATTCTGCTTACAGTGAATGGTTAGTAAAACTTGGAGATGGCAAACTAGAAAGCAGTTTTCATTTAGGAATGGATATTATTGAACTCCCCTGTGAAATGATTTGTAATGGATCTATTATTGAAGCTACCTTTTGAACTACTATATAGATAATATTAAAAATATATCTAAACATGCAAAAAATGAGCACATTCAAAAATAAAATGAAATTTTGGATATACTTGATGGAGATTTTCACACATATTTGAGTGATGATGATTTCATTGATTCCACAGATAATGCTGAAAAGGAAAAATTTCCCATCGAGTTTCTTAATAGTATTACTCCTTCGGGAATGCCATGTCATAAATTAAAATTGAAAGTGGGTGCAGTCATCATACTACTGAGAAATCTTAATAGTAAATGGGATCTTTGTAATGGTACCAGACTTATTCTCAAAAGATTGCAACCTAACATTATCAAAATTTAAATATTAACAGGATCTGCAGAAGGTGAGGTGGTTCTGAATTGCAAGAATTGATTTGTCTCCACCTGACACTGGCCTCTCATTTAAATTCATTCAATGACAGTTTCCTATGATGCCAGCATTGGTGATAACTATTAATAAATCACAAGGACAAACTCTAGACAGAGTAGGAATATTCCTACCTGAACCCATTTTTGCACATGGTCAGTTATATGTTGCTTTCTCTCAAATTTGAAGAGCATGTGATGTTAAAGTAAATACTTCATCACAAGGGAAATTAGTTAAGCACTCTGAAAGTGTTTTCACTCTTAATGTGGTATACAGGGAGATATTAGAATAAGTTTAATCACTTTATCAATCATTGTATCAGTGTTGTTTTATATCACATTATGTTTTTGTTGTTTTTATATCATGTCTTTGTTATATCATGTTGTGATTGTTTATTAATAAATTTATATATTATTTTCATATACATTTTACAAATTTATTATAGAGAAAGGGCAAATACCACTATTAAAAAATTTCCTCTAATTAATCCCTTTTAATGTGCATGAATTTTGTACACTGGACTACTAGTACCTATCTAATAAAAGAGTAATATGCAAATTGACCATTCCTTTGTTACACCCACCAGCCATGCCCTCTAGCCATACCCACCAGCCAATTAGTGATATGCAAATTAACCCCCAACCAAGATGGCTTAGCCACAGAGAGCAGAAAGGAAGCTAGGGTTTCCCTAGTGATGAAGGAAGCCAAGCTTTCTGCATACCCTGGTGGGCTCAGGCCCCCATTCAATGCTACAAAGTTTCAATTATAGAATCCCAAAAGAAATGGTGGCAGCCATGGAGCTGGAGAGAGGAGAGGCTAAGGTTTCTCTTGACGATGGAAGAAGCCAAGCTTTCTGCAGCCCTGGCCTGGCTTGGCCTCTGTTTAAGGCTACAAAGTTTTAGTTATAGAAGGTAAATATCCCAGCTGCCACCATGCTCTAAGATACAAAGTTTCAATTGTAGAAGATACATAAATCCATGATACCAGAGCCTCTGCTTGGGTCACCGGAGAGGTGTGGCTGGCCTGCAAACCACCACAGGCCCCTTCCCCAGGCTGACCCAGGCCCCAAGGGAACCCCAAACCTGATCCAGGACACCCTGCAGGGCAAACCAGCTGGCCCCAACCCATGCACCAGGCCTCTATCCTATTTAATAAAAGAGTAATATGCAGATTGACTATCACTCCAACACACAAGATGGTTGTCCCCCTGTGGTCAAAGATCCTGCCCCCATGTGGACACAAGATGGCCAGCAGGGTAGGGCAGTTGGGAGGGACGAGGCCTGCAAGGGAAGGCAGTTGAGCACAATCAAGCCTGCAGGGGAGGGCAGTTAGGGGTGACCAAGCTGGCAAAGGAGGGAAATTGTGGCAACCAGGCTTGCAGGGAAGTGCATTTGGGGGGATCCGGGCCTGCAGGAGAAGGCAGTTAGGGGCAAACAGGCTGGATGGGGAACAGTTAGGCATCAATCAGGCTGGCAGGGGAGTGATTAGGGGGTGATTAGGCTGGCAGGCTGAAGCAGTTAGGGGCAATCAGGAAGTCAGGCAGGCGAGCAATTGGAAGCCAGCAGTCCTGGATTGTGAGAGGGATGTCTGACTGCCTGTTTGGGCCTGATCCTGGTAGGGGTCCCAGACTGGAGAGGGTGCAGGCTGGGCGGAGAGACACTCCCTGCCCCCTCTGCACAAAATTTGTGCACCGGGCCTCTATCTAGTAAAAGAGAAACATGAAAATTGATCGCTACACTAGCCAATAGGAGCAATATGCAAATTAGCTGCCAAGCAAGATGGCGGGTGGGCCCTCTCTGCCCCGAGCCAGCCATGGCAGTGCTGTGGGAGGCAAGGGTCCCCATCGCAGCCCCAACCCCATCAGGGGATCCGGCCTCTTGCTGCCCCAGGGGATCCGGCCTCCCGCCACCCTCAGCAAAGCAGTAACTGGGCAGGCAGGGGAGTGGATGGAGGCAGCACCTGACACCAACCTCAGGGTCGAGGCCGCCATTGGGGATGGGCAGGCCTGGTGGGAAGTGCCTGATGCCACCAGCAGAGTTCAGGCCGACATTGGGGATGGGCAGGACAGACTTGCTGCTCCTGATACTGCCCAGTGGGTCAAGGCCGAGATCAGTAATAGGGCAGGCAGAGGAGGGCGGCACCTGATGCCTCCTGGGGTCCAGTCCACCATGGGGGACAAGGCAGGCCTGGCAGTCAACACCTGAGGCTGCCTGTGGGGTCCAGGCCGCCATCGGGGTCAGATGGGCCTGGTGGGCAGTGCCTGACTCCGCTTGCGGGGTACAGGCAGCCTTCAGGGTTGGGCAGGGCGGGCTGGCTGTGCCTGACATTGCCCACTGGGTCAAGTCCGAGATCAGTAACAGGGAAGTCAGGGGAGGGTGGGGTGGCTATACCTGACTCCACCCACGGGGGCCAGGCTGCCATTGGGGACGTGGGTAGGCAGGAGTGGCTAGAGTCTCGGATCACTGTATGCCCCCAGGCTGCCTGTGCACACTGATGGAGCAGGCCATAGTTGAACATTTTAATGAAAATGGGATGCCTGTGCCCCCACCTACTGAGCCCAGTCCCTGGGGATGAGAGGGCAGTGGGCAGTTAGCAGGGCTCGGAAGGGACTGGAGGCAACCTGCAGGTATGCTACCAGGAAGAGGTGCTGAACCATGAGGCAGAGGGCTGGCTGATGGAGGTGCATAAAGGTGCGGATGAGGTGAAAAGTGCATCGACAGCCTGATGGACTAAATCGCCTTTCTGAAGAAGGTGCGTGAAGAGGAGATCACTGAGCTGCAGGTGCAAATCCAGTACACTCAGATCTCCATGGAGATGGATGTGTTCTCCAAGTCCAACCTCTCTTCCGGCTCAATGACGTTTTCACCCAGTATGAGAAGCTGGCTGCCAAGAACATGCAGAATGCCAAAGAATAGTACAAGAGCCACTTCGCCATGCTGACTGAGAGCACTGTCAAGAACATCTACAGGGTGCTCACAGCCAAGGAGGAGGTGTCTGAAAGCCGCTGCCTGCTCAAGGCCAAGATCCTGGAGATGGAAGCATGTCAGGGCATGAACTAAGCTCTGGGAAAGCAGCTGGGAGAACTGGAGGATAAGCAGAACTCAGGTGTTAGTGCTATGTAGGACACAATCAACAAATTAGAAAACAAGTTGAGAACTACAAAGAGTGAAATGGCATGATATTTAAAAGAATACCAAGACCTCCTCATTGTGGCTTTGGACATTGACATTGCAGCTTAAGGAAACTTTTGGAAGGTCAGGAGACCCTGCTCAGTTTCACCAGCGTGGGAAACACAGCCAGCGGCTACTCCCCCCGTTCCCAGGTCTTTGGTCAATCTGCCCATGGTGGTTTACAGACCAGCTTCTACTCAATATCCACTGGCTCCTTCCCTTCTTAATACAGCAGCCACATGAAGGAGGAGGAGATCGAGGTGGGGGAGACCAAGGAGGCTGCAAAAGCTGAGGAAGCTAATGATGAACCCCCCTCTAAAGGAGAAGCTGAAGAGGAGGTGAAAGTGAGGAAGTGGCTGAGGAAGAGGAAGGAGAAGAAGAGGAAGAAAGTGCCAAGGAAGAATTTGAGGATGCAAAGGAGGAAGAAGAAGGAGGTGAAGGTGAAGGAGAAGATGCCCAAGAAGCTGAGGATGAGAAGAAAGATGAAGGTGCTGGGGAAGGAGCAAGCAACCAAGAAAAGATCCAGCCCCCCTTTCCTTAATTATTTCAGGAGTAATCCCCCTGAAACCAGGTCAACCGTGTCACCAACCAAGCAGTTGAGTTCCCGACACTATATGAATTAAGAAGTCAATATATATAACATTCTGAGGTGACTGATTTTGGACATTAAATGTTGTGCAATGACTTTTCTCCTTATGCAGAGTATCTGTTTGCTTTCAGACTGGCTTCCTGGTTTGCTGCCAGCCTGTGCATGGTCCATGCTTATGAGTTCAGGATCCAATCAGATGTTGACAATAAAAACACATGAATACATGAATTCACTGATGTTAATGTTAAACTTCAAGGAGAAAAATAGTCCTTTGAATCTTTGGTGATTAGAAATTAAAGACCTCAAATCGTGCAATAAACAGTAAATAAAGTTACACTGAATGACAAACCCCCAAAACAAACAACAAACAAATAAACAAAAAAATACATGCATTAGGGGCCAGGAAACATTCAAAGAACTGAGGAATCATTCCCAGATCAGGAAGGGAAGTCACAGGGTGTATGTTATTGCTGTGAGCCTTCCTACCATATGAAGTATGTATTTTCATAGAGTAATACTGGTACATATAGTTATGGCAGTATATCATATCCCATCTATATTAATAAAAGGATAATATGCTAATTAGACCATGAAACCTTCCAGAAGTCCTTCTGGACAAAGCCATGGTGGCGGGGCTGAGGCAGAGGTGGTTAGGGGTGATCATGCCAGGAGGGAAAGGCAGTTGGGGGTGATCAGGCCAGGAGGGGAAGGCAGTTGGGGGTGATCAGGCCAGGAGTGGAGGGCAGTTGAGGGTTATCAGGCTGGTCGGGAGGGCATTGGGGCCGAGCAGACTGGCAGAGGGGACCAGTTGGGACAATCAGGCCAGCAGGCAGAGTGATTAGGAGTGATCCAAGCAGTCAGGCAGGTGAGCCATTAGGAGCCAACAGCCCCGGATTGTGAGGGGGTTGTCCGACTGCTAGTTTATGCCTGATTTCATAGGGGTCTCAGATTGGAGAGGATGCAGGCTGCGCTGAGAGACAACTCCCCACGTACATGAATTTCGTGCACGGGGCCACTAGTATGTGTGTGTGTGTGTGTATGTGTGTGTGTGTGTGTGTGTGTGTGTGTGTGTATATGTGTATATATATGTGTATATATATATATATATATATGTGTGTATATATATATATATATATATATATATATATATATAGCCAGCAACTGGAACATTGGAATGACCGGTCACTATGATGCCCACTGTGGCCAGTGAACTGGCCTGATCAGGGGGTGGGGCTGGCAGGCCAAACTCTCATGGCCCCTTCCCCAGCCGGCTCCACTTCTGATATCACCCCCCACACCAATAGGGGTTGGGGCCAGCCAGCCCACCTCATGCAGCTCCTACTCCCAGCTGGCCCCACCCCTGATCACCCTCCCAATAGGGGGCAGGGTCAGCCTGCCAACCTACTTTAGCCCCGCCCCCGCACCCATCCACACTCCAGATCAGCCCCCCCACCCCACCCTGATCAGAGGCAGGGCCAGCTGGCCAACATTCTCAGGCCCATACTCCCTGCCAGCTTTGCCCCTGATTAGCCCCCACACACCAATCAGGGGTGGGGCTGGCTGGCCAACCACCCATAGCCCCTCCCCTGGCCACTGACCCCTGATCAGCCCCCCTCACCTCATTTGGGGGCAGGGCCAGCCAACTCACCACCCACAGCCCCTCCCCACAGCCGGCCCTGCCCCCACTTGCCCTCCACCCCAATCAGGGACCGGGCCTGCCAGCCAATCACCTCCTGCCCCTCTCCGCAACTGGCCTGGCTCTGATCAGGTCCTGATTTGGGCATACCAGCTGGCCAACCTCCTGCCATCTCATCCTCCCTATGGGCCTGCCCCCTATCTGTCCCAATTGGGGCTGGGCTGGCCAGACACCACCCATGCATAAATTCATGCACTGGGCCTCTAGTATTCTATAATCAGACAAAAAGATAATGACAAATGAATCATATCAAAATACATGAAATAGCATCAAGGTTATTCTAGGTGGAGAGCCAGAGTCTGATGACTAGTTAATAAATACCTTCAAACTCTCTGCCTCTGTCCATTAGGGAGAGCCTATTATTTAGCTTTGGTAGGTGTATAAAATTAGCCTTGCAATGGTGGTGGTGGTTATATATATTACCTTTGTGTTCTTAAAAGCATTGCATTTTTCCTCATAACAATCTTATTATTAGTGAGAAAACAGCTCCAGATAGGTAACCAGTCTAAAGTTACAGAGCTAATGATTGCCATCTGCTTTGTTAGGGAGGTGATTCTGATCAGTTTACTCTGTCACATTGAAGCAGAGCTTCTGTTTAGATGGCTCACTCCTAGAGATTATCTCTATTGTTTTATTTCCCTTGGGCTAGTGATGATTAGGATACCTACCTTCTCTGCTGTTGTACATTTGCTGGCAACTGACAGACCAAATGAGGTGTCTCCTCTAAAAGCCTTCCTTCTAACCACTTATTACGTTACCAGACATCACATTTGAATATTTATGGTTGCTTTTCTGGGTCAAATAATTATGGATTAAAAACCATTAGTTTCATTGATCCACAAATACCTATTACTTAGCTGAGCTGCTCTTTCAAGTAGAATTCCATTTCTTTGTACCTGATGGAAAGCAGCAGTATTAGCAAGATAATAATAATAAGACCATGAATGACCCTGCATGGAGGAGACAAAAACAAGGGAGGGAGAGGGAAAAGAAACGCTGTATTTCACTGGAGAAATGGCAGTAGGGAACATAACTGTGGCTGGGCAACCTTGAAAAGTACAATATGTTAAAGGAGTTACCAGTAATACTTTTTTATTAGACAGCTTTATGTAGGCACTGAAGTGATTGGAATCTGGTGAAGGCAGAGATGAAGCCGAAATGCATGGGTTGCAAGGCCTCTTACCAGGTTAGTCAAAATATTAATGGAAATGTTTATGGCTCTGAAATGAAAGTGGGTTTCCCTAATGCACTGTGGCTCCTGTGTTTGTCTCATTATCTTCTTCTGTTTTTCTCAGCAACCCTCTCTTGTGTGCTCACTGCCTGTAACTGAGATTTTCCTTTGCTCTGGCTCCCATGCTCTTTACCCAGAGCCCTGGAAACTCATTTCAACTATTCTATTATTTTGCAAATCCCAGTTGGTTTTAATTGTTCAACCTAGAGTGGAGGCTGAATGTATTTAAGGAGAGATATCAGGCTGTTTAGCCATTTCACACTAAAAAAATGTTAGATATTACATTGTAGATTACTTCAGTAGACAAACTATGATTATGGCAATTAAGCCCTTGTCTTCTCAATTTACTTTTCCTATGCTGCACAAATTATACAGCAGAACTTCAGTTTTCTTTATGAGTTTTTATTTTCCTTAAATACAAACTTTTTTTTTTTAAACAGTGCTATAGCAATGAGTAAGCGTCAAACAGATGCTAATATGTTAATTCCCATTGATCTGATTTTAGTAAGTGGGATTGGTTTCAGGAACACTGTTAAAGTAGTTAGCCTGGAGCTGGGGGCCAGTGTCTAGAGTGGCCTCAGTGGATGGAAGCAGATTGCAATTGATGAAAACAGATTGCTCAACTAGTGAGCATTCAGCCTGTAGATATAGAGGCCTCCAATTTATCAGTATTTATGAACCCCGCATTTATGGAACTGGTGCTTGTACATCAGAGCAGATAAAGGTGATTTCATAGAAAAACATTGCTCTAAAGATTCCATATAGGATATACTTCTTATAATAGCAATGAGAAGTAGAAGTTATCTGGAAAATAAAATCAACATATGCAGAAAAAGTTATAGCTGCAAATTCAGCAATGAATAAAATAATAAGCTGTAGATATTGTGTGATTTTTCCCCCCAAAATTTTCCAGTGCTGATTTGATCTTAGTCTGACTGAGTTTGATAACTGGTTACCATTCTTGTACTATGTTGAGCAGAATTTCATTTGATCAGCATCATTGGGTAATGACATATTTTCTGTGTATGCATTTTCCGGGTAATTGAAGACTAGACTTTTAAGGATTCAAGCTTTTAAAGAAAAATTTAGGTAAAAATTTTTTTTTGCTTATAGTCCTTTAACACTGAGTCCATTGAACACTGTTTAGCATTTTCTTGACAACTAAAATTCATCTGGAGAATTTCATTTCTTATATTCTGAAATGCAATGATTTTTCTCTGGTATATTTTTTAGAGTGGTTCATACCCATACTAAATGATACTGGATTGTTTTGAGGTCTACTGTTCTTTTTTCTACTAATTCTTTAAAAAAAAATTTTTTTTTTTTTAAATTTCAGAGAGGATTGGCTGCCTCCTGCATGCCCCCTACTGGGAGCCACGCCTCCAACTGGTGCCTGTGTCCAGATCCAGCATTAAACGGTGACCTCCTGGCTCACAGGTTAATGCTCAACCACAGAGCCACATTGGCTCGTCTCCACTAATTCTTACCTCTTGTCAAATACTACTTTATTATCTTAACGTGCTCTTCCTTCCGATTTTTCATTATAACTTTACGTGGAATGAGGAAACAGATAACCAACAATATTATAAGTAGAAAATATCAGTAAAGATAAATGGATTACAAGGGCCTCTCTAATTAGTAACGTTCATGAATTTTCATATCATGTGTGTGTGATTTGTCTTCCACATTTTATGACTAACACACATAGTTTTGGAGAAGTGACCTACATTTGCTATCTTTTAGTTCCTCATATTCCTCAATACACTGACTTTCTCCCCTTCAGATTAAGCTACTTTATCTTTTAATATCAACTAGAGACCTGGTGCATGAATTTGTGCACCAGTGGGGCCTCTCAGCCTGGCCTGCTCCTTCTCACAATTCAGGACCCAAAGGGGATGTAGTAGTGGGTGGGGCCAGGCACCACTCCTGCTCATCCCAGCTCCACTGCACCTGCCACCACTGCTGCCTAGTAATGTGCTGTCATGGAGGTGGGAAAGGCTTGCACTGCCACAGCTACACCCACCAGCTGTGAGCCCAGTGTCTGGCACCCGTCAGTCAGCTGAGTGGTGCTCCTGCTGTGAGAGTGCTCTGACCACCAGGGGGCAGCTCCTTCATTGAGCATTTGCCCCCTGGTTGTCAGTGTGTGTCACAGCGAGTGGTTAACCTGTTGACTGGTTGTTGGTTGTTTGGTTGCTTAGGCTTTTATATATAGATAACATTTTCTCTTTTAATTGTTCATTTCAATTTCCTTTGGTGCCTCTTTATTCTCTCTTCCCTTATATAGTATTTTATTCAAAGTGCTCATCTCTTCATATTATTTTGGCAAGCCATCAGCAGGTGATTGCTCAAGGTCCTTTGGATATAATACGGAAAAGGAGGATTACTAGGGAAAGTGTTTGTTCATGGGCATAAAAATGAACCAGAGGTCAAAAGACCAGGCAATGGAACAAGTTGTGAGTATGAGGGAGTAAGTGAGTGGCATGGTCCCACATATAACAGAATGATAGAGGAAGGCTAATCTGAGCAGATGGAGAAGCTAGAGCTGAACTCAGTTTCCCACATTTAGGCACTGTGTGTAATAGAACAGGAAGAGGATGCTCAGCAGCTGGTAAGATGGGGATAGTGGGCACACACTCACCCACTCCTTCATGGAGTGGGTGAAATTGGAGATACTACAAATAACATATCTGTGTTCAAGCCCAGAGCAGCAACTGGTACCCAAATTGGCTAGTCCTCTGTGAGCTATTCTGCTTTACTCGCATTGATTTTTTGAGATAGGATCAGCATAAGTATATGTCTATGTAGAAAAAATAGATCAAAGAAGGGAAAGCAAGTATTAACTTTTTTATTTATTGGGAGAAGTGTTATAAAATGCATGACATTAACTGCTACATAGATACTAATGACTCTTAAATCAGTTCCAGCTCAGAGAGCTCTGCATAATACAACCAACTTATGAATGTCTTGATGCCACTCCAGTTAAACAGTGGAACATGTAAAAGTGGCCATGTGGTATGAATGGAGAAAATGGATGGGACCAAAAACATGGTTTTCTTATCAACATTGTTCATCTGGTGCTATAACTACAAACCATACAAAACAATAATGAGACTTATAGAACAACTCTCCAACCATCTGCTGGCAAGATGATTATATTAAACTCAAGATGATTCGATGCGATTGGTTGGGGGGGCCCCCCGCCATGGACAGCACAGACTACTGTTCTGTCAGCATATGGGTTTATGAAATACCTTTATTGCTGTGCCATTATTGTTATTTCATTAATGATATTACTAGAGGCCAGGTACATGAAATTCGTGCATGGGTAGGGCCCCGAGGCCTGGCCGACAGTCAGGGCCCATCAGTGGGATGGCTGGTGGGTGATCGGGAAGCTCCTGCTGGCACCTGCCTTGGCTGGACTGGCACCACCCACTTGTTGACCCCTCCCGCTTGCTGGCCCCATCCCCTGCTGCTGCCGCCGCTGATTGCCTCACTCTGTAGGCTGGGGGCTGCTGCTACATTGTGCATCTGCCCCTGGTGGTCAGTGTGAATCATAGAAACTGGTTGTTCCACAGGTCACTCTGCTGTTCGGTCAATTTGCATATTAGGCTTTTACTAATATTATATTATCTGTTCTATTTCCTGTTATTTTCTTGCAACATCATGCAAAAGCAGGAGACTCCACAGAACATACTGTCTTCTTGAAGACTTGGCAGTAACATCAACTTGGAGGTGACATGTTACAATATTGGGGTGTTTTTCTACTGGAGAACTGAATATGTTATATGCTCTAAAATAGTGCAGGTTCTTCTAGAGATAGAATTAATGTGTCTGGTGTGAGTAACACTCCTTTTTATTACATACTAGAGGCCCGGTGCATGAAATTCATGCACAGGTAGGGTTCCTAGGCCTGGCTGGTGATCAGGGCTGATTGGGGCCTTCCTTCCCCTGGCTGCCAGCTGCTGGCTGGGGCTTTCCTTCATTCTGTGCCTCCCCCTGGTGGTTGGTGCATGTCATAGTGAGTGGTCAAACTCCTGAGGTAGTAATTTGCATATTAGCATTTTATTATCCATAATAATAAAAGCTTAATATGCAAATCAACCAGACAACTGAACAGTAAAATGACCGTCTAGAAGACCTTCCGGACAACCACACTATGACTTGCACTGGCTCCAGGCCAGCCAAGGTGGTTTGGATGCGATTGGTTGAGTGGGCCCCCGCCATCACCACATCATCACCCCACAGAGAGAGGCCCAGGCCAACTTCTGAATGGCAATTGATTGCAGAGTCCCAGCTGGATGGGCAAGGCCTCCCTTTGCTGGGCCATCGATTGTGGAGCCCTGTGATCAATTGCCCCAAAGAGGGAGGTCCAGGCTGCCTGGCCAGCAGTGCTGTTGTGGGTGGGCGGGGCCTCCCTCTGCAGGACGATTGATTTAGGGGTCCCGTGATTGATTACCCCACAGAGGGAGGCCCATGCCACCAGCTGGCGATGCTGTGGCGGGTATGCAGGGATGGCCAGTGATTGCCCTGCAGAGGGGGCCCAGGCCAGCCAAGTGATCACATTGCATACCTGTCATCCACAGAGGGAGGTGACCAGTGATGGGGGAGGGCGACAGCACTTCACAGATGGCAAGCAGTGGCAGCGGTGGGGATGGGACCAGTTGCCAGCAGCTGGGGGAAGGAAAGTCCCCCAAATCCCTGATCACCGGCCAGGCCTAGGGACCCTACTTGAGGGGTCCTGAATTGCGAGAGGGCACAGGCCAGCCTGAAAGACACTCCCCATGCACAAATTTTGTGCATTGGGCCTCTAGTATAGGATAACTGCAAAGATAAATTTTGCTTCATGACACACAACTTTAGGTTTTAGTGTTTTAGCTGTCTTAATACAGGGGGGAAGAATGGTTCCAGAGAAGGCCAAATTATTAGTTTCTCCAAACATGAGGTCAAGACAATTATTTGGCTCTTAGAAGCATTTTAAGCAGAGGGGACAACATTAACTTTAGGAGTGGTAGTGAGAATGTGATGGCTGACATCCACAAGATGGCTTAGCCCGTCCACCTGATTTGTCATGACATATGCTGAATATTTAAATACACACAAATACAACATAAGTATTTTCACACTTTGTGTCCATTCTGAGAAGTCCACTTTCATACCTTATCCCCTGGTGTTCTAGTATTAATCTTCTATTCTTGTTCTAAGACCCTTGCTACCTATCCAGCTCCTTCCATCAATCAGTGTGGACCCATACTTTAGAACATCTCTTCCATAAGAAGTGGATGATTGAATGTACCACTCAAAGTTTCTTTTTCCATCCTGATGGTTGTCCTCACACTGTCCTTCAGAGATACCAAGAGTGAACAATTTGGATCTACATGGCTTTTATTCACATCACCATTGTTGTTTTAAGCTCATTAGATTGATAAGTATATAGTGTATTGCTTTAGATATTTCTGTTGTTATTTTGGTGATTTAATAGGGAGGAGTAGATGTTTTAAATTTGCTATCTTTCTAAAAGTGTCATGTATGTATGCAATACTAAGCAAATTTGTTTTGTATACATTGTAGTTAAAAGAAGAATGAAATATATTTATATTTTTAAAGAATTTAATGCACTCTGCCTTATTTAAAGAAGGCATTTGAGAGGAACACCAAGATGGTGGCATAGGTAAACACCTATTGTTCTGCCCCGCTCAATGATTTAAGAACTACAACATAACAGCAGAACAGACAGCACCCAGAATCGCCAGAAAGCTGGCTGAATGAAAACTCCACTAATAAGAGTAACAGAGGCACGCTGAGACTCAGGAGAGGCAGGAGCGCAGCCTTTCAGAGGGAAACAGGTTAGGAGCCGTCCTGGTCACGCGCGCCAGGGCTGGGGCTGGAGCAGCAACCCCGGCCGGATTTCGCCAAACGGGGAGGGCAGAGAAGTCCCACTGCTGGGAGTCCCCAGTGCCAGGCGAGGTCCAAGGTCTGGGGGACGCACCCTGGAAGCGTGGTGAGGCAGAGGTTCCTAGTCTGCGAGAAACCTGGAGGCGGCGAAAAGAAGTTTCCTCGCAAGGGTCACGCAAACCCACGACTTGCCCCCTGGAAACTTGTCTCCTGGTTCCGGAAACCATCTATTTTACAACCCTGGGCTAGACTTTTGGTGTGCAGGCACATTTGGGGAAAGGCAGAGTTGTCAGGCAAGGGGAAGAGACTAGCGGCTTTCTCTTGGAGGTGTCTGCAGCCATCCCCATCCAACAGAGACACGCGTGCGCGAGCACTGCATAGGATGCAGCTGACACTGAGGCTTCCTGCGCAGCTCAGAGACTCCGCCCATCCAACCTGAACACAGTCTCCCTTCACAGCCAATTGGCCTGGAGGTCAAACCCTCCTAGGGCTAACAACAACAAGCTGGGTTTAAATTCAAAAATACTGTACAACCCATAAAGGATTGCAATAAGAGTACCCACCTCAGGTAACTGGGGAGGCTGAGCCACTGTCCCTTTGAGGATATCTACCACATAAAGCAGCCACCATGCAGAGATATGGAAAGAAATCAGGTGTGAAAGAAATGGAGGAGAAAAGACGACAAGACATAGAGTTCAAAACCACGGTTATAAGGCTTTTCAAGAGGCTCCTACAAAAGGCCAATCAACTTAATGAGAATTACCAGGAAATAAACAAGACCAACCAGGAAATGAATGAGAATTACAAGGAAATGAATGAGAACCTCAAGGAAATGAATAAGACCCTCAAGGAAATGAACAAACCTCTGAGGATACGAACCAGACCCTCACGGATAAAAAAAAGGACCAACTAGAAATCAAGCATACACAGACTGAAATAAAAAATATTACACAAAGTCCTAAAAGCAGTCCAGAGGGCCACAAGAACCAAGTCAAAGATTTGAAATATAAAGAAGCAAAATCCACTCAGCTGGAAAAGCAAGAAACAAAAAGAATTGAGATAATTGAAGATAGCGTAAGGGGCCTCTGGGACAACCTCAAGCATGCCAACATCCGAATTATTGGGGTGCCAGAAAAAGAGAGAGAGCAAGTTAATGAAAACCTACTTGAAGAAATAGTGACTGAAAACTTCCCCCACCTAGTGAAAGAAACAGACTTAAAAGCCCAAGAAGTACACAGAACCCCAAAATATAGGAATCTAAAGAGGACCACACCAAGACATATCATAATTAAAATGCCAAGAGCAAAAGATAAAGAGAGAATATTAAAAGCAGCAAGAGAAAAACAGTTGATAACCTACAGAGGAGCACCCATACGATTGTCAGCGGATTTCTCAACAGAAACGTTGCAGGCCAGGCAGGAGTGGCAATAATGAAGAGCAAGAATCTACAACCAAGATTACTCTATCCAGCAAAGCTATCATTCAGAATTGAGGATCAGATGAAGTGCTTCACAGATAAGAAAAAGCTAAAGGAGTTCATCACCATCAAACCAGTATTATATGAAATGCTGAAAGATATTCTTTAAGGAGAGGAAGAAGAAAAAGGTAAAAATATAAATTATGAACAACAAATACACATCCATCAACAAATGAACATAAAAATCAAGTGAATTGATAGGCTGATGAACAAGATAAACTGGTGAATATAACAGAAACATGGACATGGAGAGGGAATGGACTGACAATTCGTGGGGAGAAAAGGGATGTGGGAAGTACAGCAAGAGATTGGACAAAAATCTTGCAACAATGGGTGAGGACATTGGGAAGGGGGAGGTGAGGGTGAAGGGTGGGATAGGTACAGGGTGGAGGGGTGATAAAAAAGGGGAAACAATGTAATTAATAAACTGAACAATAAAGAAAAAAATTTAAAAAAATAAAGAAGGCATTTGAAATATTTAAGTTTTCTCTTTTGAAGACCTAAGAAAATTGGATTCCATTTTAGACTATCTCACAAAATGTCAGCAGAATAAGCACAGCAGAATGCCCTCCATTTTCTTCAAGGATAAGTCATATGTCAGAAAAAATGTCTGAGCATATGACAACATCTTATAGAAAGATTTTTGACCTCTAGTGTGTGTAATATTGTGCTCATAGGGATATGTTCTAGTTGGTGTGATTTTTCTTATTTGTCAACTACATGACAGCTCTAACTTGTAAAACACATCAGACTCAGTTTTTAACATATGCTATTACTTTTAAGATGCTCTGCTCATAAATTGCATGATGGTCAAAATGGGGTCTTTTAGTCTGTAATACAGATAATCTTACCTTAATGGTGTTTTATGTTTATTAAATTGTATATGTAGACTTCAGAAAACAACACTGAACTTTGGAGGGGAAAAACCCCTCCAATTTAATGGTCTCTTTTGATACTTTTTACTTGGCTGTCATTTATGAAATATTTTGATAAGCAAGATAGCTTTCTGGTTGTTAGAGTATTAGTATACATTTATTTGTGCAAATAGTAAGTTGAAAGAGGGTACTTTCAATAATGAAATAAAGTCTCAGCAATGAAATAAGTATGACAGTTCTATTCTACTTAGAAATATAGCAAATGAAATCCACACTATATATTTGCTCTGTTGAAAGGCATATTTCTTTAATATGAATTAGCTCATATGCAATTGGTAAATAGGGGAGTGATGTCAGTATAACATGGAGGATGTTGTGCCCTACATCTCAGAATGCTAGTATTTTAGATAAACTATCAGATGTAAACTATTTCGCAATTGTGGAGAAAGCCTTAGCAATTAGGAAAATGTAAGAAGATAGCTGAAATAATTGTACAGAAATCACTTTCTTTCCTGCAAAAAGTGCCTTTCTGACATAGTGGCTTCAAGAAATGGGATGATTCTAACATGTGAAACTATCTGGGGAAGCTGCAAATGCAGGAGTAGCAGCTGAGAACACAGTGTTCTCATATTAAAAAAATAATGGAGAACAGAATATTTGGATTGAATTTTTAATTTTCATGTATTAGCTTGTATGAGAAATGAATTTTGCAGGGATCTACATATATGAAAGCAGGAAGCACATGCTCAGGGGTGTAAGATTGCACAGGATAGACTGAGGACTTTAGGTGCAAATGCTAGCCAAGGCTTAACTGTGCTAGTGGATGTATCAGGAATGTGATTATTTTTGTTTATCATCTGGTTTTAGAGTCCCATAGGTTTTCACTGATTGCCTGTTTTTCCCATAAACATAGGACTGTAGAGCAGAAATGCCTATAGTTGAACTAGGAAGACTGGAATGAGCATCTCTTAGTGCAAGGAGTAGAGATTTATGAAGTGGCAAAGCATTGTAATCAGATCATTTTATAGGCTTGTTGTGCAGATAAAATGAGATTACATATGTGAAAGAGCTTTAAAAATTTTAAATGATTTCATTTTCTTGTTAGGAAATCTCCCAGAAACAAGTCTCTAGAAACCCTTCTTCATCATTTTTTATTTAACAAACCTTTAGAAAGTGCTATCTCTGTGTGTGGCACTATACTAGATGCTGAGGGTAGAATGAGAAAAATTGTCATGTTCTTGCCTTCTTGGAGCTTACAGTTCAGTGGGAAAGATGGAGTTAAATAAGATGATCACATAAATGATTATTTAATTAAAACCTATAAAGGAAATGAACATGAGATAAGAGTGCATATAGTAGAACATTTTGATCTTGAATATGGCAATGAGGAAGTCTCTTGAGGAAGAGCTGGTTATGTGTTGGATCAGCCTGAATAGGAGTTGATTATGTAAGTGTGTGTGTGTGTGTGTGTGTGTGTGTGTGTGTGTGTGTATACACATATCTGCATGCATATATGTGTGTATGTTTATGTGTGTGTATGTGTGTATGTAAAGGCTCATTCTGGGCAGGGGTCAGGCTTATTCCAGACAGGGAAGCACTGTGTATAGAAGTTATATGTCAGAGAAGAAGATCAATGCTTGAGAATTTGAACAAAGGCCAATGTGCCTGTGGTCCTAGGAAGGGAAGAGTATGGCAGATAGCGTCCATACTTGGCAAAGCCTCACAGTCCATGATAATGACATTGGGATTAAACCTATGAACTGAGGGACTCACTGAAGACTTATAACTCATAAAATCAGATTTGCATTCTGAAAAGATATTTCTTAATGCTGAGAGGAACAGATTATGAAGAGGCAAGAAAGATCTTGTGGACTCCAAGATCTTGCAGAGTTAGAGCCTATTGTAGTAGTCAGGAACTTTTCCTGGACAGCAATATGCTATTCCTATAACTATGGAATAGGATAGTGGCCATGGAAATGCATATATGTAGGAACTAAAGAGTGGAAATCAACTGGAGAAGCTATAATGTATACTAGAGGCCCGGTACATGAAATTCATGCACTTGCCAGGGGCAGTCCCCTCAGCCTAGCCTCTGCCCTCTCGCAGTCTGGGAGCCACTGCCACTGTACTCGCATCTGTATGCCTGGCATCTGGCTGAGCAGTGATCCCCCATGGGAGTGCACTGACCACGAGGGGGCAGCTCCTGAGTTGAGTGTCTGCCCCCTAGTGGTCATTGTGTATCATAGTGAGCAGTCGTTCTGCCATTGGGTTGAAACCAGCTCTTTGACATCCCCCAAGAGGTCCAGATTGTGAAAGGGTGCAGGCCAGGCTGAGGGACCCCACCAGTGCACAATCAGGGCCAGAGAGGGACATGGGAGGTTGGCCAGCTAGCAAGGGACTGTGGGAGGGCTCCAGGGCATGTTTGGCCTGTGTCACTCAGTCCCAACTGGCTGGACCCCAGCAGCAAGCTAACCTACCTGTGGGAGCATCTGCCTTCTGGTGGTCATTACATGTCATAAGTAACTGGTTGACTGGTCGACTGTCTGCCCCCAGGTGGTCAGTGCCCATCATAGTGAGTGGTTGAACAGCCTTAGCATATCATTAGCATATTATGCTTTGATTGGTTGAACGGCTGACCAGATGACTGAACACTTAGCATTTTAGGCTTTTATTATATAGGATAAGGGGTCATTGAAATACAATAAAGATAATATCTAGGTTTTTGCTTTGAGAAAGTGAATGATAGTGGTGACATTCACTGAGTTGAGAATTAGATTTTTGGGGAAAGATAGTGAATTTGATCTTGGTTATGTGCTTGAGGTATCCTGAAGATTTCCAAGTAAAGATGTTGTGTAGCATATTAGACATATAGGTCTAGAGTTCAGAGGAAAGGTTTGGCCTGGCTTGGAGTAATAAATTTACAAGATACCTGCATTAATTGCTAATTGAATGTATGTGCACTGATGAAATCATTGATGGAGATAGTCTAGACTGAAAAAAAAAGGTTTTATCCCAATGTATCTCTAAGAACTAGTTAGAGGAATATGAGACAGCAGATTTTATATATTCTTCCTCCTCTTTTTGTTGTATAGAAGCAATACAATTTCTCCTTAATGATTAGGATCAATTACCTTAGAAATATAGAGACTTCATTCTTTGCCAACTAAGTGGTGTGAATAATTAAATATGGCTGGGTAGCAGTCTCAGGCTCCAGTTAAAGTCTTGCTCTGTTTCCTGGTGGAAGGATTATCTTGTTGGGAAACAAGATAACTAAAACAGTGGAGCATAAAGATATTGGAATATGGGAAGTGAACACTTTGCAAGTAGGTTATTAGGGATCATAGTGAAGGGAATCACTTCCACTTCCACCATTCAATTCCCAGAAACCATATTTCATTTGCTGGTTCAGAGCATGTATTGAATTTTTAGAAGAGTACTTATGGTAGACACTGTGGTACATTATACTCCCTCCTTCCCCACTTTGAGGAATAAAACACTTATTCCACCAGTTGTTGGGAGTACTATTGACAGAGAATCCTTAGCTTTCAGCCCCTTTAAAGGAATGCCTCAGCTGAAGAAGACTACCTCTCCTATGGTCACATTTCCTTCCCAGCAACTACTGAAATGAATGACTGGTTATCATTGGGGAGGGGGGGGGGTAAAAGGCCCAGTCCTCTTGATGCACCTCTAGACTCTCATCTTCAGCACTCCCCACAGAGTTAGCTGAGGGTTGGGCTTGCATGGCAGCTCAACATCTATCTCTGTGTAATCCTGCTTCCTTACATCATTAATATTCCAAGACTTCTTATCTGCTAATCACCTTTCAGAGTCAGTTTCATGAAGAACCCAACCTGCAAGAGACTGTTGCCCACAAGGTAACACTGTTGGCTGTGTAACTGGGTCTTCAATGGGCTAGTCCTCTGTTCTATCTGACTGGATGGTCAAGGTAAGACCAATGAATCAGGTGGATGAGAGCTTATTTGATTCTTTTGCTGAGAAACATTTTCCCCTTTTATTTTTTCATTTTTTATTATTCAAAGTATTACATATAGTAGTACATATATCTCCTCCCCCACCATTGACCTTCCCCCAGCCTCCCCTACTTCCTTTCGCATGTCCTCATCCTCCCCCATCAGTGTCCTGTGTCCATTCATTGAGCTTATATGAATGCATACAAGTCCTTTGGTTGATCTCCTTCCTCCCCCTGTCAACACTCTCCAGCCTTCCCGCTGTAATTTGACAGTCTGTTTTTTTTTTTTCTTTACTGCTTCTGTATCTATCTTTTTGTTCATCAAGTTATAATGTTCTTTATTTTTCATAAATGAGTGAGATTGTGTGGTATTTTTCTCTCATTGCCTGGCTTAATTCACTTAACATAATGCTCTCCAGGTCCATCCATGCTGTTAAGAATTCCTTTTTTATAGCAGCATAGTATTTCATTGTGTAGATGTGCAACAGTTTTTTAATGCACTCATCTGCTGATGGGCACTTAGGCTGTTTCCAAATCTTAGCTATGGTGAATTGTGCTGCTATGAACATAGGGGTGCATATATCCTTTCTGATTTGTGTTTCTAGTTTGTTGGGATATATTCCTAGAAGTGGGATCACTGGGTCAAATGGGAGTTCCATATTTAGTTTTCTTTTTGAGGAAATTCCATACTGTTCTCCATAGTGGCTGCACGAGTCCGCATTCCCACCAGCAGTGCACAAGGGTTCCTTTTCCTCCGCATCCTCACCAGCACTTGTTGTTTGTTGATTTGTTGATGGTTGCCATTCTGACAGGTGTGAGGTGGTACTGCATTGTCGTTTTGATTTGCATCTCTCAGATAATTAGTGACTCTGAGCATGTTTTCATATGTCTCTTGTTCTTTCTTCTGTCTTCTTTCAAAAATATTCTATTTAGGTCCATTGCCCATTTTTTTATTGGATCATTTATCTTCCTTTTATTAAGTTGTATAAGTTCCCTGTAGATGTTGGAGATTAAACCTTTATCAGTGATAACATTTGCAAATATGTTCTCTCATACAGTGGGCTTTCTTGTTATTTTGTTGATGGTTTTTTTTTTGCTGTGCAAAAGTTTTTTATTTTGATGTAGTTCCATTTGTTTATTTTCTCTTTAGCTTCCATTGCCCTAGGAACAGTATCAGTGAAGAAACTGCTTCGGCGTAAGTCTGAGATTTCTCTACCTGTGGATTCCTCTAGTATTTTTTATGGTTTCCTATCTTATGTTTAAGTCCTTTATCCATTTTGAGTTTATTTTTTTGTATGGTGTAAATTGGTGGTCTAAATTCATTTTTTTTGCATGCATCTGTCCAATTTTCCCAGTACCATTCATTGAAGAGACTGTCTTGACTCCATTGTATGTTCATACCTCCTTTGTCAAATATTAATTGATCATAGTGGTTTGGGTCAATATCTGAGTTATCTATTCTATTCCATTGTCTATATGTCTGTTTCTGTACCAGCACCTGGGTGTTTTAAGAACAGTAGCTTTGCAATACAGCTTAATGCCTGGTATTGAGATCCCACCTATTTGTTCTTCTTTCTCAGGATTGCTGTGGCTATTTGGGGCCTTTTAAAAATTCCAGATGAATTTTTGGAGAGTTCTTTCTAGGTCTGTAGAATATGCCGTTGGTATTTTAATGAGGAGTGCATTGAATCTATAGATTGCTTTGGGTAGTATGGACATTTTAAAGGTGTTGATTCTCCCAATCTATGAACATGGTATATTTGTCCCTCTGTTTATGTCTTCTTCTATCTCTTTTTTTCAGTGTCCTGTAGTTTTCTGCATATAGGTCTTTTAGCTCCTTAGTTAAGTTTATTCCTAGGAATCTTAATTTTTTTGATGCGATGGTAAATGGGATTGCTTTTTTAGTATATCTTTCTGTAAGTTCACTATTGGTGTATAGAAATGCCACAGGTTTCTTGGCATTAATTTTGTATCCTACTACATTGCCGAATTCATTTATTAAATCTATCCATTTTTTGATGGAGTCTTTCAGTTTTTTTTAATGTACAATATCATGTCATCTGCAAATGAGG
Organism: Antrozous pallidus; assembly: GCA_027563665.1. Taxonomy (NCBI): domain Eukaryota; kingdom Metazoa; phylum Chordata; class Mammalia; order Chiroptera; family Vespertilionidae; genus Antrozous; species Antrozous pallidus. Next base: position 24,888,862 of record CM050519.1, read on the forward strand.
ACAGCTTACTTCTTTTCCAATTTGAATGCCTTTTATTTCTTCTTCTTGTCTAATTGCAATGGCTAATACTTCCAGTACTATGTCGAACAGGAGTGGTGAAAGTGGGCATCCTGTGTTGTTCCTGTTCTTAGGGGAAATGGTTTTAGTTTTTGTCCATTAAGTATGATGTTAGCTGTGGATTTGTCATATATGGATTTTATTATGTTGAGGTATGATCCTTCTATTTCTACCTTGCTGAGAGTTTTTATCAAGAAAGGGTGTTGGATTTTGTCAAATGCTTTTTCTGCATCAATTGATATGACTATGTGATTTTTATCTCTCACTTTGTTTATGTGATGTATCACGTTTATTGATTTGTGGATATTATACTATCCTTACATCCCTGGGATAAATCCTACTTTGTTATGGTATATGATGTTTCTGATGTACTGCTGGATTCAATTTGTTGAGGAGTTTGTTGAGGAGTTTGGCATCTATGTTCATGAGGGATACAGGTCTGTTTTCTCTTTCATAGTGTTGTTTTTATCTGGTTTTGGCATTAGGGTGATGCTGGCTTCATAGCATGAGCTTGGAAGCGTTCCTTCCTTTTGAATTTTTTGGAATAATCTGAGGAAGATAGGTTTTAGTTCTTCTTTGACTGTTTTGTAAAAACTCCCCTGTGAAGCCATCTGGCCCTGGGCTTTTGTTTCCTGGAAGCTTTTTGATGACTGCTTCAATTTCTTCCATAGTTATTGGCCTATTGAGATGTTTAGATTATTCATGATTGAATTTTGGAAGGTTGTATTTTTCTAGAAATATGTCCAATTCTTCCAGATTGTCCGGTTTTTTGGAATAGAGTTGTTCATTATATATATATATATATATATATATATATATATATATATATATATATGCAATTCTTTGTATTATGGTGAGTTCTGTTGTTATTTCTCCTCTTTCATTTCTGATTTTGTTTATTTGGGCCCTCCCTCTTTGCTTTTTGGTGAGTCTGGCTATAGATTCATCAATCTTGTTTATCATTTCAAAGAACCAGCTCTTGATTTTGTTGACCTTTTGTATTGTTTTTTTTTTAATCTCTATGTTGTTTATCTCCACTCTGTACTTTATTATTTCCTTCCTTCTGCTTATGCTGGACATTTATTGTTGCTCTCTTTCTAACTCTTTGAGTTGTAGGGTTAGGTAATTCATTACCATTGTTTCTTGTTTCTGCAGTAAGCTTGTAGAGCTTTGAACTTCCCTCTCAAGACTGCTTTCACTGTGTCCCATAGATTTTGCATTGTTGTGTTTTCATTGTCGTTTGTTGCCATGATATTTTTATTTCTTCTTTGATCTCTCTGGTAACCCAGTCATTGCTTAATAGCATGCTATTTAGTCTCCATGTGTTTGACTTTTTTGGATTATTTTTATTATAGTTGATTTCCAGTTTTATGCCACTGTGATCACAGAAGATGCTTGATATGGTTTCTATCTTCTTAAATTTAAGGAGACTTACCTTATTACCCAACATATGATCTATCTTTGAAAATGACGCATGGGCACTTGAGAAGAATGCATATTCTGTGTCTTTGTGGTAAAATGTTCTGAAGATGTCAATTAATTCCATCTGGTCTAGTGAGTCATTTAGGATTGATGTTTCTTTGCTAATTTTTTGTTTAGATGATTTGTCCAATGGTGATAGTGGGGTATTAAAGTTTCCTTCTATGATTGTATTGCTGTCAATTACTCCCCCTATATCTTCCAGGAGTTTTTATGTATTTGAATGCTCTTATATTGGGTGTGTGTATGTTTAGCAGAGTTATTTCTTCTTGTTGGATTTCTCCCTTTAGTATTATGAAGTGGCCTTCCTTATCTATTTTTATGTCCTTCACTTTGAGATTTCATTTTTCAGATATAAGTATTGCTACCCCCACTTTTGTCTCATTTCCATTCTCCTGAAAAATCTTTTTCCATCCCTTTACCATAGTCTGTGTGCATCTTTTTATCTGAGGTGGGTTTCTAGTAGACAACATATATATGGGTCATAATTTCTTATCCATTACCTCATGTCTTTTAATTGGGGAATTTAGTCCATTTACATTTAAAGTTATCATTGATAGGTACTTGTTTTCATCATTTTTATTCTTTACCCCTGTGTTCCTTCTTCGCTTTCTATTTCTTCATTTTACAGTAGACCCTTTAGGATTTCTTGAGTTGCTGGTTTGGTGGTAATAAACTCCTTTAGTCCTTTTTTGTCTGTGAAGCTCCTGATTTCACCTTCAATTTTGATTGATAGCCTTGCTGGGTACAGTATACTTAGATTCAGACCCTTACTTTGCTTGACTTTGTATATTTCATTCAATTCCCTTTGGGCCTGTTGTGTTTCTGTTGAAAAATCAGTCACTGGTCTGATTGATGATCTTTTGTAAGTAATTTTCTATCTCTCTGGCAACTTTTAAGATTCTTACTTTGTTGTTGGTGTTTGCCACTTTAATTATAATGTGCCTTGGCATTGGTCTTTTTGGGTTCATTTTGCTTGGGACTCTGTGAGCTTCTTGGTTCTCTGTGGGTTTTTTCTTCCCTATATCAGGGAAGTTTTCTGTCATGTTTTCAAACAGGTTTTCTATTCCTTGCTCAGTTTCTCTCCTTCTGGCACCCTTATATGCAGATGTCATTTTGTGTTGTGTTGTCCCCAAATTCCCTTAGCCTCTCCTCCTGCTTTTTAATTTTTTTTCTAGAAGCTGCTCTACTTGAGTAATTTTTCCTACATTGTCTTCTAGCTAACTGCTGTGGTCCTCTGCTTCTTCTAGTCTACTTGATGCTTTCTATTGAGTTCTTTACAGCGGTGATGCCATTTTTCATTTCTTCTTGATTCTTCTTCATTTCCTCTTGGTTTTACACATATTGTTGAATTTGTCTTTCATTCTTTTCAACTACCTTATGACCATTTCTCTGAATTCTTTCTATGGCAGGTTGCTTGCCTCAATTTCATTTACTTCCTTTTCTGGTAATGCCTGCTTTTCTTTTATATGCGGGCTGTTTCTTTGTCTCCCCATGTTCTCTCTTCCCCACATGTCTGGTTATATAGTTCTCTCTCTCCTTTCCGTGAGGGAGTGTAGAGCTCCTCTGAGTCCGTATGCTTATGCCACATGGGGACTGGTGTTCTTGGGTTAGCAGCTGTTTGGTGGGTGCCATAGTTGTGGATTCTCCTGACTTTTTCAGGTTCCCAATAACATCCACTTCCCCCTTAAAGATGGTGCAGTCTCCATGTCTGAGCTGGTCGCTCTGGGAGGGAACCCAGCAGCAGTGGGGGCTTCCTACTGAGGGAAGCCCCATCTGACAGTCCCCCACAGTCTCCTGGAGTATAGCTATCCATCAACTCACCAACACTCATCCTTTGTTTTCTCACTCACACAATACCTTGTAGTCTCCCTAAGTCCATATTTGTTGGTGCTAGCAGAAGCATGTGGGCAGGGAAGGCACAGTTGTGTACTGAATAGATAATACATTCCAGTAAGGACAAATCAGTGCCCCTTCCACATGGAAAAGATACAATGTAAGTAATCTGCCATATAGACCAACTTCCAGGACTCTGCATTTTATGGGGAAGATAGGCAGTGCATTCCAATTAAATTTATTTTCCAAATATGCTCAGAGTGCTTATTTGGAATTATCTTCAGAGTTTTTAGAGGCATTTATATTTTCCTTTCTCTCAATCCATGTAACTGCTATAGCTATATCATACCTAATATGTGGATATTATATACAGTATCTGTTATACCTTTGATATAAGTATTTTTTTCAGGTTCTAAACATAAATCTTTTGTCACTCAGCTTCAACAATCTTTGGTAATTACTGGCCACTTTTGGCATTCCTTAATGTTTTTTTGATCTCCATGTGATTAGAATGATATAAAAAAGGAAATACACCAAAATTTTAGACCAAAATAATGAATTTGCGATTTTTTTTCCTGAATTTACAAAATTTTTATTAGGAGTGGGTATCTCTCTTATAGTGTGTGTGTGTGTGTGTGTGGGGGGGGGTGAGATTGATCCCCTACCTCTAAACAAAAGAATGCTATTTTCTTTCTTTCATTCATTCTTTCTTTCTTTCTTTCTTTCTTTCTTTCTTTCTTTCTTTCTTCCTTATAGAGGTATATTATGTTCTAAATTATTTAAATAATTCTCTCAGCTGATGCCTTACCATATTTTGTTTTTTCCAACTTTTGTTCCTGGTGGGAATTTAACATCTGTTTGTGCAGGTGTGGTTGAGAACAGCATGGGAACAGCAGTTTCTTTACACTTAGTAGTGGTGACATTTGAATATTTTAATAAGTTTTAATTATGTTGTTGGCTATTCTTATCAGTTACTAGAAGGAGAAATACCTAGGCAATGATTTAAGAATATATTCTTACCATACTGTTTTTCTTCTTTTCATTAAATGATACATAATTTTCTCTTACATTAGCACAAGGCAGTTGTCTTACTACTTTGTTATCACAATTACTGAAATACTCATTTAATATATAATGTAATAATTAATGAAAGGTTTGTATGATGTATTTACTATACACATTCTTTTTTATTTTTTCTTTATTGTTCAGTTTATTAATTACATTGTTCCCCCGTTTTTTTACCGCCCTATAGCTCCCCTCCACCCTGTACCTATCCCACCCTCCACGCTCACCTCCCCTCCCCACTGTCCTCTCCCATTGTTGCAAGATTTTTCTCCAGTCTCTTGCTGTACTTCCCACAACCCTTTTCTCCCCAGGAATTGTCAGTCCATTTCCTCTCTATGTCCATGATTCTGTTATATTCACCAATTTATCCTGTTCATCAGATTATTAATTCCCTTGATTTTTATATTCACTTGTTAATAGATGTATATTTGTTGTTCATAATTTATATTTTTACCTTTTTCTTCTTCCTCTTCTTAAAGAATATCTTTCAGCATTTCATATAATATTGGTTTGGTGGTGATGAACTCCTTTAGCTTTTTCTTATCTGTGAAGCACTTTATCTGATCTTCAACTCTGAATGATAGCTCTGCTGGATAGAGTAATCTTGGTTGTAAATTCTTGCTATTCATTATTTTGAATATTTCTTTCCACTCCCGCCTGGCCTGCAACGTTTCTGTTGAGAAATCCGCTGACAATCGTATGGGTGCTCCCTTATAGGTAACTAACTGTTTTTCTCTTGCTGGCTTTTAATATTCTCTTTATCTTTTGCTCTTGCCATTTTAATTATGATGTGTCTTGGTGTGGTCCTCTTTAGATTCCTATATTTTGGGGTTCTGTGTACTTCTTGGGCTTTTAAGTCAGTTTCTTTCACCAGGTGGGGGAAGTTTTCAGTCACTATTTCTTCAAGTAGGTTTTCATTACCTTGCTCTCTCTCTTTTTCTGGCACCCCCATAATTCGGATGTTGGCATGCTTGAGGTTGTCCCAGAGGCCCCTTATACTATCTTCAATTATCTGGATTCTTTTTGTTTCTTGCTTTTCCAGCCGAGTGGATTTTGCTTCTTTGTATTTCAAATCTTTGACTTGGTTCTTGTGGCCCTCTGGATTGCTTTTAGGACTTTGTGTAATATTTTTTATTTCAGTCAGTGTATGCTTGATTTCTAGTTGGTCCTTTTTCATATCTGTGACGGTCTCATTCATATCCTTGTAGATCCTGTTCATTTCCTTGTAGGTCTCATTCATTTCCTTGTAAGTCTCATTCATTTCCTTGTAGGTCTCATTCATTTCCTCATAAGTCTTGTTCATTTTCTCGTTGGTCTTGTTCATTTCCTCGTAGTTCTCATTAAATTCATTGGCCTTTTCTAGGAGCCTCTTGAAAAGCCTTATAACCGTGGTTTTGAACTCTATGTCTAGTCGTCTTTTTTCCTCCATTTCTTTCACACCTGATTTCTTTCCATGTCTCTGCATGGTGGCTGTTTTATGTGGTAGATGTCCTCTAAGGGACAATGGCTCAGCCTCCCCAGTTACCTGAGGTGGGTACTCTTACTGCAATCATTTATGGATTGTACAGTATTTTGAATTTAAGCCCAGCTTGTTGTTGTTAGCCCTAGGAGGGTTTGGCCTCCAGGCCAATTGGCTGTGCAGGGAAACTGTGTTCAGTTTGGATGGGCAGAGTCTCTGAGCTGAGCAGGCAGCATCAGCGTCAGCTACGCCCTATGCAGTGCGCTGGTCTCTGTTGGGTGGTAATGGTTGTAGGTACCTCCAAGAGAAAGTCGCTAGTCTCTACCCCTTGCCAGACAACTCTGCCTCTCCCCAAATGAGTCTGCACACCCAAAGTTTTGCCCAGGGTTTTCCCGGTGGTCTCCAGGACCAGGGGGCAAGTTGCCAGGGAGCAAGTCACACGTCTGTGCTGTCGCACACTTTATGTGCGCAAACTGCTGTTCCAAGCAACCTGGATTTTCCTCAGACTAGGAGTCCTCTGCCGCACCCAGCTTCCAGGGTGCGTACCCCGGACCTCAGACCTTGCCTGGCACTGGGGAATCTGTGCAGTGGGACTTCTCCGCATACCCTGGACCTCTCCTGGCACTGGGGAATCTGTGCAGTGGCACGTCTCTGCCTTCCCTGTTGGAGAGATCCAGCCAGGATTGCTGCTGCCAGCCCTACAACCTGCGTGTGCGGCCACGGCTTCTAACCTCTTGATTCTGCACGTATCTTCAAGTCTGCGCTCCGCCACTCTTCTGAGTCTCAGTGTCCCACCTTTACTTTTATTTGTGGAGTTTTCACTCAGCCAGCTTTCTGGTGATTCTGGATGATGTTTGTTTTGTTGTTATGTTGTAGTTTTTGAATTGTTGCACGGGGCAGCACACTAGGTATTTACCTATGCCACCGTCTTGGTTGCCTCCCTACTATACACATTCTTGAGGGATATGTAATTTCAGTATAACATTTCTCCTTTTTCCCACAATGCCTTTCATATCAATCTTTCATCAATAAATGTTCATCAGAAGGCATTCCTAGAGAATTGAGTAGTTGAACTTTGCATAAATTTCAGTGTTTTGTGATAAGACATGAGTTAAATGAGTTTGCTGCAGTCTTCATCTTGTAGTCAGGGAGTACCCATTGCTGTGGCTTAAGGCTGAATAGGCTAAAGTCCCCTGTAAAATGTAACTGGATTTTGAAGAATTCCACAAATTAATTAAGACTGAAGATTTCTTAAATTAATCAAGACTGAAGATTTCTTTACTTGATCTTTTAGAATGTTTGTTAATAACATAAGTAGTTCATTAAGCACATCTTATCTCTTAAAAAAATCTAGTAGTTTAGTATTTACTGATCTCAAGTAATTCAGGGTATATTATGAATATTTCTTACAGCTTCCAAATTCCATGATTTGGGACATAGTATGCTCACACAACCATACTATGGAATCAGAGTTCAATCAGGGTTTACCCGTGGTTACAAAAGAGGACATTGTTTTTTATCCTAGTCACTAGTAGAGAATTAATATGTTTAAATGTTCTATGAAGAATGTAGCTATACCATCATATTTTTAAAATATACAATTGACCTGGCCGAGTGACTCAATTGATTGAATCATCATCCTGTATACCAAACAGATGGTGAGTTTGATCCCCAGTTGGGGTGTGTATTGGAGACAACCAATTGATGTTTCTCTCACATTGATCTCTCTCTCTCTCTCTCTCTCTCTCTCTCTCTCTCTCTCTCTCTCTCTTTCCTCCTCCTCCTCCTCCCCCCCCCCCCCCCCGCCCATCAGTAGACATATCCTTTGATGAGGATTAAAAAGAAAAGTCACAATTGGCTAAACTCTTATTGTAGCAATTGTATTTTACATTTTGAGGTACTGAAACTTCTGAAACTTGATAAACTTTTGTAACTAAAAAATAAATGATTTTTCTAACATGAGATTCCTCTTACAAAGTGGAGTTTCATCAACTCCTAGCTGTTCTGTTGAGCTTTTCTGGCACAAAGACACCTGAGTCCCATTTTTGGCAAGGACAAAAATAGCATTTTTGTCCTTGCTTAGAATAATGGGGTTGAGGAAGAGTTGCTTTGTTTCCAGAAAGCAGGAGAACTGCTTTGGTGAACTAGTGCATAGGAATACACAATGCACTGTCGCATTTCTTTAGGTGGGAAGGATTTATGCTCAGTTCTAAAAGGGGCTCATATCTGTTATTAACCTACATTTTTCATGAGGCCTTCATCAAACTATACCAGGTCCATGGCAGAAATTTTAAGCAGTTTTCTTTTGAATGGATATAAAAGGTTTTAAGTGCTGGATCAAGCAACAATCAGACTCAACATAGGCTGTTCCAGATTTTTCCCAAACAGAACTGGCATCAACTTCACCAGCTTAAACTGGGCTTCTGTTGTTAGAAATGAAAAGCAAGTCAGAAGGCATCAAATGTAATTCCATTTTGAATATACCAACTCTTAGTTGCCCTGCTGTAGCAACTGGAGACTCTGAAGAAATTGTAAGTTAAAGGAGAGAAAATGTAATTATGTTTCTGTGGGATTGTAAGAGCTTATGTTAGTAAAATTCTGCTTTTTAAAAGTAAGCCTTCCTACAAGGCAGGCTTTTAGAAATTTTCACTCTAGTAAATTGCAGTAGAATATTTTTATTTAATTGGCTACTAGATGCAGGAGTTTCAGTTAGCCTGTCTTCATGATGTCTTTTAAAATTTCCAACAATATCTTTTATCACCAGTTTATGAATGACGTGAAGGCATTTAGATTGAGTGATTCATTGACAATGTGCTAATAAATGTTGGTATTTAAAAATGTAAAATAATCAGAAGGCTTATTTTAGGACATACAATTGTGAGAGGGAGGTGTGCTACACAGTGTGTGCTAATTATAGTGGTCAATCCAACTAGACAATCAAAGTCACAAACATTGTTTCTTAGTAAGAAAGTACAGATTTGGACTCTGACTATTGCTCTTAAATATGGACCACATCTCTAGGCGGTTTCTTTGAGGAGTATATAGAGTCATAAGGAAACCCAACAAGAGCTGTTAACTTTCAAAATGGCTGCGAAAGTACCCTGAAATTCAACCCTGCTTTGTGTTGTGAGATGTCACACAAAGAACACCTTAAAACAATTTGTAGGGGTACATGAAAAAAAGAGAAAGATGTAAAAGTAACAAAATGAGAAGTGGATACACAGGTCTTTCAGACTTAAAATGAATGAAGGAGCTGGCAGAAGGAACCTGTGTCCATGGCACAGAAATGCTTGGACCTGCACCTGAAAGGTTAACAAATGTGAAGCCACTCAGAGAGGCATGATGACTCTATTGGCCACATCCCCCTGACTGATTCACAATTGTGGAAATATTAGCAGGTTTCATAAGGGCAGCCAAAAATCAATCTGAGAATCTCAGAACATTGTACTGAGGAAAAGAAAATAGTTGAATATATGTAATTGAAGATTATTTCCATAGTCATTTACAATGCTACATATGCACACACAGAAAAAATACAAAAAGAAATATTGCCTAGCAAATCATATTATATATATATAATTCATTTTTAATAATTTCACCATTGTTTCATGTGTAGTGATCACTATATCAATTTAAATTTTGGGGAAATAGAATTAGGGAAGCCTGGCCCTGGGTAACTGGGTAAGTATGAATGTTAGTAAACTTGTTGCTCTCTAGTCCTTGCTTCCTGGTCACTGATCTTCCACTTTGACTCTTATTTTTAATCACCCAGGATCCTCATGGTGTCCAGATCAGTTCCAACTTCCCCTTCTGGGGCTCATGTGTCTTTCTACCCTTCTTATATATGACTCCTCTCCTACCACCTCTCTCTCTCTCTCTCTCTCTCTCTCTCTCTCTCTCTCTCTCTCTCTCTCTCTCTCTCTCTCTCTCTCATTTATTCATCAATTCATGCAATTCTGTCAAACAAAAAATATATGTCTCAGTATATCCTTTCCTCTATTTCCCTCATCTTAAAATGAGTCAATATTTTATCCCCTATTCCTTTAGGTTCAGGGCAGTTGGATAATCTGACATACTAATTCACCAAAAGGCATTTTTGGATTTTGATGGATTGTTTTATATCTCCCAGGGAATCCTTAAATATATGGTATTTTTTAACCAAAATGTTACTTCTTGCTTTAATGAAAGAGCAGGGAGATATACAATAATCACCTCTTATCATATGTGTGACTGCCAATTCTACCTATATTCAAATAGGTATAAAATGTGGTTCCAAAGATTCCATTATAATTATGGATATGCCTGGGTCCTATTCACTATAAGGTATGTATGCCCAATTGGAACCATGCTTTTTAGTCTGGGAACAACCCGTGTTTTTCAAGGATCAACTGTACTTCCCTAATAGAAATTAAAACTGGAATTGAATAGGCCAATTCTATTTTATCGATGAGAGTCTTAGATCACAGAAACCCGTGTTTTTAGCAACATATCCTTCATAGCCTATGGTTGAACACCTGCTATCATTTCTGGAATTTAAAATATTTCAAGGTATTTAATGAATATTGAGTATTTTGTTTCTCTGAGGGATACATTCCTTTCTCCCTGAATGAACATAAGCAAGAGAAGCTAGCTAGTGTTGCTATTTGCCTGAAGAGTGATCTGTAGAAAGTGAGATTGGGACTTTTAGGAGTTAAGGCCCTTCTTAGCTGAAAGCGTTGTCTCATGCCTCTCTGGAACAGTCCTGGGTATCCTGGCTAGTGTAGCTCAGTTAGTTGAGTGTCATCCTGTCCCATGCATTGAAGGTTGGTATTTTGATTCCTGGTCAGGGCCATATGATCAGGTTGAGGGTTGTTTGGTCCCTGATGGTTGATGTTTCTTTCTCTGTCTCTTTACCTCCGTCCCTCCCTCCCTTCCTCTCTCCCTCTCTCTCTCTAAAAATCAATTGAAAAAAACATACTGCCAAGAGTTCTTAAAAACAAACTTTAGTCCTAGGTAGTAAAATGGGCATTTCTGTGGGTTTTCTCTTTATTTAGAAACAGCTTCTGTTATCTTGGGTTTGTTGTCTCTTCAAACTGTCTCACTCTGTCAGGTTCTTCCTCTATTTTCCATGAGTCTCTCAGCTCTTAAACTCTTGTTTATTTTTTGTGACTTTCCCAAAAGACAGTTTCTCAGCCACATCCTCTAAGATAACCTGTTTGTTTTTTAACAGCTCTTCTATGCTACAGTTCTAAGTGGCCACTTTTTTGAGGGCATTGTTCAGAGTCTTCTAGATTAGCTCTGGGGAAGCAAAATCTGCATAAATACTCACTGTCATCATCTTAACTGCCTCCTCAGCAACTTTCTGTTTCTCTATGAGGCAGAGGAATGGTCTGTTGATTTCTCCTTTAGCTCAGAGTGTATTCATAGATACTAAAAGGATTCCAGGATGCTCTGATTCTTTTTGTGGTGGATAATTCAGGACTCTAGGGAGCTTGGCGCAACCCTCCAATTTATACTTACTTCTTTGGGCAAAGCAACACATAACGAATCAAGACTCAGAAGCAGTTCTGGGCTTATCATAGTTCCCTGAGGTAATTATGCAAAGTAAACTCTAATAAAGAGCATGGGTTATACACATAAGAGCAGCTTAAATCCAGGCTTCATTTAAGCTTATTGTGGGAGCAGATATTCGGTGGTTTATTTTCTTTTCCCTGTGGACTAAAAGATTAGTATTCATTTCATTTCAGGGTTCTTCAAGGAGAGACAGTTAAATGATGAAGAAAATCACATCCTGAGGAATGACAGGTGGTCTTGTACCGTGCACTTTTTGAGTGTGTCTGGGTGTAGTTTTCGCTGTCTAGTCCTTCAGAGCTGAGAAGTGGGAGGGATTCTAATGAAGGACATCTCTATGGAAAGGAGACACCTAGGGATGGCTATCTCCTCCATTTCTGGTGCATGGCTAGGACTTCTGAGGTTATCAGACCACTACCTAATTTCCCTTGAGAGGAAAATAGTCCAAACTCATAGCATTGATGAAAAGATTAGGAAATTGTCTTAGTCAATTTGGGCTGCTATAACAAAATATTATGTAGAGCGGGTGGCTTATAACAACAAGCAATTCTCACTGCTCTGGAGGAAGCAGTCCAAGATCAAGGCCTGGGCACATTCAATGTCTGGTGAGGGCCCACTTCCTGGTTCATAGAGGTCTGTTTGTTATAACCATACATGATGAAGAGGCAGAGGGTCTCTCTGGGGTCTTCTTAATAAGGGAACTAATCCTATTTATGAGGGCTCTGCCTCATGTCCCAATCACCTTCCATAGGTCCTACCTCCTAACCATCAACTTGCAGGTTAGGATTTCAACATAGGAAATCTGAGAGGCATAAATATTTAATTTATTGAATAAATACTATAATAGATATAGTTTTGCTGAATTTGTGGGCAGATTAACGGCATTGTTAAAGGATTTTAAATTCTTTTCCTTGATGGCCCATTAATGTCAGGCGATGTATTTTCCAGTTTCACTCATTTTCAGGCCCTAATGGCTGTGAGATACAGGTCAGTTCTACCCAGGCTTCGTGTTAATCCTCAGTAAGTCAGAAAGGGAGCATCAGAAGCCTTATCCACTGGCAGGTGGAATCTGGAATCCTGCCACATATATGTGGACACATGGAATACTCAGCTTCCGATGTGATACAGAACAGCTCTTATTGGCACCTACCTCCTCACAGGTGTTAGGCAATAAAACCTAGATGTGGATCTAGGTTTCTATATTCTACTACTTCAGAGATTTTAAACTCATTATCGTTTCTGATAGCCAGATTGATGCTTAAGAAAACTAGTAATATTGATAATAGCTTAGCTTTGTTTAGCACATTCATGTAGCACTAGGTGGAATACACTTTTTCAAGCATTTTATGTGGATTACCTCATTTTACTCTCACGCCAATCCTATGGAATATCTTACCCCCACTTTACACTTTATAAATTGGAAGATTTGAAAGGTTAGTTAATTTATCTGAGTTACACAACCAGTAACTTGCAAAGCCTGTATTTGAAGCCAGACTTCATGACTCTAGAATAGGGATTGGGAACGTGTAAGGGTCCTGAAATCATTTGGTCTGGCTCTGCCAAAGTATTAGGGGTGTGAGTTAATTAAATGTTTGACTAAATATAGCAGGCTAGTTTTTAAGTTGATAATATTGTATGGTCCAGGAATAATAAATATAAATATAAATATATTATAAATATATTTAATAAATATATTTATAATATATTTATAAATATCCGAATGGCCCTTGACAGAAAAAAATTCCCCACCCCTAATGTATCTTCTAGTTTATGAGGACTCAGGTGAGAAACTCTTAAAATCTTATTGTAGCATCTGCTTTATTTATATCTCATGGAAACACTATCAATCTCAGGTACCTATTTTTTTGTGTACTAACATTACATTTTGGCTTTATGTATTTTCCCTTTTACCAAATTTTCTCATTTACTAATTTTCATTAAATGGTATGTATTTTAGTGTGGTGATTAGAGTAATGCTTGTAGCTGCTACATCTCTCATTGGCTTTACACAGAAGTTCATAGTTTGTCAGTGTTGGCATACCTGGTTGGTGGGCTGCCTTCTTCATGGTGATTCAGGGATTTAGATTTACTTCATTGTGTGGCTTAGCCTTCCTTTAGGGCTACACAGTCCTCTGTGTTCAGTGAGGAATGTGTTCCAATGGAGAAGGAGAGGATAGAGTTAGGCACACTTCCCAAATAATATGGTTGGAAAAGATGTGTCAGTTTCTTTGGCAAGAACCATATAAAAGACCCTACCTGAGGTAAGAAGACTAAGGAATGTAGTACTTGGCTTAACATCTGCTTTTGGCAATAGTTACATACTGTGAATGGGTGAACCAGAATCTTTGGTGGATAATCAGCCATCCTTGACGTGTTTGCTAACATATAGATCTCTTTTTTGTAAAAAGATTGGGTATAAATGAATGATAAAGTAAAGGTTCTGAAAATTGTTTAGCAGCTATAAACTTGGAACCAGTATGGCTGTATCAGTCCTCCAACGCTTTGTACCTATTGGGCCAAAGTCTCTGGGTGCATTTATATAGTTTTGTCACTGAGCCTCTGTCTTGATGTGTGATTAAGTTAAACTTTCCAGGTCTTGCCAGACAATCTGACTGTCACTTACAGCCCTAGATCTGGAGTGCCAGACCACAGTTTCTGTCTTTACATCTGCTGTCTGGGCTGCTCCTTCAAAACTGGTGGAGCCCCCAGAACCCTAAAACTGATACCCACTCAACCAAGCACAGCCAATGCATACAGAATTAATGCCAGGGATCTCCTCTATTGATTCCTAGGATGGAATTTCCTTTGGTAGTCAGTAGTTTCTGATGAGATTTTGCTAGTTGGTTTTCCAAGGCCATGACTCTAACAACAGTCGGGTGATCTCCCTTATATCTGTATCCAATTTAATATATGGTCATCTAGCCCCATCCTCATTGAATGTACATTACCAATTAGAGAATGTCTACAAGCCTATAAGCCTGGCTCAGTCATTTTCTACTTCATGTGCCCCTTTCTTCTATTAGTATTAATACTTTGTCAAATTCTATATATCTCCAGCTGGTAATGAACCTGTTATCTCATTAACTCCAGGGTTGTTCCATTCATTATAAACTAGAGGCCCAATGCACAGATTCGTGCACTGGTGGGGTCCCTTGACCTGGCTTGTGGGGATAAGGCCTAAACTTGCTCTCCAACATATCCTGAGGGGTCCTGGATTGCGAAAATGTGATTCTCAGGTGATGCACCCGAGAATTGGGTTCCCTCCTCTCTTCTTCCAATATTATGTCACTTTCTCTCTGTATCTGTTTTTTTTTTTTCATCTTACTTTACCCTAAGTTTGGTGGTAACTGGCAATTTGTGGGCATTTAGCTGCAAAATGCAATTATTTAGCAAATAGGATTTACTTAGCCTAGAATCTAGTCACCCTAAGGCGGGACCCTGCTCAATGTCAGGCTCCCACCCAGGCAGAGTCCTGTGACTGTGAGAACCTCCTTCTTCCCACCTGAGCTGCTCCTTTATCTCCTTCCCTCCCCAGAGGTTGCCCTTTGGTGCTACTGTCTGCCTGGAAGAAGGGAAGCTACAGCCAGTTTCCTAGCAGAGAATGATAGTGGGAAAATTTGAATCTTCCACTGGAAATTGATATTAAGCAGATGGGTTTGCATGAGTGCCAGATGGTGGGACCACTGCTTGTAGGTCCTGCATATCTCATCATTTAGCTAATTGAGTCATAAAGTTTCTGAAAGGGCCAGACCTACAACCTCTGCAATGGGCTAGAGGCCCAGTGGAGAACCAGATCTGAAGTGGGGAGCCAATGGGCAAGAAGCCCAGAGCACAGATTCATGCATTAGAGAGGTCCCTCAGCCTGGCCTGTGGGTATCAGGCCAAAACCACCTCTCCAACATCCCCAGAGGAGTCTCAGATTGTGAGAAGGCAGTTCTCTGGTGACACACACTGGAATTGCTCCCTCCTTTTTGGTTCTGGGTACATCATTTAAGAACCACAGCTGCCAAGTCACTGCAGGTTGGCAGCTCCTGCGTTGAGTGTCTGCCTCCTGGTGGTCACTGTGCATCATAGTTATCGGTCAGCCGGTTGACCAGTCCACTGGTTGGCTGGTCACCTAGGCTTTAGATAGATGTTATTCATCAGCCTTTGGTACTCAAAACCTACAAAAATACTAACAGATCAGAAAAGAGACACACATCATAAGTCAGATCACCCAATATGAAAAGGTAGCCCAGGTCCATCTGAGGAATATGGCTTTTACCTTCCTATAGGAACTCGGTATTCCCAATATGACAATCACAAGAGAGTAGATAAATCAAATTCACTTAACCTTTTCACATAGCTAAACTCCCCAGTTAGGTGGCATTAACAGTCATGTATAGCTTGCATATGTGATTTATATTTCTATTTCCCAGACAAGAAGACAAAAATGAAGGAGAAAAGCTGAACCAACTTATACAAATTTATTTTAGACAGAATGTTTGAGCCAAGAAACAAAAAGTTCATGCTTTAATTAAAGAGCACAAAGGCAATATAAACTAAAGGGAACTTGCCCCTTTGGATTCTCACCCTGCAGTGCAGGGCACAGATTGAGAGATATTCATGTCTCTGGGTAGGGAACAAGTTGGTAGAAGCTGCCAACTTTGTGTGGATTTGCTTCATTTTTTGCTTTTTTGTCCTTTCTGCATGCAGAGTAGTGTCACAAAAGGGGATGGTTATTATACAAATAAGTAGAACTTTATTCTAGGCTTCAATGCATTATTCACTTGTATGGACCCTAAGCAAATTTCTGGACTTCAGTTGGTTCAACCATTAAAAATAATGGTAAAAGTGATGACACGAATATTCTAGCATTGGGTTATATCACCTGCTTAGGAACCTTCAGGATTCTTCCATACCAAAGAAGAAGGCTTCATGGCTGAGAGAGTCATTTTCCCTGAGCACCTCTTGCCAAGCAGACCCAGTGCTGAATTTTTGGTGGTTTATTTGGTTCATACAGTGGTTTTAATGTTTGGAATTTGTATGGTGTTAAGATCATGTTCTGTACTTTACTGCAGACCTCACCATTCCCCCATTTTATCCTTTTCCAGGATAAGGGGCATTTTATTTTGTAATGTTTCATTTAAGAGATTTGTGTAAAATGAGTTTTCCCATGAACATATGTAATACCTTGAGATATCATTTAAAGGGGTGTAGAGAGTAGAATTAATATTTATTGGGTAGATACTTTCTTTTAAACAATTTAAAAACATTTATTTTTATTGATTTCAGAGAAGAAAGGAAAGAGAGAGAAAAATAGAAGACATCAATGATGAGAGAGAATCATTGATGGCTGCCTCCTGGGGATCAAGCCGCAATTGAATCAGTGCCCCGATGGCCTCCTGGTCGACGCTCAACCACTGAACCACACTGGCAAGTTTGGGTAGTTAATTTCTGTCACGAACTTCTTGTGTGTTATTTCCACTTATACCCATGGAGATGTTTTGAGTAAGGCAGTTCCTTCCATTTTACAAATGAGAAGACCAATATTGTATAAATAGCTCCTGTATACTTAGTAGAGCAGTGTATAGAAGGCAGGCAATGACTCTCCGTTCTAGAACTTCTTCCTTTCAGTCTCTGACTCTCATGGTTTACAGGGACTACAGGCAGTAGCATGCCTCTGCTTGTTAAACAAAACGAGATAATAAATGCTCATAATGTGATAAAAAAAAAGTCATTTTAAAACTAGGGCACGCGAATATGTGCCTTTCCTTCTTTCTTTGAACAAAACACCCGCTGATTTCAAGGGCACTTTTATATTGATAAAAAATGGTAAAGTAATCTGCTAGTCCTTGATTACTAGTTTGATATATATGGAATCCTATTTTCTATTTTTCATGTACCCACAATATAATAGGGATAGGTAATAATTTTGCTGTTTAACACAGTCATGTTTATGCAGTGCATAGAAATACCTGCTGAGTCTTGCAGTGGAAAAGAACTAAGACTGATAAACACTAGAAACATGGATATTTACCTGTTATTATATTACCAATATTGCCATTTCTATCTTGCACAAAAAGGTACAGTTGTGTGTATGTATTTATCTCTATATATATACTTTTATACCTTACATATTTCTGTCCATTACTTATACTTTCTAAGAAGCTGTGGAAGCAGTAATATAACATGATAGAAGTACTGTCATTGTAAGATATAGAAAAGCATCAAGAGATAAATGGCCTTGTTATTGACTAAAGTAAAGTAGAATGACCTTATGATTTAGATATGAATGACTTAATGACTTCCTTTCATGTGGTCAGTGTCAGAAGGCCATCGTTAAACCATCATTTGCCTTAAGGATGTTGCTGCTTTTTAAAGGCTGGACTCCAATCTTACCGAATGTTAAAGCAGCAGCCCTGCCAACTGCATTTGTTGACTGTCAGGAAATTCATCTGTAAGCCAGTGATATGGCATCTGTGAAATGTGATTTTACTTTTACTTTCCTGAGAATAGAGAAATTGTATCCTTGGAATGGTCTGTTAGAGGATAGTGACAGTTGTACGTTTTCTCTTAATAAATTTTTTACCAGAACTAAGAAAGGGTCTAACTTGTAATGTACGGCACAGGGGACTACATAGTCAATAATATTGTAATAACTTTGTATGGTGATCATATCATAAAGTATATTAAGGTTAAATCACTATGTTGTATACTTGAAACTAATATATTATATATCAACTATATTTTAAATTTTTTTAAAAAATTACTTATTCTGTGCCTTATAATTCAGATGAAGAAATGTGGGGGCTAGAGTCCAACAAAGGCATTTAAAACAGGAGTCCTTAACCTTTTCGATACCTTAGACCCATCTGCTGGCCATTGAAATGTGTGGATGTCTTCTGAGTATGCTGTAAGTACATAAAATAAGACATTTCTGTCTGTAAGGGAAACCAATTATATTGAAATACAATTATAAAAATATATAAATAAATCTATGCAGAAGAAATATATGTTTTCTGATTAGTGAAACATTGAAAAGTTAAACACTATTTTAAGATTTTTAGGAACAATAATGTGAATTTTAAGTGAGAAACTCATAGATAATGTTAAGATTCCTGGTTGACAATTTAAATTTCAGTTAAAAGATATGGAAAATCTATTTTTTAACACATTAACAAACTCCTGATTATTATTTTTCAGCTTTATATGGTATTGTTTTTATATGTGCAGCTTATTAATTAATCATATACTTTACATAGTGTTCCCCTCGATATTTCCAGTACCCCACCTGGCACTACCCATAGTTATTGCAATATTATTGACTGTACTTCTTGTGTTGTACTTTACATCCTCATGACTATTTTGTAACTGCCAATTAGTGCTTATTAATTCTTTCATCTCTTTCATCCAGTTCACCTGCTCCCCTATGCCCAGGCAACCACCAGTTCCTTCTCTGTGTTTTGAGTCTGATTCAATTTTTACTAGTATTTGTTTATTTATTTTATTCTTTAAATTTCACATATAAGTGAAATAAAATAGTATTTGTCTTTCTCTAACTTATTATATTTAGCATAATACCCTTTAGGTTCATCCATACTATCACAAGTGGTAAGATTTCATTCTTTTTTTTAATGGGTGAGTAATATTCCACTGTATGTATGTTCTACCACTTTGTTATCCACTCATCTATCAATTGGCATTTTGGTTGCTTCCATAACTTTTATTGTAAACTAGTGGCCTGATGCATGAAATTTGTGCAAGGTAGGCCTTCCTTCCCCTTTCTGCTGGCACTGGCTTCCCTCTGGCACCCGAGACCCTGGCTTCCCTCCAGCTGCCAGCAGGCACCTGGGACCTGGGCTTCTCTCCCAGCCATGGCTTCATCCGGAAGGACATCTGGTCTAATTACCATGTTATGCTTTTATTATTATAGATAATGCTGCAATGAACATAGGTCTGCATATATTCTTTTGAATTAGTGTTTTGGGTTGCTTTGGTTATATTCTCAGAAGGAGGATTGCTGGGCAATAATGCAGATCCATTTTTAATTTTTTTGTGGAAAATCTACACTGTTTTTCTTAGTGGCTGCTCCAGTCTTTATTCCCATCAAAAGAGCACGAGGCTTCTCGTTTCTTCATATCCTTGCCAACACTTGTCATTTTTGGACTTACTGATGATACCCATTCTTTTCTGTTGTTGTTTTTTTTTCATATACATGTATTAGTACATTTTACTTATTGTTAACCCTATTAGAGGTATCCCCCATAATCCTCCCCTTTACCCACCTCCACTCAGCCCCTACTACCCCCCTCTCTGGCAATCACTGCAACTATGTTGTCTGTGTCCATGGGCTATGCATATATATTCTTTGGCAATTTCTTCACCTTCTTTCATCGAGTTCTCCAACCCCCTCCACTCTGACATCTGTCAGTCTGTTTTGTGTATGCATGTATCCATGTGTCTGGTTCTGTTTTGTTCATCAGTTTCTTTGGTGTTTTTAGATTCCACATATAAGTGAGATATATTATATTTGTCTTAACTCTGTCTAGCTTATTTTGCTTAGAATAATAGTCTTTAGGTCCATTTATACTCTCATAAAAAAGGGTTCCTTCTTTTTTATTGCTGCATAGCATTCATTGTGTAAATATATCATAGTTTTTTATTCCACTCATTTACTGATGGGTACTTGAGCTATTTCCAGATCTTGGCTATTGTAAATAATGCTGCTATAAACATATAGGAGTGCATATACTCTTTCTGATTGGTGTTTTAGGATTCTTAGGATATATTCCCAGAAGTGGAATTCCTGGGTAATAAGGCAGTTTCATTTTTAATATTTTGAAGAAGCTCCATACTGTTTTTCCACAATGGCTGCACCAATCTTCATTCCTACCAACAGTGAACGAGGGTTCTCTTTTCTCCACATCCTTGCCAACATTTGTTTTTTGTTGATTTATTGATGGTAGCCATTTGACAGATGTGAAATGATATCTCATTGTAGTTTTAATTTGCAACTCTCTGACAATTAGTGATGTTGATCATCAAATCTAATAAAAGAGTAATATGCAAATTTGACTGTACTTTCACCACACCCAAAAGCCACCCCCACAGCCATGCCCACCAGCCAATCAGGAGCAAATTATGCAAATAAACCCCAACCAAGATGGCTGCTGCCACTGAGAGCAGGAGGAAGGCTTGGGTTTCCCCAGCAACAGAGGAAGCCAAGCTTTCTGCCTCCCTAGGCCTCCATTCAAGGTTACAAAGTTTCAATTATAAAAGATACAGAAATGGCAACAGCCACTGTGCTGGAGAGAACAGAGGCTTGGGTTTCCCTGGCAATGGAAGAAGCCAAACTTTCAGCCTGCCATTGCTGGCCTAGGCCTCCACTCTACGCTACAATTTTCAAACAGAAATGGCTGCCACCCCAGAGCGAGCAGAAGGCTTGGCTCCGCTCCAGGCTACAAAGTTTCAATTGTAGACATAGATTAATCCCAGATTGCAGGGCCTCCACTTGGGTTGCTGGGGGGGGCGTGGCTGGCCTGCAAACCTCCACAGGCCCCTCGTCCAGGCTGCCCCTCACCCCAAGAGAACCCACCCTGATTTGGGACACTCTTCAGGGCAAAACAGCTGGCCCCCTCCCATGCACCAGGCCTCTATCCAATCTAATAAAAGAGTAATTTGCAGATTGACCATCACTCCAACACACAAGAGGGCTGCCTCCATGTGGTCAAAGATCCTGCCCCATGTGGACACAAGATAGCCACCACAAGATGGCCAGCAGGGGAGGGCCGTTGGAGGTTCCAGGCCCTGCAAGGGAGGGCAGGTTTGGGTGATCAGACCAGCAGGGGAGGGCAGTTGGGAGGGACCAGGCCTGCAAGGGAGGACAGTTGGGGGTGATCAAGCCTACAGGGGAGGGCAATTAGGGGTGACCAGGCCAGCAGAGGAGGGAAGTTGGGGGCAAATAGGCTGACAGAGGAGCAGTTAAACATCAATTAGGCTGGAAGGGAGCGGTTAGCGGGTGATCTGGCTGGCAGGCAGAAGTGGTTAGAGGCAATCAGGGAGGCAGGCAGGTGAGCAGTTTGGAGCCAGCAGGCCTGGATTGTGAGAAGGATGTCTGATTGCCCGTTTAGTCTCGATCCTACTAGGTGATCCTACTAGACGAGAAGCTGGATATACTTCAAGGGGTCCCAGATTGGAGATGGTGCAGGCTGGGCTAAGGGACATCCCCCATGCCCCCTGTGCACAAATTTCATGCACTGGGCCTCTAGTCTATATATATAAAAGCCTAAGTGACCTTTGCAACCAAATGACCAGAATTACCAGTTGACCAATTGCTATGATGCTCACTGACCACCAGGGGGAAGATGCTGAACACAGGAGCTGCCCCATGGTGGTCAGTGCACTTTCAAAACCAACCTCCCTCGGCCCCTCCTCCTCCCCCTCATCCAGCTGGGCCTCTCGATAAGCCCCAATGGGGGGGCTGGCTGGCCAACCTCCTGAGGTTCCTCCCCCTGGCCAGCCAACCTCCTGTGCCTCCTCCCCTCCCCAGCTGTCTGGCCCCTTGATAGGCCTCGATTGCCAGTCAGGCTGAAGGGCCCCACCCATGCACAAATTTGTGCACCAGCCCTCTAGTTTTTTAATGTCTATTGGCCATTTGAATGTCCTCTTTGAAGAAGTCTCTATTCAGATCCTTTGCCTATTTTTTTGATTGGGTTGTTTGTCTTTATGGTGTTTAGTTATATATTTTGGAAATTAATCCCTTATCAGATGTGTCATTGGGGAATATGTTCTCTAAAGGGTTCCCTTTTCATTTTGTTGATGGTTCCTTTTGCTGTGACAATGGACATTTTGGTAGCGCTAGATCTTAGAGATTTATCAGGGTGAGGCCACCAGTGTTCATCAGGCCCAAACAGACCTATGGGCCATATGAAGGGAGGTTTCTGCATAGGATTGGTGGCACTGATCTGTTGTGCGTGAGTGGTTGGGGGGTTGCAGATGGGCCACCCAAGAGCCACAGAGCTCAGTTCTTCCCAGGGTCTATAGTGAGGGCCACCAGGAATCAGGAGGCTGAGTTCAGAGTTCTCCTCCAGTTGCCTAGTAGATACCCTGTGGGGAGTTGGGATGCAGGTACTGGTTGCTCTAGAAGGACATGTGTCTCTGCTCGGTCTTTGGACAAAGCCCTGATTTTTAATTTTTGGGGTTCCTTTGGATACCAGGTTAAGGAAATCTGCTTCAGAATGGGAAAGGAAAAAGAGTAAAGGGATGCGGCTATCATAATCACATCCATTTGGGGGATATTTGAAGATGAAAGAGAGATGGCATACATGTGTGTTTTGATAGTATTTATAAATACGGAGGCTTAACTGTTCTTCATGATTTTTAGAGACATCTTTTATGATCTGATATTCATTTTATTTATTTCTTATGTTTTATTTATTAATCCTCACACAAAGATATTTTTCCATTGATTATTTTAGGGAAAGTGGTAGAGAGAGGGAAAGACAGAGAGAAACAACTATGTGAGAGAAACCTATCGATTGGTTGCCTCCTGCATGAGCCCCGATCAGGGCCCCGGCCAGGGAGGAGCCTGCAACCAAGGTACATGCTCTTGACTAGAATTGAACTCAGGACCCTTTGATCTGCAGGCCAACGCCCTATCCACTGAGTCAAACAAGCTAGGGCATAATATTCCTTTTATAAAAATTATCTAACTGAAGTTGAGCAATTCTTTTTCTTTCATTCCAATTTTTTAAGAAGGTTTTAACTAAATACCACATCTGACACAATTCTAATTTAAAATGTTTTTTTTCTACTTACATATCTTCATACATACAGAGAGAAGTACATGGAATAATGTTCACCAGTAGCTGGCAATGATTATTGCTGAGTGAAGATTTGGACACTTATTTTTGTTTTCAACTATTAAACATTTGGCACCAAAAGGAAGGAGGTATATAACAATCGTTTTATAGAGAAAAGAGGAGATGGAAGTACCTCATGTATAGAGGAAAAAAGCAATGGAAGAAAAGATATTGGGATTACAAGTAGAGAAAGGATAAGTGGTGAAAAAATTTGACAGTGGACAGAACAATGTTCGCAACAGAGTACATACTAAAGAAGAGAAAACAATTATTTCTTGAGATCTAAGGCAGTATTGTCTTAAGATTCAGGACACTGGTCCTTCTACCCTGAGCTCTCCTCATGCTCAAAGGTCCTATTTGACTTTCCTCAGGCTACATTGCTTCCTACAGGGCCCAGAGTTCATGGGGTCAAGGGGACATACAGCTACTTGACCAGGCTCCATTTCCGTAGAGGCTCTGAGCTGAGCCAGGGCTTACACAGATATTTTGTTCAGGTCTGTCATAAGGTGGGCCCCATTGCTGGTGTATACTGACACTTCTGGGCCTAAGGGGTGGCCAGGGATTTTGTTTTGGGGTAAGGTGTGGATACACATGCAGGTTGACAGAAGTGCATGCAAAAAGCTACTCAAACTTCAGAATGGATTTGGGAGTGAAGAGTAGAACAGGACAGACTGTAGGATAAGGCTGGGAGCCTGGGGGCTCAGGACTCTCCTCTTCTTTCCAGATTTTATTATAAAATGTGGAGGCTTCTGCATCTTCTACATTCACCGAGGCCTGTTGAATCATTATGAATGTATAAATGACAAGGTTGCAGGGTAGAACATTTATTTTAGTAGTTTGTTAGATGCACTGATACCTTTGAAATATATAAAATATGGAATATGGGTCTCCACTTCTACTTTTGCCCAAGACCTCACAAATGTGGGCCTGATCTAGGCAAAGTGTGGTTCTGAAGAGAAAATGTGATGAATTCATGTTGGATTGCCTAACATGCTTAATTATTGATAAGCTCAATAATTTTGGAGTCAGGCTCTACGGTGGCTGGAGAGAAGGATGTGGGGGAGAGGAAGGGAGGAGAGAAGAGACCAAGGGGTAAAGGGAATTCGCTAGGAATTGGCAGGGCAAGGAGATAAGAAGCAAAACAGTAAAGGCATCAAATGTGAGACAATATGGACTTCTTTGGACTTTTTCTAGTCATGTTTAGGGGCTAAGGAGTAAGGGGCACAATGCAGTTAGTCAGATTTTGTCATCTATTGTAGAAAGTGCCTGGGAAGGCACATGGGCATTTCTTTAAATTGTCAGCTGAATCTGGGGCAGTCAGTAAAGCCACACCCTGGAAACACATTCTGCCAAAAGGCAGAAGTGTTATCAGCTTAACCTTCATTTCAGCCCAGGTGCTAGAAGATGGGTTTATTACGTAAATCCAGCCAAGCACCAGGAATGAATAGGAAAACTTCCTGGTATTTGGGGGTATAAAATAAACATGCTGCATGGCTCTAGGTCACTGTCCATCAGAAGAGGGCAGCAGTGCCACCCAGTCCCAACCTTCTTCTATCTCTATGTCTTGTCTCTTTCATTTTTCTCAATCCCCAGCTGCCCCTACTCAGGAACTAGACTGCTCTCTAGCTGCACTGGACAGGGAAAAGAGAGAAATATTTACAATCTATCTATTCAGTCAACACATTTAGTGAGAACCTATGGCATGAAAGACACCATTCTGTGTACTGGGGCTATTGTGATAAATGCAACTGGCAAAGCCTTGCTTTCCTGAAGCTAACGTTTGCCTTTTTCAAAATTGCTAGGGATAATACAACTCCTCCCAATGGGATGCACCATAAGGATAAAAATCAAACCACATGTAACTCTGACTCAGTAAATAATCATTCAATGTAAAATTACATTCCACTAGTAGTGTCCTAAGTGACGAAACACTACTTAGCCGACAGAGCTATAGTCACTATTTATTGTCTCTTTTGAAAAAGAATTTTATCCAGGCCGTCTTTTAGCATTTTGCTTTCTACAATTTCCCTCTCTTTTTCTGAATTGACAAAGAAGCAAGTTAAAGAAAAACTTCCTACACGTTTTCCATCACTGGGTTAATCAGTAACAAGCATCTCAAAACCTGGCTGTTTGTTGAAGTGCTTGGGTGTGCTGCACTACTTATTCACGTGTAAAAATGCAAGCTTATGACTGGCTTGTTTTTTCCAGTTGATGTTAATTATTTACCTTCCAAATACAAGTAGGAAAGAAGCCAGAGGCCACAGGATTCCCTGCTGAATCCCTGCTGTGGTCTGATGGAGTGAGTTGTCTCTACTTGTTTGTGTCATAGTATCATGATGATGATGTTGAGTTAGTGTAGTTAACTGATTTCTTAGATGGGGCTTTTCAAACAGAGTGTATTATCAAGTACAATTACACCAAAGAGTGGCATGAAAAGGGCTATTAAAAAACTCAGTGATAAGTTTTGTAATGTTATAAGAAGACACAGGGCATTGACATTAACTATGTGATCTCAGGATCTCAGTTTTCTTATTTATAGAAGAAGAAGAATATCTATGCCATAGAGTTTTTGTCATGTTATATTTGATATTTTTAAAGCACCTGGTATGTTGTTCTGCTGATATAGCTTGATCCATCATGTATGTGGCAATTAACACTGCTATTATTGAGTCAATAGATTTTATTGAGCATCCAATCTAATAAAAGAGAAACATGCAAATTGACCATACTTCCACTATGCCCACAAGCCACGCCCACCAGCTAATCAGGAGCGAATTAACCCAACCAATATGGTGGTTAATTTGCATATCCAAAGAGCAAAGCGTGAAGACAGCGTAAGTGCTGAAGAAGGGATGGAAGCTGCAAAGAAGCAAGCAAGCGGGGCAACAAAGAAGGGAGGGAAGCAGGAGGCAGAAGACCACCTCAGGAAGCCCTATTGCAGGAATCTTCCTGAAACGGGCCTCTAGTTTACTATAAGACAGTTACTGTGGTGTATCTGACAATATAACAATAGACAAAGACACTCACCTCACTGAGATTAAGTGTAGCAATTGCATGTAACAATTTTTGTGTGATTGTTTTCAGCATAATGATGTGATATTTTCCAGTGTTCCTTTTTAAAAATCTGCCCCTAATATAAACATTGAAGGGTATTATCAAAGTGCCTCCTATATAATAAATCTGTAATACAAATTTTCAAACGTATATATAACTATTGCAGCCATAGTTAGAATTTTAAAATGCCAGGAAGTATAATAGCTACCTATATGAGGGAAGACAGACTGTTTATTAACAGAGGTCTCAAAGAATGTTTCAGTGGCACTTGTTTTTAGAATATTGTCCAGAAAGGCTGTATGTAGTAGGAAATACAGGGTGTTTGGAACAGACATGCTATTTGGCAGAAAAGAAGGCAGGTCTCCTAAAGCTTTACTTCTGTTTGAGCTAAGGGTGGCAATTCTGAGCCATTTAAAAATGTTTATTTTCCCAGCTTTATTGTGATATAATTGACATAACTATAAGATTGTGTATGTTTAAGGTGTCCAACCTATTACAGGGCAATAAGGAACTAGGAAAATTCCAGGGCAGGTGGAATGGAGAAACTGAGACAGGAAAGTTAAAACAAGGCCAAAGAGTGTGGGCAATTTGCAGCCAGCTTGTAAATAACAAGCCATTATCTTCCCCAGCTGACAGTCCCAGGGCTTGGCAAGATGGATTTGCCAGGTGCTTCTCATGAATTCTGGGAAGGTCACAACAAAGTAATAAAGGATCTTAAGAATTGATCTGTACCAAATATTCAGCAGAGGAATTTTGAAGCCTATAGACAGGAGGGTGTATAACACCTTGGAACCCCATCAACTTGCTCTTCAGATTAGCTGAGAGCCTGTCTGCGCTTTGTAAGCCAGATGTATAGGTTTGCTTGCTTCGCTTCTTTAATAAAGATAAATGCTTTAATAAATTGGCTTTATACAGCACAGTCAAGGTCTCTCATATAAATTCATTTACATGAGAAGACAAGGATTGAGGTTGGAGACAGCCCACTCCCTCTGACTCAGGGGGCTGTCCAGTAACACCTCTCTAGTGTCAATGAGAGGTGCTTTTTTAAAAAAAACTATTGATTTGAAGTAGTCCCATTTTTTTTTCTCCTTAGTTTTCTTTGCCCTAGGACAGTGGTTGGCAAACCCTCTAGTAAATTTTTGGTGAAATCTTTAAGGTTTGCTCAAAGTCAATGATTATCAGAGAGATGCAAATTAAAAAGACCATGCGGTGTCACCTTACATCTATCAGAATGGCTCCCATCAACAAATCAACAAATGACGAGTGCTGGTGAGAATGTGAAGAAAAGGGAACCCTAGTACACAGATGGTGGGAATGCAGCTTGGTGCAGCCTTTACGGAAAACAGTATGGAGTTTCTTGAAAAAATTAAATATGGAACTATCATTTGTCCTAGTAATCCCACTTCTAGGAATATATTCTAAGAGAACTGAAACACCAATCAGAAAGGAAATATGCACCCTTATGTTCATAGCAGCGCAATTTACAATACTTAAGATCTGGAAATAGCCCAAGTGGCCATCAGTAGATGAGTGGATAAAAAAACTGTGGTACATTTACACTATGGAATACTATGCAGGTGAAAAAAAGAAGGATCTTTTTCTTTTTGAGACAGCATGGAGGGATCTGGAGAGTATTATGCTAAGCAAAATGAGGCAGTCAGAGAAAGACAAGTATTACATGATCTTACTCATATGTGGAATTTAATGAACAAAATAAACTAATGAACAAAATAGACCCAGAGACATAACATCATGGAAGACACTGGGAATCTCAGAGGAAAGGAGGGGTTGTGTGGGTAGGAAGAGACCAATCAAAGACCTTATATGCATATATGCATAGCCCATGGCCATAGACAATAGTGTAGTGAAGGCCTGAGGATAAGGGTGGAGGTGGGCTAGAAGGGATCAATGGGGGAAAAAGAGACATATTTAATACTATCAACAATAAAGTTTTTTTGTTTAAAAACTTGTAAGGATTAAGAATACAAATTGGTAACAACAAAATAGGCACAGAAATAGATGTAAATTACTGCATAGGGAATATTGTCAGTAATATTGTAATAATTATGTATGGTGCTAGGTGGGTACTGGAAATATTGGGACAATACTTTGTTAAGTATATAATTATACACATGAAATGAGTATACAATAATATTGAATGTAAACTGTAATAGAAAACAATAAAAAATCTTAGGATAAGATTTCTCTGTAAAGACAACCATATTTGAAATGATGATTGTGGACAGCTTGGACAGTTCCATTTCCCACAGAGGGGATATCCTATAGCCCAAAGTAGGAATAAAACTTCATTCATGTTTCCTTTTTGATATCAAATGCTCCCTAATCTTTACAGTGTCTACATAGATAACGCTCTAAAGAGTGACCTAGCTAGAAATAATTAAAAATAATCCTGCAGACTCAATTTAATACCTTTGAGGATTAGATGCAAATAAAATTTACATATTAATAAAATCAGCAAATATTTTTGCAAAATTAGAGACAGAAATGTTTAAAGGATCATTTTTTTTAGTTGACACTCTTCTAGAAATTCAGTTCAATTAAAAAGCACTTAAATAACTTTATAAGCAATATGTTTTTTAATTATTAATACTGTTTCTATGCCTTACTATAATTAATACAAGAAAGTTAGTATATGAATTAACCTTTAAAAAGAGACAGTTTGTCTTATGAGGATGAGTTATGTTGTAAATTGCCAAAGAAAAAACTGGTTGACTTTGGCTTCACTCCACCAACTATGGAAGAAAATGATACAATATTTTGGAACAAAACAGACTTTTAAACTTTATGTTAAACTGAGTTTAGCAATTTAAAATTAATGTGTCTTGGAAATAAACTTATGATGAAAAAGACCCTACTTTTTGGCTCCCTTATGTATTTAATAGTTTGTTTAATGGATAAAGCTGGACCTTTCTTCTCAGTATGAAATGTTCCAACTTGGTGACCTTTCTAATAAGAATTCAGTTTAATTAGACCTGCTATATCATCTATGTTTAAACTGAAAATGTTTTTTAAATTATGGATGTCTGAACATATTCCATTCCAAGTTTAAACATCTTGATAGTGTTCCACTCATTCAATAATACCCTACTGAATACTTGGTAAATGTCAAGTACTGAGCTAGGCACTTTTCAAAGTTATTAAAGAAGTATGAGTTATATTTCTTGTCCTTGAAGACTTCAAGGTGAGGAGGAGATGTGACATGGAACAGTTAGAGAACAACATAAGACAGAATATAGGTAAGTGTTTGGATGCCTCGTATAGAAGACACATAATATGGGAGGTCAGGAAGAATATTTTGTGAAAAGTATGACTTGACATAGATCATGAAGGTTGAATAGGAAATGGATGTACATTATAACTCAGTAAAAAATGCATATTTTTGTTACTATGGAAATCACATAACAATGTAATTGATCCCTAGATGATGTGGCTCAATTGTTTGAGCATTATCCTGATCTTGGAGAGGTTGCTGGTTTGATTTTCAGTCAGGGTACATGGCCGAGTTGGGGGCTAGATTCCTAGTAGAAGGCATGCACGAGACAGCCAAACAATGGTTCCCTCCCATCGATGTTTCTCTCTCTCTTAAAAAAAAAATCAATAAAAACATATTTTAAAATATAAAAATGTAGTGGAGAGCACATTGAATTATGAGGCATGTGGACATGTATTCATCAAGATTCTGCAATGAACCAGCTATGGGACTAAATTAGCCTCTTTGGCCTCTCAAAATACACTGCACTCAAGCATCATGATATTGACTCATATTTACATTCAAATTCACAGAATACCTTAGGCTTTACCCATCATCCAATTTGTGTAGCTTTAATAAAGGTTACAGAATAGGAACAATGTAGCACACATGGCAACAACCAGTGGTGGTTGTGGTACCTTTAAGGTCCAGCTTGCAGATGTCCCAGGTACTCCTCACTTGTGATGCATGTGGTCACAAAAGACAGGATTGGATGAGTGCAGACCATCTCAGTTCAGGAAAGCCCCAGCTCGGCGGTCTCTTCAACAAGGAAGATTCAGTTAAGGATAAAATCCTGAGCTGTGATATATGATGCATCGTGGAGCTGAGGCGGCAGCATGTGGGGAGACGTCATCCTTAGAGGTGACCAGGGCTACCATGGGGAGGTATTAACAGAGCTGTACATCTCAGACCAAGAGGGAAATGATGGTATGGGTGATGGAACCAAGGAGAAACCTTTCTAAGTTGATCTAAAGGCTTTGATTACAGTGGGAAAAGAACGATTTCCTACTGTTTACAAAAAGACTCTATAACATCACAAACCAGTTCTCTGAAGGTCACAAAAAGAATATTAGAGTTGGGATGTTATTTCTAAATCTCAGATGGAAAACACTAAGAAAATGTGGCCCAGGGAACAAATGAAAAGTGAATTCCAGGAAAAGCAAGAGACAGAAGACAATTTGAGAAGAGGAAAGAGCCTGGAAGAAGCTAGGAAGATTACCATTAAAAATGGCCCACGTCTTCCTGAGCCAAACGTGTGAAGATTCATTCATTAGAAGGGTAGAGAGGCCAACAAGTAAAGGTGTTTGGCTGGGTCAACACGCTGCATAGCCAGGGAAATAATTTAGTTTCTGATGTGTCTTGTCAGATGATTTGTGTCAGTGTTACAATGACATACTCTTGCCCACTCAGAGAAGTGTTGCAGTGTATGGAATCCCGAACCTTACCCCAAAGGGTGGGCAGGCTCCCAGGGGCCATGAGCTGAGTTGTGACTTCTGGGGACTGATTGGGATGGCTCCTGCTAGAGGAGTTGATAACTTGGTCAATGAAGAGTCTGACATTGATGTCCAGCTCAACAACAGACACATGATGGTCTGAGGAGAAGACATGTCAAAAATCCTGAAAGCACATTGTCCCAATTTCTCCTTTAGGGACATAAGCACAGGTGACCAAGGGTACCTCAGCCATTCTCTAAACAGACACTAAAACATACAACCCAAGGTACTTACTTAATATTGACCCAGCATAAATTATACAGGAGACAGACATGCAATGCATGAATCACATACAGTTTATTTACCAGAGTCTTGGTGGTTTTCAGACCCCCGCAGGCTACTCAGGGATCCTTGCTGACAGACAGACACACACACACTGGACGTTGGACACTGCAGCTGCAGGTCGGGGTCGTGTTTGAGGTCTGGGTTTCATGGCTCATGGTTCGAACTCACGGTCCACGGTAGAGTTCGGGCAGATGCAGGTAGGGGAGTGGAGAGTGACCATCTGTGGAGGGGTGGGCGAGCGTCTCTGATCTCCTCTGGGGCTTTGCTCTTTTATGTGGTCAGATGGAGGTCTTCACTGTGTCTTATCAGTGGATCCCAGGAGCCTTGCTATCTGGTCTTACATATGGGGTACAGATCACTTTATCTATTTTCTACATACAGGCCACTCAAAGGTTCTTATCAATTTGTTTATATTACATTCCATACTTTCAGATATCACACTTTAATTCCACACTTTAATACTTATTCTATATTGTAGTTTATTCTTATTACTATTACTATAACACACCTTCTGTGTCATCAGGTGCTTTAGAGATAACTTATTTGATAGCTTTAGAGATAACTTATTTGATAGGGTACTGACTTGTGTTAGTGCTAACACAAGTAGAAGGTGGTGCTACACTCTTCAGTCTCAACTATTAAGGAAGAAGCATTTTTTTTTTTTTTTTTTACTCATCCTCTCTGTTGAACCTGGAGACCTGCATTCCAGCTCTGCAAGATGCTTTTTGTATTGCATTCCAGGACATGAAGGCACCTGGCTGAATACACTCATGTAAAGGCAGAATGCCCTTTCCTGACCTTCAGTCAACTGGTTTGTGATGTGGTAGATAGAGTCTTGAAATCCCCTGCGGCAAGATGACCTCAACCCAAACTTCTGAATCTCCAAACTACCTTTCAATCAGATGAACTATTCAGCTGCTATTGTGTGGCTAAAAAAACACAATATAAAGAAAGGAAAATTTGGGATGTAACTCTTGTTATGAATACAGTTCAGCATTCTATTTAATTATAGGTTGTAATTA
The DNA here is from genome assembly GCA_027563665.1 of Antrozous pallidus. Taxonomy (NCBI): domain Eukaryota; kingdom Metazoa; phylum Chordata; class Mammalia; order Chiroptera; family Vespertilionidae; genus Antrozous; species Antrozous pallidus. Next base: position 24,921,276 of record CM050519.1, read on the forward strand.
TAGGTTATATATAATATAAATATCATACATATAATAATATTTTAAATTATGGTCTAAGAGAGTGATTGGCTCTGCTCTGTTGACTAATGAGTTTGCTGACCACTGGTCTAAGATATTTAAGTTAAAAGTTTCTGTCCTTTGAAGTATAACTAAGATTCTTTAATTTGTATAATTTATTTCTATCAGTCAGTTAAACATCTTGGGAAGATTGACACTATGGTATAAAATTTTTCTAGTATTAGAACAGAGTATAATTCAACAATAGACACTGGAATCAAATGAATAGTCTCTTACATCAGTTATTAATCATTTCTAAATCTGTGTAGCTGCTTATAATTCTGAGATATACAACTTGATATGGAAGAATTTGTAAAAATGGAATTGCTTAATTTGAATAACAAATTTTTTTCCAGTAGTTCAATGAATAGCATCCTTCCTAGCATTAATTTAAGCTAAAGGTGGACTGATCTTCCCTCTTTCTGGTAGTTCCTAAGTAAGTAAGAATAAATACGTTCCAAAGAATTGCAGCCAGAATCTTAATGGCAACTGTAAATGACAGTGGGGACTGTGCCTTCGGATCTAATCTATACTACCTTATTAGCTCTCAGCAGGCTTATTGAATGGCTTTGCTTCAGATTTGGTTAATTTCTTCCCCCAAATACATGTCATGTATTCTCAGGCTGTATTCCCAGCAATCAATGATTGGACATATGTAAAAAAATCTTCAGCTGTCCTGAGGCAAGAGCAAAGATTAAAAATCAGCTGTTGACCTTTTTCTTTCAGTCACATCGTCTTTACCTATAAAATAAGGGACTAATTTATATAGGCCTTTGTTAAAAAACACATGGTTTAAATTCTATTATCATTTACTAGGTGTATGAATTTGGACAAGTTGTTTTAGCCTCTATGAATCTCCATTTCTTTGGTGGCAAAATAAGTATGAAAATATCTATCACTTAGTTGTGTTATATAGTGTAAGTAGTCTAAAATACATTTGACAGGATATGGAGACTCATACTATTTTAATATAGAACATAAATTTTGTATTCTCTTTCTTTGTAGCACTAGAAGGATTATTCTTGGCTTCATTTTTACTCTGGATATAATGGACCATTAGGGTCTGTTGTAAAAAAAAAAATTAAAAGGGAAATGGGTTTTTAAGATAAACTACGGAGGCCCTGGCTGAGCAGCTCAGTTGGTTAGAGCATCATACCATTATGTCAAGGTTATTGGTTCGAAACCCAATCAGGGCACATACAAGAATCAACCAAGGAATGTATAGATGAGTGGAACAACAAATCAGTGTTTCTTTCTTTCCCTCCCTCTCTCCCCTTCCTTTCTCTCTAATATCAATACTACTACTACTACTACTACTACTACTACTACTGCAACAAGATAAACTAGAGAAAAAGAATCTTTGGAAGGTGGGAAGATTTCCTTGAGACAAAAAATGGGTCAGAGCCCTGACCGGTTTGGCTCAGTGATAAAGTGCTGGTCAAGGACATATACCTTGGTTGCAGGCACATGCCCAGTGGGAGGTGTACAGGAGGCAGCTGATTGATGTTTCTCCCTCATAGATGAGTCTAACTCTCTATCCCTCTCCCTTCTTCTCTGTAAAAAATCAATAAAATATATTTAAAAAGGAATAGATCAGAGAAAATAGAGAGTAAGGATAAAAATAGGTTTCTAGGCTCTCTAAGAGTCTGAGAATTGATGTTGGGAAAGTGGCCTGAGTAGGTGCACATGCATAATCTACAAAGAGCTGGTGACACCTGTCAGCCTCCTAAGACTTTGCTTGGTCCCTCTGGTAAACTATTGGGAAAGCTCCGATGCAGTTTCCCAGAAAAGGGGAGATAGTTTCTGGATCACTGTATTTGGGAGGCCTAGCACAGGGTGGAGACAGTAGTCCTTTCATATCTCTCTCTCTCTCTCTCTCTCTTTCTTTTTTTCCAGCCCTAGGAGGTTGTGATCACTCTATGATCAGCTACTTCAATTGCCGTGATACTCAGAATTCCTTTATGCTACTGAACTTATTATGGAGAAATTTCTAATGATTACTGAATTGTCTAAAATGATTAAATTGGCCAACTTACAAGTACCAATTCAGTAACTCATTATATTTTCTTGAGATGAAAAAGTGTTCAGGAAAAAAAGAAAAAAATGCTCAATAACTTACTAAGTAAGACAAAGGAAGGGTAAGGATGATGTTTTATTTTTATTTCTTCACTAAAACATCTATCATCACAATTATTATAGAAACAAAATATATTTTAAGTTTCTTCTGGTTCAAATGGTCTCTTTTATTTCTTTTTAAATTTATCTTTATTTTTGAAATTATTACAGATGTCTCCCTTTTTTTCCCAATTGACCCCTGCCACCCTCTTGTACCCCTCCCCAGGCCTTTGTCACCCTATTGTTCGTGTCCACGGGTTAGGCAAATACACATATAGGTTGTTAGTTAATGTCTTCCCCACTCCCTTCCCTCTGAGATTTGTCAGTCTGTTGCATGCTTCCATGTCTCTGGATTTATTTTATTCATCAGTTTATTTTGTTCATTAGATTCTACATATAAGTGAGATCATGTGATACTTGTCTTTCTCTGACTGGCTTATTTTCCTTGGCATAATACTCTCCAGGTCCCTTGATGCTGTCTCAAAGGATAAGATACCTTTTTTATAGCTGCATATTATTCCATTGTGTAAATGTCCACAGCTTTTTTATCTACTCATCTACTGATGGGCATTTGGGCTGTTTCCAGATCTTAGTTATTGTAAATAGCACTGCTATGAACATAGGGGTGCATATATTCTTTCAGATTTGGCTCAGAAAACTATAAGACACTGAGAAAAGAAATAGATGAAGATACAAACAAATCGAAGAATGTATCATATTCATTGATGGAAAAAATTGATATGATTAAAATGTCTATACTATCACCAAAACCGGATTGGCTCAGTGGATAGAGTGTCGGCCTGAGGACTGAAAGGTCCCAGGTTTGATTCTGGTCAAGGGCATGTACCTTGGCTGCGGGCACATCCCCAGTAGGGGGTGTGCAAGAGGCAGCTGATCAATGTTTCTCTCTCATCGATGTTTCTAACTCTCTATCCCTCTCCCTTCCTCTCTGTAAAAAGTCAATAAAATATATTTAAAAGGTAAATAAAATAAAAATATCTATACCATCCAAAGCAATCTATAGACTCAACACAATCCCTATTGAAACACCAATGCAGCCAAGACCGGTTTGGCTCAGTGGATAGAGCATCGGACTGCGGACTGAAGGGTCCTGGGTTCGATTCCGGTCAAGGGCATGTACCGTGGCTGCGGGCACATCCCCAGTGGGGGGCGTGCAAGAGGCAGCTGATCGATGTTTCTCTCTCATCGATGTTTCTGACTTTCTGTCCCTCTCCCTTCCGCTCTGTAAAAAAATCAATAAAATATATTTAAAAAAAAAAAAAGAAAAAAAAAGAAGAAACACCAATGCATATTTCACAGATCTAGAACTAACACTCCAAAATTTACATGGAGCCAAAAAAGACCTGAAATAGCTACAGTAATCTAGAAAAAGATGAACAAAGTAGGAGGGATCACAATACTGGATATCAAATTATACTACAAAGTCATTGTAATCAAAACAGCCTGAAAGTGGCACACAAATAGGCATATAGATCAATGAAACAGAACAGAGATCCCAGATATCAACCCAAGCCATTAAGCTTAATTAATAAGTGACAAAGGAGGAAAGAACATAAATAGAGTCAAGATAGTCTTTTCAATAAATGGCATTGGGAAAATTAAACAGGTACATGCAAAAAAAAGAAAGAAAGAAAAAGAAAAGAAAAGAAAAAAAGAAACTAGACCATCAACTTATACCATGCATAAGAATAAACTAAACATGGATAAAATACTTAAATCTAAGTTTCTCTCTGATTTTCTTTCACTTATTCTGGAATGAGTAACTATTAGGGTCATGCTTTTCTTATTATGATGGCACATATGCTATAGTGGAACCAAATTATGTAAGCATGTTTAAAGTCTCTACTCAGGGAGACACCAAGATGGCGGCATAAGCAAACACCTATTGTTCTGCCCCGCGCAACTATTTAAGAACTACAACATAACAGCAGAACAGACAAGCACCCAGAATCGCCAGAAATCTGGCTGAATGTAAACTCCACTAATGGGAGCAAAGGTGGGACACAGACTCAGGACCGGCGGGAGCGCAATCTTCCAGACCGAAAGAGGTTAGGAGCCGCCCTAGTCGCGCGCGCTTGGGCTGGGGCTGGAGCAGGGACCGGCCGGATTTCGCCCACGAGGAAGGGCGGAGGCGTCTCACTGCCCAGATTTTCCGAGCCGGGCGAGGTCCGAGATCCAGGGAAGGAGAGGTCCCCCTGCACAGATTACCCGGAACTGGGCGCGGTCCGAGGTCCGGGGGACGCACCCTGGAAGCAGGGCGCGGTGCGCAAACCCGGGACTTGCCCCCTGGAAACTTGGTTCCGGAAACCATTTATTTTACAGCCCTGGGCTGGACTTTTGGTGTGCAGGCACATTTGGGGAAAGGCAGAGTTGTCTGGCAAGGAGAAGAGACTAGCGGCTTTTTCTTGGAGGAGTCTGCAGCCATCCCCATCCAACAGAGACCCGCGCGCAAGCACCGCATAGGACCCAGCTGCCGCCGCCACCGCTGCCGCTGCCCGCAGCCCAGAGACTCCGCCCATCCAACCTGAACACAGTCTCCCTTCACAGCCAATTGGCCTGGAGGTCAAACCCTCCTAGGGCTAACAACAAAAAGCTGGGTTTAAATTCAAAAACACTGAATACAACCCATAAAGGATTGCAGTAAGAGTACCCACCTCAGGTAACCGGGGAGACTGAGCCACTGTCCCTTTGAGGATATCCACCACATAAAGCAACCACCATGCAGAGATATGGAAAGAAATCAGGTGTGAAAGAAATGGAGGAGAAAAGACGACAAGACATTGAGTTCAAAACCACGGTTATAAGGCTTTTCAAGAGGCTCCTACAAAAGGCCGATCAAATTAATGAGAATTACCAGGAAATAAACAAGAGCAACCAGCAAATGAATGAGAATTACAAGGAGATGAATGATACTTACAAGCAAATGAATGAGACCCTCAGGGAAATGAACAAGACCTCTGAGGATACGAACCAGACCCTCACAGATAAAAAAAAGGACCAACTAGAAATCAAGCATACACAGATTGAAATAAAAAATATTACACAAAGTCCTAAAAGCAGTCCAGAGGGCCACAAGAACCAAGTCAAAGATTTGAAATACAAAGAACCAAAATCCACTCAGCTGGAAAAGCAAGAAACAAAAAGAATTCAGATAATTGAAGATAGTGTAAGGGGCCTCTGGGACAACCTCAAGCAAGCCAACATCCGAATTATTGGGGTGCCAGAAAAAGAGAGAGAACAAGTTAATGAAAACCTACTTGAAGAAATAGTGACTGAAAACTTTCCCCACCTGGTGAAAGAAACTGACTTAAAAGCCCAAGAAGTACACAGAACCCCAAAATATAGGAATCTAAAGAGGACCACACCAAGACATATCATAATTAAAATGCCAAGAGCAAAAGATAAAGAGAGAATATTAAAAGCAGCAAGAGAAAAACAGTTGGTTACCTACAGGGGAGCACCCATCCGATTGTCAGCGGATTTCTCAACAGAAACGATGCAGGCCAGACGCGAGTGGCAAGAAATATTCAAAATAATGAAGAGCAAGAATCTACAACCAAGATTACTCTATCCAGTAAAGCTATCATTCAGAATCGAGGATCAGATAAAGTGCTTCGCAGATAAGAAAAAGCTAAAGGAGTTCATCACCACCAAACCACTATTATATGAAATGCTGAAAGATATTCTTTAAGAAGAGGAAGAAGAAAAAGATAAAAATATAAATTATGAACAACAAATACACATCTATCAACAAATGATCATAAAAATCAAGTGAACTGATAGGCTGATGAACAAGATAAACTGGTGACTATAACAGAAACATGGACATAGAGAGGGAATGGACTGACAATTCTTGGGGAGAAAAGGGTTGTGGGAAGTGCAGCAAGAGATTGGACAAAAATCTTGCAACAATGGGAGAGGACATTGGGGAGGGGGAGGTGAGGGCGGAGGGTGGGATAGGTACAGGGTGGAGGGAAGATATAGGGGGATAAAAAAGGGGAAACAATGTAATTAATAAACTGAACAATAAAAATAAATAAATAAAAAAAATAAAAAAAAATAAAGCTCTCCCTAGCACAAAAAAAAAAAAAATAAAAAAAAATAAAGTCTCTACTCAGACCAAATGATTTTTCAAGTCTTATATGGTCTGCAAGACAGATGTTTCCCACCCCTGCTCTAGCTGGAGGTTCAACGAAGTCATATAGCAAAGTCAGTGTTAAGTATTATTCTCTAGCAGAGAGGGAATGAAGATTTGCAAACAACAATCCTTTCTTTTTGGGTAGGGAAGTATGGGTGTTAGAGCTTCCTAAGAGCTGTCAGCTAAATCCAATCATCATGGCCTTATCTGGGCATTACCTTGTTAGACTAAGAAAGAATTTGGTATTTTTTCTCCAGAAATGAGGCACATTCTATTTCTAATGCATTAGGGTGTGTGCAGGTGCATGCGCGCGCGCGCACACACACACACACACAAACTAGCATTGGGCATTTTAAATGCATAGGCTAATAATAATTTCATTTTATTATTAGGCTTTGATGCTCAATCCAAAGAGATTTGAAGGAAATATATCAGCAAAATACAAAGAACAGAAGTGTCCTGTGTTCCTAAAATGCTTCTACTTTTAAGTTCCCAACTTCTTGTATCCCATGTTCAGTTGTACAATAATACAATGGTAACAGCCTCCCAGACTCAATCACCACAGTAGCAGCCTGTCAATCATTTTCTTGTTTGTTCTTGGTTGGAAGAGCAGTTACATCACATACTTAGACTAACAATAGAATAAATACAGTCATTTGTGTGTCGTTATTTTATTTATTTTCTTTCCTTTTTATTGAATTTATTGGAGTGACACTGATAACAAAATTATACAGGTTTCAGTTGCACAATTTTACAACACATCATCTGTATACTGTATTATGTGTTTACCACCCCAAGTTAAGTTGCTTTCCATCACCATTTATCCCCCTGTAACCTCCTCCACCTCTCACCAACCCTTCCCTTGGCAGTCACCACATTGTTGTCTGTTTCTATGATTCCCTCCCTCTCTCTCTCTCTCTCTCCTCTCCTCTCCCTCTCCTCTCCCTCTCCCTCTCCCTCTCCCGCTCCCTCTCCCTCTCCCTCTCTCTTTCTCTCTTATCTTGGTAAATCTCTCTATCCCACACCCAAACCTACCCCTATTTCTTTAAAAACAATAAAATCAATCAGGTTAACTCTTAGAGCTATTGGTCAAGAATTGTAGATGCTTTTGTTGTTTTATCAGTAAAGAACCAGTCTCTGAAATTCTTTATATTGACTGCATTTTTAGGATTGAATGCTGAATCCAATAATGACTGTGAATAACTGATTTGTTTTTGGATTAAAACTTTACCACTATTTACAATCAATTCAAAGTTGGCATAAACTAGAATCTCCTTTTGTTGGCCCATTTAGTTATTTCTGTTATAATAAACTAGAGGCCTGGTGCATGAAATTTATGCACTGGGGGAGGGAGTTCCTCACAGTCCAGGAGCCCTTGGGGGATGTCTGACTGATGGCTAGTGGGCGTAAACTGGCAGTCAGACATAGATAGCACTGATGTGGAGGTGGGAGAGGCTCCCGCCACCACCACTGCACTCCCCAGGCATGAGTCTGGCTTCTGGCTGAGTGGCGCTCCCCTTATGGGAGTGCACTAACCACCAGGAGGCAGCTCGTGAGTTGAACATCTGACCCCTGGTGGTCAGGGGTGTCATAGCAACCAGTCATTCTACATTTGGTCGATTTGCATATTAGCCTTTTAATGTGTAGTATAGTCCTTTGGTTAAAGTTAAGTCTCCTCCTGTTTATATGGCAGGTATTTGGGATGATTTTATACTGGAGCCCTGGGGGATGAATTCATGCACCTGTGGGTCCCTTGACCTGATCTGCGGGATAGAGCCGAAACCAGGTCTCTGACATCCCCCAAGGAGTCCTGGATTGCGAGAGGGCACATGCCATGCTGAGGGACCTCATCAGTGCATGATCGAAGCCAGGGAGTGATGTGGGAGGTTGGCCAACTGGGGAGGAACCATGGGAGGGCTCCAGGGCATGTCTGGCCTGTCTTGCTCAGTCCAGGTCAGCCAGACCCCAGCAGCAAGCTAACCTACTGGTCAGATCATCTGCCCCCTGGTGGTCAGTGCATATCATTTCTAGCAGCTGAGTAGCCTTAGCATATCTTTAGCATATTATGCTTTGATTGGTTGAATGAATGACCGGACACTTAGTATATTAGGCTTTTATTATGTAAGATTTTGACATCCTCATAAAAGGAACCCCCAAAGCTTCATGTTCTGTAGAGAAGGGAGTAAGTGAAATCCTTAGATATTCCTTTGACATCCATGTCTAAAGGAGACTTATTTGCTACAGTGATGTACAGGAACTAAAACTCAGTACAAGAAGTGAGTTGTTTTTGTGAATACCAAACCTCAAGTCTAATGCAGTTCTAAATATATTAGGATTGTTTGTGTCACTGTATCATAGTCATGCTGATACTACTGTGGACACATTAGGCCAATGGTGCAACAGACCTTGGCTACTAGCAATGCTGCCCATTGCCAGAAAGACTTCAGAGAGCCAGGGTTTGCAGTGGAGCAGGACTGGGTTGGTTGTCATTGGTTTGTACTTCTAGAGTCTAGACCTTGTCTCTGAATGTGTTTTCTGGAATCCTGGGGCATTCACTCTCATTGTTATCTTAAAAATAGGCTCTATTAGGGAACTGGATTACTCTGACTTTAGTTCTCTAAAAAATTTGCTCCCAAAGTGAACCTTGAATTAACTAAGCTCATTTGCCCAGCTCAGGCTTGACTCCAAATGTTTTCGATTCAACTGGAAGAGAAGCCAAGGCTTGCTTTCAGAGAATCCAGAGGGCAGAGTTTTGTTTTTGTATTTTTCTCCCTATTTATTTGAAAGATGCATTTGAGGTGGCTTGGAAAATTTCAGACCAGTGAGGAAAAATTATAGACAGGGATAATTCAGTTTAATATTGAAGTTTTTCTTAACTATTGGGACAACCTAACAGATTGTTGAGAGCAATTGGCTACTCATCATTTTCCATAATTGTAGCACTAAACTGTTTTCATACTGAACTGAGCTATATCATTCTCTGAGTTTGAATCTGAAACTAATTTTACCTGAGCATTTCCCTGTGAGAGCAGAAGAGCACATTCTAAACCTCAAGCACAAACGTCCAGAGCAACGTCTTGTCAGCCAATGGAAGTACAGCTGCTGGTCCAGGCTGGTGGGACACTGGGGTCTCTTTGCTTGGTGCTTTTCAGAACAGTCTGCTCAGGATTGCAGACTTCTTACCCTCTTTGTGGCTCTGTGGTTCTGCCTTCCTTCTAGGGTTTAATCCCAGATGGTACAGTGGAGGGCATTGAGCTGCCAGCTTAGTCAGATCTGCACTTTAGTTCTGACTCTGCCACTTAATAGAACATGAGCAAGACATGTAGCCTCTTTTACAAACCAGAGGCTATTTCACCTCTTGCTCTAGTATTTGTGATCTATATGAAAGCTTGAAGATGACTTAGAAAGAGAAAGAATAGCTTCTAGCTGCTCTGTTTATTTCCCCCATTCTATCCTTTGTTTTCCTACAATGATATTCAGAAGAACAAAGGTTGTTAAGGCAGATGACCTAGTTTTCTTTCTTGGATGCAACAGCCTCCTAAAATGGTCTCCCTGTCTCCCATTTTCCCCTATGTAGTCTCTTCTCCTATTGTATTTAGAAGGATCCTCCAAAAATGGAAATCTTCTCTTTGATTCTCCACTTCAGAGCTTTGATAGTTTTCATTACCATAGAGATGGAGTTCACATTTCTTTAAAAAAAATCTTTATTGATGAAAGTATTACAGATGTCCACCTTTTCCCCCCATTGACCCCTCCTAGCCTATCTTCACTACACTATTGTCTGTGTCATGGCTTATGCATATATGCATAAAAGTTCTTTGGTTTATCTCTTCCCGTCCACCCCACCCACATCCCCCCCCCCCCCCAGCTCAAGATTCACATTTCTTACCATAGTTTACAAAGTTATCTAACAATTTTATTCTATCTACTAGAGGCCTGGTGCATTAAATTCATGCATGGTGGGAAGGGGGGAATCCTTCAGCCTGGCCTACACTCTCTCTAATGTGGGACCCCTAGAGGGATGTCCAACTGCTGATTTAGGCCCGATCCCGCAGACAGACATTTTTCTTGCAATCTGGGGCCACTGGCTCCCTAACAACTCACCTGCCTGTTGGCCTGGTTGCCCCAAACTTCCTCCGCCTACTGGCCTGGTCACTCCTAACCACCTTCGCCTGTGGGCCTGATCACCCTTAACCACCTTTGCCTGCCAGTCTGATGGCCCACCAACTGGCCCCCCACTGGCCTGATCGCCTCCAACTGCCCTTCCCTGCCAACCTGATCTCCCACAACTACTCTCCCCTGCCAGCATGATTGCCCCCAACTGCCCTCCCCTGCCAGCCTGATCACCCTAACTGCTCTCCCCTGCTGGTTGCCTTGACACCATGGCTTTGTCTGGAAGGACATCTGGAAGGTCTCTGGAAAGTCTCCTGCTCTAATTAGCATATTACTTTTTCATTAATATAGTTGTTATCCCAATAAATTTAATAAAAATTATCTGCAAATTATGTTTACACTGGAAGTGAACCACTTATCAATTTTATTTTAATCATCATTATTGGTGTACCCTGTAGGTGTAAAATTTGGCTTCTATACTGTCAGCATTTCTTGGGGGACAGACTTCGGAGACTTCACAGATAGTTCTGAGGTCTTTGGCCTTGCTCTGAAGTTACTGGCTGCCCAAGTTATTACTCAAGGTGGTGAATTTTTCTACATTGTCTTGGTCTTTTTCTGGATCATTTTTATTCAGTTCCTCATTTGGCCTGGGATAATGGCCCTATATTGTTGGTTTTATAGCATTCATAGGTTTTCTTAAAGGAGTAGGAAATTTGAAAAGGCTCCTTTACTTAAACTCCCTTAAAGACATCTTTTCATCCCCATGGATGTTTTTAGTACCTGGAAGGACAACAGAGTGAGCGCAGAAGGACATTGGTTTGTGGAAAAATTGCTGGGATGAAGGAGAAGTCTTCATGAGAAAAAAGTATGGGTTGAGGATGGAATATACCAGGCAAGACCAGAGAGTCTTGGGGATATGTGACTAAAAAAGAGGAGGAGAAGTTTGGGTGTGCTCCTTTTATCCTGGACACTGGACTTGGGTCAAGGGGGCTTCTTCCTCTTTTACCTTCTTTTGGTGAATGGGGTTGGTTGTTATATAACTGTGCTAGGAGTTTGTGGTTTCCTGGTCATCTTCACCATGTCAAAATTTCCCAGGGCCCTACTGCAGGCCTCCTGAATATATGCTTTTCTCTAGGACAATGAGTGGCCACACCCCCTAGGCTTTAATTAATCAAGTAGCTTCTCCTCCAGCTAATGGTAGCTCTGGGAGAGAAACTTAGACATGATAAAGCACCATCCTGACACTTGCAGGGGTAGGAGTGAGGAGGCCAAGATGTTTTGGTAAGAGAAAGGGAGCATTTCTTTAGCACTCCTAAGCCTTCTCAAACTTATTGACCCCATGTTCAATTCTGATGGGTCACATGGTAGGGAGATGATGCTTCCTCCAAACGTTTCCCTAGTCCACCCATTTCAGTAGTTCATTGTTCTTTCACATCCTTCACCATTAGCTAGTTTTTATAAGATTTACCTAAAATCTTTTAAAGGTAATTCAACTGTCTCTCTCTGGGGAGATGTGAATCCTCCTGCTTCCCTAGTACAGGTTGCTCTTATGCATCTTGGAAACCATTCACTTCTCGGCTACTACCAGAGACATTTTCCATCTCACCCCCTTTTCCACTGTCCATGTGGCTCTCCCCAACTTTCTATTTTCAAGGTTGAAATCATTGCCTTTAAGCTGTTTTTAATGAATAAAGTTGCTCAACTGGTTATCTTAGCTTTGTTTTAAATCTTGGGGATGATCATAGTAGGTATAGTATCCATATTTGGGGTTTAACAGTATAAGGTGAATGAGGCAGAAATTTAAACTTCCAAAGTTGGGCTTCCTGTTTGGATGTTGAAGACTGCACCTCCTGTGCCCCACCTCCTCAGGAACTCGGGTCATCAAACCCTTGGTCTGAGGATTGCAGACTCAGGTTCATAGAGGACAGGAGGCCCAGGCCCTGTCCAAGTGTGGATCAGAGGAAGGGCTCAAGGACCCTATGGAATCTATCTCAGCCCCTGAAATTAGGCTTTGGAATTGTTGGGCTTGGTACTGAATGTGACGTATACGACTTCCTGCAGAGGACTTAGGGCAGTGAGGCCTTGATCTGAGGAGTCCAGCTTTAGGTCAGCAGAAGGAGGATCTCAGGACCTGCCAGGGCTCAAGGTGAGGAACATGAGGGCGGAGGGGGGGACCCTGGACCTAGAACAGAATCATCCCACCCAGGGTGGGATGACAACAGGTGATTTCTTCATCTGGGTCTTTGGTATAGGAAGCAGGATCTCAGATATGCAGAGGACCATCCCAAGTCCTGTCAGAGTCAACATTAGGATATAGCAACCCTGGATCGCATAACAGAGGGGACCCCACAGAAGCCCACCCTTGCTGTCAGCCCTGGGAATCCCCAGGGCAGATGACCACACGCAGTGTTTCCTGACTTCCACAAACAGGTCTGAGAGTTCCTGGGAACACGGTATCAGGAAAAGAGCCTCTGGTCCACAGAAGGGAAGGCCCAGGTCCTGCTGCAGCCAACCACTGAGGCAGCAATGAGGTCATTAGGCCTCCACCAGGCTGGAGGTTAACAACCTTGCTGGCTGCCCTGCCCTGCTCTGCCCACCCTACACCCCACTCCACCTGGTATTCAGTCAAGCCTTTGGGCATTTTGGACATCATGGACCTGGCTCTTTAAATAGATAGACGATTACCTCTGTTTAGCCCTCTTCCTGCAGTCTTCACTAAAATATACTAAATTTATATCAACTCCTTAAATAAGTCATATACTTTCTCAACTCTTGGAGCCTCTGACATAGATAACTCTCCTTTGTTCTTAAGTACTCTAACTCCACCCCTTCATCTGTCTATATCTCACTCTTCATTTAAATTTAGGCTCCAAGTCACTTTAAAAGCTTTTCTTGGCTCCTAGGAATTCAGCACTATGTATTTCTATTATCATAATGTATTGCTGTCTTTCCAGGTACATTGCCTGGTACATTGTCACCTCGATGAGGTAAGGCCTGTATGTATCTTTCATACTGCTGTCTTCCCAACATGTAGCACCTGGCACATTGAACAAATTAATGATGACCTAAGTTTGAATTCCAGTTCTGATATTAGACTTTATATTTGGCCTTTATAAATATTATCATTCTCTTTATCTACACTAATAAAATAGAAAGATGCAAATTGACTGATACTTCACGATGCCCACCAGCCAATCAGGAGTGAGTATGTAAATTAACCCAACACGGATGGAAGATAAATTTGCATATGCAGGCACTGAGTGGCCGGAAGCAGGGTGGCCACTTGTGTATGCACTGACACCAAGCAGCCTGGGTCCCGGGGATAGACATGCATGGGAGCCAGGGCACTCTGAGCCTGTAGGCCTGAGCATAGGCCTGGAGTGGCTGGGGCCCCAGAATGCCCCCAGCCATTTGGGCCTACAATTGCAAGCACCAAGCAGCTGGGGGTGGGGTGGGAATGTTCCCCAGAGCGAGCAGACAGCAGGGTCCTGCTTGCCCCTGGCTGTGGCAGCAAGGGACAAGTAGTCCTCCACAGGGCCCCTCAGAGAGCAGACACACCAGGGCCCTTCTTGCCCCTGCAACGGTGAGCCAGTGAGCAGACAGCAGGGCCTGCAGTGGCATTAAGCAGGCAGATTCGCAGAGAGCAGAGAACCATGGGGAGCAGACATAAGCCATCAGTAGGACATTCCCTAAGGGATCCCAGATTAGAAAGGGTGCAGGTCAGGCTGGGGGACCTGCCAACCCCCGTGCATAAATTTCATGCACCAAGCCCCTAGTCTTTAAATAAATCTTGAATGAGATGATTTTTTTTTCTGTTTTCTCTCTAAAACTCTATAATAATATATTTATGTAGCACTTACATATATACCAAGCCAGCAACTTGGTGTGGAAAAGCATACTATTTAAAATTAATTTCTATCTTTAGCCACCAGTCAGTCTGATGCAGAATACTACTACTACTTCTATTACTATGATGACTACTAATTTATATATACATCTCTTACCACAAATACTTTTATAAGCACACTATGTATGTTAATTAATTTAATCCTCACAATAGTATAAGTCAATGGTATAAGTAAATAACTATTATTTTTCCCAATTGACCTATGAGGAAACAGACACAGAGAGATCATGTAACCTGCCCTAATGTTACAAATCCCAGGTAAAACTAGGATTTGGATCCAACTGATCTGGTTCCAGAGTTTGTGCCCTTAACAATATGTGACAGCACATTCATTATAGTTATGAAAACTTCATTAGTCAATTTCATGTAAATTCAGTGGTATAATTTTATTTACCATTTAAGTTTAAGCTTATTCTATTTTACTTCTTTGTGGAGAGGGAGAAAATGTGCATATTAATTATCTTGAGAAGAAATAACCATTTTTTATATATCTTTATCTGTGGCAGAATATTACTTATTTTGTGTGGTCCTCTTCCATTATGCTGTTATATGTAGTGTGTTCCTTCATTTGATCTCTAATAGGAGGGTCCATACTGTAGACATCTAGGACTTAGTCTATGAGACCTCTGAACCTGAGGGATCTGTGTTGAGCAGTCTTTATACTCTTTTCGGGAGTTCCAGGAGATTTTCAAATGTTCTCATATTTCACTCTGGTGCCACAGGAATCTCAGGAAAATTGTCTCTTGTTCTTAATTTCCTAGACTAACCAGCCATACATTTCTACTCTACATTCTGCCATTCTATGAAGCTTTGCATGGATTCCACAGGAAACCTAGAAATGAACCTAGGAATAAACCCTGCGATGAACCTAGGAATCAAGTTACAGGTCCTGTACCTTTAAGGTTGAGAACCTTAAAGAAAGCTCAGTGGTTCCATCTTATGTTTGATGTAGATTGAGATTGTGAGTTCCCCAGGAGCAGCCTCTCAAACAAAACTCACTCTTTCTAATCTCTCTTCCTTCTTTCCTTAACCAACTCTTTAGTTAGGAGGAGATGGCCTACTTACAAGTTCTAATTGATATTTTTGTCAAGCGCTTATATTGTGGTGTTTGAACTTGAAGCCAGACTATAGTGTCTTGATAATTAGATTGAACTGCTTAACCTGCTTAAGGTAATGCTAGCATTTGGTTTATTAATTTTACCAAAATGGACTCAGAATTAGAAAAAAAAATAGATGGATTTTTAAGCCAAATCTTGGTAAAAATTATCCCTGGATTTCTATATTTTCAAAGTTAATCTTAGTATCTGGTAGAGGATGTTTATTCTGTATGTCATCCAAAAGCCACTCTACCTCCAAAAAGCATTTTTGAGTATTTGCTGTGACTACTGCTGGGATAATGGAGCAAGTGTGGATCATATAACCCAACCCTTGACTCTGTCCCAGTGTTTCTTAGATGTTAAAGACTTACTAATACCATAATATTAAACTGCTGTGTAGGAGCCCATTGCCAATTCCATGCCATATTTAAAGTAAGGTCCAAAATATGTTTTAAGCCTAAAAGTAAACAGATTACATAAAGCAGAGTAGTTCATGTATAGAGAGGCCTGAGGCTGAAAAGAACTGTCTGATCTCTGAAATGATATAATCTGATGTGTTTGGGAATGACTCCAGTCTATGAAAGGTAGAATTGTAAAGACAAATGAGAAAGTCAGTTACAAATCAATATGCAAGACAGCTATTGCATCAGTTAGAGGCCTGGATAACATAGTGCTCTAGAAAAAGAAATCACACATTGGAGATAAGCAATGCAAATGTAAAAGAAAGCCAGGCTTATTTGCCTAATAATGCTGATCTTAAGGCAAGAAAATTGAAGCCCAAGGCTTTATAAAGGCAGTCCAAGCTTCAGAATATACAACCAACCTACAAAGAACAAAATATAGCATGTCTATGTGTGCCTGTGTGTACAAAAGGCCAAACATTTTTCAAGCCAAAAAGAATGCCAAGCAGTAATAACTTTGTTTTTGAAACATTAAGGCCAAGTGATTTGCATTCATCCATTGTGAAATGAAATAGAATTTGTCAACTCTTCATGAATAGGACATAAATCTTTATGCCACCTACGTGGCAATGATATACAATGCCATGTCAAGTAATAACATCTGGTAGTGGGCAGATGTAAATAGAAAAGTAGACAAGGCAGAAAAGAAATCCTTATGGATTTCTAGGCATAAAATTTGGAAAATGAATATGAACTATGAGGCTTAACTGTTATATGACCAATACTCTATTTAATATATTATAAAATTTAATTTGGAGTAATCATTTGCAACCAGGCATAGTCAAGAATATTGCATTGTTTCTTGAGAAGCAACATTTTTCTAAAGAGATCAGAAGAGAAAACAAACTTTATTAAAACTTGTTCTTAAAAACCCCACACAGAATAATAAAAACATCTGAGTAGGAATATGTTTCATCCTTGATAAGTATTTTGGAAATATAATTGCTAAAACATTTGTGGGCTTATCTTATACTAGAGGCCTGGTGCATGAAAATTTATGCACTAGAGAGGGGGTCCTTAAGCCTGGCCTGCCCCCTCTCATAATCTGGGAGCCCTCAGGGGCAGGAGGCAACTTGGCCATCAAGGGAAGGTGACGCTCCATCATACCTCTGCTGCTGCCACTGCTGGCAGTGCAAGCCTTAGCTGGCCCTGGTTACCTGAGCCTTGGGAGGCCCTGGGCAGCTGAGCAGTTGCCATCCAAGGCTTGCTTGTGCCTTAGGCCAGCCCTGGGTTGCTGGGCAGCTGACATCTGAGGCCTGCCTGCACCACGGACATCAGGTGGGCAGCTGCCATCTGAGGCTTGTCTGCACCTCAGGCCAGCCCTGTGTGGCTGGGAACCTGAGGGAACTAGGGAACTCTGGAGGCAGGCACATGAAGTGGCCAGGTCTACCTGGGGACAGGCCCGGCCTTGCCACATGCCTGCCACCCTAGTGGGAATGAGGGGACTGGGTGCCACCATTTTGTGGCTATGGGTGATGCCAACTTTGAGGGCAAGGCAGTCAATTAGCATATTCCCTCCTTAATAGCTGTGGGCACCTCCATCTTTGCAATGGCGTGATGGTCAGTTAGCATATTCCCTCTTTATTAGATAGGATAATATAAGCCTAATATGCAAATTGACTGAACTGTGGAATGACTGGTTGCTATGACACATACTGACAATTAGGGGGCAGACGCTCAATGCATTAGATGTCCCCAGCCCACAGGCCATTCAAGGCAGGTGCCAGCAGGGGCCCTCAGATTGCCCTGCCAGTAGCCCCACAGATTGGTACTAATCACTGGCCAGGTCTAGGAACTCTACCCATGCACAAATTTCATGCACCAGGCCTCTAGTTATCTATATTTCCGAGAGAAAAACTGTGATTCCCAAATGTCAAAGCATCCTTTGTATTTCACTAAGGTACAGATTTCCTGAAATATTTTCTGTTTATGACAGAGGGAAACAAAGTCCACATATCCCAAGATAAGTTATTATTGCTCACCTGGTTCACAGTAGGTCTGAGAGCAGGCTGACCGTAGCATTATTTAATTTCCCCAGCCAGAGGACACCTGCTGTAGGGAGGAAACTGATTTGAACATATTAAAGTAGACAGAGAATATCAAGGTCACTCCTATCCTGCCATCCTCACATTTATTTTGCTTTCTGAATGGTAACTAAATGTGGACAAATTGCCTTGATGGTAAGAATGGAACCTGTCCTGTTTTTTTTTTTTTTTTTTTTTTTGTAGGTCACAGATGTTGGGTATTCTCACAACCACTTTGTTTACGGTAAGCTGCTTCATGCTCCTGAGCTGGTCTCCTTTTCCATTAGCCTCTCTGACTGGAGGCCAGACCAGCTGTACGATGCCACTTACTACTCAATAAGCATCCCAGGGCTTCATTTTCCTTAAATTAAAATTATTTCTATGTTATTAGATTTTCATGCGATTCAAATGTTCTGTTATATTAAAATGTTAGTCCTTGCTGCTGCTTTGAAAGCTCTCAAATGACCTAGATTTTTAGTTATTTCCATGTTATGTTC
Organism: Antrozous pallidus; assembly: GCA_027563665.1. Lineage (NCBI taxonomy): Eukaryota > Metazoa > Chordata > Mammalia > Chiroptera > Vespertilionidae > Antrozous > Antrozous pallidus. Next base: position 24,939,706 of record CM050519.1, read on the forward strand.
CTTTGGGCTCCAGTGACCATTTCTCAAGTTGATCTTGAGAGCTGATTTCTGACTTTCTCAGCTAAGTGAATTACTATTAAGAGTATTCTTTTCCTAGCTTCCTAGGTAAGTGAGTAGCAGCAGGTTAGTATCTTTATGGTATAACGTTATGGTCATTTCTACATTTTATACACTACTAAAGATTATATTCATGGCCTCTCATAATATGGACTTTAAAGAAGGTTTTTGCACATATCATAGTCTGACATCAATTACATTCTTTCCTCCCTTAGTTTTCTATGAAATGATTTAGGAACCAGTTCATGAAACACAAATCCATTATATTATACTCACTATTGGAAAAGGGCAAATAAAAAATGTTTACATCTACATATACCTTTGGAAAAGACTGTGCAATATGGTGCAATCTGCAAGTTTACCACACTAAAATCTGTGGGCATTAGCATTGTTTCCCAGAGATTATTTTTCTATTTTTGTTTCTTCTCTCTAATGCTCTGTTTTTATCAAGTCTCTTTCTTGAAAAAGTATAATGTCAAAATCCACAAGGGGAAAAATATGGAAATTATGAAGTGATACCCTGCCACAACCTTTGCAGAGGAGTTTAGGATCTGAAGGAGTGGCCGACGCACAAATGAAAATATTATACAAGAAATATGAATTTAGAAGGCATAGGGGGGGCCAAGTGAAGACCTCCTTCTTAAAGAGGCACACTGTTTCTGGCCTGGTCTGCTACTTATTTACTTGAATATACATTTTCCCTTTAGCAATGCATATGGGCATATCAAAGGTAAAGTTTGGTAAACAGTAAAAGGATTATTAGGTTAGGGAATTGCCTTGAGTCATTGAGCCCACAGCAGGGCAATATTCTGACTTTCAGCCCTGCTGAATATCGAAGTCCATTGGCCTTCCAATGAGTCTTTTTGCATGCTTTAGCCTTCAGCACTGCTCTTTTTGAATTTATCCTTGGTTGCAGCCTTTTAAGAGTCAGTCTTAACTAAGGACCACAGATGATCACTGGCCAGGCCTAGGAACCCTACCCATGCACAAATTTCATGCACTAGGCTTCTAGTTATCTATATTTCTGAGAGAAAAGCTGTGTTCATGGGTTTTAGACATTATATGCAAAGTGGTATTTGATATGAATTTGCCTGGGTGTATTTATGTATGTTTCTTGTAGAGGGTTTGCTTATTTGTTTTTTCATTACAAAATATTTATTGAGTATATTTTATATGCCAAATACTGTCCCAGGCACTGGGAGTATAGCACTGATCAAGATATAGTTTTTTTTCCAGCCCTATCCAGTTTGACTCAGAGGATAGAGCATCAGCCTTTGAACCAAAGAGTCCCCTGGGTTCAATTCTAAACAAGGCCATGTACTTTCGTTGCAGTTTCCACCCCACCCCCCAAGCCCGGACCCTGGCCCTGGTCCTGGTCAGGGTGTGCATGCAGCAGGCAACCAATTGATGTGTTTCTCTCAAATTAATGTTTCTCTCTGTCTTTCCTGCTCTCTTCCACTCCCTCTTAAAGTATAAAAATTCAATGGAAAATAGCCTTGGTGAGGATTAAAAACAAAAAAGATATAGTTCCTTCTATGATGGAGGAGTTTGCATTCTAGTGGAGGATATGGATCCCATCAGATATTCAGAGTTAGGGTGTGACACCCTCCCCCCACCCAACCAAGCTCAATATTATGATTTTATAATATTATGCACATTCTGAGCTATTTAGGAAAGAGTTAAAGAATGATTATGATATCATACGAAGTGTGGGATCCTCTTCCACAGTGAATGCTGCTGGAGTAGAGTTTCTAAAGTCCCATTTTCCATGGTGCAGTCATAGAAGTACAGTTGAGGTTTCAGTAAAGCTGGAAGAAAAAGTTTTAGAGTTTCCTTTCCATGTTGGAGCTGGGTCCAGTTCAGCATCAGGTTAGTTACTGTCCATTAGTGCATTGTGTGTGGGGTCCATGGGTCATTTGGGTGAATGCAGGGAAGCCAAGTGTGAGGCATGAATCAAGCATGCCAAGAGGAGCCAAGAAAGCCAAGAGCACACAAAAGAGCGAACTTCTTTGCAGTAGTTCTCAACCTTCCTAATGCTGCGACCCTTGAATAGAGTTCCTCATGGTGACCCCCAACCATAAAATTATTTTTGTTTCTACTTCATAACTGTAACTTTTCTACTGTTATGAATCATAATGTAAATATCTGTGTTTTCTGATGGTCTTACATTACGATTCATAATAGTAGCAAAATTACAGTTATGAGTAGCAATGATACAGAGCCAAAAAGAGATATATTAAAATTATCTACATAAATATACTTATAATAAGGAATTGCTCATGCAGATAAGGAGGCTGGTAAGGCCTAAATCTGCAGAGTTGATGTTCAAGTTTGAGTCAGAAAACTGGCAGCTGCTGTAGAGCCAGGAAGAGACTATGCCCTAGTTCAAAGGCTAAAAAGCAGGAGAATTCCCTCTTAATGGGGGCGGAGGGAAGTCAGTCTTTTATTTTATTTAGGCTTTCAATTTATTGAATGAGGGTTATCTACATTCTGAAGGCCAATCTGCTTTATTTGTTCTGACAATTTAAATGTTAATCTCATAAAAAATAAAAATTCAATAGAAAATAGCCTTGGTGAAGGCTATTGAAGTACACTCACAGAAACACCCAGAATAACGTTTTATTAAGTACCTGAGCATCTTGTGGCCTAGTCAAGTTGACACATAAAATTGAACATCACACCTACAAATCTTGTCTTTAACAGTAGATCCAGTTTTTGCGAGGCTTAAAGCTTAGACAACTGTTGGGAACTGAAATAATACAACATTATTTATGAAATTGGATATTTATTTAGAATGAGAAAAGAAAAACCAACAAATTAAAAATTTAAAAAATACAATAAACATTATGAAATTCAGAAAATGTTATATTTTTATTAACTGACTGGCAGGCCTATGTAATATATTTTCCCCATCAATTTTTTGTTCTTTGATGCTTTCCTTATATGACAATGATTTTATTATATTAATATTTCAATGAAGAGAAAATAATTTAATCTTTTTTGGTGAGTAAATGAAAATCATTATATTATTGATCACTTTATAAATTTTGATTAGGTTCAATTGGTAATGGGAATGTAGGGAATTTTTGAGATTATTGACAAATTTTGACAACCTCTCAAATTTGTTCTTATGTGAATTGTAAAGTTTCAGAACATTTCATGTTTTCTTATGCTGTGATTAATTTTATATACCCTTGAATTAGTGGTATGCCTTAGTCAGTTTGTTGTCAATATCTGCATTATAATGTTGAATTATAAGTTTTATATTATTTTGTCAATAATGATATGTTATGTCAAATCAGACATAAATTTAAATGCTTTTCCAATGTGTTTATAAGATTTACTACTTTTCACTAATTTACTGCTTTTCACTAATTTAAGTATCAAAGCTAATTATTTCTATTTGTACTTTATCTTTTCCTCTTAAAAAATTTGTGACTTGGTTATGCTCGTTTGCTCTTTTTTTGTTAGAAGTCACTTTTCAGTGCCAGAATAATGTGTATTATCTGTTGACGTCATTAATAAATTTATCACTACTGTTTTGTAATCCATTTTTTAAAACCTAAGTTCAAAAAATTAAAGATGAAAAATAAGTATAGGCATTGTGAGTTTGGTTCCAGTCCACTGCAATAAAGCAAGTTGTAATCTTGTTGTTGATGGAAAGTTTTGCCTTTAATTTATAAAACACTACATCTCTGAAGTGCAGTAAAGAGAAGTGCAATAAAATAAGATATGCCTGTACAGCTTATATAAATCCAACTCAGGATATATTCTTTCTTCATTGAAATATTCCAAAATGTCTTTCCAAGTTTCAAATACTGGCATATTCCCAATTCAGCTTCTCTTTACCAGGGCCTCCTTAATGCTCCTTTCTATACAACTATATGGGAAGAAAATGCAATGTATGGGAAGTTATAGTAGAAAAAAACTAGAAACTTTTCTTATTGATTATAGTTTAAATATCTTATTTTTGCAAAGTTTGAAAAAACATATGATTTTATGAACACTTTGCTAGGTTCCTAGTATTTGCAAGGGACCAAGAAGTGTGAGACCCTGATTCTGAAACTTGATTGTCTTCCCAGTTAATCTGCCTTCGCAGCATTCTTTTCTTAGTCCCCACCTAATCCCCCAAATCCCAAAATAGATGGAGCCACTTCAGGTGATTATCTTCTTTCTCTCTTAGCATTTTGTTAACAGGTTATGTTAATTTACTAGTTCTCATGTGGATTGCTAAAATGACTTCCTTATTTTTGTTCTTACTGGCAAAGAAAAATTCCACTGGCAAATTGAATAAGCAAGGGAGACTTTATTCAAGACTATTGTAATATGGGAGTGAAATTAAACACAATTCTACTAAAACAAAAGGTAAGAGAGTTTGTAAACACTGAAGTGAGCAAGTGGAAAAGTATGGAAGGACACTGTGTGGAGGTGATCAATGTAATAAGGCCATCTAATTGGCACCATCTAAGTTAGGCTCCTACTCCTCCACAAAGACTAGAGGAGAGGGGTACTGTCTTTCTTTAAAATTACATTTCGAAGTGATAGTTTCCAGGTTCTTGAGAATTACATTCCTTGGTTGTTAAACTGGAAAGAAGCTGGGAGAAATTTATATCTCAAAGGGGGCAAAAAAGGATTTATCAGTACAAGTTTCCCAAAGTAACTGCTATATGAAAAAGAAAGCTGAGGGGAATGTTATGGTTCTTTTGGTCATTACTTCCTTAATCCTGCCTTTATATAAAAGTAAGTCTGTATTCCTCAAAATCCCATGCAAGCTACTTCATGACAGCCTCCTGCCTTCCTCTTTAACATATCTCTTGGCATCCCCCTATCATTTACACTGATCCAGACATACTCTTACTTCCATATCTTGTTCTTATTATCCCTCTGCTTAGGATAATCATCCTTTTCTTTTCTTGTGGCTAAACTTTTTGAGTTGTTTTATACAAGTAAAGTTAGTTTTGTTGCATCAGACAGGATACCTTAAGTATAGATCAGTTACAAATAATCCTGAATTTGAGGGGCTTAAAGCAACAAAAGTATATTTCTACTAGTTCATGTTACATGTTCACTAAGTAGGTATTTTAGGGGTGGAGCTCTAATCCAGTCCTTTTCTGTCTTTTAGTGTCTTCATCACTTTCATATCACATCTCCTCACATTTCATCAGTCAAAGCAAATCACATGGTTATGCTTTGCTTCAAAAGATGCAGAAAGTGCAGTCCTACCATGTATTTGGAAGAAAGAAAAACAGAATATTACGTGAATAGTACTAAGGACTTTCAGAGAATATTTTCATGGATCATGGACTAGATTAGTGGTCCTTAAGCACAATCACCTCTAAGAATGGTTCACTTATCCAAAGCTAATTTTTGTGCACAGGAATGATCATCCTATCTAATAAAAGAACAATATGCAAATTGACCATAACTTGCCACACCTGTAAGCCATTCCCACAAGTCAATCAAGAGTGAATATGCAAATTAACACCTAACCAAGATGGCAGCTGCCCATGGTAGGCCAGGGCTAGGGGCGGAGCCAGCCAGCAATGGGCCCTGATAACAGGGCGATTGCTTCACTGGGGTCCCCTGGCTGAGGTTCCCTGCCCAAGAACGCAAAGCCTCGGCTAGAGGCTTTCGGCATTGGGCAGGCCGGGGGTGAGCCCTCAGTAAGACATTCTCTGAGGGCTCCCAGGATGTGAGAGAGGGCAGGTTGGGCTGAGGAACCACCCATGCCCAGTGCACAAATTTTGTGTACCAGGCCCCTAGTGTTAATTATAAAGTATCTAAATATTTTTGTATCATTTGTAAAATAGTGCCTTTCCTCCTGAGTTATTTTCTTTGTTTCCAGGCCATCATCGCTGCTTTCCTATACTCCTTATACCTGTCAATAGTGATATGATTGCAGAATTAACATAGAGTCCTTGAGAATACTCCTCTGTGTCTACAGCAGGTCTCTATTTCGATAGATTGGTACTCATGCTGTAACAGTTCAAAATATCTTAATTATTATCCAGCCTCTATTATAACAAAAATTACTGTAATTGTTTACATGTACTATCTTCTCTAATAGATTTCAAATTTCATGAGAATTTGGATTATATCTTTCATTTCCATATCTTGATGCTTAGTAAAGTGTCTGCATATAGGAGTTGCTCAATAAATGATTACCAAATTGAATTAAAAATAAGTATCTACATGATGCATCTCTCTTCATTGATAAACAAACAGAACAAGTTTAATTAGAACATGAGACTCTGCAGATCAGAACACATTTGTCAACACTAATGATTGTTACCGTTTGGGATAACTGAAGGGAATTGTGGAATGTCCACTCTTTCTGGGTCTTTATCAGATAGAAATTACTTCTCTGAGATGGCTTCATTGTGGTTGCACATTGTGGTCAGGAAATTGCCTGTTATGGGCCCTTATGATTTTTTTCCAGGCCTATATTGACATATAGAAATAATCTTATAGCATTGAAATAATTTTCATTTCTTTTAAAATCACATTTTGTGAAGCAATTGGAAACCTAGAAACGAAAATGGGCACATTATAATCCATTTTGAATTACTGTTGAGGTGAAGAACATTACATTAAAGAAATACAGAAAATAACATTAAATCATTTTGGGATTGCCTACAAGGACTGCTGAGCTCTAAAGCCTTTACAGGTTTATTGACAAAAGCTCTGTTTCTCACACAAAAGGGAAAACTTCAGGGAAACCAGAGGATTGGAGTCTTTACCTGAAGTAGTCATGAGAAGAAATGTTTTCTTTTGTTCAGTCCATTTGAATTGAGAAAGAGAGAAATACATTTTAATGCTTTCAAATCCTCTGAGTTTCAGCTGCTCTTACTTCTTCAGGTTGCTTCAGGAAACGAAGTTCCACACCCTGTCATTGTTTCTTTCGCAGCAGTTGAGAGTGAACAATTTGTCTTGAATGTGGTCTGAAGAGAAAAAAGCCTCCTGTTGGGATAGGTACAACAGTTCTGTCAGGAAGCAGGTGCCTTATTTGGGAAATATCACGAAGAAGAAAAAATGAGAATGATATTCTGCATTGAGGGTCTGAGGGTCTGTCAGGTCTGTGAAGGAAGACCAATATGAGCAGATGTGTGCTGTAGACTAAGGCACCGGTGATCAATAATAGAGGTAGTGGTGCTGATTAGTGGAAGTTCAAGGAACAAAGCTTGGTTGGGAAATTTCCAGGGTAGAAGTTAGATTTGGGGGTTGGAAGACAAGTATCAGTGATGGGGTTGAGGGGAGCAGGTCAAGGGATTTCTGGTGTGTTCCACCTAAATGTTTGCTTATGGCTTTACCTCTTAGTGTTTTTCTCTTTATGATGCCCTTGCTTTGCACTCCAAATACCCTATGTAGTGTCAGTTATAAGAATCCTTCTGGAATTTGATTTACCTCTGAAACTTGCTCATTATGTAATATTATTTTCTGCTGAAGACTGCACTATTGCATGAGAAAATATGGTAAGCCCTCCCCTCCCCCCCCGCCAAAAAAAAGTATTTGAAAAAAATATTAGCACCTGTTGAGTAACAGATGTAAAGGCCACTTTTACTTTTAATCTCAACCATCTCTAAGCATGGCATTTAGTATTTTTTAAATCTCCTTCTCTCATGACTGCTCTGTCTCTAGCTGCTCAACAAAGGGTCTGGTGTGGGCTGGGTTCTCAGGCAGACTGGGCAGTTATTAGACTGCATGAACATATCAGGTGTTGGGATAGATGTGGCACAAGTGGGATTTGAAACAGAGATGAAAGGTCAGTAGAAATTAAACAAGACAGATCTTAGGCATCAAAGCTGGCTAAATGCATACTTTTAAGGTAAGTATGGTTGATAATTTTGAAAGAAGCTTAATGTTTCTACACTGGTTTGAAATGAGTGAACCTGCTTTTTCTACTGCCTGCCAGGCTTGGGTTATCTGGTCCAATCATTTGTAAAGGAGAGACAACTTGGTTTAAAAACTGTGCCTGTTTATCGTCCTTCCAAATGACAAGTGCTGGCAAGGATGTAGAGAAAAGGGAACCCCACCGCACTGCTGGTGGGAAGGCAGACTGGCCCAACCATTACGGAAAACAGCATGGAGTTTCCTCAAAAAATTAAATATGGATCTGCCATTTGACCCAGTGATCCCTCTTCTAGGAATAAATCTTAAGAAACCCTAAGCACCAATCAGAAAGAATGTATGCACCCATATGTTCATAGCAGCACAGTCTGTAATAGCTAAGATCTGGATATAATCCAAGTGCTCACCAGTAGATGAGTTGATAAAACAAACAAACAAAAAAAAAACCTGTGGTAACTTTGCAGCAGTTAATACTAATAGCAGGAATACTATGCAGCAGTTAAAAAAAGAATCTCTTACCTTTGAGACAGCATGCAGACCTGGAGAGTATCATGCTAAGTGAAATAAGTCAGTAAGAGAAAGACAAGTATCACATGATTGCACTTATATGTGGAATCTAAGTAACAAAATAAAGTGATGAACAGAGTGGATCCAGAGACTCTAAGCATGGCACAGAGTGTGGGATCTCAGAGGGAAGGCTGGGGAGGGTGGGTGGGTGAGAGGTAATTAGCCAAAGACCCTGTGTGCATATATGCATGGCCCATGGACACAGACAATAGGGTGGTGAAGGCCTGAGGTGAAGAGGGGGGCAGGGACAGGCTGGAGATGGTCAATGGGTGACAAAAGGGGACATATATAATACTTTCAACAATAAAGAATTATTTAAAAAAATAAAAAAATAAAATTTTAGACTCAATTATTGATAAAAAAACAAAGCACACACACACACACACACACACACACACACACACACACACACAAAACAAAACAAAAAAACCCACTGTGCCTGATTTAGGGGCCCAGTGCACAAAATTTGTGCACTGGGGGGGTGGGTGGTCCCTCAACCCAATCTGCCCCCTCTCACATACTAGGAGCCCTCAGGGGATGTCCAACTGATGGCTCACCCCCAGCCTGCCCAAGGGCTAAAGCCTCTGGCAAGACTTTAGGCCTTGGGCACACAGCCATCGTCCTGCTCAGCTCAGCACCAGCTGCCTGCGACCACCCAGCACCGTGGACTGGGTGCTTTCCACCACTTCTGCTCACAGCGCCCGGGGGCCGGGCACTCCCTGCCGCCACCACTGCTGCTGCTGCTGCCACCGCTTTCCCTCACAGTGCCTGCCCAGGGGCTGGGCACTTGCCACCACCGCTATTTCATCTCCATCCCCAGGGCTTGGCCCTCATGCCACTTGGCTCTGCCCCCGCTCCTGATTGGCTGGTAGCATAGCCAATCAGGAGCGAAGGTATGGTCAAATTTGCATGTTTCTCTCTTATTATATAGGATAACAGTTAATATAAAAGCCTTAACATTATGATTAAATCAGCCTAAATTCTGATGGGAGTTAAACTTTTTCTCTGTAAAGCTTTGAGGGATGTATCAGAACTAAAAATGTCCCAGAACAGATAGACTATGTATTGTAGTTGCATCTTGCATAATGTAAACACAGATTTATGCAATAAGTCCTCAAAATCTTGAATAAGATATAACCTTTGATACTTTAGTAATTTTAATACAATTAAGCAGGATTTTTCAAAGTTGGTGTAAAATAATGGATCTGTGTCTGATGCCTCATCTTCCATTTGAAGGAATTAGGATTAGCACACAACACTCACCTTCACAGGACAGTGACTCATAATTAGATCTTTTCCAACTGGACTGGCCACTTCCTTTCAAAATGTTACCAATATTTCTATACAGTATAAATGCAATAATTTGTATTTATTAATGCCTCATAACTTACTTCCATTGTGGAATTTCTTGTTTTAGAAATAACTTTTTCCCTTCTTATCACCTTTTCCCAATCAGCTGCTTTTTTCCCCTTTACTTAGGTATTTCTAGGATCAAATTGACAAGTCCCTTTAATTGCCCATTTTGATTTAGTATTTGATTTATTTCTGACCCCTTGAACAGTTTGCTGGTTATTCACTTGGCAATCAGTCAGCCTTTCCTCCAAGTAACTGATCTAGCAATATGGTGGAATTCAAAGGCATAAGTAACTACAAATGATAATCTAACTACACCAGAGACTACATGTCTGTTTCACTTACTTGTGTTAAAAAGATAGGAATTGAACTTTGTTTTGTAAGAAATGATAAATTATACATTCAGCAGTTTTTTCCCCTTCTGATAAATATTTCAGAGGAATGTTATTAAATAAGTAATGTATGCTATTGCAATCATAATCCTGTCTAATAAAATAGTAATATGCAAATTGACCATACCTCTGATCAAGCCACACCCACAGTCACACCCACCAGCCAATCAGGAGCAATTTATGCAAATAAACCCAAACAAAATGGCTGCCACCACTGAGAGCAGGAGGGAGGCTTGGGTTTCCCTGGCGATGGAGGAAGCCAAGCTTTCTGCCTGCTCTTGCGGGCCTAGGCCTCCACTCAATGTTACAAAGTTTCAATTATAGAAGATACATAATCCCAACAAATGGTGGCAGCCATGAAGCTGGAGAGAGAAGAGGCTAAGGTTGCCCGGGCGACGGAGGAAGCCAAACTTTTGCAGCCCTAGCCTAGACCTCCACTCTAGGTTACAAAGTTTCAAACAGAAATGCTGTTGCCATGGAGCGAGCAGAAGGCTTGGCTCCACTCCAGGCTACAAAGTTTCAATTGTAGAACATAAGTTAATCTCAGGTCCCAGGGCCTCTGCTTGGGTCGCTAGGGGGGTGGCTGGCCTGCAAACCACATAAGCCCCTCGCCCAGGCTGCCCCACCCTTAAGGGAACCCCCACCTTGATCTAGGACACCCTTCAGGGCAAACCAGCTGGCCCCCACCCATTGACTAGGCCTCTATCCTACCTAATAAAAGAGTAATTTGCAGATTGATCATCACTCCAACACATAAGAGGGCTGCCCCTATGTTCCTATCTAATAAAAGAGTAATTTTCAGATTGACCATCACTCCAACACATAAGAGGGCTGCCCCTTTGTGGACACAAGATGGCCACCAAAAGATGGCCAGCAAGGGAGGGCCATTGAGAGGTTCCAGGCCTGCAAGGGAGGGCAGTTGTGGGCCTTCAGGCCAGCAGGGGAGGGCAGTTGGGAGGGACCAATCCTGCAGGGGAGGACAGTTAGGGGTGACCAAGCTGGCAGAGGAGGGAAGTTGGGGGCAAACAGGCTGGCAGGGGAGCAGTTAGACATCAATTAGGCTGGCAGGATAGTGGTTAGGGGGTGATTAAGCTGGAAGGCAAAAGCAATTAGGGCAATCGGAGGCAGGCAGGTGAGCAGTTTGGAGCCAGCAGTCCTGGATTGTGAGAAGGATGTCCGACTGCCCGTTTAGGCCCGATCCTACCAGAATTGCACCTAAACGGGCAGTTGGGCATCCCTCGAAGGGTCCCAGATTGGAGAGAAAGCAGGCTGGGCTGAGGGACACCCCCAACCCCCCATTCACGAATTTTGTGCACCGGGCCTCTAGTTTTAAAATAAAAGTATTCAAGAAGCCAAGCAATTAACTTTTAAAAATAGTTAGGAATAAATATCTTTATGAGGGATGAGTTGGATTTTAGCAATTAGTTTTTAAAAGCTGAAAATTGATAATATTTTTCCTTTTATAATATTAATGTTGCTAAATATTTTTCATGAAGATTCAGTTACTGTGATTCAAATTTGGAGATTAAGTTTTTATTTGTTTATTTTATGATCATCCTCCGTCATGTTGGAGAATTTAGTTAAACTGTTAGAATTTATATGAAATTGATTAGAGCCTTTAATTTTTTTATTTCATGAAATATAAGAAGTTTGAATTTTCAGATATTGTGTAACAAAAGAGCACAGTTAATAATTTAGCATTTTTCTACTATGGGAAGCATATACTTATATGAAATAGATATTCTAGAAGTTTATAGTGATTGACAGTATACTTTTTTAGTAATATTCTTTTCATTCACATAGCTTGCAAGTTTGTTTTGTTCATTTGTTGACTGAATTTTTCTAAGCATGTAATATCACTGTGAAGTAAATTGCTTATTTTCATTATCATTTAAATTATGATAGCAATTCCTAGTAACTATTAATGACTTGTATTGCTTTTTTACCATATTTATCCATGCAAAGAATTAACCTGTTAACCTCAATTATATATTTTCATTTAACTTAAAATTGATTGGAAAAGTGAATTCTCTTCTGCTTTCCTACCATGAATCAATAACATTTCCATAATCTATAGAGACTAGCAGGAACACAAGAATAATTCTGGGAGTCATTTTATTTAAATTAATGTTCATGGAGGCGGTTTGCAAATTGGATGTGAGGAGGGAGATGTTGGCAAACTTGCCAGTCACCAGAAAGAAGATAGTTTTAGGATGAAAGAGGTAAGTGCCTCAAAGGAGATGAGAACATTAGAAAATGTGGACATTCATATAAAACTGGGTGATCTACTGAATACAGAAACACTGAAATAATGTGCTCATTAAATTCATCATGATGCTGATCCCAATAAACATTTTAAACTAAATGACTAGATTAAAAAAAAAAACACTAGTGTAATTGAATTCATATGGACAATGTGACTTCCCCAACTCATAACTAAACTGAAACTGAGATAAAGAAAAGATGTCTTGTTCAGAATTTTAAATCAGGCCGTTGATGGCGATTAAAGTGATTATTTCAGAATATTGGTTAAACATTTGTGAGTTAGGGAAATAGCCATGAAGAAGCATATGGTCTGGGACTTGTTTTTATCTTCATCAAGCCAGAGAGGGCACAATTTGAAAGTAGAAGTCTGATTCATGGAACATACACTGCCCTGCATAATAAAATAGAAATTCTACAGTGAGACTGGCAGCCATACAAATCATTGACACTTAGAGACAGGCTAACCTTTTCCTATGGATCTGAATTGTGCTGTCTCTGAGGACTCATCATCTGCATGTTGAAGATGCATGTGTGTGTGTGTGTGTGTGTGTGTGTGTGTGTGTGTGTGTGGTGATTAATGTAACCCTTACCAGCTTGACAACTGGAAGAATAAGTAGGCCTGTCTGAGGCCACACAGGTGAAGAGATGTTAAGTGGGCCTGGGCTCAAAGTGACATTCACATCCTGACTGCTCTGTAGAGCCTGGTCACCAAAGCCACTGTGGGCCTTCTCTCACTTACCCTAGGGCAGTGGTCAGCAAACGGCGGCTCGCGAGCCACATGCAGCTCTTTGGCCCCTTGAGTGTGGGCTGTTCCACAAAATATCATGGCCTGGAAGTCTATTTTAAAGAAGTGGTCTTAGAAGAAATTTAAGTTTAAAAAATTTGGCTCTCAAAAGAAATTTTAATCATTGTACTGTTGATATTTGGCTGTATTGACTAATGAGTTTGCTGACTACTGGGAAGTTCTCTCAGACTCCTGGAGATGAGATGCTACACTGAAATCAGCTGTTTCATGTGGAGGGGGGAAGTCTTCCTCAAAGAGGACAGAGGCCAAAAGGAAGAGAGACTACTGTATATGGAATAGGTAGGATGTTAGTGGGAGTAGATTTGAGGATAGGAGAATGAGTTTAAAAACTGACTGTATTCACAGGGGGTAAATGTTATGTAAAGACTTTTACTTCTTTGATGCTGTTCTCTTTGACCAATAATGGGCAATCTTTTAAGCTTGGCATGTCAAAATTCACCAAAAAATGGAGCTTAACTCGGGTGGTATGTCACTTCAAGAAAAAATCATAATTCTGTGATATTTTTAGTTTAAATAACAAAAATGTATAATTGTAATATATAACTGTATTTAATAAACCAAAAACTAATTATTTAACTTACCTGTTTAGTGACTTCTTTGTTCATCTGTCAGTGAGTTTCTTGTTGGTCTTGATATTATTTAACTTGTGTGGGGTGCCCTGAACTAAGTAAGATAAGTGAGGGAGAGGGGGAATTCTTTAACTAAAGTGCCTATTAGTGACTTTTGGTTGCTGAATTTCATTGGCTAACCTTAATTGAAGGTTTGTATTTTCTACACTTCAAGCCCAAGCAAGCACTACTAACTTCATCTGTCAAACTGTTTCTTTTGTTGGTTTTTGATATTATTTAACACTGAGAATAAGGTCTCACAAAAGTACGTAGAGGGGAAAATATTGAGTAAAACCATTGCTATATTTTTCAGGGTGCTAAAAGTGTCTGGTGATCAGTTCCAGGCACTACAAATGTCCTGTTCGCAGTGGCCCTCCTCTTGATTTTCCAAGTGGCACCTTCCAGATTCTCAAGCTTTGAGCTCAAGTGGACAAACACCTGAGCCCAGATGCTGTCTTGAAATTCTGCAAGTTGCATCTCCAAATCATCAATTGGCATCCATTGGAAACCATTTAATTCCAAACTACTGTAGACTACTACATCAGGATACTTAATTATTTTTATGCTCTGTTCTAGGCTTCTAAATTGATTAAATCTATCACTAAACTAGTCAAGTAACAAGTCTAAAACATGCTGGTACTTTATATGCAAAGGTTCCTTTTCATTTTGTAGTGCAGCACTGGCCTTCTCAAATACTTTGTTACTCGAGGAAAATACATATAAGTTTTAGTTTCTACATCTCGCTTAAAAATTTTAAATTTACTTTCAAATGCTTTTATGTATCCAAACATAACGTCAATATTTTTGCCAAAACCTTGTAATTTTAAGTTCAGTTCATTAATATGAACAGAGAGATCTTTAAAAAATATCAGGGTGTTGATCCACTTATCGTCACTGAGCTGAGAAAAGTTTCCCAGATCCTTTTCCTCGAGAAAAACCTTAATTTCTTCAAAGCCCTCCACAAAGTGCTCAAGAACTTTGCCTCAGCTCAGCCATCTTACATTATTCTACATCAGCAGTCCACTGTAGGTGGAATCAACCTCCAGTAAAAATGCAGAAAATTTTCACTTGTGAAGGGGGCGAGCAGCTATTAAGTTAGCTATTTTTGTAACAACTGACATTAAGTTGTTTAAGTTGGTGAATCTTGCCTTGGCACATACAACCTCCTGATGAATGATACAATGAAAAGACACAATCAGATGTCCAATAGCTTCCATAAATAATTTGACAAATCCTACTTTTTTCCCACCATGTTTGGTGCCTCATCTGTCATCACTGACGCAACTTTAGAGATATCAATGCTTAGGTCATGAAATGTTTGTATAACAACCTTACATATTTCGCTTCCTGATGTACTTGTTGGCACTGATACTAACGTTTTGGTTTTTTTAAAAAAATATATTTTATTGATTTTTTACAGAGTGGAAGGGAGAGGGATAGAAAGTCAGAAACATCGATGAGAGAGAAACATGGATCAGCTGCCTCTTGCACACCCCCCACTGGGGGTGTGCCCGCAGCCAAGGTACATGCCCTTGACTGGAATTGAACCTGAGACCCCTCAGTCCGCAGTCCGATGCTCTATCCACTGAATCTATGACAGACTGGTTTCGGCATGCACTGATACTAACTTTATCAACTCTTCTCTCATTGTGAGACCATCAGAATATCAACCAATAATGGCCAACTGAGCATGTGATGTGACATCAGTAGTTTCATCAAGAGAGATTGAAAAATATTTACAATTAGTTATGTCTCTCTTTAATTGATGTATGTTTGTGTTCAGTCTCATTATTTGGTCTTTTATGATATTTCTACTGAGTGGTAACTCAGATATTCTCTTAATAATTGCATCTTTATTCTGCGTATTGTGAAATAGAACTGTGCACATCTTAGGAGAGTTTCTTTAATAAATTCTTCTTCACTGAGTGCTTTTCCATGCTGAGCTATGGAGTGAGCAATGCTCAAACTTGCAGATGATAAATTTGTAGAGCCTTTTATAAATTTAAGGATGGAATTAGATTGGCTCTTATAAAGGTATAGCTGCCTGGAAATGTTTTCCTTCATTTATCCTCACTTTTTTTTCAAGATCTGGGAATGATTAGCTTCAAAATGTCTATTTATATTACACATTCTGCTTACTACCGTTTCAGTACATAGAATGCAAAATGATCTGCCATTTTTTTCTTTAATGCTGTACATCTGGGTCCATGTTTCTTGAAAGGGTCGGCTACTGTTACTACCACTACCTTTACTTAACCTTGTTTTTTTATTTTTTTGGGTTCTCCATCAGGGGGGCAGTGACAGAAGATAGAATTATAGTCTGTTAGCCCTGCAGGCAAATAGGGGTTAACTAGCCTAAATGACCACAAGATGGCAGTGTAGCTGTCTTTTATGAAAGGGCAGGGTTAATAAGCAGAAATAGGGGTTAATAAGGATGAACAACAGTAATAGTGGTGAAATGGAGTCTGCACTATGATGCAAAATGACATTCCTTATATAAATTAAGATGTCTGCCGCTATTTCTAATAGCAGGAAAAGGCACTCATAGCTTAGGCCCTCACCTCTCCCATCCTCCCCCTCACTTATCTCAGTAATGATGGTCAATTAGAAATCCACGACACCCCAGAAGAGTAGATTGGATGATGGTTGCTGTGTTTATATGGTTGCTGGTAATGGTGATCACAAGACCCCCAGAGATGTGTCCCCTGCGGCATTCTCTGCTCCCTACTCCACCAGCCAGAAGTGAGGTCAAAGATCCCCTAATGGCCTAACCAGAAGTCCCATAACTAGACACTCTGTGCTGGAGTTCTGTTGTTTTGGCTTACAGACCTCCGGCACAGAGTGTCTACACTACACTACAGCAAATGTTCATCCTCAGCTACTGCACCTGACCTTGTAGTAGCTGAGAATGAAATGTCCTTCTCAGCATGCGGCCCCATATTCCCTGTATGCAACCACATGCGGCTACATGTCATCGAAAATGGCTATGTGTATCAGTGCTGACACATGTGTCATAGGTTCGTCATCATGGTCTTTGACTAAAGTAAAAGTAATGGTTGCCAGAGAATTTAATTTTTTCTCTTTCAACATTTCTTATATCTCTTAAAAATTGTGTGTGTCTTCTAAAGAATAAAGTGATAGACCAATAAAGGGAAATATGACCTGCCTCACTTATTTCTATCCACACTTATTACAACAATGGACCCTTTTAAAAAGAATGGGGATCTTGTAAAAAGAATCTATGACAGACCAGGAAAAATTAATCCTAGGCCTTTGGCAGTGCTGGGCATGATGGAAAGACACATATTGAAGGAACAACTTGTGG
Organism: Antrozous pallidus; assembly: GCA_027563665.1. NCBI lineage: Eukaryota > Metazoa > Chordata > Mammalia > Chiroptera > Vespertilionidae > Antrozous > Antrozous pallidus. The sequence continues at coordinate 24,956,926 of CM050519.1, forward strand.
GTCATCTTTTAGTAAGTGTTCTAGGAGTGGGATGGGGAAGAGATTGATGTAAGTTACAAAGCTAAATAAATATCAATGAACATTTGTTTCAGCCCTTGGTTCTTTCCAATGGTGCTTGACTTGTTGAATGGAAAGGGTTCCAATTATATACTAAGAAAATGAATTCTACTTTATTGTAAAGGGATCATCTGTAATGATAATTTTCTTTTTAAAATCCTTCTACTCTAGGTCAAATTTGGAATGAGTCCCTAGTAATTAAAATCTTTAGTTGTGTTTTTTTGTTGTTGTTGTTTATGAGAAAGGTTATAAATATGACACTCTTATTTGTAGCATCCTTTCTAAAACCTCCGTAGACATATTTCTGTTAATTATGATTCATATTATTTAACTTTGTCCTTGGTATACAGAGTGTTTCCTTGGCCTCCTGATTGATAGCAATATATAAGCTATTTCATTGTTAATAAACGCATTTAGAAAGTTTATTTTTTAAGTCATTTCCCTTACATACATTCTAAGGACCTTACATAACTTTGCCTTAGAGAATTTTGGTGTAGCTATGTGTATGCTGTAATGGGTATATATATTGTATTCTCCAGTAGCAGTGATTCTTCATAAGGGGATTTATACACCCTTAGTGACTCACAGGAGATGTATCCCAATGCAAATTTCTTACCTCAGTTCCTCTCTGGAGAGAGGGTCTATAGATCGATAACTTGTATCAGATAATCAAATAACCCCCCAAAATTAAGAAGCCTTATAACAGAATGTCATTTAGAGTTTTTGCATTATTCAGTGATCCCTGTAAATTAGCATAGACCAAGCTTGTTAAACACAAAAGTTAATAAGTCAGGGATATCCATTGTGATGGTGAGGATGGGGGCTGGTGAGGACAGTACAAAAAGGATGGGGGGGGGGGGAGGGTAGGTCCAGTCTAACATTATGGGCAGTTTTGCTTTTAAGCACAATTATTCAGTGTTTATTGACAGTGATAATGGAAATACTTCATTTTGTTTTTGACAATTTGAGATGTAATTACAAAGATTTATTTCTAGGACAAAAAATGGTGGTATTTCTATGCAGTTCACAAACTTATAATGACTTTTATTTGCTTGATTCATTTTTCTCAATCTTCCGTATTCCTGTCATGTCTTTGATTATTGACACAATTGATATGACCAACTTAGCATGTATAAATAACTGAAAGTATAGCCCTGTCCAGTTTTGCTCAGTGGATAGAGAGTTGGACTGTAGACTAAAGTGTCCCAGGTTTGATTCCTGTCAAGGGCATGTACCTTGGTTGTGAGCATATCCCCAGTAAGAGGTGTGCAGGGGGCAGCTGATTGATGTTTCTCTCTCATTGATGTTTCTAACTCTCTATCCCTTTCCCTTCCTCTCTGTAAAAAATTCAATAAAATATATTTTTAAAAATAAATAAATGAAGGTATACTTTTTGTTTGAAACCAAGTTTTCTTTTCTTTCTTTCTTTTTTTCTTTTTTACATCAACAGTGTTGTCAGTATTGATGTGAATAATATATTTTGGTCTAAATAACCTTGGTTAAATACTCTTTTCATAACATATTTACGATATTATTGTCATTTATTGAACAAATGGCAATAATAGGAAACTATTAACCTGTGGCCTTGATATCAACAAGTACATTAACTAGAGGCATCTTTCGCTGAACCATCTAAATGTGATCACATTTCATATGATCAGATATCTAGTAACATAAACTGATATGACAGTGTCTGGAATTATTTAGCTGGGATTTTAGTTTACTTTCTGAATGTTGCTTCTTTTGTGTAATAAAAAAATTATTTCCTTCACTTTATAGGCATTACACTGATGGAAATTTTTATACTACAGAAGGCCAGAAGAGTTGATGGGGATTGGTATTATCAGTTTGCTCAGTAGGTGGGTCAATTGTCCTAGATTAAAGATCAATTATATATTTCAAGATTAGACCTTGTTTTCTTCCAATTTTATTGAAAAACTAGAGGCTGTGTGTCCCTCAGCCCAGCCTGCACCCTCTCTAATCTGGGATCTCTCTCACAATCCAGGACTGCTGGCTCCCAACTGCTTGCCTGCCTGCCTTCCTGATTGCCCCTAACTACTTCTGCCTGCCAGCCTGATCACCCCCTAACCACTCCCCTGCCAGCCTGATTGATGCCTAACTGCTCCCCTGCCGGCCTGTTTGACCCTAACTTCTTTTCCCTGCAGGCCTGGTCACCCCTAACTGCTCTCCCCTGCAGGCCTGGGTCCCCCCTAACTGCCCTTCCCTGCAGGCCTGGTCACTCCCAACCAGCCTCCCTGGAGGGCCTGATCACCCACAACTGCCCTTCCCTGCTGGCCATCTGTGCTGGCCATTTTGTGTCCACATAGAGGCAGACATCTTTGACCACATAGAGGCAGTCATTTTGTGTGTTGGAATGATGGTCAATTTGCATATTATTCTTTTATTAAATAGGATAGGGGCCTGGTGCGTGGGTCGGGGCTGACTGGTTTGCCCTGAAGGGTGTCCCATATCAGGGTAGGGGTTCCCTTGGAGCATGGGGTGGCCTGGTCAAGGGGCCTGTGGTGGTTTGCAAGCTGGTCACACCCCTGGTGACCCAAGCAGAGGCCCTGGTATCCGGGATTTATTTATCTTCTATAATTGAAACTTTATAGCCTTGAGCAGAGGCCAGGGCAGGCCAAGAAGCTTGGCTTCCTCCATTGCTGGGGAAACCCAAGCCTCCTGTTTGCTTCCTGGCAGCAGCCATTTTTGTTGGAATTTATTTATCTTCTATAATTGAAATATTGTAGCCTTGAGTGGAGGCCAGGGCTGGCCAGAGCAGGCAGGAAGCTTTGCTTCCACCATTGCTTGGGAAACCCAAGCCTCCTGCTCTCTCTGTGGCCACAGCCATCTTGGTTGGGTTAATTTGCATACTCACTCCTGATTGGCTGGCTGGTGGACATGGCTTGTGGGCATAGCAGAGGTATGGTCAATTTGCATGTTTCTCTTTTATTAGTGTAGACTAGAGACCCATTGCAGGGAGATTCCTGAAAGAATAGGGCTTCTTGCGGCCTGAGCAAAGCTCCTTCCCATCTCCACTGCCTCGCTCCCTTCTCTGCTGCCTCACTCCCATCTCCTCTGCCTCACTCACTTTTCTGCTGCCTCACTTTCTCCCTTATCCCCTGCCCCACTCGCTTGCTTCTCTACAGCTTAGGTCCCTTCTGAAGTGCTTGGCTTCCTTCTATGCTATCTTCTGTGCCAGTATATGCAAATTAACTGCTATATTGGTTGGGTTAATTTGCATACTCACTCTAATTGGCTGGTGAATCTGGCTTGTGTGTATAGTGGAGGTGCAGTCAATTTGCATATTACTCTTTTATTAGATAGGATAATTGACATAAACTGTAGAACTTTAAGGCATACAACATGATTGTTTGGTATATATATATATAGTAAAATAATTACTATAATAGGTTCTGCTAACGTTCATCTTCTCATATAGATGCAATAAGAAGAAAAGAAAGGAAAATGGAAACACGTTCTCATGGTTATGAGGTGTTTAGGATTTACTCTCTTAATTTTTCTTTATATAGGTTCTCCTCAAGTAACATTATTTTGTTCAATGTTACTTCATTATAATGTTGATAAGATGTCATAGGAACTTATCTCTTATTTATATCAATTATACTGTAGGAAAATTAGTTTTGTTATATGTCATTTGCCACAGTTCCAAGAACATATCAATTATGTTAAGTGAGGATATACTATATCATACGACTGCATTAGCTATAGTCATTGTGTTGTATACTAGAGGCCCAGCACATGAAATAGTGCATTGGTAGGGTTCCTAGGCCTAGCCTGTGATCAGGACCATGTTCCACTCACCAGTCCCCAGTCCAACCCTGCTGCTGCCACCCACCCTGGTTCCTCGTTCACCATTTGGCAATTTAAAGAACAGCCCACTCTGCCTTAGGTGCCTTGTGCCATCAAAGGGCACCTGGCCCTTTGATCCCTTTAAAGAAGTAAAATAAACACTCCCCTCTCTGCACCTGTCTCTTCTTTCTCTTGTGAATCCTTTCACAGCCAGTGTCACCAGCCAAAACCCTAACAATTATTTGAGAAACTCAACCAGGAAGAGCTATGCCTGTGAGAGGAGGTGTAGGGAACCATGGCTGCCCCCTTTCTTCTGCCCTTCCCTCCTTCCTTTCCTCTTTCCCTCCCGCCCTCTGTCCCTGCACTATCCCAGCAGCCTGGCTCTACCTCTCACCCATCATGGAACTGCTCAGCTCAGGCTTTGGTCCCGCCAATCCTGCAGAGAGGAGCATGCACAGTTTCTTGCAGATCCAGAAGCAACTATGGAGTAGGGAGATGGCAGGTTTTTGCTGGGGAGGATATTTGAGCTTTAAAGCTGATGTTCTCCATCCACCTCTCACCAGTGAAGGCTGAGGGTTGCTGCAGGTGCTTAAGTCCTTGTTGAAGTCTCCACTCCGGAGCTTCTCACAGCAGTGAGTCCGCGTCCTGGGAGGCTGCTCAGTGAAGGCACCACGTTCCTTTCTGAAGAAACTGAGGAATGATTGGAGCCTGTGGGCTGTGGGGAGGGACCAAGGAGTCTGTTTTCCACCTGCTCACCAGTCCACAGTCCCACCCCACTGCCACCCAGCCCAGTTCTCCGTGGTCTCCATTGGCCATCCAGCAATTGGAAACTGTGGGATGTGGAGAGGGATCAAGAGGTAGTCAATGCACCTCATAGCGACTGCTCAATTGCTATGTTTGTGATGTTGTTATGGTTGCTGGTCTTTTATTATGTAGGACTAGAGGCCCAGTGCACGAATTAGTGCACCAGTGGGATCCCTTGGCCTGGCCTGCAGGATCAGGCTGAAACCAGATCCCCAATATCCCCTGAGGGGTCCTGGATTGTGAGAGGGCACAGGCAGTCTAGGGGACCCCACCAGTGCAGGATCAGGGCCGGGGAGGGACATAGGATATTATCCAGCCAAGCGGGGACCATTGGAGGGCCCCAGCATGTATCTGACCCATCTTGCTCAGTCTCTATCAGCCAGACCCCAGCAGCAGGCTAAGCTACTGGTCAGAGCATCTGTCCCCTGGTGGTCAATGCACATTATAGTGACTGGCTGACCGGACAACTGTCTGCCCACTGCTGGTCAGCGCATGTCATAGCGAGCGATTGAGTGGCAATTAGTTATCATTAGCATATTACATTTTGATTGGTTGAACGGAAAACTGGACACTTAACACATTAAATTTTTATTAAATATTAGAGGCCCAGTGAACAAAATTCATGCACGGAGAGCAAGGGATGTCCCTCAGCCCAGCTTGCACTCTATCCAATCTGGGACCCCTCGAGGAATGTCCAATTGCCCATTTAGGCCCGATCCTATTAGGATCGGGCCTAAATGGGCAGTCAAACATCCTATTCACAATCCAGGACTGCTGGCTCTAAATTGCTCACCTGCCTATCTCACTGATTGCCCCAACTGCTTCCTCCTGCCAGCCTGATCACCCCCTAACCACTACCCTGCCAGCCTAATTGATGTCTAACTGCTCCCCTGCCAGCCCGTTTGTCCCCAACTTCCCTCCTCTACCAGCCTGGTCACCCCTAACTGCCCTCCCCTGAAGGCTTGATTGCCCCCAACTGCCTTCCCTTGAAGGCCTGGTCCCTCTCAACTCCCCTCCCCTGCTGGCTTGATCACCCACAACAGCCCTCCCCTGCTGGCCATCTTGTGGTGGCCATCTTGTGTCCACATGGGGGCAGGATCTTTGACCACATGGGGGCAGCCCTCTTGTGTATTGGAGTGATGGTAAATCTGAAAATTACTCTTTTATTAGATAGGATAGAGGCCTAGTGCATGAGTGGGGGCCAGCTGGTTTGCCCTGAAGGGTTTCCAGGATCAGGGTGGGGGTTCCCTTGGGGCATAGGGCTGCCTGGGCAAGGGGCCTGTTGTGGTTTGCAAGCTGGTCATGTCCCCCAGTGACCCAAGTGGAGGCCCTGGGATCTGGGATTAATTTATGTTCTACAATTGAAACTTTGTAGCCTGGAGTGGAACCAAGCCTTCTGCCCACTCGGTGGAGACAGCCATATTTGTTTGGGTTTATTTAAATTCTATAATTGAAACTTTGTAGCCTAGAGTGGAGGCCTAGGCATTAGGGCTTCAGAAACTTGGCTTCCTCCATTGCCCAGGCAACCCTAGCCTCTGCTCTCTCCAGCTCCATGGCTGCCACCATTTCTGTTGGGATATATCTTCTATAATTGAAACTTTGAGGCACTGAGTGGAGGCCTAGGCCGGCAAGGGGAGGTGGAAAGCTTGGCTTCCTCCATTTCCTGGGAAACCCAAGCCTCCCTCCTGCTCTCTGTGGCACCAGCCATCTTGGTTGGGGTTTATTTGCATAATTTGCTCCTGACTGGCTGATAGGCATGGCTTGGTCGGAGGTATGGTCAATTTGCATTTTACTCTTTTATTAGATAGGTGGATTATATCCCTAGTACTTAAATTTTTAAACTGGAAGTTTGCAGCTGTGAACAATTGCAGCTTTCCCCAATTCTGAATCATTCCCACCCTCTGCCTCTGATGACACAAATGTGATCTTATTTCAATGAGGGTTTTGTTTTTTTTAAGATTCCACATATAAGTGAGATTATTCAGTAATTGTCTTTCCTTGTCTGATTTATTTCAGTTAGCATAATGCCATCAAGGTCCATCCATATGGTCACAAATGGTAGAATTTCCTCACTTTTTTTAATGGATAAAATTCCATTGCATTGTGCAGAGACCGGTTTGGCTCAGTGGATAGAGCATCGGACTGTGGACTGAAGGGTTCCGGGTTCGATTCCGGTCAAGGGCATGTACCTTGGCTGCGGGCACATCCCCAGTAGGGGGCGTGCAAGAGGCAGCTGATCGATGTCTCTCTCTCATCGATGTTTCTGACTTTCTATTCCTCTTCCTTCTGCTCTGTAAAAAATCAATAAAATATATTTTTTAAAATTCCATTGCATTGTATTATATTGCATTCTATTTAGAATACCACAATTTTATCCACTTACTCATCAATAGACACTTAGGTTATTTTCATGTGTTGGCTGTTGTAAATAATGCTGCTGGCAACATGGAAGGTGCAGATGTCTTTTGGAGTTCTTGTTTTTGTTTCCTTTGGATATATTTCCAGAACTGGAACTGCTGGAGCATATAGTAATTCTATTTTTAACTTTTTTTGAAGATCCTCCTTACTATTTTCCATAATGGCTGTAACACAATACCACCACAGTGTACAAAGTTTCCCTTTTCTCCACATCTATACCAGCATTTGTTATCTCTTGTCTTCTTGATGATGGCCTTTATAACAGACTTGAAGTGATAATCTCATTGTGGTTTTAATTTGTATTTCCTTTGTACTCACTTTGACAGCATATAAACTAATTTGTATTTCCCTAATGACTAGTGATGTTGGACATATTTTCATGAACTTAGTCACTTTTTATACCTTTTCTTTGGAGATATGTATATTCACATCCTTTGACCACTTTTTAATTGTTTGGGGTTTTTTTTGCATATGAGTTGTATGAGTTCTTTATATATTTTGGATGTTTTCTTCTTATGAAATATACTAAAGGTCCAGTGCACAAAATTCATGCACAGGGTATGAGATCCTTTCAGCCCGGCCTGCAACAACACCAGCATCCTGTACCTCAGCCAGCCTCAGGCCAGAGGCCTGCCTGCCCGCCCTCTGTGGGCCAGGGCGTGTGGAGCTTTGGGGCCTGTCACTGGGGCAATGCTGCCAGTGTCCAGTGACCCGGCCACTATAGGCACCTCCATCTTTGTGATGGAATGATAGTTAACTTCCATATTACCCTTTAATTAGATAGAATATTTTCCCCTTTTATAGGTTTCTTTTTCACTTTGTTGATGGTTTGTTTGTTTGTTTCTGTGCAGAAGCTTTTTAGTTTAATTTTATCTTACATGTTTATTTTTTATTTTGTTGTTTGTGTTTTGGTGTCATATACAAAAAATCATCACCAAGATCCATGCCAAGGAGCTTTATTCCTGCTTTCCTCTAGGAGTTTTATGATTTCAGGCCTTATGTTTAAGTCCTTAATCTATATTGAGTTACTTTTTTTGTGAATGGTGTAAGATATGGATCGTTTCATTTTTTACATGTGGATATCTAATAATCTTAAAACCATTAATTGAAGAGACTATCTTTTTTCCATTGAGTATTCTTGGTTCTCTTCTCAAATGTTAGTTGATCGTATATTGTTAGGTTTATTTGTGGGGCCTCTGTTCTATTTGTTTTTTTATGCAAATAACACAATATTTTGATAGCTGTGGGTTTTTGGTATATCTTGAAATCAGGAAGTGTGATACCTCCTGCTTTGTTCTTTTTTCTCAGCAATCTTTTGTGGTTTTGTATAAATTTTAGGCATGTTTTATACTTCTGTAAAGCATCAGTGGAATCTTGATAGGAATTTCACTGAATCTGTAGATGATTTTAAATAGTATAGACATTTTAACAATATTAATTCTTACAATTTATGAATACTTTTCTACTTATTTCTGTGTTCTTTGTTTTCTTTCATTAATGTCTTATAGTTTTCAGAGTAGAAATATTTTACCTTCTCAAATTTGTTCCTGAGTATTTATTGTTTTTGATGCTATTGAAAATAGGATTTATTTCTTTAATTCCTTTTCAGAAATATGTTACTAATATATAGAAATGCTACTGGTATTTAATGTTAATTTTGTGTCCTGCAACTTTACTGAATTTATTGGTTAGATTTAACATTTTTTAAATTGAGTCTTAGAATTTTCTCTATATAAAATTATCTACTATATAGACAATTTGCTTTTTTCTTTCTAATTATGATACATTTATTTGGTTTTATTGCCTAATTGTAGTAGCTAGAACTTCTAATACTGTGTTAAATAGGAATGGTGAGAGTGGGGGCATGCATCTGTCTTATTCCTGGTCTTAGAGGTAAAGCTTTCAACTTTTAACCCTTGATTATCATGTTAGCTTTTCATATATGGACTTATTATGTTGAGATATGTTCCTTATATACTCTAATTTGTTGAGTTTTAGTTATCATGAATTTTGTCAAATGATTTTCCTGTGTATATTGACATGCTCATATGAGTCTTTTATATCACTCTATTAATATGATATATCTATCACATTGGTTGATTTGTGTATATTGAACCACCTTTGCATTTCAGGGACAAATCACACTTGATCACAGTAAATGCTGATTTTAATGCTGAAATAGTTTCCTAGTATTTTTATTAAGTATGTTTTTATTGATTTTAAAGAGAGAGGAAGAGAGAAGGATATAGAGAAACATTGATGAGAGAGAAACATTGATTGGCTGCCTCTTGCATGCCCCTACTGGAGATTGAGCCCACAATCCAGGCATGTGTCCTAATTGGGAATAAAACTGGTGAACTTCTGGTTCGTAGGTCAGTGCTCAACCACTGAATCACATCAGCCAGGCAGGTTTGTGAGTATTTTATTGAGAACTTTTACACCTATGCTCATTAGGAACATTGGCCTAGTAATGTCTTTTCCTGGTTTTGGTATTAAGATAATACTGACCTCATAAAATGAGTTTGGGAGTGTTCCCTCCTCTTCACTTTGTTAGAAGAGTTTGAGAAGGATTATTGTTATTTTTTAAATACATTTTTATTGTTTTCAGAGAGGCAGAGAGAGAGAGAAATATCAATGATGAGATGGAATCATTGATTGGCTGCTTCCTGTATGCCCTCTACTGGGTATCAAATTCACAACCCTCACATGTGCTCTTGACCAAAATCAAACCCAGGACCTTTCAGTCTGCAGGCCAACATTCTATCCACTGGGCCAAACCAGCTGGGCTTTTTAATTTTTTTAATGTTTGATAATATTTTTAAGTGAAGCCATCTGACGTGGGCTTTTCTTTGTTAGGATATTTTTGACTACTGATTGAATTTACTTAGTGTTAATTGGTTTATGTAGATTTTCTCTTCCTGATTCAGTCTTTGTGTTTTGTATGCTTCTTATGATCCTTTGAATTTCTGTGATATCAGCTGTAATGTCTCCTTTTTCCTTTATAATTTTCATTCTGTTTTTCTTGATTAGTCTAGCTAAGGGCTTGTCAATTATCTTTTCAAAGAACTAATTGAGTTTAGTTAATCTTTTCTATTGTATTTCTGTTCTCTATTTCATTTATTTTGGCTCTAATATTTAGTATTTTCTTCTGCTAACTTTTGTCTCAACTTGTTCTTTTTTCTAGTTTTTGCTTCATAATGTAGGCATTTATTACTATCAAATTTCCTCTTAGAACTAATTTTGCTGCATCCTATAAGTTCTGTTACATTGTGTCCCCACTTTTACTTGTCTCTAGTAACTTTTTTATTTCTCCTTTAATTTCTTCTTTGATCCATTGGTTGTTAAGGAAGGTATAGTTTAATTTGCATGTGTTCATGAGTTTTCCAGTTTTTCTCTTGTTCATTTCTAGTTTCATGCCAAATGGTCGTAGAACATACTTGTACAATTTCAGTCTTTTTGAGTTTTCTGACTTGCTTTGTGATGACCTTCATTTTTCAAATATTCTGTCTGCATAAGACCTTTACAGAAATTGGATTTTTAAGGGTGAAATTTGGTTTGGCCAAGATGCACTGAAAAAGTTGTCTTATAAGATAAGTTTGCTATGATGTCTACTTACATGAAAATACAGCTTCTTTTATTCCAGATATTTTTAAATTTGCAAGTTTGAAATAAATGAATCTTAATATATTTACCTTAGCAGTCTGCAGGAAACATTTCTGGTCACCCAATCCTATTCTAATTTGCGCTAGCTTACCTCACATATCCCCATCCATCTCTCCTTTTTCCACCATATCATGCCTACTTCTGATATAGTATTTAGGAGATTACATTATACTATACTATGTAAGTGTTTATCTTTCTGATAAGATTGTAATTTCTCTGAAGGATAGGGATTATGATTTACCAATCTTTCCATTCCTTTATCTAGTATATAATAGTTATTTGATGATTATTTGTTGTTAAATATAATATTGTTAATCTGTGATGTGGACAGCAATATATTCATCCTATTTTGTTTCTTTTTTTTTGGCATTTTAAAAATCATTACTTGAAGATATTTTAGAGAGAGTGGAAGAAAGGGGGCAAAAGAGAAAGAGGGGGAGAGAGAGAGAGATATGAAAGAAACAGTCAATTGGTTGTTTCCCACATGTGCTCTTGACCAGGAATTGAATCCACGACCCTTAGATATACAGGCTGGCACTCTAACCACTGAGCATACCAGCTGGACTATTTATCTCATTTTCAATTCTGTTTATAAAATTGATTGATTAAATTTATGACAAGGATTTTATTTAATTTGTTAATGATACAAAATAACTTAGTTTTAGATGAGGCAGGGAGCCTTATCCATGTCCATGAGCACAACATAAAGGTTTTCTGTTATTTTTTATTTCATGACAAAATGAAATTACATAGTTGTCATTCTTAGATTTTTAGGTTAACATTAAACTTATCAAAGTTCTCTCAACAATCTGTTCATGTTTCTAGGTAAAGGCATGTATACTTTGGCACATTTAAGGACATTCACAAACATCTTATTTTAGGAATGCAAAGAAGATACATTTATATTTACATTTTGGCTAGTATTTTTTGGCCTTTGTTTTTCACCCTTTTTATCACTTCAGGCCAGCAAGACCTAACACATTGACAGTGGGCCACTCACGTGCTCTAATCTGGGAGACCCTGCTGCTCCCTTTGAAAGGGTCATAACTTTTTATATGAGTAATGAAAGCAATCACAGCCTTCAGTTCAATTAAACTCAACATTTATTAACAGGAACCTACATTTTAGGCACTGTGTTTATGAGCTCATATGTGATTAAATCATACTACCTCAGATGATGTCGTTATCATTAAGATACTCAGAAATACTTAATTATAACATTATCATCAAGATGCTCAGAGCTTAATGGAGATGAAAAATATGGCTGTAACAATCTGAGTTGCTTTACTTGAATTACTATATTGATTTTTTTCTTCTGTACTATTTTACTTCCCATACACATTACCTCTCTGTTCTGTTTTTATCCCCCTTTCACTCCAATTTGGCTCAGTTTTTTACTGTGTATTGTTTTGTCTTCTTTAGAGGCATTTATACATAAAGCCCATTTCTTTTCGTAAAAAGATGTGCAATATTAAGTTGTGCAAATAATCACAACATTTTATGTCTCTTTATTTTCCTCTTTAGAATAAGAAAAATGTTTAAGCTAGCTGCTGTCCCAGTGTTAGCACTTGATGAATTGTTGCTTACTCAGTTCAGGTATATTCATGGTTTACTGCTGCCAGCCCAGGTATCAATTGACCTAAAAATGATCACAATTATATTAAATGTAATTCTGAGGTTTTTTCTAGGAAACCACAAAGGAGTCTTAAGAGGCTTGTTCTAAGAATAGGGTTATTGCTTCAAAGCTGTTTTCATGTTGGTAGAGATGTTCTGTATGTATATTTTTAAAATATGTTTTTGTTGATTTTTAGAGAGCGAGGGAGAGGTATTGAGAGAGAAATATCAAGAGTGAAACATCATTGATTAGCTGCCTCTTGCATGTCCTCTATTGGGGATTCAGCCCGAAATCTGGGCAGGTGCCCTGACTGGGAATTGAACACTCAATCTCTGAGCTACACCAGACAGGCCCTGTACGACTTTCATAAACTTGTTATCCATTCGGTTTAGAACAGAAAGTGCCTGGCACATTGTACATTCTGGATCCAGTTCTTTAGAATGAGCAAAGTGGCATGGGAAGGGAAGAGAGACTAGAGGCCCTCTTTAGAAGGAATGTTTGACATGAAGGAAAACTTTGGGAGTTTTTCCCACACCAAAAATTAAAGATGGTACCTAATTTTAAAATGAAGAAAAATAAAATTGCCTTAAACACTGAATTAGTGAATACTGAATCTTTGCCCCCAGGGGAAATGCAAGATAAGGTTCCTGTCAGCCTCTGGAAACACATTTTGTCAGCCAATTAATACATAACTTCCTTTTATGTGTGTTTCTGTTTAAAAAAGACATTATTTAATATGTATTTTTAATTCATAACATTGAAATCATGGCCCAAAGAACTATAACCCATGCCTCATGGAAGTTTATTTAATAAATGTGTTTTCTGATAAGGCACATCATAACCTTCTTGTGCTTAGGGACAGTAGACAGCACTTAAGCACTGTGCTTGGGAACAAAATTACAAACAAAAAGCAACAAAAAAATGGTACTAAATACATTGCAAAAAGAATACTTGTTTATAGTATGGGAGCTGAAACAAGAAGGCAGCCCATTCCCTGTACCGTGTTAGCTGAGAACATGTGTGGGAGATGATTTAAATTTTTGTAGCTCTCATCAAGTACTGCAACTTCTGGTGTAAAAGCACCATGAGTATTGATTTTGTGGTTACAAGTACATTTAGGGAGTAGGTGAATTCACAAATACGGAACCTGTGAATAATGACTTGTACTTTCAGTGCAAAAAATAAACTGAATTGAGGCCACTGGTCAGATTCATCTTTGGCTCTCACTACCCCTCCCCTTCAGGAAGTTTGTCCATAGCTTCCCAGCATAAGTAGGAAAAAACAAACAAACAAACAAACAAAAAAAACCTGGGACCACATAAATAGGTTTAACATTATTTCCTGTAAGTCAGTCAAATATTTGCAGAGAACTACCCCCAATCTCATTTCTAAGGTAAATCCACCTTTTATTCAACTGCATCTCAACAGCATCAAGGTTTATGATTTCCTCATGAGTTTAGTGAACCCCAGGAAACTATTGACTCTGGGCAGAACTGTTGCCCTGAATCCTATGCTCTTCCTTACTCCTACCCATGTAAACTTACTCATTGTAGCAAACATCCACGTAGCAATCACCCAGTAAAAATAGAGAAAACCTTAAATTATAGAGAATCAGTTACTTCTGCCTTTCAGATCCTGGCCCAGAATCTTTATATCTTAAATATTACTTATGTGTACTTTCTACTACATCATGCTACACAAAGTAGTTCTGTAAAATAACATTTGATTCCTAGTTGAAATTTAAGAATAACCAAAAAAGATTAGCACACCACAAACATGTTTACCTATAAAAGAGGAATCTTAATAGTCATGGTAGTGAATTATAAAATGTATATTTTTCCTTTAATCTAAAGTTTAGTTTTAGATCAAACAAAAAGAAACTCCTTTTTTCATTGGTGTTTTCCTTTGGTAATAGAAAGGGCTATAACTGGAGAGTGTTGAGGATCAACCATAGTACCCCAGACACTGGAACTTTGAGTCTTTGGGCCAATTTGTCTGGAAGATGTATAATTTGGTGGGCCTGCAAATTGTTGCCATTCACAGGAATTTGGCTTATTACTTTTTTTGAATTAGTTGGTAGCATTTAAAAATCAAGCAGTTTCACATAAAATTCTGTATTCTGGCTTGTCTTGAAAAAAAAAATCAGGTGAGTACACTGGACTTACTTTTCTATAAGGGAACACTTGCTCAAGTTTTGTGGTAGCGGTCCCCTTTAGATAGGATATGGACTGTTTCTGATTTGCCATAGTCTTCAATGGCATTGTATTATCTCCCTATCTCTGAGGTTCTTCCTGTCTTATTTTATGTTAAGTTTGTGATGCCTACTTTACCAGCTAAAGGAAATGGAATTTTATCCCAGTGGTTTAAAATATTTTCTATCTACAAAATATATCATAGTATTAAAATATGTAATACTGTGCTTGGAGTGTGTAAGGCCAGCTGTGTGATAGTGCCAAGGCTGCAGGAATAGGATTGGCCCTTCTCTCTAGCTCTCCTGGGTCTGATGTGTCTGGCACTATGGCGTATTCTCAGTAAAGATAGGAGCTCTTTATTCTTGGAAATATTCCAAACTGTTGAATCATTCTTCCCCTTGTGGACCCCAAATGGCTTCCAGCAGTGTCTGAGGCCTCCTTCATCCTTCCTCACATCTTATAGAAGAGCATTGCATTTGTCCCAGAATTCCCTGGTACTGGCTTTAAAACTCTTGCTGGCATCTACCATTGAAGGCTGTGCTGGGGAATTCATGATACTTGCTCTTGGGACCCAGCCACCATGGTGTGAGGAAACTTAAGCCTGTGGAGAAGGCACATGTGGAGAAAAGCAGTACACAGCACCAACTGAAAGTCATGTGAGTGAGTCATCTTGGAAGTAGATCCTTCAGCCCCAGGTAATGCTGTGTGGAACAGAGATGAGCTGGTGAGGTGGTCCTGCAAAGCTCTGCTCATTTTGCAGATTTTTGGACAAACTATATGATTGCTATTGTTTTAAGCCTCCAAACTGGATTGATCTGTTTGCAGTAATATGTAGCTGTTGCAACCCCACTTCCCTAAGAGGAGTCCCCAGGCTTGGAAGGCAGGAAGTGGGCCAGCTCTTTTATTTATTTTTAAATGTATTTGTATTGATTTCAGAGAGGAAGGAAGAGGGAGAGTGCTAAGGCAAAAAAGGGAAAGAAAAAAATGTGATTTCCAGGGACAGGTCAGGAAGCTGGATGCAGCACAGTGATAAGGGTATGGCCAGAGAGATAATGTCTTGAAAGTCCAGATTGCCAAGGTCTATTTTGAATTTCACCCTGAAGCAAAGGGGGCATGGGAAATTTTAAAGCAAGGGAGTGACACAATCATATTCGTGTTTTAGAATGATATTCCAGGTCACCATATGGAGCCTGTAGGCAGGGGACCAGAGAAAGGAGTCCCTTGCCCTGCAATGCTCATATTCTGTACCATAACCACTAGATCATGAGAACATTGGTGGACAAATCCCCACTTTACATTTTTCTTTTCTACAAATTTAAGTGTTTTAAGATATACATTTCCCTATAATCACTGCTTCAGTATATCCCACATATTTTCATATGTTTTATTTTTTATCATTTCATTTAGAACATTTTATAATTTTCCCTTGAAGTGTCGTGTCCCCTTTTACCTATGGATTTTTTAGATATGTGTTTTATAATTTTCAAATATTTGAGTTTTTTTTGTGTCTCATTATTTAACTTCCTTCTATTATGGTCAGAGGACAACATACTCTAAATTTTATTAATATTGTTTGATGGGTGAATGTATGGTTTATCATAATGTATCATAATGAAGGTGCCATGTTTGCTGG
Source organism: Antrozous pallidus (assembly GCA_027563665.1). NCBI lineage: Eukaryota > Metazoa > Chordata > Mammalia > Chiroptera > Vespertilionidae > Antrozous > Antrozous pallidus. The sequence goes on from CM050519.1 coordinate 24,973,118, forward strand.
AAAAGAATGTGAGTGCTACAGCTTTGAGTTTAGTATTCTATAAATGTCATTTACATCACGGTAGTTGACAGTGTTCTAATCTATGTACTTCCTCATTTTTTAGTCAGCTGTTCCACACATTATTTGGAATGGGGTCTAAAGATCGTTAGTGATGAATATAGAGTAGTTTAGAACTTCACTTTTCTCATCAGTTATATCCTTTAACGATATTGAAGCCCTATTATACTAGACTAGAGACCTAGCACACATGAAATCATGCATGAGTAACTCGCTTCCACTTGCCTCAGTTGGCCGCCCTGCCCATCACCACTTGTAGCTCGCTGCCCTGCCCTCTGCTACTCATAGCTCTCCACCACTAGTAGCTCCAGCCCAGCCCTGCCCGCCAGGAGAGCTCATTTGGTCGGGATTGCATTATGGCATGACGGCCATAGGCCTTATGTATAAGAGATGCTTACACAAGATTATAAGTTTTTTGTGAATGGATCCTTTACAATATGGATATCCCTCTTTAGTTTGGATAACACCCATTTTCTTAGAATATGCTTTCTCTGATATTAGTAGAGCTTCATTATACTTTCTGTTGGCCTGGGGTATCTTTATCACCCATTTACTTTCATCTTATTTATGTCTTTATATTTGAAGTGAGTGTAATTATAGACAGCATATGGTTGGGTCTTGCTTTTTATTCATTTGAGAAGTTCTGCCCTTTACTTGGAATTTTAGTACATTTACATCTAATTATTACACAAATTATTGATGGTTGGTTTAGTTTTATAATTTCACCATTTGATTTCTACTTCTATCCTGTTTTTTTGTTTTGTTTTGTTTTTGTACTTTTGTTCTTGTTTGGGGTTTGGAGGAAAAATATAACATTTTGGCTTAAAAATTGATAGTATACATTGGTGTAGTATTTGGGAATCTTATGGCATTTTATAGATTAAACATAGTATTAGTAATATTAGGCTGGAAGGAAAGCTGTGTTTATACATTATTAATAAAAGCTGTTCTGCTTTGTGCTTTCTTTTCTTGGCAGCGTTTGTATTCAACATTGCCAGTTTCTTCCCTATAGGTGAGCATTTGGAAGCAAGCTTCAACATCTACTATCTCCTCAGGTGTGTCATGAGCAATATTGAAATAATTTTCATATTCAAAGATATGCCTTCTAGCCACTGTGCACAATGCTCAAGACATTGTTGAGTTTTCGGGGACATAAAATCAAAAGTCTGAAAGTCATTGCTACTTTGTTTCTTATTCACTATCTGCAAACATAGCCTTTGTGCAGCCACAGCAAGAAGTCCCTAGACCATGGGCAGTGACTCAATGAAACAGCTGGTAGAAGAGAAAGATCTGGATCTAAACAGCAATAGCACGATCTTGTCATCAGCCCCTTGCCCCTCAATATTAATAAGATGAGAGGGTGGGATTGCTTTTCTGACCTCCATAATTATATTGTGGGAACTTTAGGAAAATTTTTCTTTTTAAGACAGACTTGATGTTCATGTAGTCATAATGTTATCTTTCCTCAAATGTTATATTAGGGGAACAAGCATTCCTTGTGATATAATCCATAATCCTGCCTTCTCTAGACCAGATATTCAGTACCTTGGTTTTGACATGTATTTATATATGAATCTTGTTTATTGCAGGTTCAAACTTCTGCTGTGGGAATGGAATATAAGGATTAGAAATATGTGGTGATGCATATTTAATGATTTTGTGATGTAGCAATTGCAAATAAGTCATGTTGGTTCTTGGATATTAGCCCTTTACACAATATGATCATTAAATACATTTTTGTGATGGCAAAGGCTCATTTATTTTCTCCTCTGTGTCATATTGGAAATCTAGCATTTATTATGGAAGAATTGTGATTTTAACATTTCACCAGATTGGAGTATAGATTATGTCTCATCCTTTTATTATTAGATGTTTTTGTTTTCTTTGAGTGAATGATTGCTTTCACATAGTACTAGGCTCACCTAGTACTATGTGAAATTCTTTTTCAATGCCCACCATGCACATTCTAAATTTCACATAAACACAGAATTATTTTTGTGTTATTCTATGGTCAGAGCTTATTATTGAACTAAAGTAATCAAACATACTAATGGTACTATCCTTTCGGCCATTCTGTTAGGAACATGGGAACTAGTTATTTTTCTTTGACCTCACCTGTGTCAGTCAACTTAGGTTGTTATATTGTAGTAACATCCAGTCTCACGATCATAATTACAGTGGTTTATAACAATAACAAATTTCATTGCTTGCTCACATTATATGTTAACTATGGGTCATTCATTGCGTATGGCTCATTTTCACAAGTTTTTTTAAAAAAAATTAATATTTTAAAAACAATTATTATTTTCCCATTATAGTTGATGTGCAATATTATATTAATTTCAGGTGTAAACCCCAGAAATTATTTATATAACTCACAAATGATCATCCTAACAAATCTGCACCCATTTGACACCATACATAGTTATTGCAGTATTATTGACTATATTCCCTAAACTGTGTTTTATGTCCCTATGACCATTCTGAAACTACCAATTTGTGCTTTCTAATCCTTTTATCATCTTAAACTCATCTCTTTAACCCCTTTTCCTCTGGCAACTGTCAAAATATTCTCTGTACCTGTAAGTCTGTTTCCATTCTGTTTGTTCATTTATTTTGTTTTTATATTCCATATGTAAGTGAAATCATATGGCATTTGTCTTTTCTGTCTGACTTATTTCACTCAGCCCAGTACCCTCTAGGTTGATCCATGTTGTTGCATGTGGAAATATTTCATTCTTTTTTTTTTTAATTCATGGCTGAGCCATATTTTGTTGTATATATGTACCAATACATTTTTATTTATTCATCTGGTGATGGACACTTAGGTTGCGTCCATACCTTGGCTAGCCTATCTAATAAAAGAGTAATATGCAAATTAATTTTACCTCCACTACACCCACATGCCACACCCACCAGCCAGTCAGGAGTGGGTATGCAAATTAACCCAATCAAGATGGCTGCAGCCATGGAGCAAACAGGAGGCTTAGGTTTCCCTGGCAATGGAGGAAGCCAAGCTTCCCACAAACGCTGGCTGGCCGTGGAGTTCACTCAAAGCTATACAATTTCAATTATTGAAGATAAATAAATCCCCCCCAAAATGGCTGCAGCCACTGAGTGAGCAAAAGGCTTGGGTTTCCCCGGAAATGGAGGAAGCCAAGATTTCCACCTGCCCTGGCCTGCACTAGCCTTTGCTCAAGGCTACAAAGTTTCAATTGTAGAAGATAAATAAATCCCAGATACCAGGGCCTCCGCTTGGGTTACTGGAGGACATGGCCAGGCTGCAAACCACCATAGGACCCTTGCCCAGGCCACCCCATTCCCCAAGGGAACCCCCAACCTGATCCAGGGCACCCTTCAGGGGAAACCAGCCAACCCCCACCTGTGCACCAGGATTCTATCCTATCCAATAAAATAATAATATGAAATTGACCATCACTCCAACACACAAGATGGCTGCCCCCATGTGGACATAAGATGGCTTCCACAAGATAGCCAGCAGGGGAAGGACCATACCTGCAAGGGAGGGCAGTTGTGGGCAATCAGGCCAGCAGAGGAAGGCAGTTGGGGGCAATCAAGCCTGCAGGAGAGGGCAGTTAGGGATGACCAGGCTGGCAGAGGAGGGAAGTTGGGGGTGACCAGGCCTGCAATGAAGGGCAGTTGAGGGGGATCCAAGCCTGCAGGAGAGAGTAGTTGGGGGGATCAGACTTGCAGGGGAAGGCAGTTAGGAGCAATCAGGCTTAGAGAGGAGTGGTTAGGCATCAATTAGGCTGGCAGGCAGAAGCAGTTAGGGGAAATCAGAAAGGCAGGCAGGTGAGCAGTTGAGAGCCAGCAGTCCTGGATTGTGAGAGGGATGTCCCAGATTGGAGAAGGTGCGGGCTGGGCTGAGGAACACACACACACACACACACACACACACACACACACACACACACACACCACATGCATGAATTTCGTGCATTGGGGTCTCTAGTTATAAATAATGCTGAAATTAACAGATGAAAAAAATATGTATTTTTGATTTAGTATTTTGGGTTTCTTTGAATAAGTATCCAGAAGTGTAATTGCTGTATCCTTCATTTCTCTTGTTATAGCCTTTAAAAAAAAATTTCACCCAAGGATATATTTTCATTGATTTAGAGAGAGAGGAAGAAAGAAAGAGAGAAAACATTAATGTGAGAGAGAAACATTGATCAGTTGCCACTTATAAGTGCCCCAACACCACACCTTGCCCACAATTTAGGTATATGCCCTGACTAGAAATCAAATCCACCACATTTTGGTATATGGGATGATACTCCAACCAACTGAGCTACTTGGTCAGGGCTAACCTTTGTTTTATAGTTTATTTTGTTTATTTTAAGTATTGCTACCCTGTCTTTGTGTGTGTGTGTTTCTATTTTCATTAAATATATTTTTCCATCCCTTAATTTTCAATCTGTGTGTATCTTTCTATCTGAAGAAAGTCTCTGGTAGACAGCATATGTAAGGATCTTGTTTTATTATCTGTTCACTAATATATATCTTTTATTGGAACACTTAACTATTTGCATTTAAAATAATTATTGATAGATATGCATTTATTACCATTTTATTACTTACCTTTTTATCTTTTTCTTCTTAAAGAAGGCCTTTATTTATTTTAATATTTCTTATAATACTCATTAATATTTCTTGTAATACTGGTTTGGTGGTGATGAACTTCTTTAGCTTTTTCTTGTTTGGAAAGCTCTTTATCTGTCCTTCAATTTTAAATGACAGTTTTGCTGGGTAGAGTAATCTTGGCTATAAGTCCATGCTTTTCATGACTTTGAGTATTTCATGTCATTGCCTTCTGGCCTGCAAAGTCTCTGTTTGAGAAATCAGCTGACAGTGTTATGGGAGATCCATTGTAGGTTACTAATTGCTTTTCTCTTGTTACTTTTAAGATGCTCTCTTTGTCTTTAACCTTTTGCATTTTAATTATGGTGTGTCTCAGTGTGAGACTCTTTGGGTTTGCCTTGTTTGGGACTCTTTGTGCTTTCTGGACTTGCATGTCTATCTTATACCAGGTTAGGGGAGTTTTCCATCATTTTTTTTTTCAAATAGGGTTGATAGTTCCTAACTCTCTCTCTTCTCATTCTGGCACTCCTATGATGCATGCCAGAGGCTCCTTAAACTATCCTCATGTTTTCTGACTTGTTTTCTTTTATATTTTGCTGTTCTGGTTGGGTGTTTTCTGCTTCCTTACCTCCAAATTGCTTATTTGATCCTCTGCTTCATCTACTCCTACTGTTGATTTCTTATAATGTATTCTTCACTTCAGTTATTGTATTCTTCATTTCTGACTTATTATTCTTTATATTTTTATGTCCATTTTTATGTTTCTCATCTCTGTTGAGGTTTTTATAAAGTTCATGTACTCTTCTCCTAAATTCATTGAACATCCTTATAACCATTGGTTTGAATTTTATATCTAGTATATTGCTTATCTACCTTTTGTTTAATACTTTTTCTGGAGTTTTATTCCTTTCTTTCAGTTGGAACATGTTTCCTTGTCTCCTCATTTTGCTGCCTCCCTGTTTATTTCTGTGTATTATGTAGAGCTGGTATGTCCCCCAGGCTTGGTGACATTTCAACCCATGTTTGTTTAGGGTTTTATTACCTCTTGAAATATAAACAATTAATTCCTAGGATGTAAATATCTCTTGGAGTTCTTACAACCAACTCAGTTATAATTTAGCTTTGTTTCTAGCCTAGGTAATTTTCAGTAAAATTTTCTGAGAAAGCAGTAGAAGTACCAACTGTGCAGAAACTAATGTATTTTCATCAGAAATCAGTGATGTGAAGTGGTGCTGAGGCTGAAAGTTAGTGGAGTATTTAGTATGACAATAGCAACACCATGCAGATTTTTTTAGTAAGAAAAAAATCATGGTGAAATTAAGTTTGAGGTTTTTTTTTTTTAGTGTTTGTAGAAGGGAGACTGCAGACAAAGATAGATTTTGAAGCTGTGTGGGCATCTGTGTTTGAGACATTAGACCTGGATAACACAAAGGATATAGAAAAAGAAGGCATCTTCTTCACTGGTAAAAAGAAATGGTGATTATAAAGACAAGCAGTTAGAAAGCTTTCAGTAGGTGGTCAGGTTACTGGAATGGCAGGAGATAGAATGGATAGGCTATAAATATGTTAAAAAGAATTTTTTATCCAGATTAATGTGAACAGTTTTTCAGGAGGACAAAAAGAAGGAAACGAGGAAGGAAAATGGGTAGGTCCTCAAAAGATTTGAAAGTGGGATAGCATATATGTCTAGGTCAGATATGTGTCTAGGTCATGGAAATTAGGGATGAGGAAAACTGGTCTAGGCAGAGGAGCATGGGAACTCACTGGAACATGAGATGAAGAGACTTGGGAAAATGTCATATTCAGTGTTCTACAGCTCATAGCGAATCAAGGGCCAAGAATGTAAAGGTAAATGCTAGGGGACTGGGAAGAGATGTAAAAGAATAAAATACAAGAACACATGAATATTGATAAAGTGATTAGAGGAAGAAATGTAGCTGGTAAAGCTAGGGTGAAAAACGATTGAGTTTTAGGACCTAAAACTGCACAGAAAAACAGTTTTAAGATTTTTCTATTCTTTCTCTTTTTGAGATACCATTTTAACATTTTTACTAAAGTATGCATGCTAGTGGAAGGAACTATGTTAAAGAAATTTAAAGAAGAAAAATATTACTGTAATATCTGTATCTTGAGATGACAACTGTTAACATTTCCATATTTTTATCTGATGCATATATATTTACAAATGGTATCATATCATACTTACTCTAGAGGCCTGGTGCATGAAAATTCATGCACTCAGGAAAGTCCCTCAGCCTACCTGCCCTCTCTCACAACCCGAGACCCCTTGGGTAGGATCCCTAGGCCTGGCCTGAGATCAGAGCCTATCGGGGTTTTCCTTTCCCTCACTGCTGGCAACTGGCCCTGCCCCCACCACTGCCACTGCTTGCCATCTGTGCACCCCTGCCCCCCCTCCCCTGCCATTGGTTGCCTCCTTCTGCAGGTGACAGGTGTGTGATTACTTGGCTGGCCTGGGCATCCCTCTGCAGTGTGATCACTGGCTCACCCCACAACCCACCAGAGCATTGCTGGCTGGTGGCCTGGGCCTCCCTCTGTGGGGCGATCAATAGCGGGGCCCCCAAATCGATCACCCTGCAGAGGGAGGCCCCGCCCACCCACTGCAACATCACCAACCAGGTAGCTTAGGCCTTCCTCTTTTTTTTTTTTTTAAAGTAAGAGTAATGTTTACTGAGCAATATAGAACTGAGTACTATGAAGAGTTTACCAGGATGGAAATCCATACTCCTGCCCCTGCCACCCCCAATACCCAGAGACTATAGTACTTAGAAGTTACATGCAATGACCATAACATAGCATATTTATACTGTATCACATTGAGTGATTATAGAAATCCATTTATATATTGGTTATATAAAATCTATTTTTTGTAAAAAAAAATTTAAAAAAAGAGAAAGTATAAAATATCATGTTCAGTTGAAAGCCCTGCCAGGACATCCAGTATGTAAACATTAGTGAGTATGTGCTTTGGAAGGGCTTTTGTGCCTCGTGCCCACAGCAAATCCAGCAGGGCCAGTGAGGGTGTGCCCCACCTGCCACTCCAGGCAGGACTGAGCTGGATTACGGCGGATGGGTACAGCAGGGCCTGGCACTGTGCCCTTCTCCAGCCTTGCATCAGGATCAGGGTCAGGGTCAGGGTCAGGGTCAGGGTCAGGGCTGGGGCAGGGAGATGGTAGTTTCACTCTGAGTTCCATACTAAGCCTAATTTTGGTTGCAACTCATGGATTTTCCTGGCTACTTGGAGGTCCATTGGGTGGGTGCCCTGGTGGAGAGGCCAGAGAAGTGCCCACAGCTGCCTGGTTGGGTGTTTCTCCAGCCCAGAGCCTCTGTCCTGCCTCTTGCAAGCCTGGTCCCAGGCACCCTCAGGACTACTTTGGTCTCAGTATTTGGTCCTGGGTTTAATCAGCCTGGGTTTCTTCCCCTGGTGTGGCTGATCTGAGTTTCACAAAAAAGCCTGGCTGATGCTGGCTGTGCTGAGACTCATCGAAGAGTTTTTCATGCAGCATGGAAGAGCCTCTTCCTCCTCCATCCTCTGAGATGGTCAATCTGTGTACTACTCTTTTATTAGATAGGATAGAGGCCTGGTGCATGGGTAGAGGCCAGCTGATTTGCCCTGCAGGGTGTCCCAGATCAGGCTGGGCATTTCCTTGGGGTATGGGGCAGCCTGGGTGAGGGGTCTGTGGTGGTTTGCAGGCCGGACATGCTCCCCAGTGACCCAAGTGGAGGCCCTGGGATCTGGGATTAATTTATGTTCTACAATTGAAATTTTGTAGCCTGGAGTGGAGCCAAGCCTTCTGCTTGCTTTGTGGTGACTGCCATTTCTGTTTGGGTTTATTTTAATTCTATAATTGAAACTGTGTAGCCTAGAGTGGAGGCCTAGGCACTAACTAGGGCTGCAGAAGCTTGGCTTCCTCCATTGCCTGGGCAACGATTGCCTCTGCTCTCCTCAGCTCCGTGGCTGCCGCCATTTCTGTTGAGCTATATCTTCTTCTTTTTTTATCTTTATTGTTCAGTTTATTAATTACATTGCCCCCCCCCCTTTTTTCACCCTATAGTTCCTCTCCACTTGGTACCCATCCCACCCTCTGCCCTCATCCCCTCCACTGTCCTCTCCCATAGTTGCATGATTTTTGTTCAGTCTCTTGCTGCACTTCCCAAACCCCCTTTCTCCCCAAGAGTTGTCAGTCCATTCCCTCTCTATGTCTGTGATTCTGTTACATTTACCAGTTTATCCTGTTCATCAGCTTATTAATTCACTTGATTTTTAGATTCATTTGTTGATAGATGTGTATTTGGTGTTCCTAATTTGCACTTTTATCTTTTTCTTCTTCCTCTTCTTAAAGAATATCTTTCAGCATTTCATATAATATTGGTTTGGTGGTGATGAACTCCTTTAGCTTTTTCTTATCTGAGAAGCACTTCATCTGACCTTCAATTCTGCATGATAGCTTTGCTGGATAGAGTAATCTTGGTTGTAGATTCTTGCTATTCATCACTTTGAATATTTCTTGCCACTCCCGTCTGGCCTGCATCGTTTCTGTTGAGAAATGCGCTGACAATACTATGGGTGCTCCCCTATAGGTAACCATCTGTTTTTTTCTTGCTGCTTTTAATATTCTCTCTTTGTCTTTTGCTCTTGGCATTTTAATTATGATGTGCCTTGGTGTGGTCCTCTTAGGGTTCCTATATATTGGGGTTTGGTGAGCTTCTTGGACTCCTAAGTCAATTTCTTTCACCAGGTGGGGGAAGTTTTCAGTCACTATTTCTTCAAATAGGTTTTCATTGTCTTGCTCTCTCTCTTTTTCTGGCACCCCTATAATTCAGATGTTGGTATGCTTGACGTTGTCCCAGAGGCCCCTTACACTATCTTCAATTTTTTGGATTCTTTTGGTTTCTTGCTTTTTCAGCTGAGTGGATTTTACCTCTTTGTATTTCAAATCTTGAACTTGGTTCTTGGGGTGCTCCAGAGCACTTTTAGGTCTTTGTATAATATTTTTTATTTCAGTCAGTGTATGCTTAATTTCTGGTAGGTCCTTTTTCATATCCTTGAGAGCCTCCTTTATATCCTTGAAGGTCTCCTTCATTTCCTTGTAGGACTCATTCATTTCCACGTTGGTCTTGATCATTTCCTTGCAGGTCTCATTCATATCCTTGAGGGTCTCGTTCATTTCCTTGTAGGACTCATTCATTTCCTTTGCTGTCTTGCTTATTTCCTTATAGACCTCGACCTTTTGTTGGAGCCTCTTGAGAAGCCCTAGAACTGTGGTTTTGAATTCCATGTCCAGTCGTATTTTTTCCTCCATTTCTTTCACATCTGATTTCTTTCCATGTCTCTGCATGGTGTCTGCTTCCCTGAGTTGGTCAATTAGCTTTGTGTGGTAGACTTCCTACTACGGACAGTGGCTCAGCCTCCCCAGTTACCTGAAGTGGATATGGGTTGCACAGTCTTGGCTGAAGTTAAGCTCAGGTTAATCGTTGTTAGCACTTGGAGGAGTTGACCTCCAGGCCAATTGTCTGTGAAGTTCAGCTGTGCTCAGGTTGGATGGGCAGAGTCTCTGGGCCAAGCAGACAATGTTAGCTCCGCCCCATCGGCCCCAGGGACTCTGTGCCGGGGGCAATGGCTGCCAGCACCTCTGAGAGAGAGCTGCTTCTGAGCTCCACTGGCTGCCAGGGAATTCAGACTCTCCCCAAATGAGTCTGCACGCCCAATGTCTCACCCAGGGTCATAAAACAAAGCAGTCTGATGGTTTTCTGAATGAGAGAGCAAGTTGCAGAGTGCTCTCTGCAGCTGAGCTGTTCGAGCAAGCTGCCTTCTCCACAAGCCGGGAGACCCCCGCAGCACCTGAGCTTTGGTGTGCCCTCCCACTGTCCAGTTTTCACCCCGTATGATAGTGGGTTCCCTGGACTTTGCCCAAAGCTGGAGAATCAGTCCAGTGGGATGTCTTTGTCTCCCCATTCGAGAAAACTGGCCGGTTTTCAGCCGCCCGCCCTCTCCGCTGGTGCACGCTCCAAACCTCTTTCCGTGCGAATTTTTCAAAGCTGTCCTCAGCTGCTCCTCCGAGTCCCAGTGTCTTATCTTCACTTTTATTTGTGGAATTTTAACTCGGCCAGCTTTCTGGTGATTCTGGAAGGTGTTTGTTCTTTCGCTAAGTTGCAGTATTAAAATTGCTGAGTATGATGGCAAGATAGGTATTTTACCTATGCCGCCATCTTGGTTCTCCCAGCTAGATCTTCTATAATTGAAACTTTGTAGCATTGAGTGGAGGTCTAGGCCAGCAACAGCAGGCAGAAAGCTTGGCTTCCTCTGTTGCCGGGGAAACCCTAGCCTCCCTGCTGCTCTCAGTGGCCACAGCCATCTTGGTTGGGGTTTATTTTCATAATTTGCTCTTGATTGGCTGATGGGTGTGGTTGTGGGCGTGACCTTATCAGAGGTAGGGTCAATTTGCATATTACTCTTTTATTAGATAGGATACTTAAAAACTCCTCCTCCTTTTTGTCATTCAGTAGTAATAGTATATCTACTCTTGCTGTTAGAAGTTTTTCTAAGCCATTATTTTGAACAATATTATTTTCCTTCCTAACAAAATTTTTGCAGACAGTCCCTCTTATCTTTAAGTGAATAGAATGGAAGAAATAAGAGGAGCACATAGTTAACATTCTTGCAGTTCCAGGTCTGGGTTATTACATTCCAGGCCTTGTATTGAAGTAGCTATGTTGTCTCATCACTCATTTCTGTTAAAATGTTCCCACAGAAAAATTAGCACAATGCCAGATTTCCTTCCTTTGGCCAGGGAAGATCTTTAATATTTATAAATAATTTTTATAGGCATTATGCATTCTATTTTGTTTCATAACCTCCCTGTAAGGTGAATGTTACTATTATTATTGTTATTGTTATCACCATCATTTTTAAATCCCCACCTGAGAATATGTTTTTATTCATTTTAGTGAAAGAGAGCAAGAGAAACATTGGGATGTGAGAGAAAAACTGAGTGGTTACCTCCCACACACACCCCAACCAGGGATCGTACCTGCAACTTAGGTGTATGCCCTGATTGGGAATTGAACCCACCTTTTGGTGTACAGGATGGCACTGCAACCAACTGAGCCACCTGTCCAGGGGAGGCAGATATTATTATTATTTAAATTTTGAAGAAAAGAAACTCAAAAAGCTTAGGGATGTTGAATTACTTTACTAAGGATGTGTGTGCAATTCACAGGTAGTGGAGCCAAAAATAAAATCTATGTTCTTAAAAGTCCATTCTTGTTCTATTACTTCTTAAATAAATACAAATAGAGGATTATTATTAAAATAGTCTGAACATGTTATAAAATTGGAAGCTTTAAAAATATCAAGGACCTACTAACTCACATAGTATAGTTAAAGCAACTAGTAAAAATAGACAGAAAACTATAAGTTTAGAAAAGCCAAAATTGGAGTCAAGTTTCTACTTGGCATATTTTTTTAGATAATTAATTGCCTGACACTCTCCTAGTTTGCCCTAAAATATGTTTTCTGCCACTGACAATGAGTGTCATGGTGATGTACATGTGGGTTAGGAGGAGAAGTCTCAGGGCTTTAGTCTGCTGCTGGGCCTTTATAGTATATCTCAACCCCTTCCCTCCCAGGGCTAAACACCTTCCATTCAGGTTATACCTCTGCAGGAGTTTCCAGGGACATTGAGAAAACACAGAAATAATACCTGTCAGAATCATAAGAAACTTTGGCCCTCTAAATGATATCTTGATTTTATATGCTGACATCGTGGCAGAATTAAATTTAACATCATAAAGCCAAAGGAAGCACTGATGAGAAATAATTACCTAATAATATTTGCAGAACCTTAATAGGGAACATGGAGGTGAACATAATCCCTGCTCAGGGTCTAATAGCTACAGGAGGACTGGTAAAGCGTACCCTTGGGAGGGGGCGGTTGCTTACCAGTATGAGGTTAATTACCTCTTCAAGGACTGACAGAAGTGACATTGACAAGAACAGAAAAGCAGAAGGCCTTGGAAATCATGCTCTTTACCTATTGGGAGGAAGAAATAAAGGGAGATGTAGAGTGAAATCATCCTACCACACTGCACGCATCCATTCTTTTGCTGATCCTGTCCATTTTTAAGATTGACATGAGAACCATTGCAACTGGGTTTAGCTCAGTCACATTTTAGAATCTTTTTAATGTTTCCTTTGAATTTGAAGACAGCAGGAGCCTTAGGAACGATTCACTGAAAAGTTGGGTTAAGTCTAGCATATCCAAAGTGAAGGGTTTTAAAATCTTTCCAGATCAACATTGGATAGAGTATAGCCATTTATTATTCTTTATTTTGAAAGGCAATGGTCTGTGGGGAGAATCCTAATTAAAATAGGTTTCTTTTTTCTTTAAATAGAATGCCAAATATAATTGGCACTGCTCCTTGAAAATTAATTCTAAGTTCATGTCACTATTTTAAAGGCTGAATTTACATTACATATTCTTTCTAAGCAAGATAGCATGAGGCCATATAATAATACTGCAATAATAAAAAATGTACTTTATGTATAGCATAATAGGATACATTTATGGAATAGTATTCTGAACCAGATACTGTTTTAAACTTTAAAAATATTAACTCAAAAGAAATCAGATGTGAAAGAAATGGAGGAAAAAAAAAACGACTGGACATAGAGTTCAAAACCACGGTTATAAGGTTTTTCAGGAGGCTCCTAGCAAAGGCTGATGAACTTAATGAGACCTTTGAGGAAATGAACAAGACCTATGAGGAAATGAATGAGACCTACGAGGATATGAACGAGGCCCTTGAGGATATGAAAAAGGACCAACTAGAAATTAAGCATACATTGACTGAAATAAAAAATATTATACAAGACCTAAAAGCAGTCTAGAGGACCACAAGAACCAAGTCAAAGATCTGAAATACAAAGAGGCAAAATCCACTCAGCAGGAAAAGCAAGAAGCAAAAAGAATCCAAAAAATTGAAGATAGTGTAAGGGGCCTCTGGGACAACCTCAAGCATACCAACATCCGAATTATAGGGGTGCAGAAAAAGAGAGAGAGCAAGATAATAAAAACCTATTGGAAGAAATAGTGATTGACAACTTCCCACACCTGGTGAAAGAAATTGACTTAGAAGTCCAAGAAGCACACAGAACCCCAAACTATAGGAATCCAAAGAAGACCACACCAAGACACATCATAATTAAAACGCCAAGAGCAAAAGATAAAGAGAGAATATTAAAAGCAGCAAGAGAAAAATAGTTACTTACCTATAAGGGAGCAGCCATATGATTGTCAGTGGATTTCTCAACAGAAATGATGCAGGCCAGATAGGAGTGGCAAGAAATATTCAAAGTGATGAATAGCAAGAATCTACAACCAAGATTACTCTCTCCAGCAAAGCTATCATTCAGAATTGAAGATCAAATAAAGTGTTTCGCAGCTAAGAAAAAGCTAAAGGAGTCATCACCACCAAACTGATATTATATGCAATGCTGAAAGATATTCTTTAAGAAGAGGAAGAAGTAAAAGGTAAAAATAAAAATTATGAACAACAAATACACATCTATCAACAAATGAATCTAAAAATCAAGTGAATTAAAAATATGATGAATAGGATAAACTGGTGAGTATAATAGAATCATGGACATAGAGAGGGAATGGACTGACAATTTTGGGGGAGAAAAGGGGTGTGGGAGGTTCAGCAAGAGACTGGACAAAAATCATACAGCTATTGGAGAGGACAGTAGCGGGGAGGTAAGGCCAGAGGGTGGGATGGGTACCGGGTGGAGGGGAGCTATAGGGGGAAAAAAAGAGGAACAATGTAATTAATAAACTGAACAATAAATATAAATAAATAAATAAATAAATAAATAAATAAATAAATTGCCTGTTATTAAAATGATGGAAAAAACAAAACAAAACAAATTTAACTGACTTTATCCTCATACAACCCTTTGTGATGAGCACTATTATTATTTTTCCTCTATTATAAATAACCAGAGGCCTGGTGCATGAATTCATGTATGGGTGGGGTCCCTCGGCCTGCCTGGCAATTGGAGTTGATTGGGGGGTGGAGGGGAGTGACTGGCCAGGGGGAGGGACTGTGGGAGGTTGCCCAGCCAGCTGCAGGAAGTTGTCTGTGATAGTGCACTGACCACCAGAAGACAGCTCCTCTGTTGAGCGTCTGCACCCTGGTGGCCATTGCATGTTATAGCAACCAGTCGACCTGTTGTTTGGTCATTCGGTTGTTTAGGCTTTTATATGTGTAGATAAGAGTAAGACACAAAGTTAAGATTACACAACAATTATGCATTAGAGGCTAGGATTGAGCATAGAAATCTGATTTTAGGTGTTAAACCCTTAACTTCCATGCCCTTTGGTTTCTCTGAACACACATGATCTTAGCTATTTATCTGTATTCAACTTACAACATTAATTTTCCCATTATAATAGATTACTGGACCAATGATTTTTTATTTATAGTCAAGTAATTATATTGCAATACTGCTTATTCTATCATTATTCTTGTCTGAAAGATAAATTCATTACAGAGTATATGATAATGAAATGTACATACAGGAAATATGGCAGGAAACAAGCAGTTCAAAGTCCATCATGTAAATCTTCAAATGTAACACACATAATTGCTGCTGTTTCCTGTCTTATTCATTACAATTAGCCTCCAGAGTTTCTATGCTGTCACTCTTCTCACTAAGGTGATGTTATCTTTCAGATGATCAAATGTGATGCTCAAACATTTCAACTCTGCCCCTACTTAAATATTTGAATTACACATTTGAAGATTTACATAGAACACATTTTTGATTACTTGGTTGGACAGATTAGTTAGTTAGCTGGGCAGCCTAGTAGAGCAGAAAAATCTGAGGCTCAGGAATCGGTTTCCATCCAGAGAGAGTATTTACTACAATTCAGTGTTTGGCGATTGCTTAATCTTTCATTTCCCTTTGCCCATCTGTAAATGGAGATATTTCTGAATCCTCAGAGAGGACGTGACAACAATGATAATATTATTATTATTGTTAGGACAGAATCTTTAAGCAGGCACACTGCTTTGATTGCTAGTGCATCTATTTATGGATAGACAGTGAAGTGTTACTGGTAATATTTGAAGCTTTGTTTTATAATAAAGCAAGCCAATTGGTAATAGAATTTGATCTGAGTTCATAAGAACATTTAAAGTCATTGTGAAACTCCTCCTGTTATCTCTATGCATAGTTTAGATTCTTGATCCCATACATTATTATTATAAGCATACCACTTTGCATGATATGTAATCATATGTAGGTCTCCTAGATATGACTGTGAACTCTTGCCTAGAGATGACCAACATCCACCAGTCTTCACAGAGATAGCATCTGACACACTGTTTGCTACAGAGCAGATGCTTATTATATGATAATTAAATGAACTAAATAATTTTAAGTACTCAGTGTTGGCATCTGTTGGAATGCTGCATTATATTATAAAATTATATCAGTTCAGTGATCAGTACATTTAATTAATCATACTTAACTGGAGTGAGGCATGCTTTAGACATTGTTATTTTCCTGTAAGTATCATGAAAGCTCTGTCCTTTTGGGACATTCATGTCAAAATAACATGGCTATGTCTTTTTGGTAATAAATGAATATGTTTTCTATGGAATCATAATAACAGTAAGTGATTAAACTAACAAAAACAATGTATAATGCTCCAAGGATTAAGCAAATGAAAAGTTTCTGGGGGAAAAGCACACATTATTCCATTATTTAAATTAAGTTGACATAATTTTCTCAAAAGTTGAATCAATGAGATAATTCTGTTTGTAGTACAGATATTGATGATTAAAAAGCTTGGCAACTGACTTGTGACCAGAGAGGCAACAATTGTGTACTTTATCTGGTATAAATAAAGCTACAATCGAAGAAAATAACTTCTTTTGTTTGTTAATCCTCACCCAAGGATATTTTTTCCATTGAGTTTTAGAGTGGAATAGAGGGGAGAGACACAGAGAGAGAACATTGATGGGAAGAAGAAACATCAATTGGTTGCTTCCTGCACGTGCCCTGACTAGGGCTGGGGACTGAGTCTGCAACTGAGATATGTGCCCTTGCCTGGAATTAAATCTGGGACTCTTCAGTCAGAGGGTCAACGCTCTATTCACTGAACCAAACCGGCAATGGCTAAAATAACATTTTTAAGATTCCATTCTGACTTTCCTGTGGTGACAATAAAGTATATTATGGCTCACGTATATTTTTGTTAGTCTCAAATGAGGAGTTCTGGGTGGGAAATTGGGTCTTTAGTATCATCATCCTTTTCAAGAGCCAGCTCTCAATCAGTGAGATGAGATACATTATTTTCCCCTTCCCCCTGCTTTTCTCCTGTGGTCCATTGCATTTGTTCTTCTTGAACTAAAGAGAATATTCAGGGATTTGTGGCAATCTACTGAAAATTTTATAACCTGAATTGACTTTTCAGGTTCAGGCAGCAACACTCAGAATATTAAACTGACACCTTTGAATTTTCCAAGGCTTCTAGCACACATCTTCTTTTATTTCTACACAATTTATAGAGTGGCTATTTTCTAAGTCATTGGAGTCTGCAGAAAGTTGTTGCTTCCAAGATTTCTGAGAGGAGGAGTAAAGGTGTGACACAGATCCTCAATTGTCCCAGATCCTTGGTAATGTTGGCAATCAGGCTATTGGGAGATTCTTCAACATCACTGTCAGCCTAGTTTTCAGGTTGTCTTCATTGATGCTGAACAATTCAACCAGGAGAGACAAGGGTGACCAAGGAAATGACAGGAGTGGAGGTGGTGTGCTTTTAGGAATGATCTGGGGATTGTTTGGAATGAAGCAGAACAGTAAGTGCAGAAATGTGTTATAGTACAAATGTCTCTGTGCAGGGGCAGGGGGGTGATGGGGGCGGGGGGGGCAGGAATTGGGCATACACTTTTACGTTGGCAAGATTCTGAAAACTAGGTTTATTCCTCAGACTAGATCTCAAAAGTCATTTAAAGCTGTAATGAAAATTGAATGGTTAAAATACAAAAAAAAAGAAAGAAAATATGACTGTTACTATACTCCCGAATAGGAAAGCTATATAGAACAGTAGTTAAAACGTGAGATTTTTTTTTTTTTTACTAGTTGTATGACCTTGGGCACATTAATCTCAGTAGATTTCCAGTTTTCATCATAAAATGATAAAGATAATAGTATCAACTTCATAGATAATTTTGGGGGATTGAATAATGCAATCAAATGTACTGAACATTTCCTAAAACATATATAATTATCAAGAAATTTCAGTTATTACTTCATAATTAATATGAGACTATGATTATGCCTAACAAGAAAAGAACTTTCTGTAGAGTTGTTTTCAGTGTATGGAAGACTTGAAAGGAGAGAATGCAAATAATCACAGAATTTATACAGTTGCTCAAAGAACAGTAAAACCGCTCATTTTGTATATAAGGAATCATTTAAAAAGCCCGACTTTATTTCACTATGTAATGGATTTAATAATATTAGCAGACTTTTTAGAGTGGCATTTTGTTTGGTACTGAAACATCGCAACACTTTCCTTGTATCTAAATAGTAATTTGGGTTTACATTACTTTGAAGATGCCACCAATGTTAGATGAAGATGTTTTATCATTTTTACTTGACACATGCCTAACAAAACACCCAAGATCTTTTCAGAGGCCGAAAAAGTCAAAGATATTTTTATAATACTACTAAGATGTTATTTGCCTCTTTCTCTTCCTTTCATAATTACACAGTTTGATATTCCAGGGGCTATGTGATGCATGAAAATGAAAAACATGAATGTAGAAGGAAAATCCAGTTCTCTTCTATTAAGAAAGATATTAAAGAGATTTGCAAAAATGTTAAACGATGATACTTCTCACTATTTTTTTTGTTTCAGAAAACAAAGATTTTAAAAATAAGAATGTGTTATTTATATTACATACAATGTTGTTTTATAAAAGAATTATATTTTTTAGAAGGTCTCAGTTGAAAATTCTAATATGAGAAATATTGATAGATAAAATCCACATAAATAAAATCTCTGTAGGGTTCTCAATAATTTTAAAAAGGGTAATGTGGTATGATCCAAGAATTTAAAAATTGCTCTTACAGTGAATAGTCTGTGGATATAGGGACATTTATACAGTTTTGGAACCTCCTCAACAGAACAGAAAGCAAAGTTCTATCTAGGATTAGAGGTCATAATTTTGTTTTATTAGGTGCATATTGAACAAATCCCTGTTTTACGGCACCTCTGTGCATGTGAGATAAAGATGACCTGATTTACTGCTCACATCAGCCCCTGTGCTAAAATAGCTGCAGGCTGTGTTCCTCCTGGCCTCTGTCTTTGGTGCTATCATGGACCCAAGAACCTGCTTGTTTCTGTGGGTGCATTTGTCACTCTATTGTTTTATTTAAAAAGAAATGTAGGAATTTTACCAATTCCTCAGCTAGAATAGATGGAGCTTCTCACCCAGAGCAGGAGACAGATATTAAAAAATAAGTGCATAAATAAATATATATAGTTGAAAATAATTATAAATGCTAAGATTAGTTTTTTTTAGCCAACATCATAAAAAAATGTTCTCCACTGTCCTTTCTTCTTTTATTTAATCAGTCTAGATTCAAAGTTCTGGGTAGACCTATTTGCTCTAATATGAAAGATTGGTATAGTAATATCCTCAGTGACACCCTCCTCCCCTTAGTATACCTTTAATATTCTTTCCCACATCAATTCCTAGGTTGACCTTGAGACTTTCTTTGGCAAATGAGATACAGAAAGCAAAGGCTTGAAAAATGCTTGTGCACTGGACTTGCTCTTTTGCTGCTAGGAACTTTTTGTTGCATAAAAAGAAGCTAGACTTGAGCTGCTTACATTTGTCCAGCTGTCAGTCAAAGCTAATTGTGAGATGTAAACAAGGCCATCTTATGCCAGATGATTGCAGCTACATATGAGATGCCAGTGACCAGTCCACATTGCTAGTCCACAGAATTGTGAGCAAACCCCCTTCTTAAAATGGTGTTATATCAGGGGTGCATGACCCCTGATGGAAAGCAGGGACCACCTCCCAACCCATGTAGCTACAGTGTAGACCATGATCTAGGCTAGGTAATAATTACCTAGTGCCAAAAAACAAATAATCCCCAAACAATCTTCTTATTTGCTAACATAATCTTAAAATCTAGTGATTGGTGCCTTTCAATTATGGAAAATTATTATTGTAATTACTTCTTCCCTTTTCTCTTTTTGAAACTGCTGTTTGTTGAGTGTTTAATATTCTGGACAGAGTCCCCAATTTTCTGTCTTTCCCCTTTTTTTCATTTTTGTTTTCTAAAATATTTCTTTCACTTCATTTTTAAATCTATAATTATAATTAATTTTTGGTTTTGGCTATCTTATTTTTAATTTTCCAAAGAGCTCTTATTCTCTTTTACTTCACAACATCTTGTTTTTATCTTTTTGATGAAATATCTGCTCTTTCCTTATCTTCCTAAGGATATTATTGATAGCATATTTGATGATTTCTTCCCATTCTTGCCTCACCTTTATTTTTTTAAGTTATTTGGTGTGTTTGTCCCTATATTTTATGCTGAATACTTTCCTAAAATATCTGATTACCATCTGCCATGCTCAGGGACTTATCCAGTAGCAGTTAAAAAATTAACAAACTTGGCTTTGAGATAAACATTTTTATCCCTTTTCTTCTCAAAAGTCATCCTAAAATAATAATCACATGGAGCAAAAATACTACTACTCCTTCTTCAATGAAACTAGAAACATTTGTAGTGCCAAACTACAGTATATATATAGAGGAAGCCTGAAAACATGCCTTCACTAGACTAAATACTTAAGGAAACAAACATGAATTAACTATGGAATATACTTTATCCCAGAGAATAGCAAATAAATTTACAATGCAGAGTAAGGTCAAATCAAACTTCCTACATAGGAGTATATTGAAATGAAACAGGCTGGTTCATTCTGAGGAATCCAAGAGATGCCAAGGACTTGAGGTATTACCGAGGCCAGGCCCCAGAGCTGAAGATAGCTAGATTTTTTTAAAGCCTATATCAAAAGTTTGTACCAGGCTGGGCTACTATCCCTCCATCACAGAAAAATGTAGGTATATATCTTGGAGAATTTGAACTGGAGAAGTTCCTGATATATACTAAAAAATAAGGATGAAGCAAAGTTATCATATGATGGTGAATATGAATGATGGGATGAATGATGGAATGTTCTAAGTTCCTTTTGCTATCCAGCTACAGAATAAACTTATACCAGCCAACTTTCTGCTACCCAAATACCCAGAAGGAGATGAGGGGATAGGTAGTTGAGAGTCTTCTGGAGAAATGCAGCCTTCTTAGAGAGAATACTTGCAGATCTTTACATGAAAGTTTCCATTGAAAAGCCTGGACACTCTACCATCCTCACTCAAAACCAACCTTTCAAACAAGCCTTGTTCAAATACTCAGAACCTCCAATTATCTTTTCAGTGGTAATTATTTCATGATATGACATTCTCACACCTGCCAAGGCTTCAGAGGTTATATATTTTATTTTATTACTAGAGGATCTGAGCAGGAAATTTGTACCCTGGGTGGGGGGGTTCTCTCAGCCCAGCCTGCACCCTCTCCAATCTGGGACCCCTCAGGGGATGTTCGACTGGGATCAGGCCTAAACTGGCAGTTGGACATTCCTCTCACAATATGAAAATGCTGGCTCTCAACCACTCGTCTGCCTGCCTGCCTGATTGACCCTAACCACTTCTGCCTGCCAGCCTGATCACCCCCTAACCCCTACCCTGCCAGCCTGATCGATGCCTAACTGCTCCCCTGCTGGCCCGATTGCCCCCAACTGCCTTCCCCTGCCAGCCTGGTGGCCCCCAACTGGCCTCTCCTGCAGGCCAGGTTGCTCCAACTGCCATCCCTTAGTGGTCACCTTGTGGCAGCCATCTTGTGACCACATGGGGTTGGCTATCTTTTGACCACATAGGGGTAGCTATCTTGTGTGAGGGTGTGATGGTCAATTAGCATATTACCTCTTTATTATGTAGGATTATCATATATATATATATATGTAATTGATTTCAGAGAGGAAGGGAGTGATGAAAACAATAATGATGAAAGAAAATCATTGATGGCTTCCTCCTGCATATGCCCTTCGGGGGATCAAGCCTGCAACCTGACATGATCAGAAATCTAACCATGACCTCCTGGTTCACATAGATCAATGCTCAGCCACTCAGCCATGCCATTTGGGTCAGGTCATATATTTTACTATGGGCCCAGGGCATGAATTTATGCAACTTGAAAGAAATTGTGGGCCGTGAGGCTGCGGTGAGCACAGGGGTGGGTGTCAGCCCATCCTTCGCACCCCTGCCTGGCCCCTCCCACCAGAGCCCACAGTACTCTGTCTGCCCACAACAGCCCTGTTCCCATCGCTGACGGTGCTGAGCAATTGGGACCACAGCCAGGCACTGGCAGTGATGCGAGTGGTGACTCTGGCATTGGCTGGGGGTGCGAGCAGTGGCTCTAGGCACAGGCAGTGGGTGCAAGTGGGGCGGGTGCCAGTAACAGGTATGAGTGCCAGGTGGGATTGCAGTACAAGGGAGCAAAGAATTTTTAGTAACCACCAGAGGCTCGCCCTGATAACAGCAACCAGTGCCCCGCCTTGGTCTGGTGACCCTGCTCAACTGCTCCATCATCCTGCCATGTTCTGCGCTTTGTCATTTGCTGCCAACACCTCCATGTTCTGCGCACACTCCCTGTTGGTCAACACATGTCATAGCAACCAGTTGTTCTGTTATTACACAGTTCAGTCTGTTTGTATATTAGCCTTTTATTGTATAGAATAGGCAACTTAGTCACATGTAGCCTGAGATTTACTATTAGTATTTGTTTGAACAATTCATGTGCACTCCTGACTTGCTTTTTCATTTTCTGCACCTTTATTAGTCCTTCTCCCTAGAATGCCCATGAGACTACCTCTTTTTGTTTCATCTTTTATGAACAGGGATAGACAGTGTCTCTTCCATGTGTTCAGAGAAGACAACCAGTTTAACAATTACCCATTTCAAAATTATCTGTTTCCTCATATGAACCCCAACTAGACTGTGAAATCCTTGAGGGCAGAATATAACTAATGATATTTATATCCCCAATGCATGATATATGGTTTTAATGTGTCAAATAAATGAATGAATGAATTAAAAATTTGAAAGTTACTTTGATCATTCCACTTTGAAAGATGAAGTTCTGCTATTGTGTTGAGTTTGGTGATCATTTATGAAGTTAACAGTGATTATCAAGCATTTTAATAGAATTATGGAATTTAAGAATTAGATTAGTAATTAAAAATAGCCCTGGCCAGGTGGCTAAGTTGGTTGGAGCATCATTCTGTACAACAAAAGATTGTGGGTTTGATTCCTGACCAGGGCACATACCTAAGTTGTGGATTCAATACCCATTTTGGGCATATACAGGAGACATGCCATCTCTCTCTCTCTCTCTCTCTCTCTCTCTCTCTCTCTCTCTCTCTCTCTCTCTCTCTCAAAACATATCCATCCTTGGGTTAGGGTTAAAAACAAAACAAAAAACAAAACGGCACCTGCACCTATGATAAATTATGCTGTGCCAAGCACAAGAGTACCACATTGTTTCTTGCAGTATTTGACTTAAATGTTATTTTAGCCAACTTTAGTCTCCTAATGTTTTCATTTCTAAGCAAATATTTTAATAAGGCTATTTAATTCTATTGTGGTGTTAGAACATGAATTTTTAAATGAAGTACAATTATACAATTTTGGAGTTATGGGTCCTTATTCTGTCATTCTTCGTAGGCTTAATTATTGGTTTTAATTGATTGAAAGCTCATAAGCGTATGTATTACAGCATAAAATCTTCAGTATCTATTAAAGTACATATAACTATATGGGGCTCAATAAATATCTGTTTAATGAATGAATGAACTACAAGAATGTGGCCTTCGTATAACTCAGCCTGCAGGCACACAGTACTATCAGGATTGAAGTGGTGGGGAAAAGCCCATGGAAGGAATGAAACTTAAGATGATATTTTGCCAAAACCGGTTTGGCTCAGTGGATAGAGCGTCGGCCTTCAGACTGAAAGGTCCCAGGTTCAATTCCGGTCAAGGGCATGTACCTTGGTTGCGGGCACATCCCCAGTAGGGGGTGTGCAAGAGGCAGCCAATCGGTTGGTTCTGACTTTCTATCCCTCTCCCTTCCTCTCTGTAAAAAATCAATGAAATATATTTTTAAAAAGATGATATTTTAAGTAGGGGTTGGAGAGGTGGAGAAAGAGAGAAAATAGAGACCATTTCTCAACCCGAGAACCCGATCCACTTTTGAATACTGAAAGACTCTTTATTTCCAAATATCACATTGGCTGATATGACAGGTCTGAATTTCCCACTAAAAGTAGTTCTTCCACTTAAGGAATTATATCATTAAATTTTAAATACATTTTTTAGGAGGAGTGACACATTTATATTTTAAAGTTATTGCCTTATTAGTACAAATGTAATATTGTACCCTAAGCAGGCAGCTCAAATCCATTTATATTAATGTGGTTTGTAATGTAGAAGGTGGAAGACACTGTAAGGGGGTGAACTGGGGGAGGGGGCAGTTGGTAGAACCTGTGTTTTAATGGACATAGGGGGACTACTGAGGAGTTCTGGGAAAGTACAGAATGGAGGTTGGCAGCAAAGACTAGTATTTTTCTACATAAAACTATTCCTTGTACCTATAACTCCCTTTTACAAATGTAGTGGTGATTTATTTCTTTATTAAAACACAAATGATTGAAGCTTGGAGATGATTTTGAAAATGAAAATTTTTGAGAGGTTCATTTCTGAAGATGGATGGACACTTTTTATATTTCTAGAGATATATTTCTTTTGGAAAGCTATTTATTTCTAGGTAATGAAACATAAACATTTTAATCTAATTAGCATGGAAAACATATTAAGTTTGACTTGTCCTTTAAAATGTAACTGATGGGATAAAGTAGATTCCATAGTTAATTCATGTTTGTTTCCTTAAGTATTTTGTCTAGTGAATGGCATGAAAAGAATTGTACCTACAGTGAAAGTTTCCAGTATAATGAATATCTCATTTTTTGAATTTGAATAATTTATTGTGTTTGTGCTTTGGAATTCTAAGGCATTCCTTGAGTCTGCTCCTAATATGAAAAAATATAACAAAGACTATAGATCCATTTGGCAGAAATAGAAGTCAATGGGTATATTGCAGAAAACTATGGAGTTATCCAAGAGAGGAAATAAATCAATCTGAAAATGTGGTAATTTCAATAAGCAAACTGTGAAATAATAGAAAATATGTTTCCATTATATTCATCTATAAATATGTGATTATATATTTAGATATTTGTCTCCCCCTGAGTTCCTGGCACAGGGCTCCTAACCCTTATAATTTTCTAAGTTTAAGAGCACTAGAAACACTTTTGTTCTTTGACCCCAGATCCTGACACAGAAATTCTAAATCCCTTGGAATTCCCTGGGTTATAGGAATATCTTTTGTTCTAATGAGGTGACTTTTGGTGGGCCTCTGGATAGGTTCAGGATGGCAACTGGTTAGTAAATGATGTATTTTACCTAAAAATAGAAATACATGTAAATTGACTGTACCTTTGCTACACTCAGAGCCAATCAGAGTGAGTATGCAAATTAACCTAACAAAGATGGCAGTTAATTTGCATACCTACCCGGGTCCTGGGAACATCCTCAGTACCCAAGTCACTCGGAGCCAGCCATCAGAGGGGTGGGGGCCTCCTGCTCAAGCCTAAAGCCTCAGGCCAAGGATAGGAGGGGCTTGGGCAGGGCTGACCTGGCTATTAGAGGTGTGGGAACCCCCTGCCCAAGCCTTAAGTATCAGGATGAGCCTGCATTTGGAGATAAGGGGAAAAAAAATCAATGGAAACATATCCTCAAGTGAGAAGAAAGAAAGAAAGAAAGAAAGAAAGAAAGAAAGAAGAAAGAAAGAAAGAAAGAAGAAAGAAAGAAAGAAAGAAAGAAAGAAAAGAAAGGAAGAAAGGAAGGAAGGAAGGAACGAAGGAAGGAAGGAAGCAATGTCATATCCTATGAAATACACATCCTGAAAATGCCTAAAGAAAGTTGTCATTTTTTCATGGTGAAGGAACAGGAGTCCATGTTGATGAAAACAACTTGGTGGCTGCAGTGGCTGGCAGTGGCTGTAGAAGTGGGGTGTGGGGCTCGTGCCTTCCCTTGATCAACCTGGTCACAAGACTGTGGCTTAGGCCTGCTCTCCATGGGGAATGGGACTAAGCGGTCAGTAGGATATCCTCTAAGGGCTCCCAGTATGTGAGAGGGGCCAGTTTGGGCTGGGGGACCCCTCCCCAATGCACAAATTTGTGCACCAGTCCCCTAGTTTGTTAATATTAATCTAGTCTATCATTGGTCTGAGGTTTTTTTCTCTATTGGCTTTCCTTTCTATGTTATCAATATATTTTAACAAATTAAGCGTGACAATTGCACATTATGTGGGTAATTTGCTTGAGCATGATAATGTAGGCAGTGACTTTCTTAATATTGTGTAAAATCGTGCTGGCAAATGCTGTTCCCATAATGACTTGCCATGTACTGTTCCTGTGAAATGAACATGTGTCTGATTGTAGGTCTGTGAAGGAAAGCCCTTGCTCTTGATAACATTCTTAGTGCCTCAGGGCAGATCTTTTGGGCCTGTGTCTGCTACTAACAGGCAGTCTTTTGCTAAATGATTTCTTCCAATTTGTGATTAGATCTCTGGACACTGGCATGTTGTGTCTAGAGAAACCAAAAGAGTATATGCTTTTGTAGACCTGAAAATAAATGGATTTGAGGAAATAAAACAGAAAAGGGGATCATTAGGAAAGCATGAAGCTATTCAAAAACTGTGAACCAGACACTCATAAGAATTTGAAATAAGGTAGAGATGTTTTCCTTTTTAAAAAATTTTATAGCTCTCTTCATTCTGAAAGGTCATGGCAATAAGGGAGAGGAAGGGTTATTGTTTATGATCTCTAGTAATTTAAAATCCTGTAAACAGATAAATCCTGGGATGAGGAAATGTTTATTAGCCTTAGGAGAATTAGCAAGAATTGTTAATGCATTATACACCATGTGGTTGAAATTAGAAGACAAAGATCAGTCATCATGAAGCATCAATATCTTCAGAGAATAATAATCACATTCTTTTAAAAAATTATTAAAGTATAGTTGGCATACAATATTATTTTAGTTTTAGGTATATAACTTAGTGAATCAACATTTATATATCTTGTAATGTAAGAACTGTAATAAGTCTAGTAACCATCTGTCACTATGCAAAGTTATTACAGGATTATTGACTATAATATTCTCTGTGCTGTATACTATATTCTCATGGCTTATTTATTTTATAACTGAAAGTTTGTATCTATTATTTCTTTTCAATTTTTCCATCTATCCTCTACCCACTTTTTCTCTGGCAACTATCAGTTTGTGCTATCTGTATTTTTATTTGTTTTCTTTTGTTTAGATTTCACATCAAAGTGGAATCATATGGTATTTGTCTTTTTTTTTATCTGACTTATTTTATTTAGCATAATACCCTCTAAATCTGTCTATATTGTTACAAGTGGCAAGATTTCATTCTTTTTTATTGCTGCATAATATTCCATTGTACATATACCCCATCTTTATGAATTCATTTATCCATGAAAACTTAGGTTGCTTCCGTGCCTTGGCTATTGTAAATAATGCTGCAATAGACATAGAGGTGCATATATCTTTTTGAATTGGTAATTTTTCTTTCTTCAGCTAAATACCCAGAAGTGGAATTGCTGAGTTACATGGTAGTTATTTTTTTGATATTTTGAAGAATCTCCACATTTTCCACTTAGAGGCCCAGTGCACCAATTCATGCATGGGTAGGATCCGACTGGACCCGGCCTCAATCAGGACAGTTCAGACCTGGGCCTGTCAGGAGAGGAAATGGTGGGAGGTTGGCCAGCCAGCCTTCCCCAATTGGAGCCTGATCAGGGCTGGACTGGCTGGAGCAAGGGGCTGAGGGTGATGGGTGAGCAGATTCTGCCCCCAATTGGGGTGAGGGAGTTGATTGGGGGCTAGTGGCCTGGGGAGGGGCCATGAGTGGTTGGCTGGCAGGCCCTGCTCCTGATTGGAATGGGTGGGAAATGATTGGGGGCAGAGCTGACTGGGGGGAGGGGCTGTGGGCCAATCGGGATGGTGAGGGCCCATCAGGGTGAGGCTGGGGGAAAGGGCCATAGGTGGTTGGCTGGGTGGCCCTGCCTCTGATCTGGGGTGGGGTTGGGCAGAGAGAGGGGCTTCTGGAGGTTGGCTGGCCAGCCCTACCCCATATTAGGGTAGGGAGAGTGATCAGGGGTGGGGCCAGCCAGGGGGAAGGGATGAGGGGGTGTTGGCAGAGGGCCCCGTCCCCAAACAGGCTGATTCACTGGCTGCAGTGAGCATCATAGTGACCGGTCCCTGGCTTTTTGATAGATAGATAGATAGATAGATAGATAGATAGATAGATAGATAATGGCTACACCAATTTACAATTCCACCAACAGTGCAGGACAATTCCCTTTTCTCCACATCTTCCTGAATACAGTACTTGTTATTTGTTGTCATTTATATAATAGCCATTCTGACAAGTATGAGGTAATATTTCATGGTAGTTTTAATTTGTGTTTCCCTGATAATTAGTGATGTTGAGAACGTTTTAATGTATCTGTTGGCCATTGTATGTCATCTTTGGAAAATTGTCTATTCAGGTCCTCTGCCCATTTTTAATCTGGCTGTTTTAAATATCTTTTCCCATTTAATCAGGTTGTTTTAAATATCTTTTGCCATTACCAATGAAAAGACAACTTTATTTCACTTTGCAGAAACTTTTTAGTTTGATGTATTCTTACTTATTTGTGTCTTTAACTGAGGAGAAATATCAAAAAAGGTATTGCTGATACAAATGCCAAAGAGTTCACTCCCTATATTCAGTACTAGTTTTATGGTTTCACTTCTTATGTTGAGTTTATTTTTATATATGGCAAAAGAAAGTGATTTTTATATATGGCAAAAGAAAGTGTTCCAGTTTCTCCTTTTTTTTTGTATGTATCTGTTCAGTTTTCCAATATTACTTTTTGAAGAGGTTGTCATTTCCCCAGTGTACATTTTGGCTTCTTCGTCATAGATTAATTGATTATATAGCAGGTGTACTGGTTAATAATGCGGATTTTTTTCAATAGATGGAGTTACACATATATTGATATATTTGTGATTTGATATGTATGATATTTTGTTGTGTTCACAATAATCTTCAAAGCTTCATATATTATTGATGAAGGTGTTAACATCATAGATATTTTTACACTTAAAATATTTCATGCCAAAAAAAGAGCGTTTGCAGGAAGTTATAATTCATTATTTTGAAGAAAAATGCTGCTGAATATTTCAGGAAGTTTAAAGTGAACATGCTCTATCTCAAGATACTTGTGAACACTGATTTAAATGCTTTAAAAGTGATGATTTCGATGTGAAAGACAAAGAACATCCAGGTCAAATGAACACCAACAATTACAAGCATTATTGAATGAAGATGTGTGTCAAACTCAAAAACAACTTGCAGAAAGATTAAACGCTGCTCAGCAAACAATTTCCATTCATTTACAAGCAATGGGAGAGATTTTAAAGGAAGGAAAATGGCTGCCACATCAACTGAACAAAAGACAAATAGAAAATTGAAAAGTCATCAGTAAAATGTTGCTTCAATGGCATGAAATAAAGTCTTTTTTGCATTGAATTGTGACTGGCGATGAAAAGTGGATTTATTTTGAGAATCCCAAATGCACAAAGTCATGGGTTGATCCATTTCAACCATCAATATCGACTGCAAGGCCAAATTGCTTCAGAAAGAAGACAGTGCTCTGCATTTGGTGGGATCAGGAAGGTGTGGTGTATTATGCGCTTCTAAAACCAGGTGAAACCATTAATAAGGATTGCTACTGACCACAAATAATCAATTTGAACCACATTTTGATCATCAAATGACCAGAGTTGGCTAAAAGACACAGCAAAGAAATTTTGCTTCATGGTAACTCAAGATCACACTTCCAAACCAGTTAAAGGCACATTAAAAGATCTTGCCTGGGATGAATTAACCCACCTGCTGTATTTGTCAGACCTTGCTGCTTCAGATTACCATTTGTACTGATCAAAGGCACATGCACTTTCTGAACAGCACTTCAAAACGTAGGAAGAAGTGGAAAATTGGGTCTCTGAATGGGTTGCCTCAAAACAAGAGAAGTTTTATTGGGATGGTATCCACAAATTACCTAAAAGATGGAAATGTTTAGCTAGCAATGGACATTACTTTGAATAAAGCACTTTTGATGTTTCTCTTGAAATTATCATGTGTGTTTTTATTGCAAAATCTGCATTATTAACTAGTATAACTAGTAAGTTCTATGCCTCCATTGTATATGCGTCTTCTAGATGGGGTGTGTCAAATGGAAATGGCCAAATTTGAGGATTGTTTTAAGAAAGGGGAAATATTTTTATTTTGATTCTCTTAAGGACATTAAATAATACCATGTTGAATAAATAAATAATAGAAATGATTACTGGGAAAGTTACAGAATTGTGTATCCATAGTGAAGGGTTTCCCTAGTCTGAATTGAAGAATGAAGTGTTCAATGGTATTGTTTTTATTTGTATATCCAGACCTTAATGGCTTTAAATGCACTGGTATCCAGAAAATCAACAATGGCTTTTCTGTATTGTGGCCCTAGAGCAGTGGTCAGCAAACTCATTAGTCAACAGAGCCAAATATCAACAGTACAATGATTGAAATTTTTTTTGAGAGCCAAATTTTCTAAACTTAAACTTCTTCTAATAGCACTTCTTCAAAATAGACTTGCCCGGGTCATGGTATTGTGTGGAAGAGCCACACTAAGGGGCCAAAGAGCCACATGTGGCTGGCAAGCCACGGTTTGCTGACCACTGCCCTAGAGGCTTGACTTTTATGGTGATCAGGAGTAGGAGAACATACTGGCTTTTGTACATGAAATTACTTTGTCTAGGTATGTTTTAAAATACAGATTAATGGAGCTCACTTCCTAGAATCTGGTTCAATAGGTTTGGGGAGGCCTGGAATTTGCATTTCCGATAGGTTCCCAGGCCATGCTAATGCTGCTATCATGAAGACTGAGGTTTGAGAACCACTGTGCGCAACGATGTTTGATTTCTTTCACACTTACATTGTCATAAGCATAATGTAGTAAGATAAGCTCTGTAGTTTTTCTGCTGGGAAATAAATTCTGCAAAAGCCATTTATCTTCCTGGAGGATATTTTAGTGCAGGGAATTTCTGAGCTATGTTTGAAGTTGTCGTCTAATGGCAGCTATTGTGTCTGTTTATATATGTCAAAGATGCATAAATATGAGTTGAACTTTAGAAGGTTTGTCTATGTGCAAGCTGTTTAGAAGAAATATTCACCTGAATGAAATATAGGAAAGTAATCCTTGGGATCATACTCCTGAAAAAGTAGCAAACATTTTCTTCTGCAACAAAGTGGCATTATTTTTAATAATTATAGTTTAACTTAATCTGAATCTAAATATTTAATTTGGACATATTAAAAGTATTATGAAATGAACTCAGTATTTTACCAAACATCTCTATGAGGTTGGCTAAGAAGGAAATAATGAGGTGCATGTTTATTTCCTGGCAGTACTTAGGTAGATTTGCTTTAGGTAACACTGTAATCAAAGGTATACATGAGGTCCTGTCTTGCTGCCTGCTACCTTTTGGGGTCTTTTCAATTTATTAAAGAAATATGTGGCTTGGGTAGTTTAAGATTGGGGAAATTTTACTTTGTCACTTTTATAATGCAGTATTCACACAGTTATTTTTATGATATGTAACTATAGACAGTGCTTTTTATTTTTAAGTTATTAGGTGACTTCCAGTGAAGCAGTGAGAGCTTGGGCTCAACATGGAAAGACCTAGGGTCTATTCCTAGTTCCTCCCTAGTTATTAACTGTGACCCTGTTTCCATGCATCAAGTTTATTATCTGTGTGAATAGGATCAATTAAAATCTATCTTGTAAAACTTTTTGATAATTAAATGGGATAATACTGATCATGCCTGGTCCATAAAATTAGTGCTTTAAATGTTAGCTATGATAATTTCTGTCCTATTTTAAGGAACTTTACATATCTTTCTCTCTCACAAGATACATTAAGTCGTCATTTTAATATTTATATAAGGAAATATACAAAATGATAATGCATCATTTTGTATCTTTGTATCAGAATTTGGGTGACAAATCAGATATCTAGTTAGTAATAATTAGATATATTCCACCATGAATTTCAGGCCTTCTTTCCTTCCTTTCTTCCTTCAGTTAATCAACATCTTCCTTATTTTCTTTTTCCTATTCTCTAGAGATACAGACCTCAAGGAAATTAACTTTCTAGTAGGTAGAGATAAAAAGAGAAACAAATAATTAAAACCCACTTTGTAAATAACGTTCTGGTAATTCAGAAGAAGGATAATACAATATTCTGCCTGAGGATTCAGAAATACCTCAGGAAAATGGTCGCATTCCACTAAGTTTTGGAAGGTGTTTACCAGATGACCAAAGTGAAATTGGGGAAGGAACAACTTCTCAAGTAATAAAGGCTTTAAAAGCTATTGAAGCTCTGATAGAGTTTGTGATATTAAAATCTTCAATGTGTGAATAGGGAAGAAGATTGTTGGAAGTGGAAGACAGATGTACAAGATGATGGTACATATTTAGGGACCAAAATATGCCTGTCATTCAGTAGAAATAAGGCTTTGCCTTGAAAATGTTCAGAGACATAGTGAAGAGTTTTAAGAAAGGTACTAACATGATCTAATGTATGTTTTACAAAGGTATGCAGAAAAATTCAGTGTAATTCATATGCTCAAAACAATAACCAACAAGCGTGTGATACTTCAAAGTTTCCAGAGAAAGAGCATATTTATTTTTGCTAAGAATGAAAGAAATTCTTCTTTTCATTTGTGAAAGGGAATGATAATTTTGTTAAAATACCAATAATTAATACTTTTTCTTATAAGATACTAAAGTGATGCTATCATTCATTTAGTTAGACTTTACATATTGCCTTAGTTGGATATCTGATGGAAAATACAAGTGTAAAATGTTGACTATTATGCCAACTGCTATGAAATTTTTTGTGAACAAAGTTTATTTTCTGCTTGTACTTATTGTTTACTGGAAATCATAATGGTTCATTATGACAGCAGCTTTTGTTCCTTAGAAAGCATTATGATGTTGTAAAGAAAATATTATCATTTTGAGTAAAGAAGAATGAGGAACAGATGAATTATTACAAATGTAAGTTTTATTTTAGTTAAATACATCTTTAGTTATCAAACATCTTTAGTTATAAAATATTATAAGAAGAAAAACAAAAATGTGTCCATTAAATATGCTATGTAAACAGATATATCTTAACTAAATGATTTTCTCTAGGCATTTGAATCCCTTAATCAATGTAAACTCTATTTTAAAAATCTTAAAAACAAAATATTTGAAACATGAATTTTTGTTTTATGAAAATGGCTTGTAGGTTTATCATGAAGAAAACTAAAATTACATTTTCACCTCTACCTCAAAATTACTGTTAATATATTGATAAAAAAAAACACACACCAACAAAAATAGAAAAAAAAAAGTCTTTCAGAAATGTAAACCTAACATGTGAAATTTTTTCTCCTCTGTTTTCTGAAACAAGTGGGAATCTAAAACTTAACAATGAGCCCAGCCAGTGCTGCTCAATGGTCAAGCATCAACCCCAAACCAGGAGGTCATGGTTTGATTACCTGTCAGGACATTGAGGAGTCATGTAGGAGGAGGCTGATCAATGATTCTCTCTCATCTTTAATATTTCTCTCCTTCTTTCCCTCCCTCTTCCTTTCTCTGAAATCAATAAAAATATTAAAAAAATAAAGCATAACAATATTTAAAAGTTTTGTTAGAGAAAACACCTTTTGTTTTGGTTCTGACAATGTTCTGTTGGTTTTTCTTTTCAATCCCTTCCTATATGACACCATAGGGTCTCTAAGGTCTATTTTAACCTGAGAATAGAATATTACATTATTTTGATATACTATATAATAATCTTCCATGTTCTCTTTCTTTACAGGAAATCACTATAAATGCCTCTGAAAGTTGAGTCAAATTGGAGCCCTGACTACTTTAGAATGAGAGAAGATGTAATTTTTGTCATATATTTAGAAACCTCTGTTTTTATAGTTAGAGACAAAACATCATGTCTCCGAATGTGAAATTGTTTTTCTTTTATTTTATATCAAGACTATTGATAGTAAAATAGAGTGCTCATCTAATAATAATTTGGTCTGTTATAATGCCTGATAATTTTGTTATGCAATATAACCATTTAATTATCAGCAATCCTATCTAATAAAAGAACAATATGCAAATTGACCACATCTCTGCTACACCCACCAGGCACACCCACCAGCCAATCAGGAGCTAGTATGCAAATAAAACCATCCAAGATGGCTGCTGGCTACAGAGAACAGAAGGGAGGGTTGGATTTCCCTGGTGATGGAGGAAGCCAAGCTTTCCACCTGCCCTTGCCAGCTCAAGTCTCCGATTAAGGCCACAAAGTTTCAATAATAGAATCCCAACAGAAATGGCTGTCACCATAGAGTGAGCAGAAAGCTTGGCTTTGCTCCAGGCTACAAAGTTTCAATTGTAAAAGATACATAAATCCCAGATACCAGGGCCTCCAATTGGATTGCTAGGAGCATGGCCAGCCTGCAAACCACCATGGGCTCCTTGCCCAGGCCATCCCATGTCCCAAAGGAACCCCTACCCTGATCAAGGACACCCTTCAGGGCAAACCAGCTGGCCCCCCACCCATACACCAGGCCTCTATCCTATCTAATAAAAGAGTAACATGCAGATTGACCATCACTCCAACACACAAGATGGCTGGTCCCATGAGGTCAAAGATTCTGCCCCTGTGTGGACACAGGATGGCCACCACAAGATGGCCAACAGGGGAGGGCAATTGGGAGGGACCAGGCCTGCAGGGAAGGGCAGTTAGAGGGAACCAGGCCAGCAGAGGAGGGAAGTTAAGGGTGACTGGGCCTGCAGGGAAGGGCAGTTGGGGAGGACCCAGGCCTGTAGGGAGAGCAGTTGCAGGAGGGGGACAAGGCCTGCAAGGGAGGACATTTAGGGGTGACCAGGCCTGCAGGGGAGGGCTGTTAGGGGTGAACAGGCCTGCAAGGGGAGGGCAGTTAGGGCAAACAGGCTAGCAAGGGAACGGTTAGGCATCAATCAGGCTGTCGGGGAGTGGTTAGGCAGTGATCAGGCTGGCATGCAGAAGTGTTTAGGGGCAATCAGGAAGGCAGGCAGGTGAGCAGTTGGGAGCCAGCAGTCCTGGATTGTGGAGGGTTGTCCAACTGCCCCTGGATCAGGCCTAAATGGGCAGTCGGACATCCTTCAAGAGATCTCAGATTGGAGAGGGTGCAGGCTGGGCTGAGGAACACCCCCAACCCCTGTGCACGAATTTCATGCACTGGCCCTCTAGTTTTAATATAAGTCAGCTAATATATTATCAGTGATGTTTTAGGTATATTTTATTTCAAGTAACATCTGCCATTTTAGAATTGTTCTTCATGGTCCATGAAACCATAGATTGTCCCACACCTGTATATCAAGTCATGGATTATGAAATTAGAAGGCAAAATTTAAGGACTATTTTGCCAGTTATTAGATGATGAATTATGCCTGACTCTAACTTTTCTCCTATGTACTTTATTCATCTTTGAAATAATAACAATCGAACTTACAGAGTTATTTCTGAGAATAAAAATAGGTCATTTATGTTAAATTGCTCTGAAAACTTTAAAACCCTATGCAGGTGTAAGGTACTTTTATAATTATCACTGTATTATTACTGCTATAATCCCTTTTTGTTAAGCAATGATCACTGAGAATACTAATTTTTATAGAAAGTCTAGTTGTCAAGCCTAACTAGTTAAAAACAGTGGGAGTTAAATCTTACAAAATTTTGTCTGGTAAAAAATTCAGATTTAGGGATCACATAATTAAGATCATTGTCTGAGGATCTGAGGTAGGCATATATTAGTTTAGTATTGCCACACACAGAATTCGTATTAGTTATGTGTTGCTGCATTACAAATCAACCCAAACTTATCTTAAAATAACAAACATTTATTATCATACAGTTTATGTGAAACAAAAATAATATGAGGAAGCTTAGCTTGGTACCTCTGACTCAAATCCTCTCATTAGCTTATAGTCAAGTTGTCATCTGGGGCAGTGGGTTCATTATTTTTCCCCTTGTGATGAGAACTTAAAATATTTACTTTCTTAGCAACTTTCAAATATGCAATAGAACATTGTTGAGTATAGGCACCATGCTGAACATTACATCTCCATAATTTATATGTTTTATATCTGGTAGTTTGTACTTCTTAATCAGGTCCACTCATTTCTTTCATACACCTAACACCCTTCCTCTGCAACCCCCAATCTGTTCTCTGTATCTATACGTTTTATTTCGTTTGTTTATACATTTGTTTTGTTTCTTAGATTCCACATACAAGTGAAATCAAACAGAATCTATCTCTGTATGACTTATTTTACTTAGCATAATACCCTCAAGATCCATTCATGTTGTCACAATGGCATTATTTTTTTTATGGCTGAGTAGTATTCCATTGTGTGTGTATATATATATCTATTTTCTATCCAGTCATATAGTGATGGACACCTAGGTTGTTTTCATAGCTTGGCTATTGGAAATACTATACTGTTTGGATACTATAGCTTTGTATCATAGTTTGAGATCAGAAAATGTGATGCCTCCAACTTAGTTTTTCTTCATCAAAATTTCTGAGTTAGTTATGGACTTTTGGGGATCCATACAAATTACAGAAATTTTTCTTTCTATGAATATTCCCCAAATATTGAATCTGTAGATTGCTTTGGATAATATATACATTTTAAAAATATCAATTCTTTCAATTGATTAGCATGAAATACCTTTTTATTTATTTACTAGAGGTATGGTGCACAGATTCGTGCACTGGTGGGATCCCTCTCACCGGTACACAAACGAGGGGGGGGGGGAGGGACTACAAGAGGGCTCCAGGGTATGTCTGACTCATATCTCCCAGTTCCCATTGGCCAGACCCCAGCAGCAAGCTAACCTAACAGTTGGAGCATCTTCCCCCTAGTGATCAATGTGTGTCACAGCTACTAGTCGAATGGTCCAATGGTCAAATGATTGCTTAGGCATTATCCTATCTAATAAAAAGGTAACATGTGAATGTGACCGTACCTTGGCTCCTGATTGGCTATGTTACCAGCCAATCAGGAGTGGGAGTGGGGCTGAGGCACACGGGAAGCCGGCGGGGGGTACGGCATGTGGGACGGGAGGGGCCAACCTGCACACCGCTTGGGATGGGAGCCGCGCGGTACAGGAAGGACCTGCCGGCAATGGGAGGGACCGGCCTGAGCACTGGGCAGGACAGGAGCAGCGCAGGACTGAAGGGGCGGGATGGGAGGGACCAGCCAGCTCGCCACTTGTGACAGGAGCTGCGCAGACAGGAGGCAGGAGAGGCCGGCACGTGCAGCTGCCGAGTGTGGGTACCCCCGAGGCTGGCCAGTCACCACTGGGGCTAATGCCATGGCTGGGTGGGCAGGCCGGGGCAGAGCCAATCAACAGCCCCATTCCAGGGTGATGGCCGGGTGCCCAAGGCCTAAAGCTTTGGCCAAGGGTAAGGGGACAGAAGGACATGCCCTGAGGGCTCTCAGTACGTGTGAGGGGGCAGGTTGGGCTAAGGGATCACTCACCCCAGTGCACAAATTTTGTGCACCAGGCCCCTAGTGTGTGTGTGTGTGTGTGTGTGTGTGTGTGTGTGTGTATATATGTGTGTGTGTGTGTGTGTGTGTGTGTGTGTATATATATATATATATATATATATATATATATATATATATATATATATTAGAGGCCCAGTGCACAAAATTCATGCATGGAGGGGTGGAGGATGTCCCTTCGTCCAGCCTGCACCCTCTCCAATCTGGGACCCCTCGAGGGATGTCCGACTGCCTGTCTAGGCCTGATCCTACTCACATCCTTCTCACAATCCAGGACTGCTGGCTCCAAACTGCTCACCTGCCTGCCTCCCTGATTGCCCCTAACCACTTCTGCCTGCCAGCCTGATCACCTGCTAACCACTACCCTAACAGCCTAATTAATGTCTAACTGCTCCCCTGCCAGCCTGTTTGCCCCCAACTTCCTTCCTCTGCCTGCCTGGTCACCTCTAACTGTTCTTCCCTGCAGGCTTGGTCCCTCCCAAATGCCCTTCCCTGCTGGTCTGATTACCCACAACTGCCCTCCCTTGCAGGGCCTGAAACCTCCCAACAGCCCTCCCCTGCTGGCCATCTTGTGGTGGCCCTCTTGTGTCGACATGGGGGCAGGATCTTTGACCACATGGGAGCAGCCCTCTTGTGTGTTGGAGTGATGGTCATTCTGCAAATTACTCTTTTATTAGATAGCATAGAGGCCTGGTGCATGAGTGGGGGCCAGCTGGTTTGCCCTGAAGAGTGTCTCAGATCAGGGTGGGGGTTCCCTTCGGGTGAGGGGTGGCCTGGGCAAGGGGCCTATGGAGGTTTGCAAGCTGGCCATGTCCCTCAGCGACCCAAGCGGAGGCCCTGATATCTGGAATTAATCTATGTCTACAATTGAAACTTTGTAGCCTAGAGCAAAGCTAAGCCTTCTGCTCACTCTGGGGCGGCAGCCATTTCTCTTTGAAACTTTGTAACCTAGAGTGGATGGCTAAGCTGGCAATGGCAGGTAGAAAGCTTGGCTTCCTCCGTTGCCGGGGAAACCCAAGCCTCTGTTCTCTCCAGCTCAGTGGCTGCTGCCATTTCTGTATCTTTTATAATTGAAACTTTGTAACATTGAGTGGAGGCTAGGCAGGCAGGTGGAAAGCTTCCTCCTGCTCTCAGTGGCGGCAGCCATCTTGGTTGGGGTTTATTTGCATAATCTGCTCCTGATTGGCTGGTGGGCATGGCTGTGGGCATGGCTATGGGTGTGGTTAAAGTACAGTCAAATTTGCATATTACTCTTTTATTAGATAAGATATAAATCGTCTTCAGGTTCCTTCATCAATGTCATAGTTTTCAGTTTATAAGCCTTTCCCTCTCTGGTTAAATTTATTCCCTGCTATTTTATTCTTTTGATACAATTGTAAATGGAATTGTTTTCTCAATTTCTCTTTCTGATATTTTATTGGTAGTGTATAGAAATGCAACCATTTTTTTTTTGTAATTGGTTTTGTACCCTGCAATTTTACTGAATTCTTTTATTGTTTCTAACAGTTTTCATTAGTGGTGTCTTTAGGTTTTTCTTTATATGAAATCATGTCATCTACAAATAGTGACAGTTTTTCTTGTTCCTTTTCAATTGAAATGTCTTTTATTTCCATCCATGATTTTCTTGGCTAGAAACTCCAACACTATGCTGAAGAAAAGTGCCAAGAGTGGGCATCCTTGTCTTTTTGTTTAAAAGAGATAAAATGGGAGCTCCCAAAGGAGTCTCTGTTCCATAACAATTTGAAAATCTATCAGGCAAATATTGAAGTTTATCCATTAGGTCTCAAGTCCAGGGAATAATTACCCATGGCTTCTAGCTTTACACTCTGGGTTTGTTTCCACCTTCATAGTTTATGTTTTATAAAAGGCATTTGTGTGTAGCTGAGCATATCTCTCAGGCTACTTCCTGAGAGAGATGGTAAAATTGAGAGATGGTAAACTAGAGATTGGTAAAATTCGGGAGATCCAATAGTCTCTCCTGATTCTATACTATTGCAGAGAGGAAAGAAGAGGGAAAGAGAGATATGATGAGAGAGAATCATTGATTGACTGCCTCCTGCACATCCCCCACTGGGGATCGTGCCCACAACCCGGGCATGTGCGCTGGCCGGGAATCAAACTGTGACCTCCTGGGATCATAGGTCGATGCTCAATCACTGAACCATGCCGGTCAGACTGATTCTATACTATCGTTATTCTCCTCAGGCCAAGTTGATGATGTTGCTCATACACATTAGTTAAGAACATTGTAGGTCTTCTGTATACTTGTATGCGGTTCATTTCATTTGGCAAAGTTACACCTCAAGTCTCTGCAAGATAACTCCCTCCCTTCGGGCCCTGCTGGACAGCTGAGTGAAAAGGCTCTTCAGTTCATATAAGCTCTATTTCTTGACTAGAAGGGCAGCATGGGAGACTCTTAATGTGTTTTAATGTTATTTATACAAATTCAGAAAGGTCAAAACTGAGGCATATTATTTAGAGATTCTCACATAAGTGTTCTAACCATGCAGAAATCAAAGGAGCAGTTAACAAAAACATTAGAAAAGAAAGGGAGAGGGATATGGAAAGAAGCAGACGGGCTTCAAAGCTGTTTTTAATTTGTCATGTGTAGTACTGGATGATGGATGTTTTAGTATTTGTTTTATAGTTTTTGCTAAGCTGTAAATATATACATATATGTACGTGGCATATTCTTTTGTCTACATGACTCTTACAAAAGAACAAAAAAGAAGAAAAAGTATAGTCACTAAAACCCAGTAGACACAGTTTCTCAAACTTAAGGACGGCATAGGAGAATTGTTTTAAAATCGAAGGTGGAAGGAATGTCAAGGGGTGAAGTTGTAATGCCATTGAAAGCTTGAATTATATATAGGTGTTAAGTGATTAAACTGAATTACATTAATATGCTTTGTCTTTTGGCATGTTTTATTAACTGTTTAATAATGTTTTTATAAAAAAGCAAAACATTCCAGAAAAACATTAAGCATAATACTGACATTCATTACATCCAATGCAGCAGATTTCTCATCCTACTCATTTTTCTTTTCTATTTCTGTTTTGTGAAGCTAAATGAAAAAGACAAGGAAAGGAAGAAGAGGGCTTACGGAGGAGAAAGATGGCAGCTGGCAGGACGGAGGTGAGGGAGAGGAACTGAGCAAGTGGGGGTAGGAAAGGAGAGTGTGTGGATGTGTGTGGTGTGTGTGTGAGTGAGTGAGGGAAAGCTGATCCTCGCAGGAGCAGCAGGGACTGACAGACAGGCCCTCCTTGCCAAGGAGAGTCTACCACCGGAGCAGACACTCCCCGGTGGGCGGAATCACAGCGGAGAGCCCACGCTGTCTTGAAAGGGAGAAAGACCACCAACCAGACAGGCCCTGGAACCGCCCCGCGACGCAGTGACCACTCCAGCCAAAGTCCCGCTACGCCAGCTGCAGATCCGCGGACTGTGGGACCTCCACCTCCAGGGATGAGCCGCCAAGCAGCAGTGAGTGCAACCTTCCTTCCCCAGCGGCAGAACTCCAGGTGCTCATGAAATCAGCCCGGTGAGCTCTACCCCGATGCACACCCCACCCGAAATTCACATACAGCCATCCTCACGCACACCACTCAAGATTTGCACATATCTGACCCGCTGGCAGCCAGGGCACCCCACTCCTTAGGCAGTGCTTAGGAGCTGCTAAGAGCTCCCGAGGGTGGAATTGTGCACAGACAAGGGCGAGTCGCCCCACAGTAGAAATTCTGAACTTCCTTTTCCTGGATAACTAACCACATTCCCCACCCACCCTCAACCCCTCAGAGTGCATCAGAACTCCGTGCCACAAGCACACTCCCACAGATATGAGGTGACAATAGGCGGGCACCCCAAGACCATCTACCGACAGGGCACTAGAGGAAGCCACTGAGAACTCTCCCAGGGTGCAATCTTGAACAAGCAGGGACACACTCCCACCCAGCAGTAAGAAGCAAATAAGTGGATTAAAAAACTGTGGTACATACACAATGGAATACTACACTACAGTAAAAAAGAAAGAGCTCCTACCATTTGCAACAACGTGGATGGAGATGGAGAGCATTATGCTAAGCGAAATAAGCCAGGCAGAGAAAGATAAATATCACATGATCCATTCATTTTGTGGAATATAAGGAACAGCATAGACTGATGAACAAGAACAGATCCAGAGACTGAGAAGTCGATCAGAACACAAACCTTAGGGAAGGTGGATGTCGGTAGGAGTAAGGGGGAGGGATCAACAGAGGGACTTGTGTGCATGCATATGAGCGTAATCAATGGACACAGACAACAGAGGGGTGGGGCACATGTGGGGGGTGGAGGGTAATAGAGAAATAAGGACACATTCATAAAAAATAATAAAATTATGAAATTATAAGAAAAAATTAAATATTAAATCTAATCCATACTATTGATAACCATAACCTTAAGAGAAATTGTTTCATGTGACAAAGATTTTTAAATGAAACTCTCAATAGCCTGTAAATTATTTTGGAGGGAAATAAAGAGAACTTTCCTTCAAACGTCTTAAGGACAGGTATGGAAAGTCAATATATTAGTCCTCTGGAACTAAGGTAAGTAATTTGTGTTTTTGCCTCTCTTATAAAGTTTTTACAAAGTTATAAAATGAAATAGACAGCCAGTTTGAAATCGAATAGACATGACCTAGAGCAAAGAATATCCTTGCATGATATTATTCCACAATCTCATTAAATTTTTTTATATTCATCAACAGCTTATTGTACAATTTTTCCAAACAAACATACAAAATAATTCCTTCAATGTTAGGCAGTAATTTAAAAAAGGACATGAAAGGATTTAACCCCTTTCAGAAGGAACTAAGGCACGGGAAGGCACTTGAACATTCTATATTGGCCTCTCTTGCTGTTTTTGCCAAGAGGGAACCTCTTCTGACAATACAATAACCCATAGCTATTGTCTGAATTTTCTGTTCATGCTGAGATTGAAGTCCTGTGGTGGCTGATACCATAAATCTGTCTCTCGCCAGATTTATGTGGGCTGGGCCTTCCCTGGAGAAGAAATCTGAGTCCCCCAAGATGTGTGACCAGTGCCGGGGCCCCGCCAGCAAGCGAGTGGAACCCACTATAGATGCTGGGTGTGGAGGCCATGGGAGCATAGGCTACCAAGGGGATAGAACTAAACCTCACACCACCCTGCTTGGCCCCGGAAGATGGCTGGTTAGCCAGAGATGGGTAAGATTCCTCAGGGAAGGAACAACCTAAGACAGGCACAGTCGCAGAGGGGTTATGAGGCGTGAACTTGGGGGTCCACAGATGAGGTGCACAGAACCTCTCCCCCTCAACCTTGTAGGAGCCTAACCCCTCACCACTTTTGAGGAAGGTCTACTACCCCCATGGCTGCCTCACTTCCCATGCCCAGCACAGATGAGGACCCAGGTAACAGATAGAGACTTAGCTCCGCTCAGATCGGTAACAGACAGAATCTTGGCTGACAACAGTTGCCCTATATCCAAAGCCAGTCTAGCATCAGGAATGCTCAGTGCCTACTCAAGAATGCAAGCAATCCTTTCCATTAATATTTATAGGGTAAACTAAGATGGTGGTTAGAGTATTAAATTTGACAATAAGATAGTAATCAAGTTTTCAGATTAATTTAAATTCACTAATTGAAATAAGTAAATATTCAAGAAAATTTAATTGTACTGGACAAAAAGCTGTTCCTAAAGTATTAATTAAAATTTCTATTGGTAGTTCATCTAATGGTAAAATGGCTTAACATGCAATGAACCTAAAGCAGTCATATTTCTGTGCAAAAAATTAAAACTTAAAAATTATCAAGACTGCATTATAAAATTTCCAAAAGCCCCCATTAATTAAAAAAAAAAAAGGAGGATGGTAGGATAATATCATGTAAGGAAAAAATCTTATAAGTAAAGTATACCCAGGAAATTTTACTTCAGAAAATTAATTTTTATTTGTAATACTAACAGCATGTTGTCAAAATAAGCCAAATACTAACAGCATGATGTCAAAATAAGTTAAAGGAAAATTGGGCAAAAATAAAAAGTATACCAAATCAAATTTATAGAAAAGATTCCTTTATTAACTTTTGGATGAGAATATATTTGAATATTTTCAGAAAGCAGCTCCAAGACCGTGTGGATTCCTGCAACAGAGTGGAGTTGACAGGTCTGCTCCAAACACAAAGACAAGAGGAGAGACAGTCCATAGATGAAAGACGCTGACGACGCCTTGCCATGCTACCAGTCAGCAGCTGTGCGTCACTGCAGGTTACCCAGGACCAAACAAAAGAGGGTGAGACCTGCATTGACAACATATGTCCACCATCCAGATACCATTGCTGACATCCACACATAAGAAACAGTTGACATTGAAGCTGGGTCTCAGAACTGTT
The DNA here is from genome assembly GCA_027563665.1 of Antrozous pallidus. NCBI lineage: Eukaryota > Metazoa > Chordata > Mammalia > Chiroptera > Vespertilionidae > Antrozous > Antrozous pallidus. The sequence goes on from CM050519.1 coordinate 25,017,202, forward strand.
GGTCACTGAAATTGGGTCTCAAATATTTCTGTGCTCATATGTTGATTTCCAGTCTTCAGAGGCAAGATTTTTTTTTTAAGAAATAAAAGCAGGGAAATAAAAATAGATACAGAGGCAAGGAAGCATGGAACAGATTATTGAACTACAGCTGGAAGTCAAGGGATATTGAAGGGGGGTACTGCAATAGATCAACTGAAGGACTTGAATGCATGCATAAAAGCATAACCATGGGGCACAAGACACTGAGGGGGCAGGAGAGGGCATGTGCTGGGGGGGGGGTGGGAAGCCTGGGTGGGAGGTCAATGGGGGGAAAAACGGGAAACATATGTACTACTATTTGTAATACTTTAAACTATTAAAAAAAAAGAAAAAGGCAAGGAAAGGAATTGAGCAAGAATCAAACTTACCTTATTGCAGAATTTTTAGAAAACACTCTTCTCAATTATTCTGAATCATTGGTGAAGTTTTAAAGAATAAAAGAAAGAGAAAAGAGAGGTTCATTGTTTTCTGTTATCACATAGAGAACTCGGTTAGATGGTGATATAAAAAAGATGGGAAGTGATATATAGTCAAAATTTTGTTTCTAGAACATAGTTCTGGTTTATAACTCTTTTGATTAAAATTTCTCATTCCTTCCCTGGCTCCTTGTTAGCTCAGGGTAAAAGGTATACCTTTATACTGTGACACAAGCTTTTTCTCTCCTGCCCTTCATCTTGATTTCCTACCCCACTCCCAGCAAAATTGGGCTGTGTAAACCACTCGCTCATTGTTTTTGCCGAAATACACTAAGCTCTCTTTCTGTGTTGATGCTTATGGACGTGTTCCTTTCTCTGTTCCAAAGACCTGTTTTGGCTCATCCTTCCAGTGTGAGAGAGATTACATACACAGAGAAATACTCTTGTACTCAGGATTAGGGGTAGTTTGGTGTTGTCTCTGTTGGGATTGTATTGATCAATTCTACAGACAGTCTTGAGACTTAGTAACTCAGTACACTTAATGTTGTTTTAGATGGCAGACCACTGTCTTCAACTAACACTCACGAGGACCAATGAAAGATGGATCCAGAGAAGAGAAGAGCAAGGAACTCCTTACCTTTGTATAATCAACCCTTTCATTTTCCTTATGGTCCCGAACACACCCTATTAAAATTTTGGGTGCTACTATCCATCTCATTTTATTCTGAAGATCAGGGAGAGAAGGTCCATATTCCTACTGGACACTGCTGAATCACAAAGTCTGACTCATAGATATTCCTTAACAAATATTTTCAAATGATCCGGAAGTACACTTGGTCAAGTCATTTGATATCTTTATGGCCCATGTTCTAACCACCTTGATAGTAACTAAGAATCTTAAAAATTACAGACTTAACTGAAAACTCAGTTATTATATACACCATGTCTCTTAATAGCAGTTAATTGTATCTTAAAATTCTCTGTCCTTGAAGTTCAGTTTAAATGTGACCTTTACCTATGTGTGTGAGTAGGCGTTTTATATGGTAAGGATAGGACCAACAGAGGTAAAGTCAATGAAGAGTAAGACCGGGAACTTAACCCAGGATCAGGGTTTCACTTACATGGGAGTGGCAGTGATATTGACAGAAGGGAAGCCTAAGTGTATCAGTGGATGGGCATAGAATACCAGGTATTGTTTGGTATACTAACCTCCCACAGACTCACATTTCATTATAAGATTCAAGGAAAAGTAAATAGAAAAAATATGAGGGGGTTTAGGGAGATAAGACAGTGAATTAAGGACTCACTTTTTGGAGAGCATCATTTATAATATGTTTTGTTCAACATATTTCAACATATTTCAATTTATTTGATAAATGGTATCTGCTGGGAATTATCAGATAAAATAAAAGTTTTTCAATTACTTTTCTTTAGGTAATGTCACTTTTCCTTATAAACACACTGTAGTTTATTTCATATTTTATGTGTAGGATTGCTGTAAATTTAGACAAAGGTGAGCAAACCCAACTTTACTCTCAGGATACATATTTCAAAGTGGTGTACTGGTTCTTAGACAGGTAACTTCCACCAGCCAGCCCTCAAGGTGAATAAGAAACACCTTGTTGGCTCTTTGGAACAAACACTAACTCTTTCAGGACATTGCATTTCATCTCCAATACACTAATTGGCAATTTGGGAGCCTGAAGCAGTAATGTGTCTCCTAGAAGAACTGCTACCGCATACCTAGGGAGTAGTTTACTTACCTGGTGGAATCATAGACTAGCAGAGTTTGAAAGAATTTGAATAGTCATCGATATAGGCTTTCGCCAGAGAAGCACAGGGAAAACAGGCATATTATTTGCAGCCCCAGTTCCAACAGCAGCCTTGTAGTCTTGGAATCATCTTAAATTCACTCCCTTTCTCTGTCTGACCAGATATGAAATTCCAGGCCGATTCTGGATGGGAGCACCAGGTCGTAAGACATTTTCTTGTTAGGTGAGTGGGCTTTGTAATGCCTTCTTTAATGTCAACAGATAGGAATGTGATCCTGACCTTGTTCATTTTGGGGGAGAGCTTTCAGAAGGATTTTGTTCAACATATTTCAAAAATGCACACATCTTTTTAATTTAAAATCTCTTGCCAGTGTGGTTACATATTTTTAATATGTAACAAGCGTCAGCCTCAGGAATCCTTCCTAAATTACCAATATGTATTATTTTATTCAGCTATCATTAAGAACTAGTTTCTGAAGTCAGGGGTTCAGAGGTTTGAATCTAGCTCTGTCTACTAGTTCTTGGATTGGGGAGGATTTTATCACTTCTTCAAGACTAACTGTCCTCCTCTGTAACATGCAATAATAACAATGTATGTCAGATGTTGGTAGTCAGGATTAAGGTACTTCATGTAAAGCTTTCATTACAATATGGCATATTACAAATTCTCGATAAATGTTGGCTATTATCATCATCATTATTACCATTGCACAGAATGGTTAGGTTTACATTGTGATATAATACTTTCTTTAGAAACATCAGTAACGTATCTCTGGCCAGTGTGGTTCAGTTGATTGTAGAATTGTCCCAGACACCAAAAGGCCACAGGTTCAATTCCTGGTCAGGGCACAGGAATTTGTGGGTTTAATCTCTGACTGGGGTGTGTACAGGAGGCAGCTGATTGATATTTCTCTCTCACAATGATTTTTCTCTCTCTTTCTCTCCCTCCCTCTTCTTCTCTCTCTAAAATCAATAAAAACATAACCCTGGTTGAGGCTTGAAAATAAATTAGTAATGTAAAGAAATTCTAAGGGAAGGGTTCTTTAATTTCATAAGCCTGGAAGACTGCATAAAATAGTTGATATTTCTATTATAAACTAGAGGCCCAATGCACGAAATCCATGCAAGGGTAAGCCTTCTTTCCCTGGGCTGCTGGCACTGGCTTCCCTCTGGCACCTGGGACCCAGGCTTCCCTCAGAGTCCTGGCTTCATCCTGAAGGTCGTCCAGAAGGACATCTGGTCTAATTAGCATATTACACTTTTATTGTTATAGACTAGGGGCCTCATGCATGAAATTTGTGCACTAGGAGTGGGTGATCCCTCAGCCCAACATGTTCCCTCACACATATTGGGAGCCCTTAGGGGATATCCTACTAACCACTCACCCCAGCCTGCCCAGCCATTACCCTGCAATGGGGCCAATGGCTGGCTCCATCCCAGCCACATATACCTCCCCCACCCCCAGGCATCCACCCTAGCCAGCTTGATCCTGGATAGCATGGGCATTGGCCTCACTCCCTGGGCCCAGGCCTTCTTCATGGCCAGCACGCGTTGGCCGCCTCAACCCTGCCCCCCCAAGGCCCTGGCGCCTCATCCCCACTCGCCCCTGGCACTGACCACCTCAGCCTTGCTCCCCCCACTCAGCCCTGGCCACCTTGGCCCTCCCATCCACAGCCCGGGCCATCTTGGCCCTGCGACCCCCATGGCCCAGGCCGCTTTGGCCCCATCACCCTGCAACCCAGGTGGCCTAGGACCTGGCTGCCTCGGCCCCTCCTACCCATGGGTTGGGGCTGCCTCAGACCCATCCTGCACGGCCTTGGATGCCTTGGCCCCGTCCACCTCGCCATGGCCATCTCAGTCCCGCCCCCCAATCCTGATTGGCTGGTAGTCATGGCTGCTTGGAGTGGCTTCTGGGTGTATCAACGGTATGGTCATTTTGCATATTACTCTTTTATTAGATAGGATGGTTCTAGTATAGCCATAAAAGTATAAATTAAAAGTGTACTTATTAATATTACTATATATGCTTAAAATAATAAGTAGGAAATGAAACTGTATTTCTGTGAAAGTACCTGGTAATTTTGACTTCTTATTGGTTTACACTAACTTTTTTTAAATTTCTTTATTGATTAAGGTATTACATATGTGTCCTTATTCCCCAATTACCTCTCACCTCCCATTCAGATTTACACTAACTTTTAACTTAATTCAAATGAAAGTTCTTTCTTAGAGTTTGCTATTTTTTCCTCCATGTTAACAATCTTAAGTTACAGAAGTTTAATACAGCAATAAGAATGTTGGCCTGCTTATTATATGACAAAATTTTTAATCTATAAATAATCACATAGAATTAAAAAGAAAATAATTGGGTTCAATTGGTTTGAATAAAAGTGCCGTTAGGAGCTACTTTAACGTAAAAGAAGTTACTCTTCCAAAGTCCGGATTGCTCCTTACGGTGAAGGTGAAGTGAGTGAGGCCCTGGAGGCTAAGTTCTGCCCAAGATGAATGAGCTGGCTTTGGCAACGTGTGGGCATATCCTGGCTCTGCAACACCAGGGCCAGTCAAAATATGCTCTTATGAACATTTTCTCTGTGAGATATTCCATCTGCAAAAGTTACATGGGCAAATAAGTTGTAGGATGCTGTACATTACAACTCTCCCACCCACTTGCGGATTCACAGTGCTCATTAATTTATTAAAATCCAAGAACTCAGATAAACTTATTTAACTAGTATTACATATTTGATCTTAGAACCCATTGACATCCCTCAGAAGTATATGCTAGAGACAGTTGAAGGTCTGAGATTGGAGAGAATTAAATTCTTGTGATGTCAATTCATGTCATTGTCTCCAGCAGAGCTCAGATGCTGATAAATATACAGACCCAAAGAAAATGTTTATCTATGGACCTGATTTATCCAGGATAGGTTTTCCTAGAGGAAACCAGTAACAAAGTAGAGAACATGGAAGGGAAGCATGATTGGGGAGCAGATAACTTCTCTTTTGGACTTTGTGAGTTTTGGCTATCTCTGAGATAACCAAGTGAGGGTGTATAACCAGAAGTTGGGTATACAAGTGCGACTTTCAAGAGAGAGAACTGTGATGCATACATACATATTTCTTTTGGAAACAAAAGAAACTTTGGCAGAAGATAATTGTACAGAAAGACAGTGTTTTAGATTAAAAAGAAAATGGGATCACAACAGACAGATGAATCTCTACAATTTAAACAATAGTCTAAGGAAGAGAAATCATCAATTGCCAATTCTTTAGTGAATAGTTCTACTCTATTTTTTTTCACATCATTGCTATTTATTGCTAACTAGAGGCCCGGTGCATGAAATTTGTTCATGGGGGAGGGTATCCCTCAGCTCAGTCTGCACCCTCTCCAATCTGGGACCCTTCTCACAATCCAGGACTGCTGACTCCCAACTGCTCACCTGCCTGCATTCCTGATTGCCCCTAAACACTTCTGCATGCCAGCCTGATAACCACCTAACCACTCCCCTGACAGCCTGATTGATGTCTAACTGCTCCCCTGACAGTCTGTTTGCCCCTAACTGCCCTCCCTTGTAGCCCTGGTCACCTCTAACTGCCCTCCCCTGCAGGCCTGGTCCCCCCTCAACTGCTCTCCACTGCAGGCCTGGGTCTCCCCTAACTGCCCTTCCCTGCAGGCTTGATTGCATCAAACTGCCCTCCCTTGCAGGCCTGGTTTCTCCTAACTGCCCTCTCTTGTTGGCTGTCTTGTGGTGGCCATCTTGTGTCCACATGGGAGCAGCCATCTTGTGTGTTGGAGTGATGGTCAACTTGTATATTACTCTTTTATTAGATAAGATAGATGCCTGGTGCATGGGTGGAAACTAGCTGGTTTGCCCTGAAGGGTGTCCCAGATCAGGGTAGGGTTCCTTTGGGGCATGGGGCGGCCTGGGCGAGGGGCCTGTGGTGGTTTGCAGGCTGGCCACACCCCTGGTGACCCAATTGGAGGCCCTGGTATCTGGGCTTTATTTATCTTCTACAATTGAAACTTTGTAGCATGGAGTAGAGGCCTGGGCCAGCAACGGTAAGTGGAAAGCTTTGCTTCCTCCATTGCCAGGGAAATCAAGCCTCCCTCCTCCTCTCTCTGTGGCTGCAACCATCTTGGTTGAGTTTATTTGCATATTTGCTCTTGATTGGCTGGTGGGCATGGCTTGTGGGAAGGACTTAAAGGTGTAGTGGAATTGTGATCAATTTGCATATTACTCTTCTATCAGATAGAATACTTTTTCTGTTAATGAACAACAAAAGCTCAAGAAAATTATGATATGTCAGAAATCAAGTAGCTAAAGAGTGGCTGATTTGGATCTCCAACACAGAGGCCTCTTGACTCATAATGATTTAGCTCTCTTTCCCCACTATATCCTGTTAACATTCTCTTATGCACAGGCACCTCTATTAGATTCTTGCTTTCATGGAATTTACAGCCAAGATACAGAATGCTGTAAATATCAGTGCCATGGTACGGGTTATAAATCCTGAGTTGGGAAAAGGTTATTAATGGGTATTCCCATCCCTGTAATAGAGCCAAAAACTCAATAAGGGACTTATCTATGTTAAGATGAATGGACATTGTTACTATGAGCCAACATAAGAGGTTAGGTGTAGATAGTAGTATTTTAGTAAAGCAAGAACTAATTTATTTCATAGTATGACAATTTTTTTATTCTTTCCTTTTGATTAATTGTGAAATTGGTTTTTATAACATAAGGTTTGAATTTTAATATTTTAAATAGGAAATTAAACCAAGAAAAATCATGTCTGTACCATATATGCTATATATGTATAATATATAAAACATATATTTATACATGCATATATAATCATACATATATCACAATCATAGAAATAAAAATCAATAGTCAATCTAGGAAGTAAACTATTGCTGGATTTTATCTTTATTATTGACACAATCAGTGACTGTTTTTGACTACTTACAAAATAGTTATTTTCCATCTGGAATAAAATGGAAATATTTGGGATTGTTGTAAAAATGTTGAAGATGCTTATGCTGATGGAAATGTGTCTCTTGACAATGAAAAAGATCAGATTAAAAACAGTTACTTTAGGAGAACCAAGATGGCGGCATAGGTAAAACACCTATCTTGCCGTCATACACAGCAATTTTAAAACTACAACTTAACGAAAGAACAAACACCATCCAGAATCACCGGAAAGTTGGCTGAGTGAAAATTCCACAAATAAAAATGAAGATAACACACTGTGACTCGGAGGAGCGGCAGCGGACAGCGTGGAAGATATGCGCAGAGAGAGGTTTGGAGCGCGCGCCAGTGAGTAGGGTGGGTGGCTGAAAACCGGCCAGTTTTCTTGAACGGGGGAGACAAAGACGTCCCACTGGACTGATTCTCCAGCTCTGGGCGAAGTCCAGGGAACCCACTATCATTCGGGGTAAAAACTGGACAGTGGGAGGGCACGCCGAAGCTTGGGTGCTGCAGGGGCCTGCCAGCTTGTGAAGAAGGCAAGCTTGTGCGGAGTGTGCGTGAACTTGGGAACAGAGCAGCTGCGTGACCACGCAGAAAGCACTCAAAACTTGCTCTTTCATTCGGGAAACCATCAGACTGCTTTGTGTTACGACCCTAGGTGAGATGTTGAATGTGCAGACTCATTTGGGGAGAATCTGAATTCTCCGGCAGCCAGTGGAGCTTGGCAGTGGCTCTCTCTCAGAGGTTCTGGCGGCCATTGCCCCGGCACAGAGTCACTGGGGCCGCATAGGGCAGAGCTAACATTGTCTGCTTGGGCCGGAGACTCCGCCCATCCAACCTGAGCACAGCTGAACTTCACAGACAATTGGCCTGGAGGTCAACCCCTCCAAGTGCTAACAACGATTAACCTGAGCTTAACTTCAGCAAGACTGTGCAACCCATATCCACCTCAGGTAACTGGGGAGGCTGAGCCACTGTCCCTTGTAGGACGTCTACCACACAAAGCTAATTGACCAACTCAGGGAAGCAGCCACCATGCAGAAACATGGAAAGAAATCAGATGTGAAAAAAATGGACGAAAAAAAAACGACTGGACATGGAATTCAAAACCACAGTTATAGGGTTTCTCAAGAGGCTCCTAGAAAAGGTCGAGACATATAAGGAAATAAGCAAGACCTACAAGGAAATGAAGAAGACCCTCAAGTATATGAATGAGACCTGCAAGGAAATGATCAAGACCAACGTGGAAATGAATGAGTCCTACAAGGATATGAACGAGACCTACGAGGATATGAAAAAGGACCAACTAGAAATTAAGCATACACTGATTGAAATAAAAAATATTATACAAAGACCTAAAAGTACTCTAGAGCACCCCAAGAACCAAGTTAAAGATTTGAAATACAAAGAGGTAAAATCCACTCAGCTGAAAAAGCAAGAAACCAAAAGAATCCAAAAAATTAAAGATAGTGTAAGGGGCCTCTGGGACAACCTCAAGCATACCAACATCCGAATTATAGGGGTGCCAGAAAAAGCGAGAGGCCAAGACAATGAAAACCTATTTGAAGAAATAGTGACCAAAAACTTCCCACACCTGGTGAAAGAAATTGACTTAGGAGTCCAAGAAGCACACCAAACCCCAATATATAGGAACCCTAAGAGGACCACACCAAGGCACATCATAATTAAAATGCCAAGTGCAAAAGACAAAGAGAGAATATTAAAAGCAGCAAGAGAAAAACAGATGGTTACCTATAAGGGAGCACCCATACGATTGTCAGCGAATTTCTCAACAGAAACGATGCAGGCCAGACGGGAGTGGCAAGAAATATTCAAAGTGATGAATAGCAAGTATCTACAACCAAGATTACTCTATCCAGCAAAGCAATCATTCAGAATTGAAGGTCAGATAAAGTGCTTCGCAGATAAGAAAAAAACTAAAGGAGTTCATCACCATCAAACCAACATTATATGAAATGCTGAAAGATATTATTTAAGAAGAGGAAGAAGAAAAAGATAAAAGTGTAAATTATGAACAACAAATACACATCTATCAACAAATGAATCTAAAAGTCAAGTGAATTAATAAGCTGATGAACAGGATAAACTGGTGAATGTAACAGAATCACGGACATAGAGAGGGAATGGACTAACAATTCTTGGGGAAACAGGGGTGTGGGAAGTGCAGCAAGAGACTGGACAAAAATCATGCAACTATGGGAGAGGACAGTGGAGGGGATGAGTGTGGAGGGTGGGATGGGTCCCAGGTAGAGGGGAGTTATAGGGGGAAAAAAGGGAACAATGTAATTAATAAACTGAACAATAAAGATAAAAACAAACAAACAAAAAACAGTTACTTTGGTCTGGCTGGAGTGGCTCAGTGGTTGAGCATTGACCTATAAACCAGGAGGTAGTGATTCAATTCTTGGTTAGGGCACATGTCCCAGTTGTAGGCTTGATCCCCAGTGTGGGGCATGCAGGAAGCAGATCAATGATTCTCTCTCATCATTGATGTTTCTATTTCTCTCTCTCTCTCCCTCCTCTCTGAAATCAATAACATTTTAAAAACCAACATCCCCTCCCCCCAAAAATAATCAATTTGTTTTTTTTTAAATACATTTTTATTGATTTTTAGAGAGAGAGGAAGGGGAGAGAGGCTGAAACGTCATTGATGAGAGAGAAGCATCAATCTATCAGCTGCTTCCTGCTTAATCCCCACTGGGGATTGAGCCCACAACCCGGGTATGTACCCTGAGCAGGAATTAAACTGGTGATCTCTTGGTTCATTCGTCAGTGCTCAACCACTGAGAAACACTGGCTGGGCAAAACAAAAAACCCAAAAAACAAAAATGCAGTTACTAGTCCCCCCCCCCCCCCCAAAGGCTAGACAAGCGATTAATTTAATAATAGTATTTTTTGTATATATGTTTTTTATTGTTTGAAGTAGTACAAATAGTAGTACATATGTTTCCTTTTTTTTCCTGCCCAATGACCTCCGTCCGGCCTCCCCTAGCCCCCAGCATATGCCTTCGCTTGCCACCCGCCCCCCAGTGTCTTGTATCCATTGGTTATGCTTATATGCATGCATACAAGTCTTTCGGTTGATCTCTTAGAGCCCCCGCCCCTCCACTTTCCCCTGCCTTCCCACTATAGTTTGACAGTCTGTTCAATGCTTCTTTGCCTCTGTATCTATCCCCCTCCCCATTTCTTTTCTTTAGAAAATCTTTCATCTGTATAATAGAAATAAACATATAAAAACAAAAAATGTTTGAGTCTCAATTTCAATGTCCAACAGTTCTGAGTCCCAGTTTCAATGTCAAATAGTTCCTTATGTGTACATGTCAGCAATGATATCTGTCTGGATGGTGGACAAATCGTGGCAATGCAGGTCCCACACTCTTTGGTTTGGTCCTGGGAAACCTGCAGCAGCTCACAGCTACTGACTGTTACCATGGCAAAGTGTTGTCAGAGTCTTCCATCTCTGGACTGTCTTTGTGGTTGGAACAGACCTGTGAGTTCCTCTGTTGCAGGAATTCATATGGTCTTGGAGTTTTTTTTTCTGAAAATATACAAACATATTCTCGATCAAAAGTTAATAAAGAAATTATTTCTGTAAATTAGACTTGGGATCCTTTTTATTTTTGCCCAAATGGTTTTCCTTTGGCTTATTTTGACACCATGTGTTTTTTTCATGGGTGTCCTGCTTTTAGCATTACAAATGGAAATTAATTGTCTGAAGTAAGAATTTTCTAGATGTAATTTACTTATAGGATATATTTCCTTACATGATATTACCCCACTATCCCCCTCCCTTTTTTGATTAATGGAGGCTTTTGGAAATTTATATTGCAGTCTTGGTAACTTTAAATTTTAATTTTTGCACAAAAATATGACTGCTTTAGGTTCTTTGCATGTTAGACAACTTTATGATGAGATGAACTACTAATAGAAATTTTAGTTAATATTTTAGGAACAACTTTTTGTCCAGTACACTTAAATTTTCTCGAGTATTCCCTTATTTCAATTGGCTAATTTAAATTGATCTGAAAACTTGATTACTATTTTACTGTCAAATTTAATACTCAAACAATAATCTTAGTTTACCCTGTAAATATTAGTGGAAAGGATTATTTTCATTCTTGAGTAGGCCTTGAGCATTCCTGGTGCTATGCTAAATTTAGATATAGGGCAGTTGTTATTGGCCAAGTCTCTGTCTGCTACCTGGGTACCGATCTGAGCTGGGCATGGTAGGTGAAGCAGCCATGGGGGTAGGAGACCTCCCTGATAAGGGGTGAGAGTTCAGGCCCCTGCAAGGTTAGGGGGTGAGGGCCTGTGCCCCACCTCTGTTGACCTTCATGTTCTCTCCTGATGGCCCCTCTGTGACTGGGCCTGTCTTAGGTTGTTCCTTCCCTGAGGAATCTTACCTCTCTCTGGCTAACTAGCCATCCTCCAAGGCCAAACAGGGTGATGTGATGTTCAGTTCTGTCTTCTTAGTAGTCTATGCCCCCATGGCCTCCATGCCCATCACCTGCTGGCAAGGTCCTGGTACTGATCACATATCTCGGGGGACTCAGGTTTCTTATCCAGAGAGGGCCCAGCTCACACCATTGAGTGAGAGACAGATCCATGGTGCCAGCCACTCAGAGGCTTCAACCTCAGCTTGAACTTGGAAATAGCCTAAGTGCCCATCAGCAGATGAGTGGATTAAAAAACTGTGGTACATCTACAGAATGGAATTCTATGCTGTGGTAAAAAAAGAAGGGGCTCCTACCATTTACAACAACATGGATGGAGCTGGAGAACATTATGCTAAGTGAAATTAGCCAGGCAGAGAAAGATAAATATCACATGATCTCACTCATTTGTGGAATATAATGAATGGCATAGACGGATGAACAAGAACTGATCCAGAGACTGAGAAATGTCCATCAGAATGTCAAACTTCAGGGTGAGGGATGGTAGAAGTAAGGAGGGAAGTCAATATAATTTGACCTATTGAACTAAGGTAAGTAATTTGTGTTTTTACCTCCCTGACAAAGTTTATATAAAGTTATAAAAAAAAATTGGCAGCTAGTTTGAAATTGAATTGATGTGGCCTAGTGCCAGGAATATCCTTACATGATATTATTCTACAATGTAATTATAATTTTTTATATTTTACATCAGCATATTGTACAATTACCCCAAACAAACTTACAAACTAATTCTTTGAATGTTTTGCAGCAATTTAAAAGAAGGACAGGAAAGGAATTAATCCTTTTCAGAAGGAATTAAGGCACTGGGAAGGCACTTGAGCATTCTATATTGGCCCCTTTTGCCCTTTTTTCAAGAGGGACCCTCTTCCCATAAAGTGCACACATCTCTTGCCTGAGCTATCAGTTCAAGCTGAGGTTGAATAGTATGTTTTTCTCCTAACTTTAATATTTCTTTTGAGCTGAAATCTAAAAATATTTTAAAATCATATATAAATATAAAAAAAGTTACTTGGTGTTTTGAATGCCTCAAAGTGCATTCTGATATAATTAATAGTGCAAAATACATTTTTAAAGGAAAAATAGCTGGGCTTGTTGTTGCAGATTGTCATACATTAGAAATAAGTAGACAACTTATTTGGAAGAAAAATACAATGTATCATTTGTCACTGATAGATATCATGCTAAGAAATTCCAACTATTTAGAGACAAAAGTCTTTACTACTACTTTATATTTCCCTTACCTCTTGCATAGTTTACCTTCAACCATTGTAAGCTCTTTTAGAACACTATTATCCCCTTTCTCAACTGTATTAGGTTCCTATGGCTGTTATAATGAAGCATCAATCAATCACTGGATAGATTCATACAACAGAAATTCATGGTCTCACAGTTTTGGAACCTTGAAGTCTGAAAACAAGATGTTGGCAGCACCATATTCTCTCTGACTGCTTTAGGGGGCTATCTATACTTCCTTCTTCTAGCTTCTGGAGTGCATTGGCAATCCTTCGTGTACCTTGGCATCACTCAGCCACATGGCTGTCTTCTCCCTGTGTGTGTTTTACATCATTTTCCAGCTGTGTGTATGTGTTCTGTGTTCAAATTTATTTTTGTAAGGACACCATGTTGGATTAAGGCCCACCCATATAGTCTCGTTTTAATTTGATTCCCTCAGTAGACATTCTATTTCCAAATAAGGCCACATATAGTGGTACTTGAGCATATCCTTTTGGGGATATATAAGTCTACCCATAACAGCAGTTTTTAGAATTTTGCTTATAGAGGTAATGGGATTCTCTTCCTCTGCTTTCCAGATATTCCTTCTAAATGAAGAAAGGCTAACACTTCATCTGGCTTTCCTACTTAACTCCTCTCTTATTCCACTCAGGAATTAAGAGATTTCCTTCAGCTTTTCCATATGTGTTGTTACCTCCTTGTTGGGTTAGTCATTCTCAACCTTGCATATTGGAATCCCTTTAGAAACTTATGTAATCATTCATGGCTGCAGTTTGGAAATGGGATTTAAAAGTGTTTTCAGATGGTGATAATATGTAAATAAGGCTGAAAGTCTCTTTTTAAAGAATGATTTTGAATTTATGGGTTATTGATTTCATATTCTTTTAATACTTTGCTCTAAGGTTATAATTTTCTAGTATAGATTTTTCCCTCTTACATTCTAGAGCTTTATGAAATGCTATATATAGCATATGTATTTTAGTAAATGAATATTAGTGAAGAATCCTAGACAGATAACACAATGAACAAAAAATAATAATGCATGCAAGAATAATCATGTTGGTTACAGTAATGAGAAATGTTTAAGTTCTGGTGACAAGAGGACTCAAACCTATTAATCATTTGCCTGTTGGATTTAGAAGTGGGTTTTTTTTTCTTTTTTGTTTTAGATAAAGAGGAGGACACTCATAAAATTAGATCCTGAAGAGTGTTAGAGATTTCAGAGTTCAATAGGCCCAGAGAAAGTTTCATGGATGTGGCAATGAAAGGGGAAAACAAAAAAAAAGGGAAGGTACATGTTTCTTTGTAGTGAACACTGAAGCTGAGAGGGTCATTCTTTTTAAAAATAATTATGTTTTGCACTTAACATGGCTTGAAGAATAGGAGCACTGAAACAATTGTTTAGGAAATAAATGAGTGATTTACTATAGTAACACCCAATACATCGCTTTTCATGTTTGCTTCCCAATATTTATTTCTTCCTTTGACTGCGTGTGTGTGTGTGTGTGTGTGTGTGTGTGTGTGTGTGTGTGTGTGTGTGTGTGTGTGAGAGAGAGAGAGAGAGAGAGAGAGAGAGAGAGAGAGAGTCTTTAAACACCCTAAAGCTATCATTGGCCATATTCCAAAATGTCTTAACTTTCTCTTTTTTTCTATACAGTTGACAAATAGTTAATTTATTGCACCTAATAATACTTATTTTGAAGTATATTCAAGGCCATGAGCATTATTTAAACAATGATTTCGGAGAAGGTAGATTTGGAAATGTAGGGTCAAAGCAGAACAAAAACAACCTCAGAATAATGGTAAAAGCCTAGTTTTACTTGATTAAGGAGCTATAGTATTGGTTCAGATTATCTAACAGTTTTCCCATACCTGTAACCCATGGTATTTAACATGTTTATGTCAATTCTAGTCATAGCTCCCCAAACTAAGAAGTTATCTAAAAATAATACTTGTAGGCATTTAAGTTCTGATTTAAAGATACCCTTGTTCTTTGCATAGTAAGGTTTATATTTTTAGTTTGCTTATCTTCATATTATTTTAAAAAATAATTCTGTTGCAAAGGAGGATGCTTTTGAATATATTTTAATTAGACTTCTGAAAAATAGATATAGATAGATAGATGATAGATAGGTAGGTAGGTAGGTAGGTAGATAGATAGATAGATAGATAGATAGGATAGCTGGCAAGTTCCCAGAAGGAACATATTAATAAAATGTTGGCAAAACCTCTGAAGGATTATATTCTGTAAAGAGATATGACCATCTATTGGGCATAGTAGGCTTTAAAGTCACTTTATTTTTAAGTTTAAATAGAGATCTATGAGAATTTCTGTTTTGAATCCAGGAATTAAAATCCAACCTTTTATGTTGTTAATCTTTCTTGAAGTATAAAGAGATGGGATAAAGAGAAAATTATTTCATCCTAAATTTAGCCACATGTTCTGTTTCTTCTTTTTTAACTCACCTATCTTTTATGGATACTGCCTATGAAGTAGGTATTATCGAGAATACAATATAACCACTTGATGTAATCCTGATGTATAGAATTCTATACTATATATAAAATGAATACATATTTAAAAGTCCATGTTCAGAAAAACACTGTGAAATTATAGGAATCATGTTTACTTTGCTAATTTCTATATCTGCAGCACTTAAGGTATTTAATAAATACCATGGAATGAATGAGTGAGAGACAAAACTGGAATGAGGAGATTTTAGATTTCATGGAAAGGAAGACTGCAATGTGAATTGGAATGAACCGGGAAATCTACTAAGAGCAACCTGAAAACCTGAAAATTGAGATGGATCTGGAAGAATGCATACGATTCAGACAAAAGGGGAGTGGAATGAATCTGAGTACACTAGGTGTACCGGTTAATAATGCAGATTTTGTAATAAAAGAAAACATGATCATTTTAAGAGAGATATCAAAAGTGCTTTATTCAAAGTAATGTGCATCGCTAGCTATACATTTCCCCCATCTTTCAGGTAATTTGTGAATATCGCCCCAATAGAACTTTTCTTGTTTTGAGGCAAACCATTCAGATACCCAATTTTCCACTTCTTCCTAAGTTTTGAAGTGCTGCTCAGAAAGTGCATGGAAGGAAGGTCTGGTGAATACGGTAGGTGGGTTAATACTTCCCAGGCAAGATCTTTTAACATGCCTTTAACTGGTTTTGAAGTGTGTGATGGTGAGTTATCATGAAGCAAAATTCCTTTGCTGTGTCTTTTGGCCCACTCTGGTCATTTTATGATCAAAGTGTGGTTCAAATTGATTATTTGTTGTCAGTAGCAATTCTTATTAATGGTTTCACCTGGTTTTAGAAGCTCATAATATACCACACCTTCCTCATCCCACCAAATGCAGAGCATTGTCTTCTTTCTGAAGCGATTTGGCCTTGCCGTGGATGTTGATGGTTGAAATGGATCAACCCATGATTTTGTACATTTGGGATTCTCAAAATAAATCCACTTTTCATCGCCAGTCATAATTTGATGCAAAAAAGTCTTTCTTCTGTGCTGTTGAAGCAACATTTTACTGATGACTTTTTGGTTTTCCATTTATCTTTTGTTCAGTTGATGTGGCACCCATTTTCCTTCCTTTAAAATATTTCCCATTGCTTGTAAAGCATCGGGAATTGTTTGCTGAGCAGCATTTAATCTTTCTGCAAGTTGTTTTTGAGTTTGACAAACATCTTCAATAATGCTTGTAATTGTTGATCTTCAAACTTTCTCAGTTGACCTGGGTGTTCTTTGTCTTTCACATCGCAATCATCACTTTTAAAGCATCTAAATCAGTGTTCACAAGTATCTTGAGACGGAGCATGTTCATCTTAAGCTTCTTAAGTATTCAGCAGCACTTTTCTTCAAAATAAAGTAATGAATTAAAACTTCTCACAAATGCTCTTTGTTTTGCAGGAAATTTGACATTTTTTAAGTGTAAAAATATCTATGATGTTAATACCATCTGAAAATTTGACATATGAAGTTTTAAAGTTTGTTGTCAATACAACAAAATGGCATACACATCAAATCGTATATATATTAACATATGTGTAACTCCATCTATTGGAAAAATTCTGCATTATTAATCAGTACATCTAGTATATGTGTGCGAGTATATATGTGGAGATATGTGTGTATATAGAAACAATCTGAAAAATCACAGTGGCAGATATAGACATGTTGTGGATAGAGAGAAAATAACCATGTTGCAATGAAAGAGCCTTTTGGGAGTTAAATCTCTCTCTATAAAAGCCTAATATGCAAAGAGTTCCCTTGAGAGTTTGACTGACTGGGAGTTCGATCGCTCACTATGACATACTCTGACCACCAGGGAGCAGTGCAGAAAAAAGGAAGGCCCTGGCCAGCAGTCTGTCTGTAGGTGGGGAAGAGAGGCCCTGGCTGGCAGCTGGCATCCTCTAGGGACTCTCCCTGCATGAATTTCATACACTGGGCCTCTAGTAAGAAATAAAACTGAACAGGTTGGGTGAAACTAACCTATTGGAAAACCTTGATCTCTTTTGGACGTTTGAGCTTTGTACTAAAATCATTAGAGAAGCCCACTCCCCCAATCAAATCTGTGTGTACCAGTTTTATAATGACGTTTATTTTCCTAACATGTTTGATATTTGAGTTGCCCATAAATGGAAAAACTGTAAAAGAAAGTTTGGCAAATATCCTTAGATTTACTTTTTTAATTATGTATGATTCATAGTCTATTTTTACCCAATGAAATAGCTATAGTTAGCATTCTGTTTTATATAGAGAAGAACAGTATACAAAATTCATGCATGAGGAGAGGAATCCTCAGCCTGGCCTGCACATTCTTGCAGTCTGAGACTCCTTGAGGGATGTCCAACTGATTTTCTAGATGACTCAGAAATGACCAAAATAACATTATGAAAATCTAGAAATATGAGGGCAGGCACCTCTTCAGCACTGCTCTATTTTCAATAACCCTAGAGGGAACATTAAAAGAAGGAACTCTAAATATCCACACACATTTTGGCACTGTATAGATAAAAATTAGTGACAGAAAGTTGGTGAGAATATATAAAAATACTACGGGCCTGGTTTACAAAATTCATGTGGCAGGGTATGGGGGTAGACTCTGCCCCACCTGCACCCTCTCCAATTTGGGATCCCTCTGACAATTCAGAACCACTGGCCTAACTGCTCACCTGCCTGCCTGCATGATGTCCCTAACTGCTCCCCTGCCAGCCAGATGGCTCTAACTGCTCTTCCCTGCCGACCTGATCACCCTAACTGCCCTTCCCTGCTGGCCTGATCACACTAACTGCCTATCTGCTCTCCCCTCCTGGCCTGATCCTCCTAACTGCTTATTTGTGCTCCCCTCCTGGCCTGATCTTTTCTCTGTGCCCTTCATACCCCCAGTGCAGGCATGCTGCGAGTTCTCCATCATGGCCCTGCCCCTCTCCTGATTGGTCATTATGTGATAGTGTCCTGGCAATTTGCATATTCCTCTATTATTTGTATATATCTTAATTTATTCAGCATAAGAATGTGTGAACAAAATTAATAATAATTTTCTCATAAGATTGTCTAGTTTAGTATATATATAATTAATATCTTCTTGTTTGTAAAAGTGTTAAATTGTAATGATATAACATGGCTTTTAATTTAAAAAGATGCTGAAAAATAATATTTTCAAATGAATATATGCTTTCTCTTGTTTCCTTTCTCACCTCCTTCACCCATTCTATTTTAAAACAGAACATGTTATCTATCTTTTTATTGTACTAGTTGCTAAAAATACCAATTTACTATCTTTTACAGTCCCTTAAACATCTGTTGGATGCCTTGTTATACAGATTTTATGTCATATCCACATATAATACTGCTTTTAATTGACATGAAATATATTTTTATCTAATTTGAAATGATTTTATTACTTTATTCATACATTTTAAAAGTCTGAGATTAAATGAACAGTTTTACATATAATTTTAATAGTCACATTTTTGTGTGTGTTAGCTGAGGACTGATATTTACTATTTAAATGATAATTTTTATAATTAAAAAACTTGGGTAATATGCCTTGTAATTTTACTTTGCATGTTACTATGGATTGGAGAGCTTAGAGGCAGATTCTAACTAGTAGCTCTTTCCAGAGACTCTTCAAAGCTATGAGAAGATAATTGGAAATATTTACAATTAATACAGGAAGCTTTTGAAAAGGAAAATCTTATTGGATAGGTAGTAGTAGAATAGGATTTCTTGACATTTGGTTAGGGTTAAATATAGCTAGAAGACTTCACTATGGCCATCAATGAGTGACTTATAACCAACTTGTTTTCCTGCCTATAACTGTAAGACTAGGCAAAATGTATGGGCCAGATATTTTTAAGATCTACAACATGAGTATGTGTTTGCAAAGACCACCAACAATCTCAAGACTTTTAAAAGAGCACATTATGTTCCTTATAATGTCTAACATATAGTAAGAAATTACCTAAGCTGCTTAGAAAATTCAATTAAAAATTGGCAAAATACTTGAACAAACACTTTACTCAATATGCTTGAACGCTCAATCAGCACTTAAAAAAAATACATTTAATGAGATTCCAAGGTGGCTGTAGTGTAGGTGGAGGCTACAGTTGCCTGATCTTGGCCCCAAACCAGATTTAAAGCTACATTATAGAGCAATCAACCTGAATAACTAACTGGAGGTTAGCTGAACTGAAATATTATGACAAAAGGTTTATAGCAAAAGCCACATTGAGACTGGCAAGAAGGGTGGAGACACAGGAAAGGCTAGCCCCCACATCCAGAAGCCAGAGGGATATCATAGCTGCAAAACTCTCTCTGCCCATGAGTGTAGGGTCTTAACTTGATGTAGGGATCCCCAACCCAGAGCAACAGAGATGGGAAGAAGAGACTATATAGCATCTGGTGGTGAAAATCAATGGGGATTCAATCTACCTAAGAGAACCAAATACCTCCTTTTCAGGGACAAGTATCCCTATTGTTATAGCACTGGCCTGGGAAGTGTACTGCTTGATCTCCAAATGCTGGTTTGCCCACTCTGTCATAGTTGGGTCCTATGGGGGGTCTGCTGGCTGCAGCCAGTAATGACTTTTGGGGCTCTCTTTTTCTGGGAAGGCTCTTGGTGGAGACTGAGACAGTTACTAGACTGTGGCTTTGGCAAGAGGGCTGGTCTCCCCCACCTTGAGAGCACAGCAGGCACCCCTACCTGCTACCTGTACCAATCCCTTGGCCTGCCCCATCCTGCAGAGTTCAGCAGACTAGAGTGCCAGGCAGAGCTGGGACTTTCAGACCATATATCCCAAGGAATCTTTTGCCTGGGAACCAGACTGGCTGGGGGGTGTGACTGTGTGGAAGAGGGTGTGGGGGAAGAGAAGGTACTTTTATCTCCCTGATAAGCTCAGCTGCACTAACCTAGGAAGGAGAAGTGCCCACCCCCATTCTATAGACTTGCAAGCATCACTGCCAACAGGAGTCTGTTTGGATCAGCCCTGACAAATCCCGGATACCTAGTCTTGCTGAACTTATTTCCATGGGGAAAAGGGAGAGTGACTCAGAGCTGAGACATTCAAAGGGTAATTCCCACAGAGGCTATTGTCTGGGAGTGGATGAAGTGCTATTGTCTGATGAATGGCTAGCATCACCCTCAGTAGAAGACACTTTTGATTGGAACTCCTGAGGCTGGGACAGATGAGTGTGCTCCTGCGGAGCAGGTGGCTGGCTGCACATAACCTGAACCAGCAGTGAGCCCCTACAGGATAAACTATAATTGGAGACTCTGGCAGAGACTGGGTGCTTTGGCTCTGAGTAGGGGCCACTTTCCCCTTATTGAGTGCCTGACTGTGTGACCCTGTCCTCCTGAACCTGGTTGCCATGCCCTACTGAGCTCACAGTCTGTGAATGGCTCTGGAGGAAGACCAGGCAAATTCAGGGGAAGACAAAGTAGCTGACAGGTAGAGGCAGACCTCAAGGATCCTTGGTCCTTTTACAGATCTACCTATAGCCCTAAGCTAGAGGAAACTGACCCTTATACACAAATTGTCCTCTCCATGCACACTCAGGTCTAGTAAATACAGCCATAAACAGTAAATAGTCTAGTAATTCTAGACAGATAGTCAAAGTCCAGCTACACATAACATCAGACATTGATCTGTATTGGTAAACCTTTCAAATGGACCCAGACCCAACACAACCAGTGGTTGGCTTCAGAACACACCAGAGTTTGACCCAACTAGCCACACAAGCAGCATACCCAAAGGCATATTCTGACAAATACCAGATCCTATTTGGAACAAATACACCTCAGAGAGAGCCTCTGCCTAGCATTTCATACACACATGGTGATGAGGTTTACTCTTATAGTCACCCAGCCTGAAGGATTAACTCCACCCACAAAAGAGCCAACATCATTCATGACAATGACAGGAGGGTGCCTGTAAGCCACAAGAAACATTCCTGGAGCAAGGAGCTCAAATGATCTGGAGGATTGTGTCATAGAGCCCAAAAGGACACCTTTATTATAAAGTCATGATAACAACTTTGGGAATCATAGGCAGATCAACCTAATACACAGAACAAAATGAGAAGCAAAGAAATATGTCCCAAATGAAAGAACAAGAAAAATAATCAGAAAAAGAATTAAATTAAATGGAATCAATCAAAATACCAGATGCAGATTTTGGAGCAATAATTGTAAGGATGCCCAAAGACCTTAGTGGAAAAATGGATGATCTTAGTGAGAGATATTAAGCATTGAAAAGGACATAGAAACAATAAAAAAGACCCAATCAGAAATGAAGAATATAAGTATTCTTCAAGAAATGAAGAATCCACTAAAAGGGATCAACAGCAGGATAGGTAAAGCAGAGGATCTAATTATCGATTTAGAAGACAAGATAATAGGATGTACCAAAGCAGTACATAAAAAAAAATTAAATTTTAAAAATGAGGAAAGTCTAGGGACCTCTAGGATGACATCAAGCATAACAAAACTAGTGCCATAAGGAATAGAAGAGAAGAAAGTAAGAAAGGGATACAGAAGCTGTTTGAAGAAATAGTGACTAAAAACTCTTCGAATCTAGTAAAGGAAAAAGTCATACTAGTTCAGGAATCTTAAAGGTAACAAAAGAAAGATTCCTACATGGGAATCCTTAGAGCTGTCAGCTGATTGCTCAACAGAAACACTTAAGGCCAGAAGGGATTTACATGAAATATTCAAAGTGATGACAGGCAAAGACCTAAAACCAAGACCACTCTATCTAGCAAGGCTATCATCTATAATTCTATAATTATAGAAGTATGATATGCTAATTAGACTGGACAACCAAACAACCTTCTGGACATCATTCTGGACTAAGCTGCGGCATCAGAGCTAAGGCAGAGGTGGTTAGGGGCAACCGGGCAGCCAGGCGAGTGGTTAGGGGTGATTAGGCAAGCAGGAAGAAGCAGTTAGGAGTGATGAGGCAGGCAGGGAGAGTGGTTTGGGGCAATTAGGCAGGCATGTGAGTGATTAGGGGTGATCAGGCAGGCAGGCGAGTGGTTGGGGCATTGAGGGAGGCAGGCAGGCCAGCAGTTAGGAGCCAGCAGTCCCAGATTGAGATAGATATGTCTGATTGCCAGTTTAGGCCCAATCCTGTAAGGGTCCCTGATTGCGAGAGGATGCAGGCCAGGCTGAGGGACACTCCTGCCATGCATTAATTTTGTGCACTGAGCCTCTAGTCTGCTATAATAAAAGCCTAATATGCTAAGTGTCCAGTCATCTGGTCATCCATTCAATCAATCAAAATGTAATATGCTTTTGTTAATAATATGCTAAGGCCACTCAGCCACTCACTATGTCATGCACTGACCACCAGGGAGCGGGCAGTCCATTTGCAAGGTTAGCTTGTTGCTGGGGTCTGGCTGATCAGGACTGAGAGAGATCGGCTGGATATACCCTGGAGCCCTCCTGTAGTCTCTCTCTTTCTGGCCAACCTCCTGTGTCCTTCCCTGGCCCTGATCTTGCATTGGTGGGGTCCCTTGGCCTGGCCTGTGTCCTCTAAGGCCCATTTTGAGGATGTCAGAGACCTGGTTTCATCATGATCTCTTAAGAAAGGCCAAGGGACCCCACTGATGCACAAACTCATGCACCAGGGCTCTAGTTTAAAATAAAGGTGAAATGAAGAGCTTTTCCAGACAAAAAAAAAGACTAAAGAAGTTCATTACTGCCATACTATTATTGCAAGAAATGTTAAAGGACCTGATTTAAGAAGAAGAATATAGAGAGGAACATAGATATAAAAGAAAAATGGCAATAAATAAGTACCTAACATTAACTGTAAGTGGATTAAATGACCTAAAAAAATATAGGGTAGCTGAATGGATAAATAATCATGACTCATGTATATCCTGTCTTAAAACAAAAATCTCACCGAGATGAAAGTGAAGGGATGAGAAAAAAATATTCCATGCAAATTGAAGTGAAAAAATCTGGGATAGCAATACTTATATTGGACAAATTAGACTTCAAAATAAATGCCTTAACATGAGATAAAGAAGGATACTACATAATACTAAAGGGAGCAATATAATAAGAGTATATAATCTTTGTAAACATATATGTACCCAACATTGGGGCAAGTAAATATGTATGGATGAAAGCAAACTTGTCCAACATTGTTTTTGAGATTTGGCCATGTTTTTGTGTTTGCTCTTCTTAATTACTAAGTAGAATTCCATTATTCAATATACCAATTTGTTCAACCATTTTCCAGTTGATACATGTTATAATTGTATACACATTTTATATACTGGGCTAAAGCCTATACAAACAATTATGTAGAAATATTTGTACAAAGATACATTTCCATTTCTTCTGGATATTTAGCTACAAGTATAACTATCCTAATATATAAAAACACAGGGTCTGTCATATCTGAAATGACTGGAGGAATTACTGGAGGCCAGGTTGGGTGTGCAGCAGGCTCGGGTGGGCAGGGACTGGTGAGGGGGCTGAATTGCTGACCTTTCAGAGAGAGAGAGGTGGGCTGATCAGCAATCACCCCAGCCCTTGCCTCTCTCTCTCTCCGGGCCTCACCAGCATTTGAGTCTCTCTCTCTCTCTGAGTGTCAGCAGTTTAGCCTGCTTGCCAGCAGCCTGGGGTGGCTGCTGATCAGCTCCACCTCTCTGATCAGGGCCAGAGATAAGCCCGGAGACACTGAATGGCACAGAAACTGACCAATCAGAACCAAATCTGGGTGAACTGCAAGGAGCCAATGGCTGTCTAGTAGGTGAAGCTTTTGATGCAGACTGGCATAGAAACAAACCAATTACAACCTAATCTGGGTGAACTGGGAAGACAGAACCTAAGGTGGGGGCAGAGGAGGGGTTTTAAGGGCAACAGGTGTTTGGTATATGGTATAAGAAATTGGTTCAATTTTTTAATGACTGGTCAGGCAGTCAGACATCCTTCTTGCAATCAGGGACTGCTAGCTCCTAACTGCTGGCCTGCCTGCCTCCCTCAATACCCCTAACCACTTGCCTGCCTGTCTGATCATCCCAAACCACTCTCCCTTCCTGCCAAAAAAGTCTCCCACCTCATTTAAGAAATCCTATCCTATATAATCTATCTATACTAATAAAAGAGTAATATGCTAATTAGACCCGGTTGACCAGCCATCTTCCAGATGTCTGACTTCCTTCTGGACAAAGCCATGGCGGTGGGGGCTGAGGCAGAGACAGTTGGGGTGATCAGGTCAGCAGGGAATGGCAATTGTGGACAAGATCAGGCCTCCAGGGGACGGCAATATCAGGTTGGCAGGGGAGGGCAGTTAGGGGCAATGAGACAGGCAGACAGAGGAAGTTAAGGGTGATCAGGCAGGCAGGCAGAGGCAGTTAGGGGCAATCAGGCAGTCAGGCAGAGGCAGTTAGGGGTGATGAGGCAGGCAGCCAGGTGAGTGTTTAGGAGCCAGTGGTCCTAGATTGTGAGAGGAATGTCTGACTGCTGGTTTAGGCCCGATCCTTGGGGTCCCTGAGTGGAGTGGGTGCAGGCTGGGCTGAGGGGGAACCCCCCTGTACAAATTTCATGCACCAGGTCACTAGTTGTAATATAAAATATATGCATGACTAACTTTATAAGAAACTACACAGCAGTCCTGTAATAGAGTTATACCATTTTACATTCCCACTAGCAATGTATGAACATTCCAGTTTCCTCCAAATTTCACTGCTTGCAAATTTTATCTTAACAAAAAAGTAGCTGGAGCATAACAGAAAGCTTTATTTCTAAGTAAATAAGTAATAGGGAGATTTCTATATAATGTTTCATAAGGAGAATTTACAGAATTATATAAAAACTAAAGAGGCCTGGTGCATGGATTCAAGCACTGGTGGGATCCCTTGGCCTGGCCTGTGAGTATCAGGCCAAAACCAGCTCTCTGACATCTCCTGAAGGATCCTGGATTGCGAGAGGGAGATTCTTGAGTGACACATCCCAGAATTGGGCTCCCTCCTCTCTGGTTCTGGGTGCATCACCTGAGAACCGCAGCTGCCAAGTCACTGAAGTTCCTATCTTGAGCGTCTGCCCCCTGCTGATCATTGCACATCATAGCTACCAGTTGGACAGTTGAATGGTCAGCTGGTTGCTTAGGCTTTCATATATAGAGATTTTTTTCTTTTATGCACCAATAAAAGATGTTAATTTTGATTTCACATTTCTGTAATTAATTTTAACTTTTTAATTTGCATTTTTAATAATTTCAAGGATTCTAGTGTGTAACAGTATGGAAAATCAAAGATTTTAAACTTCAGCATGACAGAAATGGTCATTGAAATATCAAGTACTATCATAACAACAAAAGCCAACTTTTTAGTCACTTTGATGAATAGTTTTCAATTAAAGGCACTATAGGTCAGTGAAAAGAATGGTGTTTGGAGTCTTTGATTTGACCTTTGGCTTTCATAGTTTCTAGCGGTATGTCATTGAGTGAGCCACTATCCAGAACTAATTTTCTTATCAATGACTAACATGTGGGTAGTATATCCAGCATGCATATGCTGGATAAAGGAATGATTCACTTCTGTGGCAAGATGGAAAGGGACAGCATGGGACATGGCATGATATTTTATCATGCTACTCAGAACATTGTGCAATTTAAAACTTTTTAAATTGTTTATTTATGGAATTTTCCATTTAACATTTTTGGACTGTGTTTTTCTGCTGGTAACTGAAAAGGCAGAAAGCAAAACTGTAGATTAGGAGGGGGACTCCTGAACTCTTTCCTATTGGGTTTAGAACCATTTTCAAAATTCTTGATAAGACAGACCTTTAAGCAGCTACCATCAACCATTCTCTAGTGGAAATGGGAGGAAAACCCTTTGCTATTCAGGGAAATTGTAATGAGGCTAATCACTCCTTTCCTAAAGCACTGAGTTATATAATCAGTTTTTAGTCCCTGAGGCAGCAGAAACTACATTAGGATTGTTGAGTCTATGTCAGGGCCATGTGATTTCAAATCTAGCTTGTGATTTCTGTGTTGTGTGACCTTCATATTACTTAACTCTGTCTGCCACACTGGGAATAATACCTACCTCCTAGGATTGCTGAGGGGAGTTTTATGAGTTGGTATTTCCAAATAAAGAAAATTATTTCTCATAGCAAGCACTGATGAATAGTTTGTTAAATAAAATTAACAGTTTGAGCTTTTAAGACCCTCTAAATCATGACTTTTCTGAGAGAACTACTCTTGAATTGAAAAAAAAAATGGTGATAGATTTTTTTCTGTATTACAGAACCCATGCAATTACTATGCAGTGACTAGAGGCTGCATTTGTAGAAAAGCTGCATTCAGTGGATGTTTTATGAATATACTTTAAGATCTCTTTGCAAATTTAGTTCCAGAGAATGTCATTAATTGGCAGGAATCTGGGTATTTCAGTAAAAAATGATTACATAACTAAAGAGAGTAATATTTAGACGTTATAGCTGAAAGCTAAGTATTTTTGTGGAAGATCTGCATTCAGTGGGTAAACAGACATAGAAAAGGGTGAGGTTGACCACTTTTGTCCATTTACCTACTGGGTGTGGCTCTTCCGCAAAAATATTGTCAGGAAAGAGGTAAAGCAAAGTAATTTATTAGGCTATGCAGTTGAACTCACTCTTCAAGCAGACAGAATCTTCTAGATGCAGAATCTTTAGATATGTTATACTGCTGATAATGTGGGAGTAATTTAGAAAAAAGACATTTCTCTTTTTATGATATATTTCCCATAGTAGGTATTAAATAACTATTTCAATGTTTAGTGACTAGTTTTGGGTGGGATATCTGTGTTCATATATGGCCATAGAGCAAAAGTGAACTGCATGAATTTAGCAGAGAGAGCATCTTGCAAAAGTATTAATACTTTTTCTAATTCATTTTTATTAAATTTTGGCCTCTTAGGAATCCAGATGTTTAAAGGGTTACCATAATAGTTATCCTATCTAATAAAAGAGTAATATACAAATTGACCATCACTCCAAGACACAAGATGACCACCCCCATGTGGACACAAGATGGCCTGCAGGGGAGGGCAATTGTGGGCAGTTAGGGTTCACCAGGTCAGCAGAGGAGAACTGTTGGTGTTGACCAGGCCAGCATATGAGGGCAGTTGGGGGAGACCAGGCCAACAAGGGAGGGTAGTTGGGCGGGGGGAACCAGGCTTTCAGGAGAGGACAGTTGTGGGGGGAAGATGAACCAAGCCTGCAGGGAAGGGCAGTTGGCAAGGGATCAGGCTGGTAGGGAGGACAGTTGGGGAAGGGACCAGGCCTGTAGGGAGGGCTGTTGGGAGGTAAAGCCTGCAAGGAGGGCAGTTATGGTTGACCAGGCCAGCAGGGAGGGCTGTTAGGATTGACCAGACTGGCAGGGGAGGGCAGTTAGGGGTGACCAGGCTGGCAGGGGAAGGCAGTGAGGGGCAATTGGGCTGTCTGGGGAGCAGTTAGGCATCAATCAAGTTGGCAGGGGAGTGTTTAGAAGCCAGCAGTTCTGTATTGTGAGAGGGATGTCCCAGATTGGAGAGGGTGCAGATTGGGCTGAGGGACACTCTTCCATCCCTCCCCCATACACAAATTTCATGCACCAGGTCTCTAGCAAGAATTATAAATGTATATTTTAAATTCCAAATAAGACAATATGGAAAGAACCAATATGAAAATTTAGTTCCAGAGAAATGTCATTGATTAGCAGAAATCTAATTTATATTGGCAACTTTGAAAGATGCTAAGAAAATATTTAAATAAAGTAGTGTGAGAATCCTTTTCAGTAATAAAAAGTTAGGGTTTTGTTCCATGAAAGGGAAACAAATTTGATTTTTTTTTTAGTGTCAGTTTAGGGTTCTGATTCTGTTTAATTGCTAATACACTATTTAAAATTATATGTCTCTGGAACATATAGTCTTCATCCATTATAAGTTTATGGATATATACCATAGTCTTTTGGGAGCACTTGTTTTGATAACTAAACATAGACTTTAGAAAGTATATTTTATGATTGATTTTAAGACATGGGCTACATGGTCTTGACCAAGGGTTATCTTGAATTTCAAATGTACAATTTCACAAGTTATTTGTCATTATTTTCACTAATTGTAGCATTAGCTTTTGTAAACAAATCATTTTATGGATTTAATATAATCTTTTAATGTTAGGACATTTATATCCTTAAATCTTATAGGCTCTGCTTTTTTTGTTAATTAAATTTGATTAATTTTTTGTATCTTAGGAATCTAGGTTTCTAAAGGACTTACCATAATAGCTATAAGAATTATAAATGTACTAGAGGCCCAATGCACAAATGGGCCCTCCTTCCCCTGGCTGCCAGCAGCACCCTAGCTCTGGCCAGAGCCGCCTTTCTGTTCCAGCCCAGAGCTGCCTTTCTGCCTTCCCATGCTGCCCAGAGACCCAGAGCAGCTGGAGTGGTGTGGAATGCCTGTGTCTAATCCCACCCCCAGTCGCTTGGCCATCTTTGTTGGGTTAATTTACATACTCACTTCTGATTGGCTGGTGGACGTTGCAAATGTATGGTCAATTAGCATGTTACTCTTTTATTAGGTAGATATCTTAAGATTCAAAATTAGGTCTTTTTTCAGAAGAGAATTAATTCTTCAACCTACTAAAAGCTTTATAATGTTATAATTATTGCCCTAATGTAATATAAGAACCTGAATTCCTATGTTAGTTCAGCTCTTTTGAGAAACAGATGCCACTGAGACATGTAAGAAATCTCTTAGGGGAATAGCTTGTGACATAAAATGGAAAGGGAGTTAGGATAAGCTGGGAGAAGATTAGACTATGATGCAGATGTAACTGTGAAGTAGGGAAGTAAAGAAGAAAGGTTGGATACAGGAGTTTTAGACTGCAGTACTTTTCTGACAAAGTGTAGTGAGGCTGATGGGCAATTCATAAACTAAAAGCTCCTGTTGAGCGTCCTCTGTCTTTCAGGAGTAGGTCTGACTTTTTAGGCTTGCCTTGTTTCTTAATTTGCTGGGAGCATCACTGGTAAGTATAGAAGTGGTAAAGGATTTCAGAGTATAGCAGCTAGACCTCTAGGCCAATTATGTTCCCCTAGGGGAGATATGAAAGGTAGGTTTTCATGTTCACCATCAATTTCAAGGATGAAACACCTTCTCTCTATTGCTGGGGAGGATTAGGCTTAATATTTAGTAGAGGCCTGATGCACAAAGATTCGTGCAAGAATGGGTCTTCCTCTACTGGCTGCTGGTACTGCCTTTGCTCTGGCCAGAGCCACCTTTCCAGCTTCACATGCTGCCCAGAGGCCCAGAGCGGCTGGGGTGGTACTGACCACCCACCGTCCACTTAGCACCTGTGTATGCAAATTAACCTGCCATCATTGTTGGATTAATTTGCATAGTCACTCCTGATTGGCTGGTGGGCGTAGTGAAGGTACAGTCAATTTTCATCTTTCTCTCTATTAGTATAGATGTCTATTTCTACCTCATCCTTATGAAATTGGCACAACTAACATTTATTAATTAACTACAGTAGATCAGGTACTTTTGTATATTTAATAATTGTTTACAGCAGATATAAATAAGCCAATACTAATGATTAAAAATGAAAGTTAAGGATATTAAATAATGTGAACCAGACACAGTTAATAATGGGAAACCAATTTAAATCCAGATTTTATTTACTACAAACTGCCAATTTTTGCTATGAAGTTATATTGCCCAGATTTACCACCTGAAGAGATGCTAGGATATAGAAATGTTAAATGACAGGTCAGAAATGACAGATAAGATTGAATTATCAAAACAATAATGAAAACAATATTTATACTGTCATGTCTTATTCAGGCCTGATCTATTTGGATTATCCCTCTGGCTCTTACCTTTCATTTTTCATTGAAATTTTCTGAGAATGATGATCTGAGAATATTGCCCTCTCCTCTTATTAAGGAAATGATCTTTGCTAATGTGACAATAGATGCTAATGGGCACATTTCACTTCCTGACAAAAGCTTCTTTTCTGTCTGAGAGGCTTTTGTATTTAGAGGCACATCTGTGATTATTTGTTTTTTGTTTAATGTTCAGTATATTCAACATATAAATGTAACAAACATTTAAAACCATTTTAGCTTTTAAAAATGGATTATACATTTTAAATTCCACTGGAAAAAATTAAACTATGATTATGACATCATTATGACTAATTCATATATTGTAAACAGAAGACAAAAGACAGTTATCACTAAATTAATTATGCACAAAGGCCAATTCTGTGATTTGATCAATTTATTAGTTCTCCATTTATTAACATATCTTTCAAATAATATAGCTAGAATTATTTTTACACCTCTTAAATGTTTAGTGATATTTACTTTGATATATTTCCAGAGTTGTAGTTGTCCTACTTGAACTGAAAGCATAAAGGATATCTTCTCTAAATAGTTTGGTTTTAGATTCTTGGTTGGGACCTGCATCTGCCTTGCTTTTCCCCAGGTGATTCAAAATGGAGCTTCTTTTTACATTGTTAAATTTTCACTGTTAGGTCAGTAATGCTTATTTTACTTTAAAAATATATGTATTTATTGATTTCAGCAAGAGGAAGGGACAGGAAGAGAAAGATAGAAACAGCAATGATGGGAGAGAATCATCAATTGACTGCCTCCTGCAAGCCCCTTACTGGGGATTGAGCCTGCAACCTGGGCATGTACCCTGACTGGGAATCAAACCATGACCTCTTGGTTCATGGGTCGATGCTTGCTGGGCAGTAAATCTTATTTTAAAGTTAATACCTGTGACATAGGTTTTAGTTGTTTATAAGCTGCTATCTCCTATATTTTGTCATTATAATAGATTGATTTCACAAAAACATATGAGGCTTGTCAATTATACCATTTAGTGTTGAGCCAGTTAACTTAGACCTGGTTTATAGTACACTTATTTTATTAATCACATTGGAACACAGGGTTGAAGCTCTACTTTGTTATTGATCTAATTGTGTTAAATACTCTTTTTTTTTCTCCCCCACCTGTTTATTATATATGACCAACAGAATTGATCTCTTTTCTTTCTTGATTATTTGATTTCTTCACTGTTACTTTTTGTTTTCTGGCTTACATAAAGAGAAACAAATACAAGTCTATATTTTAGAAATATATAATTAACAGAATAAGTATATCAAACAGTACACACACACATACATGACCTTTCTCTATCTACAGTAATAAAAAGAGAAAGATACAAATTGACCATATCTTCACGATGCCCATCAGCCAATAAGGAGCAAGTATGCAAATTAACCCAACAAAGATGGTGGGTTAATTTGCATATGCAGGTGCTGAGTGACCAGGAGTGGGGCGGGACACTTGTGTTGTCACTATGGTGATGACGCAGGTTTTTTGCACTACCCCAGTAGCTCCTCTGGGCAGCATGGGAAGGCAGAAAGGCAGCTCCAGCCAGAGTGAAGGTGATGCCTGCAGCCAGGAGAAGGAAGGCCCATTCTTGCACGAACCTTCGTGCATTGGGCCTCTAGTTTATTTATAGTCATCCTAACTTATTTACTTGTCCTTTTTCTAAAACTTTAACTGTGCAATTTATGTTAGCTTTTCTCATTTGGACACACCATTATTAGTACTAATAATGTACTAATGTACTTTTGCAGATTCATTTTGTTCCAGAAGTTATACCATAAGGTATAAATGATCACTACTTGCCCAGAAGAACCACTTTTAAGTTTATTTTTTTTTTGTTAGCATGCCTCATCCTATTCACTGGCATCACTAGGATATTCTAAACTTGGCATAGAATCAATTATCCTCCACAAAATTCTGGTTTCTTTTAGTGAGATTACTGTTTCAGAAAAGATCCAGAAAAGAAGAAAACGAATTGGAGTTAATGAGAATCAAAATAATGTTGTTGCTATTAAGCAGTTTTAGTGATAGAATTCAAAGTACCTCTAGTTATGGTTTTGAATTTGCTGATCTTTTTAATATAACTTATCATACCCTGCTCTTTTCCATTTACAGTTAATTCTTATTTCTGCAGTAAAATGAAGGTAGAATTCTGATGTTAGGAATTTCAACATTAGGGCTTTCACAAATGCGTTGTGAATTAAATATCAACATTATTTAACCATAGAGACAATTTCAGTATCAGCAGAGACTTATTGCATAGGAAGGAATAGCAGTTTTATTCCCCCAGATCATGCCTTATTAGTTATCTAGTCCAGTGATACTACCCATACCATGAAGCTGCATAGAATGGGTCTTAAATATACAGATATTTCAAAATTTCCTGCCATTTAAAGAGGAGACATCCTTCATTTTGTAATCTTGGAAATCATCAGTGCTCACAATTAACCTGTCCTCTTCTGGTTGGTTGTGTTTCTTGGTGAGCAATGCAGGTACAAATAGAAGATGCATTGTGTGAGGATGTGGAGACATTTGTGTATATAACCTGCAAAGGATACTAGGAAGAATAAGAGATGGATCTTGATTGCAGATGATGGATTTGTAAAGGGCTACATGATTGCATGGTGAGAAGTTTCAAAGAGATAATTAAAGATTTGGTAGAAAGATTGAGAAAGAATAAAAAGCTGTAGTATAGTTATGGGTTCCAAAAGCTGAATCACATGTTGTAATGAATAAATAGCTAACAGACTGGGAATGACCAAAGAGCCAAATGCTTTCTATAAACACTTTGTCCAATATTAGAGCTAAAACCCACCTAATTAATCACCATCAACGTTCTCTAAAATACAATTCCATACACAAGCAATCCCTGACTTTTAGAGGTTTGACTTTCTTAAACCTACATTTTTATACATCAAACATGAAAATTCCTTTGTATGCTTCATTTGGACATTTATATAAAAGCTGGAAAAAGAATATTCTGAGGTATAGTGAGGTATTTGAAAAAAGGCAAAAGATAAAATTGGTAATACTGATTTTCATAATATCCATTGAATAGGTACTATATTTGGGAGAAGGCAGGAAGTCATGAGCCACATTGAGAGAGCATCAAATCTTTAGCCTCACTAAGAGCTCATTGGACCTAAAGTAAGAAAGAAATTCCAGAAATACATTGTCAAATACTTTGAATGAAAGTAATATTTTATTAGAGATTTCATAAAAGGTTTTAAGTTTTTGAGGTTGGAATCTTTTTAAAAAAAATCCTTATTGTTGAAAGCATTATATACGTCTCCTGGGTGGCCCATCACAGTCAGCCCCCACTCCCACTTCTCTTACCCCTTCACTGCCCCTCCCACCACCTCAGGCCTTCACCACCCTATCTACTGTGTCCATGGGTTATGCATATATGCAGAGAAGTTCTTTGGTTGATCCCTTCCCACTCACCTACCCTGCCTTCCCTCTGAGATTTGATCATCTGTTCTTTTAACATAAAACCTGATGATTGGACTTTTATGTAGCTTTCAGAAATGCTTTTAGTATGTTATTTCTGAAAGCAGGGAACTTATTCATAAGTGGTCCCATGAAAACAAACATTTTATCATGTTTTCTGGCACATAGACTTTGGTCAGATAGTACTTGTTGGAAAAACAAGTGAATGAAGTTGCACCATAATTTTTCCTACTAAATATTACAAGTTAAAAATCAAGAGAATAGCTGAATTGGTACTCTAGTTTCTTGCCATCTCACTCAGAGATTCTGAGCCTGGTGTCTAATGGTGTTAATAGTTTGAATTTGACAAATGAAGTTGCAGGGTGTTGAGTGTTATTTGTCAGGACTGTTGCAGTCAAGGCTACATTTTTTTTATATTGACTCTTATGATATACTCAGTTTGCATTAGAAAAAATATAAACAGTAAAATAAACAACCAGACATTTCTCCCCTTTAGGTGAGAATTGGAACAAGCCTCTCACCATATTTGTCATTTTAGCTACAAATTGGGAGGCTGCATTCTTTTAAGATAGAAATTTTCTGTTACTGAACACAGTTTGAGTTAATTAACCAGAGATGATAGGGAACAAATTTAGAAAAATGTTCTTAGGAGCCCTTCTCTTTGGAGGACCCTAAGAAGAGGAAAAAAACATTCTTAATATTTTTCCTTCTTCTTAATTTTGTTTTACATTTATTTATTTTATTTTTCCATTACCATTTACCCTCTTCTAGCCCCTTCCACCTTCACATTCTCCTTCCCCCCACAATTTTGTTATAAATGTTTACATCTTTTGATTAGTTACACTCAGAATGAAATACACACCTGATTATTTATTAACACCAGTGGTGAAATCTTGGTAATTTCTTGGATTTTAACAGTGGCAGCAAAATTAATCAATGCTTGTTATTCACACAGGAGTAGTAATTTAATTGCGTTACATTCCTGTTTATATTGAGTAACAAGTTATTTTCACCTCTCCATTTTTTCACGAAATAACTTCTGTGAAAAGTTTAGCTTTATGTATTCTAAGGCATTAACAATTCCACCTATCCTGCAACTACTTCCTGGTAACATCTGGAGAAGAGAGAAATTAGTGTATTGGGAAGAATTTATTGTTTGGAGATTGAAATGATCTGATGAGGAAAAAAAAAACTTAGCTTCTAGACAAGCTATAATGATAGTTTTATTTATTTGTTTGTTCTTTATAAATTATTTTTATTTAGTTGTATCAACAACCTATGTACTTATTCATTTTTATAGACTATAAGAACAGAACTGTTTACTTTAAGCATTATATTTTACAAATTAAAATAAGGGCAGTCTAAGGGGGGGGGAAAGAGGCTCAGGGTTAAGTGACTTATCTAAAAACACATAGACATTTCATGGCTGATTCCATTTATTTGAATCTCAGACTACCCGATGATATGGAATACAGTGTCACTCTAACATGAAGAAGGCAAAAAGGGAGAAAAACTTATTCTTCTTTATTTCAGATTCACTAGGAATGTCTCCTCGACACAAAATAGAAGACCATAGAGATCATGGCCTTAGAGGTGGACAGAGCTTGGCTCTGGACTGTGTGAACTAGAATTTTAGTCTTTGGATGCTATAATCTATTTTACAGTCTGGTAAAATAATTTATTTATGAAATTTTGCAGATCTTTGTGCAAATGTTTGTTTATTCAACAAATCTATATGAGCACCTAGTATTTGCAAGACATTGCACCAATAATTCCAATAGAGTATACTATCTAATAAAAGAGCAATATTCAAATTAACCATCACTTTGCCACACCCACAAGCCATGCCCACTATCCAATCAGGAACAAGTATGCAAATTAAACCACATCAAGATGGCTGAAGCCATGGAGATAGCAGGAGGGAGGCTTGGGTTTCTCTGGAGATAGAGAAAGTCAAGCTTTCCACACACCCTGGCTGACCCAGGCCTCCACTTAAGGCTACAAAGTTTCAACTTAGAAGATAAATAAATCCCAGATACCAGGGCCTCCACTTGGGTCACCAGGGGACATGACCATCCTGAAAACCACCACAGGCTTCTCACCCAGGCTGCCCCATTCCTCAAGGGAACCCCGACCCTGATCTGGAACATCCTTCAGCGTAAACTAACCAGCCCCTTCCCATGCACCAGGCTCCTATCCTATCTAATAAAAAAGCATTATGCAGATGGACCATCACTCCAACACAGAAGATGGCTGTCCCCATGTGGACAGAAGATGGCCACCACAAGATGGCCAGCAGGTGAGGGCAGTTGGGAGGGACCAGGCCTGCAAAAGAGAACAGTTAGGGGCAATCAAGGGGAGAACAGTTAGAGGTGACCAGGTCAGCAGAGGAGGAAAGTTGAGGCAACCGTGCCTGCAGGGAAGGGCAGTTTGGGGTGACCCAGGCCTGCAGGGGAGAGAAGTTGAGGGGGACCAGGCCTGCAGGAGAGGGCAGTTAGGAGCAAACAGGCTGGCAGGCAGAAGTGGTTAAAGGAAATCAGGAAGGCAGGCAGGCCAGCAGTTGGGAGCCAGCAGTCCTGGATTGTGAGAGGGATGTCTGACTTCCCTGTGGGATCAGACCTAAACAGGAAGTCGAACATCCCTCGAGGGGGCCCAGATTGGAGAGAGTACAGGCTGAGCTGAGGGACACACCCTTCCCATGCATGAGTTTTGTGCATCGGGACTCTAGTTTTAAATATAATGAAACACAGAATGAATAAACCACAGAATGAATCTCTGTACAGAAGCATACCTTTTGCATTTTTTATTTTTCACACTTAAATCTTTATTTAACTGGTTGCCCATAGATATTAATAAAAGAAATAGTGTGACTAGAGGGCAGCAAATGTATTTGAGATAAAGAAAGAATAATTAGAAAGGAATATAAAAACTAGTAATGAAATTTTAAGTGACATAAGATAATGACCAAACAGATTTAAACTACTTTGAGCATTTTTATGTTTGACTAGAGGCCCAGTGCACAAAATTCATCCACTGGGTGGGGGCCAGGGTCCCTCAGCCTAGCCTGCACCCTCTTCAATCCAGGACCTCTTGGAGGATGTCCAACAACTGGCAGTCAGACATCCCTCTTGCAATCTGGGACCACTGGTTCCTAATTGCTCATCTACCTGCCTGCCTGATCACCCCTAACCACTCTGCATGCCTGCCTGATTGCCCCTAATAGCTCTCCCCTGCTGGCCTGATCATCCCTAATTTCCCCTGCCTTGGTCCCTGCCACCATAGCTTTGTCTAGAAGGATATCTGGTCTACCTGGTCTAATTAGCATATTACCCTTTTATTATTTATTATTTTATTGTATAGATAATACAAAATTGACATTTCTAAGCCACAATATTATATCTAAAATAAGATATAATTCATGTTATGTTTATTGGGTGGAGTCAAAATAAACAACTAAAGGGAATCATTTGAAAATTAATGCATGTAATGCTCTAGGAGGTTTTTTTTATAAATAGCAGCATTGGTATGATTTGAAGTATAAAGTTTCTACAGAAATAGAGTTTTCAATGAATGTTTTAGGGTATAGACTCAATGCTCCATATTATTACAAATGAAAATCACTTTCTTACTTAGATATTCTTTTCTCATTAAAATATGACATTATTGAAGTCCCCTGACATATATTCAAATAGTAAAAGGAAAAAAAATAATCTGCAGCACACCTGGTTGTATATAATTGTCCTTGATTCTAATAAAGAAATTAGCAGAATTGCTCTGTAGTTAAAGGTATTTATATGATAGACATTGATTTTTCTTGCTATTAATAGCTTCAACATTATATTCCACTTTCATGCTGGCCTGCTTAAAAATATATATTTAAAAGTGGCTGTAGTCTTGGCATCATTCACTGCTATACACAGCTCTTTTCTTCTATAAAGCTGTAGCAAACTCTGGGGTTATGTACTTTTTCTTTGGGTCAACATATATGTTTAAAGCTATCAGGGAGTAATATAGTTAAAATTCATATATATTTAACTTCTGGGGGAACAAGTTTATTTTGGTCCAGATAATACTTTCATACACCTCCCAATGGTGGGCCAGTTTTCTCCTCTCTGTTTTACCTCATATTTGAATAATGGTAATGTGAGGTGGAGGTGCGACAGGGACATGATGGGTAATAAGTTAGAAGGTGAATCAGATTCCAATCAGAATAACTCTATGTAAAGTAGGGGTGACGAGTAGGGGACATCTTGTGTCACCTCTTGATTTGGCCACAGAACCTTGAAAGCAATGTTTCCACAGCAGTTTTTTTAATAATTGAGATATAATTGAGATATACCATTCTGATAAATTTAAGGTGTAAAATGTGTTGATTTGATTCATCTATATATAATGAAATCATTAGCATGGTAGCATTAGCTAACACCTCTATCATATCACACAATTACTATTTATTTTTTTTGTGGTGAAAACATTTAAGACCTACTTGCTTAGAACTTTTCAAGTATATAATTCCGAATTATTAACTACAATCACCTGCTGTACTTTGGATCCCCAGAACTTATTCATTTTCT
The DNA here is from genome assembly GCA_027563665.1 of Antrozous pallidus. Classification (NCBI taxonomy): domain Eukaryota; kingdom Metazoa; phylum Chordata; class Mammalia; order Chiroptera; family Vespertilionidae; genus Antrozous; species Antrozous pallidus. The sequence goes on from CM050519.1 coordinate 25,055,538, forward strand.
AACTGGAAATTTGTTCCCTTTGATCAACATCTCCTTATTTCCCATACCACTTCCACCACCCCTGGCCCTAGTAACCACCACTCTACTCTTGGTTTTGGTGAGTTCAGATTTTTCAGATTTCACATATAAGTGATATCTATATCTACATATATAAAAGGCTAAGTGGACAGCTGGTAGCTGTGAGGCACACTGGCCACCAGCAGGCTGACACTCAACACAGGAGATGCTAAGTGACAGCAACTTTGCAGAGTGCTCTCTCGCACTCCAGGACTCCTTGGGAGATGGACTGCCAGTTTTGGCCCCATGCCTACAGGCCAGGCTGAGGGACCCCACCTGCTGGAAGTACCCACTCATTCCACAGATGCCCTTTGAGCCCCAGTGTTGCCCAGGAGCAGGTGGCCAGGGAAGTCCCACAGGAGGTTGGCTCCAGAGCATGTCTGGCCTATCTTGCCCAGTCCTGCCCCACGGGCCACCTTCTAATTAATTTCCTTTCAATGTGCATGAATTCATGGACTGGGCCTCTACTCATACAATATTTGTCTTTCTCTGACATATTTCACTTAGCATAATATCCTCAAGTTTTACCCATTTATCACTAATGACAGCATTTTCCTCTTCTGAATGAATAATATTCCATTATGCAGATATATATACTACATCTTCATTAATTCATTCATTCATTCATTCATTTATTGAACACTTAGGTTGTCTCCATGTCTTGGCTATTGTGAATAATACCACAAGGAACATGATATTGGAGATATTGCTTCAAGATCCTGAATTCATTTCTTCCTGATGTATATACCCAGACATGGGATTGCTATTAATTGTCTATAATATCCAAAGCCATCTATAAATTCAGTTCAATCCCTATCAAAATTCCAATGGCCAATGGCATTTTTCACAGAATAGTAAAAAAAAGTCCTAAAATTTGTATGGAATCACAAAATATCTCAAATAATCTAAGCAATTCTGAGAAATAAGAATGAAACTGAAGGGATCATTTTTTCTTGTTTCAAACTATAGTATAAAGCTATAGTAACCAAAATGGTATGATACTATCATAAAACACATAGGTTGCTCTAGCTGGTTTGGCTCAGTGGATAGAGCATTGGTCTGCAGACTAAAGGGTTCCATGTTCGATTCTGGTCAAGGACACATGCCAAGGCTGTGCCTTGATACGAGTGGGGGTCATGCAGGGGGTAGCCGATTAACTCTCTCATCATTGTTGTTTCTATCTCTCCCTCTCCCTTCCTCTTTGAAATCAATAAAAATAAAAAACAAAAAACACATAGGTTAATGGAACAGAATTAAGAGCCTGCAAATAAAGCCATACATATACAGGCAGCTAATTTTGACAAGGGAAACAAGGACACTCAATAGGAAAGGGATAGTCTCTTCAGTAAATGGTGTTGGAAAAATTGGATAACCTATCTTACACCATTCACAAAAATTAATGCAAAATCCATTAAAGACTTAAGCATAAGGCCTGAAACCATAAAACTCCTAAATGAAATCATAGAGAAGATACTCTTTGACACTGCTCTTGGCAACATTTTTTTATATGACCAAAAGCACAATCAACGAAAGGAAAAAAATTAGTGATACTATATCAAACTAAAAAGATTCTGCACAGCAACAGCAAACATCAACAAAATAAAAAAGCAACCTATGGAATGGGATAAAATATTTGCAAATCATGTATTTGATGATTAATATCCAAAATATATGAAGAACTCATTTGGCTCAATAACAAAGAAACGAACAAATTATCAACAGGTACAGAAAAGTTGTTCAATATTACTAATCATCAGGGAAATGTAAATTAAAACCATGATGAGGTCTTACCTCAGACCTGTTAGAATGACTGACGTCATAAAGATAAGAGATAACAAGTGTTGATGAAGATGTGGAGAAAAGGGGACCCTCAAACACTGTTGGTGGGAATGTAAATTGGTACAAATACCATAGAAAACTATATGGGGGTTCCTAAAAATATTTTTAAAGTACCCAATTTTAATTGCTGAGAAAAGAACACTAAATTGTCAGCATCATTTTATCCTTTAAAAATTTTGCCCTTTAACTTGAATACACTTTTAGCAAACTATTTCGTAACACAATTCAGATGCAAATTATATAAACAGATATGGAGCAGTGATCTCTATTTACTGGAAAGTAATCAAAATAATTAGAGTGGCATTTGGTTATCTCATTTATTTAAACTAACATGCTATTTGACAGTTCAGTTCACAAACCAGACTTGGGTTGTAATCATCAATTTGGCCACTAACTAGGTTTATTGCCATTAGAAAGCCATCTACCTTTTTTTGGCTTCAGTTTTTCCTTCTATTAAATGTTAGTTTTTATATAGTTTAAATGTTAGTTAAGGTATCTGCAAGATCTCAGATTATATGGATGCTTTCCCTTCTTGCAAGTTCCTATGAATCTTATCTTATTACTGAGAATAGTTAAGAGACTGTTGCTGCATTGAGGCCTTCAGTGAATCATTTTTGTTGTTGTTTGTTTGTGTTTTATTTTTAGTGTTAGCCTGCCATACTTTAAAAAAATTATTATTGATTATGGTATTAAAAATATGTGGTTATCCCTCCATTGTCCCCCCTCCCCACCCCTCCAATCCTGCCCTCACTCTCACCCTCTGTTGTCTGCGTCCATTGGTTATGCTTATATGCATGCATACAAGTCTCTTGGCTGATCTTTTTTAAATACAGAACTCTGAAGCTTCTTAACCAGTAGGTATAAAGTGATACTATTTTATTTATTTATTTATTTATTTATTTATTTATTTATTTATTGTTTAATGTATTACATATATTAGTACATATATCTCCTTCACCCCCCTTGACCTTCCTCCAGCCTTCCCTACCCTCTGTCGCATGCCCTCACCTCCCCCCGCTCCCCATTTCCAGTGTCTTGTGTCCATGCGTGTGCTTATATGCATGCATACAAGTCCTTTGGTTGATCTATTTTCCTCCCTCCCCAACACTCTCCAGCCTTGTATTAAGAACCACTTTAAAATAGCTTTCCCAGGAAAGTGTGAGCTGAAGCAATATTTGGGAAGCAACCAAATTATTATAAATTGTATGCCATTTATTTGGCAGAACAGGGTAATGTCACAGTAGGCTCTCTTCACTCATAGGGCTGTAGAGAATGCTCTGGAGAGTTATGTGAAATAACACCAACTTAGCCTAGGGTGCCTCAAGTATTCAACTAGCAAATTAGCATTATATGAGTTTTAAAAAGGAAAATATATTTCCCACATGACTTAACTAGTTTAAATATCAATTCAGGCTTAAAAAAGGAATCAATTATATGACCCTTGCATTAAGGTTGGAGAAATAAAGTGGGAGCTGGTAATTTAACATCTGAGGAGACTGAATATGTTAGAGCTGATTTAAAATTGATAAAGATTGCAGCGACAGATGGCTTTAATATCACATTTTATGTGTGTTTAAGAGAAAAAATGTTCCATATCTACATTACACACTTTTATTCTCTTTTCAAAATACAGAGCTACTTTTTACAATAATGACACATTCCAGAACAGCAGAGACCAGTTAATTCTCAAGAATTTAAATTATTTACTATGAGACCAAGAGAGGTCCAGCAGCCAACACCTCATTAACATCCTTCAAAACAAACTCAAAGGAGGGAAAGGACATTTCACTTTTGTGGCAACTTAAATCAAATTTTATTATCATGGTCAGCATGGGCCAGGTGAGGAAGCATTCGTGTCTGTGTGTGTGAGTGAGATGGGAATCTTTCCAGTATTTACTTGGACTTACACATATCCCCCTTCAAGGGGACACTGCCCTCAGTGATGGTAAATTGGAAGGTCCTAATCTGCTGTAGAGGTTCCTGGTTCTCCTAGGAGTTTGTCCAAACACCAAACATCACTCTTTTGTTTACAGTTCATATTCTATTTTATCCTGTCACCTAATTTCCAAAGAATGGATCCTTATGTTTTTGAGCAGTATGAAAAATGGTTTTTTATTATCTAGGAATGTGTGTTAAGAGAAATCATTTGGCAGTGTTCAAATCTTAAGCCAAATTAGTGCAATTTATTTCAATACACCAGTTTCATGGTTCATGAATTTATTATTATTACTTTCACTCTAATTTTGCCTTGAAAAGAAATAGTAAGTAATATCTGACAAAAACTATGTATAACTAGAAACTCCATAGTTTAAGGTAGAAAGGTAATGCCTGGACAAAATGGAAAAACAATGGGTTTATGAAATAAAAAAGGGTTTTGATTAGAATAAAAGGAAACTTCTCTATATAGAAAGGTCATTTCAATTTATTGACAACACTGAGTCAGTTGTTTATGGTACAGAACTAGTTTATCTTGCAATGGCAGTTTTAGCATAGAGACTGGAGAAAACTGCTTCCAGTCTATTGTAATATTAACTTATCTTTCAAGGAAACATTATTTACATTAAAACAAATGTCACTACTTTTGTTGCAGCTATTCTGATCTAATGCTAACTTAGTTAACTAATGATATTCTGAACCAGTGCTTACTTAAATTTAATTAATTAAGACATTTTATTCTATAACTAATATTGGTCTTTTCAGCCTCCAGGACTGTGAGAAATCAATGTAGATTGGTTAAGTCGCCTAGTCTGTGGTGTTTTTCTCTAGTACCCTGAACTAAGGAACAAACGAAACTGAAAACTCTGTGAGAGCAGGAACGATGTCATTCATTTCAGGTCCTGACTTCCATTCCTTCTTTTACTTAGCTCTTCATTCAAAAGCCATGTATTAAGTGCCTGCCAGTTATAGAAACTACTCTAGGTATTGCTTTTGGTAAGCTTGTGGACTTATAGAGAAATTAGTCTGAAAATAAATTGCAATAAAATGTTCCTTAAGAGAGAAGATTATAGATGGCATCGCAGTATTGATAATGGGTTGAATTTTGGTTTGTTGAGTAAAAAATGGGGGGAAAAAGGTTTTGCTAAATACTTTGCCTTCATTATTAGCATATTTTCATAATAAAAACATGTATATTATTATGTTAATTTTACATATAAAATATATTGAATAGCTGTGGGTTAATTTTTAGATTTACTAATTGTAATTTTCCCCTAAGTTTAGCATTATCATTTGTATGTTTAACTCTTCTAACTCTTTGAAATAAAAAAAAATAATAATTTAACATTTACTGTCTTATTCTGTATCTCATGTTGTATTGTCTTCTCTACCACCTTGTCTTAATTTTATTTAAAAAAAGAAACTGTAGCCCTAGCCACCTTGGCTCAGTGGATAGAGGATCGGCCTGCGGACTGAAGGGTCACAGGTTCAATTCCGGTCAAGGGCATATGCCTGGGTTGCCGGCTCAATCCCTAGTAGGATGTGTGCAGAGGCAGTCAATCAATGATTCTCTCTCATCATTAATGTTTCTATCTCTCTCCGTCTTCCTTCCTGTCTGAATGCAGTATATATATATATATATACACATATATCCGTATTTTGACAGAAAAAGTTCTAAAATGACAAGTGCATTTAAGATATTTTACTTAGATAAGTCTCACATAGTCTCATTTCATTCACTTGTGGAATATAATGAACATATAAACTGATGAACAAAAATAGATCCAGAGACATAGTAGCATTGAACAGACTGTCCAACCTCAGAAGGAAGGCAGGGAAGGGTGGGGGTAAGAGATTATGCATATAAGCATAATCCATGGACACAGACACTAGGAGGGTCAGGGCATGTACTGGGGGAGGGGACGGCTGGGGGTAGGTCAATGGGGGGGAAAAGGAGACATATGTAATACTTTAGACAATAAAGAATTAAAACAAAACACAAAAAGATCAACAATTGTGGAAGATTGCAACTACATTGGCCACTTATTAAATGTTAAAATATATATTATACTTAATTTCAGTCTATAAAATAATTAAAAATTCAAAATGTCTTTGAACTAGATACTTGTTAGTGCCCTTCCAAATATGATATTCAGAACTGTTGGACATTGAAATTGGGACTCAAACATTTTTTGTTATTATATGTCTATTTCTAGTCTGCAGAGGCAAGATTTTTTTGAAGAAAAGAAACGGGAAAAAATAGATACAGAGACAAAGAAGCATTGAACAGACTGTCAAACTACAGCAGTGGGGGCTGTAAGAGATCAAACAAAGGACTTATATGCATGCATATAAGCATAACCGATGGATACAAGACACTGGGGCGGGAGGGGAGGGCATGTACTAGAGGGGTAGGGGAGGCCAGGAGGTGGTCAATGGGGGGAAAAAAAGGAGACATGTGTACTACTATTTGTAATACTTTAAACAATAAAAATTAAGTATAAAAAACACAAATATGACATTCTATGATTCTAAGATACTCAAAGAAAGTTTTAGACTAGCTTAATAATAATAGGAATTAATACACATGGTGTTTTGTTGTTTGTTTTTTTATGGATTTCCTATTTCTGGGTTCTTATTGCTACTTTGCCCCCTTGATATTGAGCATGTTAAAATAAAGACTGCCTAATCAACATGATCCTATCAAAGTGCACATATTACGCTTTTCCTTATGACCTTAGATGAGGAAGCACGTGGACCCGTGCATGGTAAATGTTGCTGCCAGTGCACTGTAAATGCTCTTTGCACAAGACTGTGGTCACATTCTTTGGACTATCTCTCAAAAAGGTTAACAGCATTCATTCCAACCTGGATGCATAGGAGTGTTATTTTCATAGTGATTACTCAGGCACTTTTGAGGCTACTTTTGAATGAGCAAGGATGAGGAAGAGGTTTGGAGGCCTGCTTGATATTATAGGGGATGGAACAAACTCTGGGCATTGCTGCTGCTGCAAATAATGGTTGTTTCTCATCAGAAGTCAGGGGGACACTGTAATATCACTGTTCATCACCCAGGCTAAGAACCTGGTACTTGTTACCTCTCTGATTCCAGCCGGAGCACTTCCAGAGTTGCTCCTCTTCATCTCCTCTGACAAGTACAAAATTCTCAAAATTTTGGATTTTTATTACTCACCTAAGGTAAAATGAGGGTTATTTATAAACCACTGGGATCTTCAGTCCTCTCACTTTTTTTTTTCTTTTACCATATCTAACAATTATTTTCTATTTGCTTCCAGTAGCTAGTTTTATACTATACCTTAATTAAAGGCTTTCTCAGATACTGAATTTAAACTGATCAGAGCTTTGTTAAAATGCCCATTTTTATTAAAACTTTATCAAATGGAACATTTGTCACATTTGCAGATTATGTTTCATTTATTGATGCAGGTATTAATGCAGGGAGGGTGGATATATGCTGGCAGCATAACCTTCCTTAACAAGTAGTGGTAAGCAGCAGTGACTAGCTTCTCTCTCTCCATAGCCTTAATTGTGTCTTACAAAATTCTATGGTTTGCTAGATACATAATGTCTAGAATACATATAAAAGTCAACCTTTGATTCACATTTCAAGTCATGAAGTGGTAAAATACTCATGATATTTTTAAGAAGCAGCCTAAAATGAGTTCAGTTGGTTGGCATAATCCAATAAAATATTTGACAATTTAAGAAAAGTCCATACCTAAATTCATGAACAGAAGGAATATGTGTTGATTCTAAATTGTACTTCTGGTATTTTGTTGTAGAATCAGATGTAATTTAAATCTAATATGTTTGCCTTGGCTTTTATTGAATGGTGTTTTAGACACTTACTTCCTAAATTGGATTTACTAGGAATCAAACTTGAGAAGGTGAGAATTTCAGAAGAAGATCTAAAAGTATTATTTAATGAGAGATTTTAGAGGGCTGAAAATAGTGTAGCACAAACCTTAGGAATAATGCAGCATCAAATATTACCATCATGGTGACACCAATAAAAATATTATAGAATTATTTAGTTATGGTGAATAAAATAATCAAATAGGGCACTCATGTAAATCAGTAGTATGTTCCAGCACTAAACAAGTAGATACTGTTAAAGTATCACAGTTGCTGCCAGGCAGGTCACAGTAAGGGTTAAAACACTTATTAGTTGTGATACTCTTGATAACCTTATTAACTTTATTAATCCTTCAGTGGCACTATAGGAAATAGCTAACAACTGAGAAGAGATTATAACTAATACAGGTGTATTTCATCCAGTTGTAATTCATCCTGTCTCAATTATTCAAAAAGCTTCATCAAATAAAACATTTCAGATTCTCCTGAGTATCCTTTATCTGTAAGATGGTTGGCAGTATTTTGAATGATTTCAAGGAGGCAACTGGTGAATATTAATTTATCCTCTCATGTTCTGCCCAACCCTAATTGGAATCCATTCCAGGGCAGAGCTTTCTTGTTCACTGGATTTACTTACATGCCTAGTATCAGGTACAGGGCTCTATACAGAGGGGTTTGTAAATGCACCTGATGGAAATATTTCTAAGGATATAATTTACTATTAAGAGAGTAAGAAAACTTGTTTTTTTTATTCTTTGGAAAGACTATGATCCTATGGCTTAAATATGCATTATTTAATCTGTCTATCTCTTAGCAATGTTTTTAATAGAAAGAAAGCTGCATTGTTTCTCTGTAATTGTGTTCTTTATGTATAAAGAAAAAACTGAAACGATGTATTTTCTCTTAAATTTCAGAGCAGTTACTACATGTTAATAGGTATTTTACTGTTTTCAAAATATTTTTTGAGAGGTCTTTACATAATGCTAGTAGAGATGTTTATATAGAGGCAGTAAACACATACAATACATTAGATCATCTTTTATATAGTAGAGCTACATCAAGTTTATGTAAAGAACTAGGGACCTGATGCATGAAATTCATGCTCGGGAGGGGGTATTCCCCTCAGCCCAGCCTGCACCCTTTCCAATCCAGCACCCCTCGGGGGATGTCCAACTGCTGGTTTAGGCCCGATCCCAGGGCACTGGTTTAGCTGTACCAGTCATGGCATCAGGCTCATGATGGGGGCATCAGATCTCAGCTATGGAGCCTCATGCCACTGGGTTGTGGCTGCTCCCCACAATATCCTCCAGAGGAGGACCCCAAAGATCCCCCAAAATACCACATTCTCCACTCTCAATCAGGGAGAAGTGCCTGGCTGAGCAATGTTCATGTCAGCCAGCAGCTGCTCTGCCAGGAGTGCCTGACTGCCCACCCAGAGCTCCCCACTGACTGGCAGATGTCCAACTCACACGCACTCACATTCTCACCCTGCCTGCTGCCATGTTGGTCTCCTTTTTTGCCTTTTTGATAGTAGCCATTCTACCAGGTGTGATATGATAAATCACTGTGGTTTTTATTTGTATTTCCATGACGATTAGTGATGTATACTTTTCCATGAACCTGTTGACTATGGGAATATGTTCTTTAGAAAAAATGTCTATTTTAATCAGATTGTTCATTATTGAGTGTATGAGTTCCTTAAATATATTAGATATTAATTCCTTATCAGATATGTTTTGCATTTTATTTATCTTGAGTTGATTCTTTTCCTTTTATAGCCTGTTTGGGCATCATGTCATTTATGTCTGGATGCAACCATAACAATCTTCTACTCCACCAATCTATTTGAAGTTTAGTTGCTAAATAAATACAAATTGTAGTGGGGGTTTTTTGTCTGATGCTGCCATTTGACCTACTAACCCCACTTCTAGTAATATATTGAGAATATAACTATTTTTATGATGTTGTCTATCTCACATTTGATAATTGTGACAGTCCACTGAGGCCTTAATTTTGCATTTATTAGGCTAAAGTAAATGTTCTGGGGCCAGTTAGAAAATAAATAATCTAATAACTTTTAGACATGATAGCATAACATATTTTGAAGGCATCTATGATATTTACAGAATTTTCTCCTTCATTTAATCTTTGTACAACATGGCTTTGATTCTTCTTATCTTTTTGGTGACTTTCCTTTGGATGTACTTCAGCTTCTTTTCTTGAAGTGTGTGGCTTAGATGTGGTTTGATATAGAGATGTAATAGAATAGAATTATTATTTCCTTTGATCTGGACAGAATATTCCATTAAAGCAGCCAAGAATTGCATTAGCTATTTGGCACCCACTATTCAGTGTTGATTTATATCAAGCTCCTGTCAATCAATTTTACTGGTACTTTTTTACATATACATTTGGTAAACTATGCCTTTGATATCCATATTAGTTTAGTTGCTGTTTAAAATGAAGAAAAATATTTTATATTTTTAAGTTAAAATTTATTTTGTAAGTCCCATGTTCTATCTTTTGGGATCTTTTGTTATCCTTATTCTATCATCCTTCAGGAATTAGGCCAGGGAGAGGTTAACTTATATGCATATACTAGTAGGCATAACCCATGGACACAGACAATAATGTAGTGAGGGACTGATGTGGAGGCAGGTGTGGGATGGAGGGAGTCAATGGGGAAAAAGAGGGGACATATGTAATATTTTTCAACAATAAAGGTAAATTTAAAAAAAGACTGATGTTGTCATTTGACCCAGTGATCCCACTTCTAGTAACATATAATAAGAAGCCAGAGATAACAATAAGAAAGAATATATGTACCCCTATGTTCATATAGTGGTGCTATTTACAATAGCTAAGATCTTGAAACGACCCAAGTGTCCATCAGTAGATGAATAGTTTAAAAAACTGTAGTACAGCCCTATCCAGCTTGACTAAGTGGATAGAGCATTGACCTATGGCCTGAAGGGCCACAGGTTCAATTCTGGTCAAGGGCATATGCCTGGCTTGTGGACACAATCCCCAGTATGGGGTGTGCAGGAAGCAGCCAATCCATGATACTCTCTCATCATTGATGTTCCTATCTCTCTCTCCCTCTCCCTATGAAATCAATAAAAATATATTAAAAAAATAAAATATTGTGCTACATTTACACCATGGAATACTATGCAACTATAAAAAAAGATCTCTTGCCCTTTGATCTAGCATGGATTGACCTAGAGAGTATTATCCTGAGTGAAATATGCCTGTCAGAAAAAGACAAATGTCAAATGGTCTCAATCATATGTTGAATGTAATGATCAAAAAAAATGGATGAAGAAAAATATCCAGAGACATTGAAGCATGCAACAGACTGATGTATTTCAGAGGGTAGGAGGTTGGGGAGAGAGTAACTAATGAACTTATATGCATATATGCATAGCCTATGGACAGACAATAGTGTGGTGAAGTCTTGGGTTGGGAATGGGAACAGAGTGAAAGGAGTCATTGGTGGGGGGATAAAGGATATCTGTAATACCTTACTAATAAAGACAACTTAAAAAAAAAAACCACACACATACACAAAAGAGTCACTTATATATCAAGGAACTCTTAGAGTTCATCATAGAGGTTAAAAGAATAGATCTGAGTACACCCATATTTCAAGCCTAGCTCTGCCACTTTTCTTGCTGAATTTTCTCACTTAGTTAATGGGTTGAATTATATGACACTGCATCCTAGGCGCTTAGGGCACGGAAAATACAACAGCAGAAATACTTGACTTTTAGGAGCTATAGTTTAGCCAGAGAAGATTTGGAAAGTAATATATAATAACCTATGTTTTCTCAACTGAAAAATGGGTAGAAATGTACTATTTCATAAAATGATGTAGAACCAATAGCTATATATACTCTTTAGATCTCTCTCTCTCTCTCTTTCACACACACACACACCACATTATTCTATCTAATAAAAGAGTAATATGCAAATTGTTCTTACCTCCAATCAAGCCACACCCACAGCCATGCCCATCATCCAATTAGGAGCAAATTATGCAAATAAACCCCAACCAAGATGGCTTCCACCACTGAGAGCAGGAAGGAGTCTTGGGTTTCCCTGGAATGGAGGAAGCCAAGCTTCCTGCCTGTCCTTGATGGCCTAGGCCTCCATTCAATTATAGAAGATATATCCAAACAGAGATGGCAGCTGGCCACGGAGCTGGAGAGAGCAGAGGCTAGGGTTGCCCAGGTGATGGAGGAAGCCAAGCTTCCTGCCTGTCCTTGATGGCCTAGGCCTCCATTCAATTATAGAAGATATATCCAAACAGAGATGGCAGCTGGCCACGGAGCTGGAGAGAGCAGAGGCTAGGGTTGCCCAGGTGATGGAGGAAGCCAAGCTTCTGCAGCCCTAGCACCTAGGCCTCCACTCTAGGCTACAAAGTTTCAATTACAGAATTAAAAAAACAACAACAAAAAACAGAAATGGCTTTCGCCACTGAGTGAGCAGAAGGCTTGGCTCTGCTCCAGGCTACAAAGTTTCAATTGTAGAACATAAATTAATCCCAGATCCCAGGGCCTCTGCTTGGGTCACTGGGGGGCATGGCCAGCCTGCAAACCACAACAGGCCCCTCACCCAAGCTGCCCCATGCCTCAAGGGAACCCCCACCCTGATCTGGGACACCCTTCAGGGCAAACTAGCTGGCCCCTACCCATCCACCAGGCCTCTATCCTATCTAATAATATGCAGTGTGACAATCACTCCAACACACAAGAGAGCTGCCCCCATGTGATCAAAGATCCTGCCCCCATGGGGAGACAAGATGGACACCACAAGATGGCCAGCATGGGAGGGCCATTGGGAGGTTCCAGGCCTGCAAGGGATGGCAGTTGTGGGTGATCAGGCCAGCAGGGGAGGGCAGTTAAGGGTGACCAGGCTGGCAGAGGAGGGAAGTTGGGGGCAAACAGGCTGGCAGGGGAGCAGTTAGACATCAATTAGGCTGGTTAGGGGGTGATTATGCTGGCAGGCATAAGCAGTTAGGGGCAATCAGGGAGGCAGGCAGGTGAGCAGTTTGCAGTCAGCAGTCCTGGATTGTAAGAAGGATGTCTGACTACCTGTTTAGGCTTGATCCTACCAGAATTGGGTATAAATGGGCAGTCAGACATCCCTCGAGGGGTCCCAGATTGGAGAGGCTGCAGGCTGGGCTGAGGGATATCTCCCGCCCCCCATGCACAAATTTCATGCACCGGGCCTTAGTTTATTATAAAGGAATATGGAGGCTGACAGATCCTAGGACCTACAGATATCAAGGTAGAGGACTGAGAGAGCTGAGAGTTTCAGGTCAAAGGCTGATATGCTCAAAACCCAGGAAAAGCCAATGTTTCAATCAACTCCAAAATCAAGATGAAGCTAATGCCCCAATTTGAAGACAGTCAAGCAGCAACAATTGTTTCTCACCTGAGAAAGTATCATTTTTTAGTCTCATTTAGACTTCAGCTGATTGAATGGGGCCCTCCCACATTAGAGAGGCAATCTGCTTTACTCAATCTACCAAGTTAAATGTTAATATCATCCAAACACATCTTCACAGAAACACCTAAAATAATGTTTGACTAAATATCTGGGCCCTTTTGGTCCAGTCAAGTTGATATATAAAATTAATCATCACAAATGGTGATGAGACTTCAGACATATTGTACATAAAGGGTTTAACATAGTGAATTCTCAATAAATTATTTAATTGGTCTTGGGAAGAAATCAAATTTACATAGTATATGGTTGGCTGCTAGTTCTTTCTTTGTCAGTGCCTCTTTGAAGGCTCTCTGAACACTGGCTCTCTGCTTCACTTGTGTGAAGTAAGGGAGTCAGCTGCAGACACCTTGCTGCTACCTGCTCAAGCTTGCAGTGATGAAACAGTTATAAAGGTGTCTGGTTCTTTCAGTATTTTGGGGCAGTATTTCCTTTTTAAAGAAAACATTATAAGATTTGGAAAAATTTAAAAAGGGGTGAAAGGTAAGGTTTTTAAAAAAATATATTTCCTTTGAACTCACTGCAAGAGTAGCTCACTTACAGCTAATGCAATAATTAACTGTCATTTCAGGGTAAGACTGAGTCATAATACTGCCGAATAATTCATACATGTAAAAATGGCAGTTGTCTCATTTACTTGTTATGCCAACACTTGTCAACCACACTAGCAGCTTTCAGCTCTTAAATATTCTTTAAATGCGAGGGCCCTAAAATGAAATTGACGCACCCTGCATTTGATGATAAATCACATATGAATTTAATACTTTACTCCAAGTCAGCATGGTTAATAAGGCTTGAAAGTAAAAATGACAGATTTTATGCTTTTACTGCAGTGAGAATTTGATGTGGCTCCTAATTATTTTTTAAAGGTTGGGATCTGATGATTTTCGAGAATTACATTTGATAAAAATATTTTTAAGTAAATTATTTTTTATTAGCAAATAATGGAAGTATTTTGAAGGAAAATTATTTCCAGAGGGAAAGCACATAGTATCAAATCATAAACTTTGTATTTTTAACTCTTTATTATGAAAAATTCAACTACAATAAAGATAGAAAGAATATATCACCCATATTTTCATCACCTATATTAAAAATGTATTAATATTTTACAATATTAACCTCATCTACTTTCTTGAACTTCAATTGTAAACTTATTTGTATTTAAGCCATAATTTAATTACATATAAAAGAAATCTTACCTTTCTCAAGAGTATTGATATAGGTATTTAATATTTAAAGGCAGAAAATATTTTACTTTTTTTTTTCTAGGAAGAAATAAAAGCTTATCAAAGTTAAGCATTATATGGGATTTGGAAGCCTCTAATATCTTTTTTTTTTAGTGTACTAGCTGTTTCCTGCATGATTTATCTCCTCAGTTACTGTCCACAGGACTCTGAGAAATTGTAGGAATATGCGGGCGCAGACTCAAGGCCTGGCTTTCTCTCCAACATTGTAGAAAGGGACTGTATATCATGGGGCAGAGCACGATGCTTCCCTATGCCACCTGGACAAAGCCCGGGGAACATCATTTTTAAATAATTGGTGAGAAAGTAGACTGCTTCTATAGTTTTCTCTGTATGTTTTCTTTAACCACCTACACATAAACATACATTTTTCCCAAATAGGTGAATGTGATAAGAATTTCAATAAGCAAAACCAAGGTATACTGCTACTCTAGGAAAGAATTTGGCAAAGGAACTCCAAGACAATCTCGTGTACAAGGGAAAGCGAGGGCATTATGACTGTGAAGTCTGGTGGATTTATGGCCTCTAATAGAAGGCAAAGTGGTGGAGTTAGGGTATGAGACATGAATCCTGGGTCTGATTCTACTAGTCATGTCGCTAAGCCTCAGTGTCTCCACGTCTGTAATATAAATGTAATAATGTCTATTTCACAGAATTATTGTGAGAATTAAGTGCATAGGTCAAAACTTGTCATAAGAACTTAGAAATGGCAGCTAGTTGATGTTGTGTTTTGAAACAGTATATTCACGAGGTTTAATGACATAGGGAGGTGAAGTAAAATTCCTCCAGCCCATTTACTCACTGTGTGGCCTTGGGCAAGTCCCTCTGTCTCACAGAAGTCTCAGTGTTGTTGGCTGGAAATGGGTCTATTAAGTATTTACTCCCACAGTTTGTTTGAGATGCTCTTAGAGTACCAAAACTCTAAATTTAGCTAATAATAATGTTGTTGGCATAGAGTCCAGTGGTCGGCAAACTGCGGCTCGCGAGCCGCGGTTTACTGCTCTGTTGACTAATGGTATGCCGACCACTGTGTGTAAGGTATATCATTGAAATGAGAGTGTTGTGTAAGAGAAATGTAGCCCCTACTAGGGCCTTAATCACAAGGAAAAACAGCCTGTAATTATTGGAATTGAGAGTCTAGTAAACTTCTAATAATTCATTACTAAAAATTTGTTTCTAAGAGTGTGGTTTAATTGACCAGTGTCAGTTCTCAAGGTACATTTGCAGTTTAATGATATCAGGCTTAGTCTTCTTGATATATTTTGTCAGTATATTGATAAAGATATAAAGAATTTGAGAATATTTAGATTAAAAGTTCTTAGTAGGCTTGAACTATAGTTCAAGAATAACAAAAATATTTATAAAGGGAAACTAATCAACAGAGTAATTTTAGCTAACTCTAATTTTTTTATGAGCTAACTTTGTGACTGGTTATTAAAATACTAGGGGCTTAGTGCACAAAATTCGTGCATTGGGGGTGGGTGATTCCTCAGCCCAATCTGCCCACTCACACATACTGGGAACCCTGAGGGGATGTCCTACTGATCCCTCACCCCAGGCCTGCCCAAGGCCGGAAGCTTCTGGCCAAGAATTTAGGCCTTGGGCACCCAGCCATGGCCCTGCGATGGGGCCAATAGCTGGCTCCGTCCCAGCCCCGGCCTTGGGCAGCAGCCATTTTGGTTGGGTGTTAATTTGCATATCACTCCTGATTGGCTTGTGGGCATGGCTTATTGGATATAGCAAAAGGATGTTCAATTTGCATATTACTCTTTTATTAGATAGAATAATTTACCTTATTATAAGCTAATTATTCAGGTAAGAAACATGAACTAAGAAATATAAAGGCTGTTCTGTATTCATATTGGTCAGACCCCTTCTGAAATTTCTTTTTACTCAGGATTCTACATGTTATGAAGGACATTTGAAAACAAGGTGTGGTTTTTCAACTTGGGTACTATCTATCTTTAGATCAGATAATTGTTTGTTGCTGTCTTGTGCATTGTAGAGGTTTAATAGCGTCCCTTGCCTCTGTCCACTAGAATCCAAGAGTCTCCACTACCATGAAATCAGCATAACAACAAAAAATATCCATAGGCATTGCCAAATGTCCCCTGAATGACAAAATTGAAAACCACAGTGCTAGAGAATATTGAAATAACGTCCTATGGAAGGAAATTGTAAAGTTGAGAAAGTATAATTATGAGGAACAATCAGGCCAGGTACCCTAATTTCTAGGACTGTACCAATTTCATTTATATATATATATATATATATATATATATATATATATATATATATATACACACACACATGCCTACACACACACACACACACACACACACACACACAGACATTTGTCTTTTAAATCCAATCTTTCCATTACATTGATCTTTTGGCAATCAGGGATTGTGTTTCATTCTTTTATGTCTTTAGCATACAGATTGGTACATTGCAGATTCTCAGTGTTTTATAAACTAAAGGGAACCACACTGGAGAAGAAATGACTTGATGTGGACAGTTACTAAAGACTGTTTTAGGTAATTGAAGAGTTGCCAGAAGGAAGATCATATTAGATTATTTTATGGAAAAGAAAAGGATGCTTCTTCAGAGGGCAGAACTAATAGCAATGGATAAAAGTTATGGTGGCAGAGATTTCAATTATTTTTAAGGTCAAACTTTTAAGCACTATCATATTTATTTAGCACCAAATATTTTTTAAATTTCCTTGATTGTTAACATTGAAATGAGTGTTGTGTAAGAGAAATGTTGTGGTAATATTTGAGATTCTGCAAGTTGTTACATACATTTGTTAAGATAGCAAAATATTGATCAAATATAAAATTTCTCTATTTAAAATTATCAAAATTTATACTAGCAATTATTAAATAGTTGAAAATAAAGCATGCAAATAGAGGCCTAAGCAAGAAATGAAACTAAGAGAAAAGAGAAAAAGAATATCTTATTTTTATATTTGGTAACTTTCAATTTTATAGTGAAAATAATTATGATAGGAAACATTTACTGAGTACTTACATTGAGTACTTACTGTATTTCAGTCATTATGTTATACTTTACACACATTCTCATATAATCTCTACAATATCTCAACAAAATAGGAACTTTTACTTTTCCAGTTTACATATGAAGGAAAATCATTTGTGACTGTAAAAGATAAGCCTGTAAAAATTGAGTAGAATTTGAAATAAACTGTGTATTGCTTTCAAACTTGTAACTGTTGGAAGTAGGTAATGGTTTTGTATTTATTTTGGTAATATTTTCAGTTCTATTAATAATTTAAGAGTTCTCCTTTGTCGTAATTTTTTCAGAGTTAAATGTTCACACTCTATATAAAGGAATATATATCCAATAAAATTATTAGGCATGTGACTCATCCATGAAGAATTTAATTCTTAAGTTACTGTAGAGTTCATAAAACCACTCTTTCTGCCCCATTTATCTGACAAGGATTTTCATTTCCTGGTCAGTACAATACAAATTAAAAATGCACTTTCACAGTCTCAAAACATCTCCCAAAATAACACAGAAACTAAGATTTATGGGTTTATTCTCAAATTATACTGGATATTCACTGTAGGTCTTTCTTGAAATATTACATGCAATTAGACTTCAAAATGTAATATCTTGGGATGTAGGGAAGGGGGTTTGTATGTGGAGTAAGCTAAACTCTATCTAAGTGTTGGGGGACATTTTCTAGAGCAAATACTGAAGGAATAGAGATTATTATACTTGGAGAAAAATAGTATGAGGAGAAGGACTTAATACTGTTCTAGTTTAGAAGGCCATAAGTTAGTGAGTAATTAATTCCCATTCAATTAAGGAAAGGATAAGAAGGTTAAACCCAAGGAAGAGACCGGGTAACAAATTATGGAGGGCATCTTGATGACAAAACTCGCGAGAAGCTAGAATACATTACTGCGGTAATTTGTGTGTGACAAAATTACATTTCTTCAGTGTGATAATCTGTTAGCATTTATTTCATATCATCATAGTCTCTGCTACTAAAATTATCTTTGAATGAGAAACATCTGTTCATGCCATGTCCCCTTACATATAGAATTTTTAAAATGGGAGGATTAAATTGAAATCCATACTGTTTAACAAGGGATGAATGAAAACTTAATTTTAAAAGATTTATTAATAGGGGGATCATGGTTTTAATTATCTAGGGAATTTCTAAGGAGATCTATGTGGATACTTACGGATTTATTTTTGGGGACTTTACTCTTCATCTTTTAAATAGAATTGCCCACTTTAGTAAATAAAAGTATAGGATATACAGTTAAATTGATTTCATATGAAAAAGAATAATGTTTATTATAAATGTATATGTGTATAAAATTATACACATATAATAAAATTATTTATCTAAAATTTAAATTTGAATGGGTGTTTTATATTTTATCTGGTAATTCTACTTATAAGGGGAACACAGGTGGATTAATCCTGAGTTAATTTAGCTTAAGTTTTCAGGGTTCCTCACTTGCAGGATAGTTTATTTATTATATTTGCAATTTGTAGTTTTTTCTTCAAAGAGACTTCTTCCCAGTTGTATAAACCTTAGATTCCACAAAATGTGCATCTTCCCCTATAGGGTAGTAATACGAGAAGTCAGAATAGACAAGGTGAAGGAAGAAGTGTGTTTAGCAGGCTCGAAAGGATTATTAATGCCCTTGTCATGTTAAGAAATTATTTTCCAGGAGATAATTAAATAATCTCAGGGCCTAAAGGCATCTTTGTATTTGAAACTTCACTGTCATTTTGTAGGCAAGAGAGGAATAAGTTCTACACTGTGTTGTAGAGCCTCAAAGTGAGTAATCTAAATGTTCTGAGAAATTTCATGAAGCTTGTTTTTCCATGGATACATTCAGAAAATGAAAAATCAAGTTTCTTTTCCAATCACCAAACTAATTCAGCTCTTCAGGTATTGTAGGCTTTTAAAAAATGTTTTTATTTATTTCAGAAAGAGGGAGAGGGATAGAAACGCCAATGATGAGAGAGAATCATTGATGGCTTCCTCCTGCATGCCCCCTACTGGATCAAACCTGCAATCTAGGCATGGGACCTGACCAGCATTCATGGGTGGATACTCAACCACTGAGCCACACCACATGGGCAGCTATTGGAGACTTTAATGCCCTAAGAAAGTTTTAAAATAAAAATTAGAAAGCAAAAGAGAATAGCCCCTAGAGAAGCATATCTGGCTTGATGCACACGTCCATTCACAGGAAAAGCAAAGGCTACATTTTCATCTTTTTTATTTTTGTACTGCACCATATTTTGTAATAAACCACAGAAAAAATAACTAAATTCTAGTGCATTTCATAGAGACTATTACTGTAATGATCCTATTTTTAAAATATATTTTATTGATTTTTTACAGAGAGGAAGGGAGAGGGATAGAGAGTTAGAAACATCAATGAGAGAGAAACATTGATCAGCTGCTTCCTGCACACCTCCGACTGGAGATGAGCCTGCAACCAAGGTACATGCCCTTGACTGGAATCGAACCTGGAACCTTTCAGTCTGCAGGCTGACATTCTATCCAATGAGCCAAACCAGTCAGGGAAGATCCTTTTTTTTTTTTTTAATCACTGCTGACACTAACTGTTTCTCAGATCCTACAGTTTGGGGACATCGAAGTTTTATGAACTCAGTTTTCAGGTCATATCATTTGTGACTTCAGGAAGGACACACACCGTGGAGATAAGTCCCCACTCAATGTCTAACATGCATTAAAGGATCATATAAGAATGTTCTGAATTTCTTTTCATTGAATAAATTAATTCAGTAAGTATTGGTTATGTGTCTCCTGTATGGCCAGACACTGTGCTAGAAATTAGATTGCTTTGAATTCCTGGTATTCAACTATGGATTGATTGAGTAAGCATGTGCTTTTAAAGCACCTACTTAGGCTTTCAGACCATATATGTAAACAACAGATATATGATAAAATAGAGATGACCTTATAATATGTTTCAAATTTTTCAATTGTTCCAAATTTCACTTCTTTACATTATGCCTTGTATATGTGGAATATACACCACTCCTCCATTGACTAGGCTTTACCTTGTGACCTACTTTGGCCACTGGAATGCTAGTGGGCATAATGCATCAAAGGCTTCAACTGTGTTTATATGGTTTAGTTTGCCTTCTTGTATTTCCGTGACACAACATGAGAAGAACATGCACCTAATAGCCCTGGTCATAGAAGAATGAAAACACACAAAGGAAAAAATCAGCAATTGTGGTTGTAAGACACTGAGATTTAGAATTGTTTTTTAATGCAGAATTATGATGACAATAGCTGGAGAGTAAGACAAATACACAAATAAATATAATACTGGAGGCCCAATGCATGAAATTTGTGCATGGATAGAGTCCTTAGGCTTGGCCAGTGATCAGGGCTGAGTGGGGCCTTCCAGCTGCCAGCCAGGCCCTTCCTTCCCTGGCTGCTGGCCAAGGCCTTTCTTCATTCAGTGCCACCCCCTGGTGGTCAGCACACATCATAGCAAGCTATCAAACTCTTGGTCTCTCAAACTCCTGAGAGGACACATTGCATAATAGCATTTTATACATATACACTAGAGGCCCAGTGCATGAAATTTGTGTACTGGCGGGGGTGGGGGGAGTTCCTCAGTCCAGTCTGCCCCCTCTCACAGTCCAGGAGCCCTCAGGGGATGTTCTACTGATGACTTAGGTCTGCTCATTAGAGGGAGTGGGCCTAAGCCGCAGTCTGGCTGTAGTGGCTCAGAGCATGCATCCCTGTGTGTGTCCACTGGGGGCCTGCTCCCAGCTGCACTGTGGAGGCTCAGAGCAGGCACCCCTCTGTGTGTCCACGGGAGGGGGGGGCTGCTCCCAGGCATGCCATGGAAGCTCACAGTAGGCACCCCTGTGTGTTGTTCTCTCAGGCTCTTGGCCATCTCTGCATGTTGTTCTCTCAGGCTCGGAGCCACACCTGGCCCTTCTTCCTGAGCTGGTCGTGACCGTTATGGCATCCCGACCTAATTTTATATATATATATGGTAGATTGATATGTATTTATAAAGAGATATAGAATGCACCAAAGTTGGGAAAGCATACCTTTGACTGTGGTATCAGCAAATGTTAGAGAGAAGCAGTTTTGAGCTAGGCTTGAACAATTTCAACTGGCAAAAAAATGTAATGGAGATTGATGAATAGTCCAGATATTCTGAATCTTTGTAGGTGGTACAGTTTGGGCTCATGTATCACAGATCTTTCTATCCTGAGAGACTGAATATGATATTTACTTTCTAGGCAAGCTTTAAAGTCTACCTGAGTGTCTTATGAGTAAGCATCCTACTTAACTCAAGTTTCTGAGGCTATCCCAGAGTCTCTCCCAAATCTATCTTTTGTATATGGCTGAGGACTGGCAGGAGACATTGAACAGCTCAAGATTGTTTGCTCATATGCTCCAGCATTCTCTAGCCAGCAAACAGGACAGCCAGAGGCTCCTGAGGCCTATTCCACTCCATCTGGAGAACTATAAAACCTCCTTTAGATTTAAAAATCACTTTTCTATACTTCTTCATTTATATTTTATCTTAATCTACGCAGGAACCTTTGGCATCAGTGTTATCTTTATTTTACAGGTGATGGAATTGAGGACCAAAGAGGTATTTAAATAGCATGTTTACGTGACATCAGCTAAATAACTGGGCTAGAAATTTGACTTTGTTTCTTTATACCATATCATTAGATGCCTAGTCTTTAGTAGGAGCCTGGTGTTATTCAAAGTCCTAATAGAACTCTTCTAGAAGCAACTGCAAAATATACAGAATGCTTATATATATATATAAACTAGTGGCTCAGTGCACAAAATTTGTGCATGAGGATATGAGGATGGGGGGGGGGAGGGTGTCCCTCAGCTCAGCCTGCACCCTCTCCAATCTGGGACCCCTCAGGGAATAATTGGCATCGAACATCCCTCTCACAATCCAGAACTGCTGGCTCCTAACCATGTACCTGCCTGCCTGACTGCCCCTAGCTGCTTCTGCCTGCCAGTCTGATTTTTGCTAACTGCTCCCCTGCTGGCTTGATTGCCCCTAACCACCTCTACCTCAGCCTCACATCTGGGACCTAGGATTCCCTCCTCCAGCTAACCACAGGCACCCAGGATCCGGGCTTCCCTCCTTCTAGTCATCCATAGGCACCCAGGCCAGCTGCAGCTGCAGGGGATGGTGGGTAGGTGGCTTTGCCTTGGCTGCAGCCACAAGTGCTGGCACCCGGGACCATGGGGTGGGTTGCTTCTCCATCTCCCAGGCCATAGCCAGCTGCAGGTACTGGTGCCAGGACTGCAGCTTTTCCTTCTTCTCTGGGCTGCATTGTGGGTGACTTCTCTGGCTGGTTTTGGCCTGGGATCATGGGAGAGGTGGCTTCTTCATCTCTCGGGCTGTGCCCAGCCTCAGGTGCTAGGGCCCAGTTTCTCTGTCTCCCCCAGGACGTGGGGGCAGGCGGATGTGAGGCTTCTGAGGCTGGCTGTGGCCTGGGATCATGGAGCAGTCAGCTTCTTGGTCTTTCTGACTGCAGCCACTGGCCCTGGACTTCTCTGACTCCCACAGGCCTGGAGCAGCTGGGCGGGGGGAGGTGATTGCCATCACTTTTTCAGGTTAATTTGCATACTTACTCTGATTGGCTGTTGGGTATAGTGGAGTGATAGAAGTTTGCATGTTTCTCTTTTAATTGTGTAGATAATATTATGAAAGCTAGGTTTCTTAAGTAAACTTATTTTTCCAGGATAACTCCAAAAAAATGTGGAGTAAGATTATCCAGAATTAATCTATGCTTATTGGTTTTACTTCTTAGAAATTCTAGCCCATATTGGTCTTAATCCACCAACTAAATTATTGGAACTTCACTTAAGATTTGATTAGATGACATCTGGCCAGTGTTGCTCAGTGGTTGAGCATTGACCCGTGAACCAAGAGGGAACTGATTCGATTCCTTGTCAGGGCAAATGCCTGGGTTGTGGGCTTAATCCCCAATAAGGGACCTGCAAGAGGCAGCTGACCCATGATGTTTCTCTCTCACTCATCAATGTTTCTATTCCTCTCCCTTTTTTTCTTTAAAAATCAATAAAAACTTTTTAAAAAAAGGATTTGATTAGATTTAAAATAATTTTTTACATTAAAGGGTGAAGGAAATTCTTCAGTGATTTGACTTGATGAATCATATTTTCCCTGGTGTCTTCAATCTGATCTTTTTTCTTCCAGGTACAGTATGAGAGTTTCATTCATCATATTCTGTAAGGCTTTATCTTTCTTTACCTCACAGTCTCTCTCCCTGTGCAGCCTATTGGAAACATCTATCTGTTAAAGTGTACCAGTTGATCCCTTCACCTTCTTTATCCAGTCTATCCCACCCCCTTCACCTTGGGCACCCGACAGTCTGTTTCATGTATCCATGCTTTTGGTTCCATTTTGTTTATCAGTTTATTTTGTTCATTAGATTCCACATATTAGTGAGATCATATGGTATTTATCTTTCTCGGATTGGCTTATTTTTCTTAATATAATACTCTCCAGGTCTGTCCTTGCTGTGGTGAAGTATAAGAGTACCTTCCTTTGAATAGCCGCTTAGTACGCCATTGTGTAACTGTACTACAGCTTTTTTATCCACTTATTCAACACTGTTGTATGTTCTTGCCTCCTTTGTTAATATTAATTGGCCATATAGGCTTGGTTTATTTCTAGGCTATTACTTCAGGTTCATTTTAAAAATGAACCCTTTTCTTAATTTTCCCAGTCAAACTTTTCTTCTTAAGGTCGAACCATAATAATTTCTAATTTTAAGACAAATGATAATGTGATTAATAAATAGTAATTATTGTCTTCTTATGTTTTTTTTTCTTACTAGATAAGTCATTGCCATTTGCCTTTGGCAGCTGAGTGAACATCTCCAGTTCAACAATGTGGAACTGGTGGTCATTAACAGAATGAAAAATTACAAAGTAAAGTTTATAAAGGTGTTTGGAACACTAAGTATTCTGCATAATAATCCATAATAGGATGAGTAGTCAGTGTTCCATAGAATATCTGCTTTAAAATTTTCTGGTGGTACTTTATTGTTAGAGCTTGATTCAGTGTGGTTTGGGACAGGCCAGCTGTTAGTCTAATTTCTAGTTCTCTATCATTAAAGCTACAGATATAATAAAAAAAGAAGTTAGCTTGAAGAAATGAACTCATTGAAATGGCCCTGTGCACATTATAAGACCTGAGGAGTATAGAAATGTTAAGAGGATAAAGATAAAAGTTCCAGTATTTTTCTCTAACACTGGGGTTCCTCCCAGCATCTCAGTGCACCATCTTGAAAATCCCTAAGGTAAACAAATCCAGTTTTATAAGCCACTGCTTAACTCACAGTTCAACTTTATGCTATTCCAGATGATCTGGAGAGATCTCAGAACTTGCATGTTATTACTACATGCCTAAGACCAGGTCTGCATTCATTTTCCCCCCTAAAGATGGCTGTTATAGAATCGTAGCTATAAATACTTAAATGTAAAAGGTAAAATAAACCAACAACCATTAAGTACTAATACATACTTCCATCTCTACCCTAGTGATTGAAGAAGCTGAGGAAGTTAGCTTGCTGAAAGAGGGAGGAATTCAGCAGACAAGAAAATGAAGCAGAGTGAAGAGACGGAGAGCTATGTAAGTCATTGGTTCTGTTTTTCCTGTGGTCCAGATCTGTTTTATCCTTATGTTTTAAATAAAATCCTATACCATTGCACTGAATTTCTACTCTTGCGTGTTTAAGCTAGCTTGAATGGGCTTTTAAGTAAAGAGCATAGGGGAGAACACTGAGCAGCTTCCACAATTTAGGGCACTTTGGAGATTGAAGCAGAGCACTCTGAGCCCTGACCTTAGGAAGAGGAGAAATTTAGCAAGGGTAGAAGGGTCCCTACTCTGAAAAACCTATAGTTGATAATTTTTATTGATTGATTGGTTTTGAGTGAGAGAGAGAAAAACATTGTTTTGTTTTTTCACTTATTTATGCATTCATTGGTTGCTTCTTGTATGTGCCCTGACCAGGGATTGAACCCACAATCTTGGTACATCAGGCTGATGCTCTAACCAAATGAACTACTCAGCCAGGGTGGATAGTTGATCATTTTAGTTCAGTAAGTAAAGAAAAAAAATTGGTTATATCTTCACTTCACATATATAAGACTTTTTAAAAATATATGTTTCTAAAAGGGGGGATTCAGTTTAATAAAAAGTTTTATGAAAGCAAAATAATCTGAACATATTTTTAATTGTCAAAATGGTTTTCTCATTCCTCCTAAAAACTCTTAAGATGTTCTTGTTTATCACAATACCAGTGGCATTGGGCGTGGCCTTTCTTAGTAAAATACCCCCTTTCCATCTGGCAGTGGTTGTTTTGGGGACAGGACTCAGCAGTCTCACGCAGCTTTTTCTTAGCTCTAATTTAATTAGAATAATTAATTCATATGTTATGTTGATTCTTAGACTTTTTCATTCTAGCACAAGTGTTTGCTTACAGCTTCCCTTTTCAAGGGAAGGGACAAGCAGGAATGGCAATAGTCATGGTAATCAGGCTTCTTCTGTGCCCAGCACAGCAGGTGGATGGTCCCCAAAGGCAGCTTCCAGCATTTCATGAAGCGCTACTTGCTGTCCTCTGCATTAAGTACAAAGTATCAATGGTGCTTCACTACCTACATTTCCCTTAGCCAGTTCCATTAGAAAATAAGAAAAAGTAAAAATCACAGCAAAACCGAAAAGGTTTTTAAAGAGAGAATAATCAATCTTCCTGGCTAAGCCATTTTCAGCACATTTCAGAAAGGGAGCTTAAGTGTTCTTACTTATCTGACCAGAATAGAAGGAGGACATAGGGAATTTCTTGCTATTTTATAATAGAGTCTGAGCCCCATCTTGGTTCAGAGTCTTCTTTTAAAATACCCACAGCAGTTCTCTCTCTCTCAAAAAAAAAATGTTCACTGTAAGATTATTTTGTGTAAGGGGCCATATGTTTTGGTTTTCTAGTTTCTTTCTGAGCCATTATTTAAATCATTCTGGAATTAAGATAACAATAGTAATAAAGTCTCTCTGAGCTACTTTAGGAACTAATCTTAATTTTTTTTTGTCTTGAGGATTCACTTTTTTCCATTCATTTATTAAGTGTTTCTCTAAAGCATGCACACTTTGGAATGGGTACAGATAAGAGATGAAAATAATTTCTGGACTTTTAGTATGAGCAATTGGGAGACTGGTGGCACCATTTACCAAAAAGTGTGGGCTTAGTGGAGGCAGGTGGTAAGAAAACATAATTTTTTAGGGCATGCCTATTACATGTCTAGTATTTTTTTAAAAATGAGAATGGGATTGCAGGAGAGGAAAATGGGACTCATCAGGATATAGATATTACAAGTCAAATACTTTAGGTACCTTTATGTCATAAATTAGAAAATTTAAATGAAATAAATAAGTTTATAGACATAGTAAATAGAAAAAAATGTTTCAGTAACTAATCTTAGCTAATAAAAGAGTAATATGCAAATTGACCATACCTCTGATCAAGCCATGTCCATCAGCCAATCAGGAGCAAATTATGCAAATAAACCCCAACCAAGATGGCTGCCGCCATTAAGAGTAGGAGGAAGGCTTAGGTTTCCCTGGCAACAGAGGAAGCTAAGTTTTCAGCCTGCTGTTGCCGGCCTAGGCCTCCACTCTAGGCTACAAAGTTTAAAACAGAAATGGCTACTGCCATGGAGTGAACAGAAGGCGTGGCTCTGCTTCAGGCTATAAAGTTTCAGTTGTAGACATAAATTAATCCCAGGTCCCATGGTCTCCACTTGGGTCGCTGGGGGGCATAGCCAGCCTCACCCAGGCACCTCACATAGGCCCCCCTCGCCCAAAGGGAACTCCCACCCTGATCTGGGACACTCTTCAGGGCAAACAAGCTGGCCCCACCCATTTACCAGGCTTCTATCCTATCTAATAGAAGAGTAATACTCAGATTGACCATCACTCTAACACACAAGAGGACTGTCCCCATGTGGTCAAAGATCCTGCCCCGATGGGGACACAAGATGGCCACCACAAGATGGCCACCAGGGGAGGGCCATTGGGAGGTTCCAGGCCCTGCAAGGGAGGGCAGTTGTGGCCAATCAGACCAGCAGGGGAGGGCAGTTAGGGGTGATCAGGTTGGCAGAGGAGGGAAGTTGGGGGCAAACAGGCTGGCAGGGAGCAGTTAGACATCAATTAAGCTGGCAGGGTAGTGGTTAGGGGGTGATCAGACTGGAAGGCAGAAGCAGTTAGGGGAAATCAAGGAGGCAGGCAGGTGAGCAGTTTGGAACCAGCAGTCCTGGATTGTGAGAAGGATGTCCGACTGCCCATTTAGGCCCGATTCTACTGGGCCTACTAGGATCAGGCCTAAACGGGCAGTCAGACATCCCTTGAGGGATCCCAGATTGGAGAGGGTGCAGGCTGGACTAAGGGACATTCCCCACCCCCTGTGCATGAATTTTGTGCACCGGGCCTCTAGTAACAAATATTTAACAACTATGCACAAATGAAACTTTAGAGATGGTAAAATAATGAAAATTGTCTCTGAATTTAGGACAAAGGAAACAATATCCATTTTCACTCCTTATCATCATAATGGTGCTTAGTCTTACTTAGCATAATAATGAATCAACTGTTTCATTAAAGATTGGGATCGAAGAAGTAAACTTTATTGCAGATTACATAAGTGCATAGGTAGAATTTCCAAAATAATTTATAAATGGATAATGAAAAAAAAAAAAGGGAATATAGCAAGGTTAAGGTAAAGGTCAATAGTCACAAATCAAGTATATTTCTGAAAACCAGAAGCAAAAAAAAAAAAAGGCTACCATATCGAATCTTGTAAATTCACAGAGGCAACATAGAGGAGATCTTGGAGCCATTCCACCAAGAGCAGAAGTAGAAGATACTTAGTCAGTGGAGCTCTGATTGTGAGGTGGTCATTTTTAAAACCAAGGAGGGTAGTGCAGCCTGCCACAAGCTATTAGTCATAAAAATCATGGGTGAACTACTCTGGAGAGAAACTACACAATGAGAAGCCTGTTTTTAATTTTCTTAAGATTATTCAGAGAATGTTCCTGATTCTAATGCAGTTGCCAACTTCTCTTTTTTCTCCTGATTATATAAAATTCATTAAGATGCCTCAAGTGGTAAGACAAGACACTCCATTATTTTATGCACTAATAAGAAAGAAAAATGCATGCAGACTAAGTAATCATGCAGTTTTATTTTCAAGTAAGAATTTTGTTGTTTACTCATAGAAGGAGTTCATTTAGAGTTATTTGGTCACAGGCTTTAAAAAATATTACTCTTTTGCATGCCTAAAGCCAAAAATTATAAATAAGGAAAATTATTACGTATACCTAAAGCTTCTTTACATTTAGAAGCCAACTCTTTTGTGTCACTCTTAAACTCAGCAATGTCCTTATTTTTTCACATGATATCACCATCTGTGCCATTAAAGAACATTGCAGCATTTCTTAAAAGCACTTTGAATTTTTCTTCCAAGTTATTGACAGCTTTTGAGGCTGATGTTTTAATATTTGACTAATTTATAGCTTTATTTTGTCTTCACTAAATCATGCATCACTAGATGTTAAACACTTTCTGTTCAATATCAATATCAAATTTCTGACAAACCAATGTTTTCTCTCTTAATGATAGTATTACATGATTGATAGATATATCAGTCACACTAGACCCTTGTTGTTTTTAAATTTCTTTGATTTTGAGCAATTTTGCCCTTTGTATTGTCTTCAATTGTATAGCTTGGCATGCCATACCAACAGTACACAGTTCATTGCACACATGACAATATATGTTGGTATGACCAAGTTTGGATAAGCATGTACAATAGCTGCTTGCAATTCTTTCCACCTGACCAACACAATTACAAATTCCATTGTTTTCAGAAATGTTAAAATGTGAAAAACTGCATCCTTAAATCCATATAATTCATATTTGCTATTGTTCTGTTCCTCTTTGTGTAAGAAAAATCCACGTAAAATAGCACTTACTGTGTTATAATGACATTATTAATCAATCATTTATTAGCTAATTTTTGTTACAGAAACACAGGTAGGATATGCTGACTTTTGCAGTTTTTCTTATAGCTAGAGAGTGGCCACATGACAGTTCTGTCCAATGAGATATCAATGGATTTCTGCTAGAGTTTTCTGGGCAAGTTTTTGCATCACAAAATAATAGATAAAGCTGGTACACTTACCCAAATTGCCTATCTTTGAATATAGATACATTGTCTGGAGCTGTAGTGGTATCTTTGCATCTATTGGGCAGCATGTAAATGCCATCTAGCATAAGATGTCAGAACAGAATAATAATACACAGGAATAAAGGTGGTTTCAATGAATAGACAAAAAGTAATTCTAGCACCTGACCATCTCTAGACTTTTATATGAGAAAAAGTAACTTTTATTTGTTTAAGTTTCTGTTATAGGGACTGTAAGTTATCTGCAGCTGAACATTTTGCTACTACATCTCATCAAGTTGGTATGTTCAGAGGACTAGGTTTCTGCCTTGGTTTCTATTCTTCATTATAATTGAGTTTTATGCATTAATATTCCTTCCTCCTGGGACCTGTCTTCTTATCTTATCAATTTTCTTTGGGAGGTTTCCCCATACTAACTTGCTGTTCTTAGATGCTCTAGGTCCATGATGGAGAACCTATTACATACATGTCAGCACTGACACGTGTAGCCAATTTCAGTGACACATGGCTGCATGTGGTTGCATACAGAGAAGTATGGGGCTGCACGCCAAGAAGGACATTTCATCCTTGGCTACTGCACAGCCAGGTGCAGTAGCCGAGGGTGAAACATTTGCTGTAGTGTAGTGTAGACACTCTGTGCCGGAGGTCTGTAGGCCAAAACAACAGAACTCCAGCACAAAGCATCTAGTTCTGGGAGTTCCAGTTAGGCCATTAGGGGATCTTTGACCTCACTTCCTGCCAGTGGAGCAGGGAGCAGCAGAATGCAACAGGGGACTCATCTCTGGGAGCCCTGTGATTATCATTACCAGCAACCACATTACCACAGCAACCATCATTCAAACTACTGTCTGGGGTGTCATGGATTTAAAATTGATCATCATTACAGAGATAAGTGAGGGGGAGGCTGGGAGAGGCAAGGGCCTGTGCTATGAGTACCATTTTCCGCCATTAGAAATAGTGGCAGCCATCTTAATTTATATAAGGAATGTCATTTTGCGGCATAGTGCAGACTCCATTTCACCACTATTACTGTTATGCATCCTTATTAACCCCTATTTCTGCTTATTAACCCTGCCCTTTCCTAAAAGACAGTTACATGTGCCAACTTGTGGTCAGTTAGGCTAGTTAACCCCCTATTTGCCTGCAAGGCTAATAGGCTATCTATAATCCTATCTTCTGTCACTGCCTCCTGATGGAGAACCCAAAGAACAAAAAAAAACAAGGTTAAGTAAAGGAAGTGGTAGTAGCAGTAGCTGATCCTTTCAAGAAACATGGACCAAGATGTATGACATTATAGAAAAAATGGCAGATCATTTTGTGTTCTATGTACTGAAATGGTAGTAAGCAGAATATGGTAAATAGACATTTTGAAACTAACCATTCCCATCTCTTGAAAAAAAGTGAGGATGAAAGGAAGGAATATATTTCCAGGCAATTATACCTTTATAAGGGCCAATCTAATTCTATCCTTAAATTTATAAAAGGCTGTACAAATTTAACATCTGCAAGTTTGAGCATTGCTCACTCCATAGCTCAGCATGGAAAAGCACTCAGTGAGGAAGAATTTATTAAAGGAACTCTCCTAAGATGTGCACCAGTTCTATTTCACAATATGCAGAGGAAATATGCATTTATTCAGAGAATATCTGAGTTACCACTCTGTAGAAATATCAGAATAATGAGGCTGAACAAAAACATACAACATCAATTAAGGAGAGATATAAGTAATTGTAAATATTTTTCGATCTCTCTTGATGAAACTACTGATGTCAGATCACATGCTCAGTTGGCCATTATTAGTCGATATTCTGATGGTCTCACAATGAGAGAAGAGTTGATAAAGTTAGTATCAGTGCCAACAAGTACATCAGGAAGTGAAATATATAAGGTTGTTATATACACATTCCATGACCTAAGCATTGATATCTCTAAAGTTGTGTCAGTGACAACAGATGGGGCACCAAACATGGTGGGAAAAAAAGTTGAATTTGTCAAATTGTTTATGGAAGCTATTGGACATCTGATTGTGCCTTTTCATTGTATTATCAGGAGGTTTTATGTGCCAATGCAGGATTTACCAACTTGAATGACTTAATGTTAATTACAAAAATAGTTAATTTAATAGCTGCTCGCCCCCTTCACAAGGGAGAATTTTCTGCACTTTTACTGAAGGTTGATTCCACCTACAGTGGACAGCTAATGTACAATAATGTAAGATGGCTGAGCCTAGGCAAAGTTCTTGAGCACTTTGTGGAGTGCTTTGAAGAAATTAAGGTATTTCTTGAGGATAAGCATCTGGGAAACTTTTCTCAGCTCAGTGATGATAAGTGGGTCAATACCCTGATATATTTTACAGATCTCTCTGTTCACATAAATGAACTGAACTTAAAGTTACAAGGTTTTGGCAAAAGTATTGATGTTGTGTTTGGATACATAAAAGCATTTGAAAGTAAACTTAAAATTTTCAAGCGAGATGTAGAAACTAAAACTTATAAGTATTTTCCTCGAGTAACAAAGTATTTTGAGAAGGCCAGTGCAGCTGTACAAAATGAAATGGAACCTGTGCATATAAAATATCAGCATGTTTTAGACTTGTTACTTGACTAGTTCAGTGATAGATTTAATCAATGTAGAAGCCTAGAACAGACCATAAAAATAATTAAGTATCTTGATATAGTAGTCTATAGTAGTTTGGAATTAAATGGTTTCGAATGGATGCAAATTGATGATGTGGAGATGCAACTTTCAGCACTTCAAGACAGTCTTGGCTCAGGTGTTTGTCAACTTGAGGTCAAAGCTTGAGAATCTTGAAAGGTCCCGCTTGGAGAATCAAGAGGAGTGCCACTACGAACAGGAAATTTGGAGTGCCTGGAACCGATTACCGGACACTTTTAGCACCCTGAAAAATATAGCAATGGCTTTACTCACAATTTTTCCCTCTACATACTTTTGTGCGACCTTATTCTCAGTGTTAAATAATATCAAAACCAACAAAAGAAACAGATTGACAAATGAAGTTAGTAACGCTTTCTTGGTTGGGCTTGAAGTGTACAAAATCTGACCATTAAATTGAAGGTTTAGCAAATGAAATTCAGCAACAAAATGTCACTAATAAGCAGGTTAGTTAAAGAATTCCCCTACCCCTCACTTATCTTAGTCCACGGCACCCCACACAAGTTAAATAATATCAAGACCAACAAAGGAAACTGATTGACAGATGAACAAAGAAGTCACTAAGGAGGTAAGTTAAATAATTAGTTTTTGGATTTATTAAATAGTTATATATTATAATTATATATTTTTGTTATTTAAACTTTAAATATTGCAAAATTATGTTTGTTTTTTTCTTGAAGTGACACACCACCAGAGTTAAACTCGTTTTTTTTGTCAAATTTTGACCCGCCAAGCTCAGAAGGTTGCCCATCACTGCTCTAGGTCTTGCCTGTCCCATTGCCCAGTTCCTGAGAATTGACTGCCGGTTTAGTTCCTCAGCACACTGATCCACTTACCTGATTGGAAGTATTGGAATTAACCATCTATAGAGTTGTTCTATGCCTTTTAAATTTATTGCACATTGCTTGCATGCTTGCAAAAAATAGTTTCCCATGAAATTTATTTCAACTGTTCAAAACCAGTACTTAAAAATCTAACTCGAGGGAGGAACCAAGATGGCGCCATAGGTAAGCACCTATTTTGCTGCCCCATACAAATAATTCCAAAACTACAACTTAACAACAAAACAAACATCATCCAAAATCACTGGAAAGCTGGCTGAGTGAAAATTCCACAAATAAAAGTAAAGATAGGACACTGTGACTCAGAGGAGTGGTGGAGCGCAGCCTTGAAGATAGAGCCAGAGAGAGGTTCGGAGCCGTTTGCACACGAGCAGTAAAGGGCAGGAGGCAGCAAACCTGGCTGGTTTTCTCCAACGGGGAGAATGGAGGCATCTCACTGCCCTGATTCCCCAGTTCCAGGTGAGGTCCGAGGTCCAGGGAAGGCACACTAAAACCCAGGCATGGCAGAGGTCTGCGAGTTTGAGCAGAGTGTGCATAAACTTGGAACAGCAGTTTGCACATAAGCTTGGGGACAGAACTGCACGATCGCGCAGAGGACTCGTGACTTGCTCCCTCGTTCGAGAGACCACCAGACTGCTTTGTTTTACAACCCTGGGCGAGACTTGGGTGTGCAGACTCATTTGGGGAGAGGCATAGTTGGCTGGCAACGGGTGGAGACGGGCAGTGGGTTTCTCTCAGAGGTGCATGCAGCCATTACTACCCGGCACAGAGACTCATGCACTGCATAGGGCTGAGCTGATGCTGCCTGCTCAGCCTGGAGACTTCACCCATCCAACCTGAACACAGCTTACCTTCACAGACAATTGGCCTGGAGGTCAAACCCTCCCAGTGCTCACAACAATAAGCTGGGCTTAACTTCAACAATACTGTACAACCCATAAAGGATTGCAGTAAGAGTATCCACCTCAGGTAACTGGGGAGGCTGAGCCACTGTCCCTTAGAGAACATCTACCACATAAAGCTAATGGACCACCTCAGGAAAGCAGCCACAATGCAGAGAAATAGAAAGAAATCAGGTGTGAAAGAAATGGAGGAAAAAAGACAACTAGACATAGAGTTCAAAACTACAGTAATAAGGTTTTTCAAGAGGCTCCTAGAAAAGGCCAATGAACTTAATGAGAACTACAAGGAAATGAACAACACCTACGAGGATATGAAAAAGAACCAACTAGAAATTAAGCATACACTCACTGAAATAAAAAAATATTATACAAAGGCCTAAAAGCAGTCCAGACGACCACAAGAACCAAGTCAACGATTTGAAATACAAAGAAGCAAAATCCACTCAGCAGGAAAAGCAAGAAGCAAAAAGAATCCAGGTAATTAAGATAGTGTAAGGGGCCTCTGGGACAACCTCAAGCATACCAACATCCGAATTAATAGGGGTGCCAGAAAAGTTGAGAGAGCAAGATAATGAAAACCTACTTGAAGAAATAGTGACCAAAAACTTCCCCCACCTTGTGAAAGAAATTGATTTAAAAGCCCAAGAAGTGCACAAAACCCCAAAATATAGGAATCTAAAGAGGACCACACCAAGACACATCATAATTAAAATGCCAAGAGCAAAAGACAAAGAGAGAATATTAAAAGCAGCAAGAGAAAACAGTTAGTTACCTATAAGGGAGCGCCCATACGATTGTCAACTGATTTCTCCACAGAAATGATGCAGGCCAGACAGGAGTGGCAAGAAATATTCAAAGTGATGAATAGCAAGAATCTACAACCAAGATTACTCTATCCAGCAAAGCTATCATTCAGAATTGAAGATCAGATAAAGTGCTTCGCAGATAAGAAAAAGCTAAAGGAGTTCATCACCACCAAACCAATATTATCTGAAATGCTGAAAGATATTCTTTAAGAAGAGGAAGAAGAAAAAGGTAAAAATATTAATTATGAACACCAAATACACATCCATCAACAAATGAATCTAAAAATCAAGTGAATTAATATTCTGATGAACAGGATAAACTGGTGAATATAGCAGAATCATGGACATAGAGAGGGAATGGACTGACAATTCTTGGGGAGAAAAGGGGTATGGGAAGTGCAACAAGAGACTGGACAAAAATCATGCAACTATGGGAGAGGACAGTGTGGGGGAGGTGAGGGCAGCAGGTGGGATAGGCACCGGGTAGAGGGGCACTATAGGGGGAAAAAAGGGGGAACAATGTAGTTAATAAACTGAACAATAAAGATTAAAAAAAAGATTCTAACTCAATCCTTTTTGCCTTTTCTGGGATACTGAGTGACCAGAATATCCCCAAACAAGATTTTAATGGGGAGCCTGAGATTTAATTAAAAACAAATTTCTTCACGTAAGGTGGAGATGAAGATCTGAAAGGTGAAGCACTTGGGTGGCTATTCCCAGCGAAAAAGAAGATTGAGTTTCTGATGTAGGCAAAATAAATTTCATAGTCTTCAATCCATAACAGAACAATAATTATGGTGGATTTTATTGTTGTTCCATGACCTAGGGAATGATACTTGGTGTGAATCTCTTCCAAGCAATAGGTAAAGGCACAATAGCTGCTTGCATTTTCTGACTGAAAATTGGAATTTTGAAGGTTTAAATTTAATTTCACACAACTTATGTTGAAATATTTAATACAGTTTCATGACTAAGAAAATCAAAATTTCTTTGGCAGCTTTTTAATTTTCTCCTTTTAATGAAGAGGTAAATTTGAAAAAAATCTAATTCTGAGAATTATTTTATTATTTGCATTTATAAATAAATACATTTAGATGATAGAGAGTAATAATAAGTATCTAAGAAGTTAAATTCCTTTACAAATTTGTAAAGACCAGCAGGAAAGTGCAAAAGTAATACTAAGTTTGGACATCACCTAAACTCACCATTGTGAAAAGGCTGTGGTTGCTAGAATATCTGAGAAATGCATATATATTTAAGAAATCAAGAGTCCTGGGATTTCTTCAGTTGCATGGCTACTGGAGAAACTATAGAATTCTAGAACAACCATGGAAATCCTCTTTGATCAGAGACTTTTTGGATGAGAGAACAAAGAACACTGTGGGATTCTTCTTTGGCTTCTGGGACACAGGAATACTTGAATCAAAGGAGGAATGTTGACTGTTTGACATTGAAGAAAGATAGCCTTGCCCCAGCAGATTTGGCTCAGTGCATAGAGCGTCAGCCTGTGGACTGAAAGGTCTAGTGTTCAGTTCCAGTCAGGGACACATCCCTAGGTTGTGGGCTTGATCCCCAGTAGGGATGTGCAGGAGGCAGCTGATCAATCATTCTCTTTCATCATTGATGTTTCTATCTCTCTCTCCTTCTCCCTTCCTCTCTGAAATCAATAAAAATATATTAAAAAAAGAAAGCCTATCCTGAATGAGCATATTCTGCTCTTATTATATAGGATTATTATATAGGATTATTAGAATGAGTCAATTTAATACCAGTGTTCTTCTGTTTATCTTATTTGTTAGTATAAGTGCTGGAACACCACATAAAAAGTTGGTATGAATAAAAAGCTACTTTGAACTCCTTCTTCCTTATCTGCCAAAATTTATAGAGTGACCTATCATAAAAAGTTCTTTTTAATGACCTACCAGTTGATTGTTTTAGGACTTTTCCCCCAAATGTTTTTAAAGCAAATAATAGCTATCAGTCTTTGATATGGATTTGTTTCTATTAATATCTTTCTGTTGTTAATCCTCACTAGAGGATATTTTTGCATTGATTTTTAGAGTGCAAGGGAGGAAGAGTAAGAGAGAGAGAGAGAAACAGCAATCAGAGAGACACATCAATTATTTGCCTCCCACATGAGCCCTGACCAGGGCTGGGGATTAAGCATGCAACTGTGGTACATGCCCTTTACTGGAATCAAACCAAGGACTCTTCAGTCCTGAGACCGATGCTCTACCCACTGACCCAAACCAGTGAGTTCTCCATATCTTTTTTTTCATTTTAATATATTTTTTATTGATTTTTTTGCAGTATAACTTATATTTAATAGTAGTACATGTTTTCCTTTCCCCCTCCCCATCATCCTCCCCCCAGCATCCCCTACCCCCCAGCACATGTCCCCACCCACCCCCCTCCCAGCTCTAGTGTTTTTCATTCATTGGTTATGCTCCTATTCATGCATACAAGTCCTTCAGTTGATCTCCCCCAGCATCCGCCTCCCATCCACCCAAGCCTTCCCCCTGTAGCTTGACAGCCTGTTCAATGCCTCACTGCCTCTATATCAATCACTCTCCCCTGTTTCTTTTCTTCAAAAATATCTTGCCTCTGCATACTAGAAATAAATGTATAAAAACAAAAAATGTTTCAGTCTCAGTTTCAATGTCCAACTGTTCTGAGTCCCAGTTTCAGTGTCAAATAGTTCTTTATGTGTACATGTCAGCAATGGTATCCAGATGGTGAACACATCGTGGCAATGCAAGATCCATCCTCTCTGGTTTGGTCCTGGGCTGCCTGGAGCCATGCACAGCTGCCGACTGCTAGCATGGCAAGGTGTCGTCAGTGTCCCCCATCTCTGGAACAGACCCATCAGTTCCTCACAGTCACAGGAACCCACATGGTCTTGTAGTTGTTCTCTGAAAACACACAAACACATTCTCCACCAAAAGTTAACAAAGAGATCCTCTCTACAAAATAGACTTGGAATTCTTTTTATTTTTGCCTAAATGATTTTCCTTTGGCTTATTTTGACACCATGTGTGTTTTTATTGGGTGTCCTGCAGTTGGTTTTACAAATGGAATTTAGTTTACTGGAGTAAGAATTTTCTAGATGTATTTTACTTGCAAATATTCCTTTTCCACTAATATTTACAGGGTAAACTAAGATTTCTGCTTGAGTATTAAAATTGACAGTAAAATAGTAATCAAGTTTTCAGATTAATTTAAATTGGCCAAGTGAAATAAGTGAATATTCAAGAAAATTTAAGTGTACTGGACAAAAAGCTTTTCCTAAAACATTAACTAAAATATCTATTAGTAGTGAATCTCACTGTAAAATTGCCTAACATCCAAAGAACCTAAAGCAGTCATATTTGTGGGCAAAAGTTAAAATTTAAAATTACCAAGACTGCAAGATAAAATTTCCAAAAGCCCCCATTAATCAAAAAAGGGGGGAGCAGTGGGGTAATATCCTGTAAGGAAAAATACCCTGTAAGTAAAATACATCCATATCTTTTTAATTAATATCCCAGCATCTTTTTTGGGATTGTCCTTTGTTTTATTGCTTCTTAGAGTGGGGCAATTGAGTATAACAGAATTCTGGATGCATAATATGTATTTCTTTTTTTTGTACAGCGGGAGCTGCAGAATTGGGAAAGGAGAATTGACATTATAAAGTCTTAGGCTTACTGGGTGTTCAAAAAATATCAAAGATAGTTGTAACTCTAGAAATTGATTTTCTTATAATTTTCCAGGATTATAACAGTTTTTTAATATAAACCAAAGATCCCTATTTGATCATCACTGCTTTTGAAATCCTCTTAAAGCTCTATATTCTCTTTTTCAATATATTTTAAATGAATATATAAACATATTAATTACATTTTATTATAATACAATAATCTACATAATTGTATACTGATATAATGTAATTATATGTTATATAATATATTAAAATATATTAGTGTGCACTTAGGTTATTTCCATGTCTTGGCTATTGTAAATAATGCTGCAATGAACATAGGAGTGCATTTATTCTTTTGAATTAGTGTTTTGGGTTTCTTTGAGTTAAAAACTTGGACATTTTCTCATACATAGATTAAGATGTA
The DNA here is from genome assembly GCA_027563665.1 of Antrozous pallidus. Taxonomy (NCBI): domain Eukaryota; kingdom Metazoa; phylum Chordata; class Mammalia; order Chiroptera; family Vespertilionidae; genus Antrozous; species Antrozous pallidus. The sequence goes on from CM050519.1 coordinate 25,094,623, forward strand.
TTTTTTACTGAAACATCAATAAAATATGTTATGTTATTCTTAGTATGTTTCAGGAGGTACGTGATATAAATTTTTCCTGACATTAATGATGTTAATTCTGATCATATAATTAAGGTGGAGTTAGCTAGGTTCTCCACTGCAAAGTTAGTAACTTTCTCTTTCTAATTTATGGGAAATATTTTGAGACCTTGTAAATATGCTCTTCCTCAACTAAGTTTTACCTATTAGTATTGACTACCATAGGTGAATTTCTAAGTTTTCCACCTTTCTATATTTATTTGTTAGTATTTCACTGTAAAAGCAATTTTCCATTAATGAATGAATGAATGTCTCTATGCACTAAAAGATTCTTATTTTTTCATAAATTAGAACGCTGATGGTTATTTATCTTGATGATCAAATTTTTCTAGATTTGTCCTAACATCTGAAAATAATTAAGGGAGTATCCCTTGCCAGTGACTCAGTTGTTGAGCATCATCCCATGCACCAAGGGCTCACTGGTTTTATTCCTTGTCAGGGCACATCCCCTGGTTTCAGGCTCAGTTCCCATTGGGTGACATGCAAGAGGCATATGACTGATGTTTCTTTCTCACCAGTGTTTCTCTTTCTCTCCTACTCCCTTCTTCTCTCTCTAAAATCAATTAAAAAGATTTTAAAAAAGAAAATAATTAAGGGAGTAATTACTTTTCCTAGGGATGATAGAAAGGGGAAATTTAAGAGTTAATTAATAAAGAAGTTGACTTCCTCAAGACCCTATAATGTCTAACTTTCCAAAGGCCAGCAACAACTCATTAAGACACTTTAGCTTATAGGGCAAATTCCATGCAGATTCATCCTTATTTTCAGTAGTTTATATATTCATAGGCATTAGTTTTACTTAAATCAGAACTTAAATAAAATGTATTTTCTTTTTAAAACTTTTCTTCATTAAAACATTCTGTTTCTTTATGTTAAATTACTTTTTACCTGCCCCCCTCGCAGATTAATTATATGAGATATAATCCTCCTTAGTAAACTTTTCATGGATGAGTTTGTACATAGGGGTTGACCATTATATTGAGAAATATGATATTAAGAGGCATACATAATTATTTTTACACCTACATTTGGATGTATCTGAAAATACAGGAAAGTTATTAATATTCCCTTCCACATTGTGTATGTAGAGAAATTATATTTGTTTTATGATTATAGCTGCTTTTAGAAGATGAATCAGCCTTTGATAGATAGGTTGAAAATAATGATAGTTTCAATAGCTAATATTATCATGGCTCTGACATTTTTTTAAAAATTAATCCTCTACAGATGGAAAGAGACTTGATTTGGGGGGATGAGTACATAATACATTATACTGATGACGTATTATAGAATTGAATGCCTAAAATCTACATACTTTTTTAAAAAATTATTTTTATTATTGAAAGTATTGAATTTATTGGGGTGACATTGGTTAACAAAATTATATAGATGTTATATGCATAGCCTATGAAATCTATATAATTTTATTAACCAATATCATCCCAATAAATTCAATAAAATTATCAAAATAATTCTCATTTTTAACACTATACCTTCTGAGATTTAATATTTAGTCATTGGTTACATTATGAGAGGGCTTTAAAAATACAAATGTTCCTGAATGAAATAATCTAATATTTCCCCCAGCAATTCGTGTTTTAGAGTGAATACAAACTACTTTCATATGTAGATCGTTAAAATTAAAACATTAAAACTAGGGGTTATGAGATATCTTTGATAGATGTTAGGAGATAATTTTGATATACCTTCAATTTTTCCGGTAGAAAATATGAAGTAGAGAGGATACTTTGCAAAGGCATGGCAGGCACAGTGTGAATGTCAGCCTGGAAGAGTCACCTCGAGGACCATCTGGACAGAGGGACAGGGCCCCCAGAGGGCAAAGGAGGACAGCAGCAAGCAAGTATCTGTGCACAGTCAGAGAGGGGAAACCACCATCTCAACAGCACAGAAAGTTAAAGAAGCTGGGAGAGATTTTACCTATTTAATAGTGGTTATTATTGGAATCAGCATTACAGGTGGTCTGTTTTATGTGATTTTCAAAGAACTTTTTTCTTCATCCAGTTCTAATAAGATATATGGGAAAGCCTTAGAAAAGTGCAGATCACATCCCGAGGTGAAAAGTGTCTTTGGTGAGCCTGTTAAAGGATATGGGGAGATGACAGGGCATGGTCGAAGGCAGCACGTCAGTTTTATTGAATACATAAAGGATGGGCTGAAACACTTGCGTGTGAAGTTCTACATCCACGGTTCCGAGCCTGGGAAGTGGGGACAGTGCATGCAGAAGTGAAAGAGAACCCAGAAAGTGTAAATGTGAATTTCGATATATATTTGTAGACCTTGAAGCTTATCCTAGAACTATTGTCATTGAAGATAACCGATCCTAAGATATTGAAAGGCTCAGCATCCAGGCCGTTTCCTCATGGATGTTGCATGGTGCACACTTTCTGCACTAATCTGCTGGGCTCTCCCAGAGTCAGTTTTGAATACGTCAGGAAAGAGTGCAGTTCATCAGAGCAAATGGAATTGGTTAGTTCTTGCATTTAGACTAGCTGAATCAGATTTTCCTGTAGAGTTATTGCATATCTCAGGGAATCCTGGGCATCAGATAAATAAAAAAATAGAGTTAAAAAAAAGTGAAGTAGAATGAAGGTGAAAGTGGACCTAGGGATATTAGAGGAAATTGGATGTACATTTTTGGATTGATTGCCTGGGCAGAGATAAGGTTGGGAAAACATCAGAAGAAAATGAAGTTTGAAACTGTAAAAAATTTAATTTATTCTATACAATTGCCTGGGATTCATCTGACTCCTTTTATATTTGCCCCTTGACTTCATGACCTTCTTAGAGCCTTTGCTCCAGTAGGGCTACTCTGATTTCTGGGGGCAAGAGCTATTGCTTTTGATTTGTCTACTGCTGTTGGCCTGGGTTATTGTTTCTGATTTGTCTATTACTAATGATAAATTTCCCAAGTTGTGTTTAATTGAGTCCTTAATCATTCCTTTACCAGCTGTTCAGCTGCAGATACTGGTGTGCCCCTATTTTGAACCATACAAAAAATTATGCTGCATGTCATGTCTAAAGAAAATGTATTATTAATAACACTGCATTGTATATTTAAAAGTTGCTAAGAGAATAGGCATTAAAAGTTCTTCTCACACACAGAAAAAATTGTAACTATGTATGCTGATGGAGGTTAAATAGAATTATTGTGATCATTTTGCATATATACAAATATGAAATCATTATTTTGTATACCTGTTATAAATTAATTATATCTCAATTAAAATGTATTATCAGCGATGTTAGACTAGTTACATATTTTTAGGGCCTCAGTCATCATCCTCATTTTTTTCTTTTTAAAAAAATATATTTTATTGCCGAAACCTATTTGGCTCAGTGGATAGAGCATCGGCCTGTGGACTGAAGGGTCTCAGGTTTGATTCCGGGTCAAGGGCATGTACCTTGGCTGCGGGCACATCCCCAGTAGGGAGTGTGCAAGAGGCAGCTGATCAATGTTTCTCTCTCATCGATGTTTCTGACTCTCTATCCCTCTCCCTTCCTCTCTGTAAAAAATCAATAAAATATATATAATTGATTTTTTTACAGAGAGGAAGGGAGAGGGATAGAGAGTTAGAAACATCAATGAGAAAGAAACATCAATCAGCTGCCTCCTGTACACACCCTACTGGGTATGGTCCTGCAACACGCCCTTGACTGGAATTGAACCTGGGACCCTTGAGTCCTCAGGCCAATGCTCTGTTCCCTGAGCCAAACTGGTTAGAGATTCATTTTTTTTTTTTTAGATACAAAATAAGTAGACATTTACATGCAATAAATATTAATATTTCAAGGAAAACTATCCTATATAATAAAGAGGGAATATGCAAATTGACTATCATTCTGCCACAAATATGGCAGCACCCACAGCAGGTGGGGGGGGGGGGAGGGGGTCTGGAACACAAGATGGCTGCACCACAGTGGAGGCCAAATTCCCATAATGAGCCTTAATGAGTAATCAGCAGGGACTTGAGGCTACACCCTCTCTCCCCCTCCCCCACATCGCCATAAGGGATGAAAGGAACCTCATGTCATGCCCCCCCCCCCCCACACACACACACACCTGCAAGGCTTGATGGGGAACTAAGGCCATGACTCCCCCCACCCCAGGGCTTGAGAGTGGGCCTCAGGCCACACCCCTAACCTGGTGCCAGGCCAGGGGACCTCAGGCTGTGCCCCCCAGGTGAGATCATGTGATAGTTATATTATTCCAACTGGCTTATTTTGTTTAGCATAATGCCCTCCAGTTCCAGCCATGCTGTTGCAAATGATAAAAGTTTTTTCTTTTTTGCAGCAGCATTGTTTTCCATTGTGTAGATGTACAACCATTTTTTAATCCACTCATCTGCTGATGGTCACTTAGGTTGTTTCTAACCCAGCAGGCTTGCTGGGGGACCTCAGACTATGCTCTCTGCCCAACGGGGCTTGACTGAGAAACTCAGGCTGTGCCTCTTGCCCTGGTGCCAGGCAGGGGGACCTCAGCAGGGCTTGATGAGGAACCTCATGCTGCATCTCCCACCTGGTGAGGCTTGATAGGGGAACTCAAGGTGCACCTGCCACCCCAGCACTGGGCCAGGGGACATGAGGCAGGCCGGGCTTGACAAGGTGGACTGGCCGGGCCTGGATCTAGCCCAATGCTGGGAGGCTGGCTGGGTCTGGGTCTTGTGCAATTTTGAGGCACATGTGGTGGGCAGAAACTTGACTCTGAGTCCATGGTGCGCCCCAGACTCTGATAGGAGGAAGGTTTTCATACACATTTTACTAATTTTCTTTAATCTCTGACACTTCTATTATAGAGAAAGGGCAAATAGCAATATTAGAATAATTCCTCTAATTAATTCCCTTTTAATGTCCATGAATTTCATGCACTGGGCCACTAGTTTTAAATATAATAATGTTACATGCAATAAACATTAATATTTCAAGAAAAGTGATTTTAAATATAATAATATTACATGCAATAAACATTAATATTTCAAGAAAAGTGTTTTTAAATATAATATTATTATCAAAACTGTACTAACAGTATAGTATCACAAAAGTTGTAGGAAATATTTAAAATCTGCAAATAATATAATTATTTTAATTATATTTTAAAATATTTTTCTCTGTCTATTTTTGTTCATCAGTTTATGTTGTTCATTATATTCCACACATGGGTGAGATCATGTGATAGTTATATTATTCCAACTGGCTTATTTTGTTCAGCATAATGCTCTCCAGTTCCAGCCATGCTGTTGCAAATGATAAAAGTTCTTTCTTTTTTGCAGCAGCATTGTTTTCCATTGCGTAGATGTACAACCATTTTTTAATCCACTCATCTGCCGATGGTCACTTAGGTTGTTTCTAAATCTTAGCTATTGTAAAATGTGCTGCTATGAACATAGGGGTGCATATATCCTTTTTGATTGGTGTTTCTGGTTTCTTGGGATATATTCCTAGAAGTGGGATTCCCGGGTCAAGTGGGAGTTCCATTTGTCATTTTTTAAGAAAACGCCATACTGTTTTCCACAGTGACTGCACCAGTTTGCATTCTCACCAGCAGTGCATGAGGGTTCTTTTTTCTCCACACCCTCACCAGCACTTGTTCTTTGTTGAATTGTTGATGATAGCCATTCTGACAGGTGTGAGATGGTACCTTATTGTCATCTTGATTTGCATCTCTTGGATGATTAGTGACTTTGAGCATGTTTTCATATGTCTCGTGGCCTTCTGTATGTCCACTTTCAAAAAGTCCTTTGCCATTTTTTGATTGGATTGTTTATCTTCCTTTTGTTAAGTTGTTTGAATCCCCTTTAAATTTTGTATATTAGGCCCTTATCAGATATAACATTGGAAAACATGTTCTCCCATGCAGTGGACTTTCTTGTTGTTTTCTTGATGGTTTCTTTTGCTGTACAGAAGCTTTTTATTTTGATGTAGTCCCATTTGTTTATTTTCTCCTTAGTTTCCATTGCCCTAGAAGCTGTATTGGTAAATATATTACTATGACATATGTCTGATATTTTGCTACCTATGGATTCTTCTAATATTTGTATGGTTTCCCATCTTACATTTAAATCCTTTATCCATTTTGAGTTTACTTTTGTGTATAGTGTAAGTTGGTGGTCTAGTTTCATTTTTTTTGCATGTATATATCTAATTTTCTCCATACTGTGTATTGGAGAGACTGTCTCGACTCTATTGTCAAATATTGATTGAGCCTAGTGGTTTGGGATGATTTCTTGGTTCTCTATTATGTTCTATTGGTCTATATGTCTCTTCTTTTGCCAGTACCAGGCAGTTTTGAGAATAGTGGCTTTGTAATATAGCTTGATATCTGGTATTGTGATACCTCCAACTTTGTTCTTCTTTCTCAGGATTGCTGAAGTTATTCAGGGTATTTTTTAAATTCCAGATGAATTTTTGGAGAATTTATCATAGGTCTGTGAAATACTCCATTGGTATCTTAATAGGGATTGCATTGAATCTATAGATTGCTTTGGGTTTTACGGACATTTTAATTATGCTGATTCTACCAATTTATGAACACAGTATATTCTTCCATCTGTTCCCTCTTCCTCTACCTTTTTTTTTTTTTTTCAGTGTTCTGTAGTTTTTCGAGTAGAGGTCTTTTAGCTTCTTAGTTGATTGAGTTTATTCCTAAGTGTCTTAATTTTTTTTGGTGCAATGGTATTGTTTTTTAGTGTCTCTGTGAGTTCGTTATACTATCTAATTAAAGAGTAATATGCAAATTGACCATACCTTTGCTATGCCCAATAAGCCACGCCCACCAGATAATCACAGGGCAAGAGGCCGGGCTGGGTGGGGCTGTGGGTAGGGCTGACCAGCCATGGCGGGCCCCATCGGATGGATCAAGGGGCCCTGTGATGGTGCCCGCCACCCAGGCCCTGGGGTTAGGCCTGGCCTGGATGAGGGAGGCGAGGGCACAGAAGGGGTGAGCCAGGCGCCCTGTGAACATGAACACCTCCTGAGCCGGGGAGCAGCCAGTGAGATATGTGCCTGAGGTTGCTTGGCTGCAGAGTGGAGGGGTCAGGAGTTGAATCCAGGTGTGTTTCTGCCCGCAGCTCGTCACCTCTCCACTGTGCCTGGCCGGGCTTGCAAAATGATGCCACCTGCGGATGGTGATGCTTGCCAAGTCTAAGCTGGGTCCTGAGGCTGGGGAGGGCAGCGGAGGGAAGCATCTCAGCTTCTGCCTCCCAGAGTTCCTAGACTCCAGTGGGAGGCCAGCCATGGAGACAGGAGAGGAGCCAGGACACAGCCCCTGAGACAGAGGAGACCGGGCCGCACAACCCAGCCCGGCCTGTGTGCAGAGCAGAAGCAGGGAGTGCGGGAAAGGAAGTGAGAAAGGTGAGAGCTAACACACAAGCGGGGGGATATCTCCATGGGCCAGAAAGGCACTGCACCCAGACCATCTGCAGACCCAGGCCTGGACTCCACCAGGCGTGTGTGGCCCCACTGCTGGGGTAAAGGGGCCAGAGTTCCCCTCAGAACAGGACCCTGGAGCTGGGCTCACTGCCTGCCCTTAAGGGACAGTGATGGTTTGGGTCCGGAGGATGCTATCAGAGCCGCACTCAGCCTGAGCACCGGACCCAAGCACTGGGCGAAGGAGCTCTGTTTGCTGTCCCCATTGCTGGTTCTGACCCTGGGCCTCCCGCCCTGTAACATCCAGAAATCCGGGAGACAGAGGGCTGAGCTCAGAGGCAAAAGCAAGCCCCAGGCCTCGGGCTGTCTGACTCAGGAAGAACTCGCAACCCGACACCTGGGAAACCTGTGGGCCCAGGGCACTAAGGAAACCAGTAAATAAAAGCCCCCACCTACATGTAGGATGAATTCACCACAAGTAACGGAACCATGTGGCGTGGTCCGACAGAGACTTTAACACAAATCCACGGAGGAGGCGCCAAGAGCAAAACCTAGAAGCAGCTTCCACTCCCTCATCATTGATGCTTCTATCCTTCTCTCCCTGCCCTTTCCTCTCTGAAATAAAATTTTAAAAAATCGATCAATCACAGGGCCCTGCAATGGCCGGGTTATTTACATAGTGTAACTCAGGTAAAGCATGTGGATGATATATAGACAACAAATTTTCTTCAATCTCTACTTCATTCAATATCTTTCATTTCTGTATAGATAGAATAGAATCACAGCATGAAAAACACACAATCTTATATGCATTTATTCTATTATAAACATTTATTGAAAGCGTCTCAAAAGCTAGCCACCTTAATCATATATACACTATGCTGACCTTGTTTATGTTTCCTGTGAACTATAGGGTAGTAATATTTTAAAATTAATATTTTAAGTGGTGCTCCAACCTAATCCCAAAGGTCCAATATTGAGGCAGGAAAGGTAGAATAAGGAACAGAGGTCCTGGGCTCTACCCCTCCACTCCCTTTCTAAGTTAGAACTGTGTGGATGGGAGCGTGGCTAGACACCTACTCCCTATCCTCCCCTTTTGCCTTTCCTAATGCATTGCTTTCCTTTTAGGTCAGAGTAGTGCTGATATGACTTGTGGCTAGACACCTGCACTTTGGCTTCTCTGAGTCCTCTGGCATCAATATGAGTTTGGTGATTAGAATATCTGAGGTTTCATTGTAGATACACTCTAATGTATTTAAGGTCCTATGTCCTTTGTGCCCTAATATATAAAAATTGTATTCACAGGCACAATTAAGATAAAACATTTTTTTCTGTGCTTAATCATCGTCCCTGTAGATGTATGCCCTGATCCTCATCTTATTCAGAGGAGGTAGCAATGGTGAGTGAAGCATAAGCATTCACTGATTGGCCACTGCATCAAGATCTGTGGATTATTTCAAAGGATGCAGTTAGCAGTCCTGAGGAACAAGGCAGGTGGAATAAACACAAGTGACCAACCAGATGGGTATATATATATCTGTAAACTGAGAACATGAATGCAACACCTGCAGCTGTACAGAGCTGATATTCCTGAATCTCAAATGACAGTGAAGTGGTTAGGCGACTGTGAGGTTTGTTTGATTATGTTAAGAAAACTTTCAAAAAGAAATAAATACTTTTCTAGAGTTGTGAATTAAAGGGACTGAGAATAAGAATGGATTATCTCAGCATGTAAATCAATTAATGACACAGGTTTTCTTGACAGTAGTGGAGCCTACAAAATCCACATAAACACTTGTAAGTGAGAACAGAACAATTGGGGAAAGCATTATTTATAGATGATTAAAAACTGAGCTGAATTTCTTCCATAGGAAATGATTACATTAAGAGCACTTAGAGAAAGTGGCTTTTGTTTTGGTTTATTTATGGTTGGAAAAGAGTCTGGAAGCCTCGATGGCAGTAAATTTGGATACATCAGAGACTGTGAAGTTGGAAAGACCTTGGTCTAAATCTTTGCTGAGCCACTTACTAGCTAAAGGCTTTGTGGCAGGGAGGGATCACACCTTCCATGTGTTTCAGTATCTTAATCAATGGAGGATAGGGTCTATGTTTTAGGATGAGGATTTGAAGCTTGACTTTTTTTTTCTATTATAATTTTAGGCCTTGAGAAATAACTACTATGTTGCTTAAAAGTAAGGGTAAGATCGGTATTTAAGAATCAGGTGAAATATGCAATGTTCATTGAAACATAATTCACTAGCCCATGAAAATCCTTAGTTGAAATGAATGCTTACACACAGTATGTTGGTTAAGGTTTACTAAGACCACTTAAGAATATTGATTTAAACTCAATGCAGAGATAGAAAGTTTTTATCCTGTTTAAAATTGGTACTTCCTATTTTCTTGGAAATTCTGAATGTACTCATAGAAGTTATTCTTAAATATGATTTGATCCTCTGACCCTTGTGGTTAAGTTATACTTTGGAAGGTACATTTCAGATCTGTCAACCTTCTAGGTTACCTGGTGAGAAAAAATCAAGGTGTTCATTGTGAGACATTATTATGAGGTATGTTATGAGATTTGAGAATTAAATTTATAAAAATTAAAGTTTCACTATACTTATATAAAATAAAGAAATATTAGATGAAAATAATATTAAAGAACCTATGTCCAGTTTTGTCAATTATAACTTTTATAAATGTAAGTAATATTGAGAGCTCTTTAATGAAGGACAAACTATGGATACTCTTGAACTTTCAAAATAAACTTTAGTCATAATTTTAAATGTTCACATATTAATATTTGCAAAATAAATGAATTATTGCTTGAAATACTAAATGTTTCGAAAAGCAAATATCTTGGTATAATTCTTTGGCTTGTTTTACTTTGTTGTGGGCCCTGAAAAGATACCAACAGGAGTTTATTCATCTCTTAGATTTTTAGAAATAAAATTTGATCTTATTGGGGTTTTTTTTGGTTTGTTTGTTTTGGTGGGGTTTTTTTGTTTCTCAGTGAAAAATACTTAGGAATAAAGTAGTTTTTTCCTAAAGGACTAAAGGAGCTAAAGGTCTCTGTTTCTGTGCCAATTCCCAGGGTTATTGCCAATGATTGCTAAGGTATAAAGAGCTGCAAAAAATCAGCAGAGGTTGGTAAATAGTTTGCTACACAATAACTCTAACATCACTTTGCAAAAGCAACTGACAAATGACCATTAGTGTCAGACAGAAGATTTAAAAAATCATTTCTTAACTACACTTATTGAGGATTTTGAAGATAATCAGTGGAAATACATTTTTTTCTAATGTGTTTCTTCTTTAATCTATAGTTGTTAAGGAATTACCACTTATAATTTATCTACCACCTGTCTTGAAATCTGATAACATGATAATACAAATAATTAGCAAGATTTGCGCAGTACAGAAAAGTATATTTCCTGACATATTTAAGCTAATAGAGTGAAGTTACACTGATAATATTCTATTTCTGTTTCATCTCTGAAGACAATAAGTATTCCCTTTTAATCCTGTTTAGATCAAAATGAAGTTCACAGGTTTATTCCAGGAGTTTATATACACAAATGAAATGGAGCTTTGTTGAATTAGCTCCCCAGAGAGCAAGAGTTTAGGTTTTCATGTAGAGAAGAGCTTTGTGAGGAAAACATCTCCATCTGTCTTTCAAACCTATTTATCTTCCCATTTTTCAGTATAATTTAATTTGTTAATTTATCTAACCAGAATAGAATTCATAAGGTTTTACTTCGTATTATCCAGTGTTTGGGCTAAAACAAGATTGAATTTGTACCCTATAGTCTCTATATGACCATAAATGAATTTTTCCGTTTTTCTTCTTCATGATTCTTAATTTAGATGTTTTTAAATCTTAAAATAAGGAATACGTAATTTTAAAGACTAAGAGAAGCAGTATCAACAGTTTTTGAATAAATATAATTTAAGCAGTTAAACTAGTATTTATGATGATTTTGCACTTCAGTGTAAATATAGTGAGGAGTAATGTTAAGAATAAATTGTGATACAAAATAAACTTGAGTGCTTTGCAGCCATCTGTGCCAGCAGGCAGGATCAGTATTTTCTCTTCTGGTGTAGGTTTAATGTCCTTTCCCTCCAAACCTAGTGTAACATCAACTGTCATTTTATTTTATCTTATCTTTTGTACAATTGGAATTAAAAAAAAGCAAAACCATGTGACAACTTGCTAATGAATTTTTTATTCTCGTACACTCTAAGGCGATTCTGATTCTTACAAATAAATGGTGCCCAGTGGTACACTTGTCCCTATACCAGTGTGTCCTCAAATTGGGATGGAAAAAAGGGTGAGAAGATTTTTTTAATATAGTTTATTGATTTTTTTACAGAGAGGAAAGGAGAAGGATAGAAAATTAGAAACATAAATGAGAGAGAAACATTGATCAGCTGCCTCCTGCATACCCCCCATGGGGGGATGTGCCCACAACCAAGGTACATGCCCTTACTGGAATCGAACCCGAGACCTCTCAATCCATTGAGCCAAACTAGTTTCAGCAGGATTTTTAAAATTATAAATTCAGCTACCCATAGTCAGCATCTTAAAATAAACTAATTTATATCTTTACTTTGGGATTATTATATATATTTCATTTCAGCATTTTCTTTACTAAAATTCTTTCCTGTTTAATTTTTTATGAAGGTTTTGATTTTGCTTTACTACATTTTGTGCTTAAATAATATAGGTTCCCTTCACTCATACATTTAACAAGGGCTTATAATGTCAATATTTTAATCTTGGTAACTGCATCTTATTGATGATGAAATCATCGTGGCTGCCTTTTTATTACTGGGCAAAGAAAATTAACGACATTTATACTTTCTGATAATACATTACTTGAGTAAGAACTCAACACATGCTTTTAAGAAAAAAAGTCACCGTGAGAAAAGTTATTCTTTTGTAAACATAATCAATGTTAATTTCTAGGGTTTTTCAAAAGCCTCTTTATTTTTATTCACAGCTGGTTCAATTCTCAATCGCTGTTTGCTTGTGAACTTGGTGTGACGGTATCTATATGACTGGACAAAAATCAAGAGATTTAGTTCATTTTATAGATGCACGCTGTATGAATCTCTGTTCTGTTTATTATTGGTGTAGGGCAAGAAAATTAACTTTCTCTCTAACCTTCTAGGTTCTTGGCTAATGCCCCACTCCCATAATAAAAAGCCAAATTAGCAGGAAGAAAATAAAAGTTTAATGACATTACTAGAGAACTGTTGCACGAAGATTTGTGCAATAGGCATTCCTTTCCCTGGCAGCCGGCACCAGTTTTCCTCTGACACTCAGGACTCTAGCTGCAGTGGAGCTAAGCCTGCAGCCTGCAGCCTGCAGCCTGCAAATCTTGGCTCCGGCCACAGGTGGAGCCTTTAGTCTTCAGTCTTCGCTTGATCCTCCATATGCAAAATAACCCACTATCTTTGTTAGGTTAATTTGCATGCTTACTCCTAATTGGTGGACATCACTGAAGTATGGTCAATTTGCATATTTCCTTTTTATTAGTGTAAATATCTCTGTATACATAGGAGAAATTCAGGAAAACTGAATAACTCCCTAAACTGGCCCACACCACCACCTTAAATACCATCTGCCACTAATGCCAGTGAAGGAAGATTACCAGGAAAAACACAGTAACCAAGGACAAGGTTGTTATGTAGATTTAAGTCATTGCCTTTTCCATTGATAAGAGTTTCTAGGGATTTAGTTATCCTTTTCCTGCTGCAGGGAGAAGACACCCTTAAGAATAGATATTTCCCTTATAAATGTAAACGTCTCTTACAAAAGGCTAATAACGTCTTTTTTTTTTAAAGCAATTTTTTATCTTTATTGTTCAGTTTATTAATTACATTGTTCCCTTTTTTTTTCACCCTATAGTTCCGCTCCACCTGGTACCCATCCCACCCTCCGCCCTCACCACTCTCCCCTGTCCTCTCCCATAGTTGCATGATTTTTGTCCAGTCTCTTGCTGCACTTCCCACACACCCGTTCTCCCCAAGAGTTGTCAGTCCATTCCCTCTCTATGTTTGTGATTCTGTTACATTCACCAGTTTATCCTGTTCATCAGCTTATTAATTCACTTGATTTTTAGATTCATTTGTTGATAGATGTGTATTTGTTGTTCACAATTTATATTTTTACCTTTTTCATCAGCATTTCATATAATATTGGTTTGGTGGTGATGAACTCCTTTAGCTTTTTCTTATCTGCAAAGCACTTTATCTGACCTTCAATTCTGCATGATAGCTTTGCTGGATAGAGTAATCTTGGTTGTAGATTCTTGCTGTTCATCACTTAGAATATTTCTTGCCACTCCCGTCTGGCCTGCATTATTTTTGTTGAGATATCCGCTGACAATTGTATGGGTGCTCGCTTATAGGTAACCATCTGTTTTTCTCTTGCTGCTTTTAATATTCTCTCTTTGTCTTTTGCTCTTGGCATTTTAATTATGATGTGCCTTGGTGTGGTCCTCTTAGGGTTCCTATATATTGGGGTTCGGTGTGCTTCTTGGACTCTTAAGTCAATTTCTTTCACCAGGTGTGGGAAGTTTTCGGTCACTATGTCTTCAAATAGGTTTTCATTGTCTTGGTCTCTCTCTTTTTCTGGCACCCCTATAATTCGGATGTTGGTATGCTTGAGGTTGTTCCAGAGGCCCCTTACACTATCTTCAATTTTTTGGATTCTTTTGGTTTCTTGCTTTTTCAGCTGAGTGGATTTTACCTCTTTGTATTTCAAATCTTGAACTTGGTTCTTGGGGTGCTCCAGAGCACTTTTAGGTCTTTGTATAATATTTTTTATTTCAGTCAGTGTATGCTTAATTTCTGGTTGGTCCTTTTTCATATCCTTGAGAGTCTCCTTTATATCCTTGAGGGTCTCCTTCATTTCCTTGTAGGACTCATTCATTTCCTTTGTGGTCTTGCTTATTTCCTTATAGGACTCGACCTTTTCTAGGAGCCTCTTGAAAAGCAAAAGGCTAATAATTTCTATTTTATTTTCAGAACTTCTTTCATATCTGCTGTGTTTTAAAATTGACTAGCTCAAAATAATCCTTATGCCAAAACACATATTTCAAGGTGGAAAACCCTACTTCATTTTACTCCCTTGTTTGACACAACTGATACAACTGAACAAAGGCCCTGATTTTATTGATTAGAACATAAAAAAAAATTTCTAATGGGTATCAGAAGCATAGATTTATTTGTTTGTTAAAACCAAACCAATTTAAAAAAATTGATTCATGAGATAAGAAATCTTTACTTTATATAATAAATATTAACAAGATGTAAATAGGATAAAGTTGTTAACATAAAAAACAAACAAACAAACAAAAACATTGAAACCTGTAAAGAATTTTTGTGAGTCTATTTGAGCCAAACTGTCGACATTTGCTGGAAAGCAGTACTTCAATAAATTGAGATAATGCTCTGGAGAATGGCAGGTTATATTTGTATTTATACAATCAAAGAAAGGGATGTAGGTGGGTTTCATGAAATCTATTGGTGATAGATTAAGGAGGTGGGATAAAGCAAAGAGGGGAAAACCCTGGGATTGGATAAAAAGTAAGATGATGGACACATACTTAGGTGAGTATAGGAACAATTAACAAGATAATGAAGGAATTTGTGGTAACTGTCCTGGCAACCTCCACATTAGGTTGTGCCCCCAAGGGGTCTGGAAAAGGGAAGTTACAAGTTAGCCAGACATTTCAAAAGGTATGTTATTATAGATGCAAAAAGACAGATAGGCTCAGTTAAGGCAAAGGTTGACCTTGTCAGTGAAGATACCAGCCTGGGAGGTGACTAATCACCACAACTGCTTTTAGTTAAAGTTTAATTTCAGACCATCCTTGTGGTTACCATAGTTCTCTGAGTCTTCAAGACTGCTATGCAGGCCTTCCCTGAGCCTGTGAAATTAGCATGTGGCCCCTTCCGTCCACACTGTCAAGAAAAAAATTACTACTGTTAATTTCTGTTTAGGGACATTTTTTTCTTCCAAAGGTAAATTTTATATATATATATATATATATATATATATATATATATATATATATATATATATACACACACCCCCTTGTAAACACAGGCATTTGTTATATTATCATTTTTATATTACAGTGTAAGTCAGTAAGCTTACATTTTAATCAGTTGCTATTCTTGGAAAGTCCTCTGTGCAGGAGGACTTTGAAGAGAAATCAACATTTGAATGGAACTAAAATTGTGAAATTCCAATATGGTAAGACAAATTGAGGTAGAGCGTAAATGAGGATGAAAAAGAAGGATCTGACAGGGTCAATATTTTCATTTCTATGTAGTCAGTAAATGTGGGGTGGTTAAAGGATGGTAATAGCCGTTGACCAAGAGAGCCTTAACCTTCCCCTCAGCTTGACTAAACTTTCAACAGGTCCCTGGCCTCTCTTTTCTTAGAGCACTTACTTTATAAAACTATTAATTGTAAAAATTCTTTTTCTTGTCTTTGTTCATATATGTAAATATTCTTTTAAAGACTCTTGTAAAGCCCTAACTGGTTTTGCTCAGTGGATAGAGCATGGACCTGCGGACTCAAGGGTCCCAGGTTTGATTCCTGTTAAGGGCATATACCTTGGTTTTGGGCAGATCCCCAGTTGGGGGTTGCGGGGGTGCAGGAGGCAATTGATCGATGTTTCTCTCTCATTTATGTTTCTAAATCTCTATCCTCTCCCTTCCTCTCCGTAAAAAAATCAACAAAATACATTAAAAAAGAAGAGATTCTTGTTAATTTTACAAACCAGGAATGTCTTTCTCAACAACCTAGAAGCCATCCCATCAAAAGTAATCATCAAAAAAAAAACTATTTTCTCATAGTCTAATTTTAATGGGAGCCAATTAGCAAACACAATTGGCCTAACAGAGAAAACCATTTGCAAACTCAACAATAACACAAAATGTTCAACATATCCCATTGATCAACCTCCTCCTCCTAACATCTTTCTTTTGCTGGCACTTAAAACCTCTCTCACCTTTTGTTTTAGAGAAGTTAAGCTCACGCTTACTTTTTTCCCCTACTGCTATAGCCTTGTGTCTTAGCTCATGCCATTTACCAGAAAAGGGCCCTGGCCCATAGTGGGTCTGCCTAGGGTAAGTGGGTTCTTGACTTTATGCAAGAAAGATTTTACAACGTGAGTTCAGGTGATTTTGAGGTATGCTTATTAAAGACAGGAACAGTGAAACAGGAAGAAGTGCCTCAGATAGAAGAAGCACCAGGAAAAAGCGTAGTCTAGGCAGGGCAGCTTCAGCTGGGAAGAAATGAGCTGAGCTGGGGCTGTTTTCATTCAGTGGGAAGTGGTAGAAGAGGGGGCTTTGGAAGCAAGTTCAGGAGGTTAGCCTGAATGAGCTGCTGATGCCCATTGCTCTCCTGATTGCAAGTCTTGTGTGGTCCCTTAGAATTCAGGAGATGTATGCCTATGGGGAAAGAGGAAGGGGAAGGGAAAGATAGGAGTGAACTCTCAGTAAAAAAGGCTAAGGACCTTTGTTTTAAGGCTGAGAGTTTAAGGGAGGTCTTAGGGGAGGATCTTAATAGAATATTCATCAATTTTATGCTGATGTCCCAAATGAGATTTATTCTCTTAGTTTGTCTGTCTTTGGGTATGGTTGGTACAAATGGCACTAATTAGATTTCTGCTGTCTATATCCCTGAATAGGGTGATTTAAGCTATTTACCTTCTGATTGTGGAGGAGAAGTTCAAACCATTTATTCTTAAGTGTCCTTGGTTTAGGAGAGATAGGATTTACTAAATGGCTATGAACTGCTTGACCATTTAACTGTCTGTCACAGTTTCCCTATTCTACTTGTGAAGGAAATTTCCTAGCTCCTTACTATCCTGCCTCAATGCCACCATAACAAAATAACATAGACTAGGTGGCTTACATAATATAAATTTATTTTTCATGTTTCTAAAGCCCAGGAAGTCAAAAATTAGGACCATTATAAGGGCTTTAGTTGTAGCTTACAGGTTGCTGCCTTCTCACATGGCAGAAAAAGAGAGGGAGTAAGAAAGCTATGTTAAGTCTCCTTTTATGAAGGGGCTCCATCATTAGGGTCCCACCATCTAGACCTCATCTAAACCTAATCACCTATCAAAGGACCCATCTCTAAATATCATTACATTGAGCATTAGAACTTTAATATAGAATTTGGGGGGGTGGAGGGAGGACACAATTCAGTTCAGGGCACCTTGAATAAAATTTTTCCTTGATTGTTTGACTGTTTCTGGTGCAGTTTTGCTTTCATAAAACCAACTGCCAAGAAAGAATGATTTCATGGATGAAAACAATGTTTCACTCTCTATTCTTGATGTCACATTGGAATAAGAGTAGGCAAAGGAAAGAGATGCACTGTGCTTTATTCACGCATTTTACATTGTTCACTAGAGGCCCAGTGCACAAAATTCATGCACTGAGGGGGCGTCCCTCAGCCCGGCCTGTGCCCTCTCACAGTCTGGGAGCCCTTAGGGGATGTCTGACTGATGGAAGTGGGACTAAGCTGCAGCTGGACATCCTTAGCGCTGCTGCCGAGGTGGGTGAGGCTTCCACCACTGCCTCTGCACTGGCCAGCCATGAGCCTGGCCTCTGGCTGAGCAGTGCTCCCCCTGTGGGAGCACACTGACCACCAGGGGGCAGCTCCTGCATTGAGCATCTGCCACCTGGTGGTCAGTGGGCATCATAGCAACCAGTTGTTCTGCCATTTGGTCAATTTGCTTATTAGCCTTTTATTATATAGGACTAGAGGCCCAGTACACAAAATTTGTACATAGGAGGGAGAGGTGTATGTGTGTGTGTGTCCCTCAGCCAAGCCTGCACTCTCTCCAATCTGGGATACCTTGAGGGATGTCTGATTGTCTGAGCAATTAGACATACCTGTCTTAATTATTGGATAGCAAGAGTGTGCATTAGAAGGCATATTATTGGCATAGATTTAGATTGCTAACCCCCCTCCCCCAAATGTTTATATTTCCCATCACTTTCTCTTGCTTGTTCTCTTGGGATTCTTATTGCAGTGGGCACACTCTCCTGGCTCCCCTGAATTCGTTCACATTGCCCAAAATGATGAGGACCCCACACCAATGAGCTAATTGACTGTAAATAGCCTAATGCTATAACCAGACATAGCTCTGCCATGGAATGGAAACTGTGGACACTTGCTTTGCTTCTAACTCTACTGAATCCCCAGCTGTAAATCTTCAAGGAATGGATTAAAGAAAATGAGACTTTGAAAACCCAAGGATATAATTTCATTAAAATAAATCTTTCCACCACATCTCATTCTCCAATGAGGGCCTCTGTGAATGCTTATTTCAGCAGTACCCCAATAATCCTACTTCCACTAACAACAGGGAAAGACCATCCATGTATTTCTTTGATAACAATATGACAGCTAATTAGGATGTAATTCAAGATTTGAACATAGACTTCCTAATGATGTGTAATTAAAGTTTTCACTAACTCATTTCAATGAGATTAGATGTAAATGTGGTTTGAAAAATAAGACCTGAAGGTTAGAAAAAAGTGGTTAAAAATATATAAAAATATATACTTAACATATATACATATACATATAAACGTGCATATATATATATATATATATGTATATATATACACACACACACATATATATAATCTTTATTGATTTTAGAGAGGAAAGGAGAAGGGAGAAAGAAACAGATATATCAATAATGAGAGAGAATAATCCATTGGCTGCCTCCTGCATGTTCCCCACTGGGGATCAAGCCTGCAACCAGGCATGTAACCTTGACCAGAATCAGACCTGGGACCCTTCAGTCCACAGGTCAACACTCTGTCCACTGAGCCAAACCAGATAGGGCTACCTAATACTTTTGAAAACACATATATAAGACCGGTAATTGTGTTACTGAGGTTTGTTTTTGTTTTTTGAAAATTCCAGTCAACAAATTAATTATATCAATTTAGAGAAACCAGTGTAATTGCTAATTAGAGGATACTCTGGGGAAAAAAACCCCAGCCACTTGTATTTTAATTAGGGACAATCAGCATGAGACCAAAGAAAAGAGATCCTAACAAACATTTGAAAAAAACACATTTTAGAAGTAAGAAAATAGTCATGAATTGACTCCTATATTTTCAAAGCTCCATGAAGACTGCTGGCTCAACTGTTGTCCCTTGATATTGATGAAATATTTTCTAGTTAAAATTCTTGAAATTTAGAGATGAAAATACCTAAATTGAAACATTCAATTATAGAAAACAAATTATTGTGAGTGGACTTTTTTTCTGTTATAGATAGAAATGTAAGACTAGAAGGTATTATAATTAAATATTTAGCCATTCTGAGAGGATTTCATAGCTAAGACATGTGAAGCAGAAGAAACTTTATTTCTCCACTTTGCATATTGAAGACCTCCAGGAAAGAATGTGCTGTTTATTGATAAAGCACTTAGGGCAATAGTAGTTAAACTCTCAACAGATAGCCCAAATTAGTTTTGAAAAACACATGGCTGAGAACACTTTTGAATTTGAAAAGATATGCGAGTTGACAATGTATAGATTAATGACAGGAAGAGAAGGATCTGTAGACTTCTTGAGATCTCTTTCGGGGTAACTAAGAGAAAGAGAGCTGAAAGGACCAAAGTTTTGCCACTCCCAACATGTGCCTTTTTAAATATTCATTTTAAGCTACTTATTAAGAAACAGAAGACTTAGAAAGAATCTTTGACATCCCCTTGCCCCTCTTTTCCTGCCTAAGAGATGCAGATGGAAAAGCTTGCTTCAGGAAGGGAATCTTAGCCACATTTACCTTAAGAATTTTCACCTTAGCCTAATTTGAATTAAATATGGTAGTTAGGAAGGCTCCAAACTGGAGCCTATTAACTAAAATCCTCCTGGAGTCCCATTTTTCTGGGTTGCTTAGCAGGAATTTACCTGCTACATGTGTTCAGTTTCTTTCTATATGTAGTATGATAGCAATCATCTCAGGTAAAAACTGCAGTTTTAACTTTAATCATGCTTTTTGGGTTCTGTACTTATTTGCTTACTAAAACAATAGGGAAGTTATTTTGATTTTCTGAACTTATGTATGCTATCCCAATCGATTGAATACTCCATGGTAGGTGGTTTTGTTGTGGGGTGACCCGTGAATGACGACCAGACAGTCCAAGTGGAAATTTAGGAAGCCTTTATTTCGAACGCGATTCCGGGCTCAAGTCTCCACTGGCATAGCAGCGAGCAGCAAGAGCCCAGAACTTTTGCAGCAAGCACTTTTTATCCCCAATACAGGGGGACTTGGCAGTTTGTGATTGAACAAGCTCTTAACAAGGGGTTAGTTACATAATTTGTAAGCTATGGAAAATTTCAGTTAGACAATCAGTTAGGAAGACAAGGATGAGTACTAAGGGGGCTATTGTTTTTTTTTCATCTTTATTGTTCAGTTTATTAATTACATTGTTCCCTTTTTTCCCCCTTATAGTTCCCTTCCACCTGGTACCCATCCCACCCTCCGCCCTCACCCCCCTCCACTGTCCTCTCCCATAGTTGCAGATTTTTGTCCAGTCTCTTGCTGCACTTCCCACACACCCTTTCTCCCCAAGAGTTGTCAGTCCATTCCCTCTTTATGTCTGTGATTCTGTTACATTCACCAGTTTATCCTGTTCATCAGTTTATTAATTCACTTGATTTTTAAATTCATTTGTTGATAGATGTGTATTTGGTGTTCATAGTTTATACTTTTATCTTTTTCTTCTTCCTCTTCTTAAAGAATATCTTTCAGCATTTCATATAATATTGGTTTGGTGGTGATGAACTCCTTTAGCTTTTTCTTATCTGCAAAGCACTTTATCTGACCCTCAATTCTGCATGATAGCTTTGCTGGATAGAGTAATCTTGGTTGTAGATTCTTGCTATACATCACTTTGAATATTTCTTGCCACTCCTGTCTGGCCTGCATCATTTCTTTTGAGAAATCCGCTGACAATTGTATGGGTGCTCCCTTATAGGTAACTAACTGTTTCTCTCATGCTGCTTTTAATATTCTCTTTTTGTCTTCTGCTCTTGGCATTTTAATTATGATGTGCCTTGGTGTGGTCCTCTTAGGGTTCCTATATATTGGGGTTCGGTGCGCTTCTTGGACTCCTAAGTCAATTTCTTTCACCAGGTGGGGGAAGTTTTCAGTCACTATTTCTTCAAATAGGTTTTCATTGTCTTGCTCTCTCTCTTTTTCTGGCACCCCTATAATTCGAATGTTGGCATGCTTGAGGTTGTCCCAGAGGCCCCTTACACTATCTTCAATTTTTTGGATTCTTTTGGTTTCTTGCTTTTTCAGCTGAGTGGATTTTCCCTCTTTGTATTTCAAATCTTTAACTTGGTTCTTGGGGTGCTCCAAAGCACTTTTAGGTCTTTGTATAATATTTTTTTATTTCAGTCAGTGTATGCTTAATTTCTAGTTGGTCCTTTTTCATATCCTTGAGAGTCTCCTTCATATCCTTGAGGGTCTCCTTCATTTCCTTGTAGGACTTATTAATTTCCACGTTGGTCTTGATCATTTCCACATTGGTCTTGATCATTTCCTTGCAGGTCTCGTTCATATCCTTGAGGGTCTCGTTCATTTCCTTTGCGGTCTTGCTTATTTCCTTATAGGCCTCGACCTTTTGTTGGAGCCCTTGAGAAGCCCTATAACCGTGGTTTTGAATTCCATGTCCAGTAGTTTTTTTTTCCTCCATTTCTTTCACATCTGATTTCTTTCCATGTCGCTGCATGGTGGCTGCTTCCCTGAGTTGGTCAATTAGCTTTGTGTGGTAGACTTCCTACTAGGGACAGTGGCTCAGCCTCCCCAGTTACCTGAGGTGGATATGGGTTGCACAGTCTTGCTGAAGTTAAGCTCAGGTTAATCGTTGTTAGCACTTGGAGGGGTTGACCTCCAGGCCAATTGTCTGTGAAGTTCAGCTATGCTCAGGTTGGATGGGCGGAGTATCCGGCCCAAGCAGACAGCGTTAGCTCCGCCCTATGTGGCTCCAGGGACTCTGTGCCGGGGGCAATGGCTGCCAGCACCTCTGAGAGAGAGCTGCTGCCAAGCTCCACAGGCTGCCGGGGAATTCAGACTCTCCCCAAATGAGTCTGCACACCTAATGTCTCACCCAGGGTTGTAAAACAAAGCAGTCTGACTGTTTCCCGAATGAGAGAGCAAGTCACGAGTGCTCTTTATGCAGTTACGCAGCTGCGCTGTTTCCAAGGTCATGTGCAAGCTCGCCTTCTCCACAAGCCGGCAGATCCTTGCAGCGCCCGAGCTTCGGCGTGCCCTCCCACTGTCCAGTTTTTACCCCGTATGATAGTGGGTTCCCTGGACTTCGCCTAGAGCTGGAGAATCAGTCCAGTGGGACGTCTTTGTCTCCTCGTTCGAGAAAACTGGCCGGTTTTCAGCCGCCTGCCCTATCTGCTGGTGTGCACTCCAAACCTCTCTGCGCAAATCTTCATCATTGTCCACTGCTGCTCCTCCGAGTCACAGTGTCTTATCTTCACTTTTATTTGTGGAATTTTCACTCGGCCAGCTTTCTGGTGATTCTGGAAGGTATTTGTTCTTTCATTAAGTTGTAGTTTTAAAATTGCTGTGTATGACGGTAAGATAGGTGTTTTGCGTATGCTGCCATCTTGGTTCTTCCTAAGGGGGCTATTGTTACAGAACTATTCTAAGAATTGTAGGCGTTATGCTTGGCTGAAGCATGTCAAACCACACCTCTGGCTGTGAGCCACCTGTAGGGCCTAGCTTTTCATGGCCAAGGTCTGTCCTGGCAGTGTCCTTATGCCAGAACAGTTTGAATATCCCATTGATTGTGATCTTACTGGTTATTGAAGCATGTTCTTCTGAACCCGGGAACCAGGACAGCACAATTACCCTAAATTGTCTCAGTAGCTACAGATAATGCCTTTTGGTTGGCTCAACAGTCCGAAGACCAGGACAGCACAATTATTCTAAATTGCCTCAGTGGCTCCAGGTAATGTGTTTCTGTTGATTCATTGATCCCTAGACCCAAAACTATACTTAATCTTTATAGATAACTAACTTGCTCAATTTTGCTTCTGTAACTGCTTTGTGCAAACCAGATTCCTCATTCCAAACCCAAATATGTAATCAATACCTTTGTGATATTCTGCAGATAAGCCAGTTGTGATGAACATTTTGGGACTGCAAGATTTGGAGCACTGTTGCCCCTCCTAGCCACCGGTCTTTAAATCAATGACTCCATAATTTGACTTTCTGAGGCATCCTTTGTGAGATTTGGGGTACACTACAACTTATATATCCATAAATTATCTATTTTCTCCTTCCACAATCCCATTGTTATCAGAGAATTGCATGGGTGGAATGTCTCCATTGCTAGTGGGAGTGGGGTTCTTAAATAGCTTGAGAAAAAGAATTTTCTAAAACTAGCAGTGTTGTGTGATTCTTATTTGCATGAAGTTATATCCCTTGGTTTGCATCAGTCCTGAAAAAGGTGAATGCGGGGCTTCAGAAGCAAAGCCATTCTCCAAAGTTTTCATTCCATGGTGGATCTGAGTCTGGCAGAGCATTGGGCTACTTCCAGCCCATTAATCCATTGTGTGGGGTCCATATGCCTGTGGGTGAATACAGAGGAGTGCTCCCCGTGCAATAAGAGAGCTAGTACTGCAGGTGGGCTGTGAACTAAAGGGGCCACATGCTGACCTGAGAAGCTCAGAGGAGGCCTACATGGCAGTCTGTCAAACTCAGAGACCTAAAGTAACCACAAAGGATAGCCTGAAATTCAACTTTAACTACACGCAGTGGTGGTGGGCAGTTACATCCTAGGCCATTGACAACGTCAACCTTTACCTTAACTGAGCCTATCTGTCTTTTTGCATCTATGATAACATACACTTGTCTGGGTAACTAGTAACCTCCCTTTTTCTGGAGCCCCTGGGGCATAACCAAATGTGATGGGTGCCAGGATAGATGCCACAAATTCCTTCATTATCATGTTACTTATTCCTGCACCCACCTAAGTATGTGTCCATCATTTTACTTTTTATCCAATCCCAGGGTTATCCCTCTCCCCTCCCCCACACTTTGCTTTCTCCTGTCTCTCTAGTCTATCACCAATGGATTTCATGTAACCCACCTAAGACCCACCTAAGTCCCTTTGATTGCAATGTATAAATACAGATGTAACCCTCTATTTCTCTGGAGCATTATCTAAATTCGTTGAGGTTCTGCTTCCTGGCATATATCGACAGTTTTGCTCAAATAAACTCACAAAAATTATTTACAGGTTTCATTGTTTTTGGGTTTTTTGTTTCTTTGTTTGTTTTTGCATTAACAGGACCAAGAGATGGAATTCCCTTTGTTCTGGAGTTTATATATCAGATTTTGCAATGGCCATGCCTATTCTGACCAATGTCCTGTCCCCAGGTGGGATCGACAGACAAGCACCTTCCCACATCACCCAGACCTTACTGGGCATGTGTCTATTGTCCAGTCTCTTCCCCTAGGATCTGCAGAGTGGACCTGGAGAGAGTTAAACTGCAGCTTTCTGGCACAAATGGCATGCTTACATAATCTGGCTTTCCCTTTGTTCTTTTCTTGTTAACTAATAACTGAATTAAATACAACAGTATCACTATCACTGTTCCTTTTATCCTTTGTACATGCGGCATATGAACCTTAACTGCCAATGCCTCATTTGGTCTCATTATGGTACCTCTGAATATGCTTTCATATAATAAATTTTGGGTATTTTCTCCTGTTAATCTGTCTCTGTTAAATTGATTATTAACCCATCTAGAATTTACATGGTAGGAGAAAAATTATTTTTTAGCCTTCTTTTAGTTTTCTAACCAATTATCATCCTGTTAGACCATAGAATATGAAGAAAAAAAATACACAGAAAATGGACAGCAAGTCAATTTCTCTGCCTCTTTGTTTTTCTCTCTCATTATTTCCCTTGATTCCCCCAAGTCTCTAAGAGTGGTAATCTTTTCTAGACCAGAAATAAAGAGGGTTTTGTTGTCAGGGAGGGCTGTAACCCAGTAAAGTCAATGTGTATATATATGTGTGTATATATATGGTAAAATCTCTCTCTCTCTCTCTCTCTCTCTCTCTCTCTCTCTCTCTCTCTCTCTCTCTATTTTTTTTCTCTCTCTCTCTATTTTTCTCTCTCTCCTTTTTCCTCTCTTCTCCATCCCCTTCCTCTAGAACATGATTCTCATCCTTACCTGTAATAGAATCAAGAAGGGAACTTAAAAAAATTCCTAGTCTATGTTCTAAGCCAATTCTATCAGAATCTGTGAGGGGGTTGGTAATCAGAGATCCTATGATCCTGATAAACAGCTAAGATTGAAAAAGCACTACTGTAGTATAGCCAAGTCCAGCAATTCTTATCTTTTACCCTTTTAAGAATTTACCTGGGAGAGAATGAAGGGAACAGTAGTTAATCCCGTTTCCAGAATTGTAATAGAATTTAATACTTTGATGAATAGCACTGTGGATGCAGATAGTTAGTTAGTTATTAATAAAGAGGGGTGCAAAGGGAATCAGACATTGAGTTTAATAAACTAGAGAGCTGAATCAAATATTAAGCTGAATAATCTGGGAAGCTGGATCTGATATTAGGACAGCATTCCATTAAGCTTACTAGGAAGCTATGGCATTTACAGACTAATTCACATACTCCAGGGGACTGCTGAAGAGGAGACAATTCTCCAGTAGGCAGGGAAATCTCCTTGGGTTGCTGCCAGCTTGATACTGGATTAGTGGTACATAGAGTCTATTGCACCACTTTGGGCATGTGCAATAGAAGTCAAGTTGGTGCAAGCAGAGGTGCTTCTATGTTTGTTGTCAGTGAAAAAGTGGGTCCTTGCCATGTCTTGAGAAAAATTGATATGGGATTTTTGGACTGGAACACACAATGTTCCCCTGAGCAGGATGTCTTCCCCAGACTCCAAGGAAGAATGGAGTTATAGCAAAGGTGGAAATTTATTGAAGAACAAGTACAGACTCCCATGTGGGGAGTGGGAGAGAGTCTCACTGAGTTCTCCCCCCCCTCGTGTTTATAAAGGTTGCAGTTTTTTTGTACCTCAATATCCCCTCTGATTGGCCACTATTCCCCTTTGATTTGGTTCCTATAATAACTCCCGAGCTTAAAGGTCAAATCTCACAAGGGTCTTGTGAGGCCTTCCCCCTCATTGTTCTCTTATTTCCTCTGGGCTTTCTTCCTCCTTCTTTATTTTGTAAATATAGACCTTTGGCTACTTCCAGTTCCCTTATCTTATGGAAATGTAGCTTTTGTAGATCTGTAGCACTATATTTCTTCCATAGATCCCCTCTTAATTTTAAAAATCCCCTAAACTTGCTTATTTCACCCTTAAAAATTCCTATTTAAAAATCATTTTCAGGGACCCACAAAGGAGGATGTGGTCTGGTAGTAAGATCTTTTTGGGTGAAAATAGAAGCAGCTGCTGAGTCTTAAATGTCTCATCTCTGTGCGTCCTGCCATGGAAAATCAGGGCCAGAAGTAGAGCCAATGTCCAGAGATTCTGTGCTACCTTAAAGTGTAGTCCTCTCTCACTCTTCTCACCACCTGGCTAGCTTAGCTTGTGTTCCCAATTGTGATATGTTGCTGTGCTGTGGCAGCCAAGCTATTGCTGTGCCTGGAGCCTGAGTTTGGAGTTTGTGTGGCTATGGCCACACAGCTGCTAAGGCCACATGGCTTTGGAGAGTGCACTGGGTGAGCATTTATTCCCAAGTGAGAGAAAGAACTTTTTGGTCCCTGAGATTGTACAATTTCAGGCTTGGATAGGAACAGATGCTTTTTCAAAATAACCAAACAACTTCCCAAGCTTTCTCAGACTTGTACTAAAGCTCAATCTAATGCTTCCTTATAAAATTCTAGCAAAGCCAATTTGAAAGAGCCTATATGCAAATAATTAGGCCAAATTAAAGCAGGACTTAAAGCAGTCTCTTTGATCAAAATGAGAGTGATTTTAGGGAGAGAAAAATGTATTTCAATGGAACTCACAATGCCCAGGTGGACTCTAGTGCATTTAATTGTCTTTGAAGTTTGTTTTGTTTCCTCTCATGGACTGAACTGGTTCCTGAATTATTCCAGTTTTTTACAACCCTCCAAACTAATGTTTCATTTTTCCTCCCATCTTTGGACTAGGAACTATTGGGAACTAATATTTCTTATAAGAATGTGTTTATTTATACCATACAGAATTTCCCTTAGAACCTAATGTCATCACCAGAGGTGTTCAAACTACAGGCAAAGAGAATCTATCAAATTGTCACACCTTAATTTCATTCCAACTACAGCCTTACGTCTGGAAGTTTCTCAACTGATAGTCTTACAGACTCAGAAACTGGTTTATACTTTGCTATGTTCATGAACCTTTGTGTTTTTCCTTCTGTTTTCGTAGGGTACATGCCTATGAAGCAGGAATTTTAGAGGCACATAGTGTTGTGATGTACTCGGAATCTCACAAAAGACACCTCAAGTAGTTGAATTATAGAGTCATTTATTAAAGCCGGTGGGATACGAGTGGCTAATGCTCTTCAAACCTCACAGCCCTAAATAGCTCAAAACATTTGGCTTGTATTGGCGGACAATCACAAAGGTATTGATTACATCTTTGGGTCTGGAATGAGGAACCTGCTTTGCAAAAAGGCATTTTTACAGAAGTAGAAATAGAGCAAGTTAATATCTAAGAATCACTAAATCAACAGAATCACAATATGTGGGACTGCCTGGGCAATTTAGAATGATTGTGCTGCCCAGATTTGGGGATTACTGAATCAACAGAAATGCACTATCAGTAGCTGCTTGAGGCAATTTAGGATAATTCTGTTCTCCTAATTCCAGAACCACTGAGTCAATTGAAAACTCAGTTATCTGTAGCTACTGAGATAATTTGGAACAATTGAGCTGCCCTGGTTCCCAGAAGAATGTCCTTTGGCAACTAGTGAGGTCACAATCAAGGGGACACTCAAACAACCAGCAAGGGAACATTCAATAACACATAAGTTCAGAAAATCAAAATACCTCTTCTATTATTTTAGCAAACAAGCAAATGGATACAGAAGCCAAATAGCAGGTTAAAATTAAAACTGTAGTGTCTACTTAATACAATTGCTACCATACTTCAATAGGCAAGTTTAAGGATTTTTTAGAATTGGGGTCTGTGGGAGAAGCAGGGGGCTGCATATTGGGAGAAGGTACATTTCCATAACACAAAAACCAGGTGCAGTTACATTTCCAAAAGACAAGGAGGCAGCAAGAAGTATATTTCCATAAGACAAGGGAACTGGAAGTAGCCAAGAAAGGTCACGTTTACAAAATAAAGAGAAGGAAGCCCTTCATCCAGAAAGAGAAGAAGAAAGCCTAAAGGGAACAGGAAAATAATAAGGAAGGAGTGGGGAGAACTTCACACATCCCATGTGAGGTTCGACCTTTGAGCCCCGGAGTTACTATAGTTACCAGTCTAAGGGAATAGTGACCAATCAGAGGGGATATCGGGGCACCAGGATCTGCAGTGTTTATAAGCCTTTGGGAAAGGAATCCAGTGGGACTCTTCCCCCTCCCCTCATGAGAGTCAATTCAGGGACCCTTCTCTCCCTCCCTACTTGGGAGTCCATTCTGTGGGATTCTTCCTTCTCCCCAAGTGGGAGTCTGTCCTTATTCTTCAATAAATCATCACCTTTGCTGTACCACTTTCTGTCTGTGGATTCATTCTTCATTTCTAGTGGACAAAGAATCTGGGTTCCAGTCCAAAAATTTAGTATCACCTATGACCTTATTTATCTGATTGCTTATTTTTTTAATATAGGCCTCAGTTTAGAAGACCATCTATGCCACCATGTTCTGCAATGAGATTCAGTGACTTGGCTGAATGATTTTTTGTCAAGACTAGGTGGTTTAGTTGGTGAAGTATGGAACAGTCTATTGGCTTCCCTTTGAACTATTTTTTTTTCTTTTCTGTCCAAATGGTTCAGACAGAATAGGCCCAAAGGTCTTCAGGTGGAAAGTCTTGGAATTTTATTTTCTCAAAAGAATAATCATATGCTCAGAAATCCCTGTATATGTACATACCAATTAAATAAAACATATATCCATGCAAAATTTGTACTTGAGTGTTAATAGTAGCATTATCTATTCCTATATAATAAAAGGCTAATATGCAAATTGTTCAACCACTCACTATGATGTGTACTGACCACCAGGGGGCAGTGCAGAACAAAGGAAGGCCATGGCTAGCAGCCAGAAGGCCCCAATCAGCCCTGATCACCAGCCAGGCCTAGGGACACTACCTGTGCACGAAATTCGTGCACCAGGCCTCTAGTATCCTATATAATAAAAGGCTAATATGCAAATTGACCAAATAGGGGAATGACCGGCGGTCACTATGATGTGCACAGACCACCAGGGAGCAGACACTCCATGCAGGAGCTGCCCCCTGGTGGTCAGTGAACTTCCACAAGGAGAGCTCCCGTCAGCCAAAAGCCCAGCTCACGCTGGCTAGCGCAGCAGCAGTGGTGGGAATCTCTCCCACCTCCACGGCAGTGCTAAGCATGTCTGGCTGCCAGTATAGGACACCTCTCCTCACAAGTGCACGAGTTTTGTGCACCAGGCCTCTAGTATATATATAAAAGGCTAAGCAACCATTATGACCAGTCAACTGGCCAGTAGCTATGACATGCACTGACCACAAGGGAGCATATGCTCAATGCAGGAGCTGCCCCCTGGTGGTCAGTGTGATCCCACAGCCAACCTCCTGTGGTCCCTACCCTGGACTGGCCAGATGGTCAGTGTGCTCCCACAGCCAACCTCCTGTTGCCAAACAACTTCCCACAGTCCACCCCCACCGCGCTGGCCAGCCAGGCCAAGGGACCCCACCCATGCACGAATTCATGCACCAGGCCTCTTATTCATAATAAGAAAGATGTTGAAAACAACCCAAATGTCCATCAGCTGATTGAGGGAAACCAGTCATTACCTCACCAATAGAGATGTAAATAGAACAAACAAGAAATCTGGTCAAACCTTAATGGATCTGTTTACTCACGGCTTAGGTGAGACATTGGTAGCTAAAGCAGCTGCCCCGCTTTAGTCTTATGTTAAGTATGAACTGCTTATTCACCGCTTAGGTGAGACATTGGTAACTAAAGCAGATGCTACTTTTAGTCTTATGTTAAGTCTGAACTATTCACATATTGTTTAGGTGACACATTGGTAATTGAAGAAGCTTCCACACTTTTAGTCTTATGTTAATTCTTGCTGATTGATTTCATTGTTGGAATTTCCTGACCTAAAGGACATAGATGTATCACTTAGCCCTAATAAAAAGGAATAGCAAAGCCAGAGCTGGTGGTGTCCTCCCCCTAGAGGTGGACTCCTGCCTGGCCCCCATTATTCTCAAAATTGATGCTTTTCCAGTCTCTTTTCATTTGTGTGTTGCCTTCTCCAGATCCTGAACCCTGGCATTGGAACTCTGGACACGCGGGATGTGAAAAGGATTCCCACAGCTGACTATATTCATACAAAGATATCTATAATAATAAAAGTGTAATATACAAATTGGCCAAATGGCCGAACAGCAGAACAACTGCCAGACAACCTTTAGGACAAAGCCAGGGCTGTGAGGATCAAGGCAACTGGAGCTATGAGGGCCTACCTACCCTTATATTATTTTGTGCATCAGGCCTCAAGTATTATCCTATCTAATAAAAGAACAACATGCAAATTGACCTTCGCTACCCTACCAGCCAATAGGAGCAATATGCAAATTAACCCCAAGCAAGATGGCGGGGGGGGGGGTTCTGCCCCCAGCTGGCCATGGCAGTGGTGTGGGCGCCAGGGGTCTCATTTGCAGCCCCAGCCCCAGAAGGGGACCCAACTCCTTGCTGCCCGCAGTGAGGCCCGGCCATGGTGGAGCTTCACTGCCAGCGCCTGGAGTCCCCATCGCAGCCTCAGCCCCAATAGGGGACCTGGGCCCCCACTGCACGCAGAGAGGCCCAGCCATGTGGCACTTCACTGCAGGCATGGGGGGGCAGGTCTGGATCACAGCCCCACCATGGAGGAATGGGTAGGCCAGGCAGGCAGTGCCGAGGCCATGATCAGTAACTAGGCAGGCAGGGAAGTGGTTGGTGGCAGCACCTGATGCCAACTGTTGGGTCCAGGCTGCCATCGGGGTCGGGTAGGCCTGGTGGGCAGTGCCTGATGCCACTGGCAGAGTGCAGGCTGCCATTGTGGATAGGCAGGACAGACTGGCTGCTCCTGATGCTGCCCACTGGGTCAAGGCCGAGATCAGTAACAGGGCAGGCAGAGGAGGGCGGGGCAGCAGTGCCTGACGCCTTCTTGGGGTCCAGTCCACCATGGAGGATGGGGCAGGCCTGGCAGGCAGTGCCTGAGGCCGCCTGCAGGGTACAGGCAGCTTTCGGGGTTGGGCAGGGCAGTGTCAGGCTGCACCTAACACTGCCCACTGTGTCAAGGCCGAGATCAGTAACAGGGCAGTCAGGGGAGGGCGGGGTGACTACACCTGACTCCGCCTGTGGGGGCCAGGCAGCCACTGGGGACATGGGTAGGAAGGGGTGGCCAGGGTCTCTGGGATCATTGTATGCCCTGGGCTGTCTGTGCACACCGGTGGAGCAGGCCAGGGTTGAACATTTTATTGAAAATGGGATGCCTGTGCCTCTGCCCATGGAGCCCAGTCCCTGGGGAGGAGAGGGCAATGAGCAGTTAGCTTGCATCAGGGGTTGGAAGGGACTGGGAGCAACCTGCAGGCATGCTACCAGGAAGAGGTTCTGAACCATGATGAGGCAGAGGACTGGCTGATGGAGGCAAGCAAAGGTGCAGATGAGGTGAAAAGTGAATCGATAGCCTGATGGACTAAATTGCCTTTCTGAAGAAGGTGCATGAAGAGGAGATCGCTGAACTGCAGGCACAAATCCAGTACACTCAGATCTCCGTGGAGATGAACCTGTTCTCCAAGTCTGACCTCTCTGCTGGCTCAAAGATGTCTGCACCCAGTACAAAAAGCTGGCTGCCAAGAACATGCAGAATGCCGAAGAATGGTACAAGAGCTGCTTCACCATGCTAACTGAGAGCACTGTCAAGAACATCCACTGGGTGCA
Source organism: Antrozous pallidus (assembly GCA_027563665.1). NCBI lineage: Eukaryota > Metazoa > Chordata > Mammalia > Chiroptera > Vespertilionidae > Antrozous > Antrozous pallidus. The sequence continues at coordinate 25,127,264 of CM050519.1, forward strand.
GGCACCCAAGAAGGAGGTGTCTGAAAGCCGCTGCCTGCTCAAGGTCAAGACCCTGGAGATGGAAGCATGTCAGGGCATGAACTCAGCTCTGGGAAAGCAGCTGGGAGAGCTGGAGGATAAGCAGAACTCAGGTGTTAGTGCTATGCAAGATACAATCAACAAATTAGAAAACAAGTTGAGAACTACAAAGAGTGAAATGGCATGATATTTAAAAGAATACCTGGACCTCCTCATTGTGGCTTTGGACATTGACATTGCAGCTTACTGGAAACTCTTCGAAGGTGAGGAGACCCTGCTCAGTTTCACCAGCGTGGGAAACACAGCCAGTGGCCACTTCCACAGTTCCCAGGTCTTTGGTCAATCTGCCTATGGTGGTTTACAGACCAGCTTCTACTTAATGTCCACTGGCTCCTTCCCTTCTTAATACACCAGCCACATGAAGGAGGAGCAGATCAAGGTGGATGAGACCATGGAGGCTGCAAAATCCAAGGAAGCTAAGGATGAACCCTTCACTGAAGGAGAAGCTGAAGAGAAGGAGAAGGAAAGGAAGTGCTGGCTGATGAAGAGTAAGGAGAGGAAGAGGAAGAAAGTGCCAAGGAAGAATTTGAGGATGCAAAGGAGGAAGAAGAAGGAGGTGAAGGTGAAAGAGAAGATGCCCAAGAAGTTGAGGATGAGAAGAAAGATGAAGGTGCTGGAGAGAAGCAAGCATCCAAGAAAAGATTGAGATCCCCTTTCCTTAATTATTTCAGGAATAATCCTCCTGAAACCAGGTCAAACCCATCACCAACCAATCAGTTGAGTTCCCGATACTATATGAATTGAGAAGTCAATATATATAACATTCTGAGGTGACTGACGTAGGACATTAAACGTTGTGCAATGACTTTTCTCCTTATTCAGAGTATCTGTTTGCTTTCAGAGTGGCTTCCTGGCTTGCTGCCAGCCTGTGCATGGTCCATGCTTATGAGTTCAGGATCTATGACAATGTGAATAATTCAGATGTTTACAATAAAAACACATGAATACATGAATTCATTGATGTTAATGTTAAAATTCATGGAAAATATAGTCCTTTGAATCTTTGGTGGTTAAAAATTAAAGACCTCAAATCATGTGCAATAAACAATAAATAAAGTTACACTGAATGACAAAAAAAATACATTAGCGGCCAGGAAACATTCAAAGAACTGGGGAACCATTCCTAGATCAGGAAGGGAAGTCACCGGGTGTATATTATTGCTATGAATACACTATTTCCTACTACTTACAACATATACAATGTAATGTATTAAATGCCTTCCTACCTCATGAAGTATGTATTTTCATAGACTAATACTGGTATATATGGTATAGTTATGGCAGTATATCATATCCTATCTATATTAATAAAAAGGTAATATCCTAATTAGACCATGAGACCTTCCAGAATTCCTTCTGGACAAAGCCATGGTGGCAGGGCTGAGGCAGAGGCAGTTAGGGATGATCAGGCCAGGAGGGGAGGGCAGTTGAGGTTGATCAGGCTGGGGGGGGCGGGGGCTATTGGGGCTGAGCAGGCTGGCAGAGGGGACAAGTTGGGGCAATCAGGTCAGCAAGCAGAGTGATTAGGGGTAATCAAGCAGTCAGGCAGGTGAGCCGTTAGGAGCCAGCAGTCCCAGATTTGAGGGGGTTGTCTGACTGCCAGTTTAGGGCTGAACCCACATGGGTCTCAGATTGGAGAGGATGCAGGCTGGGCTGAGAGACACCCTCCCACACCCTGCGTGCACGAGTTGCATGCACCGGGCCTCTAGTCTACACTAATAAAAGAGTAATGTGCAAATTGACCATCACTCCAACACACAAGATGGCTGCCACAAGATGGTCAGCAGTGAGGGTTTGGGAGGGGTCAGACCTGCAGGGTAGGGCAGTTGTGGGTAATCAGGCCTGCAGGGGAGACCAGTTAGGGGGACCAGGCCTGCATGTGAGGACAATTGGGGGTGATCAGGCCTTCAGGGGAGGGCAGTTAGTGGCAATCAGGCTGGCAGGGGACCAATTAGGCATCCATAAGGCTGGCTGGGAAGTGGTTAGGAGATGATCAGGCTGGCAGGTAGGTAAGCAGTTGGGAGCCAACAGTCCTGGATTGTGAGAGGCAATGTCCAACTGCCCATTTAGGCCCAGTCCTACCTGGATGGGGCCTAAACGGGAAGTTGGACATATCTCAAGGGAGATATGAGAGGGTGCAGACTGGGTTGAGGGACACACACCCACATGCACAAATTTCATGCACTGGACCTCTAGTTCTAATATATTATTGGTGAAATTGATAGAAATAACTACTTTGAAAAATACTAAAAATATATTTTTACAGTATGCTATTCAGACTCAAATTCATTTTCATACATGAATATCTACCTGATATGTTTCACACATAGCTTATTTTATGTTCACACCAGCAAATCTGATCAAATGATCTGTCAATGTTTTAAAATTATAGAACACTGTTTTTAATAAAAAATTTCTTGACAAGCTCTAAATCCCATAATTAAAATAATTATGTCAGTCTTCTAACCCCATTAAAGCATGTGAATAAAAGAATATATTTTTTCCCTTTTCTTAACTGCTGACCATTTAAGCAATTGAGTCCAAATGAGAAAAATTAAGATGAAGAAAAGTTCTGTTGGCCTTATGCTTAAAGTGTCAAGTTAAAATTTTAATTTTTCATTCACAGAAATGACTATAAGTAAAAATGATAATTGATTTGTGCATCTTTGGAGAACTTTAAATACATAGCAAAACATAAAAGGAAAAGAATGTTGAAAGAATGTGCAACAAGGGAGAGAACAGTATAGGTATTGAAGATTGATTAAAAATATATAATTGGAAGGTACAATTGTGCAGATAAAGTACAGTAAGGTTTAAGAATGGATTTAATTCAATTATGAAAATGTTATCAGTGAAATTTTCATTTAGAAATACACTGATCAGATTTTTTATCTGAACATCCACGGTCCTCTATGACCCCATCCGTGTTCACCTCTTGGACTTCATCTCCTTTTTCCCTCTATATGAATAACAACAACAATCAGAATGACTGTCCACCAAACTGTTTGCAATGATAGAGTAATTTCCGTGTGCCAGAAACTCTGACAAGACTCAATAAAAGGCCATATTTTATTCAATCCTTAAAATAAACAAACTTGAAGTGAACACTATTACTCTCATTTTTCAAATGAGTAAAACTTAAGTGCTGATAAGTCACAGGCAGTAAATGTCAGAACTATGTTCAAATCCAGCTTTTCTGACACCAAAATCTGTGGCTTCTAGGACTTTACAAGTACGGGGAACTATTTACAGTTCCCTGAACAAGCCTTGTTATTTCATTCCTTGCATAAACTTTCATTCTGGCTGTAATGTTCTTTCTTATTGTTCCCCTGATAGGCTCTAAGGCTTTCCTCCTGCCAGACCGAATCTCAAGTGTGTTCTCCTCTGTTAAGCTTTCCCTTACTCAACCAACCAGAATTGATTACAGTCTTGTTTTTACTCCCCATGGTCCTGGTTCAAACTGCTAATCTGCCCTTAGCCCAGTGTAGTGCAATGATTTATATACATACCTGTCTGGAACATAATGAGCATACGGTATTTGTTGCTAAATGAATGAAGGGATGGAGGAAGGAATGATCTGCTACAATAGAACAGCATGTTATTTGTGGCTGGAATATGAAATTACCATAGCATGCAATAAAACTTTGCTAATTTTAATTTAACTAGAAGGTTTTAGGAGAGGCAAAAAGAAAAAGGGTCACAGGAAATATTTATTCACATTATTGTGGGCTTAACTTATTAGCATAATTTTCTTTTGCTGTGTTTTATTATAAGTATTCTTTCTGTCACCTTGTCTGACTTCTTCCCTCCTCCCAACTTAATCTCAATGATTAAGTAGTAACATAGATTAAAGACAAGAACATCTTAAAACAGAAGAAACAAACAAACAAAAAACAGCATCACTTTGAGTGTATTTCTGCATAGTAAAAGAGAGAAGTTTTCAGTTTGGGACTAACCTTTGCCCACATGTGTGAGCTTGATTAGAAGAATGCATGGGGTTGGGGGTTATCCTAAGGGAAGAAAAGGTCAAATCTAAATACATGACAGTTGCTCCAATTACAATGTTCTATATTAGATGAGAGAGAGAGAGTTATGATGACAAAACACTAGCATTGAGATTGATCACAATTCACCCTTGTTGTCTTATATGTGTGTCCTTGGGTTAGAAAGGGTGGTAAATACAATCTGGAAAGGAAATTTCACTAAAATACTCTGACTGGTACTTGAAGTAAATGCAGATATTTAATGAGAGCCAAGTGATGCAGTAACATAAAGGAGAGAAGAAGAAGTCAGTCTCTCATCTTTGGCAGAAAGCACAACAGTTTGGTGATTTGTTTTGCTTTTACATGTCAAGGGCTCCTAACAATCATAGTGTGTGTAGCAGCCATATCTACACTAATAAAAGAGAAACATGCAAATTTACCTTACCTCCACTATGCCCACAAGCCACGCCCACCAGCCAATCAGGAGTGAGTATGCAAAATAACCCAACCGAGATGGCTGCTGCCACAAAGTGAGCAGGAGGCTTGGGTTTCCCTGGCAATGAAGTAAGCCAAGCTTCCCACCCACCCTGACCAACCCCGGCCTCTGCAAAAGGCTACAAAGTTTCAATTAAAAAAGATAAATAAATCTCAGATATTAGGACCTCTGCTTGGGTAGCCAGGAGGGTGTACAGTGCCAACCAGTACACCAGGCCTCTATCCTATTTAATAAAAGAGTAATATGCAAATTGACCATCACTCCAACACAGAAGATGGCTGCCCCCATGTGGACACAAGATGACCACCACAAGATGGCCAGCAGGGGAAGGTAATTGGGAGGGACCAGGCCTGCAAGCAAAGGCAGTTGTGAGTAATCAGGCTAGCAGGGATGTGCAGTTGGGAGAAACCAGGCCTGCAAGGGAGGGCAGTTGGGGGCGATCAAGTTTGCAGGGAAGGGCAGTTGGGGAGGACCAGGCCTGCAGGAGAGGAGGGTTGGGGGGACCCAGGCTGTGAGGGAGGGCAGTTAGGGGTGACCAGACCTGCAGGGGAGGGGAGTTGGGGGCAATCAGGCTGGCAGGGCATCAGTAGGCAGGGGAGCAGTTGTGAGCCAGCAGTCCTGGATTGTAAGAGGGATGTCCTACTGCCCATTTAGGCCCAATCCTGGATTGGGCCTAAATGGGCAGTACGACATCCCTTGAGGGTCCCAGATTGAAGAGGGTGCAGGCTGGGCTAAGGGACACATACCCCATTCACAAATTTTGTGCACTGGCCTCTAGTGTTATAATAAAGGTACAGTGTTCCATCAGTTGAGGAGGTAACAGTAGCCTTAGAAGACTTTAGTGTATAGAGTGGACCTCAAGATTTTAATAGGATTCAAGTTTTCATTGTTTGTAAGAGTTAAAGCCAGTACATGAAATTTACTTGGAGACTCTATTTAAAGGGGATGACCAGACTCCTTCTGGATCTTTGAAGAGGATGGACAATAATAGAGTTCAAGCAGAAAAGAGGAAAATGATGTGATTGTATGAACTCTTTTTATGGGGGAGTGCACCTTAAGAGAAAACCTAAAGAAAATAGGAGCCACATAGAAGCAGAAGGGAGTTATTAGTGTGGACACATGGACATCTGAAGTACTTGTGTGTGGGATGGAAGGGAGATGAAAGCCGAGATTTCAGGGTTTTACTTCTGACCAGTAGCAGATAACTACGGATGATCCCATTAATTGTGACAATGTGAATGTGGGCTGAAAAAAAACATTTTCACATCACCCCTCTCCTATTCTGTATGCAATATTTATTATTTAATTTCAGAAAGAGGTCATATGTTTGGGTATTTTAATGCAATCTGTAAAATCAAAAGCTGCAGATGAATTTACTGATATAATAACAGTAGTAGTAATAAATAATACTAATAGAACAAATAACAAACCATTGCCATGATTAACATTCATTTTACATTTATTAATTGTGTCAATGGCTTTCCTTTGGAAAGAATTTTATGTAAGTTCCCTTTTCCTATATTTCCTCCCTTGTACATTGGTTTTCTGCATGGAATAAAGCAAAGTATTAGAGTTATGATGTGAAAAGTCCTATTAACATGTTTAAGAGGTAGTCGGCTACTACACCACACGATTTTCTTCCAGTGACCAAATTCTGCTTTAGTGGTACTGAAGCATAATAGGAATTCCTCCTTTGGAAAAACTGCTGTTTGAAACTACTGTTTGAAATTCTCTACTATTTTTAGACAGTCCCTTGCTCTATAAGTCAACTCTGTCATTTTAAGATGGTCTCTTATTCTATAAAATAACTTTGCTTTTTAGCTTAAATAATAAAAAAGATAAACTTAACTGTCTGACCTTACAAGCTAGCCATTTAACATAAGGGGCTGATATACTGATACTGATAATATTCCCATGCCAGGTGTCTGTATAGATATATACTCAAGGTTACAGATGTCTGTATAAATATGATATATATACTCCAGGCTATAAGTTGTCTGTATAGATATGACAGGTATCTCTATAGATATGATATATACTCAAGGTTACAAGTTGTCTGCAAAAATAACTTACACAAATACCTGAAAAGATATAAAAATGGAATACTCCTTCCTGTGTTTGTGCAGAATTTGACAGAGATATTCTACTCCGAACCCGCACACAATAAAAAAACTCCTAATTAATTGGCTCATTAAGGCGTCTCGTATCTAGCTCACTAATTCATGATACAACAGTATATTAAGTTCCAACAGAAGAGTTATTATGTCTTTAGGTCTCCAGATCCTAACACGCTGAATTTATTGAAGGTAATGATAGAAATGAAGTAATAAATATAGATGAGAGGAGAGAAGCATCTTAAAATATTCCCAACCTAGTTTGTAAGCAATCAGATATCCAATAGTAAAATTTGTGTAAAAGGAAAACAAATGGCGTATCACATTCTTAAGAGGTTGTATTGAAGATCAAGGGCTTTTAAGTTACTAAAGCCTAATAATTCATTAGAGATTTGTTCTAACTTGAAAGCATCTCAAATTAGTAAGTAGTTTCTTCATATTATGAACTGTCTGTTTTCCAAAGACACCCTCAAACAGAAATGGTAATGTTAGGTGGATGGGAATTTTTATAGTATGGTAATACTGATTTTTCAGACTACGGAACCAGATTTAACCAATATCTGAAATAGTAGTGACAGGAATTCCTTGAGACCAAAGGATGGATATCAAGTGCATTACTTTTTTTTTGCTTTGGATTAGGTGTCTGAATCTTGACTGATCATACTCTCTATCATCTTCCTATATCAAATTTTGTATGTTTCAAAAGCATTGCTGATTAAAAAGCAGGCTGAAAAATTATTCAAACACAACATTTCTTTATTTCATTTAGGTAATATTTTGTTGTCTGTTCTCTCTCTCTTTTTTTTAAATAAACAGAAATCTATAATTTTTATAACTAGTAAATATCAATTCCAGGTGACTTGATATTCTTAAAAAATGTAATCATAAACTTAGAGAAAAGTTCAATATATTGTATACAAATATTTTCCCGACCCATTTGAAAGTTAGTTTTTGAGATGGTTCCTTATTATCCTGAATAGGCTCGAGCAGTGGTCGGCAAACTCATTAGTCAACAGAGCCAAATATCAACAGTACAATGATTGAAGTTTCTTTTAAGAGCCAAATTTTTTAAACTTAAACTTCTTCTAATGCCACTTCTTCAAAATAGACTCGCCCAGGCCATGGTATTTTGTGGAAGAGCCACACTTGAGGAGCCAAAGAGCTGCATGTAGCTCACGAGCCGCAGTTTGCCTACCACTGGGTTACTAATACCTCAAAACAACCAACAGATTAACAATGATATGTTGCAATTATTTGATACTCAGATCCCATTTAATGTTCATTACTTATATCAGTAATATTCTTGATGGCAACAAGAACAAGTTTAAATTCACATGGAATTAGTAATCATATCCCCCTAAATCTGGAGCAGCAGTTCAAAATCCTTTCTTAATTCTCATGGCTGACTCTTAACATGATATTAATACAAGTTACTTTGTATAATGACTCTTAATTTGGGATTGTCTAATGCCTCCTCATGATATATCTCAGCAGGTTATGTAGGTTAACATGAAGAAATGTTATGTTCTTCTCTTTGCATCCTATTGCATAATATATGATTTGGTTCATTACCAGTGATGTTAATGTATTTACTTGGTAAAGGTGGCCCTGCCATGTGTTTTTTCCCCTTAATAATTAATTAGCATTTTGAGTGGATATATTTGAGATTATGTAAATAGTTCAATGCTCATTTAATAGTCTATTTATTTATATCAGTAAGTAATTTCAGAATTCGATTTTATTGCTATTGCTTCCAATGCTCAAAGTTTCTGAGATCTGGCCAGTTCTTTAAAATGTCTTTTTGTTCTTTTCACATTTTACATTATGCTCTCAGCACTTTCTTAGTTTCAGGAACAAGTATTTATCTAACACACTTTTTGCCTTAACCCTGAAATTAGCCATCCTTTCAAAGAACCCTTACTTGCCATTGTGGATTACACTGAGTTCCTTCCCTTGTATGTACAATCACTCCATTCACCCAGGCTCTGAAACCCTGCCTTGAGCTGGCCCCACTCTGCCTGTGATGAAACCTTCCTTATTCTTTTTGGGGTTCAAAATCCTGTAGAGAGTTGCCCTGTCCTCTAAGTGCAGATGTGATCTTCATCCCTCTTGGGTCTGACACTCATACCAGGGCTACACCATGCTGGGCTCTCATATCTGACTCACGGCTACTAGTATCAGTACACTACATTCCTCATGGACTCTGACACCTGATCTTGGCCAATGGGTTCCTTGGCTTTCTGTGCTGTAAGATGCCTACTTGTCTGTCTTTCACTAATTGTGTTTGTAGTGAGTTGAAGAAGAGGAGAGTTAATTTTCAAAAGTTAAATTAAATAAACAGTCCTCAAATGATAAATATTAGATTTATAAATTGTTTATTAGAAACCAAAATTATGAATAAAACTCTATTGATGATCAACTGGAACACAAAACACAGAAGATTTTTGCAAATTCATATTTTACAGATAACTGCCTTATTTCTATTACTTGAGAAAAATACGCATTTACATATTTTGTCACAAAGTATTAGGAGAAAATATAATTGATATGATGCTATCATTTTATGCACTAATGATTTTGGCCAATGTAATCTGATGTTATTATAGAAGGAACATGTCAAATTCTTTTTAAAACTTCTACTAGCATTTATATGAAACTAGAGGCCCAGTGCATGAAATTCTTGCATGGGTTTGGGGTGGGGGTGTGTCCCTCAGCCTAGCCTGCACCCTCTCTAATCTGGGACTCCTCGAGGGATGTCTGACCAACTGTTTAGACCCGATCCGGGTAGGATCAGGCCTAAAATGTTGGTCGGACATCCTTCTCATAATCCAGGACTGCTGGCTCTAAACTGCTCACCTCCCTGCCAGCCTGATTGCCCCTAACTGCTTTTGCCTGCCAGCCTGATCAAACCCCTAACCACTACCCTGCCAGCCTAATTGATGTCTAACTGCTCCCCTGCCAGCCTGTTTGCCCCAAACTTTCCTCCTCTGCTGGCCTGATCACCCCTAATTGCTCTCCCCTGCAGGCTTGATCACCCCCAACTGCCCTCCCTTGCAGGCCTGGAACCTCCCAACAGCCCTCCCCTACTGGCCATCTTGTGGTGTTCATCTTGTGTCCACATGGTGGCAGGATCTTTGACCTCATAGGGGCAGCCCTCTTGTGTGTTGGAGTGATGGTCAATCTGTGTATTACTCTTTTATTAGATAGGATAGAGACCTGGTGCATGGGTGGGGACTGGCTGGTTTGCCCTGAAGGGTGTCCTAGATCAGGGTGGAAGGTTCCCTTGATGTGTGGGGTGGCCTGGGCAAGTGGCCTCTGCTGGTTTGCAGGACGGCCATGCCTACCAAGCAGAGACCCTGGGATCTGGGATTAATTTATGTTCTATAATTGAAACTTTGTAGTCTGGAGCAGAGCCAAGCCTTCTGCTCGCTCTGTGGTGACAGCCATTTCTGTTTGAAACTTTGTAGCCTAGAGTGGAGGCCTCAGCGCTAGAGCTGAAGAATTTTGGCTTCCTCCATCGCCCAGACAACCCTAGCTTCTGCTCTCTCCAGCTCCTTGGCTGCAGCCATTTCTGTTTGGATTATGTATCTTCTATAATTGAAACTTTGTAGCATTGAGTGGAGGCCTAGGCCAGCAAGGGCAGGCAGAAAGCTTGGCTTTCTCCATTGCCAGGGAAACTGAAGCCTCCCTCCTGCTCTCAGTGGTTGAAGCCATCTTGGTTGGGGTTTATTTGCATAATTTGCTCTTGATTGGTTGATGGGCATGGCTGTGGGCATGGCTTGATCAGAGGTACAGTCAATTTGCATATTACTCTTTTATTAGATAGGATATGAGCATTCTTATATTTGCACCATTTGAACCAATTTATTTAGTTTTTATAATAGTGTTGATGATTTCTTAAAAACTAGCACTTGTTTCACAAATGTGTGTTAAATACCTAATCTGTGCTATGCACTGTGATAATTTCTAGGATATAGAAATACATGAAATATAACATTGACCTGGAAAGTCTCACTCTGGAATCTAATAAAACATTGGAGTTAAAATTGTGGTTTGGCCACTTACTAGCTGTGTCAAGTTATTTAATTTTTCTGAACCCCAGTTCCCTATGAAAAGAAGACACTAATATCTTCTTCATGGGATTTTTGTGAGAATTAAGTAAAATAATATTAAGCACATTCTATGCAGTTTGAAATACAGCATGGGACAAAAGTTGGTTTACAGTTGTTTGTATGGAAAATAATACAATCGTATCTAATGAAAGAGTAATATGCAAATTGACCGTACCTCTACAAGCCACACCCACAAGCCAATCAGGATCAAGTATGCAAATTAACCCAACCAAGATAGCTTTGGCCCCAGAGAGAACAGGAGACTTGGGTTTCCCTGGCAATGTGCCCTGATCCGGAATTGAACCAGGGACCTCTTGATGCATGGGTCAATGATTGATCACTGAGCAACACTGGCAGGGCTGTCATTGGTAATTTTTGTTAATCCTCATGGGGATATTGTTTTTCCAACAAAAATAGAGAACATATTTGGAAATGCTATTTCAGATAAGGGTTTAATCTCCAAAATTTACAGAGAGCTCATACAACTTATCAAAGGAAGATAAACTATCCAATCAAAATTTGGGCAAAGTACCTAAGTAGATACTTTTCGGAAGGGCAAGGGACATATGAAAACATGCTCAAAGTCACTAATCATCTGATAGATGCAAATCAAAACAACAATGAGGTACCACCTCACACCTATCAGAATGGTTATCATCAACAAACAAAAAGTACTGGAAAGGATGTGAAGAAAAGCATTGCTGGTGGGAATGCAGACTGGTACAGCCACTGTGGAGGAGAGTATGGAATTTCCTGAAAAAGTTAAAAATGGAACTCCCATTTGACCCAGTAATCCCACTTCTAGGACTAAAAATTTATTTTATTTTTAAAATTAAGTTTATTAATGTGACATTGGTTAATAAGATTAAGTAGGTTCAAGTGTATATTTCTATAATACATGATTTGTATATTGCTTTGTGTGCCCACCACTCAAAGTCAAATCATTTTCCATCAGCATATACTTTGCCTCCTTTACCCTTGAGTACTGCCACACTCTCCTTTCCTATGGTAATCATATACTGTTGCCTATGTCTATGAGTTTTTCTTGTTTGTTCACTTGTTACTTTCATATGAAAATGCAAGTGAAGACGGGAAGCTACATTTTGTTTATATATCTACACTAATGAAAGAGAAACATGCAAATTAACCATCACTTTACTATACCCACAAGCCACGCCTACCAGCCAATCAGGAACGAGATGCAAATTAACCCAACCAAGATGGCTGCTGGCATGGAGCTGGAGCAAGCAAAAGGCTTGGGTTGCCCTGGCAATAGAGGAAGCCAATCTTCCCGCCCTGTTCGGCCCTGGCCTCCACTCAAGGCTACAAAGTTTCAATTATAAAAGATAAATAAATGCCAACAGAAATGGCAGCAGCCATGGAGTTGGAAAGAGCAGGAGGCTAGAGTTGATCCCGGCGATGGCGGAAGCTAAACTTCTGCAGCCTTGGCCTGTCTTGGCCTCCATTTAGGGCTACAAACTTTCAATTATAGAAGATAAATAAATCCCAACAAATTGAATGCATGGAGCAAGCAGGAGGCTTGGCTCCGCTCTAGGCTACAAAGTTTCAATTGTAGAAGATAAATAAATTCCAGATAAAAGAGCCTTTGCTTGGGTCACAGGGGGTGTGGCCAGCCTGCAAACCACCACAGGCCCCTCTCCTAGGCCACCCCATGCCCCAAGGGAACCCCCACCCTGATCTGGGACACCCTTCAGGACAAACCCACTGGTCCCCACCCATGCACCAGGCCTCTATCCTATCTAATAGAAGAGTAATTTGCAGATTGACCATCACTCCAACACACAAGATGGCTACCCCCAGGTGGTCAAAGATCCTGCCCCCATGTGGACACAAGATGGCCACCACAAGATGGCCAGCAGGGGAGGGCAATTGGGATGGACTAGGCCTGGAAGGGAGGGCAGTTGGAGGTGATCAAGCTTGCAGCAGAAGACGGCAGTTAGGGGTGACCAGACAGGCAGAGGAGGGAAGTTGTGGATGACCGAGCCTGCAGGGAAGGGCAGTTGTGGGGGGGGGGGACCCAGGCCTGCAGGGGAGAGCAACTGGGGGGGGAACTAGGCCTACATGGGGGACAGTTAGGGGTGACCAGGCCTGAAGAAGAGGGCAGTTAGGGGCAAACAAGTTAGCTGGGGAGCAGTTAGGCATCAATCAGGCTGGCATGGGAGTGGTTAGGGGATGATCAGGCTGGCAGGCAGAAGCTGTTCAGGGCAATCAGGAAGGCAGGCAAGTTGAGTAGTTGAGAGCCAGCAGTCCTGGATTCTGAGAGGGATGTCCGACTGTCCATTTAGGCCTGATCCTGGTGGGGTCCCAGATTTGATAGGGTGCAGGCTGGGCTGAGGGTTACCCTCCCTCCCCACCCCACCTGTGCACGAATTTCATACACTGGACCCCTAGTATCTATAGGTTTATCTCTATAGGTCTACTCAAAATGCAGGCACTGGGGTGATAGGAAGATCCTGCTCCAGGGCCATGGCAAGGAGGCATTTTCTTGGTATCCTAAATTCAAATCACTAATTATGTTTTCCTATTTGAAACGTGATTTCTTCTGGTTATTGTGTCCTTTAACATTTGGGTCAGTAACATATTCTTTATATTAAGAGTTTAAATGGTTTTAATGAGTGTTCTCCATGTTAAACATTGATCTTACAGTGTATTTTTGGAACTCTTTCTATTCTTAATTAGGAACTTGCTGTATTCTGATTCTTAATTTCGAGCTGTGGTACCTTCATGCTTTATTTGGTTTTAATCATTCATGTTTTTATTCCCTCTTCTTTCATGGAAATTATTTTATAGTTTTTATATCTTTTGCTATAAAAATGTAGAGTTTCTGCGTGTTATCTTCTGCTTTCTAGGAAATACAAACACACACATTTTATAATTAAATGGGAATAATTTAAAATGGGGAACCATATCCCACTCATTACTTATTTTTAACTTTTACTTTCATTAAAGGGAGGATAGAACTTTTATCCAACACTCTAGGTATTCCCTACACTCTAGTTAGACAATTATGCCCCTCAGTAGTTATTTATTTGAATGTTGTTTCTTTCTTTCTTTCTTTCTTTCTTTCTTTTTTTGCAGAAAGTTTCTATTCTGGAGAGAACATGGCATTTGTTGACACATGTTTATTAGAAGGAGGGTGTTATGACTTAAAAACTGGATTCAATGTGTTCCCCTCCTCTGTCACGTCTTGTGCAAAGAAATGGAAGGCCCCTTTTATTTCCTTTTTCCATGTGCACATTCTAGACACTTAAATTCTCAGGAAACAGGCTTCTCCAGGGTGAAGACTAATTAGTAGGAGATATATTGGGAACAACAAATTAGTAATCAGGTTGGGCAGAGGGAGATGTGAGACTGTGATGTATTCATCACAGAAGCCTCATCTGATCCGTGGCAGTGCTAGAGCTGCACAGGATTCTTCAGAGTTCTCTGCAAAGCAAGTTTTTCAGGCCTTTGCACCTCTGTGTCAGTCACATATTGGAAGCAGTTGCTAGGGAGAAGGCACAGTCTTTTTATTTATTTACTAGAGGCCTGGTGCATGGATTCATGCACTGGTGGGGTCTCTCAGCCTGGCCTGCACCATCTTGCAATCTGGGATCTGTCAGAGAATGTCGGACTGCTGGTTACAGCCCAGGTCTGTGGGGATTGGGCCAAAACTGGCAGTCCGCCATCCCCCGAGGAATGTAGTAATACACAAATCAGCAGGCAGCCATGGAGGAGCCTGAGCCAGGTCTGGGCGCCTCACTACTCCTGCTCATCCCAGCCTGCTGTGGCTGCTGCTGCCACTCAGTGGTGCTACCGCAGAGGTGGGAGGGGCTCACACTGCCACAGCAGCACTCACCAGCTGTGAGTCCGGCTTCTGCCTTAGCAGTGCTCCTGCTATGGGAGTGCACTGACCAACATGGGGCAGCTCCTGCATTGAGTGTCTGTCCCCTGGTGGTCAGTGTGTGTCATAGCTACCGGTTGACCTGTTCAATGGCAAATGGTCTCTTAGGCTTTATATAAATAGACTAGAGGCCTGGTGCACAAAATTTTTGCATTGGAGCAGGGTCCCTCAGCCCAGCCTGCACCCTCTCCATTCCAGGAACCCTCAGGGAATGCCCAACTGCTGTATCCTTCTTGTAATCTGGATCATTGACTCCTAACTGCTCACCCATCTCCCAGCCTGGCTGCCCCTAACTTCTCTCCCTGGCTGGCCTGGTTGCCCCTACCTGCCTCTGCCTCAGCCCCCGCCACTATGGCTTTTTCTGGAAGGATATCCAGAAGATGTCTGTTCTAATTAGCACATCACCCTTTCATTAGTATATATGAGTATTTGTCATATTATTCTCTTCTTTATGTATTTAAAATAACCCAGAATATCTTAAGTGGATAAAAATGGTCAAGTTTCAGAAAAATAAAAGTTTTGAAATACAATCTGTAGGTTTAAAAGCAACAACATTTGCATAAAAGAGCTTAACTTGCAGTCAGCAACAAAACTTGTTGTTAGGATTGCTTGGTTAGTATTCTTTTGTTGGAAAGGTGTGATTTGGGCAAAGGAAAAAGGGAAACCAGCCTATAAAAGGAAATGTCTGATTGGGCTGTTTGCCACACCAGAGAGGTGCAGGGGCGGCAAAGGTTCAGGCTGTCCCGCAGGCAAGGATGTCTGTGTATGGGACACCAAAGGACGCCTGTCACACCTGAAACACAATTTGCTAACACAATTGCAGAGCTCAGGAAGACTCACTGTTCTTAAACTATTATTTCCCTGACATATAAAATATACATACATACAAATATGCATGCACTCTTCTGAGCTTCCTATGCACTCCACTTAATATTTGGCTATGGCCTTCTTTTAAAAAAAATATTTTATTGATTTTTTTACAGAGAGGAAAGGAGAGGGACAGAAAGTCAAAAACATCGATGAGAGAGAAACATCGATCAGCCGCCTCCTGCACGCCCCCCACCGGGGATGTGTCCACAGCCAAGGCACATGCCCTTGACCGGAATCGAACCCGGGACCTCTCAGTCTGCAGGCCAACGCTCTATCCACTGAGCCAAACCGGTCCCGGCGGCTATGGCCTTCTTTCCATATTAATGAATTGGATGTACAGACATAATTTTTAATGGCTACAGTGTTATCCATGACTTTTGACATTATTATGGTTTACGTCACTAACCCTTTATTGTGGGGCAGGTTGTTTATGGGTTCCCCTGGATTCAACAACTAGAGTAAACACAATTGCTTATTTGACTGTTTACTTAGGACACATTCACAGGCATGGAACTCCTGGCTCAAAGCTAATTCACTTGAATTTTGATCCACATTTCCAAATTGACTTTCTAGAAAGTGCTTCTGTTTGTTTAGTCCATTGGTTTTAAATCAGATTACACTCCCAGAAAATGGGTAAGAGAAAACTCTTCAATGGGCCTTTGGCAAATTGCAAACTCTTGCTGAACTTGAGCAACTCCTTCCCGGCATAGCTGTCTGCACGCTTTTCAGGGCACTTTTGAAGGAAAGAAAGGGATCCGACGTCCCTCCAGCTCTTCCACATGGACAGAACTGGAAAAGCAAAGTTTCCCAAGAAGGTAGAAGTGCTGTGGGGACCTTCCCAGCTAGGGGAGGGGCACATGAATGCGCCCTGCACACAAGGTGTGGCAAAACAGCTCAGCTGTGTCCCCCTCTGGCCACATCCCCTCCAGCCCTCAGCAGTAAGAGCCCCTGACACCCTTCCCTGCCCTTTCTCCAGGCAGGTGGGTGGGGAGAGCAGGTGGTGGGGAGACGGCACCTTTTTCCCAGTCCTAACTCCTGAATCACGCACACTGTGTTACTGAGCAACATTCGGTGGGAGCAGGCCACCAGGCATGGGATCTGAAGGATCTGGGCTGGAGGGTGAAGTCCAGAGAGGCACACGTGGCATGGCTGAGGGCCCTGTGTGGGTGTGGGCATGTGAGTATGTGTGTGTGGGTGTGTGTCCTGTGGGTCCACACTCATGCACACACCCACATGCCCACACTCCGGCTCTGCACCTTTGGTCACCGGGAACCTCCGCAGAAGCTGCTATGAGCTCAAATGCATCCAGTAACAGCACCAAACAAGTCTGAGAAAGTTTCCCCAAGCTGATGCCCTGCTTCCCTCCTCCCACTTCCTGCTCCCACCATGCTTAGGCACCCCACCTCCTCCTTGCACCTCTTGGTGACCCGTTTGGTTGTTTTGGATGTGAACTTACAGCCCCCTCCCACCACCAGCCTGCTGTTCGGTTGTCTGTCTGGTTGTTTAGGTCATGATGGCCCCTAGCTTCTTATGTATTAGGATTGGGTTGACATTGGTTCACAAAACAATACAGGTTTCAAATGTACAATTCAATAAAACATCATCTGCATAGGACATTGTGTGCCCATTGCCCTAAACAAAGTCTCTTTTCATCCAGATTCCTTCTTCTTTGCCCACTTCCATCTAGCCACTACCCCTCTTCCCCTCTGGCTATCACCACACTGTTGATTTTCTCTATGTGTTTTGTATATGTTTTTTGGTTAATCCCTTCACATTTTTTCCTTTAAAAAAAGTATTTTTATTGATTTCAGAGAAGAAGGGATATATATATATATATATTCATTGAGGATGAGAGAGAATGATTGATTGGCTGCCTCCTGTGTACCCTCCACTGGGGATTGAACCTGCAACCCGGGCATGTACCCTTGTCTGGAATCCTTGTCTGGGATCAGTCAGTCCACAGGCCGACGCTCTATCCACTGATCCAAACCAGCTAGGGCCTTTTTTCATCTAGTCTTCCTTCTCCCTCCCCTTTCAGAGCTGTCAGTATGTTATACTTACCAATGTCTTTGTTTTGACTTGGTTTGTCAATTTATTTTGTTCATTAAATTACACATGTGAGTAAAATCATAGGTTATCTGTCTTTCTCTTATTTCACTTGCATAATAATCCTCAGGTCCATCCATGCAATCACAAAAGGTAAGCTTTTCTTCTTCCTTATGGCCATGTAGTATTCCATTGTGTAAATGTATCACATTTTCTTATCAACTCATCTACTAATGGGCACTTGTGATGTTTCTTGATTATTGTAAATAATTCTGCAATGAACATTGGGGTGCATATATTCCTTCAAATTAGTATTTTGGGATTCTTAAGATACATTCCCAAAAGTGAGATCACTGGGTCAAGAAGGCAGTTTTCCATTTTTAATTTTTTAAAGAAACTTCATACTGTTTTCCACAGTGGCTGCACCAGTCAGTATTCTCACCAACAGTGGAAAACGGCTCCCTTTTCTTCATGCCCTTCCCAGTACTGGTTGTTTGTTGATACACTGATGATGACAGTGATTCTGGCAAGTATGAGGTGATATATCATTGTGATTTTAAATTGAAAATCTCTGATGATTAATAACTTTGAGCATTTTTTTCATATGTTTATTGGCCATCTTCTATATCTTCTTGGAGACGTGACTATTCAGGTCCTTTGCCCATTTAAAGAGAGAGGGAGAGGGAGAGAGAGATAGAAACATCAATGATGAGAGAGAACCATTGAGTGGCTGCCTTCTGCATGTCCCCTGCAGAAGCCTGGAACCAGAGCCTGTGCCCAACCAGGAATCGAACAGTGATCTCCTTCTGGTTCAGAGGTCAACGCTCAACCACAGAGTCACACCACCCAGGCCCTTTGCCCATTTTTTTTCAGCTGGATTGTTTGTCTTCCTGGTATTGAGTTGTATAAGTTATTTATAGATTTCAGAAATTAACCCTTTATTGGATGCATCATTGGCAAATATGTCTCCTCTAATTCAGTGGGTTCCCTTTTCATTTTACTGATGGTTTCTTTTGTTGTGCAAAAGATTTTTTTGTTTGATGTAAAAAAAAAAGTCTTTTGTTTACTTTGTCTTAGGAGCTATATCAGCATAAATATTGCTATGAGAGATGTCTGAGATTTTATTGGCTATGTTTTCTTATAGGATTTCGAAGGATTTTGAACTTACATTTAAGTTTTTGTCCATTTTGAGTTTATTCATGTGTATGGTATAAGTCGATGGTCTAGTTTCATATTTTTGCATGTACCTGTCCAATTTTCCTAACACCATTTATTGAAGAGGCTGGAGTGAAAACTTGCCTCCTTTGACAAATATTAATTGGCCATAGAGGTGTGGGTTTTTTGTCTGGGCTCTCTGTTCTGTCCCATTGATCTATATGAGAAGGCACAATCTTAAGCAAAATGATTCTTTTTGGCTGAGAGCAATCCCCAGAGAAGATCTAACTGTGAGTTTTCTGCCAGAGACACTACTGGCAGCAAGAGGAATGAGTGTTTTAGTTCCAAACGGAGGATCCTGCCAGCTTACCACCTCATCTGATACACTCACTTTACTAGAGGCTTACAGGTCATTCTACTCTCTGTTTCTTTTTCAAGTTTGACTCGACAAGTAAATCAAGCTTGCCATCTTCTCACATGTGTTTATTTGGTAGAATAGATGGATTCTGACCTTGTTGTGTAAAACTTGGTCATTGCTTAGTGTACAGGCAAACCTAACTATGAGCATGCCAACATTTAGTTAGAATAGAAAATACGATATTCGCCGAAACCGGTTTGGCTCAGTGGATAGAGCGTCGGCCTGTGGACTGAAGGGTCCCAGGTTCGATTCCGGTCAAGGGCATGTACCGTGGCTGCGGGCACATCCCCAGCAGGAGGTGTGCAAGAGGCAGCTGATCGATGTTTCTCTCTCATCGATGTTTCTGACTTTCTATCCCTCTCCCTTCCTCTCTGTGAAAAATCAATAAAATATATTTAAAAAAAAGAAGAAAATATGATATTCAACTCAAACTAAAATCTAACTCACTTTCTTTAATTTACTCTTTGTCAAAAGTCTTGCACTTTGAATTTAGTTTATTATTTTGAAATGGGCATAAAACAATATTGCATAGGATGACTCTAAGGGTATTATGAGATTATCCATGTAAAACAGTGGTTCTCAACTTGTTTAATGTCATGACCCTTTAATACAGTTCCTCATGTTGTGGTGACCCCGGCCATAAAATTATTTTTATTGCTACTTCATAACTGTGATTTTGCAACCCTGCTAGTGGTTCTCAACCTATGGATCACGACCCACAGATTGAGAACCACTGCTGTAGAGCCTAAGACCATCAGAAAACACAGATATTTACATTATAATTCATAACAGTAGGAAAATTACAGTTATGAAGTAGCAATGAAAATAATTTTATGGTTGGGGGTTACCACAACATAAGGAACTGTATTAAAGGATCGCAGCATTAGAAATGTTGAGAACCAATACTTTAAACACTTCTTGACACATAGTTCCTCACACATTGTTGTTCAATCAGTATTGGCTATTATCTTTATCATATTCTGAATCAGTTTCTTTATTGCTAAAATATAGTAAATATAAAAAATCAAGCAACAAACCCTCAAAACATTTCAGTGGCATTTCTTTAGATCATATAGCTTTCAGTTGGCTGGTGGTCAAGTGAGACGGGTGTGGCTGCTCCTCTTGGATGACCTCCTCAAGGACCTGAGGACGGATTCTGTTCCACGTGTTTCCTATCTTCCTCCATGAATTAGAGGGCTTGGCAGGACTTGATCTTCTCCTGGGGATGGCAGAAGTATAAGAGAGCTAGCCCAACTACTTAAATGATTCTCAAGCCTTCAATTACACTTGCTAACATTCCATTAGTCAAGGTAAGTCACATGGGTAAAACCAAAGTCAGGAGTGGTGAAATATACTCCACAATTGCCGTGAGGGGCAGGGGGGACTGAAAAGCCATATAACAAAGGGCATGTTTACAGAGACTGTTAAAGAATTGGGGCATTTAGGACACTCATGAATCTTCAATGACAATAACACAAAGCACTCAGGTGCTGACTCACCTATAGCTTCATCCTGACTAAACTCAGCCCAAATTACTTACAGTTTGTAAGTAACTCTGAAACTTATATTGTGATATGTGAGCCATCTCCTTATACTAACAATTGCTTACAGCCTTCAAACAATTTTTCCTACATGATTCCTTGCAACTGACAGTTGGCTTTCTCTGTTTCAGGTTTTCTTTTTGAACTCAGTTGATGGCAAGTTCAGGCGGTATATTCTTTATACTCTTTATACCTTTATTCAAGATAATTGTTCTCTAATTATGACTCAGTAGCATTTTTGTGATTTGAAATTTTCCACTTATCATATTCTCTTTTCTACTTAGCATCTCAAATTCACTTTGTTCCCTATCCAGCTTCAGAGTTCCAAATTTACTCACTACCTTGTATTATGGTTATTGCCATTATAATTTCTTAGAACTCCTTACTGGGCTTCCAGAGTTAGGCATTACTCTATTTTGTTTCCCATATCTTGGTTTCTCCTTTGTTTCATGTCCTGGGAACTTACTTCCTCTTATTCCATAATTACAAGCATTCTTTAAAGTTTTGTCCTTAGCATTAAACTCATTATTTTCCCCTTGATAATATAATTTGTTCCCACAGGTTAAATGATGATCTCTAGTGGATGAGTCTCAACTTCATGCTTTCTACATTAGCTTCCTTCTCAAATTATGGTACTGAACTTTCAACAGCCTACTGCACTTCTTTACTGTGCACAACCAATCTGCATCTGTTTTGATGACCTCCATTTTCTTTCTTTATTTCTGTTTCAATTCTCCCAGGATGTAGGATCAAGATTTGATATGAATATATCAAATTGAATAATTTATTTTAATATATTTAGTCCTTTTTTTCTAATCCAATTAAAATTTTCCCATGTATCATAGTGACCTGAAACCAATTTTACAAGTATCTATTACCTGCTTCTTCTATGCTAATCTTGCAAGGCTCAGTAGATAAAAATATAACTAAGAAGATGTGGTCTTATATCTGAAGTATCTGAACATCAATGTTCATAATAGATGCTTGCTTGATCATGGGAACATCAGTGGCATTCCCTCTCCTCTGTCTGAAAAAAAAAAGAATTCTTCCTGAGCACACCAGTGTTTTAGGAAAACTTGCCTGGTTCTGCCTCCTGAGTCGACCTCTTATTCTGCGTATTGGTATCAACCTTCAGATACGGTGCCTCGGACATTTTTCTTCTGTTGTGTCCACTGTCACTTAGTAGATTTTAATTCCCTTTGCTTCATGTCCTAAAGATGCCGACAAGAACTGGCTCCTTGAAATCCAGCCATTTGCTGAGCCTGAGACTTCTCACTTTGGTTTAGTATTCAGATAATTTGGGGAATAAAACAGATAGAGAGATAATACAAAATTATAAGGCAGATGTCATTAAAGAATTTCACAGTGTCATGGGGATTTAAAAGAAAAATTCCTCACAAGTATACCAATTTCTCCCCAGCTAACTTTGGATAGTCCTATGCTTATAGATTACTATTTTTGTATAACTGTTATCTTTTTCTTGCCTTCCTCTTGGATAATCTAGAGGAGACTTGTGTGGGTATATGAATAAGAATATCTATGTATGTTTCTCTATGAAAATATGTGAATCTATCCTTATTTTAATCTGTCTTTTGAACAAGGTGTGTGGCCAAAGATAATGCATGAGTCAGTCTTAATATTAACTATAACACTATGCACACACCTATATGAGTCAGCAATTCTATGGGATCTGAGTTCATGCTTGATGCTCATGTTTCTGTGACTGGACCGGGCTAATCTGAATCTGAGCTTGCTTCTGTGTGTGAATGAGTCCAGTCAAATGCTAAAGGAAGAAGAGTAATGACTACTTTAGGTTAAAGGTGTCTGTAATAGAAAAAAAATAAAACCAGGTTTGGTGTTAGGAAATAGTGCATGTTCGTGAAATGGATGGGGAGAAAATCCTGGAATAGCTTTGAGTTCACACCAGGATGGATTTGAAAAAGGAATTCCCTATTGTCCAGGAGCCAAAAGCAACAGAACTAGCCTAAGGTTGAAATGAGGAATTATTTTTTTCTGTGTTACAAGTTTTCTTATGGACTCAATATTAAAACAGGTAATTAGATTTTTTTGTTAGACCTCAAAAGAATTGTGTTGAATTGAATTTTCTAACCTATCATTTTCTAGAAATGCATATTTCATTCCTATTTTGTAGTAAGATTACATTTGAATTGAATAAAGTATGTATTTTACCCAGAAATTGCAATGATAAGTGCCTGGTCAAAATACATATTAAAGTTTATAGCTCCAAATATAGAATGATCAATATAAAAAGAACTGGACTGATTTATAAAGAAGGTTGACAACAGTCTATGACAATGAAGGCTTTATAAATAATAAGGATAAGTAAAAAATATAAATATTTGTTAAATATACATTTACATTTTTCACAAATAAATAGAAAAACTACAGCTTCCATAAAGATGATACTAGAGTGATTAAAACTATGGGAGCTCAGTTTGTCATTATTGTTGAAACCAGTCCTGACACAATCTTCAAAGCTTTAAATGTGCCTCCCAACATCAATATTTGCACATATTTAAAAGAGCAGCAGGATTACAGGATTTCTATACTCCAAGGATAATTTATATTATGGAATTATTTAAATAATTAGGAGCTATTTAGAGAGAGAAGCATTTTTGGAATATAATTACTAGCAGAACAATATTGACATATGGCAAAACAGAGTTCACATATACCAGAATGTGTCAAAAATGTTGTTCTTAATGAAGCATTTTAATACAGTAATTGAATTAACAAAATAAATTTTAATTACATGTATTACTATAATTCTTTATATTTGTTAGAGAAATCAAAATACTAAAGCTCAGCTTAACCAATAAAATTAACACTTTCTTTTATCCCTTAAGTAGAGGCTTTGTGTATGAATTCGTGCATGGATAGGGGTTCCTCAACCTGGCTGGCAATTGGAGTCCATCAGGGCCATCAGGGATGGCCAGCTCAGGGGAGAGGTTGGCTGGTTGTGGGAGGTTGATTGTGAGAGTGCTCTGACCACTAGGGGGCAGACGCTTAATGCAGGAGCTGCCCCTTGGTGGTCAGTGAGTGTCATAGTGACCAATCGACTGGTCATTTGGTCAACTGATCATAATGGTCACTTAGGCTTTTATATATATAGATGAGTTTTAGGAATCTGAGAGAACAGCTTTTAAAGATTTTAAAGCCTAGGTAAATGGCTAAAGAGTAGAAATGGAAGGATTACTTTCTGGTATACGTATTTATTCAACACTAGCCATGCTTTTCTTTCTTTAAAAAAATATAGTTCTTTATTGATTTCAGAGAAGAAGGGAGAAGGAAAGAGAGATATAAACATCAATTATGAGAGAGAATCATTGATTGGATGCTTCCTGCATGTCCCCTTGGCCAGAATTCAACCTGGGACCCTTCAGTCCCCAGGGTGATGCTCTATTCACTAAGCCAAGCTGGCTAGGGCTAGCCCTGCTTTTCTAGGGATACAATTCTTAACTTTGAACTTCTGGAAGGCAATAGATTTTAATTGTACATGAGCAGCTTTGGAATTGAACATAAGTTGGTTTGAGCTGTGAGCTTTTGGTAAGTTATAAAATCTGTCCAAGTCTCTCTTTCTACATTTAAAAAATAGGGAATCAAATATCTAATTTTTGGTGTTAAAGTGTTCCATATAATATCAAATATTGTGTCTAGTGCACAAGAAGATCAATAAATTGTTCCAATTCTTTCTCCTATAAATAAAGCAAAAGCTTAATTCATTAGTAGCATTGTTACTACTTCAAATACTATTATTAGCAATAATCTTTATTTATTGAGCATCTGTTACATAATCTGAATTGGAACAGTGGTTTTATATACACCTATTGAGCATTTACTATGCACCTAAGCTATTTGAGCTAGCTACTTTATATTATACTAGAGGCCTGGTACACGAAATTCATACACTCAGAGGAGTAGGGAAGTTCTCCAGCCTTGCCTGTGCACTCTCACAATGCAGGAGCCTTGCAATAGATCTCCGCAAAGAGATAGGCCCCACCCACTCATGCGAGGCTCTTCGATGGATTGCCCCCAAGAGGTAGACTGGATGCTGGGGCCTGCTTCTGTGCTGCATGGAGCCAATGGGACCTGCCTCCATATCATGCACACAGTGTGGAGTCCCTGCCCACTTGCGCATGCCCCATGTGCATACAGCCTCCTGATGATGGATTTTTATGGTGTGAGGGCATCAGGGTGTAAGGGTGTGACAACCTCAAAGGCTTTCATTAGTATAGACTAGAAGCCTGGTGCACAAAATTCATGTATGGGGGGCAGGGGATATCCCTTAGCTCAGCCTGCACCCTCTCCAATCTGGGACCCCTCAAGGGATGTCCAACTGCCCGTTTAAGCCAGTAGGATTGGGCCTAAACAGAAAGTCGGACATCCTTCTCACAATCTAGGACTGCTGGCTCCAAATTGCTCACCTGCCTGCCTCCCTGATTGCCCCTAACTGCTTCTTACTGCCAGCATGATCACTCCCTAACCACTACCCTGCCAGCCTAATTGATGTCTAACTGCTCCCCTGCTAGCCTGTTTTCCCCCAACTTCCCTCCTCTGCCGACCTGGTCACCCCAACTGCCTTCTCCTGCAGGCTTGATAGTCCCCAACTGCCCTTCCTTTCAGGCCTGCTCCCTCCCAACTGCCCTCCCCTGCTGGCCTGATCACCCACAACTGCTT
Source organism: Antrozous pallidus (assembly GCA_027563665.1). Classification (NCBI taxonomy): domain Eukaryota; kingdom Metazoa; phylum Chordata; class Mammalia; order Chiroptera; family Vespertilionidae; genus Antrozous; species Antrozous pallidus. The sequence goes on from CM050519.1 coordinate 25,152,679, forward strand.
TCCCTTGCAGGCCTGGAACCTCCCAACAGCCTTCTCTGCTGGCCATCTTGTGATGGTCATCTTGTTTCCAATGGGGGCAGCCATCTTTGACCACATAGGGACAGCCCTCTTGTGTGTTGGAGTGATGGTCAATCTGTATATTACTCTTTTATTATATAGGATAGAGGCCTGGTGCATGGGTGGGTGCCAGCTGGTTTGCCCTGAAGTTTGTCCCAGATCATGGTGGGAGTTCCCTTGGGGTGTGGGGTGCCCTGGGTGAGGTGCCTATGGTGGTTTTCAGGCTGGCCATGCCCTCAAGCAACCCAAGCGGAGGCCCTGGGATATGGGATTAATTTTAGTTCTACAATTGAAACTTGGTAGCCTGGAATGGAGCCAAGCCTTCTGCTCGCTCCGTGGCAATAGCCATTTCTGTTTAAACTCTATAATCGAAACTCTGTAGTCTAGAGTGGAGGCCTAGGCACTAGGTCTACAGAAGCTTGGCTACCTCCATCTCCCTGGCAACCCTAGCCTCTGCTCTCTACAGCTCCATGGCTACTGCCATTTCTGATGGGATATACCTTCTATAATTGAAACGTTGTTGATTGAGTGGAGGCCCAGGCCAACAACGGCAAGATGAAAGCTTGGCTGAGGAAACCCAAGTCTCCCTTCTGCTCTCAGTGGCCGCAGACATCTTGGTTGGGGTTTATTTGCATAATTTGATCCTGATTGGCTGGTGGGCCTGGCTGTGGGCATGGCTTGATTTGAGGTATGGTCAATTTGCGTATTACTCTTTTACTAGATAGGACTCTTTAGATATGATTTTAAAATCAACTTTGTCAGAAAGAAAATTTTAATACAATTATATGTAGATGAGAAATTCATATTCAGCTGGAATAGTACTGGCTTCTATGATGGAAGACTTAAAGTGTGATAGACCTTGGGAAACTTATCACTTGCACTATCTCATTTGAAATGACATGCCTTTGTAGTAACTAATAAATATTTCAATAATCCCAAGTAACAGCTGAGAGAACAAAAATTAAGTTACATTGTGATTTCCTTGGTTTGGTTTATCTCAATAATAGCTGAAGTTGTGACTTTAGCTTTCTTTAACCTTAATTCCAGTTCTTTCCCTTACATCATATTTTCTCTCTGTGTTGATGATAATGCATTAGGAAGGGTAAAAACATATTTTAAGGATAGTGCTGACTAATTTTTATCTGCTTTTCTAAAGATCACGCAAAGGGGTTAGTCTGTAAAGTAGTAAAGAAGGATTTTAGGGTTTGAGATAAAAATTTTGCTTTTACCATCTGTGAAACATCATAATGGAACTATAGAGGGTTATTTTCTGAAGATTTAAAAATATATACTAGTAAAAACATGTAACTGTTTTGGAGGGAGTTGTGATGAGAATAGGCAAAATGATTCATCCACAATGTTTTCCTGGTTAAAGATGATAAGATTTTTAATCATGTATATTAACTAATTTTCTTAAACTTTTATCCCTACCAATGGATACAGATTTTATTTGCCTTTTTCTCCAACACATTGACCACCAGAACTTGTTCACCTGCACACTACACCACAGACATGCAAAAAGAACCTTTTTTAAAAATGGGTAATGGTAAACCATAGCAGCTCCTAGATTGTTGTTCCAGAGTTAATGATGTTTACCCATTACTCAGAACAGTGCTCCCTGGTGAAAAGATGATAAAACAGATGGGCAGAAACAAATTGGACTGCTCAGATACTTAGAGAATGAACTTAACAAGCCTAATATTTTGCTGCAATTTCCACAGATTACACATAGCTAAAGCAGGAGTTGGCCACTTGGTTTCTCTCTTTCATACAATAAGGTAGAGAATTTAATTCTTGGCCCACACATAATAGGTAATTGAATCATTTGAGGTCACAAGATGGAATAGGAGCTTCTATCAATGCCATCCTTAGGTTGTACTTTTCTCTGCATCCTATGGACTGAATTCAATAATTTTCTAAAAAAAAGGTATGGGCATTTTAAAGGTATTTTTTTATGCCCACTCTTGTCACTTTTATTATTTATTTATTTATTTATTTATTTATTTATTATTTTTTAAAAATAATTTCTTTATTGATTAAAGTATTACATATGTGTCTTAATCCCTCTCTCATTACCCCTTCCAACCCCTCTCCCCATTTATGTCCTCACCCCCCCCCCCCCCGGTGTCTGTGTCCATTGGTTAGGCTTATATGCATGCATACAAGTCCTTTGGTTGATCTTCCCCTTACCACACCTTTGCCTACCTTCCCTCTGAGGTTTGGCAGTCAATGCTTCTTTGTCTCTGGATCTGTTTTTGTTCATCAGTTTATGGTGTTCATTATATTCCATAAATGAGTGAGATCATGTGGTACTTATCTTTCTTTGACTGGCTTATTTCACTTAGCATAATGCTCTCCAGTTCCATCCATGCTCTAGTTTAAAGCAGCCACCTTTTCCTCCTTTCTCTTCTTCTTCCTCTTCTTAAAGAATACCTTTTAGCATTTCATATAATATTGGTTTGGTGTTGAACTCCTTTAGCTTCTTCTTATCTGTGAAGCTCTTTATCTGACCTTCAATTCTGAATGATAGCTTCATTGGGTAGAGTAATCTTGGTTGTAGGTTCTTGCTATTCATCACTTTGAAAATTTCTTGCCACTTCCATCTGGTTTGTATAGTTTCTGTTGAGAAATCTTCTGACAATTGAATGGGTGGTCCCTTGTATGTAATTAAGTGTCTTTCTCTTGCTGCTTTTAATATTCTCTCTTTGTCTTTTGCCTTTGGCATTTTAATTATGATGTGTCTTGGTGTGGTCCTCTTTGGATTCCTTTTGTTTGGGGTTCTGTCTGCTTCTAGGACTTGTAGGTCTATTTCTTTCACCAGGTGGGGAAACTTTTCAGTCATTATTTCTTCAAACAGGTTTTCAATATCTTACCCTCTCTCTTCTTCTGGCACCCCCATAATTCTGATGTTGATATGCTTGAAGTTGTCCCAGAGGCTTCTTTCATTATCTTCAAATTTTTTAATTCTTTTTTCTTTTTTCTTTTCTGGTTGAGTGGTTTTGGCTTCTCTGTATTTCAAATCTTTGACTTTATTCTTGCATTTGTGTAGTCTGCTGTTGGGTCTCTATATAATATTTTTTATTTCAGTCAGTGTATGTTTCATTTCTAGTTGTTTTTTTTTTATATCCTCGAGGGTCTTGGTAAATTTATTGGCCTTTTCTAGGAACCTTTTTCAAAACCTTATAACTGAGTTTTGAACTCTATATTCAGTCATTTGTTTTCCTCCATTTCTTTCATTTGTGACCTGCCTTTTTGTCTCCACATTTTCGCTGCTTTACTGAGTTAGTATGGTAGCTTTGTGTGCTAGCTGTCCTGTTCTCCCCTTTTACCTGAGGTGGACACTCTTGGTGCATCTTGTGTGTAGTACAGCCTTGTTGTAGTTAAGTCTTGATTGTTGTTGGTATCACTGGGAGGAATTGACCTCCAGGCTAATTGGCTGTGAGGTTCAGCTGTGTCTACGCTGGGAGACATCCTTATGCAACAATACTTGCAAAGTTGCAAAAGCCTCTGTGCTCAGCTTGGATGGGCCAGAGTTTCTGGGTGGAGCTGACAGCCTTGACTTTCAATTAGCCCTGCCTCAAGAGGTTTCTGGGTATCTGTGTCCCCAGGCAATCGCTTCAAGTACTTCTGAGAGGAAGGCACCTTGGAGTTTCACCTGCTGCCAAACAGTCCAGTCTCTTCTCCAATGAATCCAGTCTCTCAGATTCTCGCTCAGTAGTGGGGTTCAGCACTGTCTGGAGCTTTAGTCTCCTTCTCGCTAGATCCATGATGGCAAACCTATGACACATGTGTCAGCACTGACACGTATAGCCATTTTTGATGACACGTGGCCACATGTGGTCTCATACAGAGAAGTATGGGCCGCATGCCAAGAAGGATGTTTCATCCGTGGCTACTGCATAGCCAGGTACAGTAGCCAAGGATGAAACATTTTCTGTAATGTAGAGTAAACACTCTAAATTTTCAAGCGAGATGTAGAAACTAAAACTTGTAAGTAACAAAGTATTTTGAGGCCAGTGCAGCTGTACAAAATGAAATTAAACCCTTGCATATAAAGTACCAGCATGTTTTAGACTCATTACTTGACAAGTTCAGTGACAGATTTAATCAATTTAGAAGTCTAGAAGAGACCATAAAAATAATTAAGCATCCTGATGTAGTAGTCTACAGTAGTTTGGGATTAAATGCTTTCCAATGGATACAAATTGATGATTTGGAGATACAACTTGCAGAATTTCAAGACAGTGTCTGGGCTCACTTGTTTGTCAACTTGAGGTCAAAGTTTGAGAATCTGGAAAGGTGCCACTTGGAGAATCAAGAGGAGTGCTACCATGAACAGGAAATTTGGAGTGCCTGGAACCGATTACCAAACACTTTTAGCACCCTGAAAAATATAGTAATGGCTTTACTCACAATTTTTCCTTCTATGTACTATTTGTGAGACCTTATTCTCAGCATTAAATAATATCAAAACCAACAAAAGAAACAGATTGGCAGATGAAGTTAGTAGCACTTGCTTGGGCTTGAAGTGTACAAAATACCAACCTTTAATTGAAGGTTTAGCCAATGAAATTCAGCAACAAAAAAGTCACTAATAGGCAGGTTCATTAAAGAATTTCCCCTCCCCCTCACTTATCTTAGTTCACGGTACCCCACACAAGTTAAATAATATCAAAACTAACAAAAGAAACTGACTGACAGGTGATTAAAGAAGTCACTAAGCAGGTAAGTTAAATAATTAGTTTTTGGTTTATTAAATACAGGTATATATTACAATTATACATTGTTGTTATTTAAACTATAAATATCACAAAATTATGGTTTTTTTCTCGAAGTGACACACCACCCAAGTTTTGGTCAATTTTTTTGGCAAATTTTGACACACCAAGCTCAAAAGGTTGCCCATCACTGTGCTAGATCAAGCCAGTGATACACTCAACAGTCTGTCTTCTCTGTGCATATTCACACATGCATGCCTCTGGACCTTTGCCTTTTGCCACTCTCCTGAGATTCCGCCTTACAGTCCAGATCCCCCCATATGAGCCTGGGTCTCGCCCAGAACTGGGGTTCAGCTCAGTCTGGAACTTTTGTCTCCTTCCTGCTAGAGCATGCCAGCCAGGCACTCAGCCACCCTGTCCTCTCTGAGCGCGCGTGTCTCTGAACCTCAGTCTTTGCAGCTCCTCTGATTCTCCATGTTTTTCTCTTTCCTTCTAGTTTAGAATTTCCAGTCAGACAGCTTTCCTGTGGTTCTAGATGATGACTGTTTTGTCTTTTAGTTGTATTTTTGAAATTGTTATGCGAGGCAGCAGTTTAGGTGTTTATCTATTCCACCATCTTGGTTTCTCATTAAAGGTATTTTTTATTACTGATAAAAATTTCTATTTGTTGACATAATAGTATATTTATGAAAACTATAAAATGTGAAGAGGAATAATTATTCTGGCAATATTTTATGTTAAATGCTACTTCTTTTTCAGATGACTATTAGTGATAATCCAGGGTTGGTATACTCTCAGTACTTATAAGATCTGTTTAGATTCTCTACTAAGTAGAAATTTGTGGCATTTAACTACTACATTCCAAAAAGAACTTTTTCAAAAAATGAAAACTGAAAGTTTTGTGTTTCATAGATATATCTGTTATGACTTGTTACTTTTCACTGGAGGGAATGTTCCCATTACATTTAGTTAGCTCTATCTTTGAAAATTTACTTAGAATTAGGACACAGTGTTTCTGGCAGTGATTATGCCCAGAGAGTCCTGGAGTAATTTTAAAAAAGTTTCCTCCTACTCTTAAGCATTTAATTGATTACTCACACCTCCTTGTCAACCCTGATACAGTTCTATTTGATAGAGAGTAATCTGCATAATGATGGTCTTAACAGACTTTGAAGAATACAAATACCTATCTTTCTAGTTATTTTTTCTCTATTAATATCTTTTCCATTCATTATGATTTCAATGTGACAATTAGTTTCTTTTAATAATTCTGTTCCATTGACCTACATATCCCTTCTGTATGTCTTTCAGCTTTATTTTATTTTCAATTGCTGTTTTGTTTACTGAATATTTAATCAAATGTAGGTCAGCATTATTTGTTTGTTTTCTATGATTTTGAGCCTGTAGGGTCTAACTTACACAAGGGAAAAAAAAACTATTAAAAGATATTGAAAAATTTTAACTTACTCAAAGAAAACTTTAAATAATTTTAACCAACAATGCTCCCAGCTAGCATAAACAACTTCAAATCAACCTTAATTTACCCAGTGTTGACTTTAACTCAAGATGTATTTGCATTCTATGTGATCCTTTAGGAGTCTATTATATTTCTTTTAAAAAAATAACTATCTATAGATTAGATACCATTCTTTTAAGAATTATAATGAGTTTCCAAAGAGCCTCTATCATTCATAAATTATTCACCCTGTGATGTTTTATTAAAATCACATGTCTGTGTCATATAGGTAACTTAGTGTTAAAATGACAGTTTTGCAGTTATTGCTGTGTATATGTATGCAGAGTGAACATAACCAGGAAATATGCACTCTAAGTGATGTGCTCAAATGCAAAACTAAGAAATATTGTCCCGCAAGCTTGTCAGTGCCGTGCAGGATGCAGTCTCATTTTTCTAATCTATGCTGCTGCTCTATAGCTTACATTGGAGTTGACAGTATATATTTCAGAGAATTCAACATAAAACCATAAGCTATTTCTCTTTATAGGAACAATTTAACTTTTTAGTTGGCAGAGTTACTGAAAAGTCAAAGTTCTGAGCAGGACCAGGACAAAGGTGAAAACGGTTAAACTCAAGAATTGAGAAGAATCTGAGATTTTGCTATATTTATAAGCTGATACACAGCCTACCACAGGTTCATGGATACTGGCAGAGGTCATGAAACACCTCAGCCAGAGACAAAGGCTTTATTACTCTTAATAATAGCAGCAGCTGGAGAGCCATCGTTTTTTGTGTCAGTGCCTTCAGCCCCAGTTTTCACAAGGAGACATGTGGCACTTGTACTAGTACAAGCACTGTGTTGTATCATAGGAAAGAAACACCAAATCCAATATCTTATGATAGTCAGTAAGCAGCTCTGGAGAAATACATTGTTTGTATTATCCAAGATTGTTTGGTATACAAACATCCTTGAAAAAAGTCTGAAACACAGGGCAGTCAGTGACTCTATTTTTAAGACATGTAGAGATGGAAGAAATCCATGGAAAATTGACACCTTCAAATATAAAACCAAGAGTCCTAGCCCAGAAAAGTATCTACTTCTTCCCTAGGTTTATGAGTTCCAGTATCTTTTCTGAAAAGAAAATTCCTCTGAATAGTGCCTGTAAAAGAACGTCCCCTCACTCCCCTATTTCCCCCTTACTCTTTAACCCATCTCTGTTGGAACTGATTTCACGTGTACCAGAAATGACCTCTTTGAGAGTGGACATATTCAGGTCTCATCTTTCTTGGTCTCTCAGTAACAATTGATAATAAAAAGTACTTCTTCCTTTTTGAAGCAAAGTCTATTTTTGGCTTCTGTTAAGCTACACCTCTCCCTCCATGACTACATCTCAGTTGCTTCTGTGGCTATCATTCCCCTTAAAAATATTGGTAACTTTTGAAGTCCTCTTCTTTTGTTTACACATTCTTCTTTATGTGCCATCAACAGATTTGCTGGAGCTGATTGCATTCACATTTATATCTTAAACCTAGATCCTTTCCTGAACCTCAGACCCAAGTTACCATTTAGATATCTTTTTGATATTTTATTTAGATGTCCACTGGCATCCACATTCATCAAGTTTAAAATACACCTTACCCTCTTTCTTGATCCCCTAAACCTACATCTCTGCATGTGCTACTTTCTTATCAGTTGATAGCACCATTCTCCCAGTTTTCCAATTCTGATGGTGCTATCCTTGATTCTACTTCTCCTGTATCTTCTGTGTGCATATTTGCCCATGCCCTGCTGATTTTGCCATCCAGTTACCTCTCCGTATATTTCTATCATCCTCACCTTAACTACTTTAGATCAAGTCATCCTCATTTACAATTGCTAACTCAAATATGTTAAGATTCCTCACAGTCTCTTTGACTCCAGGATTAGTTTGCTCAAATTTACTTTCTATCTGAAACCAGAGAGATAAAATGCCAATCTGACCTTGTCACTTACCTAATTAGACCACTTTCTTGAGTTCACTAGGGCTTGATATAAAATTCAAATCTATTCCAAGAAATGAGATGAAAGAAACTTCAAATTTGACCCTGATGATATCTTCTGCCTTGTTTCTGATCACTTATTAGTAAATCCATATCTATATTCTCTTTTTGTTCCTAAAAAAAAGTCACTTTCTGTGTTTTACCTTTGGAGTTTTATACATGCTGTTGACTTTGCTGGAAACTATCTCATTTGCCTATTGAACCAATTATTAAGTCCTTAGGGGAATATTTGCAGATTAATCTTCACTAGCCTAGGTGCCCCCATAGCATCTTTTACTGCCTTTCTTTGAACACTTGTCCCCCTAGAACACTTGTTGATAGTTTAAATTATGACTCTCCCTCTGCACTTTTAGCTCCATATTATATTCTCTAGTACTGCAGGCTATTCTGAGCTGATAGAAGACTTTCAATAACTATTTTTGAATGTATGAATAAATGAAAGTAAGATCAAGCTCTCTTCAGTGTGAATTATATCTTTATCTTGACAGGCCCAGATATCTCCATTTTTAGTATAATAGAATAATGATACCTCTTATATAATAGGAATTATACACATGTAAAAATGGAGGACCGAGTTTTATATATTTGTATGTGTACGTGTTTGACTCAGCTGAACAATATCAGTAATATATTCTGGCATTATAGCACACAGAAAGCTCTCAATAAATATTATAATTTTAATGAATGAATGAAAATGAGTGCTTGTTTTTGTCACAGTGAATTATGTCTTTTTTATGACATACCCAATTGTATCTGCTTCTCACATAATGCAATAATGATAGCATTTCTAGAATAGAAATTACACACATATAACAATGGGGGCCATTTTCTCAAGGACTTTTGATGTGTGTGCCTGCACTTTTCTCAAAGCTACACAATGCCAATGATAGAATTATGAATCATATAGGTAGATAAATGGATATTATCTATTGTATTCAGTGCTGAAATTATGTAACTACTTTCTCTTTGAGGGTATTCATGTACATACTTAATGGAGATTTGTTTTTCAGGATAAGGTTCTGCTAGGTTAGGGTAAGTACATTCCTAAATAGAAGCTGCATTTCCCTTTGAGTATATCCTCAATTCCTTCAAAAATGAAGTATAACTTCATCCTCTCACAGAGGAGTTAGCGATCTTATTTTTCTTCTTCTGCTGCTTCCTTCTTTCTCTGATGAGTCTGTTGCTCTTTAGTCTTCTTATTTGTAGCATAGGGGAGCAGTGAGCCTCTCTTTCTTCATCATTGCTAGAGAGCACCTGGAGTTGCATTATACAATGGAGCAGAACCTATGGGGGTGGGAGATGAGGTGTTCCCAAAGAGGCAGCTCTTAAGCTCACAAGAAATTGCCCTACAGTAAATGAAGTACTGATATAAAAGGCTATTATTATGCCTATAGTATTCTGGAGGAGAAACCCTTTGAGAAGATACCAATTAAGCAAGCCTTTAGCTAGCCTCAGTGATTGAAATACATGCGATCTCTTCCTCACGTTTTGTTCTGTTTATTGTAGATTTCAGTGTAGTGTATTTCTTGGGAAGTGTGCCTTGAATTTTCAGAGGATCTGTTTATTTGTTTGATTCTATTCCAGAGCACATTCTGTGCTTTCCTTTTCAGAGACAGTGGCAGTATTTGTTACATTTGATTATTATTGCTTTGTAGATGTGGTTGGTTCAAACTGAAAAAAAAAGTGCTTTTATTGCCTCCCAACTTTATTTTTAGCTTAACAGTGTTCTTGCATCTTGCCTAAAGCCTCCTTTTAGTGCACAGGCTTACATGATGTTAAAGGCAAATAAAGCTGAAAAACTCCTCATATATTCTAAGTGGAATATGTCTGCTATTAAAAGAACATAACTGCTATTAAAAGACTGAAGTGTCCTTTGAAAATGTGTGTACAAGAAAGCCTATTGATTTTCTGAGGGGGCTGTCACAAGTAAGCTTTCTAATATAATAAAAAATGTGTGACATTACATAAATAAAAATACTTTTCTTCATCTCTACAATAGTTGTTCCTTTTATTTAAAAAATTGTGTTGTATCAAAAAACTATTTTTTCTTTAGGTTTTACTTATTTCTTTCACTTGAACCTCTATTTTTCTTAGCTTCAAGCTTACTTTATAGATTGAAATCACTTATTACTATCCCTCTAGTTGTAGTGATTGTATATTTTGGCTTTGAAATCTGGACTTGCCCAGCACAAAGGGCTGATTTTGCCTTTCCATCCATCTAATATGAAATCACTTCTATGGATTGTTTTTATGGAGAATATTTAGTTAATTTTTATTTATTTTCAAGAGAATAACAATGTTTATTAAGGATCATTTTATTTTTCATTTTGTGTTTTCTCTGCATTTTATTGAATGATATAATTTATGAGGACTTTGCACCTGCAGTTCTGGTAGATAATTACACATATTTAGCATGATATCCTTCAAACTAATGGTCACATAACTGTTCCTAATTGGCAAGAGAAGAATGAAGAAATAACAAACAAGGAGTAATATTAATAATAGCAATACTTATGCATATAATATTTCCTGTATTAGCTATATTTTCACATAAAAATAGAAGTATTACTTCCACTTTATAGATGAATACACTAAGGCTCAGTGAAGGTAAATGACTTTTATAAGTGCACGAGACTATAGAGAGGTATTATAAAGAATGGTAAAGAGAATGGCTTAAATCATTAAACTCTTCAAGAAACCACCAGTTCTAATTTGTACCAATTTTAGCAAAGTATTTTGTAAATGATATTTATACAACTAAAGCATGAAACCGTTTTTTTGGAAGCAACTATTTAAGTATTATAGAAGTTCAAAGCTTTAATGTGACATACTGGCATCCTATCTAATAAAAGAGTAATATGCTAATTTGACCTTACCTTTGCTATGCTACCAGCCAATCAGCCATGGTGGCCCGACCCCTCACGCCTGTTCTGCTGCTCAGTGTGGCCCCAGAGGGATGTGGGCTGAAGGGGCGCAAGGGGTGGGCCCATTCCGCCACTCCTCAGGGTCTGTGGAGGAACAGGGACACAAGGGGCATGAGGGGCGGGCCTGTTCTGAGGCTCTGCAGGGCCCGTGGAGGGACTGGGACACTTCGCAGGCGGCCCTACCCCTCGCGCCCATTCTGCCACTTCACGGGGCCCAAGAAGCTGAGGAGAAGGTGAAGGAGAAGCTACCCCAGAAGCTTCCCAAAGAGATGAAGGTGCTGGGGATGAGCAAGCAACCAAGAAGAAAGATTGAGCCCCCTTTTCCTTAATTATTTCAGGGATAATCCTCCCAATAATCAACCCCAACACCAACTAAGCAGTTGAGTCCCCGATAGTATATGAATTAAAGTCGGACATTAAATGTTATGCTATGACTTTTCTCCTTATACAGAGTATCAGTTTGCTTGCAGAGTGGCTTCCTGGCTTGCTGCCAGCCTGTGCATGGTCCACGCTTATGAGTTCAGGATCTATGACAAGGTGAATAATTCAGATGTTTACAATAAAAACACATGAATACACAAATTCACTAATGTTAATGTTAAAATTCATGGAAAAAATAGTCCTTTGAATCTTTGGTGGTTAGAAATTAAGGACCTCAAATTATGTACAATAAACAGTAAATAAAGTTACACTGAATGGCAAAAAAAAATACATTAAGGGCCAGGAAATATTCAAAGACCTGTGAACCATTCCCAGATCAGGAAGGGAAGTCACAGGGTATATATTATTGCTACAAATACTATATTTCCTACTACTTACAACATATAAAATATAATGTATTAGATCCCTTCCTATCTCATGAAGTACATATTTTCATAGGTAATATTGGTAGATATGTTATAGTTCTGGCAATATGTCATATGCTATCTATATTAATAAAAGGGTAATATGCTGATTAGACCATGAGACATTCCAGATGTCCTTCTGAACAAAGCCATGGTGGTGGGGCCGAGGAAGAGGTGGTTATGGGTGATCAGGCCAGGAGGGGAGGGCAGTTGGGGGTGATCAGGCTGGCAGGGGGTGCAGTTGGGTGCAAGCAGGCCAGCAGGCAGAGTGGTTGGGGGAGATCAAGCAGGCAGGCAGGTGAGCAGTTAGGAGCCAGTAGTCCTGGATTGCGAGGGGGTTGTCCTACTGCCAGTTTAGGCCCAATCCCACAGGGGTCCCAGATTAGAGAGGATGCAGACCAGGCTAATGGACACACTACTCTCCACCCACCCCCAGTGTATGAATCTCATGCACCAGGCCTCTAGTTCCTATATAAAGCATGAAGCATCTTTCAGCTGGCATTAAGCACTCAAATATAAGTTAGTATGCTTAACCCTTACTTGTGTTTTCAGCCTGAACCATTCTCTACTCATTATTTAGTTATCTATTACCCTTACACTTTCATTCATCCTTATCCTTCACTATTCTCTCACCATTATTTTCCCTTCATTTAACTTTAGTAGCAAAAGGTCCAGTTCACAAAATGCTACCCGACATCCCAGCACTAACATTAATTTCTTTTCCTTTATGCATTATAGAATGATTTTGACTCTGGGGGAAAAACACACACTTTGGAGAAAAAACTCATATCAAAGCCAGTTTGGGTGCCTCTGTATTTACTTATTACAACGATGCTTGTGTTAGGAAATGGAAGACATATTGGCTACCATAATAAAGGGAACTATTAAAAATACTCTTACAAATTTTGGCTTTTTAAATAACTAAAGGAATAGAGAATTAAAAGTTTATTGTTTGAATGGATAACTAATATGTTAGTTATTAAGGTGATCTGGCTGACCAACTAAGTGATTAGACCAGTGATTTTCAACTTGTGTTCCACATGTTTTAAAACATTCAATACCTGTTTACTCAGCAGCACTGACCTCTTTTCCCTTAGAATGTCAAATTAAAAAGATGACAACAGTACAGCCAATACAATAGCTTTCTGGTATGAATGGGTCAAAATTATACCTATTTTTGTCAGATTGGCAAAAAATGTATTTTTTGGTGTGCCACAGAATTTTAGTAATTTGTTTATGTGTGCCACAAGATTGAAAATCACTGGATTAGAGTAACACTGTTTGAGTAAAAACTAATAATAACTTGCATCTAATGATCAGAGAGACTAATTATGGGGATAATTAAATCTAGCTATGGGAAGAAGAATCAAATAATATCTCATCATATAATATTTTACATAGTACTTTAGTCATAAGTGCATGCATTTTATCTCTCTAAGTGAATCATAAACCCCTTGAGGATAGGAATTATAATTTTTAGCATCTATCAAATATGTCTTTTATACAATATTCTTCCAACACAAGTGAACTGAATAAATGCATTCATAAATCACACCAGAAAATTTTTAAACTTATTGTAATGAGAGGATTAATTCTAAAGAATTCTGTTTAGAAAGATTTATCAAGTACCTAAAGAATTCTGTTTAGAAAGATTTATCAAGCACAGGTAGTCCTTTCCATTTCTTATCCCTTTTGAATCTCTTAATAATCCTACAATGAAAGCACTATTATCATCATTTTATACATTGTAACATTGAAGCTCAGAGAGGTTAAACAGTATGCCTAGGGCCAACAGATGAAAGAAAAAGAGCTGAAATTTTTTACGTAGGTCTTTGACTCCAAAGCTTTGGATTTTTTTTTCAGCTACACTATTAGGGAGTGCAAAGAAAATACCACTAACAATCTGGTGTGCTTAAGCCCTTTAGAAGGATTGTGTGTGAGTGTGAGTGTGTGTGTGTGTGTGTGTGTGTGTGTGTGTGTGTGTGTGTGTGTTTCTAATAAATTCTAATGACAAATTCACTTTGGCAGGTCAACAAAATCTAATTTAATAGAGTCAATCAAGTGTTATTCTCACTTGCTAATTAACAACTCCTTTGCTTTTTAGACAGCAGAGCCAAACTAGTGACTAGAAAGTTATTGGTCTAGAATACACTTAGACATGGCTGTCAACAGCTTTCACTTTGAACACAAAGGACAATTATGGTGAATTTGTCCCTACCTAATTAAAAATTTTTACAAAATACATCTCTCTCAGTATTGCACCATCACCTGTCAATCATTTTACTAAAGAATTAAAGTATTTCAAGCACATTATGAAAATTATGGGTCATTAAGCAGGGTTTCATTTTTAACTTTCTGCCTTAGGTACTCATTCATTGTTATGTTTTCACTCATTTACTATTGATTTATTCAGTAGCTATTATTGTGAACTTAACCAAAAATGTATTCAGCCTGCTATTCATTTCTTGATTAGATAGAACAAAAAAGCAAATGAATGTACAATAATGAGGCAGATAGAGTAAAATTGTTTCTCTAGAAGAGACTAGGACACTTGGATGAGGGCTACTAACTCCACAACAGAATTAATATTTCATATTAATTTTAGCATCTATCAAATATGTCATTAATATTCTCATGATTTTAATATATTCCATGAGTTCATTCCTGCTTGCCAACACATACACACACACACACACACACACACACACACACACACACACACATACACACACACACACACACACACACACACACACACACTTACCATGTCAAATTTGATTCAGGCTATTTTTATATCATTCTCCTCTCCCACTTTGTTTTATTCCTTATGTGTCTCCTTTCCTCCCTTTACTAATATTTATTGAGTGCTACTATGTCCTAGGCCCTGTGGTAAGTGTTGAAGCTATACAAATAAATAATAATACTTTCTGTTGTCAAAGATTTCAAAAATCTCTTTAGGGGGACGTGACAGATGAACAGATAATTACAACATAATGAGGAAAGTAGGTAATAGTGATATGGAAAGATATGAATAGCTTTCTGTGGGAAAATAGAGGAGCAAACAACTACTCTACTTGGGGAAGATGGAAACTAGAGGGGTGATGCTTATGATGGATCTTGTATCTAGTGATTCCTTAGGAAAAGAAAGATGATAATTTCAGTTTGCACTAGGAGGAAAGATATGCCACTGGAAAGCAAGCCTATCATTAAAAGGCTTATTTTGTCATTATCATTAGTAATTGCAGTGTTTCCTTAAAGATAGGTTTGAAAATTCTGTCTTTTGGTCAACTCATTTCTCATTGTACTTCACAAAGAAAGTGTAATAGCAAAAAATGATACCTCATCCACTGTAGCAGTTTTTATCAGAGATTACATCAAAATGAGTTTCCAGTTATTATGGATAATAACATGCTTGTGGAAACTGATGAGTACAGAGACAAAATAGTGCTCTAATTGACATGTATGTTTATGATTTAACAGATATATTAGCTGAAATCTAATGGTAATAGCCTAGTCATTGCAAGTATAAGAAGTAGCATCCAATCCAATCCAAATGCTAGGTTAAAACAGGGTTAGTAATGGGGGAGTAAAGGAGACATATGTAATACTTTCAATAGTAAATATTTTAAAAATAGGGTTAGACTAGGAATTCTGAATGCAGTCTCTCCAAACTTTTTATTTTGATCTCTTGAAAATTTAAAAAGAAGTGACAATAATCTACTGTAATAAGTTATTGATTGCCAGTCTTGAAGGTTTATAAACTAGACAACATAAATATAGAACAATGAAGCAACACATTGTCATTATCAACACATACACATACAAAAACAAGCAAACAAAAAATCAACCCATGACCTCTGCACAATTTGCCCTAAGAAATAAAGCAGCAAACCCAATTTGAAAATTGGCATGAAGATACTCCAACAGTCTGCCTTCTTTTCTTAGCTCATCAGACCAAGTAGAAGACAAACAATGCCAGTATCTCTCACAGTAGGCCAACATTAACATTTTCCTCACAGCAATTTCTTCAGGTGTTTTTACTAGCAACAATGGCATTTTTTCCTCTTTATTGTTCAGTTTATTAATTACATTGTTCCCCTTTCCCCCCCCTATAGTTCCCCTCCACCCAGCACCCATCCCACCCTCCGCCCTCACCCCCCTCCACTGTCCTCTCCCATAGTTGCAGATTTTTGTCCAGTCTCTTGCTGCACTTCCCACACCCCATTTCTCCCCAAGAGTTGTCAGTCCATTCCCTCTTTATGTCTGTGATTCTATTACATTCACCAGTTTATCTGGTTCATCAGCTTATTAATTCACTTGATTTTTAGATTCATTTGTTGATAGATGTGTATTTGTTGTTCATAATTTACACTTTTATCTTTTTCTTCTTCCTCTTCTTAAAGAATATCTTTCAGCATTTCGTATAATACTGGTTTGGTGGTGATGAACTCATTTAGCTTATACTTATCTGCGAAGCACTTTATCTGATCCTCAATTCTGAATGATTGCTTTGCTGGATAGAATAATCTTGGTTGTAGATTCTTGCTGTTCATCACTTTGAATATTTCTTGCCACTCCCGTCTGGCCTGTATCATTTCTGTTGAGAAATCCGCTGACAACAGTATGGGTGCTCCCTTATAGGTAACTAACTGTTTTTCTCTTGCTGCTTTTAATATTCTCTCTTGGTCTTTTGCTCTTGGCATTTTAATTATGATGTGCCTTGGTGTGGTCATCTTAGGGTTCTTATATATTGGGGTTCGATGCGCTTCTTGGACTCCTAAGTCTATTTCTTTCACGAGGTGGGGGAAGTTTTCAGTCACTATTTCTTCAAGTAGGTTTTCATTTTCTTGCTCTCTCTCTTTTTCTGGCACCCCATAATTCGGATGTTGGTATGCTTGAGGTTTTCCCAAGGGCCCCTTACACTATCTTCAATTCTTTGGATTCTTTTGGTTTCTTGCTTTTTCAGCTGAGTAGATTTTACCTCTTTGTATTTCAAATCTTGAACTTGGTTCTTGGGGTGCTCCAGAGCACTTTTAGGTCTTTGTATAATATTTTTTATTTCAGTCAGTGTATGCTTAATTTCTGGTAGGTCCTTTTTCATATCCTTGAGAGTCTCCTTCATATCCTTGAGGGTCTCCTTCATTTCCTTGTAGGACTCACTCATTTCCACGTTGATCTTGATCATTTCCACAATGGTCTTGATCATTTCCTTGCAGGTCTCGTTCAAATCCTTGAGGGTCTCGTTCATTTCCTTTGCGGTCTTGCTTATTTCCTTATAGGCCTCGACCTTTTGTTGGAGCCTCTTGTGAAGCCCTATAACCGTGGTTTTGAATTCCATGTCCAGTCGTTTTTTTTCCTCCATTTCTTTCACATCTGATTTCTTTCCATGTCTCTGCATGGTGGCTGCTTCCCTGAGTTTGTCAATTAGCTTTGTGTGGTAGACTTCCTACTAGGGACAGTGGCTCAGCCTCCCCAGTTACCTGAGGTGGCTATGGGTTGCACAGTCGTGCTGAAGTTAAGCTCAGGTTAATCGTTGTTAGCACTTGGAGGGGTTGACCTCCAGGCCAATTGTCTGTGAAGTTCAGCTGTGCTCAGGTTGGATGGGCGGAGTCTCCAGGCCAAGCAGACAGCGTTAGCTCCGCCCTATGCAGCCCCAGGGACTCTGTGCCGGGGGCAATGGCTGCCAGCACCTCTGAGAGAGAGCCGCTGCCAAGCTCCACTGGCTGCTGGAGAATTCAGACTCTCCCCAAATGGGTCTGCACACCCAATGTCTCACCCAGGGTCATAAAACAAAGCAGTCTGACAGTTTCCCGAATGAGAGAGCAAGTCGCTAGCGCTCTCTACGCAGTTACACAGCTGCGCTGTTCCCAAGGTCACATGCAAGCTCGCCTTCTCCACAAGCCGGCAGATCCTTGCAGCGCCTGACCTTCGGCGTGCCCTCCCACTGTCCAGTTTTCACCCGTATGATAGTGGGTTCCCTGGACTTCGCCCAGAGCTAGAGAATCAGTCCAGTGGGACGTCTTTGTCTCCTCATTTGAGAAAACTGGCTGGTTTTCAGCCACCTGCCCTCTCCTCTGGCGCGCGCTCCAAACTTCTCTCCACGCGAATCTTCAACGCTGTCCACTGCTGCTCCTCCAAGTCACAGTGTCTTATCTTCACTTTTATTTGTGGAATTTTCACACGGCCAGCTTTCTGGTGATTCTGGAAGGTGTTTGTTCTTTCATTAAGTTGTAGTTTTAAAATGCTGTGTATGATGGTAAGATAGGTGTTTTGTCTATGCCCCCATCTTGGTTCCTGAACAATGGCATTTTTAGGCACTCATCACCTTTCTAGCCCTCACTCTATGACCGCCCCTTGGATACTTCCCTTAATTTGTTTGGTTTCAAAATAGAAACACAGTTAGGTTCTGGGATTTGGTGGTGAACAATTTTTATATCCCAGTAGCTATTTTTATAGAGCTAACAGAATAGTGGGGAAGATAAAATAAGCAAGTGAATATGCGAAGAACTTGATGATTAACTCTCTGAAGTAAATTCACTTGGGGAGAGGGAATGGGAGTAGCTATTTTTTTAATCTTAATAAATTGTCTTGAAACATTTACACACACACACACACACACACACACACACACACACACACACACAAATAGCTTTATGTAGGATTTAAAAGAAAATGAAACCAGCTTATCTATCTATATAATAAAAGTCTAGGTGGCCCTTGCATGTGATGTCACAAAATGCCCACCACAAGATGGCCATGTGCACAGTGGAGGTGGGACCCAGCAGCTGCTCTGTGCGGTGAGGCGTGGGGTCCTGCCGTTCCACATGGCATGAAGGATGCTGGACCCTGCGTCTCCACCACCTTGTGTGGAACAGGCAGGTCCCAGAGGAGGAGGTGGGTCTGACAGGGGAGAGCAGTTGGGGGCAATCAGCCAGCAGGGGAGCAGTTAGGCATCAATCAGGCCAGCAGGCAAAAGTGGTTAGGGGCAATCAGGCTGACAGGAAGGCGAGCAGTTAGGAGCCATTGTTCCCAGATTGTGAGAGGAATGTTTGACTGCTGGTTTAGGCCCAAACACAGGGATCAGGCCTACACCAGCAGTTGGACACCCCCAAGGGTTCCCAGATTGGAGAGGATGCAGGCCAGGCTAACGGACACCCCCCCACACACACAAATTTTGTGCACCAGGCCACTATTTCTAAATATAACCATCTCATAGTTTGCTCTTTTCACTTAATAAATCATTAGTAGTGGTTTTGCTTTTAATTTTATCTTTATCTTGAAATTTGGGCAGTGAGCAGGAATGACACCATGAGCTCAGTCATTACTCTGAAATAAAAACTCTCTTTTCATTTCTCTCAAGGTTATTTGTGTCTCTTTTTGACATTAAAATATTTTCGAAGACCTTTCAAAAAAGTTGCTAAATACAAATACATATGGTAAATTGACAAAAAAAACTATCTAAAATTATACATAACTTACACATGATTAGAAGTAAAGAGCTAAAGGCAAAGGACATTCTATCATTCCTCAGATCTGAAGACTGACAATAATATTTCATATGCCTGGCAATTCCTTAAAGTACAATTTTAGAACATGACAAATACCCTGATCACTTTATCTTATGATGAATCTTTCCTTAGAGAAGGTTGAATTCTATAAGTGGCAAATTAATTTAGGATTTTGTATTTAACAGGTAAGTGAGATTAATTTACTTTTTTTTTTTTCAAAAATGTTGTCTTTAATAAGAATCAAGGCTAAAATTACCCCTAAAATGAATTGGGATGTCAATTTTTCTAGTTCTTAGAACACTGAAATTTATGTATTCTTTTTTTTATTTTAGAGGTTGATAAAAGTTAACTATAAACCCAGCCTAGATTCTTTTGTGGGGATGGGAATTTCTGAATTGGACGTTTATTTATTAAATAATGACATCAGTTTAGGTCTCTTATATTCAGTGTTCTTTTCATTTACATTTTCAAGTTTTGTTATACTTGTTTAAAGTACTCAAGAATTTTAAAAAATCATGCCACCATATCTGTAGTCTGTTCTTTTTTCATTTTTTAAAAAATATCTTTATTGTTAAAAGTATTACAGATGTTTTCTCTCCCCCCCCCCCCCCCATACTCTTTTGCCATCTTGGCTCCTGCCCCCTTCCCAGGCCTTCATTGACAATATTGTTTATTCTTGACTTTCCTTTTAATCAGTCTTGTTTGAAGCTTGTTATGGTTTATTAATCTTTAAAGGAAACTGCCTTTGATTTTGGTTGATCATTTTTATTGTTTTTAATACATTAGTAATTTTTAATTTCCTCATTAATCTTTATATCCTTTTAATATCTTGCTATTTTTAAGCTTTTTCAAACCAATTCATTGTATTTATTTTTGAAATATTAAAAAGAAACTTATCCTGGCTAATGTTTACTCCTTAGCCATAGTCCACCTTTTAATACTTAGTATTTTCATTGTGAATATTAATCAGACTTATATTTGTAATGGCCACTTATAAATGCATAGGTCCCTTTTAGCTATATTTTTGTTATTGACTTTCAATTATATTACATTTTGATTGTGATCACAGTGTGGAATTTGTTGAGATTTCTTCTGTAGCTTAATCAACCCATGGACCATTTTTATAAATATCCTTATACATATTTCAAGAAAATAGGAATTCTTTTTGTTGATTGCAAGTTTTACTATTTAACTATCAGATTGACCTCATGCTCTTTTCCCTTTCTTTTATTGAAATATAAGTGACATATAACATCAACTTTAAGTGTAAAACATAATGATTTGATTCTGTATATATTGATTGTCATGTTTTGTTAATCAATGTATTTTTTAAAATTGGTTTTTAAGGAAGGGAGAGAGAGGGAAGAAGAGAGAGAGAGAGAGAGAGAGAGAGAGAGAGAGAGAGAGAGAGAGAGAGAGAGAGAGAGAGATATGAGAGAAAAGCATCACTTGGTTGCCTTTCATGGAGCCATGACCCATGCCCTGACCAGGGTTCATACCTGCAACCTTCTAGTGCACAGAATGATACTCCAACCAACTGAGCCATGCCACTGAGTCACACTGGCCAGGCCCAACAATATAAAATTTTTATAGACCTATCTGGTCTTTGTTCTTATGATCTATAAATGTTAAAATCTCACACAATGATAATCAATTTCTGCCTATGCTTTTGTCTTAGCTTTCTATATGTAATTTAAGTGTTGACTAGTCACTTTATTCACTTCTGGAATCTAAGAGGTCTGCGAAAGTGGAGGAGAGAGGATTTTATGAGCATATCCTTTTAGAAAACTTCAAAGTCCTCTCCTACTGCTAATGTTCTGAAGTTGGTGGTGAAGATAGAGTGGAGAGTTCTTGTCTTGTTTTCTCAAATCTGGTTTGGGGATTCCTGTGGTCTCACTCAGTAATTTTGAACCATGTTCTCAGCTGAGTGATAGCAAAGACAGATTCCTGAGGAAGCTCAAGTGGACAGTTGTGTTGACATCTGTCTCCTGTGTAGAAATTTAAAGGGTAGGAGGGTGATGTCTAACTGCGTGGGGGCAAGGCCAAGAGAGAAATGTCATATGTAGGACTGGCCAGCTCTCCCAGGGAGTGCAGGCAAGTTTATTGAGGCTCAATGTAGCAAGATGAAAAAGAGCCTGAGTTAGGGAGGGGGGTGTCTACTGTGACCAATAAACCCCATGGAAGTGAGGTGAAGTGCAGACACCTAGGGGCTCTGCGAGTTTAAAGCAGCCAAGTGAGAACTTTTCCATGCCCTTAACTCACCTTCTTTCTTGACCTCCAGAGTATATAGGAAGCAACAGTAGCTGCTAAAAAAAAAAAGAGAGAAAAGAAATGAACAAAATCAGTGAAGAATGTGATAAGTGGCAACAAAGAACAAAACAGGCAGTGTCAAAAATAATTACTTGCATAACATATAGAAAGAAGAGAGTAGTAAGAATCTGGAGAAACTTCAGAGGTAAGAAAAGGAAGGTCAGAATAGGAAAAGGAGCTAATATTTGTTAAAACCTAAGTACATTGTGTGTACTAAATATTGTTGTACTCATTTAAGAATCCATTTTTCCTATCCTGATTATTATAGATGGCAATCTGAGACTTACAAATATTGGAAATATTCAAAACTTGTCTTGGGCTAATTGCAACAAATTATTATAAAATAAGGCAGGCATGTGCATGATAGAAAAGAAAAAAAATATGCAAGAGATTGAGGAAGGAAGTTTATGAATAGTATACCCCAAGTTTCAAAATGAGACTAAAAGGAAGCTATTCTATTTTTTTTATTCTTATTTTACCAAAAGTATAAAAGTGAATTAACTATGCCCCTCCATCATGACACTCATTTCTTATTCCTCCCAGTATGATCATTTTATATGTTTTGTTTGTTTAATTTCCACCTTCAACAATTATGACCAGCTCCCTTCCCTTCTCCCCCTCCCATAGGCATCAGGTTTTAAATTAGTCTTCCCAACCCATAATTTACAAAATCATTTGCATTTGTGTCTATCTGTGAATATTGAATAGTATTAAGTCTGTTTTAAAAATAAGTTGATGGCATTATGTTACAAATCTAACTCTGCCTAATGCTTTTAAAATCAAGACTAATTTTGGAACTCCATCTACATTGCTCTAGAAATACCTCATTCACTTCTACCTGCTTTATGGTAGCTGAAACCTCTATCATTTTCTTGTCTCCATTTGACAAGTGATGGCCAACTAGGCTGCTTTGCTTCTAGTAACCTATTCTTTGATAGTCCTTAAATATATTTTCTGGTGTATCTGCACATCTACATCCAGGTCTGGAATTGATCATAGGTCACAGGTCTTAGATCACCCTATATGTACATACTGAATTTACTGAACAGTTTTAGATTTCTCTCTACAATGGCTACATGGTTTATTCTTCATATCCAGATAGTGAGGACTTCAGTTTTCCACATTCTTTACTTCTCTTGATGCTACCTGAATTTCTATATTTTTGATCTGATGGATGTAAAATAGTATTTTTTAATTTTATCTTTTTATTGATTTCACAGAAGAAGAGAGAGGGAGAAAGAGATAAACATCAATAATAAGAGAGAATCATTGATTGGCTGCCTCCTATAAGCCCCTTGTGCCTTGACCTGGAATCAAACTGATTGATGCTCAATGACTAAGCCACAAACCAGCCAGATAAGTAGTATGTTGTTTTAATTGACATTCTTTAAGTACTAATGAGATTGAACATTTAGTGTTATAGTTAGCTTATTGTATTTGCCTAATTATAATTTTTATTCATTTTTCTCTTGGTTACTTGTCATTTCATTATTGACTAGAGGCCTAAGTGCACAAATTCATGCATGGGTGGGGCTGATTGGGCCAGGCTGGCTAGGTGGAGGGGATGCAGGAGGTTGGCCACAGGCCCTGCCCCCATTAGGGTTGGGAGGATTGATCAGGGGTGAGGCTGGCAGGGGAGAGGGATTCTGGGTGGTTGGCAGGCTGGTCCTCCCCTTGATTGGGGGGAGGGTGGGTGGCCTGGGGCAGGGTCAGCTGGGGGGAGGGGCAGAGGAGGAGCTGCAGGTGGTTGGCAGGCTGGCCTCACTACCCAATTGAGGAGACAATTTGCATATTAGCCTTTTATTATATAGGATGTCAGAAATTCCCCATGGCTTTATTTATTAAAATTTATGAGGAGCCTACAAATCTCTCCTCCACATAACCTCAAAGTGGCATTGTATCACTGCCTAATTTTGTTTTGTTCCAATATAATACTGTGAGCATTGAATCAATTCATATATTTTCTAGTTTCTCTTCAGTTCAGACTAGTCTATAATGGCATTTACTTTGTCATGATTAACTTTTTCCCAGATATGTCATGAGTCAGAGTTTTAGGAGATACAATCACTCTAAACTTAGCAGTAGAAACTCGGTCTCTAAATGCTCATATTTTTGAAGCAGTTCATTCCAGGTGCATTAATCCAAAGAACATATGAAAAAAGGAGGGTCCAATCCAAAGTTCTTTTTATTTAACTTTTCCCAATATCCTGCTAGAACAAAGTCAGCTCACAGCCCTGCAACCCTATCATCTCAGTTCCAATCCTCCATTCTGTCTCTTGCTAATGCAGTTTGACTAGCGTTCCCAAAGGAGGTTTTTAGTTTATTTTCCCATACATACAGGATTCACATCCATCTGGCACTGCTGCTACCGTGAAGTGTGTGGTCTCCTAGCTCCATGTTGGTAACTCAAAACCACTATATTTCCAGTCTAGCTACTTAGAAGCAAACATTTTGAAGTTGGAGTATAGATCAACTTTATAGTGGCCTTGATATGTGTGGCTTGCTTTTTCCTTTCATGGATGATTTGGAAAAACTCAGTAGAGAGATTCTAGTCCTTGTGATGCTCCAGCAGATTGGGCAACTAAGTTCAGAATTTTCATTTTTAAAATTCTTTATTGTCTAAAGTATTACATATGAGCCGCCCCCCCCCATTAACCTCTCCCTGCTCCTTGTTCCACCCCCTCACCAGCACATGTCCTCAATCCCCCTACTGACTGTGTCCATGGGTTATATTTATATGCATATATACAAGTCCTTTGGTTGACCTCTCACTCCCCACTACACCCCCCATTTCTCTCCCCCTACTCTTTTTACCCCTGAGGTTGGATGGTCAGTTCCATGTTTCTATATCTCTGTAACTATTTTACTTCATCAGTTTATGTTGTTCATTATATTCCATATATGAGTTAGATATGTGATATTTATCTTTCTCCAACTGGCTCATTTCACTTAGCATAAAGCTCTCCAGTTCCATCCATGCTGTTGCTGTTACAAATTGTAAGAGTTCCTTTTTTTTTTTTAACAATAGCACAGTATTCCATTGTGTAGATGTACCACCACTTTTTAATCCACTCATCTGCTGATGGGTACTTAGGCTGTTTCTAAATCTTAGCTATTATAAAGTATGTTGCTAGGAACATAGGGGTAAATATATCCTTTCTGATTGGTGGTTTCAGATTTCTTGGGATATATTCCTAGAAGTGGAATTACTGGTTCAAATGGGAGTTCCATTTTTAACTTTTTGAAGGAACTCCATACCGTTTTCCACAGTGGCTGTACCTGTCTGAATTCCAATCAGTAGGGTTCCTTTTTCTCCAAATTCTCTCCAGCACTTGTCCTTTGTCAAATTGCTAATGATAGCCATTCTGACGGGTGTGAGATGTTACCTTATTGTCACTTTGATTTGCATCTCTCAGATGATTAGTGACTTTGAGCATGTTTTCATATGTCTCTTGTCCTTCTGTATGTCCAATTTTATTAGGGATCTATTTAGATCCTTTGCCTATTTTTTGATTAGATTGTTTAGCTTCCTTTTGTTAAGCTATATGAGTTCCCTATAAATTTTGAAGATTAAACCCTTATCGAATATAACATTGGCAAATATGTTCTCCCATGCAGTAGGCTTTCTTGTTATTTTCTTGATGGTTTATTTTGCTGTGCCGAAGTTTTTCTTTTTTTAATGTAGTCCCATTTGTTTATTTTCTCCTTAGTTTTCCATTGTCCCAGGAGCTGTGTCTATAAAGATACTGCTATTACATATGTCTGATATTTTGTTGCCTATGAATTCTTCTAAGGTTTTTATGGTTTCTGATATTATGTTTAAGTCATTTATTCATTTTGAATTTATTTTAGTGAATGGTGTAATTTCAGGGTTTTTTTTTTGCATGTATCTGTCCAATTTTCCCAACATCGTTTATTGAAAAGACTGCCTTAACTTCATTGTATGCTTTTAACTCCTCTGTCAAATATTAATTGAGCATACATAATAGCTTTTATTGATTTCTGAGTTCTCTGTTCTGTTCCGTTGGTCTACATGTCTATTCCTGTGGCAGTACCAGGCTGTTTTGAGAACAGTGGCTTTGTAATACAGCTTAATATCTGGTATTGTGATCACTCCAATTTTGTTCTTCTTTCTCAGGATTACTGAAGCTATTTTTTTTCTTTTTATTATTCCATATGAATTTTTGGAGACTGTGAAATATTCCATTAGTATTTTAATGGGGATTGCATTGAATCTATAGATTGCATTGGGTAATATGGACATTTTAATTATGTTAATTCTACATACATGAGCATGGTATATTCCATTTGTTTATGTTTTCCTATATCTCTTTTTTCAATATCCTGTAATTTTTCAAGTACAAGTCTTTTACCTCCTTAGTTAAGTTTATTCCCAGGTATCTCAATTTTTTTGTTGCAATGTTAAATGGGATTGTGTTTTTAGTTTCTCTTTCTGTGAGTTCATTATTGGTGTATAAAAAGCCATAGATTTTTAAATGTTAATTTTATATCCTTCTACATTGCCAAATTCATTTATTAAGTCTAATAGTTTTTTGATAGAGTATTTGGGATTTTCTATGAACAATATTATGTCATCCTATCTAATAAAAGAGTAATATGCAAATTGACCATACCTCCAATACACCCAAAAGCCACACCCACAGGCCACGCCCACCAGATAATCAGGAGCAAATAAACCCCAACCAAGATGGCTGCGGCCACTGAGAGCAGGAGGGAGGCTTGGGTTTCCCCAGCAGTGGAGGAAGCCAAGCTTTCCACCTGCCCTTGCTGGCTTAGGCCTCCACTCAATGCTACTAAGTTTCAATTACAGAAGATATATCTCAACAGAAATGGCAGCAGCCATGGAGCTGGAGAGAGCAGAGGCTAGGATTGCCCAGGCAGTGGAGGAAGCTAAGCTTCTGCAACCCTAGCACCTAGGCCTCCACTCTAGGCTACAAAGTTTCAATTATGGAATTTAAATAAAGCCAAACAGAAATGGCTGTTGCCACAAAGTGAGCAGAAGACTTGGCTCTACTCCAGGCTACAAAGTTTCAATTGTAGAACATAAATTAATCCCAGATCCCAGAGCTTTTGTGTGGGTTGCTCAGGGGTGTGGCCGGCCTGAAAACCACCACAGGCCCCTGGTCCAGGCCACCCCACGCCCCAAGGGAACCCCCACCCTGATTTGGGACACTCTTCAGGGCAAACCAGCTGTCCCCCGTCCATGCACCAGGCCTCTATCCTATCTAATAAAAGAGTAACATGCAGATTGACCATCACTCCAACACACAAGAGGGCTGCCCCCATGAGGTCAAAGATCTTGCCTCCATGTGGACACAAGATGGTCACCACAAGATGACCAGCAGAGGAAGACTGTTGGGAGGTTCCAGTCCTGCAAGTGAGGGCAGTTGTGGGTGTTCAGGCCAGTAGGGGAGGGCAGTTGGAAGGGATCAGGCCTGAAAAGGAGGGCATTTGGGGGTGATCAAACCTCCAGGAGAGTGCAGTTAAGAGTGACTAGGCTGGCAGAGTAGGGAAGTTGGGGGCAAACACGCTGGCAGGGGAGCAGTTAGACATCAGTTAGGCTGGCAGGGTAGTGGTTAGCAGGTGATCAGGCTGGCAGGCAGAAACGGCTTGGGGCAATCAGGGAGGCAGGCAGGTGAGCAGTTTGGAGCCAGCAGTTCTAGATTGTGAGAAGGATGTCCAACTGCCCATTTAGGCCTGATCTTCCTGGAATCAGGCCTAAACGGGCAGTCGGACGTCTCTCGAGGGGTCCCAGATTAGAGGGTGTAGGCTGGGCTGAGGGACACCCCCTGCCCCCCATGCATGAATTTCATGCACTAGGCCTCTAGTCTGCCAACAATGACAGTATTGCTTTTTTTTTTTTCTAATTTAGATGCCTTTTATTCCTTCTTCTTGTCTGATCTTTATATCTAACACTTCCAGTTAGTATGTCAAACAGGAGTGGTAAAAGTGGGCATCCATGTCCTGTTCCTGTTCTTAGGGGAAATTGTTTTAGTTTTTGCTCATTGAGTATAATGTTGGCTATAGGTTTGTCTTATTAGGCTTTTATTATTTTGAGGTATGATCCCTCTATTCCCACTTTGCTGATAATTTTGATCAAGAATGGATGTTGGGTTTGGTAAAATGCTTTATCTGCATTTCATATGATTATGTGATTTTTGCTTCTCAATTTGTTATATAATATATCACATTATTTATTTGTGAATATTGTATCAGCCTTGCATCTCAGGATTAAATCCCACTTGGTCGTGGTGTATAATCTTTCAAATGTAGTGCTGGATCTGATTTGCTAAGACTTTTTGAGGATTTTAGCATTGGATATTGGCCTGTAATTTTCTTTTTTTGTAATATCTTGGGATTAGAGAAATGCTGGCTTCATAGAAAGAACTTGGAAGTATGCCTTCCTCTTGAATTTTTGTGAATAGTTTGAGGAGGATGGGTTTTAGTTTTCTTTGAATGCTTGGTAAAACTTTCCTGTGAAGTCCAGATCAAGGCTTTCGTTTGCTGGAAATTTTTTGATTACTGCTTCAATTTTAATAGTAGTTACCGGCCTAGTCAGGTTTTTTATTCTTCCTGATTGAGTTTTGGAGATTGTATTTTTTCTAAGAATATGTTCATTTTGTGTAGATTGTCCGTTTTGTTGGAGTAGAGTTGTTCATATTATTTTTTTTACAATCCTTTCTATGTATTTGGGGTTGGTTGTTACTTCAGCTCTTTCATTTTTGATTTTGTTAATTTGGGTCATCTTTCTTTGATTCTTAGTGATCTTGGCTACAGGTTCATCAATCTTGTTTATCCTTTCAAAGAACCAGTTCTTGGTTTTATTGATTTTTTTTTTTTGGTCTCTATGTAATTTATTTCTGCTCTAATCTTAATTATTTTCTTCCTTTTGCTCACTCTGGGATTTTCTTTTTTCACTCTTTCTAATTCTTTAAGTTGCAGGGTCAGATAATTTGTTACCTATTTTTTCTTGGTTTTTTTTTTTTTTTAGTTAGGCCTGTAGAGCTTTGAACCTCCCTTTCAGGCCTGCTTTCACTGTGTCCCATAGATTTTGGATTGTTGTGGTTTCATTGTTGTTTGTTATCAGGATGCTTTTTATTTTTTCTTTGCTCTCTTTGGTAACCCAATCATTATTTAATAGCATTCTTTTTAGCCACCATGTGCTTGACTTGTTTCCATTGTTTTCATTATATTTGATTTCTAATTTTATGTCATTGTGATCTAAGAAGATGCTTATTTCTATCTTCTTGAATTTGAAGAGACTTGGTCTGTATCCCAATATGTGGCCTATCTTTGGAAATATCCCATGTGCACTTGAGAAGAGTGTATCATCTGTTGCTTTGCAATGAAATGTTCTGAAGATGTCAATTAATTCCATCGGATCTAATGAGTCATTTAACATTGCTGTTTCTTTGCTGATTTTTTGTTTAGAACATTTATTCAGTGGTGTAAATGGATTATTAGAGCTCCCTACTGCGATCTCTCCCTTGATATCTTCCAGAAGTTTTTTTTTTTTTAATAACTGAGCAAAGAACTTCCAGTTTTTATTTTTTTAAACATTTGAAAAGAAAAACATTCAACCAACATTTTAAAAATTAGATGGATTAATTTACAATAAAATAGGCAACTTAAAATATCAGCCCTTTCATTCAGGGCCAAGGAGGCCAATAATTGCCGTTTAAACAGCAGAATTGCACAATCAATCATTTGACCGATATTTGATGGCAGAGAAATATAAAAGTCGCACCACATCCATTGCGATCCTTTCCCTCCAGAATAGAAGTCATACAATTGCTTCTTAGGTCAGTACTCAGGCTTTAAAAAATCATCAGTTATATTTGAAATCTATCTACACCTACTTTGATAACAAGAACACTTTTCAAACAATTCTCGTAGGGAACACCTTCAAATAATTGTGGCACACCGGACTGCTTAAAGAAACAGCGAAGATGGAAAACAATGTACAAAGTTACAGTCCCTTGTTTATGAAAACAACCCAGATAAAATATTTCCCCTACTTAATAATCCTGTTTCTTGTAACCTGTTAGCAGAGATGAATTACAAGAAGCAGAGCGCACCTTTTTTTTTTTTTTTTTGGTTCTTTGTTGTAGCTGCTAGCTTAAGAGTTCATGACTGTAAATGTAAAACAAAATATAATTATGCTCAACAATTCTAGAATGGGAAAAAACAAAAGAGCTCTTTAAAGTGTTTCTCTATTCTTGATTTCAAGTCAAGACAAAAAATTCACAGCAGTTTAAAGGACGATGAACACACTAAACATGGGGCCCACTAAAATACACATTGAGAACAATTCTACCCATTTCGCTCCTAAAGTGAAAACTGCAACGAGTATGATACTGTATTACCAAGTAACGTTCTATAGTAAGCTGTTGGCGCAAATACAGCACTCAACAGGTTAGGTGTGGTAGCCTTTAGACAGAATATCCTATTTTCACACTCTTGAACGTGCAACCTTTAAAAAACAAAATAATGTGTAATTTGCAACAGCTGGCCAGGCACTTAACTTGGGGAGAGAGACTTTCAGATAAATTAGAATTGTTTTCAGCAATTACAAACATACTCTAAACACCACATTTTATACCACACTAACTGAAGCTTTTCAGCGTTGAACTGTAACTTTGTCACTCTATTGTTCCAAAATTCATACCTAAATGTAGCTTCTTAAGAAGCTATTAAAATAACATTTTCAAGTCTGAATTTTGGCCTCATTTAGATACTTCTGTGCTTACAACATACTTGAGAGAATGATAAGGTACATAAAAGGGCTATGGGAACAAGAGCCCCCAATCAGATATCCTTCCCTCTAACTTGACATTAGGAAAAGAATCATACTGTCAGTAACATACACAAGAGGAAGAAGAGGGGGACAAGGACAAATGAGGACAACTGAGGACAAATGAGGACAAGCCTCAATCCAACCTCAAGAAAAATGACAAAGTGCCTGTCTGGCCAGTGTGACTCAGTGGTTGAGCCTTGATGTATGAACCAGGAAGTCACAGTTCAATTCCCAGTCAGGACACATGCCTGGGGTTGTGGGCTCGGTCCCAAGTAAGGGGCTTGCAGAAAGCAGCCAATTGATGATTCTCTCATTGATGTTTCTCTCTCTCTCCCTCTCCCTTCCTCTCTGAAATCAATACACTATGTTAGAAAAAGAAAAATGACAGAGCAACGCTCCAAAGCAGCAGCAGGTTCCTGCTCCCAGGTGTCACCAGTTCTCTGTGAGAACTCAGAGCGAACACCGAGGAGCACGGCTCGCTGAGTTCACTAAACTCTGGACAGAGTATAGAGTTCTTCCTCTCTTCCGACTTCATTTCAAGGCAATGTGGGGTTTGCTTAATAAGTGAAAATTCATATTAGAAGACAGAGGACCTCAGTATTTACATATTGAAAGACCAGAGCAGAAAGTGAGCATTTTGGAACTAGGCCTTTTTATCAAAAGTTACCTAAGTCAGTCTATTTTTAATTAGCATTACCAGGAAATTATTTGCAAAAGGAAAAGCCAAGTTTCCCAAATCCTCAAAACTAACAATTCATTATGGTTTCCATTCCTTTCTTAACAGCAATTCCAATTCAATGGCTTCTTGCTCTGAGCACCCTCAGCTTCTGTTAGCTCGTATGCAGACTAACGCATCAACACCTCGTCTTAAACTCTTCAAAGAACATTATGAGTGAAGGAAATTTTAAAACATTTTGATCAGAGGTACCCTCATTCTAAAAAACCTAATGACAAAAAATATTGGCTTCATTTAGTTTCTCGGTGGCTGGAAAAGTCTAGACACTTTGTTTAGGAAGACTGCTAAGCTGACCCTCCTCAGGGCAGCCAGCTTTTCCAGTCAAGATAAAGGACTTGTGTGAACTTGCAGGGTAACAGCATGCATTCTGTAAACTACCAGCCGGGGTTACTGGTGCAAGGAGCAAACGTAGAAGAGCTGCTCCCTCTGTGATGCTAACGGGCTTGCTCAAGTTTTGAAGCGGTAACCCTGGTCCAGTGGTCGGCAAACTCATTAGTCAACAGAGCCAAATATCAACAGTACAACGATTGAAATTTTTTTGGCGAGCCAATTTTTTAAAACTTAAACTTCTTCTAAAACTTCTTCTAACGCCACTTCTTCAACATAGACTTGCCCAGGCTGTGGTATTTTTGTGGAAGAGCCATACTCAATGGGCCAAAGAGCCGCATGTGGCTCTCAAGCTGCAGTTTGCCGACCACTGCCCTGGTCCATTTAGCACCATGCTTTACTCAACTGAAATAATGAATCCAACTGCAGTTGCTGTGGGTGAGGGATGGAGGGTGGGGTGAAAAGGTGAGTGAGGGCCATTATATACATCACTAAGATACCAAGATATGTACTCAAAATGTGTCTGTTAATATATTATGTCTGAGGCTTGAAAATCATTGCTCACAATATTAAATAAGCATCATCAAATGTTTACCATTTTGCACACCTATAAATGTAGAGCTTTCTGATAGAACCCAAATTTAAATACAAACGGATGTTCATTGAGCATTAGACTACCAGTAAGCTAGAAGAAACAAATTACATACATTACATAGTTAGAAACCTACCAAAAAATAGTAGAGCACAGGTAAAAAATAAGTGAAATATAATTATTTCCAGTTTCATCTTTCTCTTGGGAGAACCTAAAAACAGGTCAAAGCCAACTTCGTGTAAAGAAAAATGGCATCTGCTACTGTATCGGCACATCTTTTCCTTAAGGTTCACAGACATAACTCAGACATTCATTTGTCCATGTAACGGTTTTTGAAACATCCACTCCACTGAAGTATACAAACCACTTGTAGGAAAAAGGCACTTCATTGTGAAAGTTAAATTTAATTGTATGAAAGTCAAGAAGAGTAGGAGACTCCAAAGTCTGTATTCACCTTTGTATTTACGAATACAGAGCAGATGCCAATTTATGGAGTATAGCTGAAAACATTATCAACAAACCAAGCACCAACATTAACTATATTCTCAGCAAAACAGTAACTTCTGACATTTTCCCCCAAAAGCAATATAGTTCCAAGTTCAAGAGTAAAAAGAAAAAAAGATAATCACCAGGAGTTGCTACATTAGAGCTCAAAACATTGTTTTCTACAGAGTATCATGTGTACAGTTTGATTCTCCGTTTCAGAGCATGAATTGCTTTTCAGATGAAAAACCTGGGGTGGCAGAAGTGTTTGGAGAGAACCCAGAGTGGAAAAATATTGAGGAGTAACAAAAGGTTCATTTCTCTGGCCAGACAACCAAGTGAGGAGGTAGTTATTCTGAGATTTCTCAGAGGGAGAACATGGTACTGATCTACGGAGAGCTGGGAAGTAGCAGGAGCTTCTCTGAGACTGAAACAGCAACAGGAATACTGGTTTCTCCTCCAGGGAAGTCAGGATCAGGGTGTCAGTGCAGCTGGACAGTGGCTGTTTCCTGATGCTAGAACTTTAAAAGTATCTTGTTACATCACCACACAAGGCAGCCCCATGCAACCTTGAGTCCCATCATCACTGCTGTTGAGTTTTTTCATTCGGTACTGATGGATTTCTCTTACCAGTGTGTAAAGGGCATCTTTAACACCCTGTCTGGTCTTGGCTGAGGTTTCAATGAATGGAATTCCATAACTCTTGGCGGGCCAGTTCATGGGCTTGTTTTGTGTCAACTGTCCTTGTTGGTAAATCACACTTGTTTCCTACTAGCACCATCAGTACATCATCTGAGTCCTTCACTCGCTTACTTTGTTCCCTGTAGAGGTTAATATCTGCAAATGACTTGCTATTAATGATGACCAATACACAGAGGGAGCCTTCCCCTGTCCTCATGTATTGGTCCCTCGTGGCACTGTACTCCGCCTGTCCAGCTGTATCCAATATATCCAATAGACAGGTTTCACCATCTATAACCACCTATTTTCGGTAAGAATCCTCGAAAGTGGGATCATATTCACTCACAAAGTGGTTCTGGATGAGCTGGATTGTCAGTGCGCTTTTCCCAACACCGCCTGCTCCAACCACCACCAGTTTGTACCCAGTCATTTCACACCAGCGAGAACCTCCAGCTCCGGTGCCTCCACTGCGGACGGGTTCGGAATCAGGAAAAATCAGTTTTTTGTTTGTTTGTTTGTTTGTTTGTTTTTAATGTATTTGGGTGCTCCTGCATTGGGGGTATATATGTTTACCAGAGTTATATCCTCTTCTTGAATTGTTCCCTTTATTATTATAAAGCAGTCCTCCTCATCTCTTGTTATGGTTTCACTTTAAGGTCATTTTTGGGGGGTCAGATATAAGTATTGCTATCCCAGTTTTTCTCTCATTCCCATTTGCCTGAAAAATTTTTCCATCCCTTCACTATCAGTCTGTGTGATTCCTTTGTTCTGAGATCCATCAGGTGTTAGCAAATATATGGGTCCTATTTACTTATCCATTCAATTACCCCTTTTTTTATTGGAGCATTTAATCCACTTACATTTATGGTTATTATTGATAGGTATTTGTTTGTCACCATTTTTATTCTTTATACCTGTGTTCCTTCTTCCCTTTCTATTTCTTCTTTCTACAGCAGTCCCTTTAGCATTTCTTGCATTGTTGATTGGTCATAATAAACTCCTTTAGTCTTTTTTTTTTTTTTTGTCTATTAAGCTCCTGATTTCAACATTAAGTTTGAATAATAGCCTTGCTGGGTATAGTACTCTTGGATTCAGTCCCTTGCTTTGCATCACTTTATATATTCCATTCCATTCCCTTTTGGCCTTATGTGTTTCTGTTGAGAAATAAGTTGATAATCTAATGGGAGTTTCCTGTAGGTAACTTTCTGTATCTCTCTGGCAGCCTTTAAGATTCTTACCAGTAGAATCAGGCCGAAACAGTAAGTTGTACATCCTTCTAACAATCCAGGACTGCTGGCTTGCCTGTCTTGCCTGCCTTTCTGATTGCCCCTAACTGCTTCTGCCTGGCAGCCTGATCACCCCCTAACCACTCCCTTGTCAGCTTGATTGATGGCTAACTGCTCCCCTGTCAGCCTGATTGTCCCTAACTGCCCTTGCCTACAGGCCTGGTCACCCCTAACTGCCCTCCCCTGCAGGCCTAGTCACCCCCAACTGCCCTTCCCTACAAGCCTGGTCACCCCCAACTCCCCTCCTCTGCTGGCCTGGTCACCCCCAACTGCCCTCCTTTGCAGGTCTGGTCTCTTCCAACTGCCCTCCCCTGCTAGCCATCTTGTGGCAGCCATCTTTTTTCCACATGGGGGCAGCCATCTTGTATGTTAGAGTGATGGCCAATTTGCATATTACTCTTATTGGATAGGATGCTATTTTAAGATCTATAATATATGATACATTGAAAGAGAGTTATATATTTTCTAGTGTTATGGAATTGGAGAAAATACAACTAACTTTAATTTAGAATTTAATTTAAATTATACTCTTTTTTTGAAGAACCTTTTAAAATAAAGATAACTAAGTTTTAATTACAATTTTTAGAAGGTCCATATCAATACCTGGCTTTTTGGATAGAAAACAGTACAATTGGAGGATTAATTCCAAGTTAATGAGCTTATTTTCTTTTCCTAACTTGTAGGAAAGAGCAATAAATAACATGATCTATAAAATAAATAGGAAAGCTGTGATGTTCATGGAATTTTATAATTGCAATGGGGTTTCAGAGATCACCTTAGATCAGCTCTACCATTTCTCAGGTGAGAAAACCGAGGTTTAGTTAATTGTCAAGTACTATGCAATAAGAACAGACCAGGGACAACTAGCCAAGATAATAAATTTCAAAATGTTCCTGTTAAGAATGAGAATAAAATCCCCATTTCATATTGCATTCTTTAAAAGGTTCATCTTTGAATGAGAAACATGGGCTAGAATCAGGTATCCTCTTAATCCCTTATTTCAGGCTTTCATCATTTTCCTCCTCAATGATTATAATAATAGTATTCTATCTATTCCCCTTGCTTTCAATCTTGTCCTATTTCAATTCATTTTCCACATTGCCAAAATAATAATCTTATTAAGGCATGTATTTTATACATCATTTCCCTATTTAAATATCTGCAATGTCTTTCTGGAGGAAGCACAGACTTCTTAGTGTAATGACACCAATAGTTCATTCTGAATAGATTTCTGCCCTCTGTCATCTCTTCATCTCTGCTTGGTGCTTTCATTTTAGACCCTATGAAGATGATAGTACACAAATATACTAACCTCTTCTATGTCTCTGTGAATTTGCAAAGGCACTGTCTCTACCTTACTTTCTTCAACACCATACTCTCCCTTTCTCTCTTGGTGCCTTTCCTGGCCAAGACAAGTCTTAGCTGAACTTCAACACTCAGACATAATGTTGCCTCTTTCATAATGCTTTCCCTGAATTGTCCTCCATTCTCCTAGTACTTCCCAAACACTCTGGGCCTACTTTGATCCCAGAAATTATAATCCTGTATATTAAAAGGCTAATATGCAAATTGACCAGCAAAATGACCAGTCGTTATGATGCTCACTGACTATCATGAGGCAGATGCTCAATGCAGTAGCTTCCCCCTGGTGGTAAGTGCGCTCCCACAGATGAGAGCTGCTTAGCCAGAAGCTGGGCTCATGGCTGGCCAGCGCAGCGTCAGTGGTGGGAGCCTCTCCTGGCTCTGTGGTAGCACTAAAGATGTCCGACCATTAGCTGGACATCCCTCGAGGGCTCCCAGACTGTAAGAGGGTACAGGTCGGACTGAGGGACCCTCCCCCACCCGAGTGTATGAATTTCATGCACTGGGCCTCCAGTATTATTATAATTTTGCATATTTGACTCTCCATTGCTATTAGGAAAGTGTCTTTCATGACTGACTCTAATGGCTAGTACAATGTCTTGTAGGCTCTCAGAGCACCTTTTACCTTTAGGCACATTACACCTTAACTTCAGGCCCCCTTATTGGCATAGGCTCTAGAGAGAAACCCTAGACGCGTGTTCATATGATCATGTGCTTTAATAAAATTTGAGAAAGCAATTTTTATATTTATAAATGAATCCCTCACTCACAATTTATATACTTTGACCGCCCCCCCCCCAAAAAAATACCTGGACTTGTCCAGAAGGACACTTAATAACTACGGAATGAATTAATGAATAATAATATACTTTCAACAATATATTATCTCTACATTTCTCAAATGTATAGCTTAATTCTAATATATTTTTAGGTTCTTTGCCTCATCTATTAAAATAAAAGAATAATATTTAATCTCTGTCATGTCTCAGACCAATAACACAACTCTTAAGTATAAGAGAGGAATAAATGTAGACCTCAGTCCAATCGTGTCTGGAGATTGTGGGTTGGAGTCTCAGTTTGACAAGTGATTGTCACTGTGTTTGGTCCCTTGATGTCATAAAGAACTCTAGAAAAGGCAGAAAACAGACTTATATGCATTCATTAGCATGTATAACATATCACATATATATGATATACTTATCACATACCACATAGCATATTACTATAAACTTGAAGCCTAAATTCAAATAAGAGGACAAAATCAGTAATTAAAGTAATTAAACAAGTGGTCACAAATGCAATGATTAGAAGATGTGAGGGAAACAAGTAGAAATGACCTAATTCAGTTCATTAAATGTCATCATTTAGTAGATGTTTTTATTCAGATTTTAATAAAAGGCCACTAGAGGATTTCAGCCAGAGGACAGATAAGTTCTGATTTATTTTTGAAGTAAATTTTTCTAATCTGACAATGATTTTGTTGTGGATAAAAGTAGAATATATAAGACTAATTTGCTGCTAATGTTGAACTCCTAGTGAGAAATAAGAGCCTGGACTAAGGTGGTGGTAATGGAGATGGAGGAAATGGAGAAAAGAAAATAGATTTGAGATATCTTATATAATAAAAAGGTAATAGGCAAATTGACCCTAATGGTGCAATGACTGGGAAAAACTGGTCTCTATGATGCACACTGACAACCAGGGGCAGCTGCTCAATGTAGGAGCTGTCCCCAGTGGACAGTATGCTCCCACAGGGGGAGCTCTGCTGCCTCCTTTCCAGATAAGGATGTCTGAATGCGGCTTAGACTTGCTCCCTGTGAGGAGCAGGCCCCAGTTGTCAGTAGGACATCTCCTGAGGGTTCCTGGGCTGCCAGAGGGATGTCTGACTGCCAATCTAGGCCCAAGCCCCCAGAGAGTGGGCCTAAGATGGCAGGTGGATATCCCCCAAATGCTCCCAGGCTGAGGGATCACCCCCTCCCTCCTGAGTGCACAAATTTGCATGCACTGGGCCTCTAGTATATATATATATATTTTAAAGTAGAATTGACAGACCTTGGTAATGGATTAGATATAACTCTTGATGCAAAGGCAGAAATAAATGATGGCTTCTTCTTCTTCTTCTTCTTCTTCTTCTTCTTCTTCTTCTTCTTCTTCTTCTTCTTCTTCTTCCTCCTCCTCCTCCTCCTCCTCCTCCTCCTTCTTCTTCTTCTTCTTCTTCTTCTTCTTCTTCTTCTTCTTCTTCTTCTTCCTCCTCCTCCTCCTCCTCCTCCTCCTCCTTCTTCTTCTTCTTCTTCTTCTTCTTCTTCTTCTTCTTCTTCTTCTTCTTCTTCTTCTTCTTCTTCTTCTTCTTCTTCTCCTTCTTCTTCTTCTTGAAGAAAGATGAAGCCATTTGGAGATAAGGAAGCAGAAATGGGAGAAATATAAAGATTTATGTGACTGTGAAACAGGTAATGCCTTGTACCAAGTCTGACTCAAACTGAAAAACTTTAAAAATGCTTTATAAAGCCAAAAACCATAATAGCTCTTTCAATTTCCTCTTATTTAAGTCTATTCCTCATATGACATATGAAATATCCAGAAGGGTGGTTTTTAATGATTCTCTGTCTTCCATCTATTTCATTGCATTTTTTTTGATTTTGAATAGTATATACTCTGTAACAATTCAGCCTCAATGTCTACTCATCCTATGATCTCTTCAATAATTCAAGTTAAATGTCTAATCGTCCCATGATCTCTTTCATTCTCTCACCTTCCATAATGTATTTGTCCAACATTGTGTCTTGCTGATTCCAACTTGCCTATAATTTATGTATGTGATAAATGAAATTGGATTCCTATAATAGGCCAGTAATACTACTGAGAGAAAAACAGGAGATGTATTCTATAGTAATTAGCTGGAAAGCCATTGCATAAAAAGTCAAGATATTTATCTTTGTGTTGTAGCCAACTCTTCATACCAAATATTATAGCACACAGAGAATTTAAAGGCTTCTGTCCCTCACTTTAGGAATGCGTATTTCTAATACAACACATTTATAACATACTCATAGCTATTTGTTTGTCATTCAGTACAATACTCAGACATTATATAGGTACAAGAGTCTACATATACTACAAAATATTATTATTGCATATTTTGAAGTATGATGATGATAAAGCTGTTATTATATGTTAATGAGGATGTTGCTGCTGCTGATTAAACAAAAAAGTCTAATTTCGTTGATCATGCGTTACAATTAAAGCTTTAGCACTCTTTGAAAACCACCTTTTAACATTAATGCTGCCAATAACATTAATGCTGAAACAGAGAAGACAAGCAAAGAAGATGAGAAAAGCAATAGGAAAGCAAAAGAAGAATCATAAAAAGGGATACAATAGATTAATTTAGCATCTTTTCAAAACTAAAATATGGTGTAACAGATTAGAGTCTTCCAGAAAGTGTCCTTTCATTTCATGATCTCCTTAAGTCCCTTCAGAAGATTCTTTCATTTAGCTCTTAGGTCTTTAAGACATTCATATTTATTTATGTTAAATGTTACAAAGAGGCATAACACTGAGAACAGATTTATAGTAAATTTAGATTATTTCAATATTGCCTGTTAGCCTTACCACTTGGATTTGAGTCTGACCATGAGAGTAATGTAAGTGGAAAGCCCAGACTTTTGATCTGTCCTATCAGTCTAGCACACTGATGTCTCCTAGCAATTATTTTGGGCTAGACAGTCTAATAAAAAAGTTAATGGTATCATTAGAAAGATTTCTGCAATTTTTGGCCCATGCATTTGTAATTGTGTAATCTGCAACCAAACAAAACTCTGCTTCTCAGGAATTTGAATGCTATTTCATTTGACTAGTGGAACAGCAAAGGTGTAGGTAATGAAGTCAACTTTAGCCAACTTGCAATGTTTATTCTTTTTACAAACTCATCACAACTATTTACTTATTTAGTACTTATTTTAGGAAGAGTTTAGAAACCCATGCATAAAATTGATGTGCTAAACTGGAATTATACTTCATTTTCAATTTATTTTAAATATAAATTACCTTAATTCTATAAATTGTGGAATTTTAATTTCTTAATTTTTTTCTTCTAATATATAAAGAAAAAATATGTTTAAAAGTGTATAGCATATTAGAGAGTATATTTCCACTTAACTGTTTTATTTTTCTCCTCTAATACCTGGTATCCCATCCTAATTTCCCTTCCCTTTCTCTAAGGTAGCTTATTCTGAAGTCAGGCTGCTTCTTGCTTTAAGGGAGAAAGCATTCAAACCAAAGAAACCAAATTCCATTGCTCTTGTCCTAAGTTTTATAGAAAATTTCTTTGTCTTAAAGGTGAACCTTCCACTGTGACTCACTCTTAATAATCCACATCAACAATGTCCTTATCAAATGGAGAAGATGCAATTTTGGTAGTGACTACTCCTG
Source organism: Antrozous pallidus (assembly GCA_027563665.1). Lineage (NCBI taxonomy): Eukaryota > Metazoa > Chordata > Mammalia > Chiroptera > Vespertilionidae > Antrozous > Antrozous pallidus. The sequence continues at coordinate 25,193,250 of CM050519.1, forward strand.
AAAAGCTTTGGAGAGAGTAAAAATAGATCATGGCCTTCTCCAAAATAAACTAGTTGTGTAATTATAGGACTGTATATCTATTTGTGAAATTTAATTCCAAAGAATATTCTTCAACTATATATTTAAATAGAATGTCTCATCTAATACTACATATATATATATATATGTTTCTTTTCCATTTTTATATACACCTAAATGAAAAAAAGTAGATTGTGTTTTTGAAGATGTATACTTCCTATAGTGTAATTATTTACATTTCACTGGGATCTATGATATCAGTATAGTAACTAAGGAAAACAGTGTACTGTCAGGGAGAAGGCTAACAGTTGATTTCAGAAGCATCACAAATCAGCCAAACAATACAGCATTGTTGCAGAAAGAGACAAAAAGTAAATTGCTACTTCCCTTTAAAAAAAAATCTTCCAGCCAAGACCGGTTTGGCTCAGTGGATAGAGCGTTGGACTGTGGACTGAAGGGTACCGGGTTCGATTCCGGTCAAGGGCATGTACTTTGGCTGCGGGCACATCCCCAGTAGGGGGTGTGCAAGAGGCAGCTGATGGATGTTTCTCTCTCATTGATGTTTCTGACTTTCTATCCCTCTCCCTTCTGCTCCGTAAAAAATCAATAAAATATATTTATTTTTTTAAATCTTCCAAATATTAATAACTATTCATAGGCATCTCTACTTAAAAGCAAATTATCTTTAAAACCAATTGGAGATATTGTAAGAACATGTTTTTAAGCCTTCTGCATTTTTTTACAATTCATAATTTTGGCAATTTGAATGCCAATAATTCCTTCTGCTCCTTGATCCTTTAGAGGGCAAACATTTCTTCAGCTTTATTTTTAAATATTTTAAAGTAAACGTAGAAAGGGTAAAGCTATTTACTTAGCTCAATAACTATATGGTATGGATTACTAGTAAAAGAATATACATTATTTTTCATTATAGAGAAAAATTCAAGGAAGATTGAAGCAAAAGAGAGATCCTATATAATAAAAGCTTAATGTGCACATCAACCGAACAGCGGAATGACCCGTGGAATGATGGGTCACTATGATACACAGACACTCAATGGAGCTGCTGCATTGAGCTCCTGCATAGAGTGTCTGCGCCCTGGTGGTCAGTGTACTCCCATAGGAGGAGTATCGCTTAGCCAAAAGCTGGGCTCACTGCTGGCGAACACAGCATTGGTGGTGGGAGCTTCTCCCACCTCCACGGCAGCGGCAGTGCTAAGGAGCAGTGAGCTGAGTGATAAGGAACAGCAAGCAGGTGGGTGGTAAGGTGCAAGGGGTACTGGACTGCAAGTGGACTTAGGCCAGGCTTAGAGATCTTCCCCCTCCTCCCCCCAGTGCATAAACTTCATGCACCGGGCCTCTAGTGATTTTATATGGAAGTGAGAAGGCTACTAGCAGCCTTGGCTGTTATTCAGGAGAGGCTAGTGGGGTAAAGGAAAGGTTGTGTGGCTCCTCAGCCTCAGCTAACCATATAGTGAACCACAAGCTTAATATTAGTTCTGAATGTATAGAAGAGAAAAGATGGTGTTAAGATTCAAGGTTTTGCTTTCAGCCTGGATGATGTGAGTTATTTTGGTGGCCTTAAGACCAACAGTCACTCTGCATTCATTCTAGTATTGCCCCTTCTTCCTCCTACTTCCTACCACACCAGAGAATTATAAGATTGATGACAGAGAATGGATTTAAACAAGCTAAGGTAAAAATAAGCACCAGAATGAGGAAAAGGCTGACATAAATTCTTCAGTTCTTAAATATAGAATTGAGAACCAGATTGGCAGCAGCCTCTTCAGTCTTTTAGATATTCTGCTTTGATTTTTGACCAATTAATATATGAAAACAAGGTTCCATTTAATGTCTTGATTGGATGATTCCCTCCTTAATAGAGATTGCCACTGTGTTGATTACAGAGAAAATAGATGTACCATAATGGATTCATGGTTATATCCAAAAGTAGATTTGCATTCATGATATGCATGTGATAATCATCTTTCAAAAGCCTTTCACGGTTGATTTATAGGTGGTAAAGTTTGGGATCATTTTAATGAGGATCAGCATGGAAGAAAGCCAGCCACCCTCTTGGCTTCAATTTGAAGTTCAAGAATTCATGAGAAAGTCCTTTTTTTTTTCCAGGAGGTTTTCTCTCTGATCCAATACAGAAGTGTTAAATAGTATTTACATTTAAAACTATGACAATAATGATTCTTTTACATTTATACAGCATAATCTATACTAATAAAAGCCTAGGTGGCCCTTGCATATGACTTTGTCATAAAATGGCTTCCACAAAGATGGCCACCGTAGATGGCCATGCACACAGCAGAGGTGGGGCCCGGTGGCTGCTCCATGCAGTGAGGCCTGGGGGTCCTGCAATTCTGCACAGTGTGGGGGTTGCCGGTCCAGTCATCTCCGCTGCCTCACGAAGAGGAGGTGGGCCCTGGTGGAGGAGGGTGGTCATGGCAGGGGAGGACAGTTGTGGGCCATGGGGTTGTCAGAGGAGGGCAGTTGGGGGTGATCAGGCTGGCAGGGGAGAGCAGTTGGGGGCAACTGGGCTGGCAGGGGAGAGCAGTTGGGGCCATCTGGCTGGCAGGGGTGGGCAGTTGGGGGCAATCTGGCAGGCTGGCAATTGGTTAGGAGCCAGCAGTCCCAGATTGTGAGAAGGATGTCCCACAGGGTTCAGGCCTAAATGGGCAGTTGGACGTCCCTTGAGGGGTCACAGATTGGGGAGGGTACAGGCTGGGCTAAGGGACACCCTCCCAATGTATGAATTTTGTACACCAGGTCTCTAGTACTATTTACAATACCTTTATCATTTCCTAGACTTGGTGTTACATGGTATTTCTTCATGACTTTTCTGTTAACTATGATGAAACTGTGGAGAGAGAGAGAGAGAGAGAGAGAGAGAGAGAGAGAGAGAGAGAGAGAGAGAAAGAGAGAGAGAGAGAGAGAGAGAGAGAGAGAGAGAGAGAGAGAGAGAATAAATTATTATTCTGATAGGGAAAATAAAAGCACAGAAAGTCATAATTGACTTGCTTCTGGGTACTTTTCCTTTGGTTCGACTCTGGATACTGTTCTGGTGTTATGATCCTAACTACCTAAGACCTATCTCCAAGGCAGACAGTCATTTTATTATTTACTGTTTGGTAATCTTCTGAGTAATGTGCAGACTCCCTTGGTTATTCAAATGCTGGGAGAAGATGCTATCCATTCTTCACTCTTTCCCCCATGCAATCTTTTCTATGCAGTGCTTTAAGGTCTTGACCTACTATTCGGCTCTTTTAAAGAACTGGTGTCTTTGTGGTTTGAGATTGGGGAGTGGTCACAATCACCGAGTCCCCTCTAGAAATTAGATTGTTAGTGTGAATTTGGTGGCCGAGATTAATGACAGATGAAGATGTTATCAGCACAACAAAGCAATACAAAATAAGACCAAACTCTTCTTCTCAGCCAAGGTCTTCAAGTTGTCATAAAAATGAAATAGAAATTCCCCTCTTATAAATCTAGAAGTAGACATTGGAAATATTTCTTAATGATGGACAGTGATTGTTACATTATTATTTCTCACATAAGACTGTTTGATTTTCCCATGGAAATCATTTTTCAAACTGTTTGCTGGGAGAGGTTTCACTATCAGCTGCTGGGCAAACTAGTTTAGAGTTGTTAAAGAGAAAAAAAACAACCATTGAAACCTGTAAAGAATTTTTGTGAGTTTATTTGAGCCAAACTGTCAACATATGCTGGGAAGCAGAACCTCAATGAATTGAAATAATGCTCCGGAGAATGGAGGGTTACATCTATATTTATACATTGCAATCAAAGGAAAGGAACATAAGTGAGTTACATGAAACCCATTGGTGATAGATTAAGGAGGTGGGATAAAGCAAAGCAGGGAAACCTCTGGGATAGGGTGAAAAGTGAAATGATGGATATGTGCTTCTTTTACAGAGATGGATACAGGATACTTTAATGTAATTAACAGTTGACAATTAACCTGATAACAATAACAATGAGGGAATGTCCCAGTGCCATTTGTTGTGCTCCGAGGGGTTTGGGGTAAAAAGGAAGTTACAAGTTACCCAGACATCTCACAGATATGTCATCTTAGAGGCTAAAAGGCAACTGGGCTCAGTAAAGAAGATCAAAGTTGATCTTTGTCACGGAAAATATCGGCCTAGGACAGTGGTCGGCAAACTACGGCTCGTGAGCCACATGCGGCTCTTTGGTACCTTGAGTGTGGCTCTTCTACAAAATACCACATTGGGTGCGCAGGTACAGTGCGATTGAAACTTCGTGGCCCATGCACAGAAGTTGGTTTTAGGCTCTCAAAAGAAATTTTATTCTTTGTACTGTTGATATTTGGCTCTGTTGACTAATGAGTTTGCCGACCACTGGCCTAGGACTTGAGTATCCACTATAACCTGTTTGTAGTTAAATATTTAATTTTCAAACCATCTTTTATGGTTATTTTAGGTCTCTTGAGTTTGCAAGACTGCCACTTAGGTCTCCCCTGAGCTTGTCAGGTTAGCATGTGGCTCCTTTCGTCCACAGTTTATTTGGTGTCTAGAGCATTACAATGTGACAACTGGAAATTAAGATGTCAGGAACCAGAGGAAGCTTATGGCTTTTCTTTTTCAGTTCAGTTTTCTGTTAGTTTTGGCTACATTTTGTCCTCTGTCTAGATTTTAGATTAGTTGACTTTCAATGGATAGCAGATTTTCAGACTTCTCATTGATATAATTTCTCATACAATTGATGTTCTAATGCTGGGTCAATGAACTATTATTCTTTTAAAAATAACTTATGTTAGTCATACTTATTAGAAATGACCCTAGTCATCAAATTTTAACAAAAATATCAACTACTTCAAAATCTGAAATTTTAGTCTATTAACTTTGCTTAAAGTTACAAATTTGTAATTTTGCTATTTCCTTTTCCTGTTATTACAAATTACAGACTTATTTTAGAGTTGTAAAGAACGGTGATTATTTCAGTCTTGTTTTTTAGAGATAATAAAGATCAGAGAAATTAAGAGTCTTCTCAAAGTTATATTACCAATTGATAGCAGTGCAGCCATAGGACTCTATTTTTCATAATATTTTTTAATTATATATATCTACTTATTTTTTACTTCTTTTTAAATATTTTTTAATCTTTATTGTTCAGTTTATTAATTACATTGTTTCCCCTTTTTTATCCCCCTATATCACCCCTCCACCCTGTACCTATCCCACCCTCCACCCTCACCTCCCCCTCCGCAATGTCCCCTCCCATTGTTGCAAGATTTTTGTCCAGTCTCTTGCTGTACTTCCCACAACCCTTTTCTCCCCAAGAATTGTCAGTCTATTCCCTCTCTATGTCGATGTTTCTGTTATATTCACTAGTTTATCCTATTCATCAGTCTATCAATTCACTTTTTTGTGTTCATTTGTTGATAGATGTGCATTTGTTGTTCATAATTTATATTTTTACCTTTTTCTTCTCCCTCTTCTTAAAGAATATCTTTCAGCATTTCATATAATATTGGTTTGGCGGTGATGAACTCCTTTAGCTTTTTCTTATCTGCGAAGCACTTTATCTGATCTTCAATTCTGAATGACAGCTTTGCTGGATAGAGTAATCTTGGTTGAAGATTCTTTCTATTCATTATTTTGAATATTTCTTGGCACTCCCGTCTGGCCTGCATTGTTTCTGTTGAGAAATCCGCTAACAATCGTATGGATGCTCCCCTGTAGGTAACCAACTGTTTTTCTCTTGCTGCTTTTAATATTCTCTCTTTATCTTTTGCTCTTGGCATTTTAATTATGATATGTCTTGGTGTGGTCCTCTTTGGATTCCTATATTTTGGGGTTCTGTGTACTTCTTGGGCTTTTAAGTCCGTTTCTTTCACCAGGTGGGGGAAGTTTTCAGTCACTATTTCTTCAAGTAGGTTTTCATTAACTTGCTCTCTCTCTTTTTCTGGCACCCCAATGATTCAGATGTTGGCATACTTGAGGTTGTCCCAGAGGCCCCTTACACTATCTTCAATTACCTGAATTCTTTTTGTTTCTTGCTTTTCCAGCCGAGTGGATTTTGCTTCTTTGTATTTCAAATCTTTGACTTGGTTCTTGTGGCCCTCTGGACTGCTTTAGGACTTTGTGTAATATTTTTATTTCAGTCTGTGTATGCTTGATTTCTAGTTGGTCCTTTTTCAGATCCGTGAGGGTCTCATTCATATCCTCAGAGTTCTTGTTCATTTGATTGAGGGTCTCATTCATTTCCTTGTAAATCTCATTCATTTCCTGGTTGGTCTTGTTTATTTCCTTGTAGTTCTCATTAAGTTCATCGGTCTTTTCTAGGAGCCTCTTGAAAAGCCTTATAACCGTGGTTTTGAACTCTATGTCTAGTCGTCTTTTTTCCTCCATATCTTTCACACCTGATTTCTGTCCATATCTCTGCATGGTGGCTCCTTTATGTGGTAGATATCCTCAAAGGGACAGTGGCTCAGCTTCCCCAGTTACCTGAGGTGGGTACTCTTACTGCAATCCTTTATGGGTTGTACAGTATTTTTGAATTTAAACCCAGCTTGTTGTTGTTAGCCCTAGGAGGGTTTGACCTCCAGGCCAATTGGCTGTGAAGGGAGACTGTGTTCAGGTTGGATGGGCGGAGTCTCTGAACTGCGCAGGCAGCCTCAGTGTCAGCTACGTCCTATGTGGCGCTCGCGCGCACGGGTCTCTGTTGGATGGAGATGGCTGCAGACACCTCCAAGAGAAAACCGCTAGTCTCTTCCCCTTGCCAGACAACTCTGCCTCTCCCCAAATGAGTCTGCATACCCAAAGTCTAGCCCAGGGTTGTAAAATAGATGGTTTCTGGTACCAGGAGACAAGTTTCCAGGGGGCAAGTCGCGGGTTTGTGCGACACTTGCGCCCAAACTTCTTTTCCCAGCCCCCGGGTTTCTCCTCAGACTAGGAAACCTCTCCCGGACCTCGGACCTTGCCTGGCACTGGGGAATCCGTGTAGTGGGACATCTCCACCCTCCCCGTTGGCGAAATCCAGCCAGGGTTGCTGCTCCAGCCCTACAGCCCTTGTGCGTGATCAGGACGGCTCCTAAACTGTTTCCATCTTCGAGGCTGCGCTCCCGCCGCTCCATTGAGTCTCAGTGTCCCACCTTTACTCTTATTTGTGGAGTTTTCACTCAGCCAGCTTTCTGGCGATTCTGGGTGATGTCTGTTCTCCTGTTATGTTGTAGTTCTTAAATCGTTGCGTGGGGCAGAACAATAGGTGTTTACCTATGCCACCATCTTGGTTCGCTCTCTATATCTGCTTTTAACAAGTATAAAATTACAGAAATTAATTGGTATTTATTTATTAATATATTCTATTTCTATCTTAATCTGCAGTTAAGTGTGAAATCTGTTAACCCAAGGACCAGTGAAGACAAGATCTTTTGGATCAATTCTTTCCAATAAACTTAGTCATACTTAATAAACACATCAGCTGATACATATAAATGAGGTGTCAGCACAATGTTTATTTTAAAATATTACTCATTGAGTCATATGCATGGCATTTCTTCTAGTGTGTTCTTGCTTTGGCAATTTGCTTAATTCTTAAATACAGGTAAAGGTAGTTACTTTTTTTCTTATGTAGGACGTGGTTATTTAAAAACTTCAAAGTTTCTTATTCCTATCTTGTTCAATGCAGGCTCATTATCTATGTCATATGTAATGCTCTAAATTCCTCTACATAGTGAATGCAACACTTTTCATGTAGCCAATTTTTTTAACCTTTATTGTTCAGTTTATTAATTACATTGTTTCCCCTTTTTATCCCCCTATATCTCCCCTCCACCCTGTACCCATCCCACCCTCCACCCTCACCTCCCCCTCCCCACTGTCCTCTCCCATTGTTGCAAGATTTTTGTCCAGTCTCTTGCTATACTTCCCATAACACTTTTCTCCCCAAGCATTGTCAGTCCATTCCCTCTCTATGTCCATGTTTCTGTTATATTCACCAGTTTATCATGTTCATCAGCCTATCAATTCACTTGATTTTTATGTTCATTTGTTGATAGATGTGTATTTGTTGTTCATAATTCATATTTTTACCTTTTCTTCTTCCTCTTCTTAAAGAATATCTTTCAGCATTTCAGATAATATTGGTTTGGTGGTGATGAACTTCTTTAGCTTTTTCTTATCTGCGAAGCACTTTATCTGATCTTCAATTCTGAATGATAGCTTTGCTGGATAGAGTGATCTTGGTTGTAGATTCTTGCTATTCATTATTTTGAATATTTCTTGCCACTCGCGTCTGGCCTGCATCGTTTCTGTTGAGAAATCTGCTGACAATCGTATGGGTGCTCCCCTGTAGGTAACCAACTGTTTTTCTCTTGCTGCTTTTAATATTCTCTCTTTATCTTTTGCTCTTGGCATTTTAATTATGATATGTCTTGGTGTGGTCCTCTTTGGATTCCTATATTTTGGGGTTCTGTGTACTTCTTGGGCTTTTAAGTCAGTTTCTTTCACCAGGTGGGGGAAGTTTTCAGTCACTATTTCTTCAAGTAGGTTTTCATTAACTTGCTCTCTCTCTTTTTCTGGCACCCCAATGATTCGGATGTTGGCATGCTTGAGGTTGTCCCAGAGGCCCCTTACACTATCTTCAATTACCTGAATTCTTTTTGTTTCTTGCTTTTCCAGCCGAGTGGATTTTGCTTCTTTGTATTTCAAATCTTTGACTTGGTTCTTGTGGCCCTCTGGACTGCTTTTAGGACTTTGTGTAATATTTTTTATTTCAGTCTGTGTATGCTTGATTTCTAGTTGGTCCTTTTTCAGATCCGTGAGGGTCTCATTCATATCCTCAGAGTTCTTGTTCATTTCATTGAGGGTCTCATTCATTTCCTGGTTGGTCTTGTTTATTTCCTCATAGTTCTCATTACGTTTATCGGCATTTTCTAGGAGCCTCTTGAAAAGCCTTATAACCGTGGTTTTGAACTCTATGTCTAGTCGTCTTTTTTCCTCCATATTTTTCACACCTGATTTCTTTCCATATCTCTGCATGGTGGCTGCTTTATGTGGTAGATGTCCTCTAAGGGACAATGGCTCAGCCTCCCCAGTTACCTGAGGTGGGTACTCTTACTGCAATCCTTTATGGGTTGTACAGTATTTTTGAATTTAAGCCCACCTTGTTGTTGTTAGCCCTAGGAGGGTTTGACCTCCAGGCCAATTGGCTGTAGGGAGACTGTGTTCAGGTTGGATGGGCAGAGTCTCTGAGCTGAGCAGGCAGCCTCAGTGTCAGCTACGTCATATGTGGTGCTCGCGCACGCGGGTCTCTGTTGGATGGGGATGGCTGCAGGCACCTCCAAGAGAAAGTTGCTAGTCTCTTCCCCTTGCCAGACAACTCTGCCTCTCCCCAAATGAGTCTGCACACCCAAAGTCTCGCCCAGGGTTGTAAAACAGGTGGTTTCTGGTACCAGGAGACAAGTTTCCAGGGAGCAAGTCTTGTGTGTGTGCTTTTGCACAGTTTACTTGCGTGCAAACTTCTTTTCCCAGCAACCCGGTTTCTCTGCAGACTAGGATACCTCTGCCACGCCCAGCTTCCAGGGTGCATCCCCCGGACCTCGGACCTCGCCTGGCACTGGGGAATCTGTGCAGTGCGATGTCTCCACGTACCCCGGTTCTCGGACCTCACCTGGCACTGGGGAATTCGTGTAGTGGGATGTCTCCGCCCTCCCCATTGGAGAAAACCAGCCGGGGTTGCTGCTCCAGCCCAGCAGCCCTCGCGGGCAGCCAGGGTGGCTCCTAACCTGTTTCTCTCTTCAAGGCTGAACTCCCACCACTCCTCTGAGTCTCAGTGTCCCACCTTTACTTTTATTTGTGGAGTTTTCACTCAGCCAGCTTTCTGTTGATTCTGGGTGATGTTTGTTTTGTTGTTATGTTGTAGTTTTTGAATCGTTGCATGGGGCAGAACAATAGGTGTTTACCTATGCCGCCATCTTGGTTCTTCGTGTAACCAATGTTAATCCTTCAGGTTTAGAAAGCAAGGAACAAGTTAATGAGGTATATTTCTTCTTTTTAAACTTTGACAGTTATCAAAAGCAAAATTGAAATGTATTTATCAGTTATATTTAACAAAACACATAATGCAGAAATGGACATTCTGGGTGAGAACCAATAACCCATTTAGAGAAGTGTTATTATACTGTTACTAGAGGCCTGGTGCATGAAATTTGTGCATGAGGGTGGTGTGTCCCTCAACTCAGCTTGCATCCTCTCCATTCTAGGACTCCTCGAGGGATGTTCGACTGCCCATTTAGACCTGATCCCGGTGGGTGGTCGGACATCCCTCTCACAATCCAGGACTGCTGGCTACCAACTGCTCGCCTGCCTACCTTCCTGATTGCCCCTAACTGCTTCTCCCTGCCTGCCTGATAACCCCTTAAATACCCCCTTGCCAGCCTGTTTGTCCACAACTTCCCTCCTCTACCGGCCTGGTCACTCTTAACTGCCCTCCCCGGCAGGCTTGATCACCTCCAACTGCCCTCCCCTGCAGGCCATCTTGCAGTGGCCATCTTGTGTCCACATAGGGGCAGCCATCTTATGTGTTGCAGTGAAGGTCAATCTGCATAGTATTCTTTTATTATATAGGATAGAGGCCTGGTGCCTGGGTGGGGGCCAGCTGGTTTGCCCAGAAGGGTGTCCTGAATCAGAATGGGGGTTCCCTTGGGGCATGGAGTTGCCTTAAGCAGAGGCCTGCGCCCACAAAGGCAGGCAGAAAGTTTGGCTTCCTCCATTGCTGAGGAAACCCAACCTCCCTCTTGCTCTCTGTGGCCACAGCCATCTTGGTTTGATTTATTTCCATATTTGCTCCTGATTGGCTGGTGGGCATGGCCAGTGGGTGTAGTGGAGGTATGGTCAATTTGCATATTACTCTTTTATCTAGTTATTAACAATAGAAAAGGAGCAAAGGGAAGGCTAGACATTATAGGGATGGAATTTGGGAAACTTTATCAGGAAGCTACAATTTCACACTTTCTAGGGAACATTGGCTCATTCCCTGTAGATCACTGCAGGAGTGGGTGTGTTGGGGGAGAAGGGGTCCAATAAAGGGAAGATAGAGGCAATCCCTGTAAAGTTGGGATGACATTGAAAAGATACTTACCTGACAATCACACCTGGAGACAAAGATGATTGTCCAGAATGGGCATGGCCACTGCATATAGACAAAGATTTGAAATACATAATTCCTTAAACAAATGAGTTCACTCTCTTGGGCTCTTGTAGCTCTTGTAGCTCTTGGCTCACGGGGCTCTGTTATTTTGCTGCTGCCTGTGTTTTCTCTATAGCCACATGGCCATGTGGATCCCACATAATATATGATGGACTAATGGGCTGCAGCGAGAGAACACAAGCTAAGCTAGCTTGATATTGGACTGGACCCAGCCCAACATTGAAAGGAAACTCTGGACACTGACTCTGATTTTAGCTCTACTGAAGCCCCAGCTATACTTCTTCTATGACTGGAGTAAGGGAAATGGGACTTTGGAAATCCAGAGATATAATTCCATAGAAATAAAACTTTTATTATATCATATCCTCCCAAGAACCCCACTTCTATTAGCAACTGGGAGAAAAGAGGCCTTATCCCACCCTGTAATGTTATGTACAGCAAATGCCTTGAGAAACAGGTCTTGGGAGAACAGGGTTTTGTTTTTAATGTGAATTTTAAAGATTAACTATATATAGTTAGTCCTAGTAGAAATTCATGATTTTATTATTCATAAATATAACCAACCATCCTATATAATAAAAGAGTAATATGCTAATGTGACCGTACCTTTGCTATGCTACCAGCCAATCAGGAGCAGGGGGCAGGGCCACGTGCCACACGGCCCCACACCTCACACCTTCGCCACCGCTCTGCGGGGTGCTGCAGGCTGGCACTCCACAATGGAACAGGCGGTGCAAGGTGCGGCAGTGCAAGGAACAGGATGGAGGCACAAGCGACAATGGTGCAAGGGGCAGGGCAGTGGCGCACAAGGGGTGGGGTGGCAGCTAGAGGGGCGGGGGCCCTTTTCAGCCCTGGGGTTAGGCCACATGCCCTGTGGTCCTGGGTGCCTGAGGCTGCCTGTGGCCAGCCTGAGTGAAGCTGGCCCAGGTCCTGGGTGCCTATAGCTGGCCAGAGGGAGGGAAGCCTGGGTCCCAGGTGTGGGGCAAGGCAGAGGCAGTTAGGGGCAATCAGGCCATCAGGGGAGCACTTAGGGTTGATCAGGAAGGCAGGCAGAGGTGGTTAGGGGTGATCAGGCAGACAGAGGTGGTTAGGGGCTATCGGTCAGGCAGGCCATTGAGCAGTTAGGAGCCAGGGTTCCTAGACTGTGAGAGGAATGTCCAACTGCCAACAATGAGACATCCCCAAAGGGGTCCCTGATTAGAGAGGGTGCAGGCTGGGTTGAGGGAACACCCCTCCATGCATGAATTTTGTGCACCAGGCCACTATTTTTAAAATAAAAATCATTCTTATTTCCTGTTTCTCTCATCATATTTCTGGATAATGAACTTTAAAACTTGATCACCTGGTTTATAAAATAATGCTTTACTTTAATTGTTAAAACCCCACATATTTTAGATTTAGTCTATGTTTTTCCAAATAACATAAAATAACCATGAAATATTTCGTTTGTTCTGAAAAGGCAATGAAGTTTTAATATGTGGGTTATTTTTATAAATGAATAAAGAGGCAAAGGAGGAGGAGGAGGAAGAGGAGGAAGAGGAGAAAGAAGAAGAGGAAGAAGAGGAGGGAGAGGAAGAAGGAGTAAAAGAAGAGGAAGAAGAGGTGAAGAAGGAAGAGGAGGAGAAAGAAAAGAAGGAAAAGGAGAAGAAGGGGAAGAAGGAGAAGAAGTTTTAAATTATTATGAAACTAAGCAGATTCAGGACATTATCTGTAACACCTAGAGCAGATTAAGCAATTTTCCTCAGTAATACCCGGCTTTATTTCCTATGTACAAATGGGTTTGTTCTTGAAGAAAGGCCAATTGAAATCTTAAAACAGACAGAGTTCATCTTTTTTCTCTACTTCAGTTCCTTCCATTTCTAAGTTCCTGTGATGTGTCCAGCACTGTAGAGGTCCCAGGATACAACAGTGATCAATACATGATTTCTAACTTCAAGGCTCTAAAGAACTTGCAATCTGTGTTGGAAAAAAAGAAACTTATATAAACATGAATGTGATAAATATGATACTAACATAAACAGAGCTAGTTATGAGCACAGAGGAGGAAATATTGCATTTTAGGAAGACATTATACAGCCTTGAAATGATGAGAAGGTATTCACCTGGGTGGTTCAGCTCATTCACTTAACCATTCGACAAATAATGCTGAACCCCTACTTTTTTGATGGCTTCTAAATTTGGTACTGGGCTTACAATGGTGATCAAAGACCAGTATCATCCTTTCCTCACAGGGGCATATTATGAAATTTAATTAATTAATTGTTGTAGAATTGTGCACCTGGGACCTATACAATATTGTTAACCAGTGTCACTCCAATAAATTCAATAAAAAGGAAATTACAGACACAATACCTAAAAATAGAAAAAAGTTTATGCTGCTTCATAAGTTATGAAATAGGTTTACATGTTGCTTCTACTCCTATAATAGGTCAATTTTCAACTTGTTTCTGGCATTTTGTTACCTTCTCTCTATTTTTTGTAATTCATATTTACTTGTCATACATGAAAAATTCTTGCTATTGCTGTTGCCTATCACTCTGTCCCTTTGTTACAGCTTAATTGGTAATTTTTACTTGGCTGCATTATTTGTCTGTGTCTGGTACCTTTGCATATCCACACTCAGTTTTACATACTTTCGGCTTCTGTTTTTCATGCCTTGCTTGAGCCCACCATGTGACTTCCTGGTTTTACTGGGTCTTCCGAGCCTCGGCACAGGATCCATGCCAGCTGAGACAAGCAAGTGCATGATTAGATTGTCACTGATGTTTGACATTGTACGGTGTGTGAATAATAACCTCAGGCAAGCATTTGTTCCATTCCAAAAAGTCAAATATATTTACATATGTTAAGCTTATCAAAAATCATCACCTTAATGCAGCTTCATTTCCCCTTTGCAAATGAAAGCTAGCCAACTGTATCTTCCTTCAGGAGTCAGCATGCAGAGGAATCAAATTTTTATTAAGGTAGGAGTTAGAGAGGGTTCTGAGGCCTGACTCTATCCCTTACTGGTAACTTAATATTATTATTGGTAAAATAAAAAAATGCTAGTAATTATTCCATATACTTTTAAGAAGATTGACATAAAATCAAATTAAGCAACCACCTGACTGACCCACTGGCCCACTGGCCAACCGGCAAGTGGACTGTGACACATATTGACCACCAGGGAGCAGACATTCAGTGCAGGAGCAGAAACCACAGGCATTGGAAACATGGAACAGACTGATAAATCTCAGAGGGAAGGAGGAGTTGGGGGAGGGTAGGAAGAGATTAACCAAAGATCTTATATGCATACTAGAGGACCATGGGGTCCCTCATCCTGGCCTGTGGGGATAGAGTGAAACTGACTCTCTGATATCCCCTGAGGAGTCCTGGATTACAAAAGGACACAGGCCAGGCTGAGGGACCCCACTGGTGCATGAACCCATGCACCAGGCCTCTAGTAATTAATAATTATCTGTAAGTTGAAAGTAATTATATATTTTTGGTTGGGTATGGTGATTCATGTCACATCAATGTTATATTTCCTTTCATTCCAAAGCTTTTCGATGGGCATTTTAATCTACTTTGTGTACAATTTCTCTGCCAAGCAGTTAATATTGCCACATAAGTGGCAAAAACTGAATATAAAGTGGTAACCCATTTACTTTTCCTGAAAGTTTTAGGTCATGTGACAAGCTTTTAGGGTAAGTAAAACAGAAAAGGTTTCATTCTTCCTCAAATTCATGTAATATTGACTTTTATAATAATCCATAAAATTAATGACTTGATTGTGTAGCAAGTTATTTAATACTAGAGGCCCAGTGCACAAAATTTGTGCATAGGGGGAGATGTCCCTCAGCCCAGCCTGCACCCTCTCCAATCTGGAACCCCTCAAGGGATGTCTGACTGCCCATTTAGGACTGATCCTGGTAGTTGGGCATACCTGTCACAATCCAGGACTGCTGGCTCCAAACTGCTTGCCTCCCTGCCTCCCTGATCATCCCTAACCACTTCTGCCTGCCAGCCTGATCACCCCCTTACCACTACACTGCCAACCTAATTAATGTCTAACTGCTCCCCTGCCAGCCTGTTTGCCCCCAAGTTCCCTCCTCTGCCAGCCTGGTCACCCTAACTGCCCTCCCCTGTAGGCTTGATTGCCCCCAATTGCCCTCCCTTGCAGGCCTGGTGCCTCCCAACTGCCTTCCCCTGTGGGCCTGATTGCCCACAACTGCCCTCTTGCAGGCCTGGAACCTCCCAATGACCCTCCCCTGCTGGCCATCTTGTGGTGGCCATCTCGTATCCACATGGGGGCAGGATCTTTGACCACATGGGACAGTCCTCTTATGTGTTGGAGTGATGTTCTCTTTTATTAGATAGGATATTACTCTTTTATTAGATAGGATAGAGGCCTGGTGCATGGGTAGGGACTGGCTGGTTTGCCCTGAAGAATGTCCTGGATCAGGGTGGGGGTTCCTTTGGGGTATGGGACACCCAGGGCGAGGGTCCTGTTGTGGTTTGCAGGCCGGCCACATCCTCCAGTGTCCCAAGCAGAGGCCCTGGGATCCGGGATTAATTTATGTTCTACTATTGAAACTTTGTAGCTTGGACCGGAGCCAAGCCTTCTGCTCACTCTGTGGCGACAGCCATTTGAAACTTTGTAGCCTAGAGTGGAGGCCTAGGTGCTAGGGATCCAGAAGCTTGGCTTCCTCCATTGCCTGGGAAACCCCAGCTTCTGCTCTCTTCAGCTCTTTGGCTGCCGCCATTTCTGTTCAGATTTATGTATCTTTTATAATTGAAACTTTGTAGCATTGAGTGGAGGCCTAGTCCGGCAAGCTCAGGCGGAAAGCTTGGCTTCCTCCATTGCCAGGGAAACCCAAGCCTCCCTCCTACTCTCAGTGGCAGAAGCCATCTTGGTTTGGGTTTATTTGCATAATTTGCTTCTGATTGGCTGGTGGGCATGGCTTGACCAGATATTTGGTCAATTTGCATATTACTCTTTTATTATATAGGATATATGTAGAACAGTATCATATGCATTATAATATCTTATCCTCAAAATGACTGAGATTAATACCCTATCTAATAAACAGGGAACATGCAAATTGACCATCACTCCATGACAAAGATGGAAGAACCTACAGCCAATAAAGAGGAAATATGCAAATTAAGGGTCACTCTACAACAAAGATGAGGGCAGCCAGGCCACGATGCTTGCGCCATTGCCATGGTGACAACACAGGCCTTCTGCCCTGCCCTGTTTGTGGAGGGCATGTGGGCAGCACTCAGGCACGGAGGCACAGAGAGACCCGGCTTTGTCCCAACAAAGGCAGGCATCCCACCCTACCCAGGCCACTCTGGGCCTGTGCACAGCATGCGCAGAGAGCCTCTGGGCGAGCAAGGTGGGCCGGCAGAGGGCGGCCTGTACTCCCCACATGGTGGCTATGGTAGCTGTGAGCATGCCAAGTAGACCTTGTGAGCCATCAGCACCGAGGAGTGACTGCGCAAGTCCCACCTCCTTTCCCAGAAGGTGTGAGATCGCAGGGACAACCACCGTGGCTGGCCAGATTGATGTCTTCCTGGCTTTGCCATGGGATTTTGTGGATCTGTGCAGCCACTGACTTCTGGTATGTACATCCTCTCTTCCCTAGTGTGCGAACATCCCCCAGCATGCTGTCACCCATGCACACCTGCAATAGTCCTGGACCTTGGCATATGGAAATTGCCCCCCATCCCACCGCCACACTTCCATCAACTCCAGCATGCCTACATCCCCCAGAGGACGTGTGCTCATCCCCTCTGGGGCGCTCACATCCTTTGGAGAGTGTCTGGGTGTTCTGAATGCTGAGGGTGGGCACCTATGAGATGACAATGAGAGGGCGGAGTGGTGATGCTCTGTTCCCGCCGAGGCCAGTGCAGTGACGAGATCACCTCTGTGGGGCTCAGTGCAGATGCTGAGGCAGGAGCAAGTGCAGACGAACATACCTGGTGGACGTGGGCAGCCCTCGCTGAGATGCCTTTGGTCAGTGTTTAAGATTGGGAACCCAAAGGAGGCGTGGAGTTCCATCCTCTCAGTGAAACGGTGGGATATTTGGGGCAACTGCAGAGGAGGAATGTGCACTTTGGGTGCTGGCACCCTTGAGCAAAGGCTGCCCTAACTGAACCTCTCTCCTTTTGGGCCTAGCTCATTCCTGCCAGGCAGCGGGTGATAGGATGTGCTTTTCTGAGTTAATGAGAGAAAACATTGATTCTCCCGCTGCCCATGAAGGTGGAAATTGGAGTGGGGAGACATGCGGGGAGTGAGTGAGCGAGGTTTCCTGTCTGGGGGTTCCAAATCCGACATTGGTTTCTTTCACTGCTGACTAGAGATATACAGGGTGTCCCCCCAAAATGTATACACACTGATGTATGACTACTAATTCCAATGGTTTTAAACATGAAAAGAAAGAAACAACAATGGAGCTGTCATGTGTTAAAAGTGTGGGCACAAACCGACATTCTGCAAGGGGTTCCGGATTGGAGAGGGTGCAGGCTGGACTGAGGAGACCCCCCCTCCCCTGCTGCACAAATTTTGGCAACTGGGCCTCTAGTGACTTTATAAATGTGTAAATGAAGACTCACTTTGGTTATATAAATTGCCTGAAATCACACTATAAGTAGCAAAGTGAGAAATAAAACCAAGGTAAGTTAAACTTTTGTCTACAACCTGTCTGCTAATGAATGTTAATGACTATATCCAAATGAAAAAAAAATAAAGCAATATTAACATTAACAATTTAGGAACTGTAGATTAGTTTCAAAACTGCTTTTTTTCTTTGATGAGAAAGATTGTTTGCAATTGTGATATTAAGTTGCACATTAATAACATTTAAATTTTCTATTGGGAAAATTGCTCCTTGTTCTTACTAAAATATTTTATCATCTCATAGTGTTCTTCAAAGGATATGATGGAGCATGAAAAGTAACATTTCAGGAACTTTACTAGCTCTGACTTAGACCACAGTTTTTTTTTTCTTCTCATTTTTATTTATTGTCAACATTATTACAGATATTCTCCATTCCCTTCCCTCCATTTCCCCACCTCTACCCAGTCCCCCATCGTCTACTCTGGCCACCACCAGACTGTTGTCTGTGTCCATGGGCTATGCACATATGTTCTTTGACCAACCTCTTCACCTTCGTTCACCCAATCTTCCTTATCTCCCTACCCTCTGACCTCTGTCAGTTTGTTCCACACATCCATGCCTCTAGATCTGTTTCATTCATCAGTTCATTTTGTTCATTAGATTCCACATATAAGTGAGATCATATAATTTTAATTAAAGTAGAATAACCTTACAATATTGATAAATATCACATAAATATCTCAGGGCAGTTAGTGTTTGCTATACAACTGAATTTGGATGCTATAATGAAAATATTTTAAACAAAAGTAATATTATTATTGTAGGGGTTTAAGGGATTGGGGGGCAGATCAAGGGATAATATACATGACTAAGAAGTGATGGGAACCTATACTGGCTGGATTGGGTTATGCTTTGACAGGTTTGGATGTGGGGAAATCTCTCCAAGACTCTGTTCCGAAGCTATTGAGGGGTTTACATGTTTAGGGCATCTGAGGATGTTGTTCAGCAGAAAGTCTTTGAGCCAGAAAGCTCTGAAGAACAGTCAAAGCTTGGAGTCTTTTAATAATATATTTACTTATCTTTGCTGGCAGGTGTTGGGTGAGGTTTCTGGGGGTATGCAAAGCAGGCAGGCTCTATTATGACAAAAATCTGCTTGTTTGAGTATTTTTAAAACAATTGAATGTCTAAAAGTTTGAGTTTGACAGTGGAGGGATTTTGAACTAACAGACCTCAGCCTGCAGTAAAGAATAACCAATTTTGGCTTAGGGACCAAAACACAGAGGCCTTCTTCTGGCTCACTTATATAACAATTATGCTTCCAGTTCTGTGGTCAGGATTTCCATCAGAATATACTGAGAATGGCTCATGTCTGCTCCTCATTGTCTGAGTTCTCATCTGGTGTAACTGGGGCTTGCATGGTTAGAGACAGGCCGATGAGTCATCTAGCTCAGATATCTGATGAAGCCTCAGTTCTGTCAGCTTATTCCATGCTGGGGATTCTTCCCTGTATGCCATGTCCTGGGATGAAATGTTTAAGAAGGCTTCTTCATGCACATATCTGGTCGGTCTCCATCTGTCTTTCTGTCTGTCTCCCTCCCTGTAATTATTTTGGGTTCCTCACAACATGGTGGCTTTAAGACAGTAGGGCTTCTTAGGAGGTGTCTGTCTTCACCCAGAGCAAGCATTTCAAGAGATCTTGGCATAAGTTACAGGGCTTCTTATGGTCTAACCTTGGAAATAGAAACAATTACACTGCCTCTTATAGGTCAAAAGCAAGTTGCAGTGTCAGCCCATCCTCAGGTAAACTAAGTATATAAAGGACTGAATACTGGAAGTCATGTTTCATTGAGGGGCCACATTTGGAGACTATTGCCACAATGATAATTTTTTGATAATTATGTTATAATTAACATGTTTCTTTAAGTTTAATGACAATAACTTAATAACTTGTTTTTCCCTTTTAAATAGTAGTTGGTTAGTATATAATTTTCTAGCTCTACTAATGTACATGAGAAAATATTTAATTTTTACTGATACCATTTAGCATGAGTTGGATTAAAATTTTAGTTTGATCTTGAATTGAATCAGATGCCTCTTTACCTGCCGAATAAATGTTGAGAAAATATCTGAATATTTAACTAATTAGGTACTTTAGTTAAGATTTGTTTTTCTTAATTTTAAGTTCTATATTTTGTAATGAGTACAATTGCCTTCAAAGAATAGATAATACCTAAAAATAACCAGAATATCTCAAAAGGATCTCTATTCGTAATGAGAATTACTGTTCACTGAATAAAGATAAAAAATGGGATTGGAGAAATCATTATGAATTCCTTAGAATAGAAATTATTTGGAATTGAGTATTGATTGTTTCTATTGTGTTTTATATTATTAATTTATTTTATATCTGTATCCAATTATCTTCTCCATGGGTTTTATTTCCATGATTTCATTAAATGTAAAATTATTAGATTGGAAAATATTAACATCTTGATTTATTAGAATTACTGAAAATTTTCTTTTGCCTTGATATGCAAGACATATAAAAAAAGATAACCAAGTGAACTAGCATGAATAAGAAGTAAATTCAAATGAGTTTTAGAAAAATGAAATGAGAAATTTTGTGACTATTTGTTATGTTTAAATAAGCAAACTCTAACCTGCCTTCGAGATATTTATATATTAATTTACCATGTGTTATTTTAGTACCACAAAAATACCCTAGGTCATTTTAAAAACCAAATACAACCCCCCCCATAATACAATAAAATTGAAACGGTATACAATAAGGAGCGCTCTGGTACATATAAACAGATTTGGCATGACATTTCTATAAAAAGTAGAATTTAGTTAAGAATTAACTATATGTTGCAGAACCATCAATAACATTGTCTTCAGAACTATTCCCTTGATAATTGGGCAAGCACAATGAGACTAATCTGCAGAAGAAGCAGAATTTAATGCTAACTCTCATAATAATGGGAGAAACCAAGGAAGACCCTATGTTCATATTAATTTGCCTGGTGATATACAACTGGCATTAGAATTTGTAAATGCAACTTACATGAATCTATTTATGTAAACCCTGACTTGGATATTGGCCAGGATTACCCAAAAGTGCATGTGTGTGTGTGTGTGTGTGCATGCACATATGTGTATGTGCATGTGTGATCACAAAAAATATGAGCAAAAATATTAAAAGACAATTAAATTACAGGAAAAGAAGCTGTAATGTGGGAGAAACTTGGAATGAAAGATATAGATCTGATTTTATGCTCTACCACTTGCTGACATGTGTTCTTGGATAAACTATAGAATTTCTTCAAGTTTTATTTCTTTATCTCTAAAACGGGGATAATCAATTAGAGAGTTTTGATGAGGATTCAATAAATAAGAAAAGAGGGTTTTTTTACTTCGAAGCACTAATAAAATTTTCTGATACAGAATTCAATTTGAACTTCCATCTGCCATATATAGAACAGTGGTGATATTTATAGTTGCTAAGAAACTGGGTTTGCATGAACATGTTAACATAAGAAACATCAGTGTATTAGCCAATTTTCTTCTGTTACTGAGAATTTATAATACTGGCTTCTACTAGGAGAATACCTAGTAGAAAAGCTGAGAGAAATGTCTTTATTTTCTAAATGTATATAGCTGTTATCTTAATAAAGTTGTTATTGCATTGGGTTATTTGGTTTGATTCAGGTTGCCTGGAGTTTTCATTATGTAAATTTAGTTCCTACAAAAAACTTTGTATGGCAGTTGCTTTTCTAATTTAAAAGTTTGTCTCATTTTAATACCCCTTCCCAAACTTCAGGTTTTTTTTTTTTCTTTTTAAAACTTTACTCATTTGTAGTTTGTTACTTGAACAACTGCTGGGATTAGAATGCCAAATAAGAATGACTCAGACGTGGTTTTTTTTTTATCTGAACAAGAGTTATATCACCTAATTTCTCTAGAGACCTGGCAAATTTATTAAAGCACAGCTTATGAAGTTATTTGGCTAATATGTCTGTAAAAACACAAATAAATTAATATTGAACTCAAAGTCTGGAATTTTTTTTCCCCAGAGACAAAAGAAAAAAATCCAATTTGTACTTCCTAAGAGTGAGGAAATATATTACTTTGAAAATCTGTTTCCAATGAACCTTTAATTGCTTTATTTTCTTATTGATTATGAATTAGTAAAAATTATCTGCACTCACCTCTAGAAAAAGGAATGTAAAATGAGTAGGAATCAGAATTTTTAGGCAGAACTTTAACAATTTGATGTTTTTTAGACTTATTTTGAACTTCACAACCATCTTCTCTAGTGAAATCAAGTTTTGGAAAGATGGAAACAAAGATGCTGCTTGCACTTTACTAAAACACGGAGGATCTTATTATAAAATGCTGATTGTGGTCTGGAATTTGGGACCAATATTCTGCCTTTTAACTAGCTCCCAAGGGGTGACGGGGAGGGAGTGGGGGGATGCTGGAGCATGCAGATCCAGGAGCCACATGTGAGAGGCCAGAGTGAGATCAGTTGGTTCTAAATTTAGCTGAACATTGGACCCATCAAGGAACTTTTAAAAATACTGTTGGTCTCTCTCTGCCTCCACTTGGGATGGATTTAATTGATGTGGATGATTCCTGGATATTAGCATATTAAAAGCTCCTCAAGATATTCTAATGTGCAGCAAAGTTTGAGGACAACTACTCTTAATAAAAAGTGTGTGTGTGTGTGTGTCTCTGTGTGTGTGTCTGTGTGTGTACACAACATGCAGACACATTGGGACAGATGTTATAGATCCTGTTTATCTTCCTGGTATCTCTCTCTTACAGAATGACAAAAATCTAAAATCATACTGTGATTAAAATTATTGTTTGATAACCTTTTATTGAACATAATATAATATATGCCCAGCCATCCTGGCTCAGTGGTTGAGTGTCAAGCTATACACCAGGAGGTCACAGTTCAATTTCTGGTCAGGGCAGAGGAAGGTGTAGCCTCAGGTCCCTGGTGATTACTCTTTAAGGCTCCTTATGGGAACTTGGCCTCAGCTGTGGGTTCAGCCATCTTTGTGATAGAGTGATGGTCAATTAGCATATTTCCTCTTTATCAGATAGGATGATATATATATATAGTTATAGTTATAAAACTAACATCTTAAACACAAAATATGGAGATACATATGAAATGTTTATTTCAAACATCGAGTGCTAGTACTTTTAATATACAGCACCTGCACAAAATTTCTGTATCTTTTTCTACTAGAAAGACAAAATATTTATTATATATCTGAACCATATATATTTTTTCTTTTCTGATTGTGCTGTTATATTCTTTGCCTATTTTTTAATGGTGTTCATATTTTCTTATTGATATGCAAAAATAATTTAGTAAAACTGTCATTTGTTTTCTGTCAAATATAAGTGATGTTTCCCGGTTCTTTGTCATTTTAATTTGTTTATGAGGTGATTATTTTTTTCTTTTAAGTATCTTTTTATTGATTTCAGAGAGGAAGGGAGAGGGAGAGAAAGCTAGAAACATCAGTGATAAGAGAGAATCGTTGATCAGCTGCCTCCTGCATGTCCCCCACTGGGGATCAAGCCCACAACCTTGGCATATGCTCTGACTGGGAATTGAACCCTGATCTCCTGGCTCATAGTTCTACGCTCAACCAATGAGCCATGCCAGCTGGGCAGAGCTGATTATTTTTTAAGTACAAAAGTTTAAATTTTTTATGCAGTTTAATCCATCAATTTTTTCCTTATTGTTTTTTTTTGGGGGGAAGCATGGAGTCATCTTCTATACCAAGTATATCTAATTAACCACCTAAGGTTTTTATCCAGAACTCTCAATATTTATGTTTTTCTTTAGCTATTTAATTCATCTCAAATATAGTTTGTTGGTTGACATTTTATAGGGAAGTAACTTATAGTTTCCAAATGTTTACTTGACAAAATAATCATTTATTACTTGTTTATTTCATTGCCAATTATTTTATATCATACTTAACTATTACTTAATGCATTGAAACATACCTGTATTGTTTCTGAATAATCTATTTTTGTTTTTGTTCATCAATTGTGGTGACAATAGGTTTCAATTGTTTTAATTTTAGAGTAATGTTTAATATTTAACAAAAATATTTCTCTTTTGCAAATAACATCCATTTTGTAATTATTTTTTAAAAATCTTTATTGTTCAGTTTATTAATTACATTGTTTCCCCTTTTTATCCCCCTATATCTCCCCTCCACTCTGTACCCATCCCACCCTCCACCCTCACCTCCCCCTCCCCACTGTCCTCTCCCATTGTTGCAAGATTTTTGTCCAGTCTCTTGCTGCACTTCCCACAACCCTTTTCTCCCCAAGAATTGTCAGTCCATTCCCTCTCTGTGTCCATGTCTCTGTTATATTCACCAGTTTATCCTGTTCATCAGCCTATCAATTCACTTGATTTTTATGTTCATTTGTTGATAGATGTGTATTTGTTGTTCATAATTTACATCTTTACATTTTTCTTCTTCCTCTTCTTAAAGAATATCTTTCAGCATTTCATATAATATTGGTTTGGTGGTGATGAACTCTTTTAGCTTTTTCTTATCTGCAAAGCACTTTATCTGATCTTCAATTCTGAATGATAGCTTTGCTGGATAGAGTAATCTTGGTTGTAGATTCTTGCTATTCATTATTTTGAATATTTCTTGCCACTCGCGTCTGGCCTGCATCGTTTCTGTTGAGAAATCCGCTGACAATCGTATGGGTGCTCCCCTGTAGGTAACCAACTGTTTTTCTCTTGCTGCTTTTAATATTCTCTCTTTATCTTTTGCTCTTGGCATTTTAATTATGATATGTCTTGGTGTGGTCCTCTTTGGATTCCTATATTTTGGGGTTCTGTGTACTTCTTGGGCTTTTAAGTCCGTTTCTTTCACCAGGTGGGGGAAGTTTTCAGTCACTATTTCTTCAAGTAGGTTTTCATTAACTTGCTCTCTCTCTTTTTCTGGCACCCCAATGATTCGGATATTGGCATGCTTGAGGTTGTCCCAGAGGCCCCTTACACTATCTTCAATTACCTGAATTCTTTTTGTTTCTTGCTTTTCCAGCCAAGTGGATTTTGCTTCTTTGTATTTCAAATCTTTGACTTGGTTCTTGTGGCCCTCTGGACTGTTTTTAGGACTTTGTGTAATATTTTTTATTTCAGTCTGTGTATGCTTGATTTCTAGTTGGTCCCTTTTCATATCCATGAGAGTCTCATTCATATCCTCAGAGGTCTTGTTCATTTCCTTGAGGGTCTCATTCATTTCCTTGTAAGTCTCATTCATTTCCTGGTTGGTCTTGTTTATTTCCTTGTAGTTCTCATTAATTTCATCGGCCTTTTCTAGGAGCCTCTTGAAAAGCCTTATAACCGTGGTTTTGAACTCTATATCTAGTCATCTTTTTTTATCCATTTCTTTCACACCTGATTTCTTTCCATATCTCTGCATGGTGGCTGCTTTATGTGGTAGATGTCCTCTAAGGGTCAGTGGCACAGCCTCCCCAGTTACTTGAGGTGGGTACTCTTACTGCAATCCTTTATGGGTTGTACAGTATTTTTGAATTTAAGCCCACCTTGTTGTTGTTAGCCCTAAGAGGGTTTGACCTCAAGGCCAATTGGCTGTGAAGGGAGACTGTGTTCAGGTTGGATGGGTGGAGTCTCTGAGCTGAGCAGGCAGCCTCAGTGTCAGCTACGTCCTATGTGGCACTCGCACGCGCGGGTCTCTGTTGGATGGGGATGGCTGCAGGCACCTCCAAGAGAAAGCTGCTAGTCTCTTCCCCTTGCCAGACAACTCTGCCTCTCCCCAAATGAGTCTGCACACCCAAAGTCTCGCCCAGGGTTGTAAAACAGGTGGTTTCCGGGACCAGGAGACAAGTTTCCAGGGAGCAAGTCACACATCTGTGTCTTCGCACAGTTTACTTTCGCGCAAACTTCTTTTCCCAGCTACCCGGTTTCTCCACAGACTAGGAGACCTCTGCCGCGCCCGGCTTCCAGGGTGCGTCCCCCTGACCTTGGACCTTGCCTGGCACTGGGGAATCTGTGCAGTGGGACATCTCCACGTACCCCGGATCTCGGACCTTGCCTGGCACTGGGGAATCTGTGTAGTGGGACATCTCCGCTCTCCCTGTTGGAGAAATCCAGCCGTGGTTGCTGCTCCAGCCCTACAGCCCGTACGTGCGACCAGGACGGCTCCTAACCTGTTTCTGTCTTCAAGGCTGCGCTCCCGGCGCTCTTCTGAGTCTCAGTGTCCCACCTTTACTTTTATTTGTGGAGTTTTCACTCAGCCAGCTTTCTGTTGATTCTGGGTGATGTTTGTTTTGTTGTTATGTTCTAGTTTTTGAATTGTTGCATGGGGCAGAACTATAGGTGTTTACCTAAGCCACCATCTTGGTTCTCTCTGTAATTATTTTTTTAAAGAAGAATTTTTGAGGAGGAACTAAGATGGCGGCAAAGGCAAAACACCTATCTTGCCGTCATAATCAGCAATTTTAATACTACAACTTAACGAAAGAACAAACACCTTCCAGAATCACCAGAAAGCTCGCCGAGTGAAAATTCCACAAATAAAAGTGAAGATAAGACACTGTGACCTGGAGGAGCGGCGGCGGACGGCATTGAAAGATTCGCCCAGAGAGAGGTTTGGAGCGCACGCCGCGGAGAGGGCGGGCGGCTGAAAACCGGCCAGTTTTCTCGAACGGGGAGACAAAGGCGTCCCACTGACTGATTCTCCAGCTCTGGGCGAAGTCCAGAGAACTCACTATCACACGGGGTGAAAACTGGACAGTGGGAGGGCACGCCGAAGCTCGGGTGCTGCCGGGTCTGCCGGCTTGTGGAGAAGGCAGCTCTCGCGAACAGCTCGGCTGCGTGACGGCGCAGAGAGCGCACCGCGAATTGCCTCTCATTCGGAAAAACATCAGACTGCTTTGTTTTACGACCCTGGGTGAGATATTGCACATGCAGACTCATTTTGGGAAAGTCTGAATTCCCCGGCAACTGGCAGCCGGTGGAGCTCCGTAGCGGCTCTCTCTCAGAGGCGCTGGCGGCCATTGCCCCCGGCACAGAGTCCCTGGGGCCGCATAGGGCGGAGCTAAGGCTGTCTGCTTGGCCCGGAGACTCCGCCCACCCAACCTGAGCACAGCTGAGCTTCACAGACAATTGGCCTGGAGGTCAACCCTCCAAGTGCTAACAACAATTAACTGAGCTTAACTTCAGCAAGACTGTGCAGCCCATATCCACCTCAGGTAACCGGGGAGGCTGAGCCACTGTCCCTTGTAGCACGTCTACCACACAAAGCTAATTGACCAACTCAGGGAAGCAGCCACCATGCAGCAACATGGAAAGAAATCAGATGTGAAAGAAATGGAGGAAAAAAAACGACTGGACATGGAATTCAGAACCACGGTTATAGGGTTTTTTAAGAGGTTCCAACAAAAGATCGAGGCCTATAAGGAAATAAGCAAGACCACAAAGGAAATGAGTGAGTCCTACAAGAAAATGAACAACACCCTCCAGGATATAAACGAGAGCTGCAAAGAAATTATTAAGACCAACGTGGAAATGAATGAGTCCTACAAGGAAATGAAAGAAACCCTCAAGGATATAAAGCAGACTCTCAAGGATATGAAAAAGGACCAACCAGAAATTAAGCATACACTGACTGAAACAAAAAATATTATACAAAGACCTGAAAGTGCCCTGGAGCACCCCAAGAACCAAATTAAAGATTTGAAATACAAAGAGGTAAAATCCACTCAGCTGAAAAAGCAAGAAACCAAAAGAATCCAAAAAATTGAAGATAGTGTAAGGAGCCTCTGGGACAACCTCAAGCATACCAACATCCGAATTATAGGGGTGCCAGAAAAAGCGAGAGGCCAAGACAATGAAAACCTATGTGAAGAAATAGTGACTGAAAACTTCCCACACCTGGTGAAAGAAATTGACTTAGGATTCCAAGAAGTGCACCGAACCCCAATATATAGGAACCCTAAGAGGACCACACCGAGGCACATCATAATTAAAATGCCAAGAGCAAAAGACAAAGAGATAATATTAAAAGCAGCAAGAGAGAAACAGTTGGTTACCTATAAGGGAGCACCCATACGACTGTCAGCGGATTTCTCAACAGAAACGATGCAGGCCAGACGGGAGTGGCAAGAAATATTCAAAGTGATGAACAGCAAGAATCTACAACCAAGATTACTCTATCCAGCAAAGCTATCATTCAGAATTGAAGGTCAGATGAAGTGCTTCGCAGATAAGAAAAAGCTAAAGGAGTTCATCACCACCAAACCAACATTATATGAAATGCTGAAAGATATTCTTTAAGAAGAGGAAGAAGAAAAAGGTAAACGTGCAAACTAGCAACAACAAATACACATCTATCAACAAATGAACATAAAAATCAAGTGAATTGATAGGCTGTTGAACAGGATAGACTGATGAATATAACAGAGACATGGACATAGAGAGGGAATGGACTGACAATTCTTGGGGAGAAAAGGGTTGTGGGAAGTGCAGCAAGAGACTGGACAAAAATCTAGCAACAATGGGAGAGGACAGTGGGGAGGGGGAGGTGAGGGTGGAGGGTGGGATAGGTACAGGGTGGAGGGAAGCTATAGGGGGATAAAAAGGGGAAACAATGTAATTAATAAACTGAACAATAAAGATTTAAAAAAAAAATAAAGAAGAATTTTTTTCAGTTGTTTTGTGATTTTTTTACTATTGTTTTATGATTTTTATCACTGTATTTATAAATTAATATATATGGTCATTGGCAACTGTATACTGGAAGTCTTTCCATCCAAGAATATTTTATGCATATTCACTTATTTATTAATTTTTGATATTCAGTAAAATCAGCTATATTTATCTTTTTCAAATTTACATTCATCTTTTCTTTATAATATATGTAAAATTGTATGTATGAGTGAATTTGATATTATTTTGTGTCTGGTGGGGTGCGGGGAGAGAAAGAGAGATGTTTCTATCTAGTCTGTGCTAGCCTTCTTAAAAAAAAAAAAAAAAGGGAAACATTCCTTTTGTTTTGTTTTCCATTTCCCAGAAGCTATTCTAATGCCTTAGTACCAAATCCTTTACAAGCCATTGAATAATTTAAATTAAATGACTTTAAGAACAAATAGAGGCATGCTATAGTGATGAGGAAATTGAACCCCAGAGAAACTGTCTTGCTTAAAAATCATAGTTTTACTAAGTATCAAAATAAAATAGAAATAAAATTAAATTTAATGGGCTGAACCATACTAACTTCAATTAACTTGTAATTTGTTAGGAACATAAAATGAGCATAAATGAAAAATTCAGACAAAAACTCAAGATAGTGCATGGTGGAAGATATACAGATATAATGGGAAATAAGAGTCATTGAATTTACAATATATATCAATATATTAGTTAGCATTTACTAAATTAATGTGTTTGTTCATTATAATAATAAGCAGAACCGTGAGAATGTGCTTATTTTGTTTTGTGAAGGAGTGTCTTAGATGTTTTTTATCAAGCAAGAAGCAAAATAGAACTAATAGCCCAGTTAAATGCACTGTATTTTATTCAGTGATGTTTGGGAATACAAATAGAATCCTGAAAGTGATCTCTGGAAACTATTCCAGCTCAGCAACCTGTGAAGAAAGGCCTTGAAACATGTGTTCAATAACTTTGTATTAAGGCGAGATAATTTCACTTAATACTGGGCACATTTTTTTCTAATCTTTATTGCTCTGTGTGCACTCAGACACACATAGATCATTGCCATCACTACCACCGCACAAATCACACAGATTCAGGAACATTCGCCTTCGAATTTTTGCATCCTGCTTTGTATCACTGTAAACTCGTTTTTTCTTGCTTTTGAATCTTTATACTTTATTTTATATTTTTTATTTGCTTTTCACTCTATTATATATATAATATGTAGTAATGAAATATTGTTTTTACTTTTATGTTTGCTAATCATTGGAAGACTTTAAATTCTGTATTTTAGCACTTGTAATCATTACATTCAAGTTTAAAATATTTTTTTCATCCTAAAATAATGACATAAGGAGAAAGTTTATATATGCCAAGGTATATTTTTTTTCTCCACCAAAATCAATAAGAAAAGTGGAAGAAAAATGAAACGTCTGTTTTTAGGAATTGGTCCAAAGGCAAAATAGGGCTGTGTTCCCTGAGCAAAGGGGAACAAATGAGGAGAGTCCCACAGTATTCTTAGTGAAGGACTGCTAAGGAGAACCTAGCATCTAAGCTGTGTTGAGAGACTGGGTAGGATATCAAGGTCTGGGGAGGCCACAGTGGCTAAAATTTGTGGGGCAAATTACTTGAAAGGAGGAAAGAACACAGGGAAAGAGCTTTAAAATCTGTACAGGGTTCTTTTATGTATTTTGGGCTCTGTACCAATCTCTGCATGAAAAGGGTGAAACTCCATGCATCTGAAAAAAAGATGAGAAGGGAACAATTACTAGAGAATTGTAAGGTGAAAAATTTCCTGAGCTCACGCAGGACTATTTGCTTGAGTTTCTGTGAGTCAGAGGGAAGACATTTCATTGAAAACATGGGAAATGAAATAGAGATTCCAGAAATATCATCTTTTAGTAGTGGAGCTAAAACAGCTCTGTAGGAAAGGTTAATTAGGACTCACTTTTTAAAAACAAAAATTAAGATTTTAAAGGATTGAACTGATTAATAATTAATGTAATTGCTTGCCAGAACAAATTCCAGTATTCAGTAAAAAAATAGTTAATGTTTGTGATTCATTAAAGAACTATTAATATGTTAAGAAGCAGAAAATAATGAGGAGGAAAATCAATAGAAACAGAAATAATAGACATAATAGAATTAACAGACAAAAGATTAAATGATCTAATAAATTGTGTTCAATATGTTCATAATTTATTGTGAAAATATTAATAGAAAAATATTAATAAAAAGGGAAATCTAAAAATTAAAAAAATTTCTGAAATAAAACTTTTGCTGGGTTGGTTTAGAAGCTGACTACACATTGAGGGAATAAAATGTAAAAATAACTTAAGAATAAAATATCAGCCTAGCCCATAAGTCTCAGCGTTTGAGCGTAGACCCATGAACCAGGAGGTCATGGGTTGATTCACAGTCAGGGCTTGAGTTTTGGGATTCGTCTTAGTAAGTGGCATGTAAGAACGACCAATCACTGATTTTCTCTCATCATTGATGTTGCTATCTCTCTCTATCTTTCCCTTCCTCTCTGAAATCAATAAAAATATATTTTTTAAAAATGTCAGTAAACTTGAATAAATAGCAACAGAATTATACAGAGTGAAGCACAAAGAAAAGTACTCTGTGATCTGTAGCAGTATATCAACCACTTTAACATATGAATACTTGCAGTCTCAGGAGGAGAAAGCACAGAAAAAAATTGAAAAATAATGGTGTAGATTTATTCCAAATCTGAGAAAATTAGAAACCCATAGATCCAGGGAGTTTAAGGAACCTGAAGCAGCATGAAAACAAAAAAGATTACAATTTTTTGAAAATCTCTGAAAATATGGAAAAATTAAAAATGAGCCACATTATTCCCACATAGATACAAAGATAATTACCATAGGCTTCTCCACAGAAATGGAAAATCAGTTACAAATGAGTGATGACTTTAGAATGCTGAATGATAGGCAAGGAAAATTTGTCAATACAATATTCCATACTAGCAAAATTATTTTTTCAAGAATTAAGGTAAAATTATGATTTTTTTCAAGGAAAAATACATAAGAGAAGGTAAATGATTTTAGATCAAAGCCAACAAATGAAAAGTATTAAAAGTGATAAGTATGTGGATAATTATTTCTAAAAATGTTTGTCTCATTTAATTTTGGTCAAAGGTATTTGACCATTTATAGCAAAAATAGTGATGGAAGGAGACTTGACAGTGGGTGGTGCAAACAATACAATATACTGATGATGTATTATAAAATTGTACACCTGAAACCTGTATAATTTTGTTAACCAGGGTCACTCCAATAAGTTCAATAAAAATGTTAAAAAGCAAAAATTGCAACATTATATTTTGGGGTATATAAGATATGCCAAAACAAAACAAAGGTTCTTATACAATAAATAAATTGCTATAACATCATTAAAAATATATGTTACAAACCCTAGGAAAACTAATAAGTAACACAAAGAGTCATAGATATTAAGCCAAGAATGTATATAAAATAGAATCATAAAACTTCAGAATTAATCTAAATATGTCAGGGAAGAAGAGAAAGGAATCCAAACCAAAGGAGATCATTAGAAAGCAAAGACCAAGTTGATAGAGTTAAATCAATCATCTCAGTAATTACATTAAATGTGAATGGTATAATCATTCCAATTAAAATAGATTATTAGATTGGCTCAAAAAAACACTATATACTTTCTATAAAAACAAAATACAAGACAGATAGCTGAAAAACAAGGGAGAAAATATATTCCATAGGTTTACTAAACTTAAAGCTGGCATGGTTTTGTTAATATTGGACAAAGTAAATGACAGAACTATGAATATTACCAGGAATAAAGATAGACATTTTATCATAATAAAATGGGTGGTCAATTTTCAGGAAGACGTAACAGTCTAAAATATGTATGATCTCATAGAAAACACTTCAAAATACATTAAGCAAAAATTTATCTTACTAAAAAGGGGAAATAGACAAGTTCCCAATTCTAACTGGATATTTCAACACTTCTCTCTTAATGTTCATAAGAGAAGAGATAAAAAAACAGAGATACAAAATAACAGTATATTTGTCTTACTTGATTTAATTCACATTTATTCAGCATTTCTACCCAACAA
Organism: Antrozous pallidus; assembly: GCA_027563665.1. NCBI lineage: Eukaryota > Metazoa > Chordata > Mammalia > Chiroptera > Vespertilionidae > Antrozous > Antrozous pallidus. The sequence continues at coordinate 25,225,921 of CM050519.1, forward strand.
CTGCAGAATAGGCAGGAAAAGAGCAAGTTAAATCCAAAGCAAATAAATAATGAAGACAGAGTAATCAATAGATCATATGGAGCTTAACAAAATTAGTACAGAAATGTCTACTCATTGAAGACATCTGAGGTTGAAAATTCACTAGTATACTAGTAACTTATAGAGGCCAAATATCTAAGTAAATCCTTTCAGGCAAGATCCAGATTATTTTTATTTTTAAATCTCTCACAATACCTGCAATATTGCTTTATATGTAGTGGCAGCTTAATAACATCTGTTAAATTGAATCGTATGGTGTCATTATGCATGTTTTACTAATACCATCTCTGAATGTATCAATTTTGGAAACACATTCACTATGGAACTTCTGTTTTTTTTAAACTAAAAAAACAGGTTTTTGATACTGTATAATCAGCACCAGTAATTTCAAGCTTAAAACTTCACAGACAAAAAAAAAAAAAAAAAAAAAAAAAGCTCACCATTGAAATTTCTATGACTATTTCTCATCTTTATGGGAAAATAACATCAGTGAGAGGATGTTGGCAGGGCGTTAATAGCATTTACCCATGGTCTGAAATGAGGTAGCTATTTTAAATGGAGTGGGTTCATTTATCTTCGGGTTGAAGCTTTGTTGTTCAAGAACAAGTTCATATAGCTTTATCTGTTGGAGAGCATGGGGCAGTCAGACAGGGTTAGTAAATTGGAGATTGAGAAGATTGAATTTGAGATATTTTCCTCTCACTAATCAAGTGTTAAGGTAAATGGTGCTGTTTTGTTGGGTGATTACAAAGTTCATTCATGGTTCTTCAATTTAAATATCATTTCCTGAAATAAAGTCTTCTTTAATATTCAAATTAGTTTTTCTCCTTTGTCATATAGGTACACAGATCTCTGTTTTTCCTCTCAAAGTTCCCTAGACCTTTAATAATCTGCTCACTGTCTGTGCTCTTTTGTTGTATAGATTCTAAATTCCATGAAAGCAGAGATCATGCTTGTTTTGTTAGCTGTTATATATCCAAAGCCTCTTCTGGAATCTAGAACATAGTATGTCGAATGAATGGATGAATGAATGAGTGAGTGAATGAATGATTAAGGTGAAGCAATAATATTAGTAGATTTCTTAGGTGAGTTCCATCTTGGAGATTTTTCTTTCATTTTTTAATCTGGCTTTGGATTTGTTAGTCTATCTTTATAATTTTGGACTTTTAAATGTATTTTGAAGGCTCAGAGATGGGAGTATTAGTAGTAGTGATTTATTTTTGTTGAACAAATCTTAGGTGTAACACAAAAATATTTTTTTCAAAAATCTACCTTATAATGATTAAAATCCAGTAGTTATAACAATTGCATAAGATTTATCATCCATACAATTTTTATATTTGAATTCTGTCTATTTGTCTATTTGTCAGTCTTCAAAACTAGCTTCCAACATTTTATAAATATCTTCTTCATATTCACAGCAACTACCCTGATAGAATAATAAAAATCTTGTATAAAGCAAACTCTTCAGGCAATTATAGTATATTAATTAAGGTCTTAATAAGTTGACTTATAAATTCTTTTTTAAAAATTTTATCTGTATTGTTGAAAGTATTACAAACTCCTTTTTTCCCTTTATTTGCTTCCTCCCCTCCCCCAATCACTTCCCAGCCTTTCACCACACTATTGTCTGTCCATGGGTTATGAATTTATGCATATACATTTTTTGGTTAATGTCTTTCTCTCCGTCCCCCAAGCTCTGAAATATGTCAGTCTGTTGCATGCTTCAGTGTCTCTGGATCTATTTTGTTTGGCAGCTTATTTTGTTCATTAGATTCCATATATTCTTTAAAAGAACTTTAAGCATAAATTTAGGACTCTCTGATATAACAAAGAAAAGTAAATTTTCTGTCAATCATGGAGAGAATAACTAAGAAAGATTTTAATCATTTCACAGTTTCTGCAACAGTTTCCTCCTTATTCTGAACAGTCCTATGGTAACACTCAGCATGAGTTTATGCTAGACTTTTCTCAAATTAGAAAAATCTTGGGGATAGAAAATATTCTGTGGTTGAGGAACATAAAAGTTTCCCAGTGTTGACGAGGCCGGTTTGGCTCAGTGGGTGGAGCGTCGGCCTGTGGACTGGGGGGTCCTGGGTTCAATTCCGGTCAAAGGTGTGTGGCTTGGTTGCAGGCACATCCCCAGTGGGGAGTGTGCAGGAGGCAGCTGGTCGATGTTACCTGACTTTCTATCCCTCTCTCTTCCTCTCTGTGAAAAATCAATAAAATATATTTTGAAAAACAGTTTCCCAGTGCTGGCTCTTTGATGCACCTTAGGTCTTGAGTAATTAATAGCCCTTTTACAGATTAAAAGCCTTGGATCTCCCTGCTGCCATTGGTGCATAGGCTGTCTTTCTGGTATTTGCACTGTGCTACTCCAAAGGCAATGAGGGAGTTTGCACAGTACCTTCAATAAGTCCCATTGCTTGGAGAGACATTTTTGCCAGCTAAAATATTTGCTATGTCATATTGAGATCACTAACAACCATACATAAATATGCAGAATATCTTGTAAAGATTCACAGAAGTGTAGTCTTACACACTGCAACACAGCCTTGACTTCAGGAAAGCAAATATTTTATATTTGTAGGTGCTTTTCTTTTGGCTATCCTAGACTAGCTATAATATAACTAAGAACTCTAAAGCCATATCTCAAAAATATAACAGAGGGATGGAGCCAGACCTAAGAAAGGTGTCTTTCGAGGCTTGTGCTGGGAGAACTTTCCTACCGGATAGTTTCTGGTTCCCTAGAATACACTTGGAAGTAAGGACAACGTTAAATTCAGCCCATTGATTTCCCAGAGGTAGCATTTAAGGACATGCTGCCAGTCTCTAGGTGCCTTGAAATTCTACTGGGAAATCTAGAAATAAAGTTTTAATGTCATTATGAAGAAAGAAAACTAATTCTTATTACTGCTATATGGTGGGCATTGTAAGGGGAGAATCTATTGTTCCGCTGATGCTCACAGCAGCATTACAGTGTAGGTGTAAATGCCCATTTTCAAAACAGGATGAGGTTCCGAGATGTGTGTAATTTCCCTCTATGGTTAGGACCCTTGGAAAAGTATCCAGCCCTCTCTTATTTAAAAATGCACGTTTTCCTTATACAACCTTGCTGCTTAGGAGTCACACGGAAGAGGTTGGTAAGTGCTGGTTTGGTTTTACCTAACAGGATCATAAACGACTGAAGATCTTTGTAAGCTAAGTGAAATATATTGGCCAGTACAGGTAATAGGAAGACATGAACTTTGTGGACTTTGAAACGAGTAATGCTGATGTTTTCTCCCACCCATATTCACAGTCTTCTTTACTTCTTATCACACACAAAAAAATCCATTTGTGAGGTGGTTGTTTGGTCTGAATGTGTGACTCTATTAAGAGACTGTTCAAACAGACATAGAGGGATCACCTCAGAGCACTGAGTTCACCAGAATACCTGAGACCAAAAATATTCTTATTCTCAGTCACTAAAATTTTATTTAATATATATATCTGTACTCCTATTTTAAAAGTAACTGAAACTACAATTAGTTATTGTAAGAGACACCATTTCTTAACAGAAATTTCCCAACTGGTAAGCTTTTCAATAAGCACGTTGAAATTAAATGTCCCATTAGGTTGCCTTGCATGAGTTATTTAGTATTTAGTGTTCTTACCTGAGGTACATGTACTTTATTGCTGTATTTGTTTTTATGACTAAATTGCATGTTTTTATCTCACCCTTTACTTGGTTAATTTAAATAAAGCATTACAGGATTTGAAGACTGCTTTCTTGTATATTTACGCAATTACATTTTAATAGAACATAAGTGGTACCTCCCTGGATAAAACTGTAATAATTTACCAAATCATTTACAATGGTAATGTCATAAGAATAAGAATAAAAATGATGGTCACAAACTCTCCAAGTCAAAATGAGGTATTGAACTTTATAGTGGCTTTAATATAGGGCTGTGTCTTTCACCTCAGCAAAGAAAACATCTTTCACTTAAAGATGGCATTACATAAATCCAGAACTGAATCCATGGAAGAAGATAAAGGATCAATTTGGCAACAAAATTGATAATTCTCCACTTTAGTATAAACATAGAAAGAGGACAAGTATTACACATTTATTCACTGTATTTTCCTTAATTAAACCTTCAATTATAATCCTCTATGAAAATATCCTATATAATAAAGAGTTAATATGCAAATAGTTGTCATGCCCTCATGCCTTAACCGCTCAGATACTCAATACTGAGGAGAGAGGAATAGGGACCAGCCAGGCTGTGGCCCAGGAGAGGGACAAGCCGCCTGCCCCACAGTCCCAGGCGCCAGTGGCTTAGGCTTTGGCCTGAGAAAGGGACAAGCTGCATGCCCCATGGTCCCAGGCACCAGTGGCTGCACCTACACCTGTGGCCCAGGGAGAGAGACAAGTGGATCGCCCTGCGGTCCCAAATGTCAGCACCTGCGGCTGCAACATGAGCACCTGCCCATGGTCCCCTGCAGCTGTGGCTGGCCCAGGCAAAGCTGGCCTGGTTGCCTGCTACTGACCAGAGGAAACCCTGGGTTCCAGGTCCGGGACAAAGCAGAGGCAGTTAGGGGTGATCAGGCCAACAGTGTAGCAGTTAGGGGCAATCAGGCAGGTAGGCAGAGGTGGTTAGGGGCAATTAGGCAGAGGGGTTAGGGATGATCAGGGAGGCAGGCAGGCAGGCAAGCCATTAGGAGCCAGCAGTCCAGGATTGTGAGAGGCAGTTAGACAGCCCCCAAGAGGTTCCAGAATAGAGAGGGTGTAGGCCAGGCTGAGGGACTCCCCGCAAACTCCATGCATAAATTTCGTACACCAGGGCTCTACTATTATATAAAAATAATCTTTAACTTTGAATTGGATTGTGTCCAAAAGTCCATTTTGCTGAATTGGAAATATTTTGCTATTAGAAACACAGAGAGAATAACTAAAAGCATGATATTTATTAAAATTGGTAGTTGCTAAAAATAGTAAATCATAGTCATGAGTTTTTTATTTGACTACAAACCTTGTATATATGTAAAGTACTAAACATTATGCAAATGCTAAATAGGAATTTATTAATTTGTTAATATTCTGAGGGGTCAACCAGCTTTAATAAACAATTGGTGGTTGCCAGCCTCTTGAATACACTTAGTATGACATTGGGTATGATTGTTTATTTAGGAGCTCTCCTACACAAGTATAGAATGTCTTTGGACTTAAGAGTGTTTTCAAAAATTATTTGAACTAATGAATAATTTTAATAACTTAAAGACTATTCAGTTATTCATTTTAAGCCATAGGTAGAGGAACAGAGTCCCATTTAGTCAGTGTAATAAGTTCTAGGACAGAAATTATTTTGTTCTGCCCCAAACTTAGAATATATTCTACTAGAGGCTTGGTGCACAAAATTCGTGCATGGGAGGGCGGGTGTCCCTCAGCCCAGCCTGTACCCACTCCAATATGGAACATCCCTCTCACAATCCAGGACTGCTGGCTTCCAACTGCATGCCAGCCTGCCTGCCTGCCTGCCTGCCTGCCTAATTGCTCCTAACCACTCCCCTGCCAGCCTGACCAACACCTAACTGCTCCCCTCCTGACCCAATTGCCCCTAACTTCCTTTCCTTGCCAGCCTGGTCACCCCTATCTACCCTCCCCTAAGGGCTGGTCATCCCTAATTGCCCTACACTGCAGCCCTGGTCACCCCCAACTGTCCTCCCCTGCTGACCCGGTCACCCCTAACTTCTCTTCCTTGCCAGCCTTGTTGCCCCTATTTGCCCTCCCCTTCTGGCCAGGTTGCCTCCAACTGCTTTCCCCTGCAGACCTGGTCACCCCCAACTGCCCTCCCCTGCAGGCATGGTCCCCCCAAATGCCCTCCCCTGCAGGCTTGGTACCTCCCAAATATCCTCCCCTGCAGGTCTGATCCCCCCAACTTCCCTCCTCTGCAGGCCTGGTCCTCCCCAATTGCCCTCTCCTGCAGGCCTGGTCCCTCCCAACTGTCCTCCCCTAAAGCCTGTTTCCCCCCAACTGCCCTCCCCTGCAGGCCTGCCCCCTCCCAACTGTCTTCCTCTGCAGGCCTGGTCATCCCCAACTGCCCTCCTTTGCTGGTCCAATCACTACTAACTGCCCTCCCCTGCAGGTCTGATCGCCCCCAACTGCAATCCCCTGCTGGCCATTTTGTGTCCACATGGGGGTAGTCATCATTGACCACATGGGGGTGGCATCTTGTGTATTGGATTGATGATCAATTGCATATTACCTCTTTATTATATAGGGTTTTATTTAATAATTTAAACAAATGTAGAAAGAGTTTGCTCCCATTAAGTCCTCAACTCACTGAGAATAGTTAAGGACATATCTACTTTTGTTCATCTTTGTATTATTCCTTTGCCTGGCTTAAGGTAGAAAGATGTTCAATAAATAACTTGCTGAATTAATAAATCCACATGGCATACTTCAGACATCAAATCACTGTACTCTGGTTTTTAATTTGGAAGTAACTTTTGATAATGAAGTCTAAGATTCTGAAATAGTTCTTTGAATCAGGAGCAGTAGGATTAATGAGCAAATATTTCAAGTTCCTTTCTATGGCTATTATATACATCTAATATATAGTAATTCAGATAGGATATGCAATATTTAACCTCTTGGATAGTCTGCCCCAAATTACTTTATTGTTATAATTGCACTTTGGTAGGTTGTACATTATTTAGAAACAGTATTTGCTGCATTGTTATAGCCCATGAGATATATATGGGCTTATCCTCTCTAATAAAAGTGTAATATGCAAATTGACCATGCCTCTGATCAAGCCATGCCCACAAGCCAATCAGGAGCAAATAAACCCCAACCAAATGGCTGTGGTCACTGAGAGAACGGGCCGGCTGGGGCCACGAGTATATCGTCCTCCCCCCCCGGCTGGCCCACCCTCTCCCACTGCATGGTGGGAGAGGGCAGGCTGTGCATGGCAGGAGAGGGTGGTCCGTCTGCTGCCTGGCCAGGGAGGCAGGAGAAGGTTACGGTTAGCGGTGGGAGAGGGAGGGCCATCTGCGCCCCCAGCCAGCGAGCTGAAGAAGGTTAGGGTTAGTAGTGGGAGAGGGCAGACCTGTGGTGGGAGAGAGGAGGCCAACTCCATCCCCAGCTGGCCTGGCGGGAGAGGGTTAGGGTTAGTGGTGGGAGAGGGTTAGGGTTAGTGGTGGGAGAGGGTGGGCCTGTGGTGGGAGAGGGTGGGCCTGTGGTGGGAGAGGGCAGGCCATCTGCATCCCCAGCTGGCCTGGTGGGAGAGGGTTAGGGTTAGTGGTGGGAGAGGGCGGGCCTGGGGTGGGCGAGGGCAAGCCATCTGCATCCCCAGCTGGTGCAGCGGGAGAGGGTTAGGGTTAGTGGTGGGAGAGGGTTAAGGTTAAGGGTGGGAGAGGGCGGGTCTGCGGCAGGAGAGGGAGGGCTGTTGCGCCCCTGGCCGACCTGGTGGCCAGCCCTCTCCAGCCATGCAGAGGGAGAGAATGGGCCCCAGGCAGCAAATGCCCACCATGCCAGGCAGGGAAGCCAGACCTGAAAGCCTAAGCCCCCAAGTACCTGACATGGCGTTGTGTGCTGGGGCCCTGAGGAGGCCCCAGGACAAGCATCTCTCCAGAGGCTGTGCGGAAGGAGAGGAATCTTTGGCTAGAGACGGGGGTGAAGGATGCTGGCATCTTTGCAGACCAGGCTGAGGGTCACCACCCCCCTCCATATCCCCCCATGCACGAATTTTGTGCACTGGGCCTCTCGTCTACTTATAAGTTGCTTGAATTTGGAACACAAAGGTTCTTTGTATATTCATTTATTCATTCGATATAAAATCTTATTTATTGATTCATTCATTTATCCAAACATTACTTTTTAAAAATATATACATTTTATTGATTTTTTACAGAGCAGAAGGGAGAGGGATAGAAAGTCAGAAACATCGATGAGAGAGAGACATCGATCAGCTGCCTCTTGCATGCCCCCTACTGGAGACGTGCCCACAGCCAAGGTACATGCCCTTGCCGGAATCGAACCCGGGACCTTCCAGTCTGCAGTCCGACACTCCATCCACTGAGCCAAACCGGTCTCGGCCAAACATTAGTTATTAAAAGAACTTACTCTGTGATCTTGGTAACTGGAATTTATTAATCAAGTTATGTGGAAATGAAGAAATAAAGCAGGTTAGGAAAATTGGGATAGTTGCAATTTTAGATAAGTGACAATTGATTGAAGGAAGAGAGTACTTAAATGTGGAGGAAGAGCATTTTAGGCAATAAGGAACAGCCAGTACAAAACTTTAACATGGGAATGTGTCTGATATTGGCAAGAAACTAACTGCAAATAAGCCAGTGTAGCTAAGAGAAAAAGGAGAAGGGAACAACAAATAATGGAGTACAAGATCTTGTGGTACCTTCAATATATGAACTATTGCTATTACTCTGAATATTTGAGGTAATCAAGACTGAGATTAATTATTAAACATAAACTTCACAGACAAACGAGAGTGTTAAGTAATTATGGAATTAAGGAATAGCATGTATTATGTCTGCACCATCAGAGCAGAAAGGATTATGGAGATTTGGCAATAATTTTGCCTGAATCTCTGCATATAATAGACTATAATAACATCTCAAGATTTTATTATGTATATGTGCTTTTAAAGTTTTTGTTGTTATTCACAGCTTCCTTTCCAATTATACTTCTTCCTTTAGTGATCTCATTCATTTCTATGGGTTAGATGAACGTTGGATGAATATGACTCTCTAATTTATGGTTCCTACCCACTGGCCTCTTCTTGGGACCAGATCCATAGTGTCAAGTGACTACTTGGCTTACTTTGGAAGAAACTTGACATGGCTACACTTTACCGAACCACTTTCAAAGGAGAGGATCATGAAGTGACAATACAATGAAATTTTATTAGGAGCATGTCTCCCCTTTATTTTCACTTCTCTGTAAACATATCAGAAATTGCTTTGCGGAGTTTAAAAAGTTTTTAAAAGGTTGAATATAATTTTTCTGTTTGGTATTAATTGTAATAATTCACCTTACAAAAGAGAAGGACAAATGAATTTGGGGATTTTTCTTTTTCTCCATTTTATATAGCACTGGGAGGTACAGGACTAAAATATATTATATAGAATGCATGACTTGGGCACTTAATATAATGTGAGATAAAAAGCTAGCAAAAAAATGTCAAATGTGACTTTTAGGTTTCAGTTTAATGAGGAAAAGGGGAATCTTAGAGATTTCTGAGTATATTAAATTGATGAGGTTGGAAAGAGAGGGAGGGATTAGAGGAAATAAGAGATTAGAATTATTGTTGTGGACTTGGAAGTCATGCACACATTAGCAGTAAAGGAATGAGGTTTTTAAATTGAGGAGTAAAGAGATAAAACATACAAGGTCTATAGTGTTCAAACTTCCTGTCATCATAAACTGATGCTATCACAACTACGTTCTTTTTCTTAGGTGAGCTAATCCCTAATGGAGTCTTACTGTTCAGTCATGCCTTGAATTTCCTGTTTTTCACTTCTGTAATTAGTGACCTATTAAGAAGCCATTAAGATAATTAGCAGGTATTAACTACAATTGTAGCTGAACATTGTGTATTAGTTCCATGTTTGCTTCTCTTAAAGATGAAGGCTATTTAATGTTATCTCAATTAAGAAAAATAAAAAAAATAGGAATACTACACAAAAACTGCTATTGACAGTTGAAATTTTATTAGGTAGTTTAATCAGCAGATATCATTTTACCAAACTCAGATTAAATGGTAGTCTGCTGTGTTATGACATGAGATAGATTGCATTTCTAGCAAAATTGGAAACATATTGAATGGCTTGATATGTTGATAATTAACATTCAATTAGTTGAAGGTAATCAGTACCTTCTCAGGCAAAACTTTAACACGGGAATGTATCTGATATTGGCACATTCAAATATTCAAAAATTTGTAAATGGCATTCCTAGAAGGTATACTATTATACCAATGAAAGGATAATATGCTAATTAGACCGGGAGACCTTCCAAGAGACCTTCTAGACTTCCTTCTGGACAAAGCCATGGTCATGGTGGTAGGGCCGAGGCAGAGGTGATTAGGGATGATCAGGCCAGGAGGGGAGGGCAGTTGGGGGTGATAGGGTTGACTTTGGTGAGAGGGGCAGTTGGGGGCCAGCAGGCCACCAGTGGGGGGCAGTTGAGGGTGATCAGACTGGCAGGGGAGTTAGCTGGGGGCAAGCAGGTTGGCATGGGGGGAAGTTGGCGGTGAGCAGACTGGTGGGGGGGCAGTTGGCAACCAGGCCAGCGCTAGTGGGCAGTTGGGAGCAAGCAGACCAGCCGGATGGCAGTTGGGGGTGAGGCCAGTGGAGTGGGGCAGTAGGTGGTGAGCAGGCTATCAGGCAGAGTGATTAGGGGCAATCAGGGAGACAGGTGAGCAGTTAGGACCCAGGGGTCCTGGATTGTGAGAGGGATGTCTGGCTGCCACTTTATTGGGCCTAAACTGGCAGTCAGACATCCCCCGAGAGTCCCAGATTGGAGAGGGTGCAGGCTGGGCTGAGGGGGACCCCCCCATTCACGAATTTCATGCACTGGGCCACTAGTATTTTATAATTGTCCAATTCCTTGGTTTGCAGATTAACAATCTATCATTCTAGCCTGGAGTTAAGTGATGTACATTTGATATGATCTATCATCTATTTATTAATACATTCATATCCTTCTGTTGTATTTTGCCACTGTCTGAAGGGATGTCTCGCTATCTTCTCATTAGCTCCAGTTCTGGCTTCAGGACATATTTTATGGAGCTAATAAAGACTTTAGCAGCATAAATGGCATTTTAATTTAAAACTATGTTGACCTAATATGACATGTGCAGAAAAAATATTGAAACATAAAAAAATATATATTCAATAACATTTTTAAAATATCAAAGTCAGTTTACCATCACCCTACTATTTAATTAATAGTAAATGAGTTGATACCAGCCAAGATACCCTTAAAGAGTTCTCAGCTTGACGAGACTTTGTTTATTTTTGTACCTTTCTATTTATTTAGGTTTTTAATTTCATTAAGCAATATTGTATAGTTTCAGTATATGGTTCTTATACATACTTTGTAAAGCATATCCCTAATTATTTAATATTTAATTGATGTTATAATCATCAATTCACAGTGATTTGTTGCTGGCACTTAGAAATACTATTGATTTTGTATAATGCTTTTGTGTTCTTAGGATTTTTCTTTTTGTACAATCATAACATTCTATAAATAAAGACAGCTTTCAAATGTGTTTGCTCTTTACTTATGTTTCTTGCATTGTTTTGTTGCCTGTGACCTCCAATACCACCCTGACTATAAATGGAGGATGCCAGCTTGTCTAAACTTTACACAGGTTTCTTTTTGACTCCTCTTTTCTTAGAGCATTTACTTTAGAATGTAATTGTATATTTCTTCTCTGTCTCTTTGAAATGTAAATCTTCTACAACCAAGGAATGGCTTCCTCAAAGACTGGGAGCAACCCTTTGGAAATAGCACCTCTGTCTCCCCACTCTGTGAGAAGGTAGGAGCTCAACTCAATTAATTCCAATTAGCAAACAGAGATGTCCTAATTACAAGCGACCCCTGATATTCTCTAGCAGTTAATTACTTCACCCAAGCACTTAAAAATATGTCTCTTCTGCCTTTTGTTTAAGTGAAATTGAGTTCAGTCTCCCCCTTCCATTGCTATAATCTCTTTCTTCTATTAAAATAATCTTGAATAAAGTCTTCCTTGGCTTTTTAGCTGGTCTGTTGCATTTTTTCTTTTACAATTCATATCACTAATAAAGCACTTAGGAAGTGTCAGTCCTATATCTAAGTTCCTTCATATGTTAATTTAAATTTGTGAAAACCCTATGAGATAGGTACTGTTGTCATCCCCACCCATTTTACCTGATCACATGGAGGTGAAGTAACTTTCTCAGGGCACAGGAGAAAAGAAACTGTCTTTTTGAGTCCCCCACTCTTCATCCCCAGAAACACCCCAAAATCCAGCCATTCTTTTATCTTTTAGCTAATATAGTGCTATTTTTTATAGATTTTTGTCATTCATTCATTTGTTCAGTATACATGTACTGACTTCTACTATGTACTAGAGCTGGTTGTAAAATCCTATCTAATAAAGAAGGAATATGCTAATTGACCATCATGCACTCACAATTTGGTGGCACCCACAGCCACAAGATGGCAGTGCCCAGTCCCTTTAGCCCCGCCAGAGTGACACGCGTGCAGCATGGCCAGACTCATCCCCAGGCAAGTCTGGCTGCTCTGTGATCTTGACTCTGGAGTCCCCCAGTTCCTTCAGCCCCCAGGCTGTCAAGGACTGGCCCAAGGCTCAGGCAAGCCTCAGATGTTAGCTGCCCAGCCACCACGTGAGGTGCAGTCAAACCTTGGATATTGGCCTCCCAGCTACCCAGGGTTGGCCCGAGGCATAGGCTAAGCCACCAATGGCCTCTTATCAGCTGCCCAGAGATGACCCGAGGTACAGCTAATCCTCGAATGGCAGCTGCCCAGTTTCTCAGGGCTGCCCGAGGCTCAGGTAACCAGGGTCGACCAAGGCTTGTGCTGCCAGTAGTGACAGCACCAGAGGTATAATAGGGGTGTCACCTTCCCCTGATTGCCAGGTTGCCTGCCACTCCTGAGGGCTCCTGGACTGTGAAGTGGGGAGCCTGGGCTGAGGGACACACCCTCCAGTGCATGAATTTTCATGTACCAGGCCTCTAGTCCTATCTAATAAAAGAGTAATATGCAAATTGACCATCACTCCAACACACACAATGGCTGCCCTTATGTGGACACAAGATGGCCACCACAAGATGGCCAGCAGGGGAGGGCAGTTGGGAGAGACCAGGCCTTCAAGGGAGGGCAGTTTGGGGCAATCAAGCCTACAGGGGAGGGCAGTTAGGGGTGACCAAGCTAGCAGAGGAGAGAAGTTGGGGGCGACTGGGTCTGCAAGGAAGGACAGTTGGGGGGATCCAGGCCTGCAGGGGAGAGCAGTTGGGGGTGACTGGGCCTGCAGGGGAGGGAAGTTAGGAGCAAACAGGCTGGCAGGGTAGTGGTTAGGGAGTGATCAGGCTGGCAGGCAGAAGTGGTTAGGGACAATCAGAAAAGCAGGCAAGCGAGCAGTTCGGAGCCAGCAGTCCTGGATTATGAGAGGGATGTCCAACTGCCCTTTAGGCCTGATCCTATGTGAATTGGGCCTAAAAGGACAGTCAGACATCCCTCAAGGGGTCCCAGTTTGGAGAGGGTGCAGGCTAGACTGAGGGACATCCCCTCCCCAGGGATGAATTTTGTGCATCAGGCCTCTAGTATTAGATAAGACAAATTTGACTTCTTATTCATATGATTTATAGTCAATTAGGAAATGGACAAGTAAGCAGGCAATTTGAATACTTTCTGATACAGTTGGTAAATGCTGCTTTGCAGCATATGGATTGAGCACCAATGTATACTTTTTAAAATTTAAATTCTTTATTCTTTAACGTATTATATAAGTCTCCTTTTCCCCCCATTGACCACCCTCTGGCCACCCTCACACCCCAGCACATGTTCTCACTGCCCCTCCCATGTCCATTGCTCATATACATGCATATAAATCCTTTGGTTGATCTCTTATGCCTCCCCCGCCCCCACCTTCTCTCATAAGTTGGACAGTCTGTTCGATGCTTCTATGACTCTGGTTCTATTTTTTATCAGTTTATGTTCATTATATTCCACATATGAGGGAAATCGTGTGATATTTATCTTTCTCCAACTGACTTATTTTGCTTAGTATAATTCTTTTCAGTTCCATCCGTGTTATTGCAAATTTATAGGGAACTTATACAACTTAAAAAAAAAAGATAAACAATCGAGTAAAAAAACGGACCAAGGATCTAAATAGACACTTTTCAAAAGAGGACATACGGAACACCCAGAGACATATGAAAACATGCTCAAAGTCACTAATCATCCGAGAGATGCAAATCAAATAACAATGAGGTACCATCTCACACCTATCAGAATAGCTATCATCAACAGATAAAAAAAAAATGACAAGTGCTGGCGAGGATGCTGAGAAAAAGGAACCCTCTTGCACTGCTGGTGGGAATGCAGACTGGTGCAGCCACTGCGGCAAACAGTACGGAGTTTCCTGAAAAAACTAAAAATAGAACTCCCATTTGACCCAGTGATTCTACTTCTAGGAATATATCCCAAGGAAACAGAAATACCCATCAGAAAGAATATATGCACCCCTACATTATAGCATTATTTTTTACAATAGCTAAGATTTGGAAACAGCCTAAGTGCCCATCAGCAGATGAGTGGATTAGTTTTCTAACTGTGGTACATATACACTATGGAGTACTATACTTTTGTGATAGGGAGAGCACTCCAGGGAAATGACCTAAATCAAAGGCTGAGAAATAAACCAAAGAAGAATAAAATAGGGTGAATGTTCTAGGCTGAGAAAACATATTCAAAGAAAATATCACAGTGCCTAGAAGCAAGAGCAAGCTGAAACCATAGAGGGAATTAAAACCATAATATATGGCTGAAACAAAGACTGCATGTGCAAGAGCTGGACATAATGGTGAAGGAGAGAGTAAAGGTTTACTGATAAATGAAGGTACTTTTATGACAGAAATGTGAGAAAATATTAGGAAATTGGGCTAGATCACATAGTAACATAGCTTTTTGAAGAATTTTATGTAGAGTCAAGACCATATTTGTAAATTTCTGTAAACTCTAAGTATAAATAAATAAAAATATATGTATATTAATATTTAGGTCCAGATTGCATAATAGCTAAATTCTTAAGAAAAGAACTTTATTTAATTAAAAATATGTTTGTATTGCCTGGCTGGTGTGGCTCAGTGGTTGAGCATCAACCTAGGAAATAAGAAGTCACCGTTTGATTCCTGGTCAATGCACATGCCAGGTTGCAGGCTGGATACCCATTGTTGGGCATGCAGGAGACAGCCAATCAATGATTCTCTCTCACTATTGATGTTCTCTCTCTCTCTCTCTCTCTCTCTCTCTCTCCCCCCTCTCTCTTTTTCTCTCTCTCTTCCTTCCTCTCTGAAATCAAAAATATATTTTAAAATATTTTATTGATTTTGAGAGAGAGAGGAAGGAGGAGGGTTAGAGAGATAGAAACATCCATGAAAGAGAAACATCATCAATCAGCTACCTCCTGCACACCCCGTAGTGGGGATTGAGCCCATTAGCTGGGCATGTGCCTGACCTGGAATGGAACTGTGACCTGTTGGTTCCTAGGTTGATGCTCAGCCACAGATCCATACCCATTGGAAAGGATCTATTTTAAATGTATCTCCTAAAGTTTATTTTTATATATTGGTGCACCTTTGCAAAGAATCCAGATTACTATTTATTGTTAAATAAATAGTACCTGGAAAAATGTGCATCTAGTTATTGGCTCAAATCCTTCCTACTACCTGTTACCATTTGCAGTTGAAGTAGTTAATGCTACAGTTAGCTCCAAGCATGCATGTACATTTTTATAGGACTCTTTCAGAACAAGGGCCTTTGGCAAGCTAAATGTTCTGTTCATGTTAAAATAGGCACAAAGTGAAACAGTACTGTTTTACATTTTGAGATCATTTCCTAATTGCTTCTAATTATGTTGGTATTGAATAAGCACTATTCTTTTATAGTGTTTTTTTCATAGACATGGTGTATTGCTTTAGATCTATTCATTATAAACAAACTGTGTATCAAAAATGTCTCAAAATATCTTTAACATTCTAAATGGTTCCTATTTAGCTAAAACCCAAGTTAGAGCTGAAATGGGGAAAAATGGAGTTGAAGTTTTAATATTTTATTTGTATTTCATTAGATTGCATTTGATTAATCTTTTTATATTAATTTTTAGTTGATGTAAATGGAATTGCCTGAATGATGCAGTGCCAAACGGGAGGGTTGAGAATGAAAGTTCGAATGCCAAGTCAACTATAATAATTTTAATTAGAGTTAATTGATGTCAACTTTGGGGTTGGTGTGCTATTTTTTGCATTTATGAAGAAAGGTGTGGTTGTTTTATAGTATTTCAGTAAAGAAGCTGGAAATGGTTGCCAATCATTAAGAGTCTATGGATAGGGGCAGGCTTTGTGTTTATTGTACAGAGAAAAGTTTTAAATGCCTCAAGTGCTAGAGTATAATTTGTATTATTAGTGAGACATTTTAGTTATTCATAATTGCATAGGTGCAAATAACAGATCAACTATCTAGTTTTATGGCTGACTTTAGAAAAATATTATAGATCTCCTAGATGATGTCATTTATTAATCCATTATAACATAGGATTAACACTATTCTTAAAAGTCCAAATCTAACACTACTTCTTCCCTAAATCTTATTTCTGAAAATTAATTAGTATGATTATAATTAAACTCATTTCAATTTAAATTGGCATAAATCTGAGCTGACCACAAAATTGGTCCTTTAAGTACACACCCATATACACACAAAGAGTATACTCATGTGTACACAGACAACATCCACATGCAATACTCACATACACTTAGTACTCATGCACATGCATATAGAACACATACATTCACATCCAAGAGAATTCCTAAATCAGTTTTAAAATAGTGTAGTGGTTGTTTTGATTATTGTTGCTTGTAGTATAATTATATAATCAAAACAGCATGGTATTGGCTCCTTTGTAAAAAGACATACAATAAGGAAAAGAAAGTCTCTTTAATAAATGGTGCTAGGAAAATTAGAAAATCAGATGCAAAATAATGAAACTAGACTATTTTTTTACCATACACAAAAAATAAACTTAAAATGGATAAAACATCTAAATATAAGACCTGAAAAATACATTACATAGAAGAAAACATAAATACTAAGCTAATAATGTTGGTCCTAGAGATTATTTTATGAATTTGACCTCAAAGGCAAGGTAAGTAAAAGGAAAAATAAATGAATGGGACTACTATTATATCTTACTAAAAAGTTTTTGAGCAGCAAATGAACTGTTGGTCAACAAAAAGGCTACCAACTGAATGGGAGAAAATACTTGCAAACAGTGCTTCTAACGAAGGATTAATGTGCAAAAGAACTCATACAACTCGGTAACAATCAAGAACAAATAATCAAATTTAAAAATGGGGAGAGGACTTGAAAAGACACTCCTCCCAAGAAGATATACAAATGGCCAACAGATACATAAACAGATGCTCAACCTCACTAGCTATGAGGGAAATGCAAATCAAAACTAAAATGCCATACCATCTGTTAGAATGACTATGCCCAATTTATTGTGTACCTGCTCTATGCTTAGCATTATACTACATTTTGAAGCAGAGTGGTAAACCAACACTGTCCCTGCTCTTAGGAACTTACTAAAGGGGAATGCAAACCATAAACAATACCTGTAGGATATAATTACTGAGTTGGTTAGTACTGTGTAATAAAAGTCCATATTTCCACACACACAAAATTGATGGAAGTTTCTAATTTATATTGGGAGTCACTTCAGGGAAAACGATTATTTTAAGGTGAGGTCTGCAGGAGGAGCATCAGTAGCAAGCAGAAAAGTCAAGGAACTGTTTCAGGCATAAGCGCCTGAGTCATCAATTTAAAACATAAACAAACTCATTGTCACCCTACACAGGACCCTTTGATGACTTGACAGTACTCTGGAGTGACAGTTGGAAGGAGGAAGAGAAAGGCATTACTTTTAACACAGTCCTCAAGTCCCTATGCCAATTGGTCCTGCTCAGCCTTATTTCAGCTCTTCAAGTTCCCATAGACTCTATGGGAAATGGATTGGGGGTGGAGGGGAGCAATATTGGGAATGATTAGGAGGATATTGCAGTGATTCAGGAGAAAGAATCTGGTCCTCGGGCCTGTCTTATCATATGAGAGGAGGAGAAAAGTAGATTCCAAATTTATCTTAAAAGAGCTTTAGCAATACTTGATGATTAATTAAATGAAGTGTGTAAAAGAGAGGCTGGGGTCGGATATGGTTAGCAGGTTTCTGCCTTGAGATGGGAAGACCCAAACCTGTGCCTCTGTTGTTAAAGAGCTCTTCGTGCTGCTTCAGAGTAACTGCAACATCCAAAGCCATCCTGTCAAACATGAGGCGGGGTCACTGCTCACCTGGAAGCACACATTGCATCTCTCCAGAAAGGACAAGCATGGCCCTTGAGACTCAGTGTCATAGGTTTTAATGGGAGGTGTTCGGAATTTTCTTACTGTAGAAGAACTGGAAAAACTTACTTAGAAACTTGTGAATTAAATCATTTAATATTAAAATGATATCAGAGTCAGTGACTCTGAGGACAGAGGGAGGGCTTCACATGTTATATCACAATGTGGTAGTATATGATTCTCATAAATGGATGTGGTCATATTGCATTAAACACAACAGTGTAATTAACATTTCATATTAGTGTCTTGTAACTCACTTGTGTGAAATCAACTATGTCATTTGAAGAACATTTCCTAATCCTTCTTTAATGTTGAACCTATTTAGTACATTAATAAGCCCACTTACCACATGCATTCACCAACTCGCAAGAGAGAAAATGTGGCGACATTTTAGAATGTTTTCTCCATACAATTTATGTCCCTATTTACCTTTAATGTTTATTGATCCCAATTTTCCTCCATGTACTTAAATGAGCCCTGTTTAAGATTCTTAGATATTTTGAAATGTATATTGATTTTATAAATCTATGATTCAGAGAAGAACATAGTCTCTTATAATGACAAGTAAAACAAACAAAACAAAGTACCTTCTTTTGTAATCAGAAAGTCATCCTCTATGAAAACCCAAACTAAATATAATGTTTAATTTACATTTTTGATACCTGGCTCAGTAACATCTGTAACTCCTTAACTATTCTCACTCATAATGATTCTCTCTCTGAAATTACAGTGGGGAGAGTCATCTCTGGGAGCACCCACTACACCAGAGCTCTGTAATGATTTAAGGTATTAAACCCTGCATTATTTACAAAGGCCCAGCATTTTTGCCACAAAACACACATCACAATTTTCAGAGCTTGCAGACACTCAGATTTTCATGCAACCTATGGACACTTACTGTGGCTTGATTTTTTTTCATCATGAATAAAAATACACATGTTCTGTTCTGCTTTGTTATTAATTATTTATTGCTATTAACATCACTTAATTTTTTAGTTGCCTGACTAGTTCTGCAAATCTCAGATATGTATGCAAATAAATACATTTGTATTTGATGGTAACATGCTCCACAGCAATGACCTGAGAATTATTTTGTGGTCCTAAATAAATCATAACTCTTGGAACAGAAAGATTTGCCAATTCCCCTGCATTTCTTTTTCTTTACTTTTTTGTTCCTTTTTATCTTGATCTACTGAATGTCATTGCCACCTTATTAGTTCTGGATAATCTCCCTCTTTTCTTTCAACAACTGAAGACCTGTAAGCACTAAATTGTAATGACTGTTGCACAGCAGGGTCATTTATTCTGAGCCATTTATAAAGAGCACATGGCACAGTGTTCCAATCAATGTGTACAGATAGGGTCAGGCTAATCCAGAAGCTTATTAAAATGGCAGGATGTCAATTTAGTTCATCCTTTATGAAATGCTGAGTTATTTTCTTGCTATGAAGGTCAAGATAAAGCCTTTGAAAAAATATATATTTTTAAATTTTTCTTATTTTCTTTCATACTTTTAGGAAGAATATTCTGGAAACTTAAGCCAAATACTCCATATATACCTTATTAGGGAAACTAGCTTTAAACTAACTATAGAATGATTAAAATTTAACTGTGAGTCTAGGTGATTAAACTAATGATAGTTTTTAGGGGGGAACATTTAGCTAAAGCTTCAGACAGTTCCTTGTGTACTATAAGCACACAACCACAATTAATCTCCAGTAAAATATTTCTAATTGATCTATAAAATAAGAGTTTATATTTTAAGATTTAATTGATCAGATATACGAATTTAAATAATACTTTTACAATGCAAGATTAAGAAATGCACTAGATTAGAAATAGAACAGTTACTTTTGTAGTACAGTAAATAACACTTATATTGAGTTTTAGTTACAAAAAAATAAATAACATTTATTGAAAAATTACTTGTATTTTGATTTTTTTTTCGAATTAGAATAGGTACAAAGCATGGTGAGATCTTGTATGTAAATAAACGATGTAGCTAGATATTTAATGAAATTATAATCTGATACATATTTAGAGAAAGTGGTGGGGCATAAATAATAACATGATACTAATTGAATTTTTAAATCCAGCATTTTATTATATAGTTTGTGTAAACTTCTTTCAGATTCTGGTACATAATCCACTGATACCCATATTTTTCTATGCTATTAGATGTGTGCATATTCATATCTATCCAAATTTCTATTTCAATGAAAATTTAGAGGAGGATAGAGAAAACTAAGAAAGGTAGAGATAGTGTGAAATAGAGACAGTTGCACATTATACATATCTAAGATAATTCAGGAGATTCCTCTTCCTATGGTTTGTTTGTTTATTTTTTGAAGAATTAGACATATATACCTAGTTTAGAAGCTAGAAATTTTGCTGTGAAAATAATCTGACATATATCTCTGACATGTAAATAATATAAAAAATTACCCATTCAGTTCTTTAAGACTAGAAATTCTTACATTAGAGAGAATAAAATTTTTAAATAAGTATTTATTGTTCAGCTTATTATAGCTGTTCCTCTTATTTCCTCCCATAGCTCCCCTCCACCCAGTTCCCACCCCACCCCATGTCCTAATCCATAACTGTATGATTTTTATCCAGTCTCTTTCCGCGCCCCTCATACTCCTTTCCCCCTCCCGAGGATTGT
This sequence comes from Antrozous pallidus, assembly GCA_027563665.1. Lineage (NCBI taxonomy): Eukaryota > Metazoa > Chordata > Mammalia > Chiroptera > Vespertilionidae > Antrozous > Antrozous pallidus. The sequence goes on from CM050519.1 coordinate 25,246,824, forward strand.
TAGTCTACTCCATTTCTATGCCCCTGATTCTATTATATTCACCAGTTTATTCTGTTCATCAGAGTTTTTATTCACTTGATTTTCAAATTCACTTGTTGGTAGATATGTATTTGTTGTTCATAATTTTTATCTTTGCTTTTTTCTTCTTCTTCTTCCTCTTCTTAAAGAATACCTTTCAGCATTTATACTAATAAAAGGGTAATATGCTAATTAGATTGGGAGACCATTAGGATAAAGCGATGGTGGTGGGGTGAGGCAGAGGCAGTTAGGCAGGGGAGGGAAGTTGGGGGCGAGCAGGCTGGCCAGGGAGGGGTTGTAGGTGGGGGTGAGCTGGCCAGCAGGGGATGGCAGTTAGGGGTGAGCAGGTTGGTAGGGCAGACAGTTGGAGTGAGCAGGCCAGTGGGGGTAGGGCAGTTGGGAGCAAGGGGGGCATTTGGGGTTCATCAGGCTGGCAGGTAGAGTGATTAGGGGCAATGAGGCAGGCAGGCAGGTGAGTGGTTAGGAGCCAGCAGTCCCAGATTGCGAGAGGGATGTCTGACTGTTGGTTTGGACATAAATTGACAGTTGAACATCCCCCGAGGGGTCCCCGATTGGACATGATGCAGGCCAGGCTGAGGGCACTCCCCCTCATGCACAAATTTTGTGCACGGGGTCACTAGTTTCATATAATACTGGTTTGGTGGTGATGAACTCTTTTAGCTTTTTCTTATTTGTGAAACTATTTATCTGACCTTAAATTCTGAATGATAGCTTTGCTGGGTAGAGTAATCTTGGTTGTAGGTTCTTGCTATTCATCACTTCGAATATTTCTTGCCACTCCCATCTGACCTGCACAGTTTCTGTTGAGAAGTCAGCTGACAATAGTATGGGTACTCCCTTGTAGGTAACTAACTGTTTTTCTTTTGCTGCTTTTAATTTTTAATTCTCTCTTTGTCTTTTGCTCTTGGCATTTTCATTAGGATGTGTCTCGGTGTGGTCCTCTTTGGATTCCTTTTGTTTGGGGTTCTCTGCATTTCCTGGACTTGTAAGTCTATTTCACCAGGTCGTGGAAGTTTTCAGTCATTATTTCTTCAAATAGGCTTTTAATATCTTTCTCTCTCTCTTCTTCTGGCACCCTCATAACTCAGATGTTTGGTATGCTTAAAGTTGTCCCAGAGGCTTCTTACATTATCTTCATATTTTTGGATTCTTTGTTTTCTTTTCCAGTTGGATGTTTTTTGCTTCTCTGTATTTCAAATCTTTGACTTGATTCTTGAGATCCTCTAGTTTGCTGTTGGATCTCTGTTTATTATTCTTTATTTCAGTCAGTGTATGTTTAATTTCTAGTTGATTTTTTTTCATATCTTTGAGGGTCTCACTAAATTTATTGGCAGTTTCTAGAAAATTCTTTAAAAACCTTATAACCATGGTTTTGAACTCTATATCCTCCATTTCTTTCATTTGTGACTTGTTTCTTTGTCTCTGCATTTTGGCTGCTTCCCTGTGTTGATAGAGTGGCTTTGTGTGCTAGGTATCCTATGGGGCCCAGTGGCTCAGCCTCCCCAGTTACCTGAAGTGGATGCTCTTGGTGCACCCCTTTGTGGGCTGTGTGCACAGTCTTGTTGTAGTTAAACCTTGATTGTTGTTGGTATCAGAGAGAATAAATTTTTTAAAAAATATAAACATATAGTTTAAAATATTGATCTGATAAATGAGGATATAAATGACAACAAAAGGAAAATGTTTATACATCAAATTCAAACATAATAGAGAACTATTATAAAAGTAGTTAGTTCTCAGAAATTCCACCTATTTTGCTAGGAAAGTGAAGCTTCTTATATTGTCTGATAGGGAATATTTTGCAGTTTTACAATGTTTCAGGCAGCTCTATTAACTACACAATTGGCACTTTACAAAATGACCTTTTTCTCTTATTCATTTCTAAATATCAGTGCCTACAAGGGTTATACTTAATATATTTGAACAGTAAAATTTTATGGATTTTTTGGCCTGTCTATCCTTCAAAGATACCTAAGAGTAGATCTGGCTTTAGTGTGTCAGTGTGATGTCATTTCTAAGTAAAGCAAACACCAAGATTTATTTTTTTTACAGCTACCGTTACTCCTGGAAAATAACTGATCCTTCCTCAAAGAATTTGCAGTTCAGCATGTTGGGTTTGTTATTGTTGTTTTGTTTAAGCAAAAAAGTAAAAATGTTATACACTGTGCCAGTGGTCAGGTCAGCAAACTCATTAGTCACCAGAGCCAAATATCAATAGTACAACGATTGAAATTTCTTTTGAGAGCCAAATTTTTTAAACTTAAACTTTTTCTAAAGGCATCTCTTCAAAATAGATTTGCTCAGGCCATGGTATTTTGTGAAAGAGCTACATTCAAGGAGCCAAAGAGCTGCATGTGGCTCATGAGCCGCAGTTTGCCGACCACTGCACTGTACTAACAAACTCTATAATTTGCCAAAGCAGTGGGTAATAATTGTTCAATAAGTATAAAATAGAGCAATCTGCTTTTAAATCAATAATGTATAGATTATAGCATTTCATAATCAATGTAAATTTATTGTATAACAGTGATGCCTTTGAAATAAATGGTATTACCAATATGATGATATTTGGTGGATTAAAATCCATTTAAAGAGATTAGAATGGCAGTAAAGCATCTGAAGTAATTTTCATGAATATCTTTTAAAAGTATTCATCAACTTTTTTTCTATATTTTAAACAATACATAGTGAATGAGTGACATTAAATATTTTCAAGCTGTTTTCCTTTCTCCATGACACTGGTCAGGCCATTTTAAATAATGTTTTCTTACTTAAAAATTCTTTCATGGGTAGGGTCCCTAGTGACTGCTGGCTGCTGGCTGGGGCCTCCCCTTCCCAGCCTCCTGACGCCAGAGCCAGCCAGAGGGAGGGATGGGAGGTTGGCTGGCTTGCCCTGCCCCATGGTTGAACTCCCAGTCAAACTCCTGGTCAAGGGGACATTTCGCATATTAGGCTTTTATTATATAGGATAATAAAATTATAAATGTACTAGAGGCCTTGTGTGCAAAATTCGTGCACTGGGCGGGGGGTGTCTCTCAGCCCAGTCTGCACCCTCTCCAATCTGGGACCCCTTTAAGGATGTCCAACTGCCCATTTAGGTCCAATCCCACTGGGAAGTCAGACATCCCTCTCACAATCCAGGACTTCTGGCTTCCAACTGCTATCCTGCCTGCCTTCTTGATTGTCCTGAACTTCTTTGATCAGCCAGCCTTATCACCTTCTAACCACTTTCCTGCAAGCCTGTATTATGCCTAACTGCTCCCTTGCCAGCCCGATTGCCCCTAACTGTCCTCCCCCTGCAGGCCTGGTCCCCACTAACTGCTCTCCCCTGCTGACCTGAGTCCACCTCAACTGCCCTTCCCCGCAGGCCTGGTTGCTCCAACTTCCCTCCTCTGCCAGCCTGGTCAACCCTAAATGCCCTCCTCTGCATGCTTGATTGCCTCAAACTGCCCTCCTTTGCAAGCCTGGTCCCTCCCAACTGCCCTTCCCTGCTGGCCATCTTGTGGTGGCCATCTTGTGTCTGCATGTGGGCAGCCATCTTTGATTACATGGGGGCAGCCATCTTGTGTGTTGGATTGGCGGCCAATCTGCATATTACTCTTTTATTAGCTAAGATAGAGGTGTGATGCATGGGTGGGGCCAGTTGGTTTGCCCTGAAGGGTGTCCTGAATCAGGGTGGGGGTTCCTTTGGGGTGTGGAGTGGCCTGGGTGAGGGGCCTGTGTTGGTTTTCACAGCCTCCCAATGACCCAAGCAGAGGCCCTGGTATCTGGGATTTACTTACCTTTTATAATTAAAACTTTTTTGTCTTCACCAGAGCCAAGCCTCCTGCTCATTCCATGGCTGGAGCCATTTTTGTTGGAATTTATCTTCTGTAATTGAAACTTTGTAGCCTTAAGCAGAGGCCAAGGCAGGCCAGGGCTGCGGAAACTTGGCTTCCTCCATCACTGGGGGAAGCTCAAGCCTCCTTCTTTCTCCAGCTCCATGGCTGCTGCTGTTTTTGTTAAGATTTATTTATCTTCTATACTTGAAACTTTGTAGCCGTGAGTGGAGGCCTGGGCCTGCCAGAGTGTGTGGAAATCTTGGCTTCCGCCATCACCAGGGAAACCCAAGCCTCCTGCTCTCTCTGTGGCTACAGCCATCTTGGTTGAGTTAATTTGCATATTTGCCCCTGATTGGCTGCTGGGTGTGGCTTATGGGTCTAGCAGAGTGATGACTAATTTGCATATTACTCTTATTAGATAAGATAATGCATTATAAAAGTGGTATATACTTAGAATGAGGAATAAATCACAATTAATATTAAATTTTAAAAAATGATCAAAACCCACAAATATCACAAAATCCAGAAAATTAGCATGTTATTTCCCAAATAATTTCATGACATCTTCTAAAACACTTTTTCTACCATACATTTTTGGCTGCATACCCTTTGATCAGCTCTTGATGTTACAATGGTTTGTTTTCTACTCAGAGTAGAGAGCAATAATTCTTTTTTTCCTAACATTTTTGGTCAAAATGTATTATTTTTTATACCTTATGAGTTCTTTGTAGCTTTATATATTATTGAATGTCATGCAATTTTTAGAATTTTTTTAAAGTTTATGAAAACCTGTAAGAGGTTTTTAAAATATACAATTAAAATTTAGAAGAATTTTACTCAGACTAGCTCTGGTTCCATGTTTCACAACCAGAGGCTTCTCCCTAGCTCTTGGATTGGACACTGTCAGGTCTGGCCTTGTAGCACTGTAAGACAGAGAGTAGAAGAGTATTCCTGGAAGTCATTCTTATATTGGAACAGGTAACAATAATCTAGTTATGTACAGAAGTAACAAACCATATTGTAATCACTATTTTTTTTACTTCTTTCACCATAGACTGAATTCAATGAGATCAGTAATTATGTTGTGTAGGTTAGTGATTAACCTACTAAAACCTGAATGTATACATGGGTGAGAGAATAGGGTTTTCATAATAATATGCAATTTAAAAGCAAAGGCAGCATATTGTTTTTCTTCTTAGTTTGTTGACAACTTGGTAATATTAAGCCTACTACTTCTTTTCTTCCCTTATCACATTTTGGTGAAAACCATGGAGTATATAAAAAAAATTAAGTCAATAAAACATGATAAATCAGAAAGTAGCAAAATAAACTCAATATATTAAGAATAATTCACAATTTGGAAATACTTAAAGTGTAGAAAAATTGATTGAATATCTAAGAAGACCCAATGTACTTGAGAGAGTATTCATGCTTTGGGCAGTTCTGACTTAATAAAACTTCATTATTGATGATGATGGTTATGGAAAAAAGATACCATAGTCAGAGAAAGCTTAAAGTGTTTGTCAAAATCAATAATTAAGAAATGATAGATTTAACTGTGTCTACCTCACTAAATGTATTTTTTCTCTCTCTCTAATATATATGTGTGTGTGTGTGTGTGTGTGTGTATATGTATATATATATATATATACATATATATGTATATATATATATATATATAGAGAGAGAGAGAGAGAGAGAGAGAGAGACAGAGACAGAGAGAGAGAGAGAGAGACAGAGAGAGAGAATAATGGATATGTAATATTTTATGTGTATTTATAAGTAGAGAAAAGATTTTTATTAAGTGGATTTTCTCAAAGTAAATATTATCCTTTCCTCCACTTCATTTTATTTGTTACCTAAATTTCTATTAGCCTACACTTGGAAGGTAAGTGCTTATTTATTAATATTGTCCATCTGCCTAACATTCCTAAATGTTGTAACCCAATTTTATAACATGACCTACCTCATAACATGGCTAACTAAAACTCATTTGGATATTTTATATTTATGTTTGATATAGCATATGGAGGTACTTACAGGTTATTTTCATAGTTAAAAATAATGTCATATCTCAGCTTTTCCTAACTAATTAGGAATTTATGATGTCTTGAATAGGTATGATGCTTAAATTTACTTTTATGCTTAAAGAAAAAATATGTGTAAACGAATTTTTAGTGCACAAAAAACTTAGGAGGATTATTTAACTGAAAAAATATGTTTCAAATACTTAGCACTGGCACTTTGCATGGTAGTAATAGATGGGTCAGTTAAAATTTTTTATTTACATATTTTATTTGACTTTGTTACTTTACCTGGAACTTATCTGTTTATGACTTTATTTAGAATTTCGTCATTATGTTAGATATGATATATCTAGCATAATGGGACTGCTGGCTCCTAATCACTCACCTGCCTGATTGCCACTAACTGCCCCTCCCTGCCAGCCATATCACCCCTCACAGCCTCTGTGTGTTGGCCTGATTGCCCCTACTGCCCCCTGCTGGCCTGGTAGCTACTTACTGCCCCCCCCCTGCTGGCAGGGAGAGGCAGTTGGGAGTGAGCAGACCAGTGGGAGAGCAGTTGGGGGCAAGCAGGAAATCAGGGGGTAGCAGTTGGGGTGAGTAGGCTGGTGTGGGGGGGGGCATTTGGGGACAATCAGGCAGAGTGGTTAGGGGCTCTCAGGCAGGCAGGCAAGCAGGTGAGCACTGAGAAGCCAGCCGTCCTACATTGTGAGAGGAATGTCTGACTGCCAGTTTAGGCCAGATCTGGGACATCCCTTGAAGGGTCCCAGATTGGAGAGGGTGCAGGCTGGGCTGAGAGACAGTTCCCCTCCCTCATGCACAAATTTCATGTACTGGGCCACTGGTATACTTATAATTTTATAACCTTCTTTTACTGGCTGTTATAATTGATAATAAGCAATATACTCTCCCTAAACTCTTTTTAGTTTATTTTGTTGAGCAAATCTTGGTGTAAAGAAAAATATATAAAAGACATTTATGATGAAAGTTTTACTAATTCCACTAACACATGAACTGTTTTATTTTACTTCTATCTATACCTTATCAATCTTAATTAATTAAATACAGACATTAAGTAAAGTTATTTACTTAATATTATTTTATGAATATTTATACATATTTCTGTGCTGCTTGTTCATAATTATGCATTTTCATGACTGCATTGAATTCATCTACCGAAAGTGGCAATTTCCTTTTATAGACTAAACTATTTTCGATTATTACTACTTCTTTTTGAAACAATTGATATTTTTTAAGATGCATTGTATCTCTGGTACCCAGTTTCTTGAGTTTGCTGTTATGTCCTTGGAAAAAGAAAGTAGCACATGTATTCTGTCTCTGACCATTAGCAAGCTTGGAGAAAAGTACAATTTTTCAGGACAGTACATCAATGCACTTACCTGCATATAAACGTACACTTACTCTGCCTTGAACCTGAGTGATACTACATTTCTTTCCAGAAGGATAAATTGGTAAGGTCTTGTCAACCAAATTCTTGTTTGACATATGGACATTTGAACTACAATGATTTCTCCTTTATGAAGCTTGACATGTCTGATACAGAAATAAGAGAAAGATTTTTCTCTTTATCCCCAAGCTTTGCAGGTTTCACTGTGCATCTTAATGTCTGTTTCCATCTACCCCACTCTCTACACTCATGCCCATCCCTAGAGCTTTTATATTTTACAATAATTATAATTAAATGACACATCAGCAGACTATAGCAGATAATAACTTTAATAGGGACACATCAAAAGCAAAAATACATCCTTAATTATGAACATAATGCTATGACCAGGAATTTCTTCAATTCATTACTTTTTGTTTTGATTCCCAAATAATGTGTATTCAAGAATGTTAGGACTCAAGTATTCTAATTGGCTATATAAATTAAAGCAGGAATTGTGTTATTTAGTGACAGACTATAGGTAGCTCTGACCTCACTGAGTAATCCCAGTGAGGAAAAGGTGTCAAAGTGAAATAATTAAACATGAAGCACAAAAGGATAAATTCAATCAGTGCTTACAGCCTATTACATATTGGCAGTGTCACTGCTGTTTCTAAAAACCATTTGATTTTCATTTAAGTGATTAAGAGGGAAAGTTACAAAGTAATTGGGATGTTCTAATTTCAATTTTTTCTTCAACACTTTATTTAAAAATTGTCAAGAAGGATGTACTGTTTAAAAGTGAAAGGAAGGAGAGACCTGAGGAGAACCAAGATGGCGGCATAGGTAAAACACCTATCTTGCTGCCATACACAGCAATTTCAAAACTACAACTTAACAAAAGAACAAACACCATCCAGAATCACCGAAAAGCTGGCTGCGTGAAAATTCCACAAATAAAAGTGAAGATAAGACACTGTGACTCGGAGGAGCGGTGGTGGTGGACAGCATTGAAGATACGGGTGGAGTCAGAGGTTTGGAGGAGCACGCACGCCAGCAGATAGGGCGGGCAGCTGAAAACTGGCCAGTTTTCTTGAATGGGGGAGACAAAGACCTCCCACTGGACTGATTCTCCAGCTCTGAGCAAAGTACAGGGAACCCACTATCATACGGGGTAAAAACTGGACAGTGAGAGGGCACACCGAAGCTCAGGTGCTGCAGGGGTCTGCGGGCTTGTGGAGTGGGCAAGCATGTGTGGAGTATGTGTGATCTTGGGAAGAGCGCAGCTGCATGACCACACAGAGAGCACTCTTGACTTGCTCTTTCATTCGGGAAACCTTCAGACTGCATTGTTTTTGCGACGCTGGGTGAGACGTTGGATGTGCAGACTCATTTGGGGAGAGTCTGAATTCTCCAGCAGCAGGTGGAGCTCAGCAGCAGCTCTCTCTCAGAGACCCTGGGGCCACATAGGGCAGAGCTGATGCTGTCTGCTTGGCCCAGAGACTCCGCCCATCCAACCTGAGCACAGCTGAACTTCACAGACAATTGACCTGGAGGTCAACTCCTCCAAGTGCTAACAACAATTAACCTGAGCTTAACTTCAACAAGACTGTGAAACCCATATCCACCTCAGGTAACTGGGGAGGCTGAGCCACTGTCCCTTGTAGGACATCTACCATACAAAGCTAATTGACCAACTCAGGGAAGCAGCCACCATGCAGAGACATGGAAAGAAATCAGATGTGAAAGAAATGGAGGGGAAAAAAAACGACTGGACATAGAATTCAAAACCATGGTTATAGGGCTTTTCAAGAGGCTCCTAGAAAAGGTTGAGACCTATAAGGAAATAAGCAAGACCTACAAGGAAATGAAGGAGACCCTCAAGGAAATGAACTAGACCCTCAAGGATATGCACTAGACCTGCAAGGAAATGAACAAGACCAAGATGGAAATGAATAAGAACTGCGAGGAAATGAACAAAACCTACAAGGAAAAAAATGAGACCTACAAGGAAATGAACGAGACCTATGAGGATATGAACGAGACCCTCAAGGATATGAAAAAGGACCAACCAGAAATTAAGCATACACTGACTGAAATAAAAAATATTATAGAAAGATCTAAAAGTACTCTAGAGCACCCCAAGAACCAAGTTAAAGATTTGAAATACAAAGAGGTAAAATCCACTCAGCTGAAAAAGCAAGAAACTAAAAGAATCCAAAAAATTGAAGATAGTGTAAGGGGCCTCTGGGACAACCTCAAGCATACCAACATCCGAATTATAGGGGTGCCAGAAAAAGAGAGAGAGCAGGACAATGAAAACCTATTTGCAGAAATAGTGACTGAAAACTTCCCACACCTGGTGAAAGAAATTGACTTAGAAGTCCAAGAAGCGCACCGAATCCCAATATATAGGAACCCTAAGAGGACCACACCAAGGCACATCCTAATTAAAATGCCAAGACAAAGAGAGAATATTAAAAGTAGCAAGAGAAAAACAGTTAGTTACCTATAAGGGAGCACCCATATGATTGTCAGCAGATTTCTCAACAGAAACGATGCAGGCCAGATGGGAGTGGCAAGAAATATTCAAAGTGATGAACAGCAAGAATCTACAACCAAGATTACTCTATCCAGCAAAGCTATCATGCAGAATTGAAGGTCAGATAAAGTGCTTCACAGATAAGAAAAAGCTAAATGCGTTCATCACCACCAAACCAATATTATCTGAAAGAAGAAAAAGATAAAAGTGTAAATTATGAACACCAAATACACATCTATCAACAAATGAATCTAAAAATCAAGTGAATTAATAATCTGATGAACAGGATAAATTGGTGAATGTAACAGAATCATGGACAGAGAGAGTGAATGGACTGACAGTTCTTGGGGAGAAAAGGGATGTGCGAAGTGCAGGAAGAGAGTAGGCAAAAATCATGCAACTATGGGAGAGGACAGTGGGGGTGATGAGGGTGGAGGGTGGGATGGGTACAGGGTGGAGGGGAGCTATAGGGGGAAAAAAGGAACAATGTAATTAATAAATTGAACAATAAAGATAAAAATAATAAAAAAATAAAATAAATTAAAATGACAGGAAAAGTTTGAAAATCTTAAAATACTAAATATCACCTTTTCTAGAAGAATGGTTAACTTTTTCATTTTGAAATAATAAGTTGCTGTTTATTTTTAATTAAGTAATTTTATATAACTAAGTGTTGTGTGCACAATACTTTCATATGGGCAATCTAAATTATAGAAATCATATTATTATTTTTAACCCCAGAAAATAAGAAACCTCTTCTCTTAGTTACATGTACAATGTTCCTTAAGAACTTAGTGAAATTCTGGAATAAGGACATTTAATAAGATTTGAGATATAAAAAAAAATCAATATTTCTTTTTATAAACCATTTTATTAAGGTATGATTGACATGGAAAAAGCTGTAATATTTAATGTATATAACTTGATGAGTTTGAGGAGAAGTATATATTAGTGCAACCATCACCAGTTGATGATTTAAGCATATCCATGACCTCAAAAAGTTTCCTCCCACCTTTTTATTATTATTATTGTATTGTATTGTCTAATTAATAATTTACTAAGAGTCTAGAACTCAACTGTTCTTATCACAAAAATGAGAAGTAAATATTCCAGCACTTCTGTACTTGCTTGTAAGGTAGTTTTATTTGCCACTAGAATGACCAATTTGAGTTTCGTTACTAAAATTAAATTTGTCAATATTATCTCCCTTTAATTTTTAGGTGAAAATAATAAAATATGCCCTGCTGTGTTCCCTCCCCGCCCCCCCCCCCCAAGGAGAGCTCTGATGAACACAGATAAGTCTCTACTTTTCTCAAGGGAAATCAGTTGAACATGAATATTGTTTAACATGAAAGAGAATGTTTCCCCTGGATTTTACTAAAGAAACAGTATAAAGAGTGCAGCACAGTCAAAGTTTACCAAACTAAGGATATAAGGTATCTTCTGTTAAAATAAGATAATACTATTATCACTGATTATTAGTTTTGTCTCATAGTCTGAATAGTCATTTATTGACATAGGCAATGCTTTGAAATTTACCAGCACAAAATTACAATAAAAAACTGACTCGCAGAAATTTCTAAAATGTCCTTGAAATGAAAAGGGACAATAAGTTAGATCATATTTCAAAAGTTATTATGTATTTCTCATTATAGAAGAAAGATGAATTAATTTTGTATTCATTAGGCAGTCTTTGAAATAATCTTCAATTAAACAGACAATAGATTGCTTAATTCTACAAAAGATAAAACTTAATCTTACATAGAATATTTTAACATTTACTTACTTGTCCTGCTTAATTTCTTTTTCTGCTTGAGCTTAAGCTAACAAATACTTTTTGGAAAAGGGAGAGGTAATGAAATAGGCTTTTGAATTCCTGAGTAATCTATCATAAATGTTAATTCATATTAGGTTAAAGAATATGAAATGTAAGATTCTTTAAACAAAACTGAGTCATTTATTCTCAAATGGGAAAATAAGTTGACAAATATAGAAAATGAATTACAATATGCTAAAATATAAAAATTGTATAAAACCATTTTACAAAGATTATCTAATTTAATCATTTTACATAGGTTATCTAATAACAACGTTTTGAACTTGGTCCTATCATGGAGCCTCACTTTGCAGGTGAGGGAACTTGCTAAGAAATTGTAAGTTCCCAAACTTACATAGGGCCAGAGTCTGAATTTATTTATTATTTTTTCTATCTGTAAAACACACACACAGTCTCTCTTACATATTACATTACACCCAAATTCAAGGCATCCTATTGAATAAGGAGGGAATATGCTAATTTACTGCCCTGCCCTCAAAATGGCAGTGCCCACAGCCAATAAAGAGGGAATATGCTAATTGACTGCCCCACCCTCAAGGATGGCTGCGACCACAGCCACAAGATGGTGGTGCCCAGTCCCCTCAGCTTCCCAGTCGCCCAGGGCTGGCCCAATGTGCAGGTAACAGGGCTGGCTGAGGCTTGCCCTGCCAACAGTGGCAGCAGCAGAGGTGTGATGAGGGAATCCCCTTTCCCTAATCTCCAGGTTGCCTCTTACCTCTGAGGGCCCCCAGACTGTGGGAGGGTCATGCTGGGCTGAGGGACCCCCTTCACTGCATGAATTTTTATGCACTGGGCCTCTAGTTGGAATATTCATTTTATTTATTTGAGTATTCTCTATTTTTTCCTTGTTTAGTTTGGTTAAAAGTTTGTCAATCTTGTTTATCTTTTCCAAGAACCAGCTCTTGGTTTTATTGATATTTTGTATTTTTTTTAGACTCTAATTCATTTATTTCTGCTCTGCTCATCATAAATTCCTTACCTCTACTTGCTTTGTTTGTTGTTGTTTTTCTATTTGTTTAAGTGTAAATTTAGATCGTTTATTTGAGACTAGGGGCCCCATGCACAAAATTTGTGCACTGAGAGGGGAGGTGTCCCTCAGCCCAGACTGTCCCCTATGACATATTGGGAGCCCTCAGGGAATGTCCTACTGACAGCTTAGGGCCATTCCCTACGGGGAGCAGGACTAACCCACAGTCTGGCCTCCCTTTGTGGGAGGTGACCAGGCTGATCAGGGAAAGGCACCAGCCCCATCAACCCACTGCTACAGCCACTGCCAGTCACTGCAACCACCAAAGCATTTTCTTCACCTCGGACTCCAGCCCCTTCACCATGAAAAAATGACAACTTTCTTTAGGCATTTTCAAGATGTATCTTTCATAGGATATAACATTTCTTTAGTTTTCTTTTTTTATCCTCACCTGAGGATGTTTCCATTGATTTTTAGAGGGTGTGGAAGAGAAAGGGAAAGACAGAGAGAGAGACATCAAAGTGAGAGGAACACTTTGATTGGTTACCTCATGCATGAGCCCTGACCTGGGCCCCAGACAGGGTGGAGCCTGCAACCTAGGTACATGCCCTTGATCAGAATCTAACCCGGACCCTGCAGTTGACAAACCTAGGCGTTATCCCCTGAGCCAAACTGCTTTGGGCAGGATATGATATTTCTTAGCCCTCCAGCAGCAGACCTTCAGTTTTTTCTCCAGGAGTGTACTGGAAAAACCCTAGATAATTTTTTTGGATTCTTATACCCAAGATACTAAGAATATTATCAGTGGCATACAGGGAGCTTAACCAATGAGCAGTCAGAAAAGGTGTTTCCTCTACAGTTCAAACCTATCTCCTCTGATCTCCAGTTCCACCCCTGCCAAGGCCTAAAGTCTCTGGCCTTGGGCAGGGGACCCCTGGTTAGCTGTGATTGTTCTGCTCTGTCCCAGACCAAGGCCGCAAGCCTCTGGCCAAGGCTCCAAGGCTCTGGCCCTGGGCAGAGGACCCCCAGGGCATGGAATCACCCTGCTTGGTCCCTGGCCAAGGCCACAAGCCTCTGGCTGAGGCTCGGGCCCTGGGCAGTTGACCCCCAGCATGCAAGATCACCTGCTCTGCCCCAGCCCAGGCCTCAAGCCTCTGGCCAATGCTCCGAGACTTGGGCCCTGGGCGGGGGACCACCCGTGTATGTAATAGTCCTGCTCTGCCCCTGATCAAGGCCTCAAGCTTCTGACTGAGGCTCAGGCCCTGGGTGGTGAACCCCCAGCTCACTCTGATCACCCAGCTCTGCCCTGGCCAAGGCTGGCAAGGGTAGGTGTAAAGCTTGGCTTCCTCCATTGTCAGGAAACCTAAGCTTCCTTCCTGCCTCATTGGCCACAGCCAGTTTGGTTGGGTTTATTTGCATATCGCTCCTGATTGGCTTGTTGGTGTGGCTTGTGGGTGTATCAGAGGTACAGTCAATTTGCATATCACTCTTTTATTAGATAGGATGTTTCTTCTTTTTTGAGGTAGGCCTGTAATTGTATGAATTTTCCTCTTAAGACTGCTTTTATTGTGTACCATAGATTTTGGGTTGTTCTGTTCTCATTTTCATTTGTTTCAAAATATACTGATTTTTTTCTTGATCTCATTAATAACCCATTCACTATTTAGTAACATGTTATTTAGCTTTCATGTCTTTGTGTGTTATTTTGTTTTTCTTGACATTGATTTCTAGCTTCATACCATGATGGTTAGAAAAGATGCTTGATATAATTTAAATTTGCTTAAATTTATTGAGACTTGTTTTGTGTCCTAAACATGTGGTTTGTCCTAGAAAATGCTACTTATGCACTTGAAAAGAATGTATATTCTGCTACTTTGGGCCAAACTACTGTGAAGATATCAATTAAATCCATCTGACCTAATGTGTTATTTAAGGCTGCTCTTTTCTTATTGATTTTTGTCTGGAATATATGTCCATTATGTAAATGGGATATTAAAATTTTCTACTATAACTCTATTACTGTCAATCTCTTCGATTATGTCCATCAAGATTTGCTTTACATATTTAGTACCATGTTGAATGTATAAATGTTGTCCAGAGTTATATCCTCTTGTTGGTTTAATCCCCTTTTTCATTACTCTTACTATGGCCTTGATTTTTAACTCTATTTTGTCAGATATAAGTATTACTACACAAAATTTTATTTTCTTTTCATTTGCAAGAAATATATTTTTTTACATCCCTCATCTTTCATTCTGAGGTGGGTCTGTTGTAGACAGAAAATATATGGGTTTTGTTTCCTTATCCATTTAGCTGCCCCATTTCTTTTGATTGAAGCATTTAAGCCAATTATATTTCAAATAAGTATTGATGGGTATATATTCATTGCCACATTTTCCTTTTAAGTAAGTTTCTCTTGTTTTCTTTTTTTGCCCCTTCTTATTAAAGAAGACTTCAAGGCCGAGACCTGTTTGGCTCAGTGGATAGAGCGTCGGACTCCGGACTGAAGGGTCCAGGGTTCGATTCCGGTCAAGGGCATGTACCTTGGCTGTGGGCACAACCCCAGTAGGGGGCGTGCAGGAGGCAGCTGATCGATGTTTCTCTCTCATCGATGTTTCTGACTTTCTATCCCTCTCCCTTCTGCTCTGTAAAAAATCAATAAAATATATTTAAAAAAAATAAAGAAGACTTCAACATTTTTTTGTAATACTAGTTTGATGGCATCAAATTCTTTTAGCTTTTTCTTGTCTGAGAATCTATTTCTCTTTCAATTTTAAATGATAGTCTTCTGCTGAAATGTCTTGGTGGTAGGTCCTTGCTTTTCATCACTTTAAAAATTTATTCCAATCCTTTCTGGCAGAAGTATTTCTGTTGAGGAACCAGCTAGAAGTCTTATGGGTGGGGTACTCTCTTGTATATAACTACTGCATTTTCCTTACAGCTTTTAAGATTCTCTCTGTATTTAAATTTTATCATTTTAATTATGATGTGTCTTGGTGTTGGCCTCTCTAGGACTCTTTGAGCTTCCCAGACCTATATGTCTTTTTCTTTCATCTGGTTAGGGAAGTTTTCAGTCATTATTTTTTTTCAAATAAGCTCTCAATCCCTTGCTTTCTCCCTTATTTTCCTGGTACCCCTAGAAAGCACATGTTGTTACACTTCATGTTATCCCTAAAGTCCCTGGAACTATCTTTATTTAAAAACAATTTTTTCCCCATTTTGCTATTTTGACTGGGTGTTTTCTGTTACCTGTCTTCCAAATGGGTGATTTGATCCTCTGTCTCATCTAACCCACTGTTTATTCTTTCCAATGTGTTCTTTATTTCAGGTATTGTATTAATTTCTGACTGGTTATTTTTATGGTTTCTATGTTCTTTTTTATTATTTTTCTTTTTGTTGAATTTGTCACTAAGTTCCTTGAGTATCCTTATAACCATTTTTTTAAACTCTCTATTACCTGGTAAATTACCTGCCTCTATTTAACTTAGCTTTTTCTTGAGAATTTGCCTGCTCTTTTATTCAGGTTCTATTTTTGTTTTGTTTTGTTTTATTTTTGTTGTTTTGTTTTAGTCTCCCCATCTTGGCTGGCTTTTTGTACTTTTATATATCAAGTAGAACTGCTCTAACTCCAAGTCTTGGTAGGGTGGACTTACTTAGTAGATGTCCTGTGGGACCCAGTGGCACAGGCTCCTTGATCCCATTACCTGGGTGCACCAGGTATGTCCCTTGTTTGGGTTAAGTTGGCCCTTCTGTTGTAATTGAATCTTGATTGCTATTAGCTTGTTCGTGTGTGTGTGTTTGGTCCACCCTCAGGCTGGCTGACCATGAGGATCAACCCCAAATTCAGTGTACAAGCTGCCCTGCAGGTGCTGACCACATGCAGCAGAATTTACCTCAGCAGGGTCTGGTATCTGCCAAGATTTACCTTGGGCTATGCTACTTGTGAAGCTAATTGTGTCATGCTCTGATATTGTCTTGGTTCTGGGACTCCTGGGAAGTACTCTTAAGCAGGCCAGTCACGCTGCTTGTGACTGGGCCTGGGTAACCTGTTTGGAGATTTAGATGGATTCACAGTTTGTGGCTGTCTCTGCTAGACATGGGTATATGCAGAAAGGGCCAAGCTGTGGATCAACGCCAGCTTTTATCAGCACCAGGCCAGGAGGCAGGTCAGTAAAAAGTCCCAAGGCAACCTGAGGTCAGCCTCCACCTGCCTTCGTGTCAGATGCCTGTTAGGCACACTCACTTAAAGTTCCTCTTGTGATATTCAAGTTGCATGAGGCTGGTTCTCAGTGAATCACCAGGTAATGGGCAAGTAACGTTCTCTAGTTTGATACAAGTTCAAATTTGGTACCAGTGCTGGGTCTGTGGTGACTCAGCAAACGTCCCAGGGTATACCAAGTCTAGCTTCTACCCACCGGGTGCTTTAACACCTTCATCGTGGGCAGAACCTCAGAGGGTCATCAGGGTGAGGCTAGCAGGGTTTATCAGGCCCAAACAGACCAAGTTTTGGCCTGGTGAAGGGAGGGCTCTGCACTATTATGGTGTGTGAGGAAAATGTGGCCCCCATCCCAGAGCCACACATCTCAGCTGTCCCTGGTTCTATTAGGATCCTGATTTCAGTAGAGCGAGACTGCTGGGAGTCAGGAAGATGGGGCTAGACTAGTGGATTTTACATGAAGGGCAGGTGCTAATCAGGCTTTGGGAAATGTGTGTGTGTGTGTGTGGGGTGTACTCCTGCCCCAGAGCCACACAACTCGGGTGTCCCAGGTTCAACCCCCCCCCCCCCCCGGCACCAGGCCAGGGGACCTAAGGCCATGCCCCTCACCCTGGTACCAGGCCAAGGGATGTCATGTGTGACCTCACCAGGCAAGGCTTGACAGGGGACCTCAGGCCATGCCCTTGCCCTAGCACTCCCACCTGGTAGAGTGTGATGGGGACCTCAGGGTGTGCCTCCCATCCCAGTGCTGGACTGGGTGACCTCAGGCCAGGGCTGGGGGACCTGAGGCAAAGCCATCATCTTGGCTCTCCACAGATGTAATTTTTTTAATGGTACATTCAATTTCATGATTTTCATGGAGTTTATTCTTCCTTTTATTTCAAATGCACCCTAGTCAGTCTACCCTTTTGCAATCAATAAAGCCTGATGTAAGAAAATCCCTTGCTAGTCATAACTAATAAAATATGTCTCAAAGCCTGAGTGCTGAATCTCCTAGGAACAATCTTATGTCTCATCCTTATCCAGTGACAGATGTTATTACTTAAATATTAGTGACTGAATAGAAGCGGTTATCTCTTCCTCTGAGCTGGCCTGGTTTAGTGGTTGAGCATTGACCTATGAACCAGGAGGTCGCAGTTAGATTCCCAGTTGGACACATGCCTGGGTTGCAGGCTCAATTCTGAGCCAGTGACATGTAGGAGGCAGCCAATCTATGATTCTCTCTCATCATTGATGTTTCTGTCTCTCTCACCCTCTCAGTACAGAAAATCCTATCTAATAAAGAGGTAATATGCAAGTTCACTGTCACACCATCACAAAGATGGTGGCGCCCACAGAAGAGGCAGGGCTTCCATAACACAATATGGCTGTGCCCACAGCAGAGGCCAAGTTCCCATAACAAGCTATTACAAACAATCAACAGGGACCTGAGGCTGCCTGGTGCTGGGCTGGGGCAGGAAACCTGAGGTTGTGCCACCCCACCCCCAACCAGTGGGGCTTGACAGGGGACCTCAGGCTGCGCCCCCTGCCCTGGCACCAGGCTGGGGGAACTCAGGTCTCACACCCTGCCTAGTAGGACTTGATGGGGGAACTTGGGCCACAACACCCCACCCAGCACCAGGCCAGGGGACCTAAGGCCATGCCCCTCACCCTGGTACCAGGCCAAGGGATGTCATGTGTGACCTCACCAGGCAAGGCTTGACAGGGGACCTCAGGCCATGCTCTTGCCCTAGCACTCCCACCTGGTAGAGTGTGATGGGGACCTCAGGGTGTGCCTCCCATCCCAGTGCTGGACTGGGGGACCTCAGGCCAGGGCTGGGGGACCTGAGGCTGTGCCCCTGCCTATCAAGGCTTAACAGGGGACCTCAGGCTGTGTCCCTACATAGCAGGGCTTGACAGGGTAACTCAGGGCATGGCTCCTTGCCCCAGCCCCGGGGTCAGGGGACCTGAGGTTATTCTGGGGAACCTGAGGCTTCCCCCACTCCAGCCCAGTGGAGCTTGATGGGGAACCTGAGGCTGCACCCCCGACCTGGCACTGGGACAGGGGACCTGAGGCTGTGCCCTCGACCCGGCGGGGCTTGCCAAGGGTGGGGCCGGCCAGCTCTGGATCTCACTCAATGGAGTTGGTGCTAGCTGGGTTAGAGTGCTGTGTGATTTTGAGGTGCTGTGAATGGGTGGGGACTTGACTCTGGTCTCGTGGCATGCCCCAGACTCTGACAAGAGGAAGATTTTCATATACATTTTACTAATTTTCTTTCATCTCTGACACTTCTATTATAGAGAAAGGGCAAATAGCAATATTAAAATATTTTCTCTAATTAATCCCCTTTTAACATGTGAAAATTTCATGCACCGGGCCACTAGTATGTTTATAAAAAAGAAATAGTTATGAGTGACTTCTCTAATCAAGTAGAGAAACTAGCGGTTGTTGGGGGAAGTCTGAAAAGGCTTCTGCTGCTGCAATTGTGAAGTATGAGTTCATGGTGAGATTTATTAAGGTTGTTGAAGCTAACCTACATGACCTTCTAAAAGAAATGACTTCCAATTTACTTTATTTTCTAAATCTTGTTTTAATTTTGTGCATCAGCAAACTTTAACCCAGAAAGCAAATAGTTGTAAAGTCATGTTGACAACAGATAATTCAATAAAGTAAGTAAAGCATAGATTCCCATGCCTGAAAACTCAAGACACTTGACTATAAAACTCCAACCCACTTCACTGTTTTTATGTGCCTTAATTGGGCCCTTCCAATCACTCCCCAAAACCTATGCACTGAACAAACACTGTTATTCCCTCTCCTTGTTTGAAATTCCTTCAACTCTTTCTTTAGGTCCTGCCTAAAATTTTCAGTTGAGGAACTTTTCCCTTATATTCCAAGAAGAATTAGCTTACCCTTCTTTGTTGTATAATTTAGGATTGGATTTAGTTGTGTCTAACTGAACAGTCTATAGCAGGGCTGAAATTGGTAAGGTGCTTTTTGTTTGTTTTTCTTCCGTTTTTATTGTATACAGGAAAGTTTCAGGAGTCGGAGAATATTGACATGGGAAAGCAACATATGTTCTGTAATTATTTGCATGTGGCTTTTGTCGTGGTTGTAATCCAAATGGCCCAAAAGCAGGCATCCCATCACATTCCACGTAGGTGGAAGGAGAAAAGGAAAGAGACAGCCTCAGTAGGTATCTGCTTACATCTCCTTGACCAGAATTGAATAACAAAGCAATCCCTTGCTACAATGGGTCTAGTTAATTGGTTTTAGTCTTAACAATTGGTTTTTGGCTTATAAAAGTAGAAAATAGTAAGGGAGAAGGAATAAGCCTGGTGGTGGGATAACTTAATGTACAGTGTCTGCCACACTGTACTCTCAAAGCACTTTAAATGCAACACTTTTCACAATGTGTCATAATTATGTTCTTGTATGTCTGACTGTATAGGATGTCAGAATCAGAGGGGCAGTGGTGATGTCTCATTTATCTTTGCATCCCAAATATGTAGACTATTATAGAAAGAATTAATAAGCACATGTGGGAATATATTAAGATTTATTTATTTATTTATTTATCTGTATTTATTTACATTTTTTAGGTAACATTGGTTAATAAAATTTATGTAGGTTTTAAAGTGTAAAACTCTATAATGCATCATCTACATATTGCATTGTGTGTTTACCATCAAAATCATATTTCATTGTGTCACCACGTATTTGCCTCCTTTACCTTTTCCTACCTCCTAGTCCTCCTCTCACCTTCTTTCTGGTAACTATCATACTGTTTTCTGTGTCTATAATTTTTAATTGTTTGTTCAATTGTTTTTTCAGTTTTATGTCTTAAATATGCATTTAATAAAATAGAACTAAGTATTATGGGGTACACAAGTTTAACTAGCATATGAAAACCTTACCACCACAAAGAATACGATGTCATGATATTACCTGATTAAAATACTCATGTCCATAGTTGGCAATCCAGATGGTACAGAATTAAACCAAGTAGAAAAATGTATTATAACCACCCCAGACTAGTTGAGCTCTGAGCATATGAATTATATTTCCAGATCAAAAGTAATTGAATATTTATTGGCAATCTGTCTTTGACTCATAGTATAAGTGAAGTGAAGATGCCATTAACATTGTATGCTTTTTAAAATGCCATTTTCCTCAATCTATTCTAGGACTGTTAGGTTTCTTTATTAGAGATATTGAATAAGCTAAAACTATATCCTGAACTTTTCTCATCCAGTAATTTTGAATTCTGGGTCACATCATATCCCACTATTTATCTCAATGAATGTCTATGAGAATTAGTTTTTCTCTGAATGGGAGTTGATTTGACAACCCAAACATATTGATGCCAAATTTTCTATTCAGGTCATTCGTTGTCTCACAAAATCAAGGAATGAATTCGAGGGCAAAAATGGTTAGCAGAAGCAAAGTTTATTGAGAGATATGAGTCCTGGAAAAAGGTACAGCTGGGGTTCCAAAAGCAGGCCAATGTCCAGAGCTTCCATTCCAGGTTGCAGCTGGGGGTAGTTCAGCATCCAAGAAAATGAACATCCATTAGTCCACATGGCCATAATCCACATGAGCACAGGGGAGTGTATCTTCTGCCAGAGGAGAGACAAGAACCCAGTGCACCAGAGAGACAAGCGAATGTGCTTATTGGTCTAGGGGTAGATACATGCTTTACTGGCTTTGGGTTGGTTCTTTCAAAGAATTCTGCCTTAGTAACATTCTTGTGATTGGTTACAAGTCTCACTGCCTTGTGATTAGTTATCTGCAAGCTGCCTGTCTTAGCAATATCCATACATTTTAAAAATATATTTTTATTGATTTCAGAGAGGAAAGGCAAGGGAGAGAGCGATAGAAACATTAATGATGAGAGAAAATCATTGATCGGCTGCCTCCTATTGGTGATTGAGCCTGCAACCTAAGCATGTAACTTTGACTGGAATCGAACCCGGGGCCCTTCAGTCCACAGGCTGATACTATATCCACTGAGCAAAACTGGCTAGGGCCATACATTTTTAAAGCTCACATCTCCTCTGTACTCTTCTTTTTCTACCTGCCTGGGTTGCCTTAGTAACTCCAGCCAGCTGGGTTCCCTGGTTCTACTTCCTCTCCCCATGATCCTGTCCTTGACTCTACCTAGCTCTTCTAACGCCTCAATACCACTTTTTTCAAATAATAGACATCTTAAAGAAGAACCGTTTTTCTGAATGGCTGAATAATTTGAAACTATTATAGATTCAGGGACTTTACATCAATTCTTTTAAATTCACTTAATTATATACATAATGTGTATCTTGCATTTTTAGCAAACACTTTATATTTCTACTAGAGGCCCAGTGCACAAATTTGTGCACTAGTGGGGCCCCTCAGCCTGGCCTGTGCAATCAGGCCAAAACTGGCTCTCTCACATTCTCTGAGAGGTCCCAGATTGTGAGAGAGTGCAGGCCAGGTCAAGGGATCCCACCTGTGCACGATTGGGGCTGGAGAGGGACATGAGAGGTTGGCCGGTCAGGGAGGGACCACGGGAGATCTTCAGGGCATGTCTGGCCTGTCTTACTCAGTCCCAATGGGTTGGAACCCAGCAGCAAACTCACCTACCAGTCTGAGCATCTGCCCGGGAGTGGTCAGTGCATGTCATAGCAACTGGTTGACCAGTTGACTGTTTGCCCCCTGGTGGTCAGTGCACATCATAGCAAGTGGCTAAGTGGCCTCAGCATATTATTAGCATATTACATTTTGATTGTTTGAATGGATGATCGAATGACTAGACACAGCATATTAGGCTTTTAATATATAGGATAATAATCAAATTTGAAGACATCTTCAGAGAAATTCACATCGGTTTACTGTTTGGGTTTGGGTTGTGTTCTACCATCACATTACCTCCAGTTCTTTTGTTTCCTCATCCCCCATCCCTATTGTGGAAAAAAAAAGTATTACATGATGTAGCATGTCTCATTTAATAACTGCTGTTGTCCCCAAATAAAAATAACTTTGTGTTCTTGCTGTTTTAAAAGAAAAAATATATCTGCAGTTTTTGAATGATGATTTGTTTTCCTCAAGTGAAGGTAGTCAATAGTTTGTAACTAATTGCTCTTTTAAATCAGTAATTAAATTAGGCTTGGGAGTGTTATATTAAATCCTTTAATTAATGAAGTATTGCATAATTATAAATAACATTGACATTTCAAGGAAAAAGGATAAATGGAGCTGTACATTATGATATAGGAGGTTTTCTTAATATTTTCCAGTATGTACTGTCTGTATAGAGTTTTAAATAACAATTTGTTCTTTACACATTTTCAGTTTAAAGATGCCTGAACCCATTATCCGCATCCCCTTTTCATTATCAAGTGTCACCACATCTGGTTTTGTCCAAATTAACAAAGTCTTTCTTGCTTTAATCAATTTTCAGTTAATCCTGACAACAGAAAAATAAATAAATAAATAAATAAATAAATAAATAAATAAATAAATAAATAATAAGTAAATAAATAACACAGGGAAGGTATTACTATTAGCATTCAATCATTTACCAAAAAATTATAAAAGTTTATCCACTTAAGCAGTTTGCTCTTACTCATTTACTATTGGCCGATGGTTCACGTTAAATTATTCCCATTTAATTGGAGTATTGAAAGGTGTATTATAGTGTCTTTTTCACCATTTAGAATAAAAATGAGATGTTAATGACTGCATTTGTCAGGAGTTGACCTTTTGTGAAGACTATTTAGAAATGAAAGAGTATGTGCTGTCCTCCAGTAGATAAATCCTTACATGGACATCCCCTTAGTATATTGTTTTACTTTTGTTTAGGTATAAAATAGTGTGTGCCTCCTCCATCTTGCCATCTTCCATCTCCCTCTCTATCTCTCTGTCATACAACATTTCTTCTGTATACAGATAATGGATTTTGTGATGAAAGGAACACTGCACTGTGTATCTGGACGGTTCATTTTTTTTTTTTTTTTTTTTTAATTATTTTTTATTGATTTTTTGCAGTATAATAGTAGTACATGTTTTCCTTTCCCCCTCCCCCTTATCCTCCCCCCAGCCTCCCCCATCCCCCAGCACATATCCCCAGCTTCCCCCCTCCCCGCCCCAGTGTCTTTCATTCATTGGTTATGTTCATATGCATGCATACAAGTCCTTCAGTTGATCTCCCCCCGCATCTGCCTCCCATCCACCCAAGCCTCCCCCTGTAGCTTGACAGCCTGTTCAAGGCCATCCTGCCTCTATATCAATCACTCTCCCCTGTTTCTTTTCTTCACAAATATCTTGCCTCTGCATACTAGAAATAAATGTATAAGAACAAAAAGTGTTTCATTCTCGGTTTCAATGTCCAACTTTTCTGAGTCCCAGTTTCAGTGTCAAATAATTCATTATGTGTATAAGTCAGCAATGGTATCCAGATGGTAGACATATCGTGTCAATGCATGATCCATCCTCTCTGGTTTGGTCCTGGGCTGCCTGCAGACATGCACAGCTGCTGACTGCTAGTATGGCAAGGTGTCGTCAGTGTCCCCCATCTCTGGACCATCCTCATGGCTGGAACAGATCCATCAGTTCCTCACCGTCGCAGGAACCCACATGGTCTTGGAGTTGTTCTCTGAAAACACACAAACACATTCTCGACCAAAAGTTAACAAAGGGATCCTCTATGCAAAATAGACTTGGGATTCTTTTTAATATTTGCCTAAATGATTTTCCTTTGGCTTATTTTGACACCATGTGTGTTTTTTCATGGGTGTCCTGCTATTGTTTTTACAAATGGAATTTACTTTACTGGAGTAAGAATTTTCTAGATGTATTTTACTTACTCAATATTTTTTTTTGTCCCTTTCATGATATTACCCCGCTGTCCCCTCCCCTTTTTTGATTAATGGGGACTTTTGGAAATTTTCTATTGCAGTCTTGATAATTTTAAATTTTAATTTTTGTAGACAAAGTGACTGCTTTAGGTTCTTTGGATGTTAGGCAATTTTACAGAGAGATGAATTACTGATAAATTTTTCAGTTAATGTTTTAGGAAAAGCTTTTTGTCCAGTACACTATAATTTTCTTGAGTATTCTCGTATTTCACTTGGCCAATTTAAATTAATCTGAAAACTTGATTACTATTTTCCTGTCAATTTTAATACTCAAGCAGAAATCTTAGTTTACCCTGTGAATACTAGTGGAAAGGAATATTTGCAATTTTGAGTAGGTCCCGAGCATTCCTGGTAATAGACTGAATTTAGATATAGGGCAGCTATTGCTGGCCGAGTCTCTGTCTGCCACCTGGGTCCCCGTATGAGTTGTGTGTGGGAGGCGAAGCAGCCGTGGGGGTAGGAGACCTCCCTTAGGAGGGTTGAGAATTCAAACCCCTGCAAGGTTTGTGGATGAGGGTCTGTGCCCCACCTCTGTTGACCTTTTAGTTCTCTCCTTTTGGCCCCTCTGCGACTGTGCCTGTCTTAGGTTGTTCCTTCCCTGAGGAATCTTACCCGTCTCTGGCTAACCAGCCATCCTCCGGGGCCAAACAGGGTGATGTGAGGTTCAGTTCTGTCTCCTTTGTAGTCTATGCCCCCCTGTGGCCTCCACTTCCAGTACCTGCCTTGGGGTCCCCTAGCCTGCTGGCGGGGTCCCGTACTGATCACATATCTCGGGGGACCCAGGTTTCTTCTCCAGAGAGGGCCCAGCTCACACCATTGGTCGAGATACAGATCCATGGTGCCAGCTGCCCAAAGGCTTCAGCCACACCTCGAACTGAAAACTCTGGCATCAGCTGTGTGTATTTGGATAGTAACAAGAAGGTCCCTCTTGGCAGAAAGGGCAAGAAGGGCCAATATAGAATGCTCGGATGCCTTCCCAGTGCCTTAATTCCTTCTGAAAGGGATTAATTTCTTTCCTATTCTTTTTTAAGTTGCTGCCCAACATTCAAAGAATTAGTTTGTAAGTTTATTTGGGATAATTGTATAATATGCTGTTGTCAAATATCAAATATTATAATGACATTGTAGAATAATATCATGTAAGGGTATTATGGTGTCATGTGAGGTTAAGCAGGGCCTAGCCTAAGGACTGGTCTCCATAGGATATGACAAGCTCTAGGCCATGTCAATTCAATGTCAGACTAGCTGCCATTTTTTTATAATTTTATATAAACTTTGTCAGGGATGTAAAAACACAAATCACTTACCTCAGTTCAAGAGTCCAAGTATATTGACTTTTCCACTTACTCTCGCCACCTGCCACTTACCCTGAGGTTTGACATTCTGATGGACTTTTCTCAGTCTCTGGATCTATTCTTGTTCATCAGTCTATGTCATTGATTGTATTCCTCAAATGAGTGAGATCATGTGATATTTGTCTTTCTCTGCCTGGCTAATTTCACTTAGCATAATGCTCTCCAAATCCATCCATGTTGTTACAAATGGTAGGAGCTCCTTCTTTTTTTCCGCGGCGTAGTATTCCATTGTGTAAATGTACCATAGTTTTTTGATCCACTCATCTGCTGATGGGCACTTCGGCTGTTTCCAAATCTTAGCTATGGTAAATTGTGCTGCTATGAACATAGGGGTACATATATCCTTTCTAATTCGCCTTTCTAATTTCTTGGGGTATATTCCTAGAAGTGGGATCACTGGGTCGAATGGGAGCTCCATTTTTAGTTTTTTGAGGAATCTCCATACTGTTCTCCACAGTGGCTGTACTAGTCTACAATCCCACCAGCAGTGCACAAGAGTTCCTTTTTCTCCGCATCCTCGCCAGCACTTGTCGTTTGTTGATTTGTTGATGTAAGCCATTCTGATAGGTGTGAGATGGTACCGCATAGTCGTTTTGATTTGCATCTCTCGGATAATTAGTGACTTTGAGCAAGTTTTCATGTGTCTCTGGGCCTTCCTTTTGTCTTCTTTCGTGAAGATTCTATTTAGGTCTGTTGCCCATTTTTTTATTGGATCATTTGTCCTCCTTTTATTGAGTTGGGTGAGTTGCCTGTAGATGCTTGAGATTAAACCTTTATCACTAATAACATTTGCAAATATGTTCTCCCATACAGTGGGTTTTCTTGTTGTTTTGTTGATGGTTTCTTTAGCTGTGCAAAAGCTTTTGATTTTGATGTAGTCCCATTTGTTTATTTTCTCTTTAGCTTCCATTGCCCTCGGAGCAGTATCATCAAAGAAGTTCTTTTGGCATATGTCTGAGATTTTTCTTCCTGTAGATTCCTCTAATATTTTTATGGTTTCCTGTCTTACGTTTAAGTCCTGTATCCATTTTGAGTTTATTTTTGTGTATGGTGTAAGTTGGTGCTCTAGTTTCATTTTTTTGCATGTATCTGTCCAATTTTCCCAACACCATTTATTGAAGAGACTGTCTTGACTCCATTTTATGTTCCTGCCTCCTTTGTCAAATATTAATTGAGCATAGTGGTTTGGGTTGATATCCGGATTCTCTATTCTATTCCATTGATCTATATGTCTGTTCTTGTGCCAGTACCAGGCTGTTTTAAGAACAGTAGCCTTGTAATACAGCTTGAAATCTGGTATGGAAATCCCACCGACTTTGTGCTTCTTTCTCAGGATTGCTGTGGCTATTCGGGGCCTTTTTTTTGTTCCAGATGAATTTTTGGAGAGTTCTTTCTAGGTCTGTGAAATATGCCATTGGTATTTTAATGGGGAGTGCATTAAATTTATAGATTGCTTTGGGTAGTATGGACATTTTAATTATGTTGATTCTCCCAATCCACGAACATGGAATGTTCTTCCACCTGTTTACATCTTCCTCTATCTCTTTTTTCAGTGTCCTGTAGTTTTCCACAAATAGATCTTTTACCTCCTTAGTTAAGTTTATTCCTAGGTATCTTAATTTTTTTGGTGTGATGGTAAATGGGATTGCTTTTTTAGTCTCTCTTTCTGTAGGTTCACTATTAGTGTATAGAAATGCCATAGATTTCTTGGCATTAATTTTGTAGCCTGCTACATTGCTGAACTCATTTATTAAATCTACTAACTTTTTTATGGAGTCTTTCGGGTTTTTTATGTACAATATCATGTCATCTGCAAATAAGGATAGCTTAACTTCTTCTTTTCCAATTTGGATGCCTTTTATTTCTTCTTCTTGTCTAATTGCAATGGCTAATACTTCCAGTACTATGTTGAACAGGAGTGGTGAAAGTGGGCAACCCTGTCTTGTTCCTGTTCTTAGGGGAAATGGTTGTAGTTTTTGCCCATTGAGTATGATGTATGCTGTGGGTTTATCGTATATGGCTTTTATTATGTTGAGGTATGATCCTTCTATTCCTACCTTATTGAGAGTTTTTATTAAGAAAGGATGTTGGATTTTGTCAAATGCTTTTTCTGCATCAATTGATATGACTATGTGATTTTTATCTCTCAATTTGTTTATGTGATGTATCACATTTATTGATTTGCGGATATTGTACCATCCTTGCATTCCTGGAATAAATCCTACTTGGTCGTGGTGTATGATCTTTCTGATGTACTGCTGGATCCGATTTGCTAGAATTTTATTGAGGATTTTGGCATCTATATTCATGAGGGATATTGGCCTGTAATTCTCTTTCATTGTGTCGTCTTTATCTGGTTTTGGTATTAGGGTGATGCTAGCTTCATAGAAGGAGTTTGGAAGTTTTCCATCCTCTTGAATTTTCTGGAATAGTCTGAGGAGTATAGGTTTTAGTTCTTCCTTGAATGTTCGGTAAAACTCCCCTGTGAAGCCGTCTGGCCCTGGGCTTTTGTTTGCTGGAAGCTTTATGATGACTGCTTCAATTTCTTCCACAGTTATTGGTCTATTGAGTTGTTTAGATTCTTCTTGATTGAGTTTTGGGAGGTTATATTTTTCTAGAAACATATCCATTTCCTCCAGGTTGTCCAGTTTGTTGGAGTAGAGTTGTTCATAGTATTTTTTAACAATCCTTTGTATTTCAATGGGGTCTGTTGTTATTTCACCTCTTTCATTTCTGATTTTATTTATTAGGGTCCTCTCTCTTTGCTTCTTGGTGAGTCTGGCTAGAGGTTCATCAATCTTGTTTATCCTTTCAAAGAACCAGCTCTTGGTTTCGTTGATTTTCTGTATTGTTTCTTTGGTCTCTATGTCATTTATTTCTGCTCTGATCTTTACTATTTCCTTCCTTCTGCTTACACTGGGCTTTTCTTGTTGCTTTCTTTCTAACTCTTTGAGTTGTTGGGTTAGATAATTTATTGCCGCTGTTCCTAGTTTTTTGCAGTAGGATTGTAGAGCTATGAACTTCCCTCTCAGAACTGCTTTCACTGTGTCCCATAGATTTTGGATTGTTGTGCTATCATTGTCATTTGTTTTCATGATGTTTTCTATCTCTTCCTTAATCTCTCTAGTAACCCAGTCATAGTTTAATAGCATGCTGTTTAGTCTCCATGTGTTCGATTTCTTTGGATTGTTTCTATTGTAGTTGATTTCCAGCTTTATGCCACTGTGATCTGAGAATATACTTGATATGATTTCTATCTTCTTGAATTTGGAGAGACTTTGCCTATGACCTAATACATGGTCTATCTTTGAGAATGACCCATGGGCACTTGAAAAGAATGTATATTCTGTGGCTTTGGGGTGAAATGATCTGAAGATGTCAATTAATTCCATCTGGTCCAGTGAGTCATTGAGAATTGATGTTTCTTTACTGATTTTTTGTTTAGAGGATCTGTCCAATGGTGATAATGGGGTATTAAAGTCTCCTACTATGATTGTATTGCTGTCTATCTCTCCCTTGATGTCCTCTAGGAGTTTTTGTATATATTTGGGTGCTCCTGTATTGGGTGCGTATATGTTTACAAGAGTTATTTCTTCTTGTTGAATTGCTCCCTTTAGTATTATGAAGTGGCCTTCTTTATCTCTTGTTATGTCCTTCACTTTGAGATCTAATTTGTCAGATATAAGTATGGCTACCCCAGCTTTTTTTTCATTTCCATTCGCCTGAATAACTTTTTTCCAACCTTTCATCCTCAGTCTGTGTGCGTCTTTTTTTCGGAGGTGGGTTTCTTGTAGACAGCAGATACATGGGTTGTGTTTTCTTATCCAGTCTATTACCCTATGTCTTTTGATTGGAGCATTTAACCCGTTTACATTTAAAGTTATTATTGATAGGTGCTTATATGTTGCCATTTTTGTTCTTTGCCCCTGTGATCCTTCTTCGCTTCCTATTTCTTTTTACAGCAGATCCTTTAGCATTTCTTGCATTGCTGGTTTGGTGGTGACGAATTCCCTTAGTCCTTTTTTATCTGTGAAGCTCCTGATTTGACCTTCAATTTTTATTGAGAGCCTTGCTGGGTACAGTATTCTAGGATTCAGACCCTTCCTTTGCATGACTTTGTAGATTTCATTCCACTGCCTTCTGGCCTGATAGGTTTCTGTTGAGAGATCACTTGTTAGTCTGATGGGTGTTCCTTTGTATGTGACTTTTTGTCTCTCTCTGGCAGCTTTTAAGATTCTTACTTTGTCATTGGTGTTTGCCAATTTAATTATAATATGCCTTGGCGTAGGTCTTTTGGGGTTTATTTTGCTTGGGACTCTGTGAGCTTCTTGGATTTGTGTGGGTTTTTCCTTTCCTATACCAGGAAAGTTTTCTGTCATTATTTCTTCCAACAGGTTTTCTATTCCTTGCTCAGTTTCCTGTCCTTCTGGAAGCCCAATTATACGGATGTTGTTTTGTTTCATGTTGTCCCAAAGTTCTCTTAGGCTCTCCTCCTGCTTTTTAATTTTTTTTTCTAGTATCTGCTCTACTTGGTTATTTTTTCCTACCTGGTCTTCTAGCTCACTGATGCGATCCTCTGCTTCTTCTAGTCTACTCTTAATACTTTCTATTGAGTTCTTTACTTCAGCAATGTCACTTTTCATTTCTTCATGGCTCTTCATCATTTCTTCCTGGGTCTTCCTCATTTCCTCTTGGGTCTTACTCATATTATCAAATTTGTCTTCCATTCTTTTCAGCCACCTTATGACCAATTCTCTGAATTCTTTCTCTGACAGGTTGTTAACTTCCATTTCGTTTACCTCCTTTTCTGGCGAGCCTTGCTTTTCTTTCATATGTGGGCTATTTCTTTGTCTTCCCATGGTCTCTCTTCTCTGTGTATGTGGTTATGTAGTTCTCACTCTCCTGTGTTGATTTAAAGGCACAAAATACAACACAACCAGGTGCAACGCACCAGGCACTGAACCGGAATGTAGTCAAAGTAATTGTAATTCCAAATAAAGGTGACTGCCAGAGAAAGGCAAATTTGGTGATAGGTGGGAAAAAAGAAAGAGAACCTCCCCCAGACCCACACAGACACTCACACACCCACACTCACACAAAAAAGAAAGAGACCCCCCCCAAACACATACACTCACAAAAAAGAAAGACAGGAATGCCAAAATGATAATGGGAAAAGGGGGAGAAGAAAAAAAGAAATAAAAGGAGTAAATTATAAATGTGGGGTGAAAACTCCTATAGGATAGCCCCTAGTCCGAACCAAAACCTGCAACAAGTACTTGGAGATTGATACAAATTACATACAACTACTAATATCAAGAGAGGTGAGGAAACACAGAAGCAAAAATCTATCTCAAAAACAATGCAGATGAGGACAACAAAACAAGAAACAACACCAAAAATAAAAATAACCCCCCCTACAAGACAAACCAAAATAACAGAATAAGCAAATCAATCTCATAAACCTGCTTAAAAAATCAATATAATCAACAGTCAAGTAAACAACAACAACAGGACAGGGCTAAAAACACTTTAAGATAGTGAAGTCAGAGAAGCTAGAGGTATATATGCACTTGGATTAGGTGGTTAGAGATTAGATATATCAGTGGGGTGAAATTTTAACAGGGGGTAAGGGGAAAGAATTAGGTAAATCTAAAGCGGGAAAAGTGTAAGGGAAACAAGGCACTAAATAGGGAAAGGTTAGCCAGAGAGTGGTGGTATAAAGGTGAAGTTGAGGTAGAGTAAAAGATACTAAAGTGTAGATGAAAATAGACTGTATTCCCAAGGTCGAAGAAAAGATATAATCAATTCCCTGTCACATAAGAGTCAATTTGTGATTTGGCCCCTGGGTGGCAGTGTTTCTAGATTGACTTCTGGGTCTATTGGTCCTCTCTATCCTGAAGTAAACAATACTGCCTCTCTAATGGTGACTGCTGTTTTAGCAGCCAGAACCCTCCCAAAATCTTCCGGGCTTCCCCCCTCTGTCAGGTCCAAACTGATTGCTCTCCAGGGATCAACTCTGCCACCAGCTCCAAGGGCCCTCTCCCAAGTTCACCAGCTTCAACAGCCACAGATTCTATTTCAGGTGCAGCTCTCCAGGTTTTGAGTTCCGAGGTGCAGATCTCCCAGACTGCCAGCCCCCTCAGTTTCGCGCCCAAAGTACCCCCAGGGAAATCTGACCTTTCCTTGCTGGAGTTTAGAGCTCCCTGGGCTCTGCGCGCCACCTGGTCGCCTGTGTTCCGGGAGCCCCAGAGGTCCCGCCGGTACCGCGAACGGCAGCTGTATGTTTTCCGGCTCCTCTCATTCAAGATGTCCTGGTCCGCCTCCGCGCGCCTCCTCGCGCAGTTGGCTCAGGGAGAGAACCCAGCAGTACTGGGGCCGCTCAGGCTGGGGAGGCCAGCGCAGCAGTCCTCTATCTTCTCCTGGAGCACAGCTGTCCCCCTAGTCTCCGACAAATGCTCCCTGCGCGACTCTCAGCTGCTCCCTCCCTCCACCCTGTGAGCAGACTCAGATCGAATCCCTCCGTTCCGCCGCCATTTTTTCTCTATTGGACGGTTCATTTTTAATGTAAACTTTATCCTCATTTTGGAACTTCATAAAAGTCATCTGGACTTTTGATTTTTCTGTTTCTTCATTAGTAAAATAAAAGGATTATGTTCATTTTATTTCTGAAACTAAAATGTCAGCCACACTTGAGTAAGAATTTAATCTGACATTTACTGGCATAGCCCAACACCTGACAGTGCTTTTTATGTAGAAGGTTCTCAATAAATATTTATTGAATTAACTAATTCTATTTACTCAAACTCAAACCTTAGGCAGTGAACTCTTTGTAACTGGCCTTGAGCATCTGAGGAGAGCTTAACTGAAGAGGCAGTAGAGGAGCTAGTTCTTGATGGCTCAGCAAAAAATTGGCAAAAGAATGGGCTGAGGGAGGCATTACAAGATGAAAAAATACTCAAAGCAAATTTGGAAGTTCTGTAAAATATTAGGAATGTTGAGGAGGGTGAAGATGTGTTACGGATTTGGCATATGCATTTGGCTAGGTATTTGTAATATTGGAAAGGTGGACTTTGAAGGATTGCCAGTTCTGATATTTGAAAGTTTTGTGGTATTAAAAATATCCAGTAACCTGGAAATTTAATGGAGAAATGTAAGAGCTTATTAGAAGAGGCCTGATGCACAAAATTTATGCAAGAGTAGGCCTCCCTTCTCCCAGCTTCTGGCACCAGCTTCCCTCTGACACCCGGGACCTGGACTTCCCTTACAGCCCCGGCTTCATCTGGAAGGTTGCCCAAATTAACAAAGGTCATCTGGTCTAATTAGCATATTATGCTTTTATTATTATAGATATTTATATACATTTGCTCTTTAAAGAAATTGGAAAGCAATTGAACAGTTTGAATAGAGATTTATTCTTTTTTAAAATATATATTTTATTGATTTTTTTACAGAGAGGAAGGGAGAGGGATAGAAAGTCAGAAACATTGATCAGGTGCCTCTTGCACGCCCCCTACTGCGGATGTGCCTGCAGCCAAGGTACATGCACTTGACCGGAATCGAACCTGGGACCTTTCAGTCCGCAGTCCGATGCTCTATCCTCTGAGCCAAACCGGTTTCGGCTGAATAGAGATTTGTTCTTTTTACTTTATTACAAGTTAAAGCTAGTGATGTAAGTATTATTCTCCAAAATTAATGCTGGTTTATGAAAAATGGTTTTCATAAACTCACTTTTCCCTAAACTCACTTTTTTTTGCCAGTTTCCTTTAGAATCATCACAAACTAGTGTGTATACATACTGATATACTCAAACTTTAAAACCAAAATACTCAGAAAAACTTCACTATAGCTTTTTCACACCAGACTATTTAGAAAGGATTTTTCCTTCTTTAGAATCCAAGAAATTATTTTTTTAGCATCTACGAATAATAAGCAATGGATGCAATTATACAACAAAAGAAGAACAAATGCACAGAAAGCCTTAGAACATGACATAGAAAGCCTGATTAAGATATTTGCTGAATCATTGTCTAGCTGAAAAGATAGGATATTTGTCAAAACGGGTGAGTTTACCGAAGCAGTGTGAGAACAGGTGGTCCAGAGGAGGAGTATAATGAGCTTGCCAAGGGAATCAGGTGCAATATATTTGCAGCAGCTGCTGGGCTACAAGAAACCTTGAGGTGTCCACTGGAGATGCTGAGCCAATTTATCTACTAGCATCATTGCCAGGAATATGCTAGGAACCTGAGAAGCCAGCATGTACAACAAGAACATAAAATATCCCAGAGTCACTGTGGAGAATATGTGATTCCAACATCTTAAAGGAGAAGACAAAACCTGAGGTAAGTTCACAGTTGTATTTCTCTTTCAATAAATAAACTTTTTGGCTCTCAGTTGAAGGCAGAGTACAGATTAATGTGCAGATGTGTAAAAGAAGGAAAGAAAAGAGCCTTAGGTGTTAGGAGCTTACAATCTAGGGAACATGATATGTGCATATGTGATATGTTCATAATATTGTGAAAAGGCATATAAAAGAATCAAAATAAATGTGAAAAACAAGTGCTGCATTTTAAAATTACATTGGTCATAGTGAATAAAATAGATGGGCAAAGCTTAATACAGGATGCTGCATCTGACCAGAGTTCTGAAAGCTGAGAATATCTGGACCAGAAGGACAGAGATCTTGTGTGTGTCTCCCCCCTCTCCTCTGCCATTGCAGACATCACTATTAGTCATGCTCCACTGAACCGGGAAGTAGTAGTAATCAATCTCAATAGTGATGACAAAGAGACTCTAAGTTTCATCATAGATACTAAGGTTGATAAAATGTTTACAATTTCTGATTTTCATAGATAAATTTAAAAAGGGGCATTTCAGGCATAGGTAGAACATGTTTAAAAGATTGGCCTTTGGACTCGTATTCTAGAAAAAATAAAAAGTCAAGATTTATAATGAGTGATAGGGGAAGGGACTTTGGGTAGTTATAGTGTGGCCTAATAA
This sequence comes from Antrozous pallidus, assembly GCA_027563665.1. Taxonomy (NCBI): domain Eukaryota; kingdom Metazoa; phylum Chordata; class Mammalia; order Chiroptera; family Vespertilionidae; genus Antrozous; species Antrozous pallidus. The sequence goes on from CM050519.1 coordinate 25,281,884, forward strand.
TAATGGATCATAGGTACCAGTTTAGGATATTAGTCTCAGTTAGTGAGAATCAGTGAGTGTTTTTAAACCATGTTATCTCTATCTATCTATCATCTATCTATCTAAAACAGATAAATATGCTCATTATCCGGGATGCCATAATGAGTCTACCAGAGAGGAGGAGGTTGCATGCGTAGTGTCAGGGGCGGGGCAGTAGTGGCTGCAGGTGCTTCAAGGGCCAGAGAAGGAGGCAGGGCTGGACCAGCAGCAGCAGCAGCAGCAGCAGCAGCAGCGGCTGCTGCAGGACCCGGGGAGCGAGGCAGGGCCGGACTGGCGACTCGAGTGTGGGTGGAGCAGTACGATTTTGAATAGCGCACGGGGCTCCTAGTTGAGGTATAATCGACATACAAAAAGCTGTACATATTTAGTCTATACAACTTGATGAGTTTGGCGATAAGTACATACTCATGGAACCATAATTTATGCTATAAATACCCATTATCTCCAAAAGGTTCCTCCCACTTTCTTTATTTATAATGATAGTAATTATTATTTCTTTTGTGTGTGTGATAAAAACATTTATCATGCAATTTATCCTTTAGTAAAATGTTAAGTATACAATGGATTATTGTAGGCATTATGCTATACAGTAGCTAGAATGTGTTCGTCTTGCATAACCAAAACTTTGAATACTTTAATACTTTTCGTTTTTCCCTCCTACCTCTGGTGACCTTTGTTCTACTTTGTGCTTCTATAAGTTTGACTATTGTAGATTTCTCATTTAAGTGATACGATGTAGTATTTGTCCTGTGTCTGGCTTATTTCACATAGCATAGTATTTTTCAGGTTCATCCATGTTGTTGTAACCAGTGGGTGTTTTTAGGCAAGGTCATGACAAGATAATGGAAGTAATGTTAGATTCTTACATAAAATTGATGAATTTCCGTGAGTATTTGTCTTTCTTTTAGAACTCAGCACCTAAAACACTTCCCAATAATTTTAGAACCTTTTAGCTTATATGGCAGAGCTCATTTTTCACTATAGAATGCCCAAATGCTCACTGTTCCAGGGCTCTTTGCAGCTAGGGAATGGGCACAACTTCTGGAGGGCTGCCTCTGAGGAAGTCCGGTCCACCCTGGATTCAGTCTGAGGATGGGCGGCAGTCGGTAGGATCAGCAGCACCATCAGCAGTTGGAGCACTACTACTTCCTATTTCCAGAGAAGGCAGAAGCAGCAGTATGCCAAGAACAGGGAAAGTGAAATTGGCAGAGCAAGCAGTAGTGCCTGTGCCTAACCCAGCCAAGACCAACAGCTATCCTTGCAAGGTTACGCTGCAGCTCTTGGCTGTTTAGCTTCCCACCCCAGTTTTAGGCTCTCCAAGTTATATTTTGACTCCTCATCTCAACAAATGCCATTTTTGTGTTTGTTGACCAGACTTGGTTTCTGTTGCTTGCAGATATGATCTCAGGCCATTCTGGTGAGGAGAGTGTTAAAATAATTTTGCCATATGTAGGTGAGCCCATGAGCAAGTGTGGTAGGACAAATAATTTTCAAGCATAAATGGCAAGATGAGGTGTCTGATTGAAAAATAAAGTGTGGGAAGATTTTTAAGTGCTGGGTGAGTTAGTGAAAAATACTGGATTACATTATTGGGGAGTTTAATCAGTGGGATGTGATGAATTTGTGTATGGTTTTCTTTGAGATTAGGCCATTTCTGCTTGCTACTTGGCACTGATTTAAATTAGGTTCCTCTCTCACAGAGACAGGGAGATAGGGGTGCTATCATTCTTGATTTAAAAAGAATGGCTCTTAAGTCCTAAAGAAAGACCTTCTTGGATAGTAACCCTGGCAAGAAGTTTTTAAAAAGATTTACATTTCCAATGGACAGAGAAAGAATTTATAATTACAAGTTTTTCTAAAGTAAATGCTCTAATAAAAGGGGCAGAAAGTCAGGAAAAGCTTGTCTCAAGTTTAGTCAAGCTAATCAATTTCTCATTCAATCCCAGGAGGAAGAAGGGAAAACAGGGAAAATGGAAGTTAATTCTTATTAGATTGATGAAATATATTTACAGAGTCAGAAATAGTTTTGTTGCATAAAATATAGTACTCCTTGCTCACCTGGTCTGGCTATTGAGATTCATAGTACACATCAAAAGATTATTTTTCCCATTTACATACTTCTTAGAGAAACTTTAAAAGACTGCTTATAGCTCTCCCAAACTACCACCAGAGTCACAAACTAATAATCACTAATACTAAAGTTTATGAGGTTTGTTTTTTATTGAAATCAATCTATATATGGTATAGATAGATTATCTTTGTTTTGTCTTTATGTGTAGGAAAATCAGGAAATAGAACAGTAAGTGACTGTAAATACAATAACCAAGTTTAAACAAGACAAATTTTAATAATTATGAATGTGTATAAGAGAGAATGCAGCATCCACGTTTAAATTATGAATTTTAAATTGGTGTGACTATATCATATAGGACAATTACTGTACATACATGTAAATGGAATATATATTTAGGTGTATTAGAATATCAGTATCAAAAAAGATTTAAGAAATTACAACATGACAGATGAGTAAAACATGAATAAATGATAATAAAATTTCTCCTAAATTATATTTATTTTATATTTCCTAAATTTATTTTCAATTTGATTAATTCTAATGTTAATTTCTATGGTCAACTCCAATGTTAGTAGAACCATACATTTATATTTTACTCTAGTACTTTCATCAGAAGTTGAACTAATTTAAATTATGTGTTTAAATTTATATTTTATTAAATAACCAAAAGGAAAAAAAGTAGAATTAAATAAACTGATTAGATGTCATCTAACATAATGAAAGATAATTTTAATTGGACACAAGCTTCTTTAATTATTTTTCATCTTAGCTCTTTAATCTGAGGTATTTATTTTTCCATAAAGAATTACAATCTGTTAACAAAAAACCAGAAAATGAAATAACATTTTCAGATAAACTTAAAGATATCAGAAGAAAAGGAAATAAAATATTCATGGAATATATACAATGAATTTTAGTTTCAGTGAGTGCATTTCTATTTTTATATGTGATTTTAAATGGCCTATTGTCCTTGTCTGTTTCAACCCCTTCTTATTCTCTTATTGAATTACTGATGGGTAAGAAGAAGCTTTACAAAACACACACACACACACAAAACCCCTCCTTTTTTTTTTTTTTATTCTGTAGTAAACTTATGCTCAAAAAAGAAAAAAAGGGTTTATTTACATTTTTTTATGCTAGATGTCCTTGGTTAGTGCATGGAGTAATGGAGTGTTTATATTCAAGTGAAGCTTTATTTATGCAGTAAATGGTTATTAAAGTTGCATAGAAGTTTTGAGATATCAAATGGGTGTAGGAGGGGCCGTGTATACATTGGTTTCCAGTCTCAGAAAAATTCCACTTTGTTTTGGTCACCTGTGACTTGGCAAGGATCAAAGTTCCACCTTCACTCTTTCATTCCTTTAATTACCTTCTGTTTCTGAGTTTGCAGCAATCTTCTGTTTGGAAAAACGGAAAAAAAATGTACTTCTACATAAATGATAACCTATAGAAAGAGTTTGTTTATATCTGTCTTTCTACTTATTGTGGATGTCCCTGAGAGAACTGAAAACAAATCGATTTTTCTATTGAGAATTCACTTACTGTTTTGAATATGGGATATGAATTTTGTAAAGTAAATAGGAAGATACAGGAAGTAAACATTGTTTCACCTTATAATATTCATCTTTTTACAGAAAAGTGTTGCTATAATTCACATCCTATCTAATAAAAGAGTAATATGCAAATTCACTGTAGCTCCAATCAAGCCATGCCCACAACCATGCCCACCAGCCAATCAGGAGCAAATTATGCAAATAAACCCCAACCAAGATGGCTGCAGCCACTGAGAGCAGGAGGGAGGGTTCGGTTTCCCCGGCAATGGAGGAAGCTAAGCTTTCCGCCTGCCATTGCTGGCATAGGCCTCCGCTCAATGCTATAAAGTTTCAATTATAGAGATCTATCTCAACAGAAATGGCGGCAGCCTCGGAGCTGGAGAGAGCAGAGGCTAGGGTTGCCCAGGTAATGGAGGAAGCCACGTTTCTGCAGCCCTGGCCAGCCTGGGCCTCCACTCTAGGCTACAAAGTTTCAATTGTAGAACATAAATTAATCCCAGACACCAGGGCCTCCACTTGGGTCGCTGGGGGGTGTGGCCAGCCTGCAAACCACCACAGGCCCCTCGCCCAGGCTGCCCCACACTCCAAGGAAACCCCCATCCTTCAGGCAAACCAGCCAGCCCCCACACATGCATCAGGCCTCTATTTTATCTAATAAAAGAGTAATATGCAGATTTATCATCACTCCAACACATAAGATGGCTTCCCCCATGTGGTCAAAGATCCTGCCACCATGTGGACACAAGATGGCCACCACAAAATGGTCAGCAGGGGAGGGCGATTGGGAGGTTCCAGGCCTGCAAGAGAGGGCAGTTGTGGGCAATCAGGCCAGCAGGGGAGGGTAGCTGGGAGGGACTAGGCCTGCAAGGGAGGGCAGTTGGAGGTGATCAAGCCTGCAGGTGAGGGCAGTTAGGGGTGACCAGGCCAGCAGAGGAGGGAAATTGGGGGCAAACAGGCTGGCAGGGGAGCAGTTAGACATCAATTAGGCTGGCAGGGGAGTGGTTAGGGGTGATCAGGCTGGCAGGTAGAAGTGGTTAGGGGCAGTCAGGGAGGCAGGCAGGTGAGCAGTTGGAAACCAGCAGTCCTGGATTGTGAGAAGGATGTCCAACTGACCGTTTAGGCCTGATCCTACCAGGATTGGGCCTAAACAGGGAGTTGGATATCCCTTGAGGAGTCCCAGATTGGAGAGGGTGCAGGCTGGGCTCAGGGACACCCCTCCCCCTGCACCCCCATGCATGAATTTCATGCACCAGTCCTCTAGTTATAAAGAAACTGAAGTCTAGTGAAATCTGGAATTTGACCAAGATAGAGCAGGATGAGGTCTGATTTTTAAGTCCATAAATTTTATCTGACAATAAGCGACCTCCTATAATGATAACAGTTCACATTTATTAAGCACTTAGGATGTGCCATAAATTCGTATCAAAGTTTTATTTTTTCTTTAAATATATTTTTATTGATTTCTGAGAAAATGAGAGAAAGAGAGAGAGAAACATTAATGATGAGAGAGAATCATTGATCAGCTGCCTCCTGCACACCCCATAATAGGGATCAAGCCCACAACCAAGCATGTGCCCTGACTGGGAATTGAACCATGACCATCTAGTTCATATGTCAATACTCAACCACTGAATTGCACTGACTGGGCTCATCTTAACGTTTTAAAAGTATCAATGCTCTCCAACCAGTCCTCTAGATGAGTACTTTGGAATTACGGTTCATTGAAATGAGAAAGAGCTGACATCATGAGGTCTCAATGAAAAAAATATTTAAAGGATGTATAAGATTTGGGTTTAACATTGTGATAAGTTTCAATTATAGAAGATAAATAAATTCCAATAAAAATGGCAGCAACCATGGAGCTGGAGAGAGCAGAGGCTAGGGTTGCCCCAGGTGATGGAGGAAGCCAAGCTTTTTACCTGCCCTGGATGGCCTAGGCCTCCACTTAAAGCTACAAAGTTTCAATTGTAGAAGATAAATAAATTCCAGATACCAGGGCCTCCTCTTGAGTTGCTGAGGAGGTGTGGCCAGTCTGCAAACCACCAAAGGCCCCTCATCCAGGCCATGTCACACCCCAGGGGAACTCCCACCCTGATCCAGGACACCCTTCAGGGCAAACCAGCTGGCCCCTACCCAGGCACCAGGCCTCTATCCTATCTAATAAAAGAGTAATATGCACTCCAACACACAAGATGGCTGCCCCCATGTGGTCATAGATCCTGTCCCATGTGGACACAAGATGGCCACCACAAGATGGCCAGCAAGGCAGGGCAGTTAAGAGGGACGAAGTCTGCAAGAAAAGGCAGTTGTGGATGATCAGGCCAGCAGGGGAGGACAGGTAGGGGTGACCAGGCTGATAGACGAGAGAAGTTGGGGACGACTGGGTCTGCAGAGAAAGGCAGTTGCGGGGGACTCAGCCCTTCAGGGAACAGCAGTTGGGAGGAACCAGGCCTGCAGGGGAGAGCAGTTGGGGGTAACCAGGCCTGTAGGGAAGGGCAGTTAGAGGTGATCAGGCCTGCAGTGTATGACTATAGGGGAGGGCAGTTGGAAGGGGCCAAGTCTGCAAGGGAGGGCAGTTAAGGGTGACCAGGCCAGCAGAGTAGGGAAGTTGGTGGCAAACAGGCTGGCAGGGGAGTGGTTAAAGGGTGACCAGGCTGGCAGGCAGAAGTGGTTAGGGGCAATCAGGAAGGCAGGCTGGTGAGAAGTTGGGAGGGATGTCTCAGATTGGATAGAGTGCAGGCTGGGCTGAGGGACAACCCTACCCCCATGCACGAATTTTGTGCACCAGGCCTCTAGTTGTACTGTAAACAGTGATCAAAAAGAAAATGATTAGTAGTAGCCCTTGAAATAAGTTTTAGAGTCAGGAGCTTAGGTTATAAATCCCAGGCAATATATCTGCTGTGTCTGGAAAAGAATCACTGTGGCCTTAATTATTATAGTAAAACTAGAGGCCCGGTGCATGAAATTCATGCACGGTGGGGTCCCTAGGCTTGGCTGGTGATCAGGGCTGATCAAGGCTGGGCCAACTGGGACCCACCAGCTGAGAGGGGGGGCAGAGGGACACAGTGTGGGAGGTTGGACACTGGCCCTGAGGAAGGAGCTGACCCTCAGCTCAGACCCTCTGGGAAAGAGGCTATGTCTGCCTCCACCCACCCTTGATTCCCTGTCCCAGGCCAGGGCCAGGCCCTAATCAAATGATTAAGGCCTCCCAGCTGGGTGGAGGAATTGTGTGACGTTGGCCATCTAGGGGAGATTGGCTGTGGGAGCGCACTGATCATCAGGGTGTAGCTCCTGCATTGGTTGGTCAGTGTGTGTCATAGCAACTGGTTGTTCCAGTCATTCTGGTAGCTTAGACTTTTATAGAGAGACTAGCGGCCCAGTGAATGAAATTCGTGCACTGGGGGGTGGGTGATTCCTCAGCCCAACCTGCCCCCTCATACATACTGGAGCCCTCAAGGGATGTCCTACTAACCACTCACCCAGGCCTGCTCAAGGCCTAAAGCCTCTGGCTGAGGCTTTAGGCCTTGGCATCCGGCCATTGCTCTGAAATGGGGCCAATGGCTGGCTCCATGTCAGCCAAGCCCCCCCATGTCCCCCCTGGCCTGGACCTTTGCCCTGACCAGCTACCTTGACCCCACCCCCCCCATGGCCCTAGCCACCTTGGCCCTGCCCTGTGGGCCACTTCAGCTCTGCCCCCCCGCTCCCTGGGCCACCTAAGCCCTACCCCCAGTGTCCTGCACCACCTCAGCCTTGCCCCCACAGCCCCGAATGCCTCGGCCCCAGCCCTGGCTGTTTTGGCCCTGCCACCCACAACCTGGGCCAACTCAGCCCCTCCCCCCGCTCCTGATTGGCTGGTGGGTGTGGCTGCTGGGCGTGGCTTGTGGGTATAGCAAAGGTATGGTCAATTTGCATATTACTCTTTTATTAGATAGAATAGATAGATAGCGAGGAAAAATTCTTTAATATCTATAAATGTGTTAAATTATAGTGCATTGGTAAAATGCAACACTTTTTATCCAGTTAAAAATGGTATTATAGATAAATATCCATTGACATTGAGAGATGTTTATGATGTATACGTAAGTGTAAATTTCTGGTTACTAAACAGAATATTGCCATTCAATGTATATGAATAGAAAAAAATGTGTGGAAATGAATTTATGAAAGTGTTAACCTCTCTAAGAAGTTTGCATGTGGGAGATTTTAAATTTATTTTTTCTTTTGACTTATCTCTAGGTTCTCATGTTTTTGAAGTCAAAAGTATTGCTTTTGTAACAAGTAAAAGTAAGATAAGAAAGTGTTTCTTTGTATAATAGAATCATGGTTGATTTCTATTGTTTTGAATACATTTTGTGAGTTTTAAAATATCCTAAAATAAACTATTATCTACTAAAAATAAGAACATAGAAATAAGTTAACATTGAAAATGTCTCTGTTTTTATAAAAATATAACATTACAAAGCTAATTAAGTTTACAAATGACTGACAATTAAAATGCAAAGCAGTATATATAATGAAGTGTATTTCATTATAGCTTTAAATTAAGTTTTAGCAGTTAGATGACTCTTGACTCTGATTACTCTTCATTTTTAACTGTTTTAGGGAGGAAGGAAAGCTCTTATATTTCTATAACTTTTTATTTTAAAATATGTTATAATGACATTTTGAAATTTGATTAAATTCACAATTAATGTTTGTTTCTTCCACAATTATGTGACCATATTATCTGAAAATAATAAAAAAATTTCCTTCTTCTCAACACATAAAACTCTTTTATGGCAATTGCTTTCTAAATTTTAATAATTAAAAAAATAGAATTACTAGTTAGACTATTTTCCTATTCATGTTCTCAAAAGAAATTCTATAACAATTTCCTCTTTAGTTGTTTAGGTCATTTGCTAACTCACTTAACATATAGTCTAACTGCATTGTATAGGTACTTATCTTAAAACATGCTAAAAAAGTTATTATATATTTTATCTTAATACTTTAAACAACTAGCTGATACCAAATTTTATAAATATTTTGGGAATTAATAATATTATTTCACCAAATATAATTCTACAATTGACTCAATACACATTCCCCAAATACATATGACTTAAATATAATACATTATTTTATAGTAGGAATGGACTTAATCTGAATTATGTGCCAATTTTTACTTAAAATTTTTGTGTCTTTGTATATGAATTTGTGGAAGTTTGCTTTTTGTAGTTTCATTACCTGATTTACATATTAGATTTATGCTGGGTTTATTCAAGAAGTTGGGGGTTCCATATTATTTTGTTAAGAACTGCAAAGGTCCTGAGATTTTTACCTTGCAAGCTAACAAGTTAGCTTGCCACAGTTTCAGAAATTCTTGCAGAAGACTGGAGATTCCTAGGTTGGTCACAAAATATAATGTATGACAGCAATAGCAGTAGCTAGGGAGACATTATTGTTTTGTTTCCCTGAGTCCCAGTTCCCACGGGCCTGGTGATGCCTATACACACAGTGGGTATGTAACAAAAGAACCTTGAGTATAGGAAGCCTAATTTTATATGGGGACCTTCTAACAATGATGTAAGAACTAACTGCTCCAGAGAGACAACTTATTTTTATTATATTGGACAGTAAATAATACATTTCCAGTAGTAGATAGTATCTCTGTCTTCCAAAACTGTTTGCTATACAAACAACTTTGGAAAGATGGTCTTAAACAAATTAGGTGTCACAGAATAATTTCAACTTTTCCACTGATTATAAATATTACTTTCATGGTTTTAAAATCATGTTCATTCTTATACTCCTGCACTATCATGTAAAGTAAAGACTGCATAAATTTACTCTCTTTCTCTCTCTCTCTCTCTCTCTCTCTCTCTCTCTCTCTCTCTCTCTCTCTCTCTCTCTCTCTCCTTCCCTCTCTTTCTTCCTCTCTCCCTAGGAATAAATCTTAGAATTTGAATCCACTTTTAAAAATTGACTTAAAATCTATACATATTTTATTATAGATATTTTATTGTTTGACAGTTTTTATATTGCATTCTCCATTCTTGAGCTTAAACTTGCTTCATCTTATATTTACCTGTATAATATTTTATAAATTATTAAAGTATAGTTGGCATACAATATTTATTTCAGTGTTTAATTGAAACATAGTGATAAACTTTAAATGTTTGCAATAATAAAAATCATTCATTTATCCATGTGAAGTCCCCTCTTCTTAACATAATTTTAACTGTTCTTTCATGTAATCTTCCACTACATTTTACTGTTAAGTTGTGGTACTCTGATGTGTCATTTTGAAATAATTAAAGTTTTTATAGTAGTACAATTAATTCTGCATGAGAGTGCCTAGATTCTTTCCCATAGAGCTCTTATAAGGACACTTACATTATAGATAATTAATATCAAAATTATAATCATTCTCTATTACCCTTTTAATCAACAGTATCCATATTACAAGAAAACTAAGACTAAATTTTGAAGTTAAAATATTCAGTTTAATCAGGGGTGGTGGAGCTATACATTGTCATAGACTTAACTAGATGTGGAATTAAAATTAACATAAAATTAACTATTGAAAAGATAAAAATATTTTAATTTGAACATTTCATAAATCCATGTGAACTTCAGTACTTCTCTCCTTCATACACATCTAGCAAAATTTAAGAAATTAAATCACAAGGACAACTAAAATGTCAGTCTAAATCATTATAAATAAAAAATTTTCTCAGTGACAGTAAAATCATGAATAATATTTGGATTTTAATTGATATAAAGCTTTGTTCTTTGCAAATAAACATTAACTAGATGATTATAGGTTCTCTGATAAATTGTTTACATGTATTTATGTTAAAATTGTTATTCAGAATGCAGTGGAAGCTCCTTTGAAATTCCTCTTCAGTAGAATTTCTTTATAAGTTATTATAAGTGATTTTAAAAGATGTTTCTGGCCACTGGTAAGGTGGGTGGTTTGGTTGGGGAAGAATTTGAAGGGAAGGAAACACATTAGGTCGGCCTAAACAGTCTAGAAGAAATCTTGAGGCTGAAATATTAGTATAGTAGGGAATAATAAAAGTTGATAATAGAGATGGTGAAAAAAGAAATGTTAACAGAACTTGGATACTAATTGATTTGGTATACTAAACCATGATTCCCCGCCCCCCTCACCATGATACTAGAAGGATAACGAAAGTATAAATTGAAATAAGTAAACCAGGATTGAGAGCAGATCAAGTAGGAAGAAGTAATTATTTATTTGGAGGCATGTGCAAAATAATAAATAAAAGTATTTGATGTGATAGCATTAAATAATTAGGGATTGAATATAGAGAAAAAATAAGAAGATCTAAAACTTTCCAAAGTTAGGATAAAATTAAAGAATAGCATATAAAATATTACAGAGGGTGGAATCCTAAAGATTACAGTGGAAACAGAGAAAAGAGGATTGAAAATTAAGGAAATATAATGTGACTTGCTTAGAGGAAGGCTGAATTTCAAATAATTTTAGTGGATGTTTAAGGATTTCATGGAAAATACTGGAATGGCAAAGTGAAGAAGAGAGGAGGATAAGAAAATCAGAGCAACATAATACTGGAAGTCCTAGCCACAGCAATCAGACAAGAAGAAAAAATAAAAGGCATCTAAATTGGAAAAGAGGATATAAACTGTTATTATTCACAGATGACAGGATATTGTACATAGAAAACCCTAAAGACTCCACCAAAAACTACTAGATTTAATAAATTATTTTGTCAATGTAGCAGAATACAAAATTAACATCCAGAAATTGTTGGCATTTTTATATACCAATAATGACCTCTCAGAAAAAGAAACTAGTCCTAGCCATTTTGGCTCAGGGGTTAGAGCATCAGCCCTTAGACTGAAGGGTCATGGATTTATTTCTGGTCAAGATAATGCACCTCGGTTGCAGTCTCAATCCGTAGCCCCATTTGAGGTGCATGAGGGAGAAAATCAATCGATGTGTCTCTCTCACATTGATATTTCTCTCTCTATCTCTCCCCCTCCCTTCCACTCTCTATAAAATTAAAAAATAAATGGAAAAAATATCCTTGGGTGAGGATTAATAAACAAACAAAAAAGAAACACTGAAAAAACAATCCCATTTATCATTGCAACACAAAAATTAAGATACTTAGGAATAAACATAACCAAAGAGGTAAAAGACCTGTACTTGGAAAACTTATGGAATGTGGAAAGAAATAGAAGAAGATATATACAAGTGGAAGAATATGCCATATTCATGGATGGGTAGAATTAACATCATTAAAATGTACATACTACCAAAGTAATTTATAGATTCAATGCAATTCCTATTAAAATACAAATGGCATATTTCACAGGTCTAGAACAAACATTACAAAAATTTATTTATATGGAAACAAACAAACAAACAAACAAAAAAGACTCTGAATAGCAGCAGCAATATTGACAAAGAAGAACAAATTTGGAGGGATCACTATACCATATATCAAGCTATGCTACTAAGCAACTGTAATCAGAACAGCCTGGCATTGGCACAAGAACAGGTATATAGATCAATGGAACAAAATGGATAACCCAGAAATCTACCCAAGCCATTATGCTCAATTAATATTTGACAAGTGAGGCAAGAACATACAATGAAGAAAATATAGTCTCTTCTATATATGGTGATGGGATAATTGTACAGGCACATATAAAAAAAGTAACTACATCACCAACTTACACAAGAATAAACTCAAAATGGATAAAACACTTAAATGTAAATCATAAAACCATTCAAATCCTTAAAGAAAATGTAGGCAGAAAATATCAGAAATCTCACATAGCAAAATTTTCCCTGAGACACACCTAAGGCAAGAGAAACAACAACAACAAAAATAAACAAATGGGACTATATCAAACTAAAAAGCTTCTGCACAGCAAAAGAAACCATCATCAAAATGAAAAGGGAATCCATTGAATGGTAGAATATATTTGCCAATGATAAATCTAATAAGGGGTTAATATCTAAAATACATAAAGTGCTTATACAACTCAACAAAAGGAAGTCAAACAATTCAATCAAAAAAATGGGCAGAGGAAACAAATAGACACCTCTCCAAAGAGGATATACAGAAGGCCAAGAGAGATATGAAAAAAGTCCCAAAGTCACTAATTACCAGAAATATGCAAATTAAAGTGATAAAGAGGTACCACTGCCAGGGTGGCTACCATCAATAAATCAATAAACAATAGGTGCTGGCAAGGATGTGGAGAAAAAGGAAACATTGAACACTTCTTTTGGGAATGTGGACTGCTACAGTCAATATGGCAAACAGTGTGGAATCTCCTCAAAATATTAAACATAGAACTGCCATTTGACTCAGCAATCCCACTTCTGGGACTATATCCTAAAAACACCTAAACACCGATCAGAAAGAATATATGCACGCTTATGTTTATAGCAGCACTGTTTACAATAGCTAAGTTCTGGAAAGAGCCCACGTGCCATCAGTAGATGACTGAATTAAAAAGTAGTGGTACATTTACACAATGGAGTGAGCATTACGTCCAAAATGACTGGAATGACTGGTTGACTGGTGGCTATGACACACACTGACCACCAAGGGGCAGATGCTCAAAGCAGGATCTACCCCCTGGTAGACAGTGTGCTCTCACAGCCAACTGCCTGCAGATGACCAACCTCCCATGGTCCTTCCCCCTGTTCATCCCATGGCCAGCAGGCCCCAATCAGCCCAGCCACAATTGGGACTGGGTGAAATGGCTCTGGTTGAACCTGATCTCTAGCCAGGCCTAGGGACCCCACCTGTGCACAATTTCATGCACCCAGCCTCTAGTACAACTATAAAAAATGATCTCTTACCCTTTGAGACAGCATGGGGGGAGCTGAGAATATTATGCTAAGAGAAATAAGCCATACAAGAAAGACAAATAACACATGATCTCACTTATATGTGGAATCTAATGAAGACAATAAACTGTTGAATAAAATAGAACCAGAGGCATGGAAACATAGAACCTCAGAGTGATAGGGGGAGGAGCGATGAGAAGAGTTTAACCAAAGAACATATATGCATATATGTAGAACCCATGGTCCCAGACAGAAGTGGAGTAATCATGGGGTGAGGAGAGGAAGGAGAAGAGGGAGAAGAGGGAGAAGAGCGGATAATGAGGGAATAAAGGGGACATCTGTAATACTTTCAACAATAAAGATAAACTTAAAAAAATAAAAAGAAAATTGGAGCTAAAGCATTAGAGTACTTTCTTGAAGAGTTTGGAAGAAAAAGACAAAAAGTAAAAGCTATTTAAAATTTACTACTTTTTTACTTTTTTTTTCATTTTTTTCTGGATTGAAGTTAGCATATATCAGCTAGAAAAGACAAGCCCTATGGGGAGGAAGCACTGAAGACCCGCAGAGTAGAGAGTGGGAAGCACAGAGAATGTATAGTATTCAGAGCACAATGAGTCTTAAGAAGGGTTTCAAAAGCAAAGCTTTCTCCAGGTTTAGGTATCCTTTCAAATTAGTCAGAAGTGACTCACAAAATATAGAAGGGACAGAATGAGAAGAGTTGCTGAATGTTTTGTGTGATTTTTTTTTTGTACCTTCAAATTTACTCTCTCTCCTCAGTATTTTCCCTGTTAGGGGAGCGTAGGAAGGGAGGGATGACTTTTATGGATTCTCTCTGTGGGCTGATGGGCAGACTGCAGGTGATGCTGGATGTTGGAAGAAGTACGACCTGGCTCCCTGGTTGCTAGGATGTAGACAGTTGGCTGAATCGCAACGAGGGCCAGCTGTGAGCTGGGTACCCTCCCCAGGCAATTACCTCTCTGAGTCCGGTCACTGCTCACTCCCTTTGTATCTAAGACATTGGGGCTGAGATGGCTCAGCACAGTTGAGAGGTACAGCATGTGCACCAGTCCTCCTGCCTGCATCTCTTCAGAAAAAAATTCCACTATTAATCTTTCTTCAAGTTTCCCCATTTTGAATGTGCCACCTGTTTCATATCAGTATCATAATTGATGAAGAATGTTTTCAAGACTAGAATAAATTAAAGGAGGGGACAACAAATCTGTAGTACTAGAGTAGAGTGAGCCAGAGTATGGGCTCTGGATGAAAAGAATAATTTTGAAAGAGTAGAAGGTTTTGTTTAGGGAAACTTGTCAAAGACCAGTAGGGTTTTTTTGTTTTGTTTTGTTTGTTTGTTTTGTTTGTTTTGTTTTGTTTTCGGCTACAGGTAGGCTTTTCTTCATAAAAATTCTGCCATCTCAACCCACAGGTTGAGAACTGCTAGCAGGGTTGTAAGCAGATATTTACATTACGATTCATAACAGTAGCAAAATTACAGTTATGAAATAGCAATGAAAATAATTTTATGTTTGGGGGTCACCACAACATGAGGAACTGTATTAAAGGGTTGCGACATTAGAAAAGTTGAGAACCAGTGTTTTAGATCCTGGTCTAAATGTGCACGAGGCTCCTAGAGAGTTTAATCATAGTGGTGACATTTTGTTTATTTTCATTTTTTTTAAAAGATACCTCCTGCTGTTTGGGAAGTATAGATTGGAGTTGGGCAACAGCAGAAGCATAGACTACTGGTGCTTTTTATAATAATGATGATACTTCAACATTCACTATTGCAAAGTATGATATTATCTCATGTAACTTCAAAAAAACACACACACCATGTTTCAGGTATTGTTATCATCACAGAGTAGAAATGAAGCTGGAGAGGCACAGATGAAGTAAGCAAGTTGCTCTAGGTCACACAGCTTGCATGTGGTGGAGCCCAAGCACTTTGCATACCACCACGCTGTGCCCATAATTCTGGGATTTATATGCATTAGAGTTAGCTGTAGCCCAATGAGAAATATTAAAATCTGCAAAAAATAATCTTATTATGTGAATACTGGTGTAGGTGAAAAGTGCTAGAGATAGAAAATGGTCACAACTTTTACAGCAAAGAAGGATAACAGTGAATAATCAACACATATTTTTTATGATAGGCTGTTCTCTTACAAAAGTTTTCTGTCTTTATGTAAGGTAGCATTTACATAACTCATGTATCTTTTCCTTGAACCATCTATTTTAAGCTGTATATGGATTCATAATGGTGGATTATTTAGAAAATGTATTAATATGTAAATTGCAGTGATCTCATCTTAAAAGCTTACCGAGTTCAACATAAAAGTTTTCCACATATAAAGATTAAAATGTGTCTTTACTCCAATGATTCATTAGCCAAGCATTTTGCTTTTTAAAGCACTTCCAAAAATAAAACACAGTTTGGATGAGGCTTACAAAGCATCTTATTTTGGTAACATAAATGGTAAGTGGGAGAGGGGTGGTGAATGACTAAGCCAGGTTCATTTAAAGATGACCATATGCAGTTTAGTTATCTCTGGCCAGGAAATATGCCTCCTTACAGGATGAGAATGACTCACAAATAGCTACTCTGAAGCCTGGGGATACATCTAAGCAAGTTAACTAAATAACAAAATCTATCCACTTGTTTTGGCCCTTCTAAACTTAACAATGTAGAGCACAAGTAATTTAGATGTGGTGAGTGGGTACAGTTTTGGAGATGACAAAGAAAAATCTGTTCGAACCCTCTAGTCCCTATCTAGGATAGATGCTGATGAATTTCTCTGAAATATTCTCTGAAGAGATTGACTAAGCTATTCTTTGAAATATAAATGAGGAAAAAATGATTCTCAGATTTTAAATATAAATATACCCCAAGATTGGACATAAAACCGACTTTAATGTACAGAAAAACTAAACCACTTTTTCTATATTTCTATTTATGTAACATTATGTAATTTCCTACAATTGCTGTACTTATTGTATTGACCAAGTACTAGAAATTTATATTGACCTTTAACAGAATGACTTCTAGCAATTTTTCATCCCTCTTGATAGATAGTTCCCATTTCCCTCTGTTTTGCCTTAACTTTAGATAATATGTTATCAAGATTGAAGAACAAGATCTAATATTTCACTCTGTTTGAAAGGTCTAGTACCCATATGACTTCAAAAATCAGATATTATACTTGCTAAATCTGCTTAGTCATGTCTTCCTACATTGCAGATCTATTATCCTGTATTCAGAATATTTTCATGCTTCATATCTTACATTTGTCATCCAGATATACTATCTATCTTTATATTGGATCATTTTTAGCTGTTCTGCATAATTTTCACCTCCTCACTAGTTATTTCTATTGCTTTTTTTTTTGCTCATTATGTTTGTGTCAAATCTTTTCTTATTCATCCACATCTATTCTCCTCACTATTTTTGATTTAACAATATGTTTATAATGGGATTCTTTATTTATACATTTGATCCCTTAACTTTATAGTATGTTTTCATCTCATTCTGATTTTTTAATTTTATAACTTAGTGCTCTTTTATATAATGCTAATTTCTAGGTTCTGCTGTAGCACTTATGATGCTGCTTTAATTTCTTACGATATTTCTTCCCATATTGAGTTCTTTGTCTTCCTTATGCACTTGTCATTTTTTTGCTTTTTCTTCCTTTGTTCATTCTTTCTTTCAAATGTGTTTATAATATGTTTACAGTGTTGCCATGCCAATTCTTTTATTTATCTCTCAGATAAATACAGGCATCTTTGTTTGGATATTTTATTTGCTCTTATGAAATTGAGAGTTGTCCTTTTGATACCCTTTTTATCTGGGACCAGTTTACTACTTTTCTTCTGTTGATTTTCCTGCGGCCTGGGATTTATGGGGCAAAGAAGGAGAACAGATCCAAGGTTGGGATTACCTGAGGACTTTGGTCTTCCTTCTAAAACCTGATTACATTTCTGTTAACAGAATTCACTCCATCCGGACAGAAGTATAATCCCAGCTGGAAAGGATACTTAGTCTTCCATTTCATAGCTTTTACAATATAAGTAGGACATTTTATCTAAATAGATCTGACTGCCACCTTCCCCCACCTCCTGAGGAAATTAGAATGGCTGGAATGAGTTTTGTTTAGTGTTTGGGCCATGGGAATAGGCATGCATGGCTAAGCTATCCTTTCCTCTTGGGCACCAAGGTACTTGTAAGAAACATGAGCTCTGGTCTGCTCTTGAATTCTATTAACTTTTACAAAGGTGGGCCTTCAAATGGGGAGGTCTGCAGTTGCCTGCCCTGGTTGTTAATGCATGACCAAGTCTGTCTAATCCAATGAGTTAATATTATGAGGCTGACTATCTTGCATGTGTATGTATAAACTCCTATGCAGTTTTATCAGTAATAAAGACAATTGTTTGTCTCCATCTATTTATTCCTTTGTCTTGCTTTTTTCACTATTCAAGGTTTATTTGGCATTTTAGTTGGTATGACAGTTGGATAGTTGGCTGTATTATTTATATGTAGACTTTTCTTTTTACATTATATGGCAATGTATACTAATCTGATACATACAGTATACAGAATAAGATCCTTTAGAACAGTTATGCACAAAACATGCAATATTGGATTTACATTGGATCCCAAGATGTGACTGCAGAAAAAGGAACCACAAGTTATGTAACACACAATGAACACACATCTAGTCTGAAGGGCAACTGTAGTGTGAACAACATTCGCAGCGGTGCCTTTGAGGATGTGGAACTATTTCACACTAACCAGTTTAGGACTACACAAAATAAGAACCAACCAGCATCAGGATGCAGATGCTGGGTTTTATGAACCATTACTATCTCAATCTTTAGAAAACTGGTGTTCTCAGTCACAGATCAGGTAAAAAGGACAGTATGCAATCTCCAGCTAAAATCCTGTTGTAGACAGTGAGGTGGTATGACATTAAAAGACTTTAAAACTGCAGCTCTTTCTGGATCCCCACAGTGTATCTGCACTCTTCTTCCAAAGGGCCTCTTCCTCAGGTGTCAAGGTCACCTTCACAACATCTGAGATTTCATTCTGCCCCAAGATGCAAGGAGCACTGAGGAAGACGTTGTCTTTTATTTCATAGGGACCCTTAATCATGGTGGAAATTGGATGCACCCACCTAAGATTCTTCATTATACTTTCTGCCAAATCTGCCACAGATAGGCCAATAGCCCAGGATGTATATATATAGCCTTTCAGTTTTGATTACCTCATAAGCACTGTCAACCACCTGCTTGTGAACTTGTGTCCACTGTTCCTTATCTGCATCAGTGCCTAAATCAGGATGCAGATTCTTTAGGGAGACACCAGCAACATTCACTCCACTCCATACAGGCACACTAGAGTC
Organism: Antrozous pallidus; assembly: GCA_027563665.1. NCBI lineage: Eukaryota > Metazoa > Chordata > Mammalia > Chiroptera > Vespertilionidae > Antrozous > Antrozous pallidus. The sequence continues at coordinate 25,300,787 of CM050519.1, forward strand.
TCCATGCTTCCCAAGGACCCACCCATGACAGCTTAATGGGTGAACTCCCAGCCTCTCCCACATCAGGTATTGGAACTGGACTGAATCCAGATTGCAACCACTTCCAATAAAACAGTTTTTGGGAAAGCCACTTAACTTCCAAGCCACATAGGTGAAGATATCCACTGGATTGGAAACAACAAGCAATTTGCAGTTGGGGTTGTATTTTACAACATTAAGAATGATGAATTTAAAGATGTTCACGTTACGCTGGACCAAATTAAGGCGGCTTTCTCCTTCTTGTTGAAGAGCCCCAGCTGTGATAACAACCAGCTTAGAGTTTGCGGTCACACTATAGTCTTTGCCAGAGACAATTTTTTGGTGTTCTAAGGAAAAGGCTGCCATGTTGGGGATCCATCATTTCACCCTTTAATTTGTCTTCCATCACATCAACAAGAGCAAGTTCATCTGCCAAGTCCTTCATTAAGATACTGATGGCACAAGCCATGCCAAAGGCACCAACTCCAACGACTAATCTTATTCTGGGGGCTCTGTTCTTCCTTTAGAAGATTCACAATCAGCTGGTCCTTGGTGTTGCCATTTTGGACTTTGAACCATGAGGGACCAGTAGTGCACAGGGCAGGGCGGGGCGGGGAGATATCTGATGTAGGATCCAGACTTGGCAGCAGCAGCTCAGTTCTTTGTTTTACTTTTTAAACACATCTGGAGACTGATTAGGGAAAGAAAGGTGTTTGTTATTCATTGGTCTCTTTATAAGCTCCATCACATCCTTCTCTAGTAGCATGGTGAACTCTATGGGAAGCCCAGATGCTGCTCTTGTCCCTGCTGGAGTTCACAAAGTGATAGGTCAGAGCTTCTCCTCGTGAATCTTCCCCCTGGACCCTTCTCAGTACTGACCATTGACCCCCACTCCCAATTCAGAAAATTGGAAGATTTTAGGAGAACACTGTTCATTTACCTCTTTTTCTTATTCTGTTATATAGGGATGGGAGCAATAGGAGGAGCTGAGCACTGTGCAAACAGATGCTCCCATTATTTGATTTAGTTGTTACATTTCAGTGCAAGGCATGCATTTGTAAGTATTTTCTTTTTAAACTATTGCTGGTAAATTTTTACAGGATTTTTTATTATATTTTGTGCATTTTATTAGCTAGCGGATTAGGAGATACTGGAAGCTTACTGTGTTCCTCCAAATCTTCCCAGATATTACAAAGAATACAGAAGTTTAAAGTAAACATATGCTTAAAAAAGTAGTTTGCATATAATTTCTCAAGCCCTGTGAGCCTTATCCCATAATGGACTTCAGTGAATGATTTATACTGCAGAAATAGAGACAGGCATTTCATGTTGTAAATCATCTGTGAAAGAAAATCCTAGCTCTTCCTCCCTTCCCTTTCTAGAACCATACTTGTTTGCGAAAAGTAAGGGCCTACTCTCAAAAATACCCAATTGTACCTTAATTTTAGATGTTGAAATATGCTGGTGATCAAATATTGTGTTAAATAATTGGCAATAGAGAATAAATATATTCTAATTAAATTCCTGTAGAAGGCTTAATCTGTCCTAGACTCACCTAGATATCCTATTACCCTAAAGGTAATTTATTAATGCTAATTATTATTTACTTTACCTAATAGCAGGGGCTGTGACAGCAATAGAGCAACATTAAGCAGAGAGAACACCGAAAATATAACATAACAAATAAGTGAAGGTTCCCAATAACCTTCGATCTCCTGAATCTGTTGCTATCTTTTAGGTCCCAGTTTTTCATTAGTGTTGGAAAATACAAAGGTGTTGTAAAGGCAATATGAGAGTCTTAAAAATTTCAGCATATAATATAGGACATTTAGCAGAAAAAAATAACCAACAATTTAATTGTATCATTGTAGAGGATAAAGAAAATGACAATAGGCAATTTCATCACAATAGCCACTCAGCAAGCTAGTTAGCAAACACCTGGAAGGGAAAAGGTGGGCTTTTGTGTTCAGCCCTCACTGTTTGAAGTGTGAATGAGTCCTGGTGGGTGGATAAATGATTGAATATTAATTAGCACTGCCTGCTTGGCAATGCTTCCTGACTTTCTTGGCTGTGGCTGGGCCAGTGGTTAGCTTGTTTTCTAGACTGGCAGCTGCCCATTCCCTGGAGAAGCACTTATGCGTCTCTTCCCTGCCTAAGGGAAAGTTTTACTTTTCCAAGTTCCATCTCTTACACTTAAATCAGTGAAAGCAAAGTGCACTAACTAAAGCTCTGTGTTTCCATTTCATTCATCAGGCTTTAGGCTGACATCCTGGGCTGCCTCAGTATAGTTTGTTATTCCCATTCTTGGCCACAGTTGCCACAAGTAAAATTCAGCCAAAAGCTTACTAACAATTCCAGCAAGCTTCTCAGTATTTTATTATTTATTTTTAAATGTTGATGTTTGTCATTACAGTCATATGAATGCATGTCTTGCACATAGTGGGCACTTAAGAGATTTTTTTTTGTTTTTCAGTGAATGATAAGATCTTATCTAATAAAAGAGTAATATGCAAATTGACCATACCTCTGATCAAGCCACGCCCAGAGCCATGTCCACCAGCCAATTAGGAGCAAATTATGAAAATAAATCCCAATCAAGATGACTGTGGCCACTGAGAGCAGGAGGGAGGCTTGGATTTCCCCAGCAATGGAGGAAGCCAACCTTTCTACCTGCCTTTGTTGGCCTAGGGCTCCACTCAATGATACAAAGTTTCAATTATAGAAGACACATAATCCCAACAGAAATGGTGGCAGCCATGAAGCTGGAGAGAGAAGAGGCTATGGTTGCTGGGGAGATGGAGGAAGCCAAACTTCTGCAGCCCTAGCCTAGGCCTCCATTCTAGGCTACAAAGTTTCAAACAGAAATGGCTGTCACCATGGAGCTAGCAGAAGGCTTGGCACTGCTCCAGGCTACAAAGTTTCAATTTTAGAACATAAATTAATCCAGATCTTAGGGCCTCTGCTTGGGTCGCTGAGGGCATGGCTGGCCTGCAAACCACCATAGTTCCCTCACCCAGGCTGCCTCACACCCCAAGGAAACCCCTACCCTGATCCAGGACACCCTTCAGTGCAAACCAGCTGGTCTCCCACCCATGCACCAGGCCTCTATCCTATCTAATAAAAGAGTAATATGCAGATTGACCATCACTCCAACACATAAGAGGGCTGCCACCATGTGGTCAAAGATCCTGCCCCCATGTGGACACAAGATGGCCACCACAAGATGGCCAGCAGGGGAGGACAGTGGGAGGTTCCAGGCCTGCGAGGGAGGGCAGTTGTGCGCCATCAGGCCAGTAGGGGAAGGCAGTTGGGAAGGACCAGGCCTGCAAGGGAGGACAGTTGGGGATGATCAAGCCTGCTGGGAAGGGCAGTTAGGGGTGACCAGGCTGGCAGAGGAGGGAAGTTGGGGGCAAACAAGCTGGAAGGGGAGAAGTTAGACATCAATTAGGCTGGCAGGGGAGTGCTTAGGAGGTGATCAGGCTGGCAGGCAGAAGTGGTTAGGGGCAATCAGGCAAGCAGTTTGGAGCTAGCAGTCCTGGATTGTGAGAAGGATGTCCAACTGCCAGTTTAGGCCCAATCCTACCAGGATCCTACATTGAGGGGTACCAGATTGGAGAGGGTGAAGGCTGGGCTGAGGGACAACTCCCGGCACCCCCTGCATGAATTTCGTGCACCAGGCCTCTAGTTTTTATATAAAATCATATAAAGCATACAAGCCAAATATTTTTTATTGTGTTCTGAGAAAAAAAAGTATGTTTTGAGCAAAGAAAGATAGTTATTTGAATTCTAGAAAATTAATAAATTAATAAAAAAATCCTTGCTTTCCCAAATGCAACTCAGAAACTGAGGAAATGTGTTTCTTGATTTAATAATATGTCTAAATGAAGTAGTACTACAAGATTCATCTGAATCATCACCTTTATCACCTTAGCTTCTGTTGTGCCTAGCAGATTATTTTTAAAGGACAAAAAAATTGAAATGAAGTCAGTTTGAAAAATCTATTTTAGTTTAATATCCAAAGACATCATTTAGAATTTTCTAAATTTAGAGGATACTGAAATGAAATTTATTTTACCAAAATGAGGTAACTGCTTGGGAGTACTTTCAAAATTTAGATAACAAATAACAACAATTAAAATATTATTTTCTTTTTAACTTTATTGGGTTATACATATTTTGCCTGTGTTTCCTTTGAACTTTTATTTTTCAAATACAATTCACATTTAATATTATTTTTATTAGTTTAAAACAAGAAGAGTAATGGTTCTTTATCAGAAGGTGTCAATAAAAATATTAAAAAATCAGGCTTTGATTTTATGCCCTAATCAAGGAGAGCAGCAAAAGTAAGATTAGAAAGAAAGGTATCCAAAGTGAAAGTAGTGCTCGTGACTACAAGAGCAGTATGTGACTTTTTCAGGTAGTGTCCGAGAAAAGGTACAAAAGTATATGAATGTTGAAGAATAAAGTGGAGAAAAGAGAACCCTTATGCAGTGTTGGTAAGAACATAAATTAATTGAGCCACTGTGGACAACAATGTAGAGTTTCCTCAAAAAATCAAAAGTAGAACTACTTTTGCTACCATGTGCTGCAGCAATTCTACTTCTAGGTATATATCTGAAGAAAATGAAATCACCACCGTAAAGAAATATACGTGTTCATTGCAGCATCATTTCTAAAGCCGAGATATGGAAAGAACCTGAGCCTCCACCGATGGGTGAATGATAAAGAAAATGTGATATATTTTTCAGCCACAGCAAAAGAAGGAAATCCTGACGTTTGTGACAATATAGATGAATATGGAAGACTTTATGCTAACTGAAATAGACCATACAGAGAAAGACAAATCTCCCTATATGTGCAATCTATAAAAGTTTAACTTATAGAAACAAATTGTAGACTGGTGATTGCCAGGGGCTGTAGGGTGGGGAAAATGGGGAAATATTGATCAAAGTGTACAAGTTTTCCATTAGAAGATGAAGTTCTGGTAATGCAATGTATAGCAGCAATTTTCAACTTTTTTTATTTCATGGCACACATAAAATAATTACTAAAATTCTGCAGCACAACAAAAATAGATTATATTTTTTTGCTGATCTTACAGAAGAATATATAATTTTGAGTCATTCACACTGGATGGCATTTCTGTGTTGACTGTTGTCATTTTTTATTTGACAATGTAAGAGAAAAGAGGTCAGTGCCCCTGACTAAATAGTCAGGTATTGCATGTTTTAAAAACTCTTTCAGCACACCAGTGTGCCATGGCAGGCTGTTTGAAAATCATTGATGTACAACATGGTGATTATAGTGAATAATATTGTGTTGTATATTTGAAAATTGCTGAGAGTAGAACTTAAATGTTTTCACCACACCAAAAAAAAAAATGATAGCTCTGAGATGATAGATATGTTAATTAACATTATTGTGGTAATAATTTTATAATATATACCTATATTAAATCATCATTGTACATCTTAAACTTAAACAATGTTATATGTCAATTATATCTCAATAAAGCTGAGGAAAAAGAAGTTGAATTTTCTGAAAAATTAACCCAGGATTAATATCAATATCTTCAAATTGATATTAAATAATGCTGCAGTGATATAAGAAAAAATAATTTTTCTCATAATTATCTGCACCAACAACAGAAAATATTTGTGCGGAATATCTATAGTTTCAATAAAATGAAAACATCAATTCCATATTTAATTTACTATGAAAAAATATATAACCACTTATATGCTTGCAAACACATATATTGTTATGTCCAGATTTCAAGATCCGCAGAGGCCACCAGGGAGCCGTCCAATGCAAAAGCAAAGAGTCTTTATTCAAGCCCGAACTCAGCTCTCACAGACCCTTTACTGGTGCAGCGGTGGGATCAGAGAGAGAGAGAGAGCTTGGGGGAGCCAAAAGTTATAAGGACTGGTCATTTGGGTGGGCCTAGGAGAGTGATGTGGGTTACAGAGATTGATCACTTTGGTTAGGGTTTCATATTCAGAGATCTGAGCCATCCCTTATTAGGACCTAAGCTGTGTCCCTGGAACTTTATTGGTCCACTCGGGCAGTGGTTTGGGGTAGTTAGGACATTCCTGGTGCTCCTGTGGTCACTCCCATCAGGGGAGGAGGGGGTCAGGCTGACCAGCTCCACAAGATGGAGGATAGCTAGTTATGCTTTATTCTTTCATCCCCACCCCCCCCCACCCCCCCTTGTCTTGGAGCTTACTGCTCAATCATGAGATGGACTGCTTTTCCACCTCATCTTCTGTTGCTACAGACCAGTATTGGACTTGTAAGACTATTAACTGGATTGTCCCTATGCGTTCTTTGACAAATTGGACTAGTTTGTTAATAATACAAGGGCCGAAAGTTAACATCAGGAGAATAATAAGGGGTCCAATGAGGGCTGAAATAAGAGTGGTTAACCATGGGGACCAGTTGAACAAGGATTCATACCAAGACTGAGATTGTTCCCTTTCTAGCCTTCGCTTCTGCAGCCCTTCCCTTATGAGGGCCATGGACTCCTTAATAACTCTTGAATGGTCAACATAAAAGCAACATTCTTCCCCTAAGGCTGCACATAATCCCCCCTGCTGCATGAATGGTGAGTCTAGTCGTCTTCTGTTTTGGTGTACAACTTCAGATAAGGAGGTAAGGGATTCTTGATTTCCTCCCCTGAATGGTATACTAGCTTGGGGATAAGCTGGACAATATGAAGAAGCCTTCCTTTTGGGAATTAAGGACCAAGGAATGGACGCACGGCTGCGAGGCTACTGGAACAGGCCCACCATGCATTCTCAGGGGGCAAAAGATATGCCGCCTGCCTGGAGGTAGCCAGGATTTTGTTACAGAGATGTGACTGTTTAGAGGGTACGCTGCCTATGCAAGTTCCCTGCCCTGTTACCGCCTGGAGGGTTAGTCTTGCAGCAGTTTGCTGCCACCTGCAGGAGCTGGCAGTCGGGGACAGGTCAGCAAGACTTGGTTAGGCTGGGCCTAGAGGCATTAATAAGCCCCTATGACCATGAACAACATTCCAGGGTCCTCAGGGTACAACATTCCAAATTCTCTGCATTGATAAATTTGGAGTCCCCAAGTCTTCCCCATGTCCCATCCGGTAGCCTTCCTTCCCTCTTCCGTGAGGGTAATGCACACGGGGTTGCAATAGTTATGGCCAAAATGGAGACAAGGTGGGGCAGGCGGCCGTCCAACGGTGATCAGGTCACCCTTTCTTGGGGCCTCCCATCAAATGTGTGCAGTTGAGACATATGACCAGGAAGCACAGGAATAGTCTCCAGTGCCTCCTCAAGAGTTCTTTTCCCAGGACCGAGTTCGCGAGGGCTCAGGGCAGACATAGAAATAGGCGGTCCTCAATGGTTTTGAGTCCTTAACCCTTTTGCAGCAGATATACAGTACGGGTGAGGGTAGATTCTGGGAAAGAGAGTCAGGAGGTCCACCCATAGCTCAAGGAACCAAGTGTCTTTGGGATGGGTTTGAGAAGCTTGACTAGGAATCACCCCCAATTTGGTGTCTATAATTTGCCAGGTAACATTATAGGGAGTGTGTGGGCTCCCGGTGGCAGGAGTGAAAGCGAGCAAGGTTACCAGCATCAGGCAGGTCAAGCACGCCATAGCTTGAGCTTAAGCGCGTTGTGTTGGCCTTGGTCGATGTTCCATTGCACAATGAAGTTCTCCTGGATCATAGAGGGGTCAGCTGGGCAGGCGTGTGTGTGATGAATCCAGGTCGCGACGTTGTCTACCTTGAGAGCAGTGGGTGTTGTCAGCACGGTGATGTAGGGGCCCTTCCAACGTGGCTCGAGGGTCTCTCGGCGGTGCCTTTTGATGAACATGCAATCTCTCGGACCATAAAGATGAAGCATCGGGGTTAGGCAAGCCTCGTAAATGGCACAGAGGCGCAACCAAATGTCCTCGTGTGCTTTTTGGAGCCTTCTTAAGAGACAAATTCAGTAACATGGTCTAAAACTTAAGGTGTAGGAAGAGTTCCTTACCTGGTAAAGGGCATATGGAAGGAGAGTCACCCAGCCCCCACAAGTTTCTATGGTTAATTTGGTAAGGGTCTCTTTTAGCTTTCTACCCGCCTTGAACTTTGGGGCCTATAAGCACAATGTAATTTCTAATCTGCCCCTATAGCCTAGGCTACTGCCTGTGTTACCTGTGAAATAAAAGCTGGTCCATTGTCTGACCCTATCATAGCAGGAATCCATACCTGGGTAGGATGTCTTCTAGCAGTTTCTTAGCCATCACTGAACTGTTTTATGCTTGGTTGGGTATGCTTCTATCTATCTAGAAAAGGTATCCTTCTCCTGCTGTATATTTCCTACTTAATTAAATTAAATTAATCTGAAAACCTGACTGCTATTTTACTGTCAAATTTAGTATTTTAACAACAATCTTAGTTTATCCTGTAATTATTAATGGCAAGGATTGTTTTGCATTCTTGAGTAGGCCCTGAGCATCCTTGGTGCTAGCTGCTGTTAGTCAAGTTTCTGTTTGAGGCCTTGGTTCTGATCTGGGCTCGTCCAAGTCTTCATCTGTTACCTGGGTCCCGATCTGAGCTGGGCATGAGAAGTGAAGCTGCCATGGGGCAGGAGACCTCCCTCAGAAGGGGCGAGTGTTCAAGCCCCTGCAATGTTGGGGGGGGGGTGAGGTTCTATGCCCCACCTCTGCTGGCCCCCATGTTCTCTCCTGATGGCCCCTCTGTGACTGTGCCTGTCTTAGGTTGTTCCTCCTGTGAGGAATCTTACCCGTCTCTCGCTTACCAGCCATCCTCCGGGGCCACGCAGGGTGATGTGAGGTTCAATCCTGTCTCCTTGGAAGCCTATGCTCCCGTGGCCTCCACGCCCAGTGCCTGCTTTGGGACCCCCTCGCCTGCTGGCGGGGCCCGGGCACTCATCACATTATCTCGGGGAACCTAAGTTTCTTCTCCAGGGAGGGCCCAGTTCACACCATTGGGCAAGAGACAGACCTATGGTACCAGCCATCACGAGGCTTCAACCTTACCATGTGCAGAAAACTCAGGCAACAGCTGTGGGCAATTGAATTGTGAGAAGAGGAGCATTTCTTGGCAAAAAGGACCAACATAGAATGTTCTAGTGCCTACCCGAGAGGCCCTCCACACAGTGGAAGGGATTAAATCTTTTTATGTCATTTTATAAATTGCTGTCAAACATTAAAAGAATTAGTTTATAAGTATGTTAGAAATGATTGTTTTTGCTTTAAGCCATGGCAATTTAATTTTCAAATTGGCTGTCAATTTCTTTTCTTTTTCTATCTTTTTTTTTTTTTACATAAACAAGGTCTAATTATATGTTTCTGCATCTCTCCTAGGAACAAGTAGTGATAGTAGATGTGTTTTAACTTTTGCCTACCTTCCTTTGCTCTCTATGTAAGCCAGAAGCCTTTCTTTAATTTTGTTCACAAAGGAGTAGTGGTTTGAATTTGTGTCAATACAAAAGGGAAGCTGGGTGGTGACACCTATGTAATCATACTTTCTTGCCCCACCCCTGTTGCTCCTGGATGAACCAAGGTGTTTGGTATAAGGTGATTAACCCACATAAGGGTTCTTACCTATGAAGGGTCGGGGATATAAGTCCAAAATACTTCCCTATTTGCCCCAGGTAATATCACCGAATATCACTATACAGCTGATTACAGCTAGCCTTGCAAGAAAGATGTTCCCAGGCACTCTAGGGGCTCTGGTCTCCCCTCAAACCCATTCAGAGATCTGAGCAAGTCTTTGTCCTGGAGTAATCTACATAACAAGATTACATTCTAGTTTAGCTTTAATTTCTGCTCTATAATCTGCTCTATAATCTGACTCCAGGCAGAACAGTTAATCCTTTTAGAGTGTCTACTCTTCCCTAAGATTAATCTTAAAGTTCCCTGTGGCACAGGTCCACAAAACTTGCTTTAGGAAATGTATTGTAGTCATTAACCATATTAAATTTAAATGGCCAATTGAGACAAACAGTTCTGATATCGTTCCTCTGTTCCTACATGCACAAACCTTCATATTTTAAAATTAGCCTTAAAATCTTCTTTTTATGTCCCTTGAAAATGCATAACCTTCTATTAAGTATTTCTAATCATGTTTCAGTATTGTAAAGGCAGAGGAAGGATGGAACCTCCCGCTGCTTTAAATTGTTACACTCTTTCTAGAGATAAAGATCTCAGTTTCTGATAAGCCTGAAGAGGGGAATGGGGTAATTTGTAGCTGCTGCCTTTAAGCACCCCAACAAAACAAGGTGAAGTGTCCAAGAAGTTTTCCTGAGTTCTTGGGTCTTATTGGGGCTCAGGGGCTATAGGGAAATTTCCTCACAGCTGCCATATACAGCTACTCAAAACAACACCTGGAGGGGGATGGGCACCGGGTGGGCGAAGGCAGGGAGCACGGCTTGGCTCGGGATCCACCTAGGGAGAAGGCTGCAATTCTTCCCCCTTTGTTCCCACTGGAAAAAGTGTTTGTCTCCTGCCAACAAAGGTGTTGTGGGGGGAGCAACCAGTGACCCTTATACTGCAATTAGACTCCCTGCCCTCTCTGCTTGAGCGTGCTCTCATTAAAAAAGTACTGATTTTAAAACTGATAAGAGTAGCCACATACAAAAAGGAACAAGTGGCCTTTAAAACATTTTCTTTTCTTTCTAAAGGTTTTACAATTCATTTAGTTTTCTGGGCAGGCTTGCTAGTTCCAATTTCCTTTTTGTAAACAGTTAACTTTAGAATTTAATCCCTGCTTAAAACCTCTTCAGACTATAGTTGTTATAACTTTATCAAATTAATAAATATAGACAGAAATTTCGGTGGGCTAGATTTTCCTCTGACAAAGAGCAAGCACCCCTGGGAAAAAGGAATCCCAGTAGCCACTCGGGGCAGTTTGCTATTCGTCAGAGCATTTAGCCTTAAATAAATTAAATGTTTTCTTTCTCTCTTCCTCTTTCTTCTTTTTCCCATAAACTCTTACATCCATAAGAAAAAAATAATTATATCTAAGCAGACAAACAAAATATTAAACAAATATCTGTATTTACACCCTTTCAGTGAACAAGTACTCTTACAGTCTTGGGATCTGAGCAGATAACAGGAACATAGAGGTGTGGGGGCCTCCCTTTCCCACATCCCAGACAGGACTCCCAACCCATGCTTCAGTAAAACTGAAATGGCATTCATGTTGGACAAAGGAAACAGATTAGGTGTAACAGCCCTATCTTACAACCAAGGGAGTTTCTCTGGAGCTAGGAGGAGCCTGCTCCACCTCCTTCAATGAGGGTGGGAGGAGGAGGGGTGGGGAAAGCTTGCAAACACCACTGCTGCTGCTGGCCACAGGCAGGACCAGTTTGTGAAAAGGAAAAGAAGAAAAAAGGTTAAAACTGCTCCCAGAGTCTGCTGACCTGGGAAAAAGAGAGTGCTTAGTCAGGGAGGGACAGGTTACATATACAAGGTTATTTTAAAAGAGGTGAAATCCTGTAAGGAACCTTGAAACAAAGGTCAGTAATCCAGTCGTGCAGTCAAAGGCCAAACAGGAAGGGAAGAACTACTTATCTTCTTGCTCCGGCTCCCTTAACCTCTTTAAAATGATCGACCATATTACTTGTGGTTTTCTAAAATTTCTTGGTTGCTTTGGAATCTGAGTAATTTGATGTGCTCTCCACTTCATTTATTTTCCCAACCTGCTTGAAAGGTTTTATTCTGATTTATATCTCTTTGAATAAGTTCTTTGGTTCTCCTAATCGTATAATAGACCAGAACTGGGAAGAAAGAGCAAGTATAATGTTGACATTTTCAGATTAAAATCCTCTATTTCCAATCTACTGTGTTCTATGAAATTAGAGCTTTATTTTCCAGAGTATTAAGTCAAATTTCTTCTTGAAAGACATAAATGCTTATCAATACAAATACTTTTCCTTCAGAAATATCTGGCAAATTGGATATTTTTATTTTATCTCATAATAATGGTATTATTATTAGTTTCCTATTGTGCTAGTAAGCAAATTACTACGAACTCAATGGCTTAAAAACACAAGTTTATTTTCTTACGGTTCAAAATGGGTTCATTGGGATAAAACTAACATACTAATAGAGCAGTGTTCCTTGTGAAGGTTCCAATAACTTAATACTACACAAATCTGGCAGTCACAAAATTTCCCAAGTGATTAAATTTTTAGGAATGAGACATGTTGTCATTTATTTATTTACTTCCTAATACAATGCTCTGATAAAGGCATAACATCATTTTTGTAATATTCTTGCCAATTGAATATAAAACAGTATCTATTGTTTTAATTAACTAATTAATTAAATGTATTAATCAAAATGTCTATTAATAAGTATTAATGCCACAATTAAACAGGGTACCAGATTAAGAGGATTTTTTAACCATCAGCCATCTTTATGTTGTTCAAC